>JACAZH010000005.1:0-1253597 GCA_014462675.1 Mycena sanguinolenta | reverse complement strand
TCCATCAAATCGTTAGACATACTAATCGGATTTCCTGCATCTTCTGCAGGAGAAGTATGAGTAGGGGCTGCTCGAGGTAACCGTGATAATGGGTCGACGTTCGAATGTTTCCGGCCTGGCCTATGGATTATCTCCAATCCTGGCGCATATGCAGAAAAAAATCGCCCCCCCAAGCTGCCAGCCTGCAATTTGAATTCTCATACGTTCGAGCCCATTGCAGTACAGAGTGGTCGGTAACTAACAATATTTTCTCCCCTTCTATGAACGGCTGAAATCGCACCAAGCCTTCCTTCGCAGCCAGCGCTTCATGTTCGGTCGTGGAGTATCGAATCTCTGCTCCTTTGAAAGACCTTGACCAGTAAGCAATCACTTGCTCCATGTGTATTGTTGTCTCATCCAGAGATGCCCCCCATTCGTCTGTATAGTCGCAATCATCCAGCTTGGTTGAGAGTTTGGAGACCATCCTCGGCATAGGATTTCCAGCTTTGTAAGCTTTCTCTAATTTTTCATATGCACGTGTTCCTTTGAGGTCTTGTATTAGAATTGGCTGAACTTGCTGTAATGCAGCTCCAGCAGCTTTATCTGAAGCATCAGTGTACAAACGATAAGGTAGTCCCTCGATTGGATGTCCTAAAACCGGAGCCTGCCGCAAAGCATTCTTTGTAGCCTCAAATGCATGTTCATGTTCCGGCCCCTATTCCCAACGAGTCCCTTTCCTCAATAATTGAAATAGCGGTATGCATATGTCCACATAGTAAGGGATGAATGCAGAAAAATAGACGGCCATACCCAAAAAGGTCTGTAACTGAGACAGTTTTCAAGGATGCTCCAGCTCCAGTATCGCTTTAACTTTCTCTGCATGTGTTGACAATCCTAGCCAAGAAACCTTATGACTGAGCAGAAGAATCGAAGAGTAAAATAGGTGACACTTCTTTGGCGACAGTGTCAGTCCTGACTTCTCAATAGCCTCGAGGACTTGATCCAAATGCTTAATATGATCCTCGTAACTTCTAGAGTATACAACGATGTCGTCAATGTAGACAAGACAGAAAAGCCAAAGGTAAGGAGCCAGAATTCCTTGCATTACTCGTTGAAAGATTGAGGGTCCATTTTTCAAGCCAAAAGGCATCCTGCAGAATTGTGCGAGTCCTCGGTGAGTACGAAATGCCGTTTTTTCGACATCCTCTTCAGCCATTTCTAGTTGAGTGAAACCTGACAGAGCATCCAATGATGATAACACTTGAGCACCAGACAGTGATGGAAGGATTTCTGATTGACGAGGTATAGGAAATTCATCGCTGATTGTAACAGCATTGAGTTTCCGATAGTCTATGCAAAAGTGGGGTTTCCCATTACAGTAAGCGATCACAACTGGAGCGCTCCATGGGCTGACAGAGGGCTCAATTACGCCTTGTTCAAACCATTTATCCAGCTGCTCGTCTATGACGCGTCTCTTTTCTGGGGAACTGCCGTACATCGGAACCGCTATCGGATCTTGACCATCCTTGAGTCTTATCCTGGCTTTTACATTCAGATGTCCTAATCTGCCATTGAATCCGAACACCTTGACTCTGTTCGCTAACATTTTCCATGCTCGTTCTTTCAAATGATTTGGAAGCGATCCGATGTCCAATAATTCTTTCATATTCGCTGAAGGATAAATTGTGTTGTCGGGCATTGAAGCAGTTTTAGGACCATAATCCTCAGCTTTCTCTTTCTCCTCCGGTAACGAGGGTTCAGCAATAATTCTGCTGCTCCCAGGTACTCGTCCTTGTACATCTCTCATGTGTACCCCCTTCATGTTGTTCTCTTCCATTGGCGATACTCCTGATCCAAAATCAGTGCAAATTCGTGGCTGCCCCTCTGGTTCTGCTTTCTTCTTTTTGCTCTCATCCTTGCGTAGCTCTTTTTCACTTCTCAATTGTATCAGACGACTAATAAGCGCGCTTTTAGCCTCCATGTTGAGCAGCGATGCTTCAGTATCTGGCTTGTCAAAAACTTCTTTTGGATCCTCGAGAATGCCCAAGATTTCTCCTTTCCGGATTATTCTTGGTTGGCCACTCAAGTTGCTGACAGGTACGCAAGGCAAACGAGCATTGATTAGCATCTTGGGAACACTTATGAAAGATTCTCCAGCAGTCGCCATTAGTCTTCCTTCTACTAACCAGTCTTGGTCCTTCGCAAAATTTCCTACTACTCCTACAATCCTCGTTCTGTGAGCTTTAATTCGATAATCGGCATCTACTCGAATCACTCTCTCCACGTGAGCCATTTGTTTCTTCTTCTTTCGCCGTTTCTCCTTTGCTATATGGTGTATCCTCGATCTTTCCAAACGACTCGCTTGCACCGACAATCCAGCTGCCACCGAATGCATCAAGATTCTTCCTTCAAATGAGTCTACTCCTCATGCTTCGACTGCATAACGAGAATCCATAAAGGTAATTCTAGTGCCCTTCTCTACGTCTCGAGTAACTCCCAATTGGTAATTCAACTGGTAATCTTCTCCTAACAGAATAGGCACCGTCATTCCCTTCACAACGTAAGCTTCAGCTTCTGATTCCAACATCTCTCCAGTAGTCGAAGGCATGAATACTTTCAGCCTCGTGAAACCCTTTTATGGCTGTCCCTTCTTCGGTCAGTTGCGAAAGTCTCATTTGTCTGCCTTCGTGAATTGAAGGAGGATCCTTCAACGAAGAGTGGAAAGCCTCTGAAATCAAAGTTATGTCTGCGCACGAGTCTATCCTCAAGTCGACTTCTTCTTCGTTCCGCGATCCTATCCGTCCTTTGACTGAAAGAACAGAAACACCAATTGCTGATTCACCGGGTTTTGAGTGTCTCTTCTTCTCCAATACAACGATCTCTGGACTCATTTCTTCCTCTTCCATGGCAGTCGCTGAAGTGGGTTTTTCGCATTCTCTATTACTACTTGTTCCTCTCCTATTCTCATCTCCAATTTCCTCATGATTTTCTTCGAGAATGTGAAGCGTCGCCTTTGGCATTCTTGCTTCCCATTCCCAATATTCATCTTCAACTTCCGTGATTCCTACATTTCGATTCTTACGGGTGTCCGATGTGATTTCCGTTACCGAGTTGTTTAATCCATGAGCGAGTTCTTCCTCTTCCATTAGAAGATCGGGCTTATGCTTTCCGTATGACACAGCGAGCGATTCAACTCTGTCAGTCAAAACCGCCGGTCTCATAAAGACGAGCCTGAGAGGCGAGATTCCAAAAGAGTTAAATATGCTTCATAGGTACAGCATTCCAGCCTCCTCGTCCTGAGGTCCAGTAGTCACCAGAAGCAAGCCTCTCTTCTGTTTCTCCAAATAGACGTTCCAATCCGGGCATTCCCTATCCCAATGATTCAGACTACCACAGACTTTACATGGAGACGGGGGGACTCGTCCCATCTTGGTGAGTACATCATCGTGTTTAGGGAAGGGATATCCCCCTTTTGGAGGAGGCCTCTGACGTCTTTTCAAGGCTTGGAACGCTTGCTTTATAGTATCTTCTGCAGTCTTGGGATCGGCCTCTCCTTCCTCTGCATCTTCTCTACCCTCATCTTCATCTTCTTCCACATGGTTTGAATTGTCTGTTGAGGTCCAATTAGCCTGGCGCTGGAAACTACTGCGGTTCCCTTCAGGTAAAACTCCTAATTTGCGCAAACTTGCACTCAAGTTATGCATTGTCAGAACATCCAATGAATCTTTCTGTACAGAATCAATCAACTCTTCATAGTGTTTGTTGACTTTCTCGAAAAGTTCCTCTGAACTGCGTATGTTCTCCAATACCAGAATGATACTCCATCGAATGGGCATGGTCTTCATGATCAAGAAAACCTCTTTTGGACCTCCATCATCCGCGTTAGCAAGAAGACGTATAGATCGAATCCTATGCCCTATGAACTTTTGTGGTGACTCATCTTTGTGACCCTTCTGTTGAAACTGTTGTTGCTCAAATTCGGCATTCACCATTAATAACCAGCGCTTGCCTAGAAATTTATCTCGAATAACTTGAAGATATCGAAGATAATGAGTCCTCATCTCCTCTTGGCGAGTGGTAGATAAGGCCGAAAACCACAACTGTACTGCGGAATCACGTTTTAGCCTAGTGGGTAACCAAAAGCCTAATGCTTCAGGCATCCAACCTTTGAGGTTCACTAGTTCACCCACTTCCCAAAAATAGTCAATGGCGGTTTTATGGTCACCATCCCATGTAGGCAAGAAGTCGATCTTGAATTTAGGTTCAATGGTAGGCACCATACTGCCATAGGGTGCTCCTGGTGCGATATGAGGATAACCTTTATAGAATCCTGATCCTCCACCATTACCACCTGGATCAGGAGTGTTCCCTCCAGGATTACTATCACCACTACCTCCATCTCCGCTTTCAGGAGGCTCTCTGCCAGGGGGGGATCCGCCTTCTCTTCCGAAGGATCGCTCCGGAGGAGGGATCCTACGATCTGCGTTTCCAAATCTAGGAAATTCACGAAAGCCGCCATTATCCTCAGGTTTCTTTTGATCTGGCTCATCGCCATCACCTGGTCCGCTGTTGTCGCCTCCAGCTTCAGCTAGTTGTCTCCTATTATTTCCAACATCTTCTTGAGGGTTAAGCCTAAATCCAGCTACGCCACCTCTAGATAGATGTGGAGGACGGTCCCTTTCTGAAAAAGCTAGCCTAACCGAAGGTCCAGTAGGATTTCTGCCCCTATTTGCGAAAGCATAACTTGCCGAGTCATTAACTACTGTGCTGGGAAACGGCGCGGCGGCGGCCATTCCCGCTAGTGGATGCGGTAATTGATTATCAGGAATAGCTGACGACGCAGTCAAACCCCTATGGGAAGATGTCGTCCGTCCAAAGTCCTCTCTCTTCTTTCCTTTGTTTTTGAAAAAGGATCAAGATCCTTTTCCAGGACTTGAAAATCACTACGTCCCCAGCTAGAACGTTCCGAGACAAACCTTTCAGTTCTCGCGTCTGGAGCTGTATAGTAGGCAGTAGAGGTTTCCTCAATTTCCGGGAACACCTTGCTTAAACTTTCGCTCACTGGGTAGATTTTTGAAAGCCAATCTGGGCCTCCCTCGAAACTGGCCGGAATATCCTGTCTGTGGTGGTGAATTTGATCGTGGAAGAACTCAAGACGTTCTTTAATTGAAGCATTTGAAGGCATACATTCGTAAACTCCTTCATTTGTCGAAGCAGGCGAGAGGAAAGGATTTCTTCCACCCGATTTCAATTCCTCATAGTACTTCTTGAAGAATCAGTCCGCTAATCCGAAGCGCTTTTGTAAAGTGATCCAGGCTATATTAATCATTTCGAGCGATGGCGCATCCTTAAGAACAGGAATCAAAGTATCCTTCAGGTCGACAAGGAAACAATTTGATCACCCAGGAACCAGCTCAGCTGCTCGTACCAAAATGGACTGCATTTGAGTAGACGTAGCTTCAATCTCCTCCCTCAAGGCAGGTGTTAAAGAGAATCGTAAGGTTCCTATAGGGCGATTTTTTTCCTCGATCAAAGATCTCCTTAGGCTCGAGTGCCCTGCGACTAGCATTGAATTTAACCCGATGGCTCAGCGAAGTGCTATCCTCTGTTTCTTCCAAATACTCATCCACCAGAGCCTCCATAGCTGTCATCAAGGCCGACAGACGTTGGTCCTCTTGGTCGTCATTATCTTCAACCGGAGACACTGGTCTTGGAGATCCTTCCGTCATTTCTGTCAAAGGGGAATCGAAAGGTTGTTGAGTATTAGATGAGGAACTTGCCATCGTCGAAGTAAGAGGAGGGTGGAGAGTGAAGGTAGAGTCTCCACCTAAGTCAACTTCTCTGATAAGCGGAGATGAAGTCAACTTGAAGGGTTTATGTCCTGTAGGTTCGTTCCTTGACTTCGTTTGTGAGCGGGATCGTATAACTGCTGGACTGCCAAAAGCCGATGGATAGCGGCTTCTAGAAGATCCTCAAATGGATTTGTTTTTGCGATCCACTAACAACCTAGCCGCGTTAGCTGTAGCCCTCTGCCTAGCTGAAGTCGAAGCTTGAGGGATCTGAGTAGGCGGAGGGTTCAACGATCTGGCTGACAAAGACTGAGTGGGTCGCTGAACCATGGACCGACTTTGTTCCAGGGAGTGTTCCAGTTCAAAAGTTCCTGAACGTTGAAGAGAATTGCTGTAGAGTCGCCGAAATGCACCTCCCCTGGGAACTATTCATCCTCAGGAAGGGTCATAATCCTCGATAAGTTGATAATCCAATTTGTAGCTGGTCAAGCTGCCAGTGGATTCCCAGTTAGTCCACTTTGTGAGACTTCTGGGTAGTCTTTAGGAATCCACTGAACGAATATTCCTGACGAGCTATATTCCGAACGGATCACAATGTGGGAAAGACTCCGTTCAAATCTGGTCAAGATACAACCTCCGCGAGGGAAATTCACCAAGCAGAAGGTATGCAATGCTCTCCGAAATTCAAAAAGAGCGAGTCTGACCAAACGCAGTCTCCTCAGGCTAAATGAGTCTGAAAACTTCGTAGATGGCTGTTGATAAGGTTGTATATTCGATGACGCCTAGTTCCCGCTGTCCTTGAGGTCTTGGAGTAACTCGACAAGAACCAGGACAAGGAGAGGCGACGATGTGAAAGGCAAGTGTAGATATTGATCCGTGTATCACAGGCTACACTTGATGTGTGAATACGTAACTATGTAACTATCAATAGCGCTAATCATACACTCGAGCGTTCAAAAGTATTCGAGAAAAAATGGTAAGCATAGACATCATTAGATCATGAAGCTCCAGACTCAATAACACATTCCTTACAACGCGCATGGAACACGATTTTGGATGAGTTGCATCGGCCGATTGCAACACAGAGTCCAGTGTCCCAATCAGAGAAAAAGACGCAGTCACGATGTTGTGGAAGCACACTAAACAAGCAACCAAGTGCCCATTCATGCTCATCTGCCATTTCACTGGAATGTAGGGCATAAGCGATGTTACGAGTTTTGAAGAAGTGGTCGATAATAACAAAAATGTTGAGCGGCATCCCATACATATTGCAGAGCATGGCAATATCGTTGATTACGACGTCACTGAAATGCTGGCCAAGCGAAACCTGTTTCGGAGACATCCAGAAAATGCGCTGGAACTGACGTGTTTCGGGATCGACATGGAAGTGGAAAACCCAACGTTCATCTGCAGCTTTCAAGTCTGTCAGCCTCTGCACAACAGCGACCATGTCTCCCCCAATCCCAGTGATATTGTTGCGATTGGTTCTTCGAGCCTCGTTAAGGAGGTTCGAGACTTGACGCAAGGAAAGAGGGTGATCGGGGAACAAGCTGTTTCTGTTCATCCGAAGGAGGTAAGAATTGTGGGAGATCATCATCCTGAACAGCGGCATGGTTGTGAGTGAGTGCGACAGCAGTGTAGTAATATCTGCCAGAAGGGAGAATGCGAATGTTGATTCGAGCCGAGCAGCCACAACGTTTCGTTTTGCCGCGCCGATGGTCTGCAGGATCGAGGGACTTGCCATGAACGGGCTTCCGAGTTCCACTGCTTGCGCAGCAAATGCGTAGGCGCTTGATATCGCCTAAATTTTCAGGTGAGTAATCCGCCAAGAATTAAGCAGGGTCTTGAAAATACATGCCTTGTTTGTTACGTTCACTCTCGGCTTTTTTCCACACGTAACCACGCCTGCGTTCGTACTCATATCCATGATGAACAGCCGCCTCGAGCGTGTCGAATTCCATGAGAATTTGTGGATGCTGGGGATCCAACGGGGCATCTGGTAGTTTGGAGGGTGATCCACTCTCACCACGGGGAACAGTCGGTGCATAAACCTTGCCAGGGGAGGACAACGGATGAAGCAGAAATTCCGACCCCGATGAGTCTGAATCATAATCGGACGAGGTGGACTCCGCCATACTCCGAGACACAAGGGGGAAGGCAGCCGGCAGGCGGATTGGGTTCGAAGGAGCTGCTACAATTTCAACTTCTCTATCTGACTCGATATCAACATCTGCCGAAGGTGCCTTACCAGTGTGAGTTAGTGAGGAAAGAAGTATATAGATTATCAGGCACGAACCGTTGTGATTTTGAGTTGCTGACAATGCTGTTGCAACAATTCTAAAAGCCATTGTCAACGAAATTCGGACGCCATGGATGCGGACCACGGCGCAATGGTAGGCTCAATATATGAAATAATAGAGCTCAATGAGACGATGGCACAGGAGCCGCTCGCTGCCCCTTGATGAGCTATTGGAAGCGGGCGCTCTGACCAATCTCCCTGTGTCTCAGTTACATCGCGTAACAACCATCAAAGCTTTGGCAGCATTTCTGGGTCGTTCTCCATGCCCAGAGAGTCACCTTGCAAAACAACATGTTCAGTCATGACCACTAGACACAGGGCCCAGTGAACGCTGTGCTTGTTGTAAATAAACGCGAGGTTCTCCGGCAATTCAGAAAGCAACTCTTCACGTAATTTTTTGAGCTTGGGGGTCAGCTGATTTTTGTGGTAGGCATTGGTGAGCTCTACATGGAAGTAGGAGTGAAGAATGCATAGTCGAAGAGTTCCAGGAGTCATGGAATTAATTGTCAAAACGAGCTGGTGTGCACGAGCGTCAAGAATGCTCTCACCAATCCAATTCTCATCCAAGAGTTCAGCCAGAGACGACAATGGAGGAGAATTATGGGGATCAGAGAATTCTTGAAGTTGTGAGTTCATATGGCAATGAAGAAGCTCATAGTTTTCCCGCGCTCAACAGCTTGTGCGAAGCAGTGAGATGAACAATGGCTTTGATCTTGCTCTGCTGCTGGACAAAGAGAGCTGCATTTGACCAATGCCGAGCTGTTTGGAAATGAACAGTATAGATGGTTCCTGCCGCAAGGAAAACTTAGAGAAGGGAATACAGTATGGAGGAGTACACAGACCTAGAATTTCTAGGACCACACTCCGGAAACCAGCTGCAAATTTAGTACTCTGGTCCCCAATAAATTTCCGAAGGTCAGGTAGGCAAGGAATACCATCCCTGACAATGAATAAAGCGGTATCCGGGACGATCTTAGACTACCCGACAAGATGCACACTGCCGGCAGGAAGAACGAGTGGGACATCGAGGGCAACACATTGATCGACAGAGAGTGCAGAGACAAGTCCCGTAGAAAACAAGACAGTGACTGGGCCAGATTCGTACTTGGTGTAAGATGAAGTGAAGCCCAGAAGCGAAGATACAGGTGGCAGAGATGAGTCCAAATCAGAGTCCAAATCCACGACATCAATCTTGCTTCCCAGCAGGACACCCCCATCATGCACTGTGTACAATACACAAAGTTTGAGTGAGTCTGATGCAAAGTAAGATAACATACATGGCACTTTTGGGGCCTGGTGCATGACCAATGGGTTTTTGAAGAAGGCTGAAGAAGGTAAGCAAAAAGCTTGTTGGAGACGATTCAAAAACAGCAGAATATATACCAAGGACTCGTACCCCTATAGAACCAAATAGAAAACAACAGATTTCGCTGTAGTAGTATTCCCGCCTTCCCTGCAGGCACTGCAACACTGCTGAGCGGTGACCCAAGGTACTCGCCGGGGTCCTGACTCCTGACCCACATTAATATCCGCCAATAGCAAGCTCTGAGCATGTTCAATTTCAAGGAATAATAACACAAATAAAGCGCGAGCCTGAGGCCCAGGGTGCGCAATTCCAAGGCGGAGGTAAATACTGGCTCGGGTAAGTTGTGGGTTAGTATCGATCAAATTTGATACACGATGCGCGCATGCCGTATACCAGGGCGCTATGACATCAATGGCGCCCCCAGTACATTTGAAGGAGGCACCGCTTACATAAGTAGCACCTGGGGAGCCAAATAGAATTTTCCATTTAGCTGAGCCTAACTGTACAAACAGTTTTGTTATCCGATGCTTTGTTAGACTGAAAAATACAAAATATTTTCGCAAACATGAGTCTTTATTATCAAAAAAAAACAATTTTTCTAAAAATAGCCCTAAAATCAAAGTTGTAGCCCTCTTCAATACAAATCTAACTGTATAAGAATTTTTCTGATCAGATGCTTTATTGTGTCACAAAATGCAAAATACTCAAGCGAATGCAAGTCTTTGCAGCTTTCAGTGTATATTATATATGCTATTATCAGCCCAACTGACCTCATTTCATTGACTCCTTGCTTAGTATCATAAGCAAAACATCCTCTGACCAACAAGTAGTGTCAATGTGCCCTAGTATCAGTAAAGAAACCATATTTGTTACCTGCCAGCAATCTGGCCAATTGTCGATATCACTGGGTGCAAAACATTATTTCCGAGGTCCAGAAATATTAAATTTCCGCAATATTTCCGCAGTATTTCCCCAGCATTTGCACAATATTTCCGGGCCTTGGAAATTTTGTTTTTCTGCAGCATTTCCACAACATTTCCGCAGCATTTCCAGGCCTCGGAAATTCAAAATTTCCGCAGGTGCGGAAATGTGATCTGAATATTACCAAAAAAGGCAAGTGTTCAAAAATCAAAGTTGTAGCTCTTTTCAATACAAATCCAACTGTATAAGAAATTTCCTTATCGGATACTTTGTTGTGTCACAAAACACAAGATCACCTGATTATTACCAAAAAAGGGCAAAAATCAAAGTTGTAGCCCTGTTCAATACAAATCTAACTGTATAAGAAATTTTCTTATTGGATAGTTTGTTGTGTCACAAACTACAAAACACTTACTGTTTTGTGTTTTGCCACCTAAATAAGCATCCGATAAGAAATTTTCTTATACAGTTAGATTTGTATTGAACAGGGCTACAACTTTGATTTTTTGCCTTTTTTGGTAATAATCAGATGATCTTGTGTTTTGTGACACAACAAAGTATCCGATAAGGAAATTTCTTATACAGTTGGATTCATATTGAAAAGAGCTACAACTTTGATTTTTTGAACACTTGCCTTTTTTGATAATATTCAGATCACATTTCCGCACCTGCGGAAATGCTGCGGAAATGTTGCGGAAATAGTGCGGAAATATTGTATTTCCGCAACATTTCCGTAGCCAGGAAATATTACACAAATGTTGCGCAAAATTCAAAATTTCCAGGGCCTGGAAATACTACGGAAATAGGGTTTTGCACCCAGTGTATAAAAAAGCTTATCTGATAAATTCAACTGACAATCAGTATAAAGCTATTGACTCCAGGGTAATCTGACTTGGTGTTCTTTACTAATACTTGATATCTGTAATGAAACTATTCTTTCCTAGTTACTAGTCAGTGAAACCAGTAATTGAGTCAGTCATGGAAATCTATTGATTCTTATCCATTTACTTCAATCTACTGACTTCATTGATACCAATTCAGCAGTCTATTGATTTCAAGTTAGTTATCAACTGTCAATACAAAAGCTTACCTGATAAATTCAACTGACAATCAGTATAAAGCTATTGAGTCCAGGGCAATCTGACTGGATGTTCTTCACTAATATTTCTTGAACATTCTTTCCTGATTACTAGTCAGTAAAATCAGTAATCAAGTCAGTTGCAGAAACATATTGATTCTTATCTATTTACTTCAATCAATTGACTTCATTGACACCAATCCAGCAGTCTATTAACTTCCAGTTAGCTATTAACTGACTCTATTGACTCTAACTTAATAGTCATTTAATAGTCTATCAACTTCAAGTCAGTTATCTATTGACTCTATCAACTCCAATTCAGCAGTCTATCAACATAGTCAGTGAATCTGAAGAGTCTATTGACTTGAAGTCAGTAACATCTATTGACTTCAATTCAGTTGCATTGACTTGAATTCAGTAGTGTATTGATTTCACACCAGCAATATATAGAATTTAATTAGTGATCTATTGACTTTATTGACCTCGATTCAATGTTGTATTGACCTCATTGAGTTCAATTCAGTAATCTATTGACTTCAAGGCAACAATGTATTGACTTCAAAGCAATAATGTATTGACTTCAAGGCAATAATGTATTGACTTCAGTCAGTAATATAATGACTTCATTGACTCGAGTTAGTGGACCTCAAGGCAGCAATATACTAACTTCAGTCAGTAATTGATTGACTTCAAATCAGTAAAGGTAGTCTATTGACTTCAAGAATCAGTATTGAAGTTAATAGACCACTTACATGGTTCAAAAGCGCCAGCTTTCAGGAATTATTTTGCATTTTGTAGGCCAACCAAGCCTTGGATGAAAAAATGTTGTATATGAATCTTGTAGCCCTTGATGAGTTCCACAACATGAGATCAGCCATCAGATGCATTTCAGGTAACCTTTCCCTTTGGGACACTAATGCTTCTCCCCCCAAAAAGGAAATTTCACTAAAATCTCGCTATCTTACTCAATATTTGACCATTTTGGATGATCTAACCTCATAGGTCCAATGTTCTACATCCTTCATGAATTTTAAGGGCCTTCTCTAGCCTAATACAACACTGTAATGCAGTTATAAATGGTGAAGGTGCTAAATAAGCGATCAACACACAATATGTTGTTCAGAATGTGATATATATGGCTTCCAACCACATTGTATTGCTTGGAGCACTACTTAGAACAGTTCTGATGCCCCAGATCAGGTCTTGAGAGCTACAACAGCACTATCTGAACAAGATCAAAAAATCTAATCTTTTCCTGATATTTTTTGTCTCTTTTCATTTCTGACCTCTATTTCACACTCACTGGTCTGGTTGGTCTTCTATTCATCAAACAAGCTAAAAATGTCACTTAGAAAAACTGGTCTTTAAAAAGGTATATTGAGCTACTTTCTATGCTCAGATCCTTTGGACAGACTGTAATATTGTTTCCATACACTTGACTGCATTTCTGGGACCTTGGGCAAGATAAAATATCATGAAAACACTTTTCAGATTTGATCAGTGTAAATCATGAGTCTGTAAGAAGGCTCTGCTGTATATGTGCTCTAGAAGACTTAGTATAGTCCATAATATACTAGGACACCATCCAGAACCATTATCAGGCCTTGGGATCTCTTGGAATCAGAAAAAGATTAGATTTTTTTGATCTTGTTCAGATAGTGTTGTTGTAGCTCTCAAGACCTGATCTGAGGCATCAGAACTATTCTAAGTAGTGCTCCAAGCAATATAATATGGCTGGAGGCCATAGATATCACATACTGAACAACATATTATAGATTGATTGATTATTCAGCATTTTCACCATTTATTCCTGCATTACAGTGTTGTAGTAGGCCAGAGAAGGCCCTTAAAATTCATGAAGGATGTAGAAAATTGGCCTTGTGAAGTTAGATCATCCAAAACAGTCTAATATCAGGCAAGATAGGGAGATTTTAGTGAAATTTCCTTATTTGGATAGGAGGTGTTAGTGTCCCAAAGAGAAAAAGGACCCCGAAATATATCTGATGGCTGATCTTATCTTGTAGAGCTCATCAAGGGCTACAACAACATTTTTCGATCCAAGGCCTGGTTGACCCACAAAATGTGAAATAATTTTTGAAAGCTAGCATTTTTGAACTATATAAGTGGTCTATTGACTTCACTACTGATTCTTGAAGTGAATAGACTACCTTTACTGACTTGAAAAATCAACCAATTACTGACTGAAGTTAATACATTGCTGCTTTGAGGTCAATAGTCCACTGACTTGAGTTAATGGAGTCAATACATTACTAACTGAAGTCAATACATTACTGACTGAAGTCAATACATTGTTGCCTTGAAGTCAATAGATTTGCTGAATTGAACTCAATGAAGTCAATATACCATTGAATTGAATTCAATGGAGTCAGTGAATCACTAATCAAACCCTATATATTGCTGTCTTGAAATCAATAGACCACCGAATTAAAGTCAGTGCAACTGGATTGAAGCCAGTGAGGTCAATACACTAGTAAATGGAAGTCAGTGGAGTGAATGGACGTCACTAACTTCCAATGAATAGACTCTGCAGATTTACTGACTATATCAATAGAATCCTGAATTGGAGTTAACAGAGTCAATTAATAGCTGACTTGAAGTTAATAGAGTCAGTCAATAGCTAACTTGAAGTCAATAGACTGCTGAATTGGGCATGGCGGTCTCGCACACAGGAGTTCCTTGATTCCCTTGGTCTCACTCTCAAACATCAGCGGGTCCAACAACAGGTGGAAATCTACTCATGAGACACCAAAGCAGCCCTCTGTGACCTCCTCAACTCCTTCCATGTACCTGCACTTCCCAAACCACAGTGGAAGAATGTCCTTCTTGACTGCTATGTTGACCTCAACTCCATTCTCACCAACTCCTTTGCCATTGATGCAGAAGAATCGCAGTGTCTTGTCCTTGGTGACTCCCATGTGGAAATCAAAAAACCGAGGGTGGTCTCAAAAGTCACCACACATGGGCAATAGATCAATGCTTTCAGGGTGTTTGAGAATGCTGTCAACTTCGCTTTTGACAGCCACCGTCAAGAACTGCGCATCTATTGGGATCACATCAACAATCTCTTGAGCAGTCACCACGCCTCACTCCACAGATGTGTCCTCAACTATGATCATGCCATTCATATCTACATCAGACAGCGTTGTGACATACTGCTCCACAAAACTCACAAATTCAGACACTTCCAAGATGCTCACCTGCTTGATAGAGGCATTGCTGTTGTCACAAGTTCTTCCTCTGGTGGACAGACCAATAAACTTCCAGGCAGGAAGCATAAACGTTCACCAGAAATCTGCCACAATTTCAATCGAGGGCAGTGCAAACACAGTGCAGAATGTAATTACCTGCATGCCTGCCTTGACTGCCATGGTCGTGAACATGCCGCACCAGACTGCCCTGACAAATCTCGCCACTAGACTTGAGCTTCCTGCTAGGTCTGTGACGAGGTTTGAGTTGGCTGTGCATCCGCACATCGTCTGGCTCACTGACGTTGGACACGGTTTCATTCTTACCAAGGTACATGCGTGGGATGGGCTGGAAAGACATTCAGCCTGGATCCTACAGTTGCGCTGCACACTATACAGAAATCGACGAACCATTACCACAACCTCTTGCATACAAATTCCAGAATACAGCTGCCATACGAACGATCCGCAAAGAATCCCAATTTATTCCAGAACCCATGGTGATCAAGGTTGACCACCTTGAGTCTTCTGAGACCGCCTCAAGAGTCTTCTGAGGCAGCACCCCAATCAACCCTTTGTACATTCTGCTCTTGCCAGTCTTTGTGACGGCTTCTGGCCATGGATGAACACCCACCACAACAATGGCTATCCTGAAACTTGAAATAATTTCTGGGGTCCACTGCTGTCAGATCATGAGCGGGACTTATCAACAATCAGTGCAATATAGAGATTGAGAAAGGGAGATTTTCATGCACTTTTGGTCCTGACCTGCTACTGGGCATGTACAGCACCCCCATCCTTGCTGTTCCCAAACCTCATTCTGACAATCTCCGACTCATCTCCCATAAAAGCTGTGGCCCATTTGCATCTAATACTATGGTGAACGAGTCTAAAATGAAGGGTGCCTGGATGGACACCATGCAACAGTTTATTCTCGCTCTCCTTCGTTTTCGTCAGGCACATCCAAATACAGAACTTGTCATCTGGAAGTCTGATGTGTCTGAAGCCTTCTGCCTTACATCTGTCCACAAATTAACCCAAATCAAGCAGATTGCCACATCCAACTTACCAACAAAAGCCGAGTCACTCGCAGAGATGTCGAATGGACCTGTACAGTGCAACGTGGATTGGTACAGCACATTTGGAAGTCATGGCTCACTGAGGATTTGGGTATCAGTGATGGGATTAGTCATTTGGATTGCCATTTTCATAAAGCTTCTCGCTGACATCTTCTGCTACATCGACGACAACTACAGCTGGGAATTCAAACATAACCTAACTTACTACGCACCATATAAGAAACACCTTTCTACCAAACAAGCTCAGCTTCTTTTCCTCTGGGACTTTCTCGGCATCCCACACAAGGAGAAGAAACAACTTCATGGTTCATCTCTCCCTATCATCGGGTTTGAAATCAATCTGAATGCGATGACTGTGACACTCCCACTGGATTCCAAAGCTGATCTTGAAAAATGGGTACAGGAGTTCATTAACACGCCATCATGTCGCTGCATCCTGCGTGAGTTTCAGTGTTTGACCAGTTGGATTAACTAGTTGTTCAATATGTACTTCCTCCTTCATCCATGCCTCTCCAATGTCTACGACAAGATGTCAGGCAAGTTCCAACATGCCAGCCTTTACATCAATGCTGCCATTAAATCCGACCTCTCTTGGTTCTTGGATCACATTCGGAAATTGAACGGTGTGTTGTTTTTCAAATCTTTTGATTGGGATTCGTTCACTGAAGCTGATATCACTATTTTCTGTGATGTGCCCCTCCATCTGGGCATGGGCTTTTGGATACCTGAGCTTCTGCTAGGTTTCTTTGCTCCTGTACCTGACACTCCACCAGCAGAAACCATTTTCTTCTTTGAAGCCCTCTGCGTTGTTTTAGCTTTAAGCTGGGTGTGAACACCTACGTACTCTCCAATCAAAACCTTATCACCCTCGAGTCACAATCTTTATGGACAATCGAAATACTATAGACATTTTCAATTCGCTGAGTGCTACTCCCAATTATAACCTCTTACTTCACGCTGCAGTCAACGACCTGGTGGACCACAACGTTGACCTCCGCATCCTACACATCAAAGGTGAAGACAACTGTGTTGCTGATACCATCTCATAGCAACAGTTCGTTGACGCCATGGCAAGTGCACCTAGTCTTGCCATCTGGATTTTTGAACCCTCTTGTGTGCTGCTAGGGGCTGCCTCATTATAAACCTCTCAGCAGTCAAGTCCAGGCAACCCCTGCGGGAAGCCTAGACACTCGAGCACCTCGTGCATCAACGTGCCGCTGCAATGGGTGCTGCGATTGACATGTCTAGTACCCAAACCTATGGTTCTGCACTTAATTCATTCATTGAGTTCTGCTGTCTTCACCACTTCCTGATAGATCCAACTGCAGAAATGCTGAGTTTCTATGTTGTTTTCATGTGTTATCATATTTGACCTCAATCAGTGGACTCATACCTCTCGGGCATCTGTAACCAGCTCGAACCTCATTTCCCACACATCTGTGAAGTCCGCTGTAGCATGTTAGTCTCCTGCACCCTCCAAGGGTGTAAATGATTGCGAGGTACTGCAAACATCCACTAGCTCACAATCACCTTTGGCGCACAATTGCCTCTCTTCCTCTCTTACCTTCTCACAATGATCTTCTTTTCCTTTCCCTGTTGCTGACTGGCTTTCGTGCCCTCTTGCAACTTGGAGAATTCACCATGCCTGACAATCCCAAACTCCAAAACCTATGGAAATACACCAAATGTACATCTGCGTCTACAGGCACTGCATTGTACGAGTTCTAGTTGCTATCACACAAAGCTGATACACTGTTCGAGGGGAACGGAGTCATTGTCACTGATGCTGACGCACTACTGCATTTCCGCAGCTACCTGAAGTCCTGCGATCAACTTCACCCATTGAACCCTTATCTTTGGCTTCGAGCCAATGGTCATGTTCCCACATGAGCATGGTTCATCAAGAGACTATGACACCTTTTTCCCAACGATAACATTGCTGGTGGGCTGGCAGTGCAACAGCTTCAGCCAAAGACGGAGCAGCACCACATATCATCTAGGCATCAGGATGCTGGGCATCAAACACCTTCCAAATTCACATATAGAAGCACCCGGCCCTGCTGCAAGCAATGCTTCACCCTCGCCTCTAGCTCCTCATGAGCTACCTTATCATCTACATCTCATCACAACTCTTCCTTCTTTTATCCTCTTAGTCAACTCAGCACTTTGTGTCATCTCGAAATACACCCCTGAGCCTCTTTGAGGCTGTTCTCTGCTACACAGTCCATTTGCGGAATCACTTGAGGCTATGACAATTAGAGTGTCCACAGATGATATGGGGAACAGCACAAGAACAGGAGGCAACAGACTGGAGACAGTTTTGATGTAGGAGGCAGATTTGAGATAGTGGCAGAAGGAAAGATGCAATGGGCATGAGATCAACAGTGCTCAAACAAGTCAACAAAATTGCTCAGTGCATGCACAGGACATGGTCTATTATCTTATTTGACCTGGTAGTGAGATGTTTGTGGGACACTTGAGAGGAAAACAGCACAGCAGGGTCAAGCAGTATATTTATTTGATGTTACCTGTGAGATTGATTTGACCTCCACCTATTGACCTCAAACAAAGCTCTTGGTTCCCTCAAGTAGATGTTCTAGCAAAATCTTTCTATGCTCTCAACTCTTTGATCTGTTGCAGGTATTTTACCTGGTTTGCAGTGTAACTGTATTCAAAAAAAATAGTTTTATACACTTTTTTTTTGAAACTGCTCAAAATATGAAAGAAAAAAATGTCAGCACACAAATAGATTTTGAGGTCTAAGAGATTGTGTTTCCTAAAAAAGGAAATTTCCAGTTACATGATCAGATACCACTGAAGCTTTTTCGACTTGTTTTTGCTTTGCCATTGCTCTCATAAATCACTTCTGTGCACTGTATCATGTCAAATCAATTTCTAAACATGCCCAAGCTAAGAAAATAGGCCAAAGCCACAAATCTCAGGTCTTTTGCTATCAAAGTGAGTTTTCTGCACATAAATTGTAGATTTGGATAGACAAAACTTATTTCTGCACAGCAAAAAGCTGCTCATATTGAAGTAGACCTTAAACACAGTTCCAACTGACAAAGAATTGAGCCACTTACTTCCTATTTGCTCCAATAAAGACCCCAAAAATTGGGGATTGTGATGTCCCATCTTGTATCAAATTGGACTTGGACGATAAAGATAATAGGGGCATTGATTTCAAGGGCAAGGATAACATCTTATATTCACAAAATTCTATGGATTTGCAGAGCTGGCTACAGCTCAGTGATCAACACTTGCTGTCTGTATCAACAAGTGCAGCTCCACCTGCTGAGGAAATTATCACAGTACAAGGGTTGGAAAGGAATTATCAACTCAATGCCAGCAGGAGCTTTGGAAGAAGGAAAAAGAGTGGAAAGCATGCAAAAACAAACAGGATTTGCATCACAAAGTCAAGCTGTCAAAAATCCGAGATTTCTTCTTGCAAGTCACTACTAGAAATTTGCCTGGAAATGGTTGCACCAGCTAGCACTTTGGACATCCTTTGTCACGTCCAAGAGTAGCCAGGACTCAAGGATTGGGTAGTGTGATACTAAAGACTCATATATGAACAAGAATTCAAAGCTAGCTGCTACAGACAAATAACTACTCTACTTATACTATACAATAAACCATATGAAGTAGTAGCTGAGATTCTCTAAATAGAATAATACATGAGGATTGCAAAAAGACCATATGTACTATATGAGTGTTCCATAACACATGTTCTGATCAATCTTCAATTAATATGTCAAACCATATTAAATAAGTCATGCATTAAACATGCTTCTCCAATCATTATTAAATATATCTTTCTAACATCTTGAAGACATGTGTCAAACATGCTTCTTAATATCCAATAGTCTGGCGCTACCTTCTCGACCTCACAAGGATTGAGCCACTATGTGTAAAGCACCCTGTTGCCTTCTTTAAATATTCTCCTCAACCTCATATCTTGAACTGAAGGGTTTCTTGAAATATCAACACGAATAAACCTCCACTATTATCTCATCTGTCTAGCACTCGTTGATCAATGTGCTCCAAACCTATACCAAAACAACCAATCAAACACTCAAACCAACAATCCAAGGCTTCCAGAAATAGTATAAGCCACTGGAAATAAGCCAAAGATGTAGAAAGAGCATAAGCAGTTGAGAAAGTACAAGACCAGATGAGTGTCAGTCCCTTGGTCAGGGCCTAGATGTAGGTTGAAGGGAAAGGTTAAGGCACTCCTCAGAGAGAAAGTGACCCTCACCAGCCAGAACTACTGGAAAAGAATAATCCAAGTAGTATCCAAGTGATGGATATATTGCTGTCCAAAGAAACTAGACACCAACGAGCAGAAAGAGCAAGTATAGGTGTTGGGAAATAAGCTATTCCTGAGTGATGTGCTTGAGGCTGTTCCTCAGAAGGCTGACAATCCAGAAATAGTCCAAAGATATATGCAGTATCCATGCAATCTGTACAATTCATATAGCAATGTTCTCTCAATCACGTTCAAAACGTTTCCAAAACCCAAGACTTCTTATTTCAAATCCAAACAGAAGGCTCCACAATGTCAAGTCCAATAACTGACTATGCACAAAGCACCAACCCCAGAAATAAGTCCAAAATCACAAGTGTTACATCTACTAATACACAGGTGATTCTGTGCCCTACAAACGAAAAGTCTCTAATTATTTATACAGTGTTCACAATCACATGAAATAAAAAACGTCCTCCCGAAATAAGACATTCAAACCCTCAACCCTGGTCCTGGGCCATTTATCTGTTGGCAGATACTCTGTGTGAGTAATGTGATTGGGTAGCTCATGGGAAGAGCCTTTATCCAGTCAACCCACAACCCAAGGAATTTGAAATCCTGTCTAATTGAAACTGATACCTTATTTCCTCCTGGAATGTTGTTCTCTATACACCTGTCCTCTCCTTCTAGAGTGTTGGGATAGTTTCCTGAGCTCTGTAGCTTTCAAACGATACCCAATGCTATGTCCTTTCCTAGACCAGATCCCTTATTCCATAAGGTGTGCTATTCCGGTCACAGATCAATCCCATCAAGGATGACTGCTTCCTTCCTAGTAATTCAGAACCGCTAGAAATAGATGTTCCAGGCCTTCCCCAGACGTCACATGATTTAGATGCACACGCACTACTGCGAGAAACAAGGCCCAATAACCTCACACATGGAATTTACACTGACTTTAGAAAAAAGACATTGTATGAAGAAATAAGGCTTAAAATGCATGACATTTAGGTATAGTCTTATTTTTTACACATCATCGTTCACATTATCTTGTCATATTCCAGGCACCTAGATAGGATATCACATACAGGCTATAAATGTGACAAGGGCTGTCTTCACATCAAAAGGAAAATTACAGTTCATACTGCTTAACCACTTTACACAGCTTGATAAGAAAGACACTGCTCCAATCAATGTAAGTGGATATGTAAATAATGCAGCAACAACCCGAACAGTACTGGTGCTCATATTGAAGGCTGTGCCAACAACCCAAGACTTGTAATGTGTGCTGGATGATTAAGAACTGTCTCAGAACATACTAGACTTTGATCACCAGCGATCTTGTAAGTTTTAAAGAGCTTGAGCATATAAAACAAAAAGAAATGACTAGGATTGGAGAGAAAAATATTAATATTGTAGGTTGGGATATAGCAGCTATATAGAATATCCAGGATTGTATAAAATAGCATGTAATTGATGAAAATAAAATAAATTATCAATAAGCTAGTTTTTTCAACTTTTGCTGGTATTCTGCCATGCTGTTTGGCTGTTTTGCCTGGCTCAACTGCCTCAAAACACTTCTGCCCTCTACACTATTCTGCTGTGGTAGTGGGAACTTGAAACATGAACACACTGGTGGAACAGAAATCATACTTGTACACAAATCAAGGTTGATGCTCAGATGTGAGTATTTTTTAGGTCTTTTTAGATGCTTGCATTGTTGTTATATAGTGCCATGACAAATTATGTTTATGACTAAAGAGACTTGCATTGAGTTTATAAATCTTAAATTGTTGAAATCAAGGCAAAAAGAAAAGAGGCTAGTCAGATGGTCAGAGACTTTGTTTCTTCAAATTATAGATGGATATGTTTAAAGAAGAGAGAGGCCGGAGACTTTGTTTCTCTAAATTATAGACAGATGTGTTCAAAGAAGAGAGATCTGGCCACTAGGTAAGTTTATGTGTTAACAAGATGAATGGAAAATAACTCACACAGTTTCCCAGCAAATTAAAAATGTTTACAATCTTTTCAAAGCAGAGAAAAAACACAAGGGCTATCAAACAACACAGCACCACATATTTGATCAATTGACATAAGCTATGGATATCTTAGATGAAGACTATGCTAACTAAATCTATCTGAGAACTTTAAGAATGGTGACAAGACAACTTATCTGGTGTGCATTGTGATGGGAGCCTCTGTGATAGCACTGCCCAGTGCCTGTATTTGCCAGATGGTTAGTTTAAGAGAATAAAGATAATTATTCAAGAATGCTGAGCCAAAGGCCATTAGCTTTCTGATCCTGATGCTTCTGATACTATCATAGATAAAAAGCTTAAAGCTCAGTACAGCAACAATTTCAAGTGTCAACACACCACTTCCACACAATATTGCTTAAAGAAAACCATCTATTCAGAACCTGACTTTTAGACTTAAAAATCAGTGCTAGAGGAGCACTGTGCAAAGTGTGGATATGAAATGATATTCTTCCTCAATATCATCCTGAGCTTAATTTTATTGAGCAATGTTGGGGTTATGCAAAGTGCATCTATTATATGTTCTCTGTATTTTTCTCAGAAGAAGACCTGAAGAGGAATATGCTTGTTGCACTTGGATCACACTAGGTACAAATGCTTATTTGCAAGGGCCGCAAATTTTAAATTTGCGCAATATTTGTGTACTATTGCACAACATTTATATGGCCTACAAATTTCAAATTTGTGCATTATTTATGCACTATTTGCACAACATTTGTAGGCTCTGCAAATTTGATTTGCTTCTTAATTAGCCCCAAAAAGCAACCATTTGTTACTTTACAAGCCAATAATCCAGAAAAACAATTGCTTTGAGTGTTATTTTTCTATTTTTCAGCCTACAATAAAAAGAAAATATTATTTCAATAAGTGCAGTATATTGCAGCTCACTAAACAAGTATGTATTGGACAACTCCACCATGTATTTGCCAATAAGTTCAGCAGATAGCAGAGGAGCTGTCCAGCAGATGACTTTTGATAGCATGATATACATTGAGCTGTAGAAAAATATTTGGTTAAGTTACAGCCTTGGTACAAGAAGAGAGTAGGAACCTTTGTAAGAACAGAAAGGTCATTTGTAACTATCTGCCCCAGAACCCACAAAGTCTTTGTATACAACAAAAACAGCTTTTGGTGAGTTCTTGGCCAAGAAGACACCAACCTCAGCCCACAGCAATTTCAATCAGGTCATCTGTTAGCCACTCGATAAGAAGAATGAGGATCTAGAGTGCAATGATCTTGTAGGCCATAGACTGGTTGCAATGAAGAAATAAAGGTCATGGTGGAATGACAGAGAGACACATAGCAGGTATCTGCAAATAATAATAAATAAATGCAAATAAATCATATTTATACCTGTATTGATAGCTGTCAATGTCAGGACATTTTCAGAAGATGCCTCAGATTTGATAGTAGCTGTCACTGTTTGGATTAGGTTATTTTCCAGCTGTTCCCAAGCCTTTGATAGTTTTGAATAAAGCCTGAAATGTAATATTGTCTTTATTTGGCCAGAATTAATGAACATAGCCATTGCTATAGTCACGGCAAAAATAAGTGCAAGACCCATTTAGGTAGTTGTCGGTTACAGTCGCGTAGGATAGCTGTGCCACAAATTCTCATATCAGTCACACATTGTCACATTATCACAGTTTTTTTTGCTCTGTGCGCACTCTCCGATGCCTCCTGACCATTCACCACCCCAAGCACACGTTAATGCGTCCTTACACAATGTACCCCTACCAAACAAATGGCTGCTGTGATTTATCATGACCATTGTACTACGACTTCGATAAAATTGTCACTTTGTTTCCCTTTGCAGACACTACAATCCACCTATCAACTGTCCACCAGAACTACCTGCAGGTGAAGGAGAATGATGGAGACTGCAAATTCAATAACAAGAAGGGCTATGTGAGATAAAAAAAAAGCATCTTGGATGCAGATATGGCAGAAGCTGTTGAGAGGGTCAATGCAGGGGAATTGATTGATGGAGAGGACGTACGACAGGAGATGTTCCCTGATATTCCAGCCCGCATGGTGTGTAACACTTCTGTATTGATATTTCTCTCCTCTAACACGTGTTTGATGCATCAATTCAGGTGCGACAGTCATTGACACATATGGGTTTGCTCAGATTTGTCCAACATGTCAAGCCTGCACTACAGCCTCGGCACATTAAGCAACACGGACTTGTCACCAATTGAAAATGCATGGGCACACCTGAAGTGGAAAATTCGAAACCATTCCACCTACCCCACCATCCAGACTGTAGAAGCACTCTTTCAATTGGTACGGGGGTTCTAGATATCAGGAGAATTCATTGGATATGTTATCAATCTCTACAAATCTTTTCTACATTGTCTCAAGCAGCTAGAGGAGAATAACTTTCTCTAGATCAAGTATTAGATAGTCTTTGTGGTTCTACCTACAATTTACTTGATTTTATCACCCACATGTGCTGTATTAAACTGAAGATTGAGGACAAGTCCGATTTTGATAGCAGGTAATAAATTTTAATCACGAGAGCGTAACAAGATAGGGGGTGAGAATTTTCAAGACAGTTATTTTACGCAACTGTAACCGACAGCTACCTAAATGGGTCTTGTACTTATTTTCACTGTGACTGTATGCCTTTCATATGGCCTTTAGAACTGATAAATGCATTTTTTTAGTTTCTCATCACCAGGGTTAGCTCTTTATTTTTGCATTTTGCAGGCCAACCAGACCTCAGATCAAAAAATAATGTATATAAATGTTATAGCCCTTAATAAACTCTATAATATTGTTAGCCATATTTCTAATAACTTTCTTTTTTGGGTCACTAACACTTTTTTCCCAAAAAGGAAATTTTGTCAAAATCTCAGTAGCTGGCTCAATACTTGGCTGTTTTGGATAATCTAACTTTATAGGGCCAATGTTCTATATGTATTAGGAATTTTAAAAGTATTCTTGAAGCCACTGTATTACTGTAATGTAGTAAAAATGCCTGAACTTTTAGATTCCCATCGACATCTAATATCTTGTTCCAAGTGCAACATGTGAATGCTCTGAACACATCATATTACTTATTACTTCTAATGGATACATATCACTTAGAAGACCCTGGAAAAGCATTTATCCAAGTTTCTAGACACCTAGATGGACCAGAACAAAGAAATGATGGCTATTGCTAATGCAGCTATAGCTTTATTTCTGTAGCATTGGTAATTGATATAAGCTATAAGAAATGTTTTATATATTGTAATAAGTAATATAATGTGTTCAGAGCATTCACATGTTGCACTTGGAACATGTTATTAGATGTTGATGGGAATTTAAAAGTTCAGGCATTTTTCACTATATTACAGTAATGTAGTGGCTTCAAGAATGCTTCTAAAATTCCTAATACATATAGAACATGTTAGATGTTGAGGTTTGGACTCAATTATTCCCATGCTATCTGATCCTATCATCATTGATCGTTCTCTGATATTTATCATGATATCCATCTGATACATATCTGATACACATCTGACAGTTGATACATATTTGATATATATCTGACAAGTATCTTATTGTTCTATTGTTCTCAGTGATACATATCTTATTGTTCTATTGTGTTAGTATAGATCTTATTGTTGTAGACAGTTTATTGTTCTTGTAGTATATAAGTAGTGTAGACTTGACCTGGATCCCTACCTCTTACCTTTTGGGATTCCAGGCAAGTACTTCTACAGTCAATGCACTGACCTCTTACCTTTTGGGATTCCAGACCTCTGTGCTTGCCTGTGCTTTAACAGAACATTGGCCCTATAAAGTTAGATTATCCAAAATGGCCAAGTATTGAGCCAGCTACTGAGATTTCGACAAAATTTCCTTTTTAGAAAAAAAGTGTTAGTGACCCAAAAAAGAAAGTTATCAGAAATATGGCTGACCATATTATAGAGCTCATTAAGGGCTACAACATTTATATACATCATTTTTTGATCTGAGGTCTGGTTGGCCTGCAAAATGCAAAATAAAGAGCTAACCCTGGTGATGAGAAACTAAAAAAATGCATTTATCAGTCCTAAAGGCCATGTGAAAGGCATAGCAATGGCCATGATCATCAATTCTGGCCAAATAAAGGCAATATTACATTTCAGGTTTTATCCAAAACTATTAAAGGCTTGGGAACCACCTACCCTACCTGAACTTAACAACTCATCAGTTCCACAGATCAGCTGTGTAGTGCAGATCCAAATTGTATTAAAAACACCTTGATGTCTTACTTGTGGTTAATACCTATGGATATTTATGTCCATATTGACTTGGTCACTGCAAACTGGGCTCAGGTGCTGCCGGCAGGCCACCATAGTTTTGATAGCCCATCACAGCCCTCAGTTAAACATTCTTTGCCAGCACTCAGCATATATGAACTACGTCATTTCTGTCCATCAGTGGACCGAAGTTGCTGCCACCACCGCTGCATGCAACAGTGGGTCGCTGCCCTCTTGATAGCCCATCACAGTCTGTCAGGTAATCATCTCCAGAACCTGCCAGTGCTCAGTGTACATGAACTGTGTCAGTTCAGTCCATGATATTGCCGCTGCCACCACCACATGCCATAGCAGGCCGCTGCTCTCTATCACAGCCTGTCAGGTAATCATTCCTGTTTTGGAGAAAATGGCTGAACCTGGAATCGAACCGGGGACCCTCTGGTGATTGCGCCACCGTTGCTCTAACCACTGAGCTATTCTGCCATGAGTGTTAGAGAAACTCCTAGAAGGGTCTTCAACATCCTGGAACCTGCTGGTGCTCAGCATACGTGAACTACATCATTTCGGTCTAACTGTGGACCAAAGTCACTGCTGCCACCATCGCATGCCACAGTGGGCTGCTGTCCTCTTGATAGCCTATCACAGCCTGTGTCAGTGCTCAGTGAATGTGAACTGCGTCATTTTGGCCCACTCGTGGACCGAACTTGCCGCCACCGCTGCCACTATTGCCCCACAGTTTACAGGTGCTGCACCATTGTTCCCAGCGAACTGTACCGTGTGATTAGAGTTTTCCTGCCCCACAGAACACCCTTGGCATGCCCTCCATGTCTGCCATTGTCATTGTCCTCGGCACTGACTCTGCACTTCTTTCTTTTTTTGTTCAGCATGCCCACTGTGCTGTACACTTGCTTGGGGTACCTACTGTCTTTGTGTCACTTCTCTGAAAGAGCTGTAGTGTGACCCATTTGGCTGCCATTTGAGCTGACTGGCCCGACAGCTCTTACGCGAGATCAATGATAACCTATCATGGCTCAGTCGAAGAAATTGGCCTTCTCTGGTGGGCACTATATCTCTTATAGACACCTGGGCTTTAGCAACCACACCCAGTGCATTCCTATCAATAAAACCAGGGCGCAGATCAAACTCGCACGGGAACAGCAAAAAAAATTGTATTGCAGGCACATAGATCCACATTCTTCATGCTTCTGTTCGCTGAGAATTGTCTCTATAGCTCTCAGTTTCATTCAGCGCAACACTTGTGTTGAGCACTGGAAGGCAGCACTGCTGGTCTGGAAGCCCGCAAAAAATGTTTGCATTATTCGCAATCTCAGGCATTTTTCTGACTGTATGTCACCATGGACATGTTGTGATCATGTAAGGGCAACCCTGTGGCCCAAGATCAATCTCAAGAGTTCTGGCAGAGGAGAATCCAAAGTATAAATAAGTAGTACATAAAATACAAGTGCAGTGCACCTGGCAGAGGAGAATCCAAAGAGAAACAAGTCTAAAGATCTCCGCTGGCAGGTGCCCAACTATATACAAGTCGTCCATGTGAATCCTGGTGCTGATCTCTGCGCATAACAGTGATCTCAGGCAGCGTTGCATGTAATATGCCAGTGGGCGGTGTGAGTACCCCTTTTGGGAGGGACTCGGGAGGTTTCGAAAGTGGGAGCGAAAGAGCTAGGAGGGCTGGAAGTTGGAGTTCCCCTTATACCACCCCCCCTTGGAATGCGGCGCCTTGACGCATAGAACACATGTGGGCTGAGGGGTTGCAGAAAGGAAGGGAGTCAAAGGTTGCAGCAGCAATATGATAGGGTTTGCCAGGGTATATCTGATAAAAGTCTTCTACGAGTTCTGGAACAAATACATCAGAGTGTTTAACCCACTTGTTATGGTCTGGACCATAGCCTTTGAAGCTGCACATATACCAAAGGCTCCTATACCGAACCTTTGCATCCAGAATCTCATCAACCTCCTATTGTTGGTCTCTGGGCTCGTCAAGCACTGGAGATGGCTCATCACAGCTTGGATGTCCCTCAAAAGGGTCATCTTCTGCCAGTTGGAGCTTGACAACGGGGAAAACAGGGTGGGAGTGCAAAGTACTGGGAAGGGAGCTCAAGTTTATAGGCCCCCTGACCTACGACCTTTATGACCTTGAAGGGCCCGAGGCAGCGGTGGGAGAATTTGGGGGATGGTCGTGTGGTCCAGATGTCAGAGGCATCTAGCCACACTCAATCTCCAACTTTGATCTCTGGTGCTCGGAGCCGCCTCCGGTCATAGTACTGCTTATACTCATTCTTTGCCTTTACCAGAACAGAGCGTGCCTCAGAGACACCCAAGACAATCCGGTCGCAGAATTCATTTGCACTCTCTACCCTAGAGCAGATACCGTTGGGCTCAAATCCCATGCAAGGGAGCCATCCAGTGTCTGTCATGAAGGGAACTTGTTGGGTAGAAGAGTGGATATGGTTGTTGTATGCAAATTCCCCAGCTGGAAGAAGCTCATCTCAGTCATCCTGTTGGTAGTTTGTGAAAATGTGGATGAACTGTTCAAGCTCCTGGTTGATACGCTCTGTCTGGCCGTCGGTCTGCGGATGATATGCAGTAGAGGTTGCTGGCTCAACTCCGACAAGGCGCCACAGCTCTCGAGTAAAATCTGTAATGAACTGTGGGCCTCGGTCAGTGATGAACTTCCGAGCCATGCCATGGTGCCTCCAGACGTGCTGGTAGTAGAGCCAGGCAGTGCCTTCTGCATCAATCTGGGTGTGGCACTCAATAAAATGAGCACATTTCCCCAGAACATCTGCTGCTACCATGATTGCATCGTAGCCGTGTGCCTCTGGGAGCTCAACAATGAAGTCAATAGAGACAGTGTCCCACCACTTCTCTGGAACCTCCATTGGGTGAAGTTCTCCTATTGGGAGGTGCCTGAGTAGGTCACAAGTGGCAACATACCGGCCGACATGACGGGACATCTGGGGCCACCAGTAGTTCCGGGAGATTAACTCCAACATCTTAAACCTTCCAGCATGGCCTGCAACCCGTGTATCATGGTGGAACTCCAGGATCCGACGCTGAAGGTCCTTGTCCTGGGGGACAACAAGTTTCCCTCAGAAGTACAAGAGACCTCCGTCGGCGTGCCATTCTGCAGTCCGAGAGGAGCAAGCTCCACATACCTTGAGAAGCTCCCGAGCAGCAGCTGCAACGGGTTCCTCAAGGTCTGGGGAACCTGCGAGGGCCTCTCGAATGTTCTGGAGGATTGGAACCTCTGGACCTGCAACACCCTCTATTGCCCGAATCTGAAACAGCTCTGGGTGGAGGAGGATGACATCCTGGTTATCTGGCATAGCTCCATAGTCTGGATGCCTTGACAAGGCATCCAGACGGCCTATAAGGCTCCTGGGTTTGTAGTGCAGCACAAAGTCAAACCAGGACAGATACAGAGACCACCGTGCCTGCCTCCAATTCAAGTTCTGTGCCTTCCGGAAGTACTCCAAGTTCTTATGATCAGTCCAGATCTCTACTGGATGCTACATGCCTTCGAGGAAGTGTCACCACTCTTCTAGAGCTCGGACAATTGCAAGCATCTCCTTGTCATGGATCTCATAGTTTTGTTGGACTTCACTCAAGCTCTTGGAGTAGAAAGCAACCGGATGCCACTTCCCATCCAGACCCTCTTGTGATAGAACAGCTCTGGTTGCCCAGTCGGAGCTGTCTGCCTCCACCCGATAGGGTTTTGTTGGGTCTGGAAGCAGCAGAACTGGATCAGAAGTGAGTGCATCCTTGAGGCCTTGGAATGCTCTCTCTTCTGATGGTCCCTAGACCCATGCAGCACCCTTCTTAGTGAGATCAAAGAGTGGGCGGGCAATGTCTAAGAACCCTCCAATAAACCTCCAATAGAAGTTTGTGAAGCCAAGGAACTGCTGCATGTCCTGCTTGTTCTCGGGTGATGGCCAGGTGGCAATAATACAATTGTGTGAGATAATCACACGAAGATACTCAATAGACATCTGCTCAAACTCACATTTCTCTGGCCAGAGGTAGAGCTTGTGCTGCTGAAGGCGCCGAAGCACCTCTGTCACAACCTTCTGGTGAGTTGCACAGTTTGAATGAGCAATAAGGATGTCATCGAGGTAGACCATGACATCTCCAGACAGGATGAGGTCTTGGAAGATATCATTCATCATGGTCTGGAATGTTGCTGGAGAGTTGGTAAGGCCGAAATACATGACCAGGGGCTCAAAGAGACCCCGGTTTGTTCGGAATGCGGCCTTCCACTCATCGCCTTCCTGAATCCGGACGTTATTGAAGCCCCACCGGACATCGAGTTTCGTGAAGAACCAGGCTCCTTTCAACCAGTTAATGAGATCATTGATCAAAGGGAGGGGGTACCGATTCTTCACGGTCATCGCATTGAGTGCCCAGTAGTCCTGAATGAACCAGAGACCTCTATCCTTCTTTTTGACAAAGAAGACTGGAGATGCCATCAGGGATTTAGATGGACGGATGCGGCCCCTTCCTCAATGAAGGCATCAAGCTCCTTCTGTTCAAGAGGGGAGATAGGGTAGACCTTACAGTTAGCTGGCTTAGCATCTGGGACAAGTTCAATGGCGTGGTCCCATGAGCGGCGCTCTGGAAGAGAATCAAAAGATTCTTTACTGAAGACATCCCCAAACTCACAGGCCCATTCCGGAATGGAGGCTCCAGCTGGGGTAGAGTTCTTTCCAAATTCCTCTGCGAGTCACTGAGAGACCATAGCAGTTGCACGGATAGATGCAGGGGGGAGAGAACCGTGTATAGAGGATACGGTCTCCATTTTCAAGTGGGGGATCATCTTCATCGCCATTGTCATTGTCTGAGTCAGGAGTAAGCTCCGGGAGGTCTGAGATATCCTCCAGGAACCTTCATCCTCAATGTCTCCATCCTCCGGGTCTCTAGTGTCAATTACACAGATGGATAGGAAGGGTCCAGTGCGGAGCTGGCTGACAATTTTTCTAATCAGCCAAGCTTCACGCCTCTCCTTCCGAGCCTCATCACGACATGTTGTACAACTGGAGGGGCAGCGAGTCATACCGACCTTCCCAGTCTCCCAGTTGACTTCTGGATTATGCTTCTGGAGCCAAAACATCTCAAGAATGAGCTTCTCCTTGCTCAGTCAAGTGACTGCGAACTGGACACGCTCCGAGTGGCCATTGTACTGGAGGACTACATCAGCAACCTCAGTAATCGCTCCGGCCTCGTTTGGAGAACCATCCACATTGAAGATGGGAATAGGCTGGGACAGCTGCCAAAGAGGAATGCCTGATTCTAGCACATAGCTGGAATCAATAAACTCGGAGGTGGCTCCACAGTCGAGGAGACCATTGAGGGACACCTTGACAGTGTTATCAACGGACTCAAGCTCTAATGGGAGCCGGAGAGAGTTGCCTCCAGGTGATGCAGCCGCAATGTAGTGCTTAGGCAGTCTGCACTCCCAGCCAGGTTTCCGGGCTGGACCGGGCCAGGATCCCAAGGTGGGCCGGAGTAGCCGGGAGGTGAGAGCACCTACCCTTCCCTTACATAGCAACCAATCAGTTGGTGTAAGCAGATCTTGATCCAGGAGCCGAGGTGTATCAAAAGTCATTGATTCTCTTACCCGTCACTAGTACCTTTCAGTAAATGATCATCAACTTGACTTGACGAAATTTCGGAGCAGTCCCGCACGTGTCCGCGCTTAGTAACGTTCCCAATTGGGATGCAACTGCCAACGTCCCAATAAGGAAAATATTGATCTAACCTATGTCACCGTCGTAACAGTCATCGCTGACTTGCTCAAGTCCGCCATGATCCCCGATGTCAGGGACTACTATCCCAAGCATCACTTGAGCCTTTTCATATTAATATTGAATGACAAAAATTCAAAAATATCATTTTGGGCACGCTATTTGTGAATATGACATGGAATAAACTATGACAATGCCAACAATGCAGGATCAATAAGAGAGTCCGGTATAGTAGATGGGAGGGTAACACTTGATACTCCAGGATCAACGGAGGTGGCATCACCATCCTCGTTGTCCGACATAACCATGAGGGAACTCTTGGCAGTGTTGCAACGGGCTTTGCGCGTTGTGTCGTCGTCCCGTGGCACAGCCCATCCCACAGCCTTCGTAGTACCTGCTGCCCTCCCTGTTCCCTTCCCATTCTCCTTGTTAGATCTGGTGCGCAGCTTCCTTGGCACCACGCCATTCACAGATGTGTTGGTCGGGTTTTTGGTGGTCTTGCGGCATTTCGGCACCGGTGCCTCGGAGGTACCTTGACTGGCTGGCGGTGATGTGATGACCGGATCATCCGTGGTGGTGGCGGCGGCACTACTGTCGGCTGTCTCGTCCATGGCGGTGGCACCATTGATGGGAGTGTTCTCTTCATCGTCATCCACCTCGCTGAGCTTGCGCTTGCGAGATTTTCCCTTGTCCGAACGTGTCGCCCGTGACCTGGGTACAACCCCAGCATCCCATTTTGCTTGCCTTTCATAGCGTTCTTCCTGTGGCAGCTTTTCCCATCAGCATTCTCCATTCTCGAGGGCATTACGAAGAGCAATGAGGGCTGCAAGGGACATAAGGTAGAGTGCATGGGAATCCAGCACCCTTATGTAGTGGAACTCGGGGAAAAACTTGTCGGCGTCGATGGCATGATGACCATCCTCACTAGCCCCAGAAACCAGATATGCTAGATCTGCGGCAAAAAACCTCTCCTGGGACACATTGAAGTGCCCTACATCAACGCTATTGACCCCAAGGCGTTGACGGACATCATACACTCCGAGCGGCGTCAGTTCGAGGTCTTCCCAAGGGGCAGGGGCCCGAGGTATTGGGTCTCTGGATGCGGGAAGCAGTACATAAACACCTGGGACGCCCCAGTCGAAAGGGGGAGGTGCAAAAGGCTCAGCAGGGGCGGACATGATGAGAGTAAGAACAGCGAGACCTGCTGCTTAGCATTTGTCTCACAGATGGCATTGGGCAATCAGCCGCCCTAATCCGGATGTCGGCAATAGACTTGAGATAACTTTGAATACCTTACAAGTTATAACGTGTTTTGACGCGTTTTTTTCATGTGTTCATTTTCTATACTGCGAGATCCATTCAATACAGCAAAATGACACGTTATTTCAATTTATTGAACATCTTTACACTGAAGCACTGTCAGATTCAACATTGGGTATTTCCGGTCTGAGATTTTGCTTTGCAGCTCACATTTGGTGCTCTCAAGGGGCATATATTCGTAAAGACCATCATAGAAAGGGAGAGAATATAGATATCCTCTTCAGACAGTGATTTTTGACGACTGAGTGCCAGTCTTTGACTGGCTAGCCAGACATTAATTCTTGACAAAAGGGCCTGAAACTGTGGATATGAGATAGTGGATGTGCTATGAAGGTTTCCTGAAGTTTTCAAAATGTGACGTTGTGTTTGAAAATCCAACATATTTTCGACCTTTGGGGCATTATCGAGAGCTGCACAAAGCTGAAGTGCCATTTAACTGCATAGAATTGGACAGAGTGGCCCATTGGAACATATTCTATCGAAAAATGTGGGGTCTTTAGCTTTTGGGAGTTGTCCATTGCGAAAGAGGCTCCCAAAGAGGCTGAACACAGCGACATTTGCGAAACTAATCTCGCACTGAACTTGCTCAACTTTGAAAACACTTTCCTCAGGAACCCTGGCTGCGCGATTTTTTCATGTTTGAAAATGCATACTTGGCCATCTCTGAAAGCATTTTCCTGCATTTATTCACTGACATTTGGACCCAGAAAATACAATCATCGCATTTCAAACATGAATTTAGCAGGTGAAGTCAATGTTTCAAGCGTGAAATATTTCCAGGTCAATATTTTCATGCATGATTGTAATATATTGTAGAAATGACCTATCCCTTTGTATCCCAGTCGCAACTCAACCTTTCTGTGAACGCCCTCGTCTTCACTATCGAGCTTTGTCTCAAAAACCGGTGTTCTAGACAAGACACCGTGTTCGGTCCGAGAGTGCCAACCAATAGGATTCTAGCTCCGAAAACATCCGAGAGCCTCGGACGACACACAACTCAACGAGTTTGAAGACAATTTCATTACAATTCCTCTGCAATGTCAATATCTAGATTTTCCATGAACTGTACCAAGACATCTCCATCCACCCCCTCAAGCTCCCATGGTACCTCAGCTATATTCTCTTCCTCATACTCAACAACAATTTGCGTCAACCCCAGTGTCTGCGTCGCCCACTCTGGCAGAGGATAATGGAGATTAAGTGAGGGGTCACATCCAATCCGCTGGCCTGGGAACAGGCGGCCGGTGAAGCCTGGTAATTGACTTGTCTTAATGAGACGTTGCATGATCGAGTCATTGATTTGGGCGCGATAACTCCACCGATTCGACAGCTCACGCACCAGATTTGGGTCGCTGATGTGCACATCCTGTATAGCCCTGTAATAATCAATATGTTTGTCCATCATGAAGGTCAGCAGCTGTGAGATCTCAACATTCAAACGTTGTATCTCTTCCTTCGCACACAGAATCCCGAAGTAAAGAGTTGCTGCTTCACGACGTGCTGGATTAGTCCATGGCAATGTACAGATATCATTACGTGTGTCCCTGAGGACGTCGAACTCAGCCAGAGACACAGTCTTGAGGACTTGAACGACGGAAAGCTGCTCGCGAGGTGGATTCAGGGCTGTGGCTGCTGTATTGTATGCATTAACGGCCTGATGAATAGCATCAGCACGGGTCTTGAGAGCTTTCCCGATCTTGTCGTGCAGCTTGTGAGCTGTCCGCCATTATTCAAGTACACAAATGTCAAAAATATCAATTTTACTCACCGACACCACTCATGGACAACTTTGTCATCTCCATCAGGCGCTGCACAACAAGACGTTCTAATTCATCAAGTGCTCGTCTATAGCGGTGCTCCGCCATCATAAGCAGAGCATTTTGGTAGGCCTGGTCCGTGGTTGTCCAGCGCTCATCATACCCTTGCTCCTCCTCGAAAAGGGTGACTTCTTGATCAACTAGCACAAGGTGGCTATGGGTGGTGCGGAGACGTGTTCGAATGAGCTTAATCTGGGGCGCAGTAATACCTTGCACAATAATGAGATGGTCAAGGTTCTTATAATCCCTTTCGGCAGCACGGACAGCATCCCTTGAAAAAAAAAAAGGTAAGATAAGATAAGAGCAGTCTACAAGTACGCACTGTGCAGTATGGAGCTTTGCGAGAAGCTCCATGTAATTGACAGTTCTCGCAACTTCGGGAGGCTCGGTCCGGAGTGATTCCAGGTGACGTGCTTCATCTTTGATATCTTGAACGTAGTTGGCCACTGTTGTGTGAAGTTGCTGTTCAAGGGTCTCGAGTTTCACGGAATTAAGTGCGATTTTCTCAACAGCCTGACAGTAATTTTGGAAAATGAAAGTCCCTAGTTCATTCAGCTGAGCCATAGTTCAGGAAATAACATATCAATAGCTCACCTGACGATGTGTACTTGTCCTCATCATGAAAGTGAAAGTGTTTGTCAATTTGTTGCTGCCGATGAAACAGTGTCGCGAGTCGTGTGCAACTGGCAAGATGATTTGAAAGACTGAATGTGCGCTCACATTCCTCGAAATCTTCGAGTCCCACGCCTTCAATGTACATCGGATGCCAGCCGAGTTGACAGCCTCGGTTGTGTGCATGGCCATGAAAGGCTGGGACAACCCCTTGCAGATGGAGCATCACTGTGTTGCGGCCCAATGAGCTGCGGAGGAGCATCTTGTAAAAGGCGCACATAATATTGTACCCCAGTGCGATGTCACTACCATACAACTCAAAGAGCCGGGCAACGACCGCAAGTGGGTACTTCATCCTGAGTGTTTTTAGTCAGCAAGTATTTGAATCGGAGAAAAAAGTTCCACACAATTCTCCACTATGGATCATGTCGCAGATGAGCAACACATGCCCATGTTGACAAACTGAGATGAAGATCCCCACAACAGCGAACAAGGCGAACATTTTCTTGCGCCCCTCAGGGCCAGCAGCTTTCCACCGTTCTACACAGGTGTTGAGATGTTTTTTGAGTTCATCTGTCTCTTCTGTAGTGAGCTCATTGACGTTAAGCCATGCAACATCATCATCTGTAGACTCGGAGCTGGGTAAACTGTTTGAATCTTGATTTGCCGAGGCCGATGTGGGAGGAGCTGTCACCGGTGACACAGGCGAAGACAAGGGCAGCACAGGGGATGTTGACCTTGGGTGAGTTTTTGACCTCGTCCTTGTATTTGTCAACCTCAGCAGGTGTAAGCCATCGAAAGGAGGTAGCTTTACGTTTATCAAAACGCGGATTCCCGGCGCGAAATGTGCTGTCCACGAGCTTGAGGGAGTTGTTGCTGTCGAGTGTCGCAAAAAAAGAAAATTTGAGTGGGGCCTCATTCTCAATCCTGTAAAAACATGGGGGGCAGACATTCTGCGCATCCCATGCCTCGTCTCGTCCCAAAGCCACCTTGACACGGAGATCTACCTGGCGCTGGATCTCGAGGTATACGTCATAAGCACCAGTGAGCTGCTCTGAAAGATAAGCTTTCCGAGGCATCTGAATTAACTGTAAGTACTAGTGAGAGCGTGAACCGCAAAAAGAACACACATTATGTAAATAACTCAGGGTCTTGGCAAGGGAGTTGATAGTGAAGCAAGGGCACACACGATGTAGCTGACGGTAAATCTCCAATGTCCTCAGTGAGAATGCGAGGGCAGGCTTGTCGGGGGAGCTGCCGAGATACCCACAACGGATGAGTGTCTCATTCACTTTCACAACATCGGCAGGAGTAGGAGAAAGAGATCAAGCCTGAGTCTGCAAAGAATTCATATAAATGAGTACAGATTGAATGCATGAATCAAGACATTACGCACCATCGAAACCTATGACTGTGAGTGGCCAGGATGGACCGCCGCTATCAGTGGGAATGGGGCCAAGATTCTTGTATTGCAGGTATGCATCGACAAGGAGAGGCATCTGCGTACTCCATGAATCCACCTGCTTCTGAATGCGCATCGAGCGTGTACGAGGGTCTCCACGTCTATCTTTTATCAATAAAAAACAATACAAAGCTTGAAGAGCACATACCCAGGACGTACACCTTCCGTGACCTGGTGGAGAACACTTTCCCTACCAGCATGACTCATGTACACAGCCTCTTCGCCAGGAGGCAGTGGAACATCGTCCCAATCATCATTTTCGTTGCCGTCAAGGTGTACTTAGTCGTCTGCATCGGGGATGTCAATGTCAAGCATTTCCCGCTGCACAAAGTTGAGACCTGGATTGGAGGTGAGTGCAGGATGTAAGTAGAAGTAAATTCATTTACCAGCAATCTGTTCATTGCGCTGGAGCCTCTCTGCCTCACGCTGGGCTTTGGTCTTGTTCAGAGGAAGGCTTTTGGTCTTGAAAATATGTGTGCCAGCACCAGGCATTCAACTTCCACCATAGCGGACCGTGGACTTCTTGGACAGACCAGTCTTTCCCATGAGATACCGAACACAGATAAGCCGGTGCAACGACTGGGACACTCGAGTGCAGGGTTGCAGTATGTGTGCTGGGTGTGGGAGTCGGTGGAGCATGCTTGGCTAATACATCGCTTAAATGATGTCGGCTATTTCCCAGTGCACCTGCCAAGAAGCGCCATCATAGCTTGGGCAATTCCTCCCACATTCAATCTTGAGAACATGAGAAAGCAAAAGAGGCAACTAATCTCTAGATATGCCTGCACAAGCCATGAAGTCATTCAGCTGTGTGTAATAAACAGAATTAGATGTGATGTGCTGGCAGGCCGCACAAAGGTAGAAGTTGCAAGCAAGGAGTGCTTGACATCAATGTGGAAGACGTGTTCAATGTGTGGAGAAAGATGTGTTGACAGTGGCGACAGCAATCGCTGATATTGACAAGCAAAATCAATATTTTCCATATCGGGATGTTGGCGGTTGCATCCCAATTGGGAATGTTGCTAAGCGCGGAGTCGCGGACACGTGCGGGACTGCTCCGAAATTTCATCAAGTCAAGTTGATGATTATTTACTGAAGGATACTAGTGATGGGTAAGAGAATCAATGACTTTTGATACACCTCGGCTCCTGGATCAAGATCCGCTTACACCAACTGATTGGTTACTATGTAAGGGAAGGGTAGGTGGCGAGGGGAGGCTCTGGTGGCTTCCCTGGGCCGAAGTGCAGGTTATTAAGCGCATCATCTTATTGGATGTTGTGGTTTGGACTCAATCATTCCCACGCTATCTGATCCTATTATCATTGACCTTTTATCATTCTTTATTGATCCTTCTCTGATATTCATCTTGATATCCATGTGATATGTATCTGATATACATCTGACAGTTGATACATATCTGATATACATCTGACAAGTATCTTATTGTTCTATTGTGTTGGTACAGATCTTATTGTTGTAGACAGCTTATTGTTCTTGTAGTATATAAGTAGTGTAGACTTGTCCTGGATCCCTACCTCTTACCTTTTGGGATTCCAGGCAAGTACTTCCACAGTCAATGCACAGACCTCTTACCTTTTGGGATTCCAGACCTCTGTGCTTGCCTGTGTTTTACAGGTTATAGGCCCTGCCCTCTGATATCTCTCAATCACTTGGAGTATCAATCCACTGCGCATTTTCCTTTCCAATTTTGCAGTCCTTATAGTGTGTGTGCCTAAGCTTTAGTACATAGGAGCACCAACTGTTGGGACAAACCCTCTTTTGCGAGGTAGTCTTTGATTCACCAGGAAACAAACGGTAGTCAATCTGTTGATTCTGGGATTAGGGCCTAAGTGCCTTACAACTGGGTGTTCAGTAGAATCACTTACATACTTTACCTACATTTCTTCTCTGCACACACACTCCTGAGGGCGCCAGCTGTTCATTTTGGCAGTTTGGTTCTGGCTTATCATCCACTTTCCCTGCACATTCATTTCCAACTCCATCATGTCTGATTCAGACTCTGCCTTTGTTATCCCTATTCTGTCTGAGGAGACTGATTGGAGGAGCGATGCTAAAGCCTATTTGCGTCGCAAGTGTGTGTTTGGCCACACTGATTGACCACGTCTTTGAAACCCGAAGATGTGGCAGACAGAGAGAAGTGCGCGGCCCTCCTGTGGGGTCTGTTGAGCCCAGATGTCAAGCTCCTTGTTAAGCATGATGATGACCCCAAAGCTTTGTGGGATGCCTTGGAGTCCATTTTTGCTCCGAGAAAAGCTGGAGCTCGCTTCATGCCTATAGGACACTGACTTCCATTCGCCTTCGGGAGGATGAGACTCTGTTGTCCCTCACTCGTCGTGTTTCTGCTGCTATGCGCTTGCTCAAGGATTCTGGAGCTACAGAGTTCACCCTTGAAAAAGTGGACGAGGAACTGCAAGCTGTGGTTCTTCTCATGGCCCTTCCTGATGAAGGACATTATTCTGTCCTTAAAGCACCATTTGAGCAGTCTTCATCTGATCTCAAGGTGTCTGACATTGAAGTAGCCTATGCCAATCACCAGGCATTCAGGACTGCACAAAAGGAAGGAGACACCAGCCAGATCAGTCCGATCTCTGGCCTTGCCATGGCCGCTACATCGCCTCCTCCACCACCCTCATCGTCTGCTGCATCTGCTGCTGCACCACCCACCCAATCATCTCTTATTTGTGCTGGGTGTGGCAAGTCTGGTCACCTGTTGCTCCAATGCTTCAAGTTCTTGGGGATGGTTGGACTTCCCAGGCCTACTGGCCAGAGGGGTGCAGCTCCGTCCAAAGCCCCTAATGCAAGTGTCCTTTCTGCTTCCACATCATCACTCATTGACTCAAAATGGAACCCAGACTCAGGGTGCACTTCGCATATGACAGGATCGAGAAACGTGTGTTGGGGCTGCCTTGCCTATGTGCATGTGCAAAAGGACAAACAGGATCCTTCTGGGTCCCATTTCCAGAAGTGTGTTTTTGTGGGTTATCCCACAGAATACAAAGGCTGGTTGTTCTACAACCCTGTGACTAGATGTATTGTCACATCGGAGCGCGCTGTCTTTGATGAGCGCTATTTCCCGGGCAGCAGTTCACTATTCATGCAGCGCTGTCCCGGAGTTCCACCATCTCCTTTTGTTGAACTTCCTCTTGTCTTGCTACCAGGTGTGCGCTATGACAGAGAAGGTGACGAGGATAATTCTGGTGTCAATCAACCTCCCCGTGCACTATCTCCTAATCTCCCTCAACCTGCTCCTTCCCCTCCCCATTCACAACCATCTACTCGCTTTCCATCACCGGATCCAACTGCTGAGCCTCTGGTTTGTAAAACACAGGCAAGCACAGAGGTCTGGAATCCCAAAAGGTAAGAGGTCGGTGCATTGACTGTGGAAGTACTTGCCTGGAATCCCAAAAGGTAAGAGGTAGGGATCCAGGACAAGTCTACACTACTTATATACTACAAAAACAATAAGCTGTCAAGAACAATAAGATCTGTACCAACACAATAGAACAATAAGATATGTATCACTTGTCAGATGTATATCAGATATCTATCAACTGTCAGATGTGTATCAGATATGTATCAACTGTCAGATATGTATCAGATGGATATCAAGATGAATATCAAAGAAGGATCAATGAGGAATGATCAGATAGCGTGGGAATGATTGAGTCCAAACCACAACATCCAACATGGTTGAGCCAGCTCCTCCCCCTTCGCCTGTTGGTGTTGCAGCACGTCGTCGCACCCGTGGGCAGACAACTGAGCACCACAAACCGGGGGAGTGGTGGACTGCCTAAGGCCACTCCACCACCAGAGCCTATCAACTCAGAAAGCGAAGATGATGAGTTACTGCTTCAACCAGGTAGTGCTCTCATTGTAGCTCATGAAGGCGATCCATTCAACCATTCGCTTCGTGCTGTGAACTATGCCCATGTGCAGTTGGCTCGTTCCGCCGTACAGTCTGGCAATCCACGCACTTATTATGAAGCACTCCGGCGAGCGGATGCACCGCTTTGGGAAGAAGCAGCTATTTCTGAAATCAACTCACTTCTGGAGAACTGCACTTGGGATGTTGTTGATTGCCCACCTGGTGCTAAGCCCATTCGCTCCCAATGGGTCTTCACCATCAAGCACAAGTCTGATGGCTCAATTGAGCGCTACAAGGCGAGACTCGTTGCAGATGGCCGTGGACAGCGCCATGGCATTGACTTCAACGAGATTTTCTCTTCTACATTCAGACCAGCCATCTTTTGCGTTATACTTGCCTTAGCTGCTCAGCATGATCTTAAGCTTCACTCTATTGACTTTTTGTCTACTTTCTTGAATGGTGACCTGGAGGAGGATGTCTACATGACTCGGCCAGAAGAGTTTCCTCAGGGAGAGCGTCGCCAGGTTTTGCACTTGAACAAGTCTATCTATGGACTTCATCAGACAAGCCGGCAATGGAATAAGAAGCTCCGAGCGAAGCTTCAGTCAATGGGCTTCAAGTGTCTCCAGTCTGATAGCTCATGCTATGTCTTTGACAAAGGTACTGTGCGCATCATTTTACCCATTCACGTCGATGATGGCATGATCTGTGCCAAGAATCAGGCTGACATCGACCGGGTCATTGCTCAACTTGGCTCTTCATTTAAAGTCAAGGATCTTGGTCCCACATAGTTCATGTTGGGGATCAAGATTGAGCGTGATCCACGGACTGGAGATATCTCAATCTCGCAACGGCAGTATGCCGAGGACATGCTTGAGGAGTTTGGAATGTCTGATTGCCACCCTGTGGCCACTCCAATGCTTCCTGGTCTCACCTTGACCAAAGAGATGGGTGCCACTACTGAAGAGAAGTCCAAGAAATACCACAGCATCCACATGTCTGCTGTTGGTCGTCTGATGTATTTGGCCACCCAAACTCGTCCCGACATCGCTTACCCTGTCGGAGCATTGGCTCGATTCAACTCCAATCCTAGTGAAGCTCACTGGAAAGCGGTCAAGCATTTGTTTCGTTACATTAAAGGAACACTTGACTACCGCATCACTTATTCCAAATCATCATCCCCTTCACCCTCCACACATCCTTTCACTACTTACAGTGATGCTGACCATGGTGGCTGCCAAGATACCGGCAAAAGCACTGGCAGTTATCTAGTGATGATGAATGGTGGTCCAGTGAGCTGGAAAAGTAAACTCCAGTCCACTGTCTCACTTTCCACTACTGAAGCTAAATACATCGCTGGTGTTGAGGCTGGAAAGGAGATCAAGTGGATCCGGAACTTACTCTGGGAAATGGGTCACAAGGTGACTGGTTCATCACCGCTCCTTATGGACAATCAATCTGTGATTTGTGTCTCCAAAAACCCGGAGCATCATGGTCGTATGAAACATCTTGACCTTGCACACTATTGGCTTCGTGATGAAGTTGCAAGAGGTTCAATTGATGTTCGTTATGTCCCAACTAAAGAGCAGCTTGGGGATATTCTCACCAAGCCTCTGCCTCGTCCAGCAGTTGAATACCTGCTTGGAATGATGGGAATGCGGGGGAGATAGACAACGAGCCTGCTCCCGTCCCAGGGGAGTGTTGGATGTTGTGGTTTGGACTCAATCATTCCCACACTATCTGATTCTTTATCATCCCTCATTGATCATGAGGAGCCAAGTTGAGCAATGACCCAGTCGATGTTAGCCTGATTCTTGGCACAGATCATGCCATCATCGACGTGAATAGGTAGAATGATTAGCACGTTCTGCATGCCCATTCTGTTGCGGTCTGTTTCTCGTCGAATGACGATGCACAATACCTTCAGAGGCGAGATAATTCTCAAACTCTTTGGACATGTACTCTCCACCTTCATCGTCCTGCAGCGCTTTGATCTTTCGTCCGAAGTGATTCTCAGCATAAGCTTTGAACACTTTGAATGCATTGAATGTACCACTCTTGCGCCTCATGTGCATAGCAACTTTGAAGCCTGTGTGATCATCAATAAAGAGAACACGATGTCTCCAACCCTCTCGAGTGAAGACACAATATTCCTTCAGATCAGAGTGTATTAAATTCAATGGTGCTGCAGCACGATGTCCAGTAGAAGGAAACGGAGCCGCATTCAGCTTGCCTGCGAGACAAGGCTCACAGATTGGATCTGGCTTCTGGTTTGAAGTGATTTTCGCACCAGACACCAGATTCTTGCTCAAGATCTTCTGAGTGTCAGAATGATGACCCATGCGACGATGCAGCAAGGTCAGATCAAGAGGCAAGGTTCCAACTGCAGACAGAGCTAAACCAGAACTGGGTTCATCTTCCCTAACAAATGCTCTGTTCCTATCATCAATGTCCGCTTCAAACATCAGTTCCCCTCTATGATAGAAAGCCATGACCGAGTCTTTCATGCACAGAGTGTAACCATGAACGCGAGACAGATATGTGATAGAGATGAGATTATGAGATAAAAGAGGAACATATAAGACATTTGTAAGGATGATGTGCCTGCTATGACTATGTCCGTGTATATGCGGCCTAAGCAATGTCCATCCAATCAACTCGGAGTACACTATGACTCCATTTGCAACCTCAACTGGAACCCTACAAGGACAAGTATTGAAAAGTCGGTTTCTCGATCCTGTCATGTGCAAAGTGCACCCTGAGTCTGGGTTCCATCTTGAGTCAATGAGTGATGATGTGGAAGCAGAAAGGACACTTGCATTAGGTGCTTCGGACGGAGCTGCACCCCTCTGGCCAGTAGGCCTGGGAAGTCCGACCATCTCTAAGAACTTGAAGCATTGGAGCAACAGGTGACCAGACTTGCCACACCCAGCACAAATAAGAGATGATTGGGTGGGTGGTGCAGCAGCAGGTGCAGAAGATAAGGGTGGTGGAGGAGGCGATGTAGCGGCCATGGCAAGGCCAGAGATCGGACTGATCTGGCTGGTGTCTCCTTCCTTTTGTGCAGTCCCTTGTCCGCTTTTTCAAGGGTGAACTCTGTAGCTCTAGAATCCTTGAGCAAGCGCATAGCAGCAGAAACGCGACCAGTGAGGGACAACAGAGTCTCATCCTCCCGAAGGCGAATGGAAGTCAGTGTCCTATAGGCATGAAGCGAGCTCCAGCCTTTCTCGGAGCAAAAATGGACTCCAAGGCATCCCACAAGGCTTTGGGGTCATCATCATGCTTAACAAGGAGCTTGACATCTGGGCTCAACAGACCCCACAGGAGGGCCGCGCACTTCTTCTCTGTCTGCCACATCTTCGGGCTTCAAAGACGTGGTCAATCAGTGTGGCCAAACACACACTTGCGACGCAAATAGGCTTTAGCATCGCTCTCCATCCAATCAGAAGTCTCCTTGGACAGAATAGGGATAACAAAGGCAGAGTCTGAATCAGACATGATGGAGTTGGAAATGAATGTGCAGGGAAAGTGGATGATAAGCCAGAACCAAACTGCCAAAATGAACAGCTGGCGCCCTCAGGAGTGTGTGTGCAGAGAAGAAATGTAGGTAAAGTATGTAAGTGATTCTACTGAACACCCAGTTGTAAGGCACTTAGGCCCTAATCCCAGAATCAACAGATTGACTACCGTTTGTTTCCTGGTGAATCAAAGACTACCTCGCAAAAGAGGGTTTGTCCCAACAGTTGGTGCTCCTATGTACTAAAGCTTAGGCACACACACTATAAGGACTGTGAAATTGGAAAGGAAAATGCGCAGTGGATTGATACTCCAAGGTGATTGAGAGATATCAGAGGGCAGGGCCCATAACCTGTAAAACACAGGCCAGCACAGAGGTCTGGAATCCTAAAAGGTAAGAGGTCTGTGCATTGACTGTGGAAGTACTTGCCTAGAATCCCAAAAGGTAAGAGGTAGGGATCCAGGACAAGTTTACACTACAAGAACAATAAGCTGTCTACAACAATAAGATCTGTACCAACACAATAGAACAATAAGATATGTATCACTTGTCAGATGTATATCAGATATGTATCAACTGTCAGATGTGTATCAGATATGTATCAACTGTCAGATATGTATCAGATCAGATGGATATCAAGATGAATATCAAAAGAAGGATCAATGAAGAATGATAAATGATCATATAGCGTGGGAATGATTGAGTCCAAATCACAACATCCAACACGCAGAAGGCATGGACATCTTCAACCATTTCCTTCCACCAGACATGGTCATGAAGGTAATCCAGGGTTTTTTGAGCCCCAAGATGAGCGAGAACAGAGTGAGTCTCCGAGATTATAATCTCTCGGAGATTACAGCCACGATAACTGATGGCCGGAATGCAGAGCAGATGAGCATCCTCTTGCTTGAGATAAATCAAGCCATTCTCGACCTCAAAGTTCCGAAATGCTTTTGGAGTTTCAAGTATTAACTTGAAAAAGATGTCATCACTATATTTGTGAGCAACAAGTGACACAATTTCTAGACCTCTCCAGCTGCTATTCACTACTTCAAGCAGATATTCATCCATGCTTTCCAATTCCAGACTGGATTCAGTTATCTGATTGGGATCTATGACGCCGTTGTGCAAAGTTCTTGAGTTACGCCAGACAGCATCATCTGCTCCCGGGTCAGGGTCATGGGACTGCATATGACGCATTTGCTGTAAAGTTGGAGAACTTTTTAGCCGGTGCGTCATAGGGCCAGCTACTTCTGGACCGGGGTCTGTGCTTGAATCGGAGAGATCAGACACTTTGACAGGTGTCGATCGGGGACCTGACTGGTCTGTATCCGCTTTCGCTTGCTTCCCACCACCTTGAGTGGCTCTTGTAAGCTTTGTGCTGGCCTCAGGCTTCGTCCTTTTATCGAATGTATCATCGGTTGTGGACTCTGTGGGTTGTGGTACAAGTTTGGGAGCTTTGGGATGCTTGATTTTCGATTTTTGGTATGTGTTTTTTGTGTGTGTGTATCCCTGCCCTCCTGTGGCTTGCTACAGGGGCGCAAGGCATACCAACCTGTCCCACCCTCCAGAATGTTCATGTTCTGAGACGGCTGTTGCGAATTCTCGCACTCCTGAGTCATAGATCGAGTAACTCAATCGTTTGCAAGCGCTGCAGCCCTGCTGCCAGTGAATACGGGCATTGTAATTGCTCCAAGTGCAAGCACATCATGATCTATGACGTCGTGATAAGTGTGTTCTGAGCGAGAGCGCACCGTCCCAGGCGCCTCATTGGAATACATGTGCGATAAGGCATCTGCGAGCACATTCTCAGTGCCAGGGACATATTCAATCTCAAAGTCAAAGCTTGAGATTTTCTCTATCCAGCGGGCTTGCTGCCCAGACAAGTTCTTTTGGTTCACAAGATGAATTAATCCTTTGTGATCAATTATCCAGGTGAAATGACAGCCTTGGAGAATGTCCCAATGCCGCAGCATCGATTCCACACCTGCGAGCATTTCAATCTCGTAGATGGGATAATTTTGCTGGGCAGAATTCAACTTTGCTGAGAAAAAGGCGGCAACCTTTGCCATCTTCCAATCCTCGCCCTGGCACACGACTCCAGCAATTCCAGTGCTGCAGCCATCGGTTATTAGCCAAATACGAGGTGCATTCTTGTCGTAATCCAATGGCTTCTGACAATGATCTCGCCCCTCTTGGACAATGTGCTTGCAATCCTTAAACACCCGTTGGTGAGTGAAACTCCACCTGAATGGGACCGAGTCTCCTGTGAGACTGTAAAGAACTCCCATGAGAATTCTCACCAGTACCGCATCATCAGCAAGGTACCCCACAGAACCCAAGAACCCACACAATAAGTCGCGATTGGTGGGTGTTTTCCAATTCAGCACAGAATCGACTTCGTCGGGATCCATTAGGATACCCTCATCGTCGACAATCCGGCCAAGGACCTTGAGTTTCAGCTGGAGTCGCTGCATTTTATTGGTGCTCAGATACAATGTCTGCGCTTGAGAATATCAATCACTTTCTTGACATGCTCAATGTGCTCCTCAAGCGTGCGTGAATAAATGACTATATCGTCCAGATAGACGTCCCCAAACTGGCCAATATAATCAGAGAAGAGATAATTCATTAGTGACTGGTACGTCGCTGGCGCATTGCAATCTCCTTGCTGCAGTACCAAACTGACCATGTTTCTGTTGTTGGATGTTGTGGTTTGGACTCAATCATTCCCACGCTATCTGATCATTCCTCATTGATCCTTCTTTGATAACATTTGTAGCGCGCTCCGCGGCAGAGCCCACTAACTACCCTAAAGTACTTTTTTCAGAAACTTTTCATTGGTTGGATGCCGAATCTTGTCAAAATTTTATCGAACAGACGAATCAATAAATCAGGCGGGTTGTTGTTGAGCAGCCCGAAGCTCGCTCGGTCGACACTGCCGCGTCCCTCGATAACTGGCAGGAAAAAATACGGAGAAAATTTCATGAGCACCAATAAGGGCACGTTAGCACATTAGATTGTGCAAGACAGGCAGTATGATAGGTAAAAGGCTCTACAGGTAGGATGACCTAATTTGCATGAGTAAAGTTAGCCACAACATAACCAAACATTGCATTTTACTGCCAAAAAGTTAGCCGATCGCACCATAGGACCCACTACCTAAAGTTAGTGGGCATATTCATCTCAATATCCATCTGATACATATCTGATACATATCTGACAGTTGATACATATCTGATACACATCTGACAGTTGATACATATCTGATATACATCTGACAAGTGATACATATCTTATTGTTCTATTGTGTTGGTACAGATCTTATTGTTCTAGACAGCTTATTGTTCTTGTAGTATATAAGTAGTGTAGACTTGTCCTGGATCCCTACCTCTTACCTTTTGGGATTCCAGGCAAGTACTTCCACAGTCAATGCACAGACCTCTTACCTTTTGGGATTCCAGACCTCTGTGCTTGCCTGTGTTTTACATCTGTCAGGCGTACTCACAGCAGTGCGCTCTACGTGCTCAGGGTTCACTCTAATCTGCTCGTAAGTGTCTTGTCCATCGATTAACAAACGGTATTTGCAGCGCGATGCTCTTCTCAAAATTCCCTCCATGTCGGGGAGAGGTGAAGTCATTTTGCATGTCTTCGCATTCCGTGCGCGCAAATCCACTATGACTCGCAATCACGGTGGGTTCAACTTCGCCTTTGGAATCAACAACATCGGCGCAGTATTGCCCGAGTTGGTGATCTTCCAGCGGCCTGTACTCAAATATACTCGGTGCTTCTCATCCCACTGAGAGTGCAAGCCCTCAGGGCATCGCGAAGGCCGCCAGGGGAGTATTTTATTCTTATCAATCAATGGAATCTCATGGTTAACTGTGCGCAAGGGCGGCAGCAGCGTTTCTGCAGCTACTTTACATATTGGTTTTGCATACTCCAGCAACTGCTTGCACGCCACCTGCAGGACATCGTCTTCGGTCCTCATTGCATTCGTGTAAATCTTCGCTGTTGCAACTCCTTCTAAAGGTAATGCATCAGCGTTTCCGATGCAGACGCGCGCAGGATTGAGACAGATAGTCACCTTGTGTTGAAACAACCAGGCAGTTGCCTTGAAAGCTCGATGCTGCCGCCAGGTTTGAAGCTTCCACCGTGATAAGCCACAGCTATGGGCTTGCAGACACACTGCCCGAGAAGATGCCAGACTTGAGGCAGCCATCAAAGACCTAGAGCCTGAAGACAAGGATGAGAGTGATGAAGACAATGTGATAATGTAAAGCTGGCACCCGTCGCGTGCACAATCGCCAGACCAAAAAGCAACATAATCAATAGCTACACTGTGTAAGGGCAACTCCCCAGTGTGGCTGTATGCTGAGAGAGCTACACAGCCAAGACTGGCAGAGGGATCCAAAGTATATTAGCTATAAAATACAGGTATAGTGTAGAGAGAAAGCAGAGGCCGGAGAGGGATCCAAAGACAACAAGTCTAAGGAGCTATGCCAGTGTGGTGCCACTAATATGTCTCGGAGAAATGGGTATTTTACATAAGAGGAAATGAGTAATCTCGGAGAAATATGTCCCAGATTCACAGGAAGTGTCAAATGCTAGAAAGTATGCTATAAGCCAGCAGGCTTACAGATAAATACCTCTACCAATGATATATATTTTGACAGTGCAGAAGATTTTGATAGTGACGAGAATGGTTTTGACACTGATTAATATTTATTGCAGTGAATCTATAATAGTATGATTATATATTTGCTCTCATTCTTCTTCCTGACTGCCACTGCAACCCTATAGCAACCTTCTTTGCCCTCTTTCCAAATTCCAGCTATTTCTTCTAGCTTTTGTGCGAAATGGATGACTGATGAGTTGTGACCTGTTGTGACTGGCACTTGTATTCAATGTTCATGAGCCGCTACTGCTGTGAGCCTCTATTTTATCCCGATCCTGGAGAACTAGACAGTCTACTGCACAACAAGAAGATCTTTTTGGTCTGTGGCAGGGAGGTGGAGAAGCCAGGTGGGTATCTGTCGTGGTATGTTGTCATTGCATATATTTCAAACTCACCAAATGATGGTTGATTAGGACTTCAGCAGACACTGCGTACAAATTTGTTTCTAGAGCAACTGTGAAAAGCTATTGGAACTGGGACTTGCTCTGTGCTGCTTGGCATGCATGGTGTGACGCTGGCGCACATATGCACTCACTGGGTGCAATACATTATTTGCGCCTTATTTGCAGGGCCCGCAAATTTTAAATATGCGCAAATTTTAAATATGCGCAAATATTGTATTTGTGCACTATTTGCACAGTATTTGCGCAGCATTTGCGGGGTCCGCAAATTTGATAGCACGAGGCAGCCTCAAGGCCTACTATACAAGGAAATAAAAGACTAAATTACTTGTCATGGAAAGTGTTCTTTGAGCTGTGAATTTCCCATTCCCAAGCTTCACGTTTCACTGGCTTGCCCTGCCTGAAAGTATGTGATTCACATTCAATCTATTCAAAGCAGTAGTTAGTACATGTACTCTGTTTACTTGAAGATATCATAATAACATTATTACGGCCATAGCGCTCTGACCCACCGCACAACGTGCACAACGCTCACAACAACACAGCATGCAGTGTCGGACTCGCAACTCGCATGCTTGGCGTGCATTCCACCCGACTTGCACGTGCAGCACCCATCCCAGTTCGCACACACTGTTCGGTAAATCTAAATCCTGTTGTTTTTTCAGCTCGCTGATGATTTGAATCGCAGACACACACATACCCTGCGCAATCCATCAAGTCGTGGCGCAGCTCCTGAGCAGCGCACATGTCCCATTTGAGGTGTGGGACCGGTGGGGACCCGCACACCAAGCCCTGAGCTGGCAGGCAGATCTGTGCCGCTGCACACGAGATGATGAACACAGTGCCTTACCAGTGAGTCAATTTATGAATATGTTTTTTTTTTCAGCTGCGTGATAACTTATATAGATGGGAAACATACCTGGCGATGCCCTGGAGTAGTGCAGCCACCCGTTCAGCATCTGGAGAACTTGTTCTGGGGCCGTGCATGCTACGACTTGCCTGCTACTTGTGACCCAGCACGTCATGTGCAGAGGTCGGAGGTATTGAGCTGCTGCGCAGTACCGACACACCTGGCGTCGGGAGACCGTTCCGTGTCACGCTGTGTTGGATGAGTGAACAAGTTGCAACCCATTGAATCGGTGTAATCTCCAAAATCTGCGTTTTTTTTTTTTTCAGCCCGCTAATAATTCATATAGATTGCAGATGTACTATGTCTTGGAATCGTGGTGACACTCGATATTCGGTGGCGATGCGAGCAAGAAGCACACCAGCACGCTGTATTGGGAGGCAGTTGTGAGCAGTGCCGTGTTACGATGCAAGGCTCTGAGTTTGCATGCACACGCACCACAGCGCCGTGTTGCAATGCAAGGCTCCGAGCTTGCATGCACGCACGGGTCGGGTTGGGACAATGCGAATAGCGTGGGTGTGCATCTGCACCCAATTTGACTCGGTGTGCATCTATGCCTGGAAGAGAGCACAGAACTCGTGAGTAAACTCAAGCTCTGGTGCTTGTTCGCTGCGCGTTGGCATGCAGTGCTGCATGCAAGTCCAACGCAATCTTGTGGGGATTGCGCAGGCACGGTGCCATACTCGAGTGCAGGCGAGACAAGATAAGGGGCAGTGCTTTGCGCTGCCTCGGAGTCACTAAAAACTTCCTATGAGTAAGCTCTGTAGGCAACCAAGAGGTTTACTCACCTTGCGGCATCAATTCGGCAGAGTGGACGCCGTGCACCCCTCGTGACTGAGCACAGAGGGCCAGCACAAAGCACTGTCTCAGAACCACTGCAAAATTTGGGCTGGGACGTCGACGGCATAGACTAGACATGTGCAGATTGGTGGACGGGGTCATGCAGTAAGTGGGTGGGAATGTGGCAATAGGCTGAGTAGTTGAGATGTGAGGTGAGACAGCAAGTTGGCAGTGTCAAGTGGGTTGTTTGGCAAGGAGGATGGACAGTGGTGCACAGCCATATCTCCTGCAGGGTTGAGCTTGCTGTGAGGTACGATTACCCACATCTATGACGAGAGATCCAAATCGAGCAGGAACTGATGACATACCTTGGCTTCACACACCAGAGCCATAAAAGCAGCAGTGTGCACCGGATGAACATACCTATGGCCATTAAAGCGAACCTCATCCCCTTGACTCAAAACTCGGAGCTTGGAGTCGGGCTGGTGTGACCAAAGGGGCACCGGGTATGGGCTCTGCAAGCAGCCATGCTGCCCGCCGCCTCGAGCCCAAGCCCAAGTCGGATCTATTGAACAGTCAGTCATGTTGGATCAACCAGGATCTTCCTCACTGTGCGATAAATTGAGAGAAGTCAATACAAGTGTATTCTGGGGAAAGGAATAAGCAGACAACCGGAGTGAGCAAGACAATGTTGGACTTTGAGCACCGGGATACACGCCACATCTTGATTTATGTCAATGTAAAACCAGACATTGGGAAAATCTGGAGCAGGGACATCATTCTGAGGAAACGAGCAAGCCAGCGATCGTCAAAGTGAGCAAAACCATGCTTTGCAATGAGTGGAATTGTGGTTGTGCTGGAATGTGGCCCGGTTGCTGCTACCTCGAACACAGGGGATCTGTGGGTGGAGAGGAAAGTCAGAATTGATTGGCCAAATTGGGAAGTGGCAATCGGGACATGGACTTGCACCACCACAGACTTGGCAGTTGTGTGATTTGGCTCTTTCTTTCTATGACACATGCACTATAAAGTTCACCAACTCTATAGCATGTGCGTCATTTGTTTGCTATTGATAGCTGCCGCCGCTGACAGTCCCGCTCAATGGAAGCTCCATCTCTACTATATTTGAAATTCTGCATGCCCTTGCCACAGATTTCACAATCCTTAGCCATAACCTTGGCATGCAGTAGGCCCTTGAAAACTTGATCATCTTTGAAGTCCCTGTTAATAATGTGCTGGAAGTACCGCTGTTCAACAGAGTACTCATTGTCCTGTAGAATTGTCAGCACAGCACCCTGGAATATTGACTGGAGGAACTATAAAACCACACTGAACTCCAATTCCAGCGTCTGAGGAGTGTGCATGAGAACTTTCCTATTGTAATCGAATCAAGCCTTCGCTTTCCTTCGAAATCAGCCATCCTGGAAGTCGAAGGCCACTGGCTGCTGCCTAGAATATGCAAAGAAAAAGTCTTGAGATCCCTAAAGGTGAGCAGAACCTGAAAAAATTGCAGAGAGAAACCAAAATTGAGACGGGAAAAAATCCCATAGCTTGGTGTCTGGATCTCGAGGTGAGCCGTCTATGAGGTTGTGTAGCCATGACGTCGTTTGAACTGGGTGGATTTCCAAGGTATTTCTTGAAAAATCCACGGGAATGTTGATTCTGAATTAGCATTCCGATGCGTGTGTACATGCGCCCAATCCGTCTGCATTGGACCTCTTGCTAATGCTGTATATGCCCTAGGCCTCATTGTTTTTTGTTCTTTTGCCGCCACGCTCACCACGTCTCATTCACTCCACTCTGCCAGCCTCGACACGTCCCTGCACTTGACGATGAGTCGGAAATAACACGGCCTTCAGCTCCTCCCCAGTCCCTCATTCCTTGAGCAACTACTCCACCATATCGACCGCATTTGGCTCGATTTCTCGTTTTGTCTTGATTCACTGGGGCTCAAATTGAAGGGAGATCATGTCGGAGTCCTCCTGCAGACTTCCCGTGCCCGTGTTTGCTGTCTATGATGCCGGCATCATTGATTTTGGTGTGATATACTGGCAAATTCTGATTTTTTTAAATCTGAAGGCTATTTCTCAGTCATCTCTCCCCAGATCCTGGCACGTTGGGGCTCAAACACAAGGGAGACATTGCCCCCACTCTCTCAAAGGCTTTTTATGGCCACATTTGACACCGACACCAGCGGCGTCACCAACTTCCGTGCGTCATCCCACCCAAGTTCACCTGGCCCCCGATTGCCATCTCCGTATGAACAGAGTGTTATAGAAAGCAGATATATACCAGAATTTTGGGAGCATATTTTCGATTCGCAGCCTAAATGTGGCTTCTCGCCTCTCCTCACTGAACTTGGCTTCCACCACGGCCCTCATTGCTGCCGTCTGCGCCACGCTATCTACACCTTTGATTCTCCTTGCATTTCATTCAAATCCCACACCCACATGCAGTGCTGACCAACGCTAGAAAAAAGAGGAAACACAGTGAGCACCATTTACATACGCATTTCGATTCACTCACCATTTGCAGTGCCACGTCCAGCAATCAAAGATCGAGACTACACCAGTACTAACCTCCCACTCGTGCCACACACTTGCGCCACGCACCCGCACCCTGCCCAGTGAGCCTGGCCGACCAGAACACCTGAATGCACTGGCTCCGAAGAAAAGACACGCATGTGGTCCGTATAATCCCTGCTGCTTTCAAATTCGATGTAACTCACCTTTGGTTTTTAGTTTTTCATCCCCTTACAGGCAAGATATCGACAACAAGTGAGCGGGAATCTCGCACGAGGCATGCAGGGTACAATGAGAATGCATCGCCAAACACGGGGCGGGCTCTGATGGGCAGTGTGAGTATGCGACACACCACACTCTCCTCGCCCTGCAGAAAAACTCACCCTGTATTTTCACGTTCAGCCTGCCTTGTCCCCATCCCGAGTCTCCACACACCCGAGTGCTCTAGAAGCAAAGACAGACTTTGGAGACGAGCGAGTGGGATTGTTTTGTGCACGCACGATGGGCAACGTTTCAGAGGGCTAGCAGCATGAGGACGCTGCATCCTTCTTGTGCCATCCACAGACTCATCTTGTGGCGAAAGTGCGGCTGGGTGCGCGCACAGCTGCACGGATCACATCGACACGTCCACGGCCGCAGCGAGCGGCAGAAGACGGGTATGCATGCAGGTACAAGCAGGATCTGGGGGTCATATCGCATCTGAAATGGCAAAGAAAGCATGCTGGAGTTCTTGTTGTACAGTTGCGGACAAACAAAACCCACAAATGATCTGTAGCCTGATTTAGAATTATTTCGGGCTCAAATTTATGCTCACCAGGTCCAGAATTGCTCAACGAGCTCAAAAAGCCACCTCCGAAGTTTTTCCCATGAGAAATGCCCGGCGGCCAAATTTTTGGCCTAGAACCAATTTTTAGATTTGTGATTTGAGGCGATTGGCAAAAATCAGGTTTTTTTGCACAGCCACATTACATAAATTACATCATGCATCAGCTACAGCCTCAATTGCTGCCAATGCCCCACTCGAGATTGCATGATGCTGCTTTCATGGCCTCACCTACTTTTATGGCCTCAAGCATAAAAACTTAAAAAGGAGGGGTATTGTTGGAAAAATCACAGAGATCAACCTGGTGACATAACATGTGATCCAGGAGTAAATCTTTTTTTACGCAAGAACCGCTCGATAGATTCTCTTAATTTTTACAGATTCAAACTCACCTTGAAAATCCGCATCGATTCCATATTTTTTTGTATTTTTCCCACGCTTTTTGGCCGGTGGCCAAAATTTTAATGGTCTATCAACAATAAATGGCACTTTCCGGCACAATGGCTCGCACTGGGTGCAAAACATTATTTCCGGGGTCTGGAAATGTTGAATTTCCGCAATATTTCCGCAGTATTTCCACAGCATTTGTGCAATATTTCTGGGCTCCGGAAATTTTGTATTTCCGCAGTATTTCCTCAACATTTCCGCAGCATTTCCGGGCCTCGGAAATTCAAAATTTCCGCACCTGCGGAAATTTGATGTGAATATTACCAAAAAAGGCAAGTGTTCTGAGAATCAAAGTTGTAGCTCTTTTCAATATGAATCAAACTGTATAAAAGATTTCCTTATCGAATACTTTGTTGTGTCACAAAACACAAGATCATCTGATTATTACCAAAAAAGGCAAAAAATCAAAGTTGTAGCTCTTTTCAATATGAATCAAACTGTATAAAAAATTTCCTTATCGGATACTTTGTTGTGTCACAAAATGCAAGATCATCTGATTATTACCAAAAAAGGCAAAAAATCAAAGTTGTAGCTCTTTTCAATATGAATCAAACTGTATAAAAAAATTTCCTTATCGGATACTTTGTTGTGTCACAAAATGCAAGATCATCTGATTATTACCAAAAAAGGCAAAAATCAAAGTTGTAGCTCTTTTCAATACGAATCTAAATGTATCAGAAATTTTCTTATCAGATGCTTCACTAGGCAGCAAAACACAAAATAGCAAGTGTTTTGTGGTTTGTGACACAACAAAGGGTCCGATAAGAGAATTTCTTATACAGTTAGATTTGTATTGAACAGGGCTACAACTTTGATTTTTGCCTTTTTTGGTAATAATTAGATGATCTTGTGTTTTGTGACACAGGAAATTATCTGATAAGGAAATTTCTTATACCGTTTGATTCCTATCGAAAAGAGCTACAACTTTGATTTTTTGAACACTTGCCTTTTTTGGTAATACTCAGATCAAATTTCCGCACCTGCAGAAATGCTGCGGAAATGTTGCGGAAATGTTGCGGAAATGCAATATTTCCGCAACATTTCCACAGCCTGGAAATATTGCACAAATGTTGCGAAAATTTAAAATTTCTGAGGCCTGGAAATACTGCGGAAATAAGGTTTTGCACCCAGTGTCGACAGAAGTACATGATTTATATATCGTTGTGAAGCTCTCAACGAGATCTATCGATTGGCATCTTCATCTCAGCAAAAAAAAATTGATTTTTTTTTTAGTGGACTTTGGTTGTCCGCAACTGTAGATGTAATATGAAATTGACCTGTTTTCTTTAGCTCGTCTCGTCTCAATTTCGTGCGCGCACCCAAGCGCACGAGTGCTGGTGGCCCGGGCAAGATCAGGACGTCAACAGCGCCGCATGATGCGCAGCTGATTTGCCTTTCGAGTGGACAGAGTTGGGTGCGAGTGGGGACTGGGCTGCGTGCATGCTTGGACCCTTCCTGCTCAGCCACCCCTGCTTGGATCCGGGCCTTTTCGTGTCCACTGCACCCACCTTGCACAAGAAAAGCCACAGAAAGAGCAGGGGTTGCGGTGGCGGTGGCTATGGGAACGGCGAGGGCAAGGGTGAGGGGGATGGTGGTGGCGACAGTGACAGGTCGACTGTTGGAAGCAGAAGAGGTTCTCCGCATTAACCGAGCAACGTCACTGTTAGCTTCGGTTAATTGTGGCTCTGCGGTCCGAAGTCCAACACGTGTCAAACAATGTGTTGTTTGACACGCATCATTCCCTCTTTGTTCTTAATTCCCATGTACGTCCTGCCAGCCGCCTCGCTTCTCAACTCGCCACTTCGCATGTTTCGACACTGCTGTGTTACTCCACCCTGCCACCATCCTACCCATGTGTGCCACCGCCCTTTTCGACGCCGCCGCAGCTCTCCACACGTGACACCGGGCATTTCAATGCTGCCGCACCACCCCGCCACTTGATTTGCGCGTACCACCGACATTCCCACTGCCGACTGGCCACGCTTGAGCCTATATCGCACCTGCCACCGGGCTTCTCGATATCACCTCACGAACCCGCAGCGCCCACACTGCCTAACACTCCGTCCTCTGCATCGTTGTCTCAAACCTCATTGAACCCTCTATCCATCCCCATTGCCACAGTACAAGCTGAACCTGAAGGTCGCTGTACACCTTTCTCCCAGTGACTCCGACCCAGGCAGAGGAGCTACAGATGTGCTGGGAGGTGCACGCGCCAGACGCCTCTTGTCCATGCCACTGCAGTTCCTGATGCTGCTGCGCCCCACTGCCACCTGCCCGCGCGTGCCACCGGACTTTTCAATGCCACTGCGCCCCTCCGCATACCACCCGATGTGCGTCCACTGCAGCGATTTTTGGTGTGTTTAAAATTTTCTATCTCCTAATTCAGACTCATTTTTCTCAGTCGTCTCTCATCGGAATCAGACATGGCATGGCTCGAATTGCAGGGAATCACCATCCCTTCCTCCATTGATACCGTCAACTCCCGCGTTTGCTGCCTACACTGATGCAGGCTTGATTTTCGGTCTGTTTTGTCCAGAAATCATGATTTTTCAATCCTCACTGTTTCCTCAGTCATCTCTTGTCAGAATTACACACCAATGCAATCTTTCCATCCCTCCACGCCTTCAACTCGCATGTTGGTCACCTACGCTGCCACCGCTGCGATTTTAGGTGTGTTTTGTTCAAAAATTTCAATTTTCTGATTCAAACTCCTTTTTCTCAGCCGCCTCTTGTTGGAAGCAGTCGCCCTGCGGTTCAAATTGAAGGGAAATGTCATCTGTTGCTCCCCCCACACCGTCGACTGGTGTATTTGTTGCCTGCGCCACCATCAGTGTGATTTTCGGCGTGTTTTGTTCAGAAATTTCGATTTTTCAAATCAGACTTACTTTTCTCAGCCATCTCATCATGGATTCAGCCACCATGCGGCTCAAATTGAAGGGAAACATCGGCCATCCCTCGATGCTGCTGACATCCGCGTTCCTTGCCTGCACTGCCGCTGCTGCTGTTTGTTTGTGTTTTGGCTTGTTTCGTGAGCTGTTTTTCTTCTACTACGATCTCCACTCTATCGCTGCAAACTAAACCTCCCTTCCACTGCTCACGCTGGACCCGTACCCGTACCCCATCATCCCTCGTCAAGGCTGATGATGGAGCAGCGTTGCGTGATGCTTGATGTGGAGTCTTCAGACTCCCCATCGTCTGACTGGGATTCTTCGTCCAATTCGGACTCAGACTCGTCGCCACCGAGGTGACTCTCCGTCTCATCATCAAAATGACTCCACCCCACCGCCGAGATGACTCCTCACCACGCCGTCACTCGCTGCCCCCACACAGGATGGATCTATCCCTCCCCACCTGTGTGCCGCAGTGTGCCCAGGGACTTGACACCTCTATTGCACTGTGGGGGGGACAAGTCGCACTCGATGTCCGTGCGAAGGTGCGGCTAAATTGCCTCCAAAATTGCCTGTCAAACAGATGGAGATGGGTACGTGTGCATGTGCGAGCGGCAACTGGGGGAGCTGCACGTGCACACGTTGCATAATCTGAAATAGCAAAATGAGTACACTCAACTTGTTGAGATTTAATACTGACCTGTCTTTATTGGAGGCCATTCTCGCCTGTCTCGACTCTTGAGTCCATGCATGCCCGAGTGCATGTTTGCCAGCAGTGCAAGACATCGGCAGTGCGGCATTCCCGTGCCATGCGATTTGCAGATAATTCCTGTCTCAAGCATGAATCTGGACTTGAAGTACACATGCGCAGCAGTGGCAGGTACAGATATGAGCAGCAGATTGCGAAATCGCGTGCTCATTGTGTAGCAGGGATAATTGGAGAGGGGAATGATGCAACATCGCATGCTCATGTTGAAGATCCTTCTGGGAGTTCCCTTCACACTCATGGCAGAATAGCTTAGTGGTTAGAGCATAGGTGGCGCAATCACCAGAAGGTCCTCGGTTCGAGCCTGGGTTCAGCCGTTCTTTTGCACTTTAATAGGTTATGGGCCCTGGGCTTCCAGGAAACTTCCTATTCGGCATTGTTTGCCATCCCTTCGGCTTAGTCATTTATTTGGCTCTGCCATCCTTCGCAAATAGAATGGTGCCACCCTAAGTGTGTTACATAAGCCATGAGTGCTTTGTAACCGGGGGAGTGTTGAAGATCCTTCTGGGAGTTCCCTTCACACTCATGGCAGAATAGCTCAGTGGTTAGAGCATAGGTGGCGCAATCACCAGAAGGTCCTTGGTTCGAGTCCGGGTTCAGCTGTTCTTTTGCACTTTAATAGCTCAAAACGAGACATGCACGCGGGATGTCTGTGCGTCAATATCTGAGAGTCCTACATCGGTGTAACTATGATTTGGATGTACTAGTAAGCGCGAGCCATAGCTGTAGGATTTAGGATAATCACCTGGTTGCAGCCACCCTCAATGGTTGTCTATTTCACTAGATGCAGCCAGGTATCTGGCTAAGTACAACTTTGGCTTCTTTCCACCAACAATGGATCTGTTTGGCATGCCAGGCATGTATAAACAATGATAAATCCATTGTATTTATGCCTGTATTAATGGCTGTCAATGTCAATCAACTACTGGATAGTTTCGGAAGATGCCTCAGATTTGATGGTAGTTGTTACTGTTTGGATTAGATCATTTCTCGGCCATTCCCATGCCTTTGATGGTTTCACACAATGCCTGAAATGTGATGTTGCCTTTATTTGGCTAGAATTGATGATTCTGGCCATTGTCATACCTTTCACACGGCTTTTAGGATTGATTAGATCATTTTTTAGGTTTCTGATTACCGGGGTTGGCTCTTTATTTTTGCGTTTTGCGAGCCAACCAGGCATCAGATCAAAAAATAATGTGTATAAATGTTGTAGCCCTCAATGAGCTTTACGACATGGTGCTACACATCAGCTATTTCTGATGACTTTCCTTTTTGGGTCACTAACACTTTTCTCCCAAAAAGGAAATTCTGTCGAAATTCCAGTAGCTGGCTCAATACTTGGCCGTTTTGAATGATCTAACTTTGTAGGGCTAATGTTCTATATGTTTTATGAATTTTAGAAGTACTCTTGAAGCCACTACATCACTGTAATGTAGTGTAAAATGCCTGAACTTTTGGATTCCCATCAATATGTAATATCCTGTTCCAAATGCAACATGTGAGTGTTCTGAACATATTCTATTGCTTACTACAATGTTCTACACACTTTACATTGCTTATAGCATGTAATAGTACTATAGAAGCCATATTATAGCTGCATTAGCAATAGCCATCATTTCCCCATTCTGGGCCATTCAGATGTCTAGAGACTTGGGTGAATGCTTCTCTAGAATCTTCCAGATGATATGAATCCATTCCAGATGCATTTATCACCAGAACCTGTCACATATTGGAGATAGAAGAGGATAAAGTTATAAATGTATTTCCACCCAGTTTGTCCTCTATATGCATCATATTGAGACATGTAAGTGCTGCTATTTGAAGCTGTACTCCATTCAAAAAGTTTTCACACAAAAACCATATTAATATCTTATGAGAAATACAATAAATATGAGTTGACATCTTTGGATCATTTGGTCAATAGCAGACCAATAACAATGGTGAGCACAAGATAGAGGCCACAAACGAGAAAGAAATGTGCCAAAGCTCAATATTCTACTTTATTTGACGCATTTCTGTGAAGATTTGAGCAGATATTGTCTCAAAATGATGAACTCCCTATAATGACCTTAAAAGCTCTGTATGTTGCACTTGAACTCAGATTACTGGCCATATATGAGTACTATTGACAGTTGTATTCTGTTCAAAGAGTTTGGGCACAAAAATCACTTCAATATGTTATGATAAACATGAGATCTATGAAATGACATTTTTGGATCATTTGGCCAATAGCAGACTAATGACTGCAGTGATTGCAAAGCTGAGGCCAGAAATGAAGAGGTACAGTCTGAAAGTTCCATATTCCACTTTATTTGATGCATTTTGATCAAGATTTGGCTAGATAGTGTTTTTGAGATGATGAACTCCAACATTTATAAAACCTCTTTATATTGCACTTGAACTGAGATGCTCAAATTCACCATCTGGTCAAATCTTGACCAAAATGCTTCAAATAAGGATAGATCTTCAACTATTTGATTGCCTCTTTTCATTTGTGGCCTTTATTTTGTACAAATTGCTCTCATTGGTCCCCTATTAAGCCATCAGTCAAAACATGTCACTCTATCTATCTAATGTTTATGATCACATATTAGCATATTTTTTGTGCTGAAACATTTAGGATGGACTACAGCTCTCAATATCAGTGTCTATATGTGCTAATATGACCCATATAAAGGGTGAACTGGAGTTAAAATGCATTTCCAACTTTATTCTGTTCAATCTCCTATCTGTGACTAGTTCTCATGCTAAATGCATCTGAAATGGATTCATATCATCTGAAAGATTCTAGAGAAGCATTCACCAAGTCTCTAGACATCTGAATGGCCCAGAATGGGGAAATGATGGCTATTGCTGATGCAGCTATAATATGGTTTCTATAGTACTATTACATGCTATAAGCAATGTAAAGTGTGTAGAACATTGTAGTAAGCAATAGAATATGTTCAGAACACTCACATGTTGCATTTGGAACAGGATATTACATATTGATGGGAATCCAAAAGTTCAGGCATTTTACACTACATTACAGTGATGTAGTGGCTTCAAGAGTACTTCTAAAATTCATAAAACATATAGAACATTAGCCCTACAAAGTTAGATCATTCAAAACGGCCAAGTATTGAGCCAGCTACTGGAATTTCGACAGAATTTCCTTTTTGGGAGAAAAGTGTTAGTGACCCAAAAAGGAAAGTCATCAGAAATAGCTGATGTGTAGCACTATGTCGTAGAGCTCATTGAGGGCTACAACATTTATACACATTATTTTTTGATCTGATGCCTGGTTGGCTCGCAAAACGCAAAATAAAGAGCCAACCCCGGCAATGAGAAACCTAAAAAATGATCTAATCAATCCTAAAAGCCGTGTGAAAGGTATGGCAATGGCCAGAATCATCAATTCTAGCCAAATAAAGGCAACATCACATTTCAGGCATTGTGTGAAACCATCAAAGGCATGGGAATGGCCGAGAAATGATCTAATCCAAACAGTAACAACTACCATCAAATCTGAGGCATCTTCCGAAACTATCCAGTAGTTGATTGACATTGACAGCCATTAATACAGGTATAAATACAATGGATTTATCATTGTTTATACATGCCTGGCATGCCAAACAGATCCATTGTTGGTGGAAAGAAGCCCAAGTTGCACTTAGCCAGTTACCTGGCTACATCTAGTGAAATAGGCAAAATATGTTTCTGGCTGTGTCCATGCAAATAGCCTTTATCTTACAACTACGGGTGCGACGCTTACGTTCTGTATGTGCCAAAACAACCCCAACAGCCTGAAACACGCTCCTCCTCGCCTCTGCACCGGCCTGGTCCCCAGGTGGTCATTGTCAACAACTCGGACAATGCGGATATTGCCACTTCCACCCCAGAGGTAAACCTGCACCTGTGTGCTCGAGGTGGAACTCGCAGTGGCGGATGGGCAAAGCGAAGGGGGGCCCATAGATGCAAGTCGAATGGGCTTCCACCTCTCGGTGGAAGGCACGTATCCTCTTCATCCTCTGATGCATCAGCAGCTTGCAATGATCCCCATTCAGAAGAGAAATCTGCCAGAGCTAAAGAAAAAGCAGATATCCTTCAGGACTACTCGAACGACGTGCTTGCTGCAATGACTCTGGCGGATCTCTATGCCACCTTCAAAGGATTGCTCAGATATATGAAGCAATGCCACAGTGGGATTACCAATGCAATCCTCAAGACCCTTGGTGTCTTTGAGACACGCCTGGAGAAACATCATAAGTTCCCCTGTGATAGTGAAACCATACAATCCTTCTCTGCTGTTCTCACGACGCACTTGTCCGCCCCCACTGGAGATCATGGCAGCGCAATTACAGGCTCAACACAAAGCTCTTCAATCCCTGAGCAAATTGGTTGACACCAGCAAATTAGCGCACATGGGAACCGAGCGTGTCGCCGACAACTCTGCTGCTACCACCTCTTCTGTCCCATCAAGGCCCATGCCTGTCAAGCCGGCACCACTCCCGCTTACTAGCACCCTCGAAGAACGTTTGCTCATACACTGCAATGGCCCTCCTCCGCCGTTATACTCGTTACCTTATCATCACCTCATCCCAGATCTGAACACAATATTGACGCCCCTCAATCTATCTCCTGTCTCTTGTGCTTCGCGATCCAAATCTGGCGACCTCTTCCTTGTGCCTGCCTCCAAGGATGCCACTGCAATGCTATCGGGGAACTGGTCCAAGTGGGGTCTGGTGGCCTTCCCTGGAACTAGGATTGTTCCCCCAGCAACCTATTCGCACATCCAGGTTGACGGCGTCCTCCACGCTGCTGTGCCATCTCTCATTGACATTGTGAAAGAACTCATGGAGCGACATCTGGAGCTAGGACCTGTCATAGGTATACCGACCTGGGTTAACCCTCCACCCAGCGAAGCGCAGATTGCGGCAGCTCATGCCACAGGCAAAAAACCTCGCACAGCAGGCTCGATTGTCTTCCGTCTCGAATCTTGTGCTAAGGCAGATCTTGCTGTCTCACTGGGTCGAGTTTGAATCACGGGCTCTGCACTGGTGGTCTCGCGATCCTTCCCGCATCTGCGCTTGAGACAATGCTGGGGATGTTTTAAATATGGACATGTGAAGTCAAAGTGCACAGTCAAGGAGGTTAAGTGTGCCTAGCTGACCATGGAACTATCTGCTCCACTAAGCCTCGCTGTCTGAACTGTGGTAGAGACCATTGAGCTGATGCTTACTCCTGCCCTCATAGGAAGCGCCTTATAGAATCTCTTTGCACTCGGGCGGTGGAACTCAGCACATACCTTAATCAAACCTTCTTTTTACCCATCCACAATGGCGCCATGGCTGCCCGACTGGTTCTAATGCTCAAACTGGTGCAAATTAACTCTTGGAAGTCCCGAAACCCGCTCGAAATTATCGTGTACAATGGTGACTTCAATATCATCTGTATTCAGGAACCCCACCATGCTGAATCTGTTAGCACCCGTGATCATCCTGGCTACACACACATCTACCCGGACACCTATGATAGCCACCGTGTCTTTGTCTTTGTCAAGCTCTCCAGCATCTCCTCAGCCAACATCTGCCATTGCCCTGACCTTGCTATATCTGGTGATATTATTATCATTGACTTTGTATTTGAATCCACAAAGATTATGCTAATAAACCTTTACAATGATTCAGTGACGAGAGCTGGTGTCAGCTACCTTGGCTATGCGTTGGAATGGCTGGATTCCATGTCAAACATCCTCCTCGTTCTTGATTCAAACTCACACCACCTGCACTGGAATCGCTTCATGAAGACAAAGCTACGAGAGGAAGACTTTGAGCTTCATGACTTGACAGTCTCCTGGGGCCTCCTGCTACTGACACCTCCAGACGTCCCAACCCACACCTCCGGCGTTGTCATTGACCTAGGCTTCTGCTCAGTGTCAATATACATGGCTGTCGATGCAGTAGTCGACCCGGAGTTTTGCGTCGGTAGTGACCACCTCCCTACACTGGGTGCAAAACCTTATTTCCACAGTATTTCCGGGCCTCGGAAATTTTAAATTTGCACAACATTTGTGCAACATTTCCAGGCTGTGGAAATGTTGCGGAAATACAAAATTTTCGCACTATTTCCGCAACATTTTCGCAGGTGCGGAAATGTGATCTGAATATTACCAAAAAAGGCAAGTGTTCAAAAAATCAAAGTTGTAGCTCTTTTCAATACGAATCAAACTGTATAAGAAATTTCCTTATCGGATACTTTGTTATGTCACAAAACACAAGATCATCTGATTATTACCAAAAAAGGCAAAAATCAAAGTTGTAGCTCTTTTTAATATGAATCCGACTATATCAGAAATTTCCTTATCGGATGCTTTGTTAGGCAGCAAAACACAAAATAGTAAGTGTTTTGTAGTTTGTGACACAACAAAGTATCTGATAAGAAAATTTCTTATACAGTTAGATTTGTATTGAACAGGGCTACAACTTTGATTTTTGCCTTTTTTGGTAATAATCAGATGATCTTGTGTTTTGTAACACAACAAAGTATCTGATAAAGAAATTTCTTATACAGTTTAATTCATATTGAAAAGAGCTACAACTTTGATTTTTTTGAACACTTGCCTTTTTTGATAATATTCAGATCAAATTTCCGCACCTGCGGAAATTTTGAATTTCCGAGGCCCGGAAATGCTGCGGAAATGTTGTGGAAATGCTGCATAAAAACAAAATTTCCGAGGCCTGGAAATATTGCACAAATGCTGTGGAAATACTGCGGAAATATTGCAGAAATTTAATATTTCCGGACCCTGGAAATAATGTTTTGCACCCAGTGCTATTTGGTATACTCTGGACTTCTCAGTCATGCACCCAAGCTTGTTCAAGTTTAACGCCTCGAAGATGGATCTAGACACCTTCAATGCCTGCTTGGCTGCCAAGCTGGGTGCACGTCCGACCCCCACCATCACCTCCCTTGAGGAACTCAATGCTGCCGCCGATTTCATCAATTTGGTATTGCTTGAGGCTCTTGAAACCTTGACTTCTCACCGCCGTCCATCATCCCTAGCCAAACGATGGTGGTCTGATGCCCTTGCCCGCCTATGCAAACTAATGCGCAAGGGTCGGCGATATTATCAGCGTGTCAGAGTTCCTTTGGCTAGGGAGGCTTGGCTTACCTCCAGACGTGAGTTCTACCATGCAATATCCCATGCTAAACTTGAAGTCTGGAATACCTTCGTGCAAGAATTGGAGCACGTTGACGTATACAAAGCCCTCAATCGACTCAAGGAGCAACGCTCAGCAGTATTTCCCGCCATCCACAACCCAAACTCCGAGATGATCGCACTCACGCACCAGGATCACGGCCTTGTCTTGGGCTGGGTGTGGTTTGGTGAACACGCTGACGACATTTCCTCCACCCTGCTCCCAGATGTGACCCTGGACTTGCACACTAACCCGATGGAAAGCGGTACCCAGGGAATGCAAGGGGGAGTCTGTCCTCTGGACGGACTTCCGCCTTCAGCGGACAGGCAAGATCATTTGCCTGTCCCCCACCAACATATCTGAAGCACCTCGTAACTCCACAGATCTCATTCTACTCACTTTCCGCACCCCTAATGTGCTCACAGCAGATGTGCCAATCTCAACCTTACAGCCCTCAGCCCCAGATGTGACTCTGGACTTGCGTGCCAATCTGATGGGAGGCGGTACCCAGGGAATGTGAGGGGGAGTCTATCCTCGGGACAGACTTCCGCCTTCAGCAGACAGGCAAGATCATCTGCCTGCCCCCACTCCTACATCTGATGCACCCAGCTGTAATACAGATCCCATCCTTCTCACGAGCACCATCGACATTATCTCTGAATGGCATCTTACACCCCCCCACCGATGCTGAGATCGACGCCGTTATCCTCAAATCCACGCCCTGGAAAGCAGCGGATCGGTATGGCATTCAGATGGGCTTTGTACAGCGTGGTTACCCTACACTCTGCCCTTGGATATACTCTATCTTCCATGCTTCCATTGTCCTTGGCGCTAAACCAACCCTATACAAAGCAAACACTGCGACACCGGTCCCAAAGGCAGGGAAAAAGGACAAGACATCACCCAAAGCATGGCAACCTGTAGAAAACTTTGAACACATCCTTGCCAAACCACTGGAACAACTCGTTGCTGACCGCCTTTCGTTTGACGCAGAATCTCTCAGTTTCCTCGAAAACTCCCAGTATGGTGGGCGCCCGGGTCAGAGCACGATGCAAGCTGCTGATGGCTATATCCACCGGGTTCAAGAGGAGCTGGACAAAGAAAACACGGTGTCCACCCTGTTTTACGACCTCAAGGGTGCATTCAACAGAGTCTCACATGAGGTGGTGGTAAGGGAAATGGCAGCGCTAGGTTATGCTCATGAACTCATACACTGGGTCGCTTCGTTTCTACACCATCATCTTGTCACGGTGGTAATTGACAGGGTGCGAACTACCACCTTTAGATGCTGCACTGAGGGAACCCCTCAAGGCTCGGCTCTCTTGGTGATCATTTTCCTTATTGTTATCAACTGCCTCCTCCACAGACTCCGAACCATTGGTGTTTTTACATCTTGGTGTTATGGCTTTGTTGACGATACAAACTTTAGTACGGCCAGCCGCTCTGTTACCATCAACACCAAAGTCCTTGAAAAGGCTGCTCAGATCGCTGTCCAATAGGCTAAGGACAACAAGGCGACCTTCAAGAGCAGCAAAACCGAACTCATTCACCACCACCCAGGCCGCGCTGATCTTTCCTCCTTTGGCGTCGACTTCGATGGCACTATTATTCTCCCGTCTGAGGTAGTCAAATGGATAGGTGTTCGGATCAACTCCAAGCTTACTGGTGAAGAGCATATCAAGTTTCGGGTTGCCTCAGCAACTAGAGCTTTGAATGCTGTGCTGGCGCTGACTCATGCAGTATGGGGACTCGAGCCATTGATGGTACGAGATCTAGCGCGAGCTGTTGTCTTTCCACACTCTGACTACGGTGTCTCGGCATTCTTCCCACTGTCTCGCAGAATGCTCAAACCCCTTGAGCGCTTGAATAAGACAGTAGCATGGTGCATCACAGGAGGATACCATACAGCATCGCTTGCAGCCCTGGAGAAGGAGCCAGCTATCCTGCCAGCCCCATTAAGACTTGAGTCTTCCTTGCTTCGTTGCTTAGCCTCCTACCTCTCTCTACCACCTACTCACGGTATCTCTCCCCTGATTGGTAGCGCAATTACTCGATCCCTGAAGAGCACTCGTCATGCGTCAGCACTCCATTATATCGAACAATTGCCTGCAGTCCACTGGCCAGCATCTATCCCACCTTGTGGAGCTCGCCTATGTGACACAGCTATGAACAACCTCCCAGATGTTATGGTGGTCCTGCGCGTAGGCCCTGAGGGTAGCAGCACCCGCACAAAGCGAGGGGGGGCAGTCACTGAGTTTGCTCAGGGCCTGTCTCCGCCTTCTGGCGGAAGGCACGTACCCTCAACTGCTTTCCCATTAACATCTGATACAGCTGAGCTTCCATTACAGCCTCCACCACTTGTTGACCTGTCCCTGGGCATGGAACGTGTTACGCCTCTCTATGCCCCACCATGGTCCGAGCCTCTCCCCGTCACAACCATCAGCCCCTCCAAGGATGACGCACCCAATCTCCTTGCGATGCTCACAAGTGATTGGGACTATGCAGATGCGACTTGGTACATAGATGGCTCCCTGCTGGACAGTAAAGCTGGAGGTGCGGCAGTATGGATACATCATGACACCATCAAGGAGTGACTTGTTCTCCCACTGGGAGATGGGCAAGTAGCTGAGGGGGAGATGGAGGGCATACTACACACAACAGGGCGAGTGCTAGCGACGGGGGCTGATCATATCCTCATTGTTTCTGACTCTCAGGCTGCCCTCAAAGGCATTACCTGCACGCGTGCAAAGGCAGGGCAACATCGCACGATTGCGTACAATCAATTAGTACACTCTGTGGCTGCTGACCTCCCACATCTCTGTATCACCAACCTCTGGACACTGGCACACATGGGAACGTATGAGAACGAGCTTGCTGATGATGCCGCCAAAGTCGCTACCACACGCTGCCCCTCTCCTACTACACCTGTCTCTCTCACAACCTGCAAGAGAGCAATCGACACAGCCATCCTCACACTCTGGGAACAGGCATGGACAGTTGCTACAACAGGTCAAGCGCTACGTGAGATCAATAGCTCACTTCCATCAACCACCCTCCGCTCACCATACAACTCATCTCTCACCCGTGATGCTATCTCCATCCTCTTGCAGCTGCGCACCAATTTCTCGCCGCTCAACGCTCATAAATTCCGCTGTCGCCTATCTGACTCCCCAGCATGTGACACATACGGAGCTGCCCGTGAGACGCGTGCTCACTTCCCCCTCTACTGCTCCACATGGGAACCCTTCTGTCCTGCCCTACAGCGTGCATCATATGCTGCAGGTATCCTCAGCGCCATTGATGTCTGCTCTCTTCTCAGCCATCGCGAGCTACTCTTACCCGTTACGGTTTTCATCAATAACACCAATCGCTTCACAAGATAAGCCATCTCTTCCCTTTCCCTCTCTCCCTCTCTCCCTACTATACCTATAACTATACTTATATTTCCATGCTTAGCTACTTAATCACTTAGAGAACTTCACCCACAACTCCCAATCTGTAGCATTGTAAACCAACTTGTCATTCATCTTTATAATCACCAGATATACCTCACACATTTCCCACAATTTCCCTAGACATACCATATTTTTTCTCTTACCTATTTCTCTCTCACCTCTGACCTTATAGTTCTCATACACCACAATCCAATATACGATACAAACCCATGACCCACTGTAGTCAGTACTACCGCTTAGCCCTTATGGCCAGTTACGGTACAGCTTAGAATACTCAACTCAACTCAACTCAACTCAACTCTGCAGTACATGTGCTCTAGAAGGGTTAGTATAGTCTAGAATATACTTGGACACCATTCAGAACCATTATCAGGCCTTGGGATGTCTTGGAATCAGGGAAAGATTAGATTTTTTGATCTTGTTAAGATAAGACTGTTGTAGCTCTCAAGATCTGATCTGGGGTGTCAGTACTGTTCCAATTAGTACTCCAAGCAATGTGATGTGGTTGTAAGCCATAGATAACACATACTGAACAATATATTATACACCAAGTGATTATCCAGGTTGTTGGGCATTTATCACCGCATTACAGTGTTATATAAGGCTGAAGAAAGCCCTTAAAATTCATAAAGGATGCAGAAAATTGGCCCTGTGAAGTTAGTTCATCCAAAATGATCAAATATTGGGCAAGATAGCGAGATTTTAGCAAAATTTCCTTTTTGGAGAGAGAAGCATTAGTGTCCCAAACAGGAGGGTCACCCGAAACACATCTGATAGCTGATCTCATCTTGTACAGCTCATAAAGGGCTATAAGATTCATATACAACATTTTTTCATCTAAGCACTAGTTGGCTTGCAAAATGCAAAATAATTTTTCAAAGCTGGCACTTTTGAACCTGAAAGTGAATATTTCAGTAGTCTATTGACTCCAATACTGATTCTTGAGGTTGTTACTGACTTGAAGTCAATAGATTAGTGACTGACTCAATGGTTACTAATTTGTTGACTTGAAGTCAATTGATTACTGACTTGAGTCAATAGAGTACTGACTTGTTTATTAGATTTACTGACTTGAAGTCAATATTCTACTGACTTGAGGTCAAAAAGCTACTGACTTGGAGTCAATGAATTGCTGACTTAGTCACTAGGTTTTCTGACTTGAAGTCAATAGGCCACTGGCTTGAAGTCAATATGTTGCTGAATTCAATAGGCTACTGAATTCAAGTCAATAGACTGCTGAATTCAAGTCAATAGATTGCTGATTTGAGTTTATTGCAGTCAATATGTACTGAATTCAAGTCAATAGACTGCTGAAATCAAGTCAATAGATTACTGATTTGGGTTCAATATACTACTGAGCTGAAGTCAATAGATTAATAAAAATCAATAGGCTACCAAATTGAAGTCAATAGACTTCTGAATTGAAATTAATAACTCACTGAATTGAATTCAAGTCAATACACTACTGAATTCAAGTCAATCAATTACTGACTTGAGGTCAATATGCTACTGATTTGAAGTACTGAATTGAAGTCAATTATTAACTTGAAGCCAATAGGCTACTGAGTTCAACTCAACAGATTACTGACTTATAGCCAGAAAAGTAAGGCTTTGTTAGTGATATCAAAGGCTGTTAGTAAAGACACTACATTAAATCAACCTAGAGTCAGTAGCTTTTTTTGATACTGGTTTTTTCTTTTATCATAGCATTTATAATACACATTAAAAGTTGCAAAGACTTGCATTTGCTTGAGTATTTTGCATTTTGTGACACAACCAAGCATCTGATAAGAAAAATTCTTATACAGTTAGATTCGTATTGAAGAGGGCTACAACTTTGATTTTGGTCTATTTTTAGCACAATTGCCTTTTTTGGCAATAAAAACTCGCATTTAGGCAAGTATTTTGCATTTTGTGGCCTAATGAAGCATCTGATAAAAAAGCCGTTTGTACAGCCAGGCTCACCTAAATGAGCTCTACAACTTTTATTTTGATCTATTTTTAGCTATATTTCCTTTTTGGGTAGAGCTGAAAGCCAGCTCATTTGAGCCTAGGCATCAAATGTACAGGAATAGCTGGGAAACCATCAAATACATGTAAATATATAATGCCATCAAACCCAAGGCATATTCCAAAGCCATCAATTTATCAACAACTGCCAATTCCAGTATATTTGGGTGAAAATATTGTGAATGGTCATTTAATTATTATTTTCTAAGCTGCCTCCCATGCTGAATGATCTCCAATCACCTCTGGTCACAGAAACCTGCTGCATATGGAAGCCCGGTGGCTGTATGCTAACTAGCCCATTCTATTGCAAAAGACTGGGATGTCCACTAGCAAGTTCTTTTGCAAAAACATTTACCATACCAGCTGACTTGCCAGCTTCTTCCTCCTCTCATGAGGGCTAGGCTTTGGTATTGGGGGTACACTCAGTTCAGGATCAAAAAGATTATATTATATATGAGAATCCACAACAGTACATGCAGAGTCACCTATAAAGCCCACACAACTCCATTAACTAACATGGAGGCGCAAGCTCGCTGTCCGCATTAATTATAGGCAGTTTTGGTGGGCTAGGGCTCACTGCAATAATTATGGAGATACCCTTCAGATAACTTTCAAGATCCAAGACGTAGGGCCAAGTCCCGCTACTAGGTTGGATAACTTTCAATAATTATGGCATTTGGCAGTGTCTAGCATATCTTGGTGACCTAAAAAAGGAAATATGCTCAAAATAGACCAAACAACCAAAGTGATAATGTATACTAAGAGTATTCTCCGTATAGAGAGATATCTTATGTCATGCATCATCACGCTACTGACTTTGTCTAGCTTTCCAAAAAAGGAAATTGTCCAAAAATAGACCAGAACCAAAGTTGTAGCTCTTTTCAATACAAATATAACTGTATAAGATTTTTTCTTATCAGAAACCTGTAATTTTCTTATCAGAGGCCCTTTATTACCAAAAAAGGCAAGTGTTCTAAAAATAGACCAAAATTAAAGTTATAGCCCTCTTCAATACGAATCTAACTGTATAAGAAATTACCTTATCGGATGCTTAGTTGCGTCACAAAACGCAAAATACTCGAGCGAACGCGAGTCTTTGCAATTATCAAAGTGTAGTATAAGGCTATTATAAGCCAATATCAAGAAAGCTACTGACTCTAGGTTGATCTAATGCAGTGTTTTTACTAATAGCCTTTGATATCAGTAACAAACCTTACTTTTCTGGCTACAAGTCAGTAATATATTGACTCAAGTTAGTAATTTGTTGAGTTGAACTCAGTAACCTACTGACTTCAAGTTAGTAATCTGTTGACTTCAATTCAGTAGCCTATTGACTTCAAGTCAGCAACATATTGACTTCAATTCAATAGCATATTGACTTCAATTCACTAGCATATTGACTTCAATTCAACTCAGTGAGCTATCGATTTCAATTCGGTAGCCTATTGACTTTGAGTGATCTATTGACTTCAACTCAGTAGTATATTGAACCCAAATCAGTAATCTATTCACTTGAATACAGTAGCATATTGACTTGAATTCAGTAGTGTATTGACTTCAAGTCAGTAGCCTATTGTAAGTCAGTAGCCTATTGACTCCAATTCAGTAACCTATTGACTTTCAGTAATCTATTGAATTCAACTCTGTAGCATATTGAACTCAAATCAGCAATATATTGACTTGAATTCAGTAGCCTATTGACTTCAAGTCAGTGGCCTATTAACTTCAAGTCAGTTAATCAAATGACGGAGTCAGTAGTTCACTCACTCCAAGTCAGTAGCTTATTGACATTGACCTCAAGTCAGTAGAATATTGAGTGAATCTAATGAACACCAGTACTCTGTTGACTCAAGTCAACTTCAAGTCAAGTCAGTGATCAATTGACTTCAGTTAACAGGTCAGTAATCAATTGACTTCAAGTTAAGAAATCAGTAACCATTGACTCAGTCACTAATCTATTGACTCCAAGTCAGTAACAACCTCAAGAATCAGTAATGGAGTCAATAGACTACTGATATATTGACTTTCAAGTTCAAAGCTGGGCTTTGAAAATTTATTTTGCATTTTGCAAGCCAACCAGCCATTGGATCAAAAAATGTTGTATATGAATCTTGTAGCCCTTGATGAGCTCTACAACATGAGGTTAGCCATCAGATAGATTTCGAGTGTCTTCCTCTTTAGGACACTAACGCTCGCACCCAAATAAGGAAATTATGCTAAAATCTCGCTATCTTGCTCAATACTTGACCGTTTTGGATGATCTAACTTCACAGGGCCAATGTTCTATATCCTTTATGAATTTTAAGAGCCTTCTCTGGCCTAATACAACACTGTAATGCAGTGATAAAGGCCCAACAACCTGGATAATCACTCAGCATATAATGTGTTGTTCAGTATGTGATATCTATGGCTTCCAACCACATCATATTGCTGAGAGCACTACTTAGAACAGTTCTGACACCCTAGATCAGGTCTTGAGAGCTACAACAGCCTTATCTTAACAAGATCAAAAAATCTAATCTTTCCTGATTCCAAGAGATCACAAGGTCTGATAATGGTTATGGATAGTTTCCTAGTATATTCTAGACTATACTAACCTTTCTAGAGCATATGTACCCCAGGGCCTTCTCACAGACTCATGATTTACACTGATCAAATGTGAAATGTGTGTTAATGATATTTCATCTTGCCCAAGGTCACAAGAGTGTGGCCAGGTGCATGGAAACAATCTTACAGTTCATCCAAAGGATCTGAGCACAAAAAGTGCATTAATATGCCACTCTAAACATGAGTTTTTCTGAGTGACATTTTTCGCTTGTTTCATGAATAGGAGACCAACCAGACCAGTGAGAGTGAAATGGAGGTCAGAAATGAAAAGAGGCAAGAAAATGCTACAAGATACAGCTTTGGTTGATGTGATTTGGCCAAGATTTGGTCAGTTGGTGTTTCTGAGCAGCTGGGTTCAACCACAGTTCAAAGGCATACAGTATGGTCATACTCCAAAACACCAACTCGTCAAATCTTGACCAAATCACATCAACCAAAGCTGTATCTTGTAGCATTTTCTTGCCTCTCTTCATTTCTGACCTCCATTTCACTCTCACTGGTCTGGTTGGTCTCCTATTCATGAAACAAGCGAAAAATGTCACTCAGAAAAACTCATGTTTAGAGTGGCATATTAATGCACTTTTTGTGCTCAGATCCTTTGGATGAACTGTAAGATTGTTTCCATGCACCTGGCCACACTCTTGTGACCTTGGGCAAGATGAAATATCATTAACACACATTTCACATTTGATCAGTGTAAATCATGAGTCTGTGAGAAGGCCCTGGGGTACATATGCTCTAGAAAGGTTAGTATAGTCTAGAATATACTAGGAAACTATCCATAACCATTATCAGACCTTGTGATCTCTTGGAATCAGGGAAAGATTAGATTTTTTGATCTTGTTAAGATAAGGCTGTTGTAGCTCTCAAGACCTGATCTAGGGTGTCAGAACTGTTCTAAGTAGTGCTCTCAGCAATATGATGTGGTTGGAAGCCATAGATATCACATACTGAACAACACATTATATGCTGAGTGATTATCCAGGTTGTTGGGCCTTTATCACTGCATTACAGTGTTGTATTAGGCCAGAGAAGGCTCTTAAAATTCATAAAGGATATAGAACATTGGCCCTGTGAAGTTAGATCATCCAAAACGGTCAAGTATTGAGCAAGATAGCGAGATTTTAGCATAATTTCCTTATTTGGGTGCGAAGCGTTAGTGTCCTAAAGAGGAAGACACTCGAAATCTATCTGATGGCTAACCTCATGTTGTAGAGCTCATCAAGGGCTACAAGATTCATATACAACATTTTTTGATCCAATGGCTGGTTGGCTTGCAAAATGCAAAATAAATTTTCAAAGCCAGCGCTTTTGAACTTGAAAGTCAATATATCAGTAGTCTATTGACTCCATTACTGATTCTTGAGGTTGTTACTGACTTGGAGTCAATAGATTAGTGACTGAGTCAATGGTTACTGATTTCTTAACTTGAAGTCAATTGATTACTGACCTGTTAACTTGAAGTCAATTGATCACTGACTTGACTTGAAGTTGACTTGAGTCAACAGAGTACTGGTGTTCATTAGATTCACTCAATATTCTACTGACTTGAGGTCAATGTCAATAAGCTACTGACTTGGAGTGAGTGAACTACTGACTCCGTCATTTGATTAACTGACTTGAAGTTAATAGGCCACTGACTTGAAGTCAATAGGCTACTGAATTCAAGTCAATATATTGCTGATTTGAGTTCAATATGCTACAGAGTTGAATTCAATAGATTACTGAAAGTCAATAGGTTACTGAATTGGAGTCAATAGGCTACTGACTTACAATAGGCTACTGACTTGAAGTCAATACACTACTGAATTCAAGTCAATATGCTACTGTATTCAAGTGAATAGATTACTGATTTGGGTTCAATATACTACTGAGTTGAAGTCAATAGATCACTCAAAGTCAATAGGCTACCGAATTGAAATCGATAGCTCACTGAGTTGAATTGAAGTCAATATGCTAGTGAATTGAAGTCAATATGCTATTGAATTGAAGTCAATATGTTGCTGACTTGAAGTCAATAGGCTACTGAATTGAAGTCAACAGATTACTAACTTGAAGTCAGTAGGTTACTGAGTTCAACTCAACAAATTACTAACTTGAGTCAATATATTACTGACTTGTAGCCAGAAAAGTAAGGTTTGTTACTGATATCAAAGGCTATTAGTAAAAACACTGCATTAGATCAACCTAGAGTCAGTAGCTTTCTTGATATTGGCTTATAATAGCCTTATACTACACTTTGATAATTGCAAAGACTCGCGTTCGCTCGAGTATTTTGCGTTTTGTGACGCAACTAAGCATCCGATAAGGTAATTTCTTATACAGTTAGATTCGTATTGAAGAGGGCTATAACTTTAATTTTGGTCTATTTTTAGAACACTTGCCTTTTTTGGTAATAAAGGGCCTCTGATAAGAAAATTACAGGTTTCTGATAAGAAAAAATCTTATACAGTTATATTTGTATTGAAAAGAGCTACAACTTTGGTTCTGGTCTATTTTTGGACAATTTCCTTTTTTGGAAAGCTAGACAAAGTCAGTAGCGTGATGATGCATGACATAAGATATCTCTCTATACGGAGAATACTCTTAATATACATTATCACTTTGGTTGTTTGGTCTATTTTGAGCATATTTCCTTTTTTAGGTCACCAAGATATGCTAGACACTGCCAAATGCCATAATTATTGAAAGTTATCCAACCTAGTAGCGGGACTTGGCCCTACGTCTTGGATCTTGAAAGTTATCTGAAGGGTATCTCCATAATTATTGCAGTGAGCCCTAGCCCACCAAAACTGCCTATAATTAATGCGGACAGCGAGCTTGCGCCTCCATGTTAGTTAATGGAGTTGTGTGGGCTTTATAGGTGTGCAGAGTGGTTGATTATAATGTGGTTATGTTCAAGAAAAGAGAGTCCGAGAAGTACATCGGCACAGAGGCTGTGAGCAATTACAGCTTTTACAGTATTTGTTTTGTATAATAAGTCTTTTGAGAGTGCTTTGAATTTAACGTACTCAGTGAACATTTGGCAAGAAGATGTATTATGTTTGTTCTCAAAGGCAACAACACCTACAGGGATGGGTTTGTGGAGCTTGAAACGGTGTAGTCCGAGATGGTTGACAATGTCCTCCCTCATCAATCAATACAAAGGGTGTGCTGTTATCAATCAGTCTATTGACATGTATAGGTAGATTAGACATTGGTTCTTTCATGCGGAAGTCCCAACATAAATAAGAGGAACTCATGCAGTTGGCAAGGTCCCTGTCTTCTATCCCAATGCTGCTGTCATTTGGGTCATTGATCGGCGCAAACCTGACTGTGGCAACTGGCACAGGCTTAGGTACAGTCACGGCTGCGACAGGCTTTTTCGTGGGTAAACCAAAGAGCACATGCTGCTCAGGGGTGAGCTTGGCAGCGGTGGTGTCAATGGTTGCTTGCGTCACAGGTTGGTAGTTGGTAGTGGGAGGGAAGTCGCACGTCTTCTCGCCTGCAGGGAGTCCGGCATGGGTGACGTAGGGTGTGCAGCATTTCTTACAGCCAAAGTTCGTGTTGAGAAGGGCTGTCGTCAGCTTCAGGCATCGTTTTGTGTTTGGCATTGGGTTGGAGGTGGAGGTGGAGGAAGAGTCATTCCGGCCCTTCTTCGTGGGATGATCAGCATTGGGGACAGTGGTAGTTATGCATTTCTTGTCTATGAGCTTGGCCGTGTCAACACACTCCTTGAACAGCTTGATCTTCCCAGCCTTGTTCTCAACAAGGAGGTCAGCAAGGTCAGTGAGCATGCCAGTTTTGAGGATGACACAGAGTCAGTTGTTGTCGACGTGGGAGTCTGTGTTGATCAGCTGCGAGTTCATTGATATGATCTTCATCGAGTAGGCCTGGAACATCTCCTTTGAGCCTTGGTGGAGGGTGTTGCGGGTAGCGCAGAGGCAGAAGGGCACAGTGGCATCGAAAAAGGTGGTGGCACGCACAGGAGACAGCAGGGGTGAGCTCACGCTAGTAGTCATAGCGTAGTCTAGACGTGATGCAGCATTATGCGCTAGCAAAACTCCCAACACGAAATTGGGCCTTTACCCTCACATAGGCAAGAGCGCTTAAATGTGCACAGCATCGATCTGGACTAGAGGAGTGGTAATGGTGAGGCACAAAGGCGACATGGCGGTGAAGGGTTTGAACAGGGCGTATAACACCTCATTGACACGTTGAATAGCAACAGCAGTGTTGAGAAGAGAGGTGGCAGCACATTATTTGAGTTGAGATAGTGGTGGTTTGGAAGAAAGAGAGAAAGACGTACAATGTTTGCAATGTACAAACATTACATGATGGAATTTGGACTGGAGAGCCATGGCGCAATACCTCGAATTGACTAGTGGGAGCTGGAGGTAGGAGAGCAAGAGAGGTGAAGGAATTGGGTAATTCAGTTGCACTCACCATGAGTCAAGTTGGGATCTGGTGCAGGTTGGTCATATATACAGAATTCTGGCGCACATGATTGTCGTGGAATTGACAGAGTATCAGTAGGTACTGGCCCACTAGGATATTTTTTTCTACAGTAATACTAACAAGATGAGCTTGCACACCCACTTCAGGAATAGGCACAGGGATAGAAAATTCGGATGATTACCATGAGGGCCAGACTGACACTGAAGCTACAAAGAAATGTGGCGTCAAAAGAACATAGTCTTACTACAAGGAACACCAATGAGTTGAACACTGAATGCAGCAAATGGTTTTGGATGTTCTGGAGTGGACCGCATTTGGGGCAAAATTTGATGAATGGAGGGAGAGGTGAGAAAAGACAGGTCTGATCTGGAAACGTGACGCATCAATGACCCTAACTTTTACATCATCCCTGACAACGAATTGTCCTGTCCGACCTTTTGTTGGCCAAGTTCTCGCCAGACCCATTTCTCTTACAGTCTGGAGGAGATCTGTACCACAAGGCAGGCTCACAGGCTGTGAGTCTCTCAGTGCAGTTAAATATCTCGCACTTTCCCCAGATTCCTTCTACGGTCCATGGATGATCCTATTTCACACTTCACCAACAACATTTCCATCCCTCGCCTGATGACCAGCTACTGCACTCTGCAATAATACAGTTTATATCGTCGTACCCTTTACCTGAACTGTAGCTGACAATCTCTTGTCACAGAACTTGGGATATGTCATCTCCCAGCACAATGAGGATTCCAAGGAAAATGACACAGCTGACCTCAAGCATGCACTGGATATGATTTGGAACTGGTGGGACGATTGGAGATTGGTAAGGAGTGCATCAGAGATGCCTTGGTTGTGATTGTTCAGATGGGCAACATTGAGCATTGATCTTGGTCTTCCTCGCCAGTGCCTATTGTTGCCAAGACTGCACCACCCATATATACCAGCTACTACATACGGTGGATCAAGTGCAGGACATCCATGTCCCCACACATCTGCATTTGTATGAGGATGCAGATGCATGCTACAGATCCGCATCGCATGCAGAGCAGGCAACGTGTTGCACTGGTATGTAGCTACAACTCTCATGCATTCATGTGAGATTTCGAATATATTGGTTTTGGATTGCTTACCTTGCTGTGCTTGCTCAGAAAACATGATGCAAATGAAGCATCCTCTGCATATATAATCAGACTTTACCTGCAGGTATTCAACAAACAAGTTGACCCACGTGGGAGTCAAACTCAAACTCAGTATGTACATAACTCATTGAGCAAATTGTGCTTGAGCCTGAGCTGGGACCAGAACCTAAAGAATCAAGAATCAGCTTGGACTTCAAGCAGGAGACACAAATTAAGTGCTGTGGCCCGCACCTTCAGGACAATGTGGCTGTGTTAGAACAATGGAGACTCCATCAACATTAATAAGCTGTCAACAGAGTCTCCATCATCCTAACACAGCATGTGACAGATGTGACTCTGTCGACTGTGGGCGTCCTGTGGTACAAATGGAACAGAGGGGTCCCCCATACCCATTTCCACACCCCAAACCCTTACACCTCTCACCTACACTGCTGGCATTGCCAATTTCTGTAAATAAAGTCACTATATCTCAATTTTAATATTCTGACATCTATTCCTCAGCTGTTTGTGCGCATGCACGGATTTGGGCACCGCAAGGCTCAAATAAAAGGGAGGAAGCCCCTTTACCTCCCATCGGAATTGTACTCCTTTATGCTCCCTGCATATGCCGCCATCACTGATTTCTGTGAGTAAAGTCAATATATCTTGATTTTTATATTCTAATATAGATTCCTCAGTCACTTCTCCTCTGATTCAGGCACCATGTGGCTCAAATGAAAGGGAGAGATCCCCTGTACCCATTTCCATACCGCATACCCATACACCTCTCGCCTATACCACCGGTGTGACTGATTTCTGTAACTAAAGTCAACATATATTGATTTTTATATGCTACTAGTAACACCAATATCTCAGCTATTTGTGCTTTGATCCAAGCACTGCATGGCTCAAATAGATGATGGAAAGTCCCTCTACCTCCCGCCGCCTCGTACCTACCTATGCTCCCCGGTTACACCGCCGTCGTCACTGACTTCTGTGAGCAAAGTCAATATATCTCAATTTTTATATTCTGACACCTATTGCTCAGCCGTTTGTGCTCGGATTCGAGCGCTAAACAGCTGAAATAGAAGGGTGGGAGTCCCTCTCCCCTCCATTACCTTGTACTCTCTTACGTTCCCTGCGTATGCTGCCATCTTTGCCTATTTCTATAAATCACATCAATATATCTTACCTTTTATGTTCTGACAGTAATATCTCAGTCGTTTGGGCTCGGATCTAGATGCCGCATGGCCCAAATGAAAGGGAGGGAGTGCCACAAACTCCCTCCACTACAATTTCCCTTACGCTCCTCGCATACACCGCCTTCAATGATTTCCGTAAGTGAAGTCAATTTATCCCACCTTTTATCTTCTAACACCAACATCTCACCCGTTTGGGGTCGGAATTGCCCACAGTCAGACTCAAATCAAAGGGAAGCATATCCCACACCCATTTCCATGCCGCCAATGCATGCATTCTCTGCCTGCGCCAATGCTGCCGTGGTTTTTCAGTATAGAATACCAATAAATGTCAAATTTTAGATTCTGAGGCTAATATCTCTGCCATTTCAGCTTCAAATTGGGTTCTGTATGGCAGAACTCGAAGGGATACATCCCTCGTCCCTCTTTCCCCACCCTTGGCTTGTGCACATGCTACCTAAGCCGCTGCAGTTGCGATTTTTGATATGATATACCAATAAAAGTCGAATTTTAAATTCTGAAACCAGTTTTACAGCAGTTTCGGGCCCGAATTTGGTGCTGTGTGGCAGAAATCGAAAGGAAACATCCCCCCATCCCTCTTTCCACACTGTCCCATCTCACATTCACTACCTATGCTGGCACCACTGTTACTTTCCTTATAAAATACCCCAAAAACTCGAACTTTATATTTGGAGCTCAATTTCTCAATGGTTTTGGCTGGCATGCTGTTGTGTGGCAGAGCTGGAGCAGACATCTTCCCCATTTATCCTTCCACACTGTTGGCTGGGATGTTCACCACTTAACAGGCACGTGTGTTTATTCAACAGCTTGCTTGGCGAGCTGTCAGAAGTGTCTTTGGTCCACCACCACCCACCCACCTCTCCCCACAGCCCACCTTCCTCCAACATGCCCCTGCTACCTTCCAGCCTCCACCAGTGGCCATGCTGTCAACACCTCTCAGGTTCACATCTCCTAGCCACCACTGCTGCTGCCCTCTGTGTGAGGCGTGTTTTATACATCAAGCACACGCATGCCACTGGGCTTTCCAATGCCACCACGCCATGCCAGCCCTCTGCCAACGAACGGACTTGCATGTGCCGCCAGCCTTCCTGGTGCCACTGCACCACTCCACCCTGCCGCCACCTTACTCATGCATGCCACTGGGCTTCTCAACACTGCCACGCTTCTCCACATGTGCTACCAAGCTGTTTGACACCGCCTCACCCCTCTGCGTATGCCACCACTGTTTCTGATGCCACCGCGCTATCCTGTGTCTGCACCACCTGACCCACCCACATACAAATCAGCCTAGGCACCACTGCCACAGCCACTGTGATCCACCTTTAGTCTCATCCTCGCCTGTGTAGCTGTACCTCACCGCAGGTCCCAGAACGAGAACCCATAGCCCACAAGCAACATCACCTATGAGCACAAAATGTGGCCTCTGCAGAGTTAACTCCACTAACATTGCAGCGGGTGATGTCAATGCCCTTGTGTGTGACTCGGTGCTGTCAGATACTGCGGGGGGCGTTCCTAACTCGTGTGTAGCAGGTTGGGGTTGATAAACTCAGGTCACGGCACAAAGGTGAGTCGCAGGGAATAGTATTTGGGTGCGGGGAACATGAGCGGGGGGGGATACAAAGGACTACTGAAAGGTGCACACACGGGGATTTATATGCAAGTCTTGGGATGACGGATAGGGGGGTAACTGGGGTGATGCGTGCCAGCGGCGCATCGCGATCTTCATTTCCAACACTCCTACTGAGCACGTAGTGCCACAAGCTTCCACTGGTGCAAAGCACGGGTCGTCAAATGATGCAACATACACCAAGAGAAACATCCCACACACCATCCAGCTTGGTCGTTGAATAATGCAACACACACCAACGAAAACAATCCCATCTCCATCTCATCTCAGAAATCTATTCATCACCTCCAGCTGGCATGACAGCCCTTGTTCTGGAGTACGCACGGTCAGTTTCGGTTTGCAGCGTGCCTCGGCGGCAATCGGTTTGTCAGTTCTCAGGTTCATTGGGCTTGAGTCGGACAATACAGCCATCGCAGCTGCATTCGGCACTTGTCGCAGTTCTCGGGGTTCGACGGTCGTGGGTCGCAGTCGTTTGTGGGCTCTCGGGGGTTTATCGCGTTGCAGTACACATTTGCACAAGTGCGGTACGCAAGTCGATATGCAGCCGGGGTTGCCACAGGGTGCAACAGTCGCGGGTGCTCAGGGGTTCGGGGGTCATGCAGTCGCAGTTGCCATCATATTCGCAATATGGGCAGTACACAAGTCGATGTGCGGCAGGGTGACGCAGGGTGCAACAGTCAGGGGCAAGGTTCGTTCGGTGGGTCGGGCATGCAGCGAGGACAGCACGGGCAACGATACTGGGTTTGCGGTCGATGGGCATCGCAGACAGGGGTGCAACAAGGTAAGCAGCAAAGCAGAGATCAGGGCAAAGCAGTGAAGATGAGCACAGGGAAGGCCTCAGGGCCCATAACCTGATAAACTCAGGTCATGGCACAAAGGTGAGTTGCAGGGAATAGTATTCGGGCACAGGAACACAAGCGGGGGGGATACAAAGAACTACTGAAAGGTGCGACACACAGGGATTTATATGCAAGTATTGGGACAACAGATATAGGGGTAACCGGGGTGACGCATGCAAGCGGTGCATCACGATCTCCATTTCCAACAGGGGTGATGCGATGTGTCATTTCACACTTGCATGTCCCTGGATACAGTCTACATTGGGGTCAGCGTGCAGGAGCTATACGGCACCACTCATGAAGGCAGGAATACAAGCCTGGAGGAGGTAAGCAATGCTGTAGGTCTTTTTTGGCATTTTTCAGTTTTCTAATTCTGATTGTAGGACACATCATACGTGAATCTGGTTTCCTCCAGTATGGCGTTGCATGCGACTTGTGTGGCGGTGGCATGTGACTCGCACGTAACACCCGCATGACTGCATCTGTGGAGTGCACAAGAACAGTTGTATGCCAGATTTGGTGCTGCAAGCTGCCACACACTGTGAGGACAGCTGTGGGCAGGGCCATATATGTACAGAGCTGCGGCAAGTGACCCCCTCCAACTTGACTCTCTTGCTCTACCTGCATGCACATCTCTGCTGACATTGGGTCGTGTGGTGGGTAGCCACATTACAATGTGCACTGGTTGGGCCAGGTGTGCATGTTACAATGAGTAGCTGAGCTTCTCAGCCCTGGTGCACATTGTAATGTGCACCCAAACTCTAGAAATAAAAGCAGAAAAAGAGTCAAAAGGCAGGGATTGAACCCAGGACCTTCCCATAACAGAATTGATGGGAAGAGTACAGAGCAGTTAGCCATTAGACTAAGGTGGTTATAGATGTTTCTATTTGCTTCCCAGCTAGGGTAAGACTAGCCTTATCCTACCCAGGACTGCTAAGACCCAGACCCAGGGCAGGCAAGCTGCCCTGGGCCTTCAAAAATTGTTTGCATTGCTTATTATTTATTTTCTCTTATTTGAACCCTAATCCTTAACTTCCTAACCTCCCTAACCCCTAACCCCCTAACCTCCTAACCCAAGAAAAAACAATGTTCTCTGACCCAAACACTTAACTACTAACACCTAACCACTAACCCCTAACCACTCTAACCTCTTAACCAACCCTAAACCCCTAACCTCTGAGTGAGCCCACTATAAGGCTGATTCCATGGCTTGTTACAGGCCTAGTATATCCAGATCAAGTGTATTTACAGATATGTCCTGGTTGGTCTAATAGTAATTAGTCACTCTGTCACTTTATTGATCCTATCATGCAATCTTTTTTGGGTTCGATTCCTGCTATTGACATTTTTTTATTTAATTGAAATTAGGTGCACATTACAATGTGCACCATAGGTGGCAAGCAAAGCTACACATTGTAACGTGCACCCCTGGCCGGGCCAGTGCATATTATAATGCCACTACACAGACTGTTGGAAGCTCATGGTGTCTCCTCACAGATGCATCATCTCATGACCTGTGCAGTGTGTTGCAATGCGTGTTGATTTGGAGTTGGAGTCCAGGCTTTGGTGTTCTGCCAGTGGTGTCTGAGCACGTATGGGATCAGGCTCGGGTTCAGTTGGAATGGTGTCTGTATAGCCATGCATGTTGATAATTAGCTGGTAAGCTAGTTAGAATCCTGAACAAATGAATAAACTGGGTTTTTTTTGGGGGAAAGCAGGTACCTTTCGACTTGAACTTGAGATCTTGAGGCTTGAGATGTCAACTTGAGATCTTGTGAGTAAATGATGAAAGGTGCGAAGGAAGGAGACCAGACGCACCAACTTGCGAGTCGTCAATCGCTGCACCTGAGCCACTCAATATAATATTGCACAATATCGCCTGGCTGAAAAGGCGCAATATCTGCCAAACAGAGAACGATGTGCACATGCCTGCGAGCCGTACAAGGCCCCATAGTGTGCTGAAGACTAAAAGAATGAAAGTGAGAGAGATACACAACAGACATCAACACCCACACCCCGATATTTTCTAAATCTGTAGTACCGGTTGTCCGTTGCTCTCAGAGCAAGGTAAAAAAGTGTGAGCAATTGAACTTGAAGTCGATTTTGTACAGCCACTCAATTTGATCTGAAGTCTCTTGCACACAATGGGGTACAGCCACTTCTCTCTTCTCATCGCAACTACAACAAAACAACATGTTCGACATGTTGTTTTGTTGACTCCACAAGCGCATCTGTTTCTTCACATAGCCCCCATATATAAGGTGAGCTCTGAACCTCAAATCCCTCGGGCCCTTATCCCATTGGATATTGGAAGGACCTCAATGGTCCTTGGACTGTCCGCATGTGGGCAGCTCCTGCCATACGTACACCATCTGTGCTAGTGCTAATACATCTACAGAATCCGCCACTGCATCGTCACCAGCAAAATCAAACACAGATGAACAGAGTGCAGGGCAGCTGGTGAATTACATAGAGGTATGCACATCTTTTTTATCCTTTTTCCTTTTCTCCCACTCACTCACTCTCTTCGCACAACAGATACAGCACCTACACACGCCTTGCTTGCAGCCACCAACAATCTGTCTGCATGCCGAGGACTGGTGCTGTACACCGCCTGCACACACAATGCCCATCCCACACTGTCTCAGTAACCGAATTGCTCGGGCGATGAGCACAATTATGTACAGTTCATCACCCTTTGCACCCACTGGCCATCTTACTGGCCGTGTCTCGAATCCCCACACCCACTCACCAACTGAGAGAATCTACACCTGGAGAAACACTAATTTGAATGCCAGCTGCAGAGGACAGGGAGGTGGCAGAGGAGGGTGGAGATGAAGGGGAAGATCATTGTAGTGCCAGCGGTGAGTCCTCTTTCTATCTTGTTGCTGTTTTTCCTTCTCTGTATTTCATTGCGTCCTTGTTTGTTTATCTCCTGGATCTCACTGACTCGCTTTCACAGGCCACATGTGTTGCACCGCTGCATCTTTCTTCCCAAGTTTTGCACTCTAACCCACCAAACACAAATGCGTACACACCAACGCAACCACATCCGTGAATCACCTTGCACACTGGCCTCAGTATCATGCACAGCTCATCCATAGTTTTCAGCACCTGCCCACCCATCTCACTGGCCCCATCTCAAGTCACCACACCCACTGCGCACGAACAGGATGGTGTCCTGCATTGTCTCGGCGACCAAATTGTCATGTGGGGTGTCTTGCCTCAGATCCCACACCTGCTCTGCACCCGAATGACAGCACGATGGTGGCCAATCCTGTCTCGCTTAGACAGCTCATCTGCAGCTTTGTTTGTAAGTTCTTCAGCATCTAAGTATATATTCTGGATTCTGACTGTGGGGTCACATTTTGCAGCTGCATGTATGTCCTGCCGGAAATGGCCTTGGCACAAGTGTGGATATCTTGAAGGTGAGGCAGAGGATGGGTGCAGGTGTGACAGGACAGGTGGGACACAAGTGCAAGATGTGCCACATTGATAGGTGAGTACCTTTGCACTCCATCAGTTCGGCGTTTGGATGTGCAGGGTTTTGCATAATGTACCGCAGCACTGAGTCGCAGCGTGGCTGAATGAAAATGTGCGCCCCGTTCCCTCACAACAGTGTGGTATGTGCAGGCTTTGCTCGCATCCCCAGAGATGTAAAATAACATACCAATTGAATATATTCTGCTAATCAATATAAAACTAAGATGTCTGAATCATTTTTACCTCAAGTTCAACAACCCAGAACAACTGCAAGCCAAGTCTGTAAATACAAGATGGAAGGAATGCTTGTCCTCTCAAACACTTTCTATTCTAAGTAAAATGGGATTTTATTTCCCTATTTAGCAGGTGTTGGGACTACCTCATAGTATCAAATTTGCGGACCCTGCAAATGTTGTGCAAATGCTGCACAAATAATGTGCAAATACAATATTTGTGCCTTATTTGCAGGGCCTGCAAATGATGTGCAAATGTTGCGCATATTTAAAATTTGAAGGCCCCGCAAATATGGTGCAAATAATGTATTGCACCCAGTGACATGTTGTTCAATACTTGATTTTGTAAATTGAGCTCAATACAAATGTCTTTGAAGCAATACAGCTTTTTTCCCTTGTCGAGAAAGCTCAACTGCCTTTGTTTGATCATGCTTTCAGAAGTTTTGCTGCTAATCTGGATACACCTCGCACAGGCTCCTATGGACTTGATATGGCTTGGGAAATGCACTCAAAAATCTTTTTGGCTCAAACTACATGTATTGTCCAGGAAAATTCCCATGAATCAAATTTGGTTAGGGTGGCTACCTGGCATATCAAAGACTTGCTAGGGCCAACCAAAAGCTAATTCCTGGAAATTACATGTAGAATGATTTTACAAGAATTACCATGTATCTAGATATGCCAACAGACAACGGGTTGATTTTATAGACATCGACACTAAATTTGGTAGGACTTCCCCATCGGGACGTGCATGATGATGCCATCAAAATCCTATAGCATTGCTGGTCACCAAGTACCTTATGAAGTTTTTCACCTTCCAAGTTTACATGATGTTACAAACAGAATTTCATAGTGTAGCAATGCACCCGGGGACACAGAAGCGTCCTGGAATTCAGCAACTCTATGAGGGCATTTATTTTCATTCAACAATATTGTTATTGTTCACTGATTCCATGAAAAGTGCTATGGTGCAGGCTCGAAGTACTCACCACAATCCCTCAGAATGGAATACCAGAAGTCAAGACTACCAGAAATTCAAGGAAAGTCGACTTGAAATTCACTGGGTCTCTCACCATTCACCAATTCACCCTTGTACACTGCCACTCCTTGCTGGTGCTTGACCGTTCCATCGAAACCAATCTAAAGCGCATTCAAAAGGGCCCACAACGCCCACACCACAATAAGAGAAAAGAGTGGATGAAACTCACTAACACATACATTTTTTTCGATTTCCGGCGGCCCGGGCATGCAGTAGATAACGACAAGAGGTAGAGGAGTAAAAAGTAGTAGTAGGGTAAAGCGTGGGTCAATCCAGCGAGGAACTCACTTCCTTCTGCGGCAGGGCACGCAATGTACGTAGGAACACTCGCTCGGGACAGGGGATCAGTCGACGAACATGCGGTCCGTGTGTAGGCCCTCGCCGTAAGCCATGCTCTCAAAGATGAGTTGGCGCCAGACGGCGGTCGTCACTTCCACGGCCTCTTCTTCCAAGACCTAAGTAGGCACGAGCTGGTTAGTACGAGCAGGACAAGGAAACGGCGAGGGAACGCACTGGCTCAAGCCCCTCGGTCAGCTTCGCGGGTCCTTTATGGTCCTTAAGATGCTCCACCACAAACATAATCAGCTCCTCCGCCTCCTCCGCATCGCCAAGATACTGTGTCATTACGCGCTTCACCAGTGGCTCAAACTTGCGGTCAATCACGCTCTGTATACAGTTAGAACGAGATGTAGAACGCAAATAAAAACTGCAAACGCACATCGGTCATGCCATCCCACCGAACTTTCGCCTTGAACAGCGCCTCCCGCTCTGTCGGTAGGCTCGCCTTCATGCCCTCGAGGCGCTCGCGCGTCGCCTCCGGCCCCGCCTCCACGGCACTAAAGTCGAGCTTAACCAGCGGAACCTTGCGCTTCTTCGTCTCCTCCTCATCGTCCTCCTCCGCACCAAACACACCCTCGCGGCCGCCTTCCTTCTCGCGCTGCGCATCTTTCTGGGCCGCGAGCTGGCCCAGCGACACGCTCAATTTCACGGGCGCGCCGTCGTCAAGCAGCAACCCTGCTCGCCGCTGCTCTTCTGCGAGCGCCTGCATTTCGCCCATCTGCCGCGCGAGGAAGTCCTCACTCTCGCGCGCAAGGTTTGCGGCCTCCTCCTCCTCCTCGAACGCTGCGCTCGCTGCGTCGGCACTCTGCTCTGCAGTGAGGTGTCTTGCGCGTACAGTACGCCAACGCGCCCGGTCCACATAGAACAGCTCGTCGCTCTCGTCGTCGTCCCACGCCTCAAGCCGTGCTCGCATCTCGACGCGCTCGCGTGCCTCGCTGTCAGCTGTCTGTCGTTGCCGAGCAATTGCGCGCTCGAGTGCAAGGATACGGGCACGCTCGCGCGGCTCATAGCGGCGCTCTCGCTGGTCAAACGGTTAGCACATTCCGGCAAAAAAGAATAAGAACGACACGCACATCTCGGAACGACATCTCTTCATCGCGCCTGCGACTCTCCTTACGCTCTGCCTCCAGCTCCTCGTCCGTCTGCGTTGGCCGCTTCTGATCCCGATCCCGTTCCCGCTCGCGGACAAAATCAACGGGCTTATTATAGCCTTGCGCACCCTTGCCCACGCCCTGCTCCCGGGGCGCACTCTGCTCCTGCTGCTGCTTCTGCGGCTCCTCTTTCGGGCGGCCCCACTCGCGCATCTTCGGTCCGCTGGGGGTGGATACGGGCTGTGGGATCTGGGCCTGGAGTTCACGCATCTTCTCGCGCTCGCGCTTGGCCGCACGCTCGCGGAACTGTGCGATCTCGGAGATGACGAGTCCGCGTTGGGTCTCGGGGAGATCGGCCTCCTGGAGGTCGTGGAGGTGCGGGGGAACAACGTACTTTTCTTTTTGTGACGTCGTGTCGGCAGCGACGCGGTTGATGTCGGCGACTATCGTATCGATAGCGGCTTTTGAAGTCTGTGCGGCGCCGGGGTCGAGTGGCCGCGTGGATGCGTAAGCATCGAGGAATGCGCGGGTTTTTTCATCTGCTTTGATCTCCAGATACGTTAGTACAAAGAAAAAATAAGAGACCTGCACGCACTAGTAATTTCTTATTCGCGCACCCATCTTCAAGAGCAGGCAGTTCGACATTATTGAGCAATGCCAACGCACGCAAAGCACCGTCTGGCTCTTCAAACTCGGCAAATCCAAAACCCTGGGGTTTATTGGCTGGCGTAATGAGACGCTTGAAGGATTTTATCGGGCCACATGCGGTGAGGAGTTCGTTGAGAGTTACGTCGGTGATGCCGCCAGATATCGAGCCCACGAAAAGAGTGGTTTGTTTCTGGGGCTGAATCTGCGCTTGTTGCTGGTAAGCTAGGGCAGATATCGACGGGCCCTGGCCGTACGATGGCAAGGGCGGCCGTAGGCCAAGCCCAAGTCGATTTTGCTGCATGAACGCGAGCGGCGGTGCTGGGAGAGTGAAGACGATACCTTGCAAAGCAAACACACACAACGTTAACTTGTCGGTCGTAAATAAATCATCAATTAATCGCAGAAATACAGATATCGACTACGCCTTCATCCATGTTGCGAGCCAAATTACCAGCCCAATGCCCACAATTACCGCTGCAACATCATCGAGAAACATTGACGCCATCTGCATGTATTTCATGCCGTGCACAATCACGGAAGATATACGTGGAGGGAGATGCGGGAGCGCAAGGGCGACTAGCATTGGCGGACGGAAGGCATCCTATAATCATGTTAAAACAGCTCCTCGGAGTCGCGTACGGGGTACTCACAAATCCCGAAAATATCCGTAACGAGTGCAACACCAGCTCCAGCGTCACGAACGCCCAGAAAAACGGCTATGTCGCGTGAGTCAAAAGACAGATTGAAAATGATGAAAATGGATTCCTACCAAAACTTGCACGCCCCACCCGCTCGCAAACGCTGTGCCTAGCTGTCCCTTGGCGCTACCCATAAGCTGCCTCCACCGCCAAGCGAACCCAATCCCTCCCGGTTCCGCGACCCCATCCACCCCTGGCCCATGCGCCGCTGGTTCCATCACGAGCACAAAATACATCAGCAGCGACCACACAGAGACGAGGTGCACCGCCGGAAGCAGGCGCTGCACAAGAGTCTTCGGTGGCGCGACTTCCGGCGCCTTTCCCATCCCCATTCCTGCGCCAAACCCACCCATCGGCCCTGCAGCAGCAGCGTCCCCGCCCATGGGAGGAAACGCACCACCGCCACCGCCTGCCGCAGCCATCTGCATCATCGCTGCCAACGGGTTGTTCTCCATCCCTGGCATCCCCGCGAATGGATTAGGAGCGCCATTCCCTTCAGCTTGGCCCGCTGCCGCGGCAGACGTAAGCGCAGGCTGGGACTGCGACGCCGGCATACCACCCATGAGCGCCTGCAGGAACTGCGCCTGCTGCTCCATCGACCACGCAGATGGGTCCGGCATCCCGAACGGATTTGACGCATTTTGTTGTGGTGGGCTTGCATTTGCATTCGCATTCGGAGTAGTCCGAGACGGCACCCTAGAACGCACCCTCGGCGGCGACTCCGTGCGACTCTCCTCGCCCACAAAATTCTCTAGATTCGATGCAGGAGGAAACGTCGGCAGCGGCGGGTCAGGCGTCTCTGTAATAGTATTAATGATTTAATTGAATAAATCTCAACAAAATTTCCCGAGGCAGCGCGTGTACAGCATGCACAGAACTTTTGAAAGTTGGAAAATTTGACGTACGTTCACGCACATACACCGGGTGGTCCTCCCCGCGTCCCGAGCTAGTGAGTTTCGCGAGACGGTCGCCTCCGCGGCCGAGGATAGCCTTGCGGCGGGCTTCTGCGCGTGCAGCGGCAGACATGTCGTAACAGGGACTAGTCGTAGGTAGAGCGGAAACAGACAAGGTATAATTGCAGGGCAAGGACAGCAGCAGTTCAGCGCGTCTTTGAAAAAAAGGCCAAGTCCAGCGTGGTGGGCGACAAGAGCAACGAGCACAACGTGGCGCGCGCGTATGTTGTGTCTAAACGGCCGCGGCAAACAACCGCTTCACAAATTTCCTTTTCGAGCAAGATTCTTTCCGTTGTTTTGACGATCTTGGTTTGCAGCAAATGCGGCGAGGGAAAAATAGTTGTCTACAGAATGTGGTCATCAACGTTCAGTATAAAACCTTTGTACAAAATTCTAGCACATAGATGACAATTTTAAATTTGTAACTTTCGGAAGCCACAACGAAGAACGATATCATACGCGTTTTCTAATTAGTAGTCAATATCCATCCCATCCATCCCAATGGTAACTTAGAAGCACTCTGCTAAAAAATAAATCGTAAATTACCTCCGCTCACGAGAAGTCCTCAAAATGGGACGCACTGCGGTGCATAATCCCTGGGCCATTCTCATCGCACTCCTCATTCCACCACATATTCTGAAACGTGCTGAGACGCAAGGATGGATTCACTAACCCATGTCGAGTGCTTGCGCTGCGGCGGGGTCAGGATCTCGACCTTCATGCTTGTCAATGACGGCTCGATGGGGTACTTGAGGGTCAGGATAGCTCGCATGGACTGAGCCTCGTCACTGCGAGCAATGAGCGCCAATTACAACAAAACCGGACCACGCACTCCACGTACTGTAGCAGTCTTTCTCGATGTGCGGTGCACCTTGATGGCGAAGTTGGCCGATAATAGATCTGCGTCCATCGTCAGCTGCGCACATTTAGGACGCCAAATGAGCACGTACGGAAGGACGGTACGGGGTTCATCTTCCCCTGCGAAAATTAGAACGAGCAAAACAAGAGCACCCTCGGAACAACTTACCAGCAACTGCTAGATTATGTCGGCTAGACAGTGAGTCGAAGAAAATCGAAATTACAGCCAGCCTTGCATGTTCCGGAGCTGTTGTCAATAACCTCGAGGAAGATTATGAGTGCAAAGTGCAGCAAGACCAAAATAAACGCGCAAAAGCAGTGCGTTGCTCCTCCATTGCTAATCACTCGGTGTTTGTCGGCGGCGATAATTAGTAGACAGATGTAACGTAGCACAACACCAGCGTAAGCAAAGGCGAGCTTACGAGTCATGGCTATTCAGGAAACACAATATTGAATAATGCGGGATTCGCGGTTCACCACGGTCCACCACTTATACTGTCCCCGGTCTTGATAATTGATCAGACAGTATGTTGTCACACCGAAAGTGGTGTAAGTGCAGGGCGGCGAGACATGTCGCAGAGTGAAATGACCGAGGTAAATGCAAGGCTAAGGCTTACGAATTTCAGAAAACGCAGGAACAGCATGGTAGGCAACAACAAAAGACGCGGCGTATTTGTTGTCGGCGGCTGCGACAAACAACCACTTTGCAAATTTCCTTTTTGGGTGTAACAAAGTTCTGTCTGAAGGGAAAAAATAGATGGTTTTTTCTATAACGACGGCGTTGACGGCGTTCAGTGCACAAATCTGACACAACGAAAGCGATTTATGTATATCGAAAGCCAACTACCATCACCAACCAGCTCAATCCTACATTTTACGGTTATAATTTAGAAACATTCTGAAAAAGAAAACATTCGTCAGTGCCCGGTTTGGAATCAGGAGCGACGAAACGTACTGCGGTGAACAATCCCGGGGCCGCTCTCATCGTACTCCTGCTTCGAGCACCACAGATTCTGGAACGTGCTGAGGGACGCCAGGATAGAGCCACCGATCCAGACAGAGTACTTGCGTTCCGGCGGGGCGACGATCTTGACCTTCATGCTCGCGGGCGACAGCGCCGTCAGCTCCTTCTGCATGCGGTCCGCGATACCGGGGAACATGGTCGTGCCGCCGGAGAGGACGACGTTGCCGTACAGGTCGCGCCGGATGTCGAGATCGCACTTGAAAATAGAGTTGTAACTGCGACAAGGTGAGTCATGGTGATATACGAATCAGCGCGCAAGACACAACTCACGTCGTCTCGTGGATACCCGCAGCTTCCAAGCCGAGGAATGAAGGCTGGAAGAGCGCCTCGGGTGCGCGGAATCTGCGCACATGTGAACAACCCGTCGGAAACATAGCAAACGGAATTACCGCTCATTGCCGATGGTGATAACCTGTCCATCTGGCAGCTCGTAGCTCTTCTCCAGCGCCGACGACTGCGCCGCAGTGAGGAGCTCCTGCTCAAAGTCAAGTGCGACGTAGCACAGCTTCTCCTTGATGTCGCGGACAATTTCACGCTCCGCAGTGGTGGTGAAGGGGTATCCGCGCTCCGTGAGGTTCTTGATGAGGAACTCGGTGAGATCGCGGCCAGCAAGATCCAGACGAAGAATGGCATGGGGGAGCGAGAAACCCTCGTAGATGGGCACGGTGTGCGAGACACCGTCACCCGAGTCGAGCACGATACCGGTGGTGCGACCAGAGGCGTACAGCGAGAGCACGGCCTGGATGGAGACGTAAAACGCGGGGACATTGAAGGTCTCGAACATGATCTGGGTCATCTTCTCGCGATTAGCCTTCGGGTTGAGCGGGGCCTCGGTGAGGAGGACAGGGTGTTCCTCAGGGGCAACACGCAGCTCGTTGTAGAAGGTGTGGTGCCAGATCTTCTCCATGTCATCCCAGTTGGTAACAATGCCGTGCTCGATGGGGTACTTGAGGGTCAGGATACCTCGCTTCGACTGGGCCTCATCACTGCGGCCACGCGCGATGAGCGGCGATTACAACAGATCCAAACGACGCACCCGACGTAGGAGTCTTTCTGGCCCATGCCGACCATTACACCTTGGTGGCGAGGCCGGCCGACAATGGATCTGCACCCCTAGTCAATATGCGCAGCTTAACGCGTAACACGGACACGTACGGGAAGACGGCGCGGGGAGCATCATCACCTACGAAAATGAGAACAAGAGCGCGCAGAGCGCCCACAAAACATACCAGCGACTGCCGAACGATGTCAGCCGAACTACAATCCAAAAACAAGGGGAACTTACAGCCAGCCTTGCACATTCCGGAGCCATTGTCGAGAACCTGGCGGGGGATTAGCGCTGTACACAAGTAGATTGAAATGAACCGACGAGAGCAGCGACTTCGTCTTCCATTATAACTTCAAATTATTGGTGGTCGTAGAGGCAGAAAGAGAAAGATAGCGTGTCAAAGAATCAATGCTTGTCTCTAAACCGCCTAGGAGCCAATTGAAGGCAGCTCGCGAGTCGTGCCAGGTAGTGAAAGGCAGAGTCGCTTGAAGGATTCTGCCAGTGTATCGTCCGCATCAATCTCATCAGCACAGCCACATTCATTCATGTTCGATGACGACTCGGACCCAGATGTCGTTGGTACACTTTCTGAGGCGCCTCTGTTGTGTTCAATCGCAATCGATAGCATTGTGATACCTTTCAAAGTCACTTTACCGTTGGTGCAATTAACTTCGCTGACGCTGGATTGGGTGTACCGCTGGGAGTACATGGCAATTTTGCGACAGACACCAAACCTGGTTCACTGCGTGCTTGGGGACTGCGGCGGGGCGATCCGTCAGCCGCATGATAGGGCTGAACTGCCGTTGTTGGAATCATTGTCCTTGGCAATGAATGGCAGCACTCCTACGATGGGGTGTCTGAATGATTTCATTGCACCTGCTCTCCAGAATCTCCGGCTCCCAGACAGGTTTCTTGACCCTCAATCGAAACCCTGTCGTCGTTCACATCTAAATCCGGCAAGCTACAGTAAGTGGATATCACAGCGCCAAGAACATTAGCCAAAGCCTCGTACCGCTCCGCACTTCCGTGCATTCAGCTCTTGTTTGATGGAGACTCCGATGCTGAATCCTAACTTTGCGCACTCACTTCGAACCTCATACGTGCGTTTCGTTACTCATTCCTCGTTTCTATGGTACATACTTGTTCGTCACCTGTATATCGGTTCTGTAACAGAGACTACCTCGTTTCTCGTCTCAAACTCTCGATAATCGTAGTCGCGCTTGGACAGATTATCTGTAGCTATTTACAAATGATAGATAAAGTAAGCTTGTTTTTGAGGTCTGGGAATCTTCAATACTAACCGGCCCTGGGTAGGATCTGGGACTACATTAGGGATGTTCGATATACATGAATGGTATTATGCAGGAGGGAAATGCTTTAGTCTAGCAAAACAATTCATTTGTGTACGGGGTGCAGGTCGGTGGTCGGTGGGCCTACATGACCTTATTCCACCTGGAACACTTCTGAAAGTGCAGCGTACACATCTGGGTGCCCATCGCGCTCGTGGTATTTATCATGGCGGGTACACTTGATCACGATGCGGCGCAGGTTCGGAAATCGCGTTCTGCTCAGAAATGCATCGAGTGCTGCCCAATTCAAGTTCTCGTAGAACAGCATATCGAGTTCCAATGTCAGGTGTTCAAGTGGGGTGGCGACAAGGCTGGTTACAATCCGAAACAAAAGTTCTGGATTGAATTCTTGCAGGTCGTCACTTGGCTCGGAGTCGCCACGAATGATCAGTGTTTCAAGGTTGGGATGCAGTGCGAGGTCAAAAACAAGCGACTGGACAGACGACTGGTCAACTGCAATTGATGTCATGAGGTCAAAGTAATATGTTGCGCGGCTCTTGTACAGACCTTCGGTTTCATGGAACTCTATGTCAAGATGACGAAGGGTGGCGCCGATCCGCTGCATCGCCGCACGTACGATTGCTGCTTCATCGTGGCCCACAGGCGACAGGGTGAGCGAGTCAACGTTTGGAAGGTGGCGGGACTTGTTCAGCCACGTCAAAACAGGGTTTATCGAGACCTCACGGAGCTCCAGGCAGTGCAGCTCTCGCGGTGGCGCTCTGGTGGCTGGGGGATCCGAGATCCTTCGGTACAGCTCGGTGATGTGCAGCTCCCGCAGGGCGGGGAAGAAGGATATCGTCTCGAAAAGCGGTGTGGTAACGTGATTATAACACGACCTTGTTGAGTCCTCTGTGAAGGCGAAGTCGAGGCGAGCGGCATGCGGGAAAGCCGTGATAAAACCCGTGCAAAAATAAGGATACGGATCCCAATGGTGGGGGCTACCACTGAGAGTCATTCGGATGTCGAGCTCGCGGATATCCTGGAGGCCGCGCATATATAGGGCAATGTCGTCGAATATGTGGTCACCGGGCCTCCCCGAATGTCTCGAGGCTTTGACTTTACGTATATGCGATGAGAAGGTGCACTCGGCGGACGACAGTAGGTCACGGAAGAGCGCGATAGTCTCTGGGGTGAGGACACATGTTTCAAACAGGTATGATCTGCAGCGCGAGACCCATGCCCAGGATGCCAGGGAACAAGCTTGGAGAGCGTAAGGATCGTCTGCAAGATGGTCAATAACGTCGTTGACAAGTTCTTGTGGCAAAGTGAAGCGGGAGATCATAGTCAGAAGACAGAAGAGGCGGACAGCGCGTTCAACGTTCATGACATTTTCAGCGAGGTACCTAACAAACGTTCCGCCGCCTCGAGCTTTGGAATGTCGTATACGTCACTTATCGAGCCATGCTTCTGCAAATTGGTGTCGATAGGTAGTCAAATTATGTTGCATTGGGTAGATGGTGCCACCATCCTGAGAGTGCGTAGGAGGATTATTTAAGAGCAGCTACGAAGTCGCGGCGACGGTGGTAGAGTTTATTCACTCGAAGGATACAGCAGCAAAAAATACAGGGCCTATCGCGTTCGTCTCGAGCCCCACAGATCCTCCCCCGTCGCCCTCCTCGCCCCTCTTCCCTCCGCCCTTCAGCACAACATTGATATCCGCAAGATCCCCCTTGAGAATCTTTGTCAAGTGCACAAGCCCCGCCTGCTGCTCAGATAATATCTGCACGGCGCGTCAGTTGAGCGCAGGCAGACAGATGTATGGAAGAATAACTAGTCACCTGTGCAATCCGCGCGAGCCCTTCCTCGTCCACGACCTTCCACTCTCCTCCCGTCGCAGCATTCCCCGCGCCCTCGCGCGCCGCTCCAAGCGCCCCCACCAGCGCCCACAGCTCGCCGAGCTTCCCCCGCAGCCGTCCCCCTCCACCGCTGCCGCTGCCACTCCCACCCCCGCTTCCACGGACACCAATCTCCTCCCGCAGCTCCTCCAGCCACCCTCTTAACTCCTCCTCCTCGACGCGGATCCCCGACGAGCGCAGCGCGGGGACGAGCAGGTGCAGATGCGCCACGAGCGCAAGCAGGCGGTGCATCAGCTGTGTCTGTGCGCCGGCCAGGCGCGCGAGGCGGGCAGTGTTTTGTTGTTGCGTGGAGGAGAGCGTTTCGAGGCGTGTTTTGAGCTCCTAGGTAAGGCGGATGTCAGCGCGCGCGGGAAGGGGCGGGGGAAAAAGGGAAACGCACCTTTAATCGCTCCTGGTGTGCCGCCGCTTGCTGCCCCTGCGCATCCACCCTGTGTCGTAAATCGTCAAAGCCGACCGCAATAACCGGAACCAAACTTTCCGTATTGAATGAGCCCAGTTCAGTAGAATAGCGACAAGTTCAGAACGCACCATGTCGGATCTGGATTATCCCTCACGGCTTTCGCCCACAGCGCGTCATTCGTCGCGTTCGGCGGGCGTCCATACAACCCGACCTGGTTAGGGTCGACGCGATTGTAGAAGAAATACTACACGAAGAGGTCAGACTAGTCGTGCAAATGGAATCATTGACGGCGTACCTGGAATTGACACTGTGGTGATGCTGCATTCCACGCAGCCGCGATACCCTCGATGCGCGCCGTAAGCCGTGTGAACTGCGTCTGAGGATCGACCGGTTGCTGCGCTATACCGCCTGGGCCGGCGGCCGGCGGCCGCAGTGCACTAGTAGAGAGCGCCGACATGCTCAGGGGGTTCTGCTGCTGCTGCTGCAGCGGAGGGCCAAATGTGCTGCTGAATGCAGGCTTGTTGGCGGCAGGAGCGCCAAGGGCGGAGGTGCCGAATAGGGTGTTGTTGTTAGTAGTAGTGCTCGCAGCACCGCCAAAAAGCGGCGGCTTTTGCTGGCTCTGGTTTTGGAGAGGCTGGCCAAACAGACCCGAGGGTTGTGGCGTTGGCGCCGTGCTTCCAAACAGTGAACTTCCGCCGCTCGGATTTGGGGTTAGGGATGGAAGCGTCGGTGCGCCAGCAAGGCCATTTGCTGGTTTCGACCCAAACAAACCACCGCCAGTAGTGCTGGTGTTGTTGTTTCCGAAGAGGCCACCTGTATTGGGTTGCGTTTGTGCACCTTGCTGTGTGTTTCCGAAAAGCCCGCCTCCAGCCGCTGGCTGTGTGTTTCCGAAGAGTCCCCCGCCCGCTGGCTGATTCTGCTGAGGCTGCTGGGTGGTGTTCCCGAAAAGCCCACCTGTTGGTTGCTGCTGTTGCGGCTGCTGCTGACCTCCAAACAGGCCAGTATTTGGGGCTTGCGTGGTGGCACCGCCGAATAATCCGCCGCCAGTGGGAGTAGTTGTACTCGTAGCACCAAACGCCGGTTTCGGCTGCCCAAAGAGTGATGTTGCGCTGCTGGTTGAGCAGTGTTCTGCGACGTTCCGAAAAGCCCACCAGCTGGTTGCTGCTGTGGTTGGGTGGTGGCGCCGCCGAAGATATTGGACGTCTGGGGCTGCTGCTGTTGGGGTTGGCCAAAAAGAGACATGGCGGCGCGCCAAGACGCGTGTGTTTGTCAATGGCTTCCAAACACCACAAACCGTTCAACCGAGTCAACGGTATTCCTGCGCTGCCGTGTAAATTATTGGCATAAGAGAAGAATACAAGCACAGGTACCAAGAAATCTGTTGCAAGTGTCAACCGCGTCGAGAGCTGGCCGCCGAGACAAAAACATTGTGATTACATAAGCGCTTGTTCCCAAATAGGAAGATCATCTTTTTCCTTCCCGCCTCGTCCAGGCCGTTGCAAGCAACGCGGAACTCAGAACGCAAGAGAGATACTACCGCTTCATTTACGCTTATGGAGTGCGGGGATAATACTCAAGAGTTACCTCTCGGAACCTAAATCCGGCGCGCCAACAATGCTATTGTTCAATATCAATCCTTGTTCTCATTGTTTCCAATGCGGTTAAGCAGAGAAGAATAGAGGTCCATGTGTACATTCGATGTTTGGCTTCCGTCTCCGTTAGCCGACTGCCAGATAAAAGCCAGCATGTCGCCGTGATATCCTTCAGCGGTCTAGTCACCCATCCTCAAGACTCTTTAAACTTGCCTGGTGCTCCTGGTGGTCCACTTTTTACTCATTCATTTCTTGCCTTCACGCTTCAAGACTTACGTCCACGACAATCTACTCTCATTCCTTTTTCATTGCACGAACTCTTTATTCTTTATTATGCCTCGATCTCAGACTTGTACGAACAACGTCCTTCCTCATTTGGCTCCGGCTCTGATATGTTTTTTCACCAGTGATCTTTTATGGCCTCAACGCGACCCGCGTCCTCAGCATCGTCGCCCTTCTCCTTGTATTTTCAAGTTCCATTCTCGTAATGGTCACCAACGTCAAAGCCGTGGACCACTTCCAGGCAGAGCGCATCACCAACTCCACCGACATCATGCTCGACTGCGACTACATCGAGTGCGTGATGTTCCAACCATTTCCGACCGCGGACTAATGTTATAACAGAGGGAGCACTGTACCCAACCAGCCCGCGGGCGTCTTCTGGGCTGTGGTTGCCAGCCTCCTCATCATCTTTCAGGTCATCATCTTGCTGCGTGCGTGTTTCTTCGGTTTGTGCCTTGCTCTGTACTTACTGATCATCTTCCAGTCTCCGAAATCGGTTGGCCCGCCGTCTTCTTTGACACTTACTTCCCTGTTCTCGGCCGAAGCTTTGGTGTGGGCGCTTTGGGAATCTTCCAGTGCCTGTGCGTACCATGAGCAATGTTTTCTGCATTCGTACTGACGTCTCGCAGTATCGGCGCGCAAATCCTTTCGCACCACGTCGACGAATTCACTCTTGTCGCTGCGTTCTTCGCTTTCTCTGTCGGCTGCCTCAACTGCCTCGTTGGCTTGATCTTCCGCGAAAGCGCCAAGACCAAACGCTCTCTCCGTGGCGACGCCGCTGCGAACAAGACCTCTATCCCTCCGTTCGTCATCGCCTCGCCCCAGACCAACGCCGTCACCCGTTCGCATTCACCGGTGATGCCGACGCCGTCTCCTACGCTTCCTGGAAGGCCTCCGACATGACCAAAGCAGCCTATGGCTTCGGCCGTCAGGCAGAGAAGGCCGCTGCTCTGCGCGACGTCGAAGCCGCGCAGCCGGAAGAGAACCTCCCGCGCTACCCTTCGCCCACCCCGAGCGACGGCAGCAAGTACAGCCAGCACACCAAGTCCGCTTCGGCGACTTCGCACGAGGACGCACACCCCCAGCCCGCAGCCGAATGGTACCCCGCTCCGATGTTCGCGCACTGTGCGCCAGAGCCAGTCCCGAGGAGCGTGCGCGAGCCTCGCGCGCCGTCTCCCCGCTCGCACCGCGCGCGCGGCGGCCTTCGCCCTCCCCCCGCGCGCAGCACCGCCTCGTCCCGCAGCGCGTCATCCGACTCGCGCAGCTCCGCCGCGTCGAGCGTCCGCCCCGAGACGCCCGATCTCGACGTGTCGCACTCGCCGTCGCGCTACGGACGCAACCACGGCGCGTTCTAGATCCCGGTTTGACTAGACCAGACCTTCTTCATCCTTCACCCACTCAAAACGTTAGCACCACGACCCGACCCGGCGCGTGCATGCACCGCCTACGCCCCTCGTCTCATCTCGCTACACGACCAACGAACGGACTTGCGCTACCGCATCCCTCCCCTACCTAGCTCTCTCAGTGTTTTGCACGCTACACTAATCGTCTCGCTGTTTCCACAGCGCTGTATTAAGTACATACTCCAATGTGTATCTCTAGGTCTAATCTATCGTGTTGTTCAGAGTCTTTGAGCTTTTAAGTGTTAAACGTTGAACTTTTGAGTGAGGACGAGCTTGAGCCTTGAGGATGACGGAGGGAAAGAACTGGATCAGTGGCAGTGTAATCGTGTGTTCTTCACTTGACTGCGCTGCCTTCGAGTCTCTTCCATGGGCCCCTCTGGTCGACCCGGCAGCCTTCTATCGACAACTTGAGCTAGAACCAGTGACCGACTGAACAACTCAATGTCCCCGACTTCATTTCGGATCTAGTCTATAGGTTCGACCGCTTCTAGTCTGTAGGTTCGACCGCTCAAAGTTCAATTTGGTCTCTCAAGCACACGTCTCTTCTGTGTTTCGTCGCCACCGTTCCCCCACTTTCACTCGCGTTCCCGGCAGACCTATTCATACACGTACGGCATTGCGTACACGGCCATCGGCCGGCAGCGCCAGAGACCAGATAGACGGCATGGAAGTAATTTGTACTTGAGCGGTGGCGCGCCGCGGGCAATATACACTTCTTCTCGAATCTCGAAGTGCACTGTGGCCAAAAATAAATGGGACGGGGTCCAATATGCTGCACCTGAACGGCAGCGGATTTCTCCTGGAAGTGCATTGCAGCATCGCGTATAAGACCTTTTGACTACAGCGATTCTCCCTGCTCGGATGGCTTGAAGTTTGAACGCAATCACTGATGGACTGTGCGCACCGATATCCGCGATGGACCATTCTGCCAACGACCTGCATTTTGCCTTTCACTCGCCGACTTCTGGAAGCGCATCGTGCTCGAAATAACGAGGCTCTCCGGAGCTTGAACTCTCCAGTGTGCGTAAGGGTTCGTCTTTTCCAGTATGCTCCCTCGCTAACGCCCCTCGAGAAGACATGGATCTATTAGCCCCGTCTTCAAACTCCTTCATATAGGGCACGTCGCGGCAAAAAGTTGGCTCAGTATGTTCAAAGAGGCGGAATCGCTCCCTGGCGCCGGTGTGTTCTGTGGTGCGGTAGGATCCACTCTCGAATTCACAGAATATGCGGGTTCTTGGAGTGGTTTGGCGTCGAGTGTGGTGGCAAGTAGCCCACTCCTGGCCAAATTCTGTGGTGATCGATCGGTGCACACTATCAGGTAAACTTTGCAATGCGGCCGCCTTCTCAGAATAAGTGGAGTGCTTAATGTGATTGGACGCCATATGAACTATGCCTGGGATGTGCGCGAATGAGAAAGGCATATAAACGTCCTTCATCTTTCCAACAACCTTCAGCCTCTCTGAAGCTCCCCAGAATGTCTCACACTCAGTACAATCGTCCCCAGCACGGTGACTTTTGTTGCTGCCTCCTACTGCAAATTTCTGACGACGTGAATTGACAGCGCCCTTCAGTGTTAAACATCACAAGGCTAAGCTCGTCCATTATGGCGGATGGTTACCTGCCAGCTCCGAAACTTATGAAGCTTTTTTTTCTCAACTCACCGACAAAGTTTCTCCTCGCCACGCCAAGGCCCTGGGTCACACCCCAGCGGTAATGGAGTTCGCAGACGCCATCAAGGCTCCATCGGATTACGAGCCGAAGATGATCGACTTGTTCAATCAAATCTTCATCCAAGCTTCATCTCAGAATAAGGTGCGTTTTGGCCTCCGCTCTTGTACATCTTATTATTTGACCAATAACTCTCTAGATCAAAGACTTTGAATGGCTCCTCCACATGCTGGACATCATTGTCGTCCAGCCCCCAGGCTTCGTCATCGCGCGCGGTGACGACGGCAACCCTATTGGAGAACCCATCGGCGTCCCCATTTACATCGTCTTCGACCTTCTGGGCAACACCACCGCAGCTTACGATCTTTTCCGAAGGCCCGCTTTCAACGTCGCCATGAAAAATTTGCTGAACAGCTGGGGCAAATACCTCGAAGGCCCCGACTCCAACAAAACGCTTACCGATCAGGAGGGGGGGGTGGTTCAGCAAGCTGGGCATGGAAGTGTTGGAAAAAGATCGCGGTGATTTCAACTCTACCTACGTCTGTCCCCAACCCGGCCAGATAAACCGCGGATATCGTTCCTGGGACGAGTTCTTCGTCCGCGAAATCCAGTCCAGTGCGAGGCCCATGCATACTTCGCACGACCCCGCCATTGATGCGGGAATCATTATCAGTGCTTGCGAGTCGACTGTGTTGCGCATTGAACACCATGTCAAATTGCACGATCAGTTCTGGCTCAAGGGCATGAAGTACTCCCTCTATGACATGCTCGCCGGTCACGACACGGGAGGCCTTCGTAGGCGGTACCGTATATCAGGCTTTCCTCAGCCCCGCCGACTACCATCGCTGGCGCAGTCCCATCTCTGGCACGATCACCAAGGCGTTGGTTCTTCCGGGCACCTATTATGCCGTCTTGCCCGATGACGGGGCCGAGGAGGGCGATCCCGACTTGGAGCCTGGTGCGCCGTACGGCGCCATGATCCGCTCTCAACCTTGGCTCACCCAGTCGTCCACTCGGGCCCTCATTTTTATCAAGTCCCCTAATCCGAAAATCGGGATGGTTTGTTTCATTGGGGTTGGAATGGCTGAGGTCTCGACGTGCGGTCTTTCGGTGCAGGCGGGGCAGGAAGTGAAGAAGGGCGATGAGCTTGGCATGTTCCACTTTGGTGGCTCAACTCACGCTCTTCTGTTTGGTCCTCAAACCAAGATTACTTTCAACGACTTGATTGTGGATCCGAACACGGGTAAAGTTCACGTCAACACCCACATCAAGGTTCTATCCGCTCTTGCTAACGTTAATTGATTCGACCTCGTGTAAGATGTATAATTTTTTTTATCTGCGCTTGGCTTGGCTTACCTGTTTTACTTAGAACGGAATAGTGCCTCGAACTGGATGAAAGAATTCACTGTATGGTCTCGCACGGAGGTGAAACAAATGTGTGGAGTCATGGCGTACGTATCACGATAGTGTGCTTTGCAAACAAACTTGTAGTCAAATGTGTACCATATTTCGAATTTCGGAAGAAACGTTGCTGATTTGAGTTGAATTTAGGACCTGCACGGAAAGCGATATAGCGAAAGCGAAAGCCCGCCGGTGCGCTTCGAGAAGAGTAACTCCAAATCTAGTTCAACTTCACGGCGCAACCGTAGACACCGTAATTTCCGTGGACTTTCTCATATAGGTATGTTCTCGTTTGGGAACTACCCGCGATGATTCTGTGCGGCCCCAAGCATGTTCTGTGTCTTGACTCTTGGCTGGCCCGACCCGAAGACTCAGCAATTGATCGGTATTTCCAGATGCGGACATTGATGTGCTGAATAACCGGACTACCGGCTTGCTCACAAACCACTTCGAAAACTTTACCGAGAGATGATTCAGGGTCTCATAATGGTTCGCAAAGCTGCTATCGACGAGGATTGTATAAGAGCTGCTCTGGGAATCGTAATTCTTCACTCACCTTCCCTCGACGCCTAGCAAAACAGAAACATGGTCCAAGATCTCATTCGCGACTCGACCATCGGCCAGATTGTGAACTACGTCTCTGGTGGCCGACTTCTCCCCTACCCAGAACACCGGCCTGGCTATGTAGTTCCCAGGCGCTTTCTCCTTCCGGCCTCCGACAGGAAGCAATCCGACGAACCAGAGTCTGACGCCGCAACACTTTGCGGAGACTCTTGCGATAAAGCGAAGGATGTTTCAACACCTTCCACTTCACCTGATACCGAAATAAAGCGGGAATCGACTATAACGACGCTTGCTGCTGACATCGAACTGCAGAAGCAAGTTGACGATGATACTGCAGTCCCCGATCCGTACCTTGTCGATTGGGATGGAGAATCTGACCCAGAGAATCCGAGGTGTGTTTTTCTTCTGACATAAACCGCATCTGATGCTCACGCTCCGCAGAAATTGGTCTTTCCGAAAGCGCGCTTTCGTGGCGTTCGAGATTTCCTTGCTCACATTCAGCATTTACATCGGATCGGCGATATATACATCATCCATCCCGGGGTTGATGTCCGAGTTCAATGTCTCATTAACGACGGCCACTCTGGGCTTGACGCTCTACGTTCTTGGTCAGTAGTGAGCTTTATCGTACCACCCGATGCTCATTATTGCAACAGCGTATGGTATCGGTCCAATGTTCCTGTCCCCATTGCAGGAGCTCCCCATTCTAGGTCGTAATCCTGTATACATGGCGACTCTGTTCCTCTTCGTCATCTTCCAAATTCCCATTGTCACTGCCACCAATATCAGCACTGTCCTCGCGATGCGGTTCATGACGGGCTTCTTCGGTAGTCCCGCACTGGCCACTGGCGGCGCTTCCATGGCCGATATCTTCCCGCAAAGCCAGCTCGCATGCGTACTGGGTGTCTGGGCGCTCGGTGCCGTCGCAGGACCCATTACCGGCCCGGTCATTGGAGGGTTTGCAGCGCAGGCAGAGGGCTGGCGGTGGCCCATGATGGAGCTCCTTTGGATCACCTCGTTCGCCGTCGTGTTCCTCTCGTTGCTCCTTCCGGAGACATACGGACCCACCATCCTCCTACTTCGGCGCGCTCAGCGTTTAAGGAAGCTCACTGGCAACCCTGAGCTGCGAACGGCGGCAGAGCGTGAGGAAGAGTCAAAGAGCGCTTCGAGCGTCATGTACGAATCGCTTGTGCGGCCGTTCGTACTCGCAAAGGAGCCAGCTCTTGCCTTTGCTAACATTTATCTGGGCTTCGTCTGTGCGTTCTTTTCATATTTCCGCTTCATACAGTATACTCATCGACTGCTTTAGACGCCATCTTCTATTTATGGTTCGAGGCATTTCCTATCGCGTTCAACGAAATTCACCACTTCAACGAGGGTGTCAGTGGTCTACCCTTCCTCTCGTTTATTGTATCTGGCGGTCTAACTGTGAGCCTCACGTCTGCTTCCACCTGCCGTCCCCTCTGACATTCCACTCGCAGTACACGGTCTACTGCATCTACCAGAAGTACCATATCGCCCCGCGCTACGCGCGCGCCGCCGCCGCGAACACTGACGTCGCGCCCGAGATCCGCCTCGAGATCGGGCTCATGGCGAGCATCTTCATCCCTACGAGCGTCCTCATCTTCGGCTTCACGTCGAAACCCAGCATCCACTGGATCGTCCCCATCATCGGCGCGGCGCTCTACCTGCCAGGCATCTTCCTCAACTTCCAGAGCATCCTCATGTACATCACTTCCGCGTACCCCGCGTACGCAGCGTCGGTCCTCGCAGGGAACGATTTCTTCCGGTCTGCGATTGCGAGCGTGTTCCCGCTCTTTGGGCGGAGGTTCTTCACGAATCTCGGGCTCGGTCCGGGATCCGCGCTCCTTGCTGGCATCTCCTTCCTTCTCATGCCGGTTTTCTGGCTTTTGCTCAAATACGGACACGTCCTTCGGCAGCGGTCGAAATACGCACACAGCGCGTAGTGTGCTTCCCTTAGAGTTATCGAATAAATTTAATAATCTCAAGCTGTATTTTTATTGGGATCATGTAGCTGCAGAATTCTCCAATATTTCAAATCCAAACCTATGGCGAAGCTGGTGGAACATTTGTGCTCTGCTCGACTGCAAGGCAATTTATGGCTGTGTTTTCGCATTCGAGAGGCGGCCAGACCTGCACTTGGAGGCCAAATATTTTTTCTGTGAATGGGGAAGTTAGGGATCATTTTCCATCGTAACTTGAATTCGTGACATGGATATGAAACGACAGAAATTGCAAAGAAATTGTATTCCAGAGAGAAGCCGAATGGTTCGAGGCCGTGATTTTCTCTACAGCTTGATCCACCGCGAGAGAACGACCACAAAAAAAAACATTTGAGAAATCGTAATCCCCTCCAGGTCATCAGCGGAGGAGTCGGTTTTTAGTTCAAGACTTCGTGTGGGAGTGCTCGCGGCAGCATCGGCGTGAGATATTGTGAAGTAATTTGAGAGCCGAAAAGTACTTGACAGAATCAAGACGAAGGAAATGATCATTGCCGAATTTCTGCGGTGGAACAATTAATGGGAACGACTTAATTGTGCAAGGGCTGTTTGGTTCCGCCTTTCACCTGAAATTTGCGAATGATTCCTCATCGCCCTGGGCAGTTCCACTATATACACCAGAACAAGGAAAACCGGCATTTCGGAGGAATCGGACTTCGCGCTTGAGAGTTGTGCCAAAAGCAGCACACAGCATATAGTACATGCCGTGCCGCAGTTCGCGCAAGAAGAGGACGCAATTGCATGGGCACCGCTGTGGGCCACGGAATGTCACCAGGGTATGGTCATCTACGAGGATATGGGCCAAGGACGAGACCAAGTCATCAGAGAGTCGGACAACTTGCCGCGAGTCTGAACAAGGAACCGAGCCGTGCGTCGTACAAATCGGAACAGGCAAACCGGGAAATAATCTGAGAAAGAGATCGGGACATATGATTGAGCATTGCGCATTGTCCGAGTCGGATATACGGCAAATCTGTAAAGATCATCTGGGATGACAAGTCCGAAAGTCTGCCCGTCCCGTCGGAGTATTTGCTCAATCTCGAGGAGATTTGAAGTTCTGAGCAGTGAATATTCGAATGCGCAAGCAAGAAAAGCAAAGCTGAGCAGCTTCGTGAGTCTCGAGCGCAGGAAGAGATGTTGGTAAGAGGAGATAGCCGGACAAGCGGATTCGGCCCGACTACGCGTGTGTCATACACGGCGCGACATTACAAAACAGGGTTGGTCACCCGTTTTTGACTCATCCCACCATTTCGGAATCCAACCGCAACGTATATATAATCGCCATGAAATCCCGACAAAACCCTGTACCGTGTCTCACACCGAGCCTGCATCTGTTCGCAGCCTCCGCTCCCCAGCCATGAACTCACCGGCTTCATCCGACTATTCTTCCTCCAGTTCTTCGGGTTCTTCTAGTTCTTATAGCTCATGGAGCCCGAGTTCAAAGAGTTCTAGCAGCCCTGTGCATCCCGCCTCGCTCGTGGATCCATCTACGCACTCTCCTGAGTTAATGCAGCTCGTTGATATCGAAATTTCGGCACCTGTAATTGGTTCGTGTTCAACTATTCTTTCTTTTTTTTCGCGCAGCTTGAGCTAATACGAATTTATCTCAGACTACGTTGTCGACTGTGTCTCGGAGGCCGTGAACGCTGCCTTCGGACGCCCCATGGGCTTCCGCACGGCGCACTCGCGCAAATTCACGCATTTCGTTTCAAACGTGCTTTCGCGCGCAGAAGTGACGCCAGCCACTTTACTTGTCACCCTCGTCTACATAGCGCGTTCACGGCATCATCTCTCCATTGCGCTGGAGAAATGGGCCCTCGAGCGCGTCTTCCTCGGTGCCCTCATCATCGCGTCAAAATACACGCAGGACTCGACGCTCCGAAACGTACATTGGGGGCTCGTAACGGGTGTCTTCGGCAAAGGAGATATCGGCCGCATTGAGCGTGAGTTCCTCGAGGTGCTCGATTGGGACCTAGGTTTCTCAGAGGCGGACGTGTTGGCGCACCACGACGGGCTTCTCGCCATGTACGGCGTCTCCGAGCTGCCCACGAGGCCGATTGTGCAACGACACACCGTTGTTGAAGCCGCTCCTTACTCTCCCTCGGAGTCCGTCCCAATCCCCGAGCTCGAACCGTCCTCCCCGCATTCGAGCGCCGGCAGCCTCTCCCCGCCAACCCCCGTCTCGCACGCCGTGCATTTGGACATGGACGTCGCATCCCCGGCACACACCCTCGTCTCCCCACATATGGACGTCGACCCCGCTCCTGCCCCCGTTCCCGCAACCGTCCCGGTTTCAACGCAAACGATCGCTGCACCTGCGCCGACCAAGCAGAGCGTCCGGCCACACGGTCGCCTGCGGCTACGCGATCTCTTGAGTCCATTCCATCACCACCATCATCACCATCATCAACAGCATTTCGCGGTTGAGGTGGCTGCGTAGGGCTGTGGCCGGTACCCGCTTGCTAGGAGCACACACAACATGAACGAGCACCCGCGCCTATGGTAGAGGTGTGTGGTAGCACGCGCCTTTGGGCGGCCTCATCGACCTCGTTCGATATTCTGGATGCACAGACGGCCCGGCCTGATTTCCGCTGGGGAAATGGCGCTTAGTGGTCATCCATACTGAAAAAACACCTAATTCATCGTACGTGCTCACAGTAGATTACAATACAAATGGTAGAATACTTCCCATCTTCTCGATAACATAGCAATAATACAAAAAGATGATAAAACCTTGTACAATTCCAGATTCTCAAACGGGTGTGGGATCTTCCAAAAATTTGCAAAAACGAGCGCCGCAGCCCCTTTCGTAATCCTCCTCCATGCAGGTTCGGCAGCAGCATGGCTCAGAAAGGCAGGTCAAAGAGGGGGAAGGGCACTGTTTCAAGCCCAGATTCCCTGGATTGGACACGGGGAAAGAAATTGTGGATGTTACTTTTCTTCAGACCATGCCGCACGTCCTCCTTGTTTTCCCTTTCCTTCCTCTCTTTCTCCAACCCTCCTCAGCTCTCGAGCTCGTCGAGTAGAGATTTCCTTCCCAATTTTGGTGTTATGGTACGGTCCACGGCGTGCTGGACCTGCACTTGTGTGCAACGACTCGGAACTCTGGGGACCATTAGGGAGTTTGAGCCAGTGATCCAGATCTGCGTGGTCCTGAGGATGAGGGATACTTTGCTCGTCGTAGATTTCAATTTTTGTGTTGGCTTCGCTCTCCAGCTCCAAGTTATCGGTTTCCTCCTGCTTGACATGCACAGCAGTAGGTTCGTCAACGTTGGCTCTAGAGTCATCTGGATTGCAGCCAGACGGAGAGCCCGACCGAGCACGTTTACTGGGCTGTTCTTCCGCGCTGGCTGGAAAATTGGCGGCCTTACGCTGTCCATCGACAAAGAGATGAGCGAATTTGTGGTTTCTAACATTCTATTAGACTGACCTTTACAGCGTAATGACCTAAATTCTTTGCTTTTGCGCGGCCTTTCTTTAGAGGCATGTTTAAAATGCAATTTGACACGAATTTGGGGTGAGGAAAAGTGTTTTTATGGGGTGGCAAGCACAGAGCGAGAAGAAAAAGCACAGCACGTCAACACGTGATCGCATACTTTTCCTTTTTGGGAACGCTCCGTTCGACCCACCCACGCTCAATCACGCCAACTTGGCCGACCTTTGTGTGCAGTGTGAAATCTCAACTCGAGTCGCCACTCCGGACACGCAGGTGTCACTGTAGTGCAGACCGATACTGGTGATTGACTCGAACTACAACTTGGGGATTGTGAATCATTCAATCTCTGCCTTTGGCACCATGACTATCTACTCGAATGTGCCCCAGGAACTCATCGTCGAAGTTATTGACTGTCTCGAGGACGATTTAGACACTTTCAAAGCTTGTTTTCTGGTCTCCTGGGCATGGGTATCGCACTGTCGATCCTACCTCTTCGAAACATGTGTCCTCACCTCAGCAAATATGGTAGTCTTCCGCGACCTGCTGTTGTCCCACGAGTGCGCCTTCTCGTCGCATATACGCAGGATAAAGGCCTCGAGATACTTCAGGGAGCCCCGATGATCATGTATTCGATGACATTGCGGTAGCTGTGCGCGACCTCAAAGATGCCCGCGAGCTCTATATATCGAGATGAAGCTCAGCACCGCACACAACGACGCATATCCCTTATTCTGCATGGGTTTAATGACGGCCTTCTCGCATGCCACGCGCCTGGACCTCGGCTTCGCAGTCGAGGAGCATTGGTTATTGGGGATTACCGCGCCGATTTTCGAGATGATATCGCTCTTCCCCGCCTTGCGGGAGGCTGACATCCGAGTTCCGCCACCAGAGTTGCACTCTCTAGAGTTGGGTGGGTCGCCGGTCGCCCCCATTTTGACGTGGTTGAGCGCGTCCAACCATCTTCCAAAGATGGACTCTCTCGCGCTGTCGTCTGTGGGCTATAAAAGTTCGCCAGCTATCTATGCGGTAATGCAGCAGATCGGCAGTACCCTCCGCTATCTAGACATAGACTTGAAGAATCTTGATGGTGTGTATATGAGTCGCCCTATATACCTATTCCTCGTTCCTACCCTCATTTTCATTACATGCAGCTGATCACCCTTCCATCTTCGACCTCACGCTACATCCCAACCTCAAAACACTGATCATTTGCCACGAGCCGTATGGTCCCCCGAACGACTTCTTCCCGCACTTACTTGCTTATGATCTTGATGAGCTTGGTCGTTCCCACATTTCAACCGCTTTTCATGCAACTTGATTTGGCGTTGTACGATAACTTCAATTGGGCGGCGCTCACCGATTTCTTGAGCAGAACACAGTTTCCGAATCTCCACGGCGTCATCGTCCACTGTAGTCGACATGACATCTGGCACAGTAATCACCCCGATGTGTGCGGTGGGGCACTAGCAGCCACGGGCTGTCCCAGACGAATCGGTAGGATTTGTGGGGATGTCCTGCTGACCCTGAGAGCGAATGAGGCTTCCATATGGTGTACTATCCAGAAGAAATGGAGAAACCATCGCGACATTTTCATTTATCTGCATACAGTATAAGAAAAGTTTTCTTGATTTCGCGTTGCCCGCGTGTCGCAAAAATCCATGACACATTTCACCGGTCTTCGCAGATCAGATTTTCGCTGGAAAATTTTCCTACAGTTGCTGGTAGTCTTGAACTCGCTTGGGGAAAAATCAACTGGCGGACGTGAACTGAAAATTTCTTGGCGCCGCCCGTTTCACGTAAATCCGCTAGTGCTACGCTCTTTCTCCGATTTGACTCAGGTACAAGTGATAGGACAAGAATACAAACTTCACGGCCTCGACATCCATCTGTTTCGCTGCGTCCTATCTGCCAATGGCTCAGATAAGGTTCGGCGCCGTGCAAAGTCCGACTTCCAAGTTCCTTCGTTCGACAGGACGAACGCGCATTCTACTCCCCATTCCAAGCGATTCTTCAGCAAATTGATTTACATCCCAAGCCCTTATATTTTTTGGCTGTGCAAATTTCACCTCTTCCTCTCCGCTGGCTTGGAAACAAAGCGTGGCATGGATTTCGCGAAGGAATTCTTTCTCCTCCGGCCGGCTGTATTGGCATATAGGAACCTACGCTCGAAAGATTCAATGGTACTAATCTAAATTCCGTGCGAGCCGGCGATGTACGAAGGCATTTCCCATGCATGGTGATCCGTGAGTGATGTCTATGAATTCGCTATGACCCATGTTTAAGAACATAAGACGTTCGAGATCTTCGAGATCTGCAAGATGTCCTCTGCCATGAATGAAGACGCCATGAATGAAGACAACACCATTATTTACTATTATCAAGTCCTGACGGTGGGCAAGCTTTTTATTGGAGGATACAGACATGAACTCACCTCTGGCTATGCCAGTATATGGACGGTGAGTATGCGCGGTTCTTTAGGCAGACCGCGCGCTCAAAACTTACAGTTGCGAGTGTGGCCATTCTGGTCTCGAATTCATCTCAAAAGAGGATGCTCTGGATGACCTTTATTTTCGTAGGTGTTCGATTATGCCTTGACATTCGAACTTGAGGTGAGTTCTCTAGGTTCTGATGCATCGATGGTCATGTTTGGTCACAGGTTTCATTAGTCTGGAGATCTAAATGGTCTCTCCCCAAAGTCCTCTTTCTTCTGTCTCGCTACTCGACCGTTTTAGACCTCCCTTGGGTCTTGTATTGTAAGCAATGCCGTTCACTTTAGATTCATACTCAGGATACAAGCTAGATGGTATGACTCCTGTTGTCTCGGTCCAGGTGCGCTAATCTTGATTTTGGAGCAGATAGCTCCGATCTGACCTTCTCGAAGCATTGTTATCCAGCTTAATGAGGCTATCTCATGTGAGTTATGTCCCTCTTATATAGGGAAGATTTTCCACGTCCAACGGCCTAGGGGGACTGTTTTCGGTATTTCTGTGGCGGAAGGTCAGTCGGGTGATCGATGTGTGGATACCTCACAGCTGAGGTACTTCAGCGATTCTCGTCGTGCGAACATATGCATTGAGCGGTAGCAAACGAAGTGTCTTGATAACATTCGTTTCAATTTGGGTGGTACACTCCTTCGAATTTCTGCTACCATTGCATTCAATAATGTGGCTAGACGAGTGTTTCTGCAACAATTGTATTCGTTGCGCTTTTTGTCAAAAGTTCGATTTGTATGTTCCCTTCTGCAACATCGCATTTCACGCTAATTCTTCCTTCCTTCCTCCGCAGTCAAGCCACCTCCATTTCCAGGGCTTTCTGGATGTTTTCTCGCTGTGATTAACAAAATGGATGTCGTCCTCCCATTCATTATAGTGCTCATGTACGACACAGGTGCATATACCCCTTTGCTCTAAATTGGTCTTGATCGTATGCGCATGTACAGTAATCATGGCATACACGCTCTATCTGGGAGTGAAGAACTACCGTCATCATGTACGAACTCCGCTGCTTGTAACCCTATATCGAGACGGGATCACCTACTACGTGTTTCTACTCGGTGGGTCTACTTATTGTTGACATTCATGCTTCACTTGCTTAATGGAATCTCATAAGTTGTATCTTTGCTGAATGTTTCCATGCTCCTAAATGGCACTTCGCCCTCGAAACAAGCAATCGCTCAAATTTTCAACACGCATGTTTTATTTCCTGCATCCTTTTGTTGTTTTGGACTGATAGTTGGTTTCTGTATTTAGATTTGTCCGAGTCATGCATAGTGTTCTGTCGACACGGATCATTTTGCATCTCCGTGCAGTCGAGCGAAAGACATTCGAGTCGGAGCACGAAGCTCCTTTGTCAGCAATACGATTCGTGGCTCAGACAGTCGAGACGGACATGTGATTTTGTATTGAGCTGTTTTAAGTAGAACTGCTGACTGTATTGTCGTTTAGAAGAACTTCTGCCCGGGAACCATTGGGCGACAGCCGCGTAAGCAGAAGATTCCCTATAAATTCAAGTATTTTCTTCCCTGCAGTTACCTTTGCACTCCAGATCTTTCTTTAGTTTGCAGCGCACTGCAATTATTCCCCGACCTTTCATGCATTTCTGGAGTGCTGAAATACAAGCCCTTCGCAACGTCGTATTCGGAAGGCCAACCGAATTCCGTGAAGACTTGAAGAAATAGCCGTAAAGGAAGGTTCACCGCTCGAGACCGCTTCGGGCTCGAAAATAGCGGGGATGCACGGTTGAGCTCTCTAATCTCAGCCTTTAGGTTTACTCGTACTACTGTGCAATTTACCACGGCGAAAAATAATCTGGCAGGATGAACTTAATGAGGACTCTGCACATCGTTCACCATCGGTCATCCACGCTTTCACGTGAAGGCGGCGCTCCCTTCCTGTTTGCTTCCCCTGTTCAATGTTGACCTCAATTGAGTCGATCGACCGCACGACTCTATGGAATATAGCCACTTCACCGTTGAGCTATCCAAGTTGCCGGATAAGCTTTGATCCGGGACTCGCTGCAGTTCTGACGGATCGAGGGTGGAAGCGACGAAACTGCCACTTCCGACGACACATCTGCTTTGACAAAGTCGTGGCGCGCCGTGCCCCGCGTACGCTCTCGATGCTACTGCAAGATCGGCGGATGACTTGAGACTCATAGGAGTACTGGTTATTTATGCCGATTTTCGAGATGATATCCAGTAGACTGACACTCAGCGAGTGACTCGGCCGAAGCTGTTTATATTCCTTCGCGCTGCAAAATATTTACGTATTCCATGAAGCATGGCCATCCCATGAAAGTTTCTATGTTTACGTTTCCACAAGTTCATTTTGAATTCCAAAAAATTACCAAAACGGGCAAATAGGATGAGTAGTATTTGGCGATGATTGGTCATTGATCGTCCATCTTGAGCCCTTCCCATTCGGCTCGTCGCTTAGGCACCGTTTTCGTGGTTCCAAGCTCACAATTGCACAAATGCGCCGCTCTCGGGAAATTCTACTTAGTCGCGGAACCGAAGCTGTCACCGACCTCGTGCTGCACTGACAGATGGGCATTGATTGACTCGGCATGTGAAGTACTTTTGGCCACTGTCTCTCTTTAAACCATGACCACTCACTTGAAGTTTCCTCAAGAGCTCATCGTCGAAGCTATCGAATGTCTTGGAGACGACTTCGATACTCTCAAAGCTTGTTCTCTGGTCTCCTGGGCATGGGTCTCGCGCTGCAGATCCTACCTCTTCGAAACATGTGTCCTGACTTCAGAGAATATCGTGGCCTTCCGCGACCTGCTGTTGTCCGGCGAGTGCACCTTCTCGTCCCATATACGCAGGATAAAGGCCTCGAGATACTCAGGGAGTCCCAATGACCACGTGTTCGACGACATTGCGGCATCTTTGCGCGACCTCAAAGATATCCGCGAGCTCTATATCGAGATGAAGCTCAGCACCGCACAAAACGACGCATATCCTTTATTCTGCACGGGTTTCATGACGGCTTTCCCGTACCTCACGCGCCTCGACCTCGGCTTCACAGTCGAGGACCACTGGAGATCTTGGAATTCTACGTATCCCACGCCGCTCTTCGAGATGATAGCTCTCTTTCCCGCCCTGCGGGAGCTGCATCTTTTCGAATTCTGGGAACATGTCTTGGATTCGCCTGAGACCAGAGTGCCACCGCCAGAGTTGCATTGCTTGGAGCTTCGTGGGTCGTCAATGACCCCCATTCTCAACTGGTTGAGCGCCTTCAACCACCTTCCAAAGGTGGACACTCTCGCTCTGTGGTCTGTTGGCCCTGGTAATTCACCGGATGTCCGTGCGGCGATGCAACGGATCGGCAGCACTCTGCGCCATCTTGACATAGACTTGAAAAATCCCGAAGGTGCGTCCATGAATTGCATTGCATGCACTCTTTGTTATTAACCCTCATTTCATCACTCGCAGCTAACCACCCTGCCATCTTCGACCTCACGCTACATCCCAACCTCGAAACACTCATCATTCATGACGAGCCGTATGGTCCCCCGGAGGACTTCTACGCCGATTGTTTGCTTATGATCGTAAAAAGCCTCGCCGCCCCCACATTCGAAGACCTTTCGTTGGAACTCGATGCGTCGTTCTACGAGGACTTCGATTGGGAAGCACTCGACGAGTTTTTGAGCGGACCGCAATTTCCAAATCTCCGCCGCGTCGTGGTTAAGTGTAACCAACACGAGAAAAACTGTGAAGACGATGATCACTCATACGTGAGCTGTGGTGCGTTGGCAGCTTCCGGAGTGTTCCAGACAGAGTGGTAGGATCTGCGCGCGTTCTGTTCAGATAGAGAAGTCGAGGTCAAGTCCGGCAGGCAGTATGAGAAGTGGCTATTCCATAGCTGAGTGTAATTAGAAACAGTTATTTATTACGCGTTCGCAATTTCTCCTCCTGTTCCCATCTCTCAAACCAATGCGCCTTTTCCTCAATTCTTGCCGACAGCCTGTTCCAGTCCGCATTTTCCATGAAATCTTCCACGCTCTTGAATGTGCCTTCGAATTTGCGCAACCACGGGTCAGTCGGATCGTCTTCAAACAGCCACAGATAATAGCTCTCTCCGGCGCGCAGCACAGTGGGAGCCTCGAGCGTGTTCAAGCAGCCCGTGTGGTCTGCCATGAACATGATAGGTTCGAGGTCTGGGACGCCCCAGCGGTAAGCTAGTTGTTCTTGATAGCTTGGCTGATAACGCGGTGACTCGAGGTCGGGGTACCAGTACCAAGCGGGGCGGAATGCGAGCCAGGCGCAGGAGAATGGGGACGGGAGGTGTTCGTCGGGAATTGTGGGTAGTGGGCGGGGAAGATCGCGGCTTGACCAGGGCTCTTTGATCCATGATGCACGAGGGCGGAAGGACCAGGTACCCTGCGGAAGGTTGAGCGTTGAGGACGAAGTGGGATAAGACGTACCTCGGGTCTGGTCATGGCAAGGAGGTTGCACTTCGAACTGGAATGCCAAGTCAGTATGGCGATGCGTCCGGATTCTGTAGTACTAACTAGGGCACATCCGAGGCGCGGCGCAAACCCTCTCCAGAGTGCGTCAGCGGGATCGGCTCAAGCTTAGGGCTTGGAGCGATGGGGTCTCCTGACAGCCGTGTCAAGAAATACACCAATAGCCACTCAAATAGTTACCGAACGATTTGCCACGTTTCATTTTCTTCATTTCGTTCCAGTCGGCATTCTCCATGAAGTCCTCGACAGATCTGTACGAGCCAGAAAATTCATACAGCCAATGATCCGCATTATTCTCAAGCCTGTAGCGCAGCTTCTCAGCGAGATAGAAGGTGCCGCAAGCCTCGAACAACGTCGCCGCCTCTGGCCCGTATCGGAACATGACGGGACTGAGCGCAGCGGCGATCCCATACCGGCGGCGTAGCTTTTCGGGGAGGGGGAGGGGGCCAAGCATCCAGCCGTGCCACCTGGACCAGTCGCAGGACCACGGTGAGGGAAGATGCGTCTCGGGGATGGCGAACCACTGGTGGGTCGCGGCTTCCACCGTTTTGCGCCGCTCGAGGAACGGGGCACGCGTAACGCGAGGTTCGGGTTGCCAAGAAGTCTGAGTTAAACGGTTATCTGAACTCTACGAATCCGAAAAAAGGGAACTCGCCTCGGAACGATGTAAGTCGTGCAAATGTAGCGGCAGGCGCGAATTTGGAGCAGTAATGCCAGTCGCAGGCAGCGGTTCGAGGTCGATTAAGGACCCCAGCAACGTCATCTTGCTCCAATCCGCATTCTCCGCAAAGCCCTCAGCGGTTCCTTCTGCCTCCCCGGTCGGGGCAAAGCAGTACAGCCTCTCCGTCGGCACGTCATACAAATAATACGCCCATCCCGAGTCATCCTTGCTGTTCTTGGTCCCCACGAAGACGAAAGAGCTGTTATCTACCCTGCCGCTGCGGAATATGAGCACCTTGTACACAAAGATCTTGAATCTCCGCTTCAGAGCAGACTCGATTTCGTTCGGGAATGGTGTGGCGGGGTAAAACCAGTACGGACGCAGGCCCCAGGCGCGCCAGTTACATGACCACGGCGCGGGGAGTCGTGAGTCTGGGATGGGGGTGTATAGTTTGGAGGACCGGTGTTGGCGGATGCGTTCGGAATAAATGTTGGGGACGGAAGGTTTGAATTGAGGACGTCTTTGATAGTTCCAGGCCGTCTGGACGTAGTTGTGGGCACTGGGCCGCCTTTGAGCGTCCCTTGGAAAAGCTCACCTCAGGGATATGCATATCCCAAAAGCGCCACGGACGTCGATGGAGGTTGCGCGTCAGCGGACGAACTAGGCCGTTGTCCCGCATGGCGCAGTGACAATACTTTCGCGTTAGTGAGGGGAGACTGTGGAAAGACTCGGAGAGAACACATCCTTTTACGAGAACGATTTTGTTGTGCGCGTCGACAGAATTGAATGTGTGTCGGCCAGTCACATGCATCACCGCTTGGCGCTTCAACTTGGCCTCTGATCCTGATCAGAAACCCAGTCTTGGCCGATCGTAACTCCTCCGCGTTGTACGTTTCGTGCACGACAACGAGTGTGGATGGATGACATTGATGGAAAGAGTAAGATTCCTTTTGTGGCGCGGCGCCATAACTTTGCCCATAACTACTGCCTAGTAATCTATCCGCCATGTTATCGGCCTCCATCCTTCGCGCTCGCCTCACAGAACTCGACGAACTTGAGGTTGCCGAATCTAGATTGCAATTTCTAGCCGCCGCTGAGCGGCGACGAATCATAAACGACCTGAACTCCAAATTCTGCCCCATCCTCACCTTGCCGCCCGAAATCACCTCTGAAATATTCTCCCACTATGTCACGAACCCACCATGGCTCGGTGTTGCGGGGAAATCTGCACCCGGACCTTTGACCTTGGCCGCCGTCTGTCAAAGTTGGCGGTACATATGTTTTTCGACACATTGCCTTTGGGCTTCTCTGCGACTATTTCCCAGTCTTTGGGTCATCGATGATTTCATCCATCTTCTCGAATGTTGGTTGCAACGTGCTGGACACCACCCCTTGGATTTGGAAGTGTGGGACCAGGGCCAGGACTCAACGATGACCATACTTTCTGTCATATCCCATCATTCACTCCACCTTCGTACTCTCATCTTCTCCCTCTTCACGCCATTCTCATTTCCAAATGACGAATTTTGGAAACGTGTTCCTCTTTTAACGAAGCTCTCCGTCCGCATAACCGCCTACGTCCACTGGCATGATACGTCGGTCATGATAAGTGCATTTCGCGAGGCTCCCCGTCTCCGCGAGGTTTGTTTATCCGGCAATTCCGCCCAGCACATGTTGCTGCCTTGGATCCAGTTGACACACCTGGAATTTCAGGAGACATCTCCCTCTAGTTGTCTTCACGTTTTGAAGGAAACACCGAATGTCCAGGTTTTGAGTGTCTCTCTGCCTCACCTAGGCAGAGAACTACCACATGCAATGACACTATTGTTGCCGCACCGCGTCACACTTCACCACCTTCATACCCTCAAATTCAGTGACGATCTCGAGGGAAAGCTGCTTGAGCGGCTCGTTCTACCAGCGCTCAAAACGATCCATCTGTCACTCCTTATTGGCCCAGGCATTTTGTCGTTCATTAACCTGGGCTTTCGGTCTGCATGGTCTTTGCAGTCGATATGCTTCACAGAGATGGTGGTCAACGAGTGCATTTCGTGTCTTCAGTCTCTTCCCTCTATTACGCATATCCAGTTTGGCAACGCTATGCTTAGCAGCATCGAGCTGAACGAGCTCCTCTACTTTCTCCACAAAGACAGGACGACCCTACCGGCGTTAGAGACACTCGCTCTTCGGGATTGTAGCCGGGAGTTTTCGGGGCTGCGGTTGCGGGAAATGCTCGCGTCGAGATCGATCGCGAGCGGGGCTCATGACTGTGTCAAGTTGAAGTCCTTCCAACTTGCATTTGTCCCTCTTGCGGTTCGGAAAGAATTTGTCGAGGAGATTTGGGCAGAACTACGTACAGTGGTGGAGGCTGGGTTGGAGGTTGCCATTGATGTCGCTTGATCATGAACATTATCTGCGCTTGAATTTAATTTGGAGGCTTTGCATTTGCTATTCTTATATAGTCTTGACTTTTGAGAGAGAGGGCAAAACAGGCAAGGAAAGAAGGCAAGAGCGCATCAGTGGCAGTGTTATCGTGTCTTCTTTTCAACTTCAATCTTCCTCAAAGTCTGAGACTCGAATTTCGTACGCGTGCTTATTGTCGAATTCTATGTAATACCGAACCTGACTCCCTACAGTTTCAGTTTCCATGCTCAGCGCGCTCGCAGCAGATCGTGCTCGTGTCGCAGATCTTGACGCCGAGATTTCAGTACTCCAGCGCGCTCTCTACGCATTGCGAGTTAAGAGAGCAAGGGCTCAGGACCGGCTCGATGCCTACAAATACCCAGTCTTGACGCTTCCCAGCGAAATCATTTCTGAGATTTTCGTCCATGTTATACCACACTACCCATACTGCTCGACACCCACAGGCCGTCGCTCGCCCACGCACTTGACCCAAATTTGTCGCAAGTGGCGGGCAAGAGCTTTGCAAACGCCCAAACTCTGGCGTGCAATATTATTACCCGATCCTCACATTCCCCTCGACAAACAAGCCAGCCTGTCCGACGGCTGGCTCAGCAGATCCGGAGGTTGCTCGATTTCTTTCCACTTCCACAAGAAGTTGATCAAGGGCGAGAGAATGCGAAGCAGAAATCTTTGCCCACGATAGCCCCGTACCGTGCACGTTTGGAGTATTTGGTTGTTAATATGGTCTCGGCTGCCCAGCTCCGGGATATCGAAGGCCCAATGCCTCTGCTGCGGCGCCTCGGGTTGGTATTCGGTGATCACAATCATTTTCACACCACTCCAGTCCTCAATTCTTGAGGCACCTCTATTGCTCGACGGCGCCGCCGTGTCGGGAACATAATATTGCCATGGGCGCAATTGACCTCGCTGGCTTTGTACAAGGTATTCCCGGAGGATTGTGCTCCAATTTTACGGCAAACACCCAACCTAGTACATTGCGAGCTGATATTTGTGGGTGGTGACAGCCCAGAGGATGCTCCTGACGTCACAGTGTTGTCTTTACAAACACTGACGTTGGCTCACATAGAGGAGGACCAGTCGGTAACAGGGTTTCTCCAGACCATCATCGTCCCCTCCCTCCCGCAGCCTTCGCGTGCAAGACACATTCCTTGGGTCCAAACCTATTGACACATTGAAATCATTCATTTCAACATCCGGTTGCGGGCTGCAGGAGTTGTGCTTTGTGGGGCCAAGCTCACTGGTTCCAACGCTTCCTACTACACAGCATTTCCCTCGACGAAAATTTCTTTCACCGGCTGGACCCCGTCCTTTGCGAATCCTTCGTTCACATTCCGATGATTGAGGTATTGCCGTCTGGAAGTATTACTTGCAGATATTGACTCTTTTTAGTTTATGTAACAATGCTTCAAGTACGGCTTCGTTGCGACCCCTCTCTTCAGCGTCGCCACCCTTCCAATCATTTCTAGAACACTGCTTTTCTTTCAACTACCCACGACTCGTATGCAGCAGTGTCTTTTTGCCTTGCCTCAACTCTGATTTGCGTTCCTCAGTGATTTTGTCCTGCCTCAACGCGACTCAGCGTCGGCGCCGTTTTCTGAAGCTCTTTCCTGACATCCGAACTTCTCAATAAACTACTTGACGACTTTGATTACATCCAGTACGTGGTGTGAGTTAGGGCCTCTTCCGCCGCAGGCTAATGCTATATCAGTACATACCATTCCAAACAACAGCCCACACTGTCCCGCAGCGCGTCGTTCGGCTCGCCCAGCTCAGTCGTGCGCGTCGAACACCTCCCCCCACGATGGATGGTACTCCTCGCGGACGTAACCATATTCCGCAGCGTTTTGTGCGCAGATATACATACTTACCAGTTGTCTCGTTGCATTTCCATGCAGCACCGTACTGTCCAGATACTCCTGCACTTTGAGGACCGATAATCACAACAAATTCTCAGCTGGGGGAGTACCAATGGCAGACTTGAATCGAACCGTTCGCGGTATGCAGTTCGGAGATCCTTTTCTACATCTCCGCTCGTAAATCAAGGATGAGAATGAGCGTGAATCAGAGCGACTTGAGAGAGAGCTGAGTGTTGAAGACGTAGTACCAGAATTTGCCTCTGCGCGTTCGCCAATACAATAACGACATAACGATGACAGGGGGAAAATAGGTTGAAGCCTGAGGCCTGAGGTCTCGGTTGACGTCCCCCGGTCTACAGTGGTTCGCTGTCTTCTGCCGGTGATGCAAAAGCCTGTATTCACTATTCCTGGATGCTTGCTGTAGAGTGTGAGTTCCAGAAACTTTGTTTTCTTTTTTGATCTGGTCTAAGAAGCGCATCAGTGGCAGTGTCGCCAACGCGTCTTCTGGATTCCATCCTCCCACGCGTGCTTGCTATCGAATTGTTGTCTGACACTGAACCTGAGTACCCGACGCGTCTTTTGAGTCTTTTCACATTTCACATCTTCCAACTCGGTGCGTGTTCATTTATTGTATCCAATAACTTATACATTTCTGAATGACGGCCTCCTGGCAGCCGCCTCCATGCTCGGCGCGCTCGCAGCAGATCGTTCTCGTGTCGCAGATCTCGACGTCGAGATTTTGGTGCTCGAGCAGGCTCTTTCCGCATTGCGAGTGCAGAGAACCCAAGCCCAGGACCGGCTCGATGCCTACAAATACCCTGTTTTGACGTTCCCAAACGAAATTACCGCCGAGATTTTCACTCATTTCTTACCGAACTACCCGTACTGCCCAACACTCATAGGCGGTTACTCGCCAACTCTTTTGACCCAAGTTTGCCGCAAGTGGCGGGAAATAGCTTTACAAACGCCCACACTCTGGCGTGCAATATCGTTACCCGATCGCAACATTCCCGTCGAAGAACAAAAGAGACTGTCAGACGTCTGGCTCAGCAGATCTCCAGGTTGCCCAATTTCCTTCCACTACGACAAGGATTTGAACGAGGACAGTGGCGAGGCAGAATTCCTGTCTACGATAGCCCCGTACCGTGCACGGTTGGAGGATTTGGTTGTCAACTTGGACTCGATCTCCCAGCTCCGGGCCATTGAAGGTCCACTGCCTCTGCTGCACCGCCTAGTGCTCCTACTCGAGGAACCTGATGACCCCCTCACCAAAGTCTCGTTTCTCGAGGCGCCTCTTTTGCGAACAGTCCTTCTCGAAGGTATCTGTGTTGACGACATAACCTTACCGTGGACACAATTGACCTCCCTGGCTTTGTACGCAATACCCCCGCGACGTTGTGCTCCAGTTCTACGGCAAACACTCAACCTTGTGCACTGCGAGTTGCTTTTTGTGGGTGATCTGGCCGATACAGATGCGCTTGATGCCACACTCCCGTCTTTACAATCATTGGCCTTAACCCATGTCCGCGAGGACTATCCAATGACGGGGTTTCTTCAGACCCTGATTGTTCCCGCTCTCTGCAGCCTTCGAGTGCCGGAACCATCCCTTGGGCCAGATCCTACCAACACATTGCAATCATTCGTATCGAGATCGGGTTGCAAGCTGCAGGAGTTGTGCGTTATGGGGACAAAACCAGGTTCCAACGCTTCCTACGACACAGCATTTCCGTCGGCGAAAATCTCTTTTACTGGCTGGACCATGTATCATGCCGACCCATGGCTCAATTTCTGATGAGCGAGTAGCCGCCAACTCCGCAACTTTGGTTACATCCAGTACGTGGTGTGAGTTCTGACCTTGCCACCCCAGGCTAATGCTATCTCAGTACATACCGTTCCAAACAACAGCCCAGATTGTCCCGCAGCGCGGCGTTCGACTTCGCAGCTCAGTCGCGTTGACCATCCGCCTCGACGTACTCTGTATCTGTATCTGCATGTAGATACACATCGTTTTGCGCGCAGATATATACTCATCATCTCGCTCTGTTCATACAGCGTTGTATTAAACAAGTACTCTGATTCCATCTAAACTACCATGTTGCTCCTATGTTGCTCAAACCTTACACACTTCGAGGACGGGTAACAGCCGAGGTCACAAAATAAATCTCCAGTTGGTGGAAGTACCAGATCAGCGGCATGCGCATCGAACAGTTCGCAGTTTGCAGTTTTCACCAACAGAGAGCGGATACAGAAACAGAGAACGGACTTGAAAAGAGCGGACGCATCGTATCGTACTATTGACAAATTTAAACACCATCGCAGGCAGAATCAGTAGCGTATTCTAGAAAAAAAATCCTGTCGTATGTAGATCTCCTTCCTTTTCTCCTCGTAACCATACCCTCTCCACTCCACAGAACTACACATCTACTCGTAACCACATGCTGAACGAATGAATGAGGGAATAAGGTTAGAATAGGATTAAAGCGGCTTGAGCGGGAGCTGCGTGTTAAAGACGTAGTCCCAAAATTTGCCTGCGCGCTCGTTAGCACACCGATAATAAGAGGGGAGAGGGAAGGGAAGGGAGAGACGCCGACACTCACTCGTAACCCCAAACCCAAGCTCAAAGTTTTTGTAGTGGTGCGCAAGGTGATAGCGCTTCTGCTCCCGGAGGTACGCAGGGAGCTGCGTATGATGCAGCGCATAGTGCATGCAGTCGTACAGGATGTAAAACGCAAACGCGCCGCTAATGATCCCATTCGCCATGGCGGCGGGGAAGAGCTTGTGCGCGAGCCAGGTGAATGGCGCCTGGAGCGTGGCGAAGAGGACCGGGGGCATGACGAGGCGGAGGCGGTCCATGGGGAGGTAGTGGTGCACGCCGTGCATGGTGAAGTGGAGCAGGATGGCGGTGGGGTGGTCCGGGAGGAGGTCGTCGATGTGGAAGAGGAAGCGGTGGAGGGTGTATTCGAGGAGCGTCCAGATGATGTTGCCGACGAAGAAGCATATCGCGGTCTGCATGAAACGCATTAGTTCCAAGTCCTAGTAGGGGAAGGGAGGAAAGAGGCGCGCGCACCTTGCCGACATTGACCGACGTGAGCGCGGCGGGGAGCATGCGGAGGGGCTGCATGGGGTCCGTGCTGAACAGGTAGAGCGCGCCGTTGGGCGGGAGGGAGAATTGCACGACGGAGCGGGCGAAGAGGTACGAGAAGATGGGGCCCCAGAACATGGGGACGACCCACCACACCGTCCGCGTGAACATCTACATCGAAAGACTTGAATTGAGCATAAGGTTCCAAGAGGTTAATTTGAATTTTGGAACACCGCGCACCTCGAGAACATCCGGCCCAAAGAAGCGCGCAGACTCATTGCGGTGGCGGGGTTGATGTATCTGCTGCAGATAATACGACTTGCTGAAGTTGGCCTCCCAGACCTGCCTGAACAGCGGCTTGTCGAGGTCCAGGAACTGGTTCTTTGAAAAATCTGCTGCGGAGTCGGTCTCCTCTGGGTGGAAGTCGTCCGGGGCATCCCAGTCTGCAATTCAAGCGCAAAACAAGACGAATTGAAGCACTATAAGATTTGGGATTGAAGATGTGCGAAGGAAAGAATGCGCACCGTCGCTGACAATCGTCTCTTCCGTCCCAAGTTTACCAATCTGATACTCAGCGAGCATCTCGTACGCAGCGTCGGAATGCTCGTGGGCCTCGCCCTCCTTGCCGGCCATGGCGCCCTCGACATCCTTCCCCGCGTACTTGATTATAACGTCGTCGCCGCCGGGGTGGTCGCTGAGGAAACGCGAGACATTGTAGACCTTGCCGCGATGCGAGAGCCAGCAGTTGCCGGTAATTTTGTGCGCGGCGACGTCCTCCGCGGTGTAGATCCGCACGCGCTGCTTCGGGGACGACATGAGCGCAGGAAGGAAAGAGTTGGCAGATCAGCAAGCCAAATATTTCTTGTTAGTCATTTCTGCTGATCTGGCCCGGCTGCGCGGCCAGACTCGGCGCAACTCGTTCTCCTCCAGAATCGACCCAGAACTATCCAAAATGCTTTTATTGGTACAAGTGCCATGCTCATAGTCTATCCAGCGCCTAGGCGCGTAAGTAAAAGTACAACAGCAGCAGTCCGTCAGTAATAAAGTCAACGGACGACGCAGGGTATATCGGTATCTAATTATTGTAATTTTTCTTTGTATATCCACGCAAGTCCAACATCACTCTGTCCTTGCGCGACCTGTGTGCGAATTAATGAAAAGACGGCGAGGAGGCAACGGAGAACAACATACAGCAGCGCGATACCACTTGGCTGCTTCCTTGCGGTCCTTCTTCGTCCCCTTGCCATTCGCCAAGCAGAACCCAAGGTCCATCTGCGCGTCGGCGTCCCCCATGCGTGCCGCAACAGCATAGTAGCTCTGTACTCAATAGTTAGCCTTAAGTCCCACGCCCAGAACGAACGAAACACGCACCACCCCCATCTTCTGATCCTTCGGAATTCCCCACCCATGGAAAAAACACTGCCCAACCTCATAAATCGCCAAAACCAACTCCGTCTGGACCGCCCCATCGTCAATCGCCCCGCCCTGGCGCGCACTCTCCAGGTCGCTCACCGCATGCTCTGCCGCCCGTCTAAGCCACTTGAACCCCTGCTTCTCGTTCTTCGTGCAGCCCCACCCATGCCGCAGGGCAAGGCCCCACATGAGCATCCCGACGCCGCACCCGCCGTCGACCGTCGCGGCGCGCTCGAAGCACGCGGCGCTCTCGCCGAGCCGGTCCGCTTCGTGGTGCTGGATCCCGAGTTGGAGGAATTCTTGCGCGGTGCGGGCGCCAGACGAGGACGGGGATGCGGGGGTGGGTGCGAATTCGACGCGTTTGAGTGGAGAGGGCGCGGCGGCGGTGGATGGTGAGGAGGGGAACTGTTTGTCGGTGGGCGAGGGCGTGGCGCTGTCGAGTTGGTAATATGAATATGTCGAGTAGAGACTCACGGGCGAGCTGGCGCGCAAAGACGGCGGCTTTCGCAGCAATTGCACGGGCTCACCAGGCGCTCGTTCTCGTTGAGGGTATTCGGGACTACGCGGAGGCTCGGGACTCCTTGACTGCGGCCGAGATCCGCTTTGCGGCGACGTCTCGAGCGCAGAATTCTGGCTGTACACCGACGATGTCGAGCTATCCGGCCTCCTCGCCTGCGCCGCCGTCCGTCGACTGGCATTCCGCTCCAGCACACGCTTCTTCTGCTCGTTCTCCCATGCATGCGGCACCTCCACAGCTGGCCGTGCTGGGCGCGAAAAATTCGCAGTCGTAGGGCGGATGATAGGCGTCTTGCCTGCGTGTGTGGTCGCATACCCCATGTGTTCCGGAGCAGAAACCATAACCGTTGGGATCGCCCATGCGCCACCAGTGCCACCGTCGTCGGGATAGACGTCTGCCTGGCGGATGGTATCGCCGCTATTCGACTGCCACGAATCGCGCAGCGCAGGGAGAGGAAGTGTCGCTTGCTGCCGGACTGCTCACGTCGTACCCGCCGTACGCCAGCTCCTGCTCATGCGTGCCACCCTCGCCGTCATCGCCCGAAGTCAATATACGAATTATTGTCAATGTACGAGTTGTTGTCGTTAGTCCCCCACGTCGCCGTCGACTGGCGATTGAAGTGACTGTGCAATAAAGGAGACGACGGCGCGGCGTGATGCACCTGGAACGGCTGTCTTTCAGTCGAGAGCTTCGGGAGCCCCTGATACGCCGCCTGTCGCTGAAACTCTGTTTGACTCGGACCCTGCTGAGGCCATCGACGCTCGTCGCGTGCATCGTGGTACGCACTGGTCGCCGCAGACGGTTTCCTTGCAGAAGTCTTGCGGACGAGGGTATCGAGGGGAGACGAGTGGTGGAACTGAAATTGCTGCTGGTCAGGGATGGGCGCAGCAGCCATCACGGTGGTAGTGAGAGAGAGAGGCTGGAGCCAGCCCTCACAATTGGCGGAATCGTCGATCGCAACAGAATCATATAATAATATTGCCTTTACGAGACTTTTCTCACCCCGGCTTTGGGCCTCATTTAGCACAAGTTGCACAACAAGATGGATGGATTGAGTCTATAGATACACATTGGGTACAAGGCTGTATGGATACCTATCTCCGTGCCAAAAAAAAAGACGTCCATTCATTGGTTGTGGAGTGAGATTATTAGGAGCGCATACGCGCGCCAAGTCTTCCACAGGATCTGGACTCTGAGTCTCCGCGGATGCTCGACGCTGCCGAGCTGCGGGACGAGGCGGGCTGGTTCATATAACACCAGCCTGCCGTCGAAAGTAGTAAGAGTACCACATACGAGATGTAATCAAAGTCGAGTATCTGGTTGGTATCTGGGTTGCGATTCAAATGTTGATGATCAAGATGAGGATGCAGATTGACTTGAAACACAAGGACGACGACGCGGGAAGGCAAGGCGTACAAGACTACTGGAGAAAAGGTAAATCAGAGGTCATAGCACATGAGAAAAGGGTGCGGACAAGAGTAATTGACATGGAGGCATCGCTGAGAGATTCAAGTTGTTGGAAAATGCCAAGAAAGGCGGCGGCGCGCAGCATCGAAGCTGTACAAGGTCGCTAGTGGTAGAACGCAAATGAGACTCGAATCAAGGGAGGAAAGGTATGCCGTACTGAGATTGAAGGATGGCCGAGGGAATAAAGTTTCGAGAAGGAAGCCGACGACCCGCAGGAGGCGGGGTCGCATAGATTGCTGGTGAGAAACGTGAATCAGAGTCGGACCAAGTATAAAAAAACACTGCGTACAGGTTGGGCATCGTTACCAAGAAAGTCGACAACGCGGGGGAGGCGGGTCGCGTGCCTTTTTGTGGGTCTTGTAGCGTGAAGTCAAAATAACGGGTCAAAAGCAGGTCGCAGGGCGCCAAGGAAAAATTCAGGAGTTATCTTCAATTAGCGGACTGTGAGTTCGGCAAGAACTGTGACGAGCCGGAGTATATGAGGACAAAACGCTAATCAGAATTCACGATAATCCAGCCATGTCTGATCCTGAAAAGAGACGTTCGGAAACCCTTCACGATAGGACGAGTCCGATACGGTTCTATCGAAGCCCGTGACACAGAACTCCTGGAGCTTGGGACCAGTATTTGATAGGAATTCCGTCAACGAATCAATGGGTTTGGGCATGAGGAATGATTCTGGGACACGAAGCTTACGGAGCGCTGGCACAGCGAAGGCGTCGAGGCATCTGTTCAGCAGATGGACGCCATCCTCGTCGTCGGTGCCGAGACAGTCGTGGATCAACGTCAGCGATTGTAACCGCGGGAGCGAGATACAAGGAAGATTCTTCGATTTCTTGTTGCGGAATCCCCCGATGAGACCTAAGTAGTTCACAACGCAAGAGATTGACGTCCTCCCGCAAAATTGGAAAACAGTCTCGCATGGAGATCGCTGGCTTGCCGCCCAAAGCCAGCGAAGTCAATTGTGCCCAAGGTAACGTGATGTTCAGGGCAGCAACGCCGTTGAGAAGGACCGTGCGGAGGAGAGGCGCTTCAGAAATTGAAAGTTTGCGACCCGGCTCAAAATATTCTGGCTCGAAATATTCGGGGTCCATATAAACGAAAGAATATTGGAAAGGGTCCATATGCTCAAGTGACAAATCGAGGCGGCGGAGTAGAGGCATCGGGCCTTCGATAACTTCATAATGGGGTGCGGCAAGGTGAAGAACAAGATTCTCCCAGCGCGCGTGATGAGGGAGTACGACGGAAAGGGCTTTGGGCCCATGCTCCGGAGATCCATCAATGAATTCATGCAACACGATGGAAAGTGGGCAACACCGCGACCTGCTGAGCCATAGGTTGAACAGGTTGGCTTGCCGTTCAAAGGGAACCCTGACGATAGGGCCGCCGGATAGGGACTTCGGTATCGACATATCACCTATCGATATCTCCCCGCCGTAGGGCGGCCGTTTCCAGCGCTATATCTCGCCATTTGCGACAGATTTGGGTCAAGAGAGATGGCGAATAAGATCCTGCGAGTGATGGGGCGTAGTGTGGCGAAAAATGGACGAAAATCTCGGCGACGAGCTCGTTCGGTAGCGTCAAGACTGGGCATTTGTATGAATCGAGCCGCTCTTGCACCTGGGCTTTTTCTATTCGCAATGGGGAAATAGAATCGTCCGAGTCGAGTAACGAGATCTCAGCGTCGAGTTCTGCAATACGAGTACTATCTGCTGCAAGCGTGCTGAGAATAGAAGCTGCGGGGGGTCGGGGCTGAGGGTCGTTATTAGATACGATAAATGAACACGCACTCTTGGAAGAAAATCTTTTAAATGTGGAAAGAATGAAAGAGGCGCCCGGCACTGCCACTGATCCAGCACCTACTTGCGAATTTGGCTATTTCGCCGCAAAGGTCTATACAACGGAGGATTGGATCCAAGGATATACATCAGAGCAACCAATACAACATGGTACAGAGATAGTATATATACGCGTACAAAAACACAGGTAGCGGTATCCGAAGTCTATTCCGTTAGGGCGTTTCACCCTGAAACTCTTGTATGTAGCGAGATGAGGGAGATGAGCAGCGTAGACGGTGCATGTTCACGCCGCATATTCTTTGGGATGAGATATTGGTATGGTCGACCTGAAACGTCCGTGGTTGCGTCCGTAACGCGAGGCTCAGACTCTCAGTGGGACACACCTGGGAAGTGGAGTATGAGAGCGGGTGCTCGACACCGGCGGGCTGCTGGACTCGGAAGAGTTCTGCTGCGGTTTGGAAGAGTACTGATATAATATTGGTTTGCGGTCGAACATAGTCACGGCACTACATACCGGAAGAAGTTAAAGTCGTGGAGCTGCTGATGCAGATTCCCGGAAGCGCTTCAGGGTTTAGATGTCGAGGACCAAGGGGAAGCAGGAGCTTGATGAGAAGAACAAGAAGGGGGACGACGTTCGAGAGCTGGGTCGCTTTGGGATCGTAAACGAGTTCTGGAGGAAAACGCAAATATATCAGAGTCTGAGCAAGTGAAAAAAAAAAATTACAAGGAGGCAATCGTTAAAGAGAAGACGTCGAGAAGGGGTGACAAACGTACAGATGATCATGAGAATATCAGCCATGTGTTCCCAAGAGACGTGCTCAATTCGATAAAGGAGCATTTTATCGATGGAAATGCCGCGTAGTAGGGAAGCGTCGGAACCTGATTTTGTTCCCATAACGCACAACTCTTGAAGCCCGCAACCGATTTTGAGACGAATGATTTCAATGTGTCAATAGGATCGGGCCAAAGGAATGATTCCGGTACTCGAAGACTACGGAGAGCGGGAACCGTCAGGCTCTGGGGATACTGTGTTATTGGATGTGTTATTGGATGATCCTCACTGAAGTGAGTCAATGCCAGTGATTGTAAGAACGGGTGTGACATCAGGAGCATCTTCGTCGTCTAGATCGCCGCCCACGAAAATCAACTCGCAATGCACAAGATTGAATGTTTGCTGTAATATTGAAGCACATTCGGACAGGAATACGCCGTCCAAGGCCAACGAAGTTAATTGCGCCCATGGCAATATCACGTTGCCGACGGCGGCGCCGTTGAGAAGGACCCTTCGCAATAGAGGTGCCTCGAGAAATGAGACTGGGGTGGGAGGATCATCTTCTTCTTGGAGTAGCAACTCGAAGTGGCGCAGCATAGGCATTGGGCCTTCAATAGCCTGGAGCTGGGAGAGGGAACCCCAGTGAACTTCGAAATACTCCAGCTGTGCAAGGTACGGTACTATCGCTTTCAAGCTTCCTGCCGCGCGGTTGTCCTCGATCCAGTCGGTGTCGAAGATGAGAGAAATCGGGAAGCCTCGAGCCCTGCCGAGCCAAGCGTCGAACAGAGCGGGGTGGTCTGCGAGAGGGTAGAAACCGATCGCCCGCCATAGGGCCGGAGTTCGCAAAGCAATTTCTCGCCACAAGTGACAAATTTGGGTCAAGACAATTAACCCGTAAAGCTTGTGGAAACTAATGCAGTGGGGGTAGGGTGGCAGGAAATGGACGAAAATCTCGGTAATGATTTCGTTGGGAAGCGTCAAGACTGGATATCTGTAAGAATCAAGTCGAGCCTGCACCTGGGCTCTCTGGCGTTCGAGCAATGAAATCTTGGCGTCAAGTTCTGCAACACGAGCACGATCCGCTGCGAGCGCGCTGAGCATGAAAGTTGAAGCCCTAAGTTTGGTGATTCGATAGCGTGCACGGCAAGTCTGAGGATGAAGCACTAGTTGAAGAAACGCTTGGGGACACTGCCACTGATGTGCTTCTTGCCTTCATTCCACCTCAGTGACCAACTCTTCGATTACGTTTAGGCCTCTTAGGTACATTTTCATGCAATGCAATAATGTACCTAAGAGGCTCAATGACAGGCGGCGTCGCGGATGTCGATGACGCAACCTTCCTAATCGGGTGAGGCGATGCGCCTGCCAGCACACCTCTTCCGCCACCGTCGCCTCTGATCGTCTCGTCGTCTCTTGCCTCCTCTCGCCCGCCGTCTACCAGTAGCTTTGGGCAATCCCCCAACTATGTAAAACTTCTTAAAGACTTGGCCCCCATGTTATTCAAACCCAACACAAGGCCAGAAAACCTTGGATGAACCGCCTTCGACGCCTACCACTCCCGTTTATTCCTGTGGAATTGGGCCAAACCACAACCACGGCCTGTCTGCCTTCCCTGCTGCGAAGCCTGCATCTTAGTCTACTTCACTGCTCCAGCTCGAACCCAGGGCAACGTCCAGGGCAAACACCGCACACGACCACCTCGACGCCGTCGACAATGATCTTGAAACTGCTGATGAAAGGTGCGCCGATGCTCATCGCCATCCTCACTACCACACCTTGCACCCCCGCCCCCGCCGTGTCCGCATAGCTCTACGCTAGCGGTGTCACGGGTGTCGTTGGCGGTAGGGTCTTGCTCAGCCCGCAGCCGCCTTCGTGCCTGTGTCGGTGTGCGCAGCAGTCATGCCTGGGAGTATGCATCCTGTACACACTTGCACCCGTTCCACCGCTTCTTGCTGGCGGTGTTACATGCGTCGTCGGCGGTGGGTATGCTCCGCCTCGTCCGCCTCGTGCCCACTACGTGCATGCAGCGCTTCCTCGCTCCCGCACCCCGTACACCCGTCTGGCCGCATCTGTGTGCCTCTACGCTGGCAGCGTCATGCGCGTCGTCAGCGGTGGGGTTACGCTCGGCCCGCGACCACCTCGTGCGCAAACACCATACACGATTACCTCGCCCCCCTCGGATTTCACGACCACGCACGCCCGCCCTCACCGCATCGGTGTTCCTCTATGCTGGCGGCGTCACACGCGTCGTCAGCCGTGGGGTTGCGCTTGGCCACGTCTGCCCCGTGCTCGCGTGCGTGCGTGTGCAAGCACCGCACATGACTACCTACCACCGCACTGCGCACGCCTGCTCCACCGCAGCTGTGTCCCTCTGCGCTGGCGGCGTCAACGCGCGTCGTCGGCAGTGGGGTTACAGTTGGCTGCATCCACCTTGGGCCTGGGTGTGCATGCGGTCATGTGCGTGTGAGATTCTGTACTTAATGACTGTTGGACTCTATAGTTACTTTCCTGGGCAGCCATGAGTGGCTCAAGGCCGTAGGAACTTGAATGTTATTTAGGAGAATTGTTATTGAATGTTCCAATTTGTTGCTCATTATTTCTGAGGCTCATTGAGCACGGGGAAGAGTGTTTACCATCCATTTTACAACATATTAGTGCCATTTCAACAACTATGCAAAGGACATAATGTCGGTTCAAGAAGGAGATCGTAGTCGAACCGTGAGTTATAATGGGAACTCACTTGGCTTTTCGTCGTTTTCGTGCACAACATTTCAAACTCATCCAAAAAATCCAAATAAAATTCATGAGTAGGGGGGCATGTTATAGGTCCAGATTCCGAGCCTCAGATCAAGAGGTTTGGGAGAGAACAGGCTCGGGACAAAAACATTACAGTGCGTCGACTTTTATTCGACTTCCTATTGGTTGATCGGTTGAGGTAAATGGCGGTGGCATTCACGTCAAAGACGTCCGAGCAAGTCGGGCGAGGGTGACAAGAGGCGGAGGAGGTGTTGAATATGAGACAACAGACACTCAGGGATGCTGCAATTTATTATCTGCAGCAAGCGAAAATCACACAGTCCGAGATCCTTGAGGGGCAGGAAAAAAGAGGCGGTGACAACGTCACATAGGCGTCGGTGGCGGCGGTGTCGACGGTGTTGGCGGCGTCGCCCCCGACGTCGACAGTGTTGCAACTCATTGAAACTTGCTCAATCGTGCCAGTGGTTTAAAGAGATTGAATTAATAAATGGCATACAGTAACTTCAAGACTGTGTAAAACTGCATTGACAAGAATAATTGGGTTTGTGCACGCAACCTACGCCGCCAGCGTAGCGGTATGTGGACGTAGTGGGGGCGGGTGTGTAGGGTGTAGGGGCAAGGATGGGGTCGAGCATGGTGTCAAGCACGGGGCGGACGCGGCCGAGCGTGACCCCACCGCCGGCGACGCGCATGATGCTGCCAGCATAGAGGGACGCGAATGTGTTGAGGGCGAGCGTGCGGAGTGTGGGGGGCTGCACCCAAGCGCGCATGAGGCGGACATGAGCCGAGCATGACCCCACCGCCGGCGACGCGCATGATGCCACCAGCGTAGAGGTACGTGGCGCAGTGAGGGTGGGTGTACGGGCTGTGGGGGAGAGGGATGAAAATGAGCACTGACAGGACGAACCTTGCTTGCAGATGCACCGACAGGACGAAGTGGATACAGTGGTGGCCTGCGCGCAGGCGGTAGGCGCCGCCATTGCGACAGCGGCATAAATTTCGAGCCTTTTTTACTGTCCTTGGATCAGCATCATGGTTGCATTCAACCTCTATCTTGAGCCGCAGCGCGTTCGGCCCAGTTCCGCAGGAGTCAATAGTGAGGCGGTAGGCGTCGCAGGTGGTTCATCCAACAGTGATCTCAGGTTCTCTGGCTTGGCTTGGGTTTGAAAAGCATGAAATTGCAGTGTAGACAAGGTTTCACAGAGCCATAGATGGCTGCCAGGAGCTTCTGGCAGAGAGGACGAGAGCTGAGGGGAGGCGACGGTGGCGGAAGAGGAATGCTGGCAGTGGCATCGCCTCACCCGATTAGGAAGGTTGCGTCATCGGCAACGCCGTCTATCAGACTCATTGAGCCTCTTAGGTACATTATTGCATTGCACAAAAAATGTACCTAAGAGGCCTAAACGTAATCGAAGAGTTGGTCACTGAGGTGCTTCATTCCTAATGCAAGGACCAAGGTGTAGGGACTGATTTCTCTAAAAATGTAGAGCATACAAAAACACAAAGAAAAAGTCTCTAGATTTCAACCTGGAAGCAGTCTTCCAAGAATAGTAATACTGCGTACAGGCGTGTCCTTGGGAGAACAACGTTTCTTACAAACACAAGAAAGGCAACGATGCACAGGGGACGAGCTGCATTGAAAATTACAAGTCTAGAATTAAGGCATCATTGAGGAGAAGGCGTTACTAGTCATCTCTACTCACAGATGGCAATTATTGGAATATAAGCCACCGACTCGATAAATACGTGTTCCAGTTATCAAAGGAGACCTCCGTCGACGGAAATGCAGTGTGATAGGAAGCGTTGGATCCGGATTTTGACCCCGTAATGCACAATTCCCGCAGGGTGCAACCGGATTTCGAAAGGAATGATTTCAATGTGTCAACAAAGTTGGGTCCAAGGAATAATTCTTGCACTCGGAGACTGCGGAGAGCGGGAGTGATGAGGGTCTGGAGATACCCTGTTACCCTCTGGTGCTCGAAGGTGTTAATCAAGGCCAGTGATTGCAAAGACGGCAATGTGACACCAACAACATCCTCATCGTGCAAATCACCCATGAGAATCAACTCGCAGTGCTCGAGGTTGGGTGTTTGCTGGAGAATTGGAGCACAATATTGCAGGAATACCTCGTACAAAGCCAGCGAGGTCAATTGCGCCCATGGCAATATTACGCTATCGACACCGATATTGCCGAGAAGGACCGTGCGCAATAGAGGTGCCTCAAGGATTGAGACTTGGGTGGGGGAATCTCCTCGATTATCAAATAGCAGTTCTAGGTGGCGTAGCAGAGGCGTCGGACTTTCAACAGCCTGGAACTGGGGGGTCCAGGCCAGATGAGCAACGAAATGCTCCAACCGTGAACGATACGGGGCTATCGTGGACAGGATTTCTGTGTCGCATTCGCCCTCACCCAACTGCATGCCAAAGTGGAAGGAAACCGGGCAACCTCGGGATCTGCTGAGCCAGACGTCGGCCACGCTGGCTTGTTCTGTGGGGGGGATGTTGGAATCAGGCAACATTATTGCACTCCAAAGTGTGGGCGTTCCCAAAGCTATCGCTCGCCACTTGCGACAAATTTGGGTCAAGAGAGTGGGTGATTCAAGGCCTGTGAGTGGTGGGCAGTGCGGGTAGTCTGGTACGAAACGGACGAAAATCTTGGCGATGATTTCGTTTGGGAGCGTCAAGACTGGGTATTTGTAGGCATCGAGCCGGTCTTGGGCCTGGGCTCTTTGAACTCGCAATGCGGAGAGCGCGCGCTCGAGCACCAAAATCTCGTCGTCGAGTTCTGCGACACGAGCACGATCTTCCGCAAGGGTACCGAGCATGGAAGTCGAAACTTAGATTCAGTGGACGATCCGATAACTGAACGCGTACAAAGTTTCGAGTTTGAGGAAGATAGAATTCGGAAAGAAGTATGCGCTTGGTTACACTGCCACTGATGCGGTTCTTCAAGCGCTCTCTATGCAAAGACTCCAAATTCTAGAGACATCTGGGAACAGTGAATATAATACAGCTGCGGCCGATGCACATTTTGCCCCGCCATAACAGTCAAGCGACGTCAATGGAGACCTGTAACCCGGCATCCATCACTGCACGCAGTTCTGCCCAAATCTCCTCGACAAATTCCTTCGAAGGCACACCACGAGTGCGGGCAAATGTAAGTCGGAAGGACTTCAACTTGACTTGCTCGTGATGTTTCTCGCTCGATCTCCATGCGAGCATTTCTCGCAACCGCAACGCCGAAAACTCCGGACAGCATTGCGAGAGAGCAAGCGTCTCCAACGCGGGTAGGATCGCCCTGTCTTCGTGGAGAAATGCTAAAAAACCATGTAGACTGGAGTCGTTGAAAGCCCAAGCCTGGATCTGAACTTCCGCGAGGGAGGGAAGAGACCGGAGACACACGATACAGTCGTCGACTGCCATCTTTGTAAGGTGTATCGACCGCAGCGACAATGCGGAGCGAATGACAAGGTTGCTGAACAATAAACTCCCCGGGCCATGAAGGGCTACCAGATGGATTGTTTTGAGCGCTGGTAGAACAAGATGCTCAAGCAGCTCGCCGTCGGGATCATAGATGAATTTCAAAGTATGAAGGTGGTGAAGTGTCAAGGACTGTGGTGGCTCTCTGACCATGTCAGAGAAATAGACCTCCAAAACTTCGAGGTTTGGTGTTTCCTGCAAGATTCGGAGTGCGCTGGAAACAGATTCTTCCGATAATCCCAAATGTGTTAACTGGATCCACGGCAATGCTATCGAGTTAAAAGAGGTCCAGAATAATTGCACCTCGCGAAGACGTGGAGCATCGTGAAATGCGGTCACCATGGCGGGGTGGTCATCATCCTCTTCCGCGAGTATATGTACGGTCAGCTTCGACAAAAGAGGAAGATGTCCTTGAAACTCGTCATTAGGAAATGGAAATGAGGGTTCGAGGGAGAAGGTGAGAGCACGAAGCTGGGATGAATGATTGGATATGACAGAAAATATCTTCATGAATGGTGTCTGTTCGCATGCTGAGATGTCCAAATCCAAGGGATGGTTCCCCGCACGTTGGAGCCAACATTCCAAGATATGAACGAAATCATCTACGACCCAAGATGGATCGGGATGTATTCGCAAAGAAGCCCAAAAGGGTTGTGTTGAGAAACAGATGCGTCGCCAACTGTGACAAACAGCGGCCAAGGTCAAAGGTCCGCGGCTTGGTGTAGATCGCGGACGACCAAGGCACGGGTCCATGACATAGTTGGAGAATATTTCGGAGGTGATTTCAGGCGGCAAAGTGAGAACTGGATATATGATGGAGTCCAGGTCGTCCATGACTCGTTGACGCTCTTTGGCTAAAACTCGTATTTCGGACTCCAGAGCGTCCATCTCTTCGGTGAGATCTCTGAGGCGAGCGCGAAGGGCCGAGGGAGATTTCATAGTAGATGCCCACTGACGGTGGGTACGAGCAATAACCAGTCTGTCGGCGGAGAAATGAATCTTGGGCCTAGTAATCGCAGAACCGAGCATGAAAGCTGGAACTGGGAGAGTCGGATTTGGTACTAACGATGATTCGAGACTTGGGAGCTCAAGCACCCGCCGTAGTGCAGTACAAAGTTCGAGTCCGAAGGAAACGGAAGCCAGTCGCTGGGTCACGGTCACGAGCGTTACCGCTTCACATCTCTAGTCTCCTCTGCAAGTGCAACCGCATGGAAGGTTCCAGCACGAGAACGAGCGACAACCGACCGGTAGCTTCGCCAACGGCTCGGCACGAGAATATTTTTGCTTCGAAATTGTCAAGATATCACGACGGCATTTGTGACAGAATTTGGTGCTGTACTTGAACTGGAACCAGCTCTGGCTTCAAGATGATCAAAGACGCGTGAAGTCTTTCTCAATGCGCTTTGAAACATCTTCTGGCCTACTTGCGTACGATTGCTAGCGGCTGCACTCAAGAACGAAAGAACCGTCAGCCACAGCCACTTGCACCTCGACAATCCACTCTTGCATCCAACCACCTTCACTCTCTGAATACTACAATCTTTATAATCTCTACTTTCTCCTGGGCTATTTATCCTTGGACCAAGGCTCTTTGGAGCCTTGTGCGTGCATGCGTTGTTCGAGCGCGTCCGAGCGCGTCAGCGCTGGCGATCGCGATCTGGAAGGCGAAACCCTCGTCTCTTCTGTTAAGATTAAGGGTAAGAGTCCTTGTTTCTTACTTCAGGACTTTTTTCTGATATTTCCTCTTTTCTAGTAAACCAGGACGGCGTCGCAGGTATAGACGCGATCTATCATCACGTCCATTTTGTAGACTCCATCCCCAGACATATCCGGCATCCCGGCTCTTGCTCTCGCGAACATAGTCATCGAGGCCACCTGCGCGCCCGCCAGCATCAAGAATAAATACTTTCCCGAGACCCCAATTATCTCAACCATCATCGTGACGCCCCCGCCGGCGGAGGGCCCAGCAATCGACCACAACGACGTGCGCGCACGGCGACTCTGAGATTCCACCCGTCGTAGAGGACACGGACATGATGGACGCAGAGATGAACGGCGAGCTGTACAGGGTTTCATGCTTTGCGGCGACGTTGAGGCGCAAGTTGTTCTGCGGTACGTTGACGCACCCTGGTACTTTTTTCGTTGTCTTCTGATACTGACGCCACGAATATTCCAAGAGCACCCCGGCCTCATCGAGCTGCAGATGGTCGGCGGCCGCGACCCGATTCATTTATGCGCCCCGCTCCCACGCCCAACCCCAACGAAACGGGCACTCAGTACGACCGCCTCGTCGCGGACCGTTCTCCGGCTCTATGCTCGAGCTGTGGCATACCACCGCGCGCAAGAACCGCAAGATCTTTACAGAGCTGCTCCCTGGAAGGCGTATAAGGTGCGTTGCGTTTGCCTACGCTCGGCGTGAATATATAACTGACTGATCAGATGACGCGAAGCAGTGTAGAACTACGTCCCGAAGGTGAAGACGGGGCACTTTGTCCTTGGCGTCCCCCTCGAGCGCGTCGAGAAGCAACTTGCGGAGGTTAGGGGGTGCGCTTGTTGAGTGTCCTTTGGCGCGTAGCCACCTCTATATTAATCTCTTCCGAGCATCGACTGCCGAAGGGATCACAGGACTTCTTCATCGATGAGACGGAGTTTGTCCAGGGCGCCAACAGGGAGGGACTCAACCCCACGCTCCCGATCTACATGTAGGAAGAGACAGCGACGGGCCAACCAGCAGACCAAGAGAGAAAGGAAAGTGTTGTAAAGTTGACAAAGTGGGATCCTGTATTACTGAAACAATGAAATTTTATTCCATGATTTCTTTGTTTCGGGTGGCGGCGACGACGCCAGTGATGGCTCACGGCTTCTCAATCCGCTCTCTCCTCTGAACTTCTCGTACACCAACTCTGGCATTCCCGTTCACTCTGCGCTATCCATAACATGCGCGTTGGAGGACATTCCATTAGCCTTGAATCTTTCGACATACAGGGTGAAGGGACACCGCCTCGGCTTTTCGACAGTTCTATCATCCAGCTGAACGATGGACGGTCGCCAGAGCTGGGAGATACGATCTTCCAGCATTGTAATAGTGAGCCGGGACCTGCGTTTCTTGTGCAATGATGGGTTCCAAGGACGTGGTCGTGAAGTGCAGTTGTGCAGTCGAGAGAATAGAATGCCTGAGGCCGAAATCGTTGAAATAGCGACCGACTTTGCTCGCAAACGTGGCGATTCCTGGATTCTTGAGAATGACAACGCGGGCGTGACTGAATGTGAAAGAATTCAAAGGGTTGGGACTTCCACTGTGCTCTCATCCTTAACCTCCTCAAGACCGAATTCGTCATGAATTGATTCACTGCAAACTGGTACACGGACAAAGGATCACTGCTACACAACCTGTTTATACCGCGCGCAAACGAGCCGGTTAGTCCGTCGGCGGAGCCTCGACGATCAACGTATTGATCCCAGGGTTGACCACCTGGGCCTTGAAGCTGAGCGCGTTCTCATGTGCGAAGATCTGGATCGTCTCTCTAGTCGAGCGCTTCCACACCGCCGACTTGCCGCTCCCGATCCTGAACCGCGTGCTCGCGTCTGGACCAGGATTAACTTCTTGCGCACCTACACGCGACGTCGACATAAGGACCCACACCTCCCAAGGCGAGAGATTGTAGATGACAATCGGTTGGAAGTGAAGGCTCTCGGGCGGGACAAGGTGGTCTGAAAGGCGCAGCGAAAGCGCGGCGAGAGTCAACGACGGGTTGGCCGCAGGCGAATAGGGGAAGACCGAAAGGTCGCATACATAGACATTTGACCAGCCGGATCTCATCTTCAGGTCCGAGTCAAGGACGCCGCCAGCGCCACCGTGCCCCGGCATGGGAAGCGACCCCATTTCGTGGGCGATGCCGCCCGGTGCAGCTTCGCCGAGGTAGACGTCCTGCTCCGTGACCGTCTCAAGCGGAATGTGACGCCCCTGTCTGACGAATTGGATTCCCAACGCCGCGGCGATCTTGTTCATCACGTCTATGGAAAAGTTGAGTAAGACCCGCCTCTTTGCGTCGTCGAGCTGCCGATCAGGCTGCGGATCGCGATCACGCGGATCGCGATCACGCGGATCGCGATCACGATAAGCATGGCGGATCCTGATGCGCGGCTTGTCCTCGCTGTTCAGCTCGACCGAGTTTTTAGGATTGAGCTCCGATGGTACGATGAATGCGATGACGAACTCCGGCAGCTGCGAGTCGGGCACATTGCGGCGAGGAAGAAAAGCGGATGTGTCCAGCGAGATGTTAGCGAGCACGGTGCAGTTCTCGGAGAGGGCGATATCCGTCTGCAGCTTCATACCGCCGACGATGGCCTGAGTCTCTGCATTGCGATAGAAGAATGGAAGCGTGACATAGAGAAGGGGGTGGTCTGTAAGGTGGCCAAAATTGCTGCCGAACTCGTTCCCGAACGCTAGGGAAACCCTCTTACCCCAGGGCTCATCGGAAGGCGTCTGATCCTTGATACTACGCAACACGATGGCGGGGCTGTCCACAGCGCCAGCAGCGATGACGACATTCTCGCACATTATTTTGTGTGTCTCGCCCTCCGAGTCCGTGACGACGACGTACTCAACCTTCGTCGGGTTTTTGACATCGGGATTCGGAGCTGGACCGAGATGGTCTACTGGCGAATTCAACAACGTCCTGAAGTTGCTGCTCTTCATGCCGTAGGGGTCGTCCATGCCGGCCTCGAGCAAGCGGTCGACAGTGCTGTACGCACCCTCGGCGAAGTTAAAGTTCCTGTTATCGCTGAACTGGGATGCGATGCGACCCCATTCCCACTGTGTCGTGGGGAGACCCGACGACTGGTCGTGAATGTTGAGTCTGTCGGTGACGGCGCGATGGAGGCGATGGGTCTGGGGGAAAGAAAGCAACATAGCCTTCTCTGCCCTTTGGAGGTCGGAATCGGTCAACTGGTTGTAAACTTTCTCCGGGAAACCCCGGCGGAATGTGCTGTCGCAGATCCTGTGGACAGGGTCAGGGAAACGATTTCACACTTCTGCTGGAACCCACCTCGGCGCGAACAAGCCCCAGACAGTGCTACGGCCACCCAAACAGTAAACAGCTCCGCCCGCCCAACTGTCAGTTTCCTCGTGCAAGTCGTAATGGACTTTGAATTGGTTATAGAAAAAAATCGTTCGTTTGATCGCGCGAGGTACGGCTTATTGGACGCGGCATGTTGAGCGAATGCGTGTTGAAGAGGAGACCGCCGCGCTCGATGACGAGAATGCGCTTCGTCTCATCGCTAGGAATCTCTACAACACCCCCGGCGTACTCCTGGGATCTGAAGTGAGACCTGCTGCGAGTGAGAAGTTTGTTCTTTTCGTGGAGGTCCGCCGCGAGAACGCCACCACCGATGCCTGAGCCAATGATAACGTAGTCGAATGGTCGGCGTCTGGACCCGCGCGCCACCTCTTCGGGCGTGAGAGGGAAATAGGCCTGCTCGTACGAATGAGGAGGCGGTGCCACCGTGACCCGCAACGGGTTGGAGAATACGAGCGCGTGCTCGTCATTCCCGCTGTACGAGGCCCTAGTGGCGGGCTTCTGGACGAGTGAATTGTAGGACGCGATCACAATGGCGTCCGCCAGGATGAACCAGGTTGAGGACTGAAGGCGAAAAGTGATAGTCGCGTCAGTGAGTTCAAACACATCTTGCAGCGGTATGCGTTCCTCCTGGCCCCAGGGTCCACCGGAAGGCCTGGAGTTGAAGACGATGGCGTTCTCGACGCGACGCACGGACATGCGCAGGAGGATGTCGTCGTCCGAGCTCATTTCGACATAGGTGTTATCAATGGGGGAACAGTAATGCGAGACAAGGTTGACGGTGTTGGAGTAAAAGACGATACTGCCGCCGTCGCCGAACGGCTCAGCAAATGTGACCTGGTGGCCGAAGGCTAGCTGTAGCTCCTGGGGCATACTGTGAATTTGAACGATGTTACAGACTACCATGCGCTTTATATGCCAGCAGCAGGTGTGAAGTCGAGGCTTGCGCAGTAGAAGCAATCGGTTCGTCCGCCGGTGTCAGATACTCAGATTCAAGATATCCAGTTTCGCCAACCATACTGGCAGGACATCCCAGAATCGATTGGGGACAGATGACTTGAAGAATGTTCTAAAATTGTTGGCGAAAGAAGGGGGAACGTGTGTATCGAGCAAACGGGGGAATTGAGCTCATTGAAATGTTGGTCGAGTGACACTGAGCATACTTGAGAGTGGCACCAGCACCGCAGAATATCCGAGCAGAGCGTGCATGGTAAGTCGGCTGAAGCCCCGGGATCCTGCATGGCGAAGAAATGACAAAAAATAGCATTTTGAGGAGCAGCACATCACGCTTGTGCGCCAAGGTTTTCTGGGGTTAAAACTTGAGATTTTTCAGAACCAGGAGTTGGGCGGGTTCAACGTTCAACCTCGAAGCTTTTCCACAAATTGAATCCGATTACTGCAATGTGAATGTCCAATGATACAGTCCAATCTTCCGTCCACGTTCGAAGAACCAGGCTACAGCTTTCTTGCCAGCTTTGTCGTCGTTTAATTTGATCATGACCGAGTTATTTAAGCCCTAGAGATGAATATAGAACAGCATATTGACTCTAGAGAGCATAGTATGATGGGTGTAGAGGTTGGCCCGGGTATGAGTCTTTTTCTGAGCGCCTGAGCCCGGGGATTGTTCGGAGCGCCGGTTGCTCCTATGACGCCAAAGTGTGGCAGCTAGAATGGTTGAACGTTGAACTTTGGGGTGACTCCAACTGACGGCCCACCTGAACCTTATTGATAACGGGAACCTTTACTGTTTATGTACTTGGACCCTGTTCGGAGATGCAGCGTTTAGCCATCTGCCTTATTTAGTAGTCGCGGGAAGACCGTGCAACAGCATTGCGCGACTTTTTGCGACTCAGAAATGACACTCTTCATCCCAGCAAGCAGACGAACAAATTTAAACAAATAGAAGAACAGAAAGAAAAACGACGCACACTATCCCGATGGCTTGCCGGCGTTAATCTCACGAATCCAATATAGAAGAGAATGGTGAAGAGGCCCATGAGGTAGAGGTAGAGCGCGCACCGGCCCACTCCCACGAAAACGAGATCTCGGAAGTCAAGGCAAAACGAACCACTCACCTCCCCAACTCATCAAGAACCATGCGCCTACGTAGTTGATAGGATCTATTAGGCTAGAACTGACGAATACAGGCGGATACGAACCGCCTCGGAGTTTGAAAATTTTGATGGGATACCCCCAACAGTTCTCAAGCTGAGCTGTGAGGCCATTCTTTTTTGAGAACACATGCGCCGATGAATGCGAGAGTCGTCAATTTTTTTCAGCAATTTTACTGCAGAGAATGAAAGACTTCTGAGCATTTCTTTCAGGCGGTTTTGTGCCCATAATTGATGGCACTGATGGCTCGGCGTTTCCATGGCGTTTTATTTCAAACTCCGAGGCGGTTCGTATTCGCTTGTATTCGTCAGTTCCAGCCTCTCTTCAAGACGTGACTCTGAACGACTATCTTCAGACAGAAAGTCGAGAAGAGAGGCTGAAACGAGCCTAAGGATCTATCACATTCTGCGCTGTGAAAAATATCGCTTGGAACCCAATAAGTGCGACGAGGCACACCATTACGGTGTACTGATACCCAAATCGCTCTGAGACCCACCCGTTCAGAAATAGACCGAGAATCTCGCCAACGTTGGCGCCGTTGGATAGGCCGGTTTGCCATGGAGCGGGAACTTGGTAGGTCCTGTCTGGGAGCTGTTCGCCGTATTTGCGGCTGAATTTAGAAAGGCGTCTGTTATTTCAAAACATTCAAGACGGAAAGATTTTATAAAGAGAGCGAAATGAGACCGAAATGGGCGCACGATTCGGCGCTTGATCTGGCGCTAACTTCAAAGCTGAAGCTGTAGCGATGTAGAACAAACAGGTTTTCCAAAAGCGGGCTTTGAAAGGCTTCAGATGGGCAGGAAAAAATTTATAAAGAGAGCGAAATGAGAAGGAAATGGGCGCACGATTCGGCGCTTGAGTTGGCGCTGACTCTGAAGCCGGTATTCTAACGACGTGGAACGAGCAGATTTACCAGAAGCAGGCCTTCAAATTAATAAGGCTTCAGACGGACAGCGAAAATTTCATCAATCTTGGGCCGTTCCTGAATGACAGAGGTATGAAGTGTTGGAAAATTTCCAAAACAATTGGCCGACTCTAGACCAGGAACTGGTCTGTCGTTCGAAAGCAGGCTGTCGAAGACACGCCACAACTCACCCACACCCTTTTGATAGATCGGCCTAGGTCGACCCAACCTATCACAACCCCCAGATGCACATGTAGCCGTACGGCCGCACGAGGTCGACGTTGAGTAAGTACGGCGGCGTGTAAAAAAATAGCCTTGAAGAAGACGTGTAGGGCGAGTACGTTCAGTGTCATTGATACTGATCGTGTCAATGGCCCCGTGAAGGCGGAAGCAAAAAGGCAGCGGCGACGGCGTACCCTTACAGTCCGAATGAAATCAATAAATCAAGAGCAAAGCAAGAAGCTGTATGTACTCACCCAAGAAGATATCGTACAACGCTTCATGCGTCGCGATCACCCGATGCGGGGGCCTGCTCATGAGGGCGCGCTTCACGATGCGCGGCTCTCAATTATTTATTTATTTGCACTATTACAAGACCTTGTGGATGCACCTTTATTCCTGTACCCCGACCTATTCCAAAGCAGCTGCCCAGTCACAGACATGGTTGTGCTCAGGGTGAAGACAGCAAAGACGTAGATTAACGTGAGGAGCGCCACAGTCTTTTGTGGGCTTTGAACGACGTTCGATGTGCTATTAGACACATAGTGGAGTGCACTCGAAAAACGGAGCGTGAGGAATTGAACGCCGAGGCCGGTGAGAGACGAAAAGAAATTTAGGACTGGGATTGCGGAGAGGCTACCGAAAAGGATAAGATTGGGAAGCTATTAGTTGGGGCGTCAGTCGGAAATACATGAGAAAAGAAGCGGCATCACAGTGCGGGAGACCTTTGGGACCAATCGAATGAAGATTTTCCTGAAGCAGACATGGAGTAAGGAACGCGACGGTGTGCTTGACTTCAGATACTTTCGTCAATACATCTGAGACTAGATGCCCGAAACTCTGTGGAAAGGGTTCGATTTGACTCGGAGGGTACCGACCTTCGGCCTCCGAGCTCCATTTCCTATTTGTCGCACAAGTTGGCAGAATGATAGGCCCTAGAAAAGATTCAAGATAAGTGGACTGAGGATTTTTGCAGGCAGGACTGTCTGTTCGTAAATAGTACGTATTCATTCGCCATACCGTCCGCCTCGGCGGTCCGAACAATGGCTTTCAAACCGTCTTGTCATGGCCATATATCGAGCTCGTCTGGGCTCAGACGCGGCTCGAGCAGCACGAGCAGATCGTGCAAGAAAATCTGTAAGTGTCGGGTGCCAATTTGTTATGGTTGATCCTGCTTCTGAACGACAAAGGAATTGGGGGCCTGGCACATATAGCCATTCCTCCTGATGCTCAGTCCAACCCCAGCGAACAAAGGGTAACGAGCAAAGGAGTGGCAGGCGTTGGGCAGGCGTCCGGAGAAAGCCGGTTTCATCGCCGAAAAAGGCAACACATACTATCATCCAATGATTCACCTCGAATTCTGGGTTTTCTGTCCTCTCGCCTCCCATATAGCATACGCGCGCGGGAGAATGTTACAATAACCTCCAGTATCTCTCGGCGTCAATAATTTCACTTTGGCCATTCGGCGATTTGCGCAGATACAATTTTGAAATCGTCAAATGGTCTTGAAGTTGTCTGACGCGTGGATGACTCGGTCTTCCAGGCAAAAATCTCGATGAGCTCGAGGACGTCGTTTTTTGGCTTTGGAAAAGACCTGAAAAGACACATCAAATTGTGAAGACGGTGATGGTCACGGACTTCGACCAGGTATGTCGTTATTCTGGTCATTCTCGATCTTCCTGGGGATGTCCACTTCGAAGGGAACGTATTTAATGGTCTCTCATCTGTTCTTCTTCCAGCTCATACATTCTCTCGACGAGTAGCGGTTACTACTTGCAAACGGAGCGGATCCACTGATTCGGAGTGGCTCAGATCACTCTTCAAATCCACCACTGCGCACGAGAAAGCTCCCGCCCCCTCACCACGTAGCCCTCTGTTCTCTTGTTGACCCCCAGCACCCCTAAGCACGGCAGATGCACGACTCGCCCTCGTTCATGCGCCCGACATCTGACGATGATGGGCTTAGCATACGACGACTGAGAAGATGCTCACGGGGCCGCTCTCAGCCCCTTCCTCATGCTCTCGTTCATCTCCTCGACGAGTAGCGCTGGCCTCACAGAGCTCGGTGCGGCTCACTCTTCCCCAAACCCAGTACCGCCTCTTCGGCAGACCCAGACGCTGTCGCTCCGTCCCCGCGGTGTCGCCTCTGTTTCGCCCATGCAGGGTCCACATCCTACCATTGAAACAACCACCGCACGCAAGATAAGCAAACCCGCGGTTGCCCTGCATGTCCATCGCTGGCTCGGTCCGCTGCACCTAGCCACGGCTCCTCCAAGCACGGCGACGCCGACCTCATTCAAGACTCCGATTCGTTCATAGCCTGACATCGGACCAGGACTGGCATGCACCTCAACGGCTTCACCAAAAACACAAGGTGCTCACGGAACCTCAGCTCCCTCAACGAGTAGCGCCTTCTTGGAGTGCTCAGTGGCTCAGGCGAGTCTTCCTTGAATTCACGTTCTCGCCAGCTAATATCCAGGACTCTGACGCCAAGCCCCCTCACTACATTCCGTCTTACCATCTGACCGGGATCAGCACGACCACCACCACTTCCCGAAGACTCAGGAACCGCAATTTGCTCGAGCAACTGCTCTGGATCTACTCCCCTCGGCTTGTACTTGAAGGAACCACGTCGACGGAGGATTACCTTGTGCAACTGGCAGACTGGCACGGCGTGCTTCGGTAGATACGTCGATGTTTGTCTGCGACTTTGCGGTCTGAATTCCATCTTACTTACTTTACTTACAACGATTTAGCGAGGTAGATGAGCTTAATCTTGTTTACCTGAGCTCCTTCGGGACGGAGCTGACCAATCTGATTGTATTCTTGTATTCCAAGATGCACGTCCCGATTTGGCAGTTACTCGTCTGGCGTCCCAATTTGGCAACTGTTTCAGAACCGATTCTTCAACAAACAATCTGGCTCATTATCACGCACACTTGACGATTACGGGAATGGACAAGCTTTCCCAAATATTCAACTGTAATATGTGTAAGATCGCTCTCCGAGTCAATAATTTGTTTACATAATCCCCAGCGAACCAAACCAATTTTCTCCGTCACTTCAGCTCATAACTCCTTTCAATTTCGTCCACTCAGAAATATATTGTTTGGCATCATTGTCCTAAATCTTGACCGACATAATCATCACCAGACACCAAATAGCCAGCAGGAGTGCTACAACGGAGCACATGTGGCTGTACGACCTTACGAGGTCGACCGAGCAAGTAAGGAGGCGTGTAAGCGAAGAGCTTGAGGAAGACATGTAAGACGAGCACATTCAGTGCAGTCGACGCTGACGGTGCCAAGGGTGTCAACGGCTCAGTGAAAGTGGAGACAGAGAATGCAACGGCGATGGCGTAAATTCACGATACCAATAAAAAGGTCAGGGGAGAGAGACTCCGTGCGTAATGTACACACCAGGGAACATATCATATGCCTCATGCGTCGCGATCATCCGATATGGAAGTCACGCTCGGGACCGTGGTGCATCTGGCGATTCGCGGCAAGTCAATCATCTGACCATATTTTACTGCCAGAGTTTGGGCGATCGACCTTTATTTTTATACCTCGCCACACTCCACTACCTTGTCACGGATATGATTGCATTCAGGATAAAGACGGCGAACAGCGTGAGGAGTGCCACTGTTTTCCCGGGTTGCGCTCCACGCTCAATCTCCCATTGGACACGAGGTGCGGTGCATTTGAGAGAATATTGGGACACCGGAGAGAGTTTAGACCCGGCATAGCAGAAAGATCGCAGAAATGAACAGCTGTCCGCGAACGACAGAAACAATGTATTTCACAGTCCGGGAGAAGACCTCCTGGGTGTATCAAACAAAACTTTTCAAGATATGACTTTGCGGTTGCAGGAGATTAGTGGGAGGGGCAGTGTGATTGCGTCCGTGAAAAGAATAATTAATAATTGCTGATCATGATTGTTTTCAAAATAGCTGGAATGTATTCAAGGTAGTTCTTCGTCTTGTTTGGCTAGCAGCCTAGGTAACACTAGCCTCTAGGTACGCTGGATTGAGGGAGGACACCTCAGCAAGGATAAGTCGCCTCGCTCGGGCACCGGTCTTTGAGGCGGGCTTCGAGTGCCACACGAAAGCTGGCCTCGTGTCTAACAGCACATACCTACAGTTCCGAGAGATGGTGTTCACCATCCTTCTCCGAGAATAAACATCCGCAGAGCGAATTCTTGGAATTAGGTAAGACCGAGAAGGGAAAGAGCCGCAAATCAAGATAATAGCGGAAAGCCCCCGCTATTGGCCGCCGTCGGTTGAGTGCTTCCTCTGCAGGTTGCACGCTGTGTCCTTGAACAGGAGGATACATATTATCATTGTTGTCGCGTTGTCCACAGCACTTGCAGTAATAGGTAGCGCTTTCAAACATGTCCGGACATAGCTGTCAAGGTCACTCTGTAATACATAAGTAACTCCATACATACTTTCACAGCCAACATTTTGGACGCTCTCCATCCCCAATCGAACATCGATTAATGTCAGGGGTGTGCGTGATGATTGCTTCCTCGACCATCCAATTATTTCTGGCCCTTACATCGCACGCCGTAAATTCGGAGAACCAGGACCAAGCTTGGAGCACCGGTGAAACTTGAAGAGCGTTCTCCTGATCCCGAATTAACGTGGGTTTGAACCTTAGGTTCGGAATAAGCACACAAAGATCCGGTCCGAGCGACCCGGATGCCTTCTTGAGTTGGGCCGTGTTGGTTTTGGTGGCATCGTGAACGCTTTTATTGAACTTAGCGGCTACTAGTAGGTATTAGCTCGGGTTGGAAGGAAGGGTAACTTGTGGCATCGCCGGAAGCTCCAACACTAAATCTGAACAAACTTCTACAACTTCTCTGCAACGTTGAAACGTGCGATCCAATTCCACATTCGTGACAGGTTTACAATTCAATCCCACGGATCCCATACTTGGACTCATCAGATTTCAAGGCATTCAGCTGAATTCTCAAACAATCCCGCTGACGATTGGACAGAGATGGAAGTAAAGCGCCAATTCTTCGTGAACTGATGCATGAACTGTCACAGCATTCAGTGATTCATGAACGCGAAAATTGGTTCTTCGATTGTTCTCAAAGTACCGCAACATGCAGTGTATACGTCACGGCTTCACGATTTAAGCACGACAAAGCTCGGTCTACTTCTCCCAACTTGAACATTGCCTCTTTCCCGCACCTCTCTTTACCTCCTCCTCTGCGCTTCAAATCAATGGCGAGAATTTCTATGATAGCTCGGGAGACATCAACATTCATAGCACGCAGCCCACAATTGAGCAGGGTGATTCGTCACCACCCTTGGACTCTGGTTTAAATCCCTCCAGTTATCGACTAAGCTGGGAGCGGCGCGGGCGACAGGTTGAAGGCGCGACAATGGTGACTCGTGGTATGTTGCAACCTACATTATTGACATGACTGTTAACGGTCGCAGACTTGGATTGCCGGCTACCTCTTCATGACTCCGACGTGCAGTTGCCGGCTGCCGCTTCGGCATCATCACTTTCGGTCTCCACTCGATTGGTGGGCAGACAGCGAGATAGGCGACAATTGGAAGCTGCGAGAGTGTTGCCTAACGGTAGTATGTGCAATTTGTGAGATTAATATGATGCTGACTGCTGCAGACTTGGATCGACGGCTACCCATTTATGAATCTGACGAGCAGTTGCCGCCCTCGGCTTCGGGATCATCACTGTTGGGTCACACATGTTCTTTCCCACACTCTCATGGCAGTGTTCCTCTACTGTCCAATCTTCCATCCAACGGCGTGTCCAGGGATGCACCAAATTATCAGCCGACCCATCCTGGATGCAGGGCTACCAAGTACTCTTCGCTCGACAATCATGACCGCGGTCGTTCGACGGATAACGCCGCTGTGTACGTTTCTTCCCTCTGAGATCGTCGTAATCTTATGCACTGTAGACATCCCGGCGTCGTTTCCCCCCAAGCAAGCAGGTTCGCAAGGAATATCAAACTCTTTGTGAACCAATTGAATTTCCTATCTTCGTTCTTCGGAGGTCCGAAAGTCAATCCGAAATTGCCGAAGCCCACCGGAAGCCACACCCGCAGTGATTCGGAAACAAGACGAAGGTTCATCGCTGCACAAACGGCCAACCGGCTTCAAGTTGTTACCAATAACTATTATATCAGGGGTGCGGGCACATCTCTGAGGACATCCACGCTGTTATTCAATCCACCCAGGAGGTGTAGGAGGCGCTGGTGGAATCGGCCGTGACCAGGGCATTGGTGGTGGTGGAGGCGCTGGGCACGGTCCCACGTTGAATTTCTATACTCCCCCTCGGGAAGAGCAGTCCGGTATGGACTGTTCCACCTCACCAGTGGCAGTACTTATTGCGACAAACAGAATTTCGGACAATTCAACCAGGGGACATCATATTGAAAGAAATTCGCCTAAAAAGTCCTTACGGCGTCGTGGAATTCCAGAACCGATCCAGCCCAGGAGCGGTTGTTTGGCGAGTGCATTCTGGTGAAATTTGTGGCGGCCCTGGAGCTGTAACTGTTGCGATGTATGAAGGAGATCGGGCGGAAGAGGTAAGTCCACATATAGCCCACTACGTTCTCATCTTGAATAAATATTGTAGGAATGGCGCCAGGATGTCGCCAAATATGCAGCAATTCGGTGACTTGCAATAAGTTTCTGTGCATTCCTCATATTCATAAAGTATCTCAGACATCCCTACATCATGCAGCTGTATGGAGTGGTGAGCACCAGGACGCTCCGCGCGATGGTATTTCATGATGGTGCGGACCAACAATGGGATGATGTTGGCGTGGACTAATATTAATATACAACTAGAATTGATTCCTTTCCGCCAATTTCGCCACCAATTTTCCCCTGTCTTGAACACATACATCCTCGGGTATTCCGTACGTCGTCTGCTGGTATCGTTCACATCAGTGCTCATGTATGCATATTCTCAAGACTGCACAATTTGATGTGAGGTTCAGGTCAACGAACGCCCATCATATCTAATCCTACTGTTGGCAGGAAGCGGTAGAGTATCTTTTTTGCCAGGGTATTTTCTCAGAATGGCCTCAGCATCGGGGAGTGAGTGAATCTTCTTTCCTGCGTCTGTCTCTGGTAATGAAAAGTCACAGCCCGATGAATATAGCCTTTGGATACGGCCCTCAACAGGCGGGATCTGTCTGGATATTGTTCACACCTCTTTGGTGTATGAACTCCCTCCGGGAGAGAGTTTTCAAGTACGTCGTTTGGAGAACGTGTCATTGGACGACCCAAACGCAGAGACCGCGATCATTTTGAACTTTGACGAAGATGAATACTATCACCTCTGTTCTGCATATCCGATCGCATTGGAGACGTCGTTTGCTGTTTCTACCCAACGATCCATTCAGCTAGTGCCAACGATCTTCCGATCCTCTGGACAATGGTCAATATCTTTCCCTTCAGACTCTTTCGAACTGGGGAGATTGTTCAAGATGGCAGAGGCTCCTGACGTTGACTACGAGAAGGAACTTCATTGGCATTGTAGAGGGGTCCAAGGAAACGTCCTTCCCAACTCTTGGACGAGGTATTTGAGCTTCAACACCATTACTTAATTCGACCTCTCACACTATCTATCCTCTTGCTTTCGTTTATTCAAGATATGATTCTTGCCGAGCAGACGATATCGAGATGACGATGTCCTTATCTTATCCGCCTGTGACCTTGAAATCTTGGTTGGCACAGGCGAATCACATTCTCACTCAACTTCGAGCAATATCGCGCCTGGAGGATTATGGTAAGAGTTTATTTGCATGCCGTTACAAGACTTTGATTCATGATAACAGTCTGCCCAGATCGTTGTATTTTCTCTCTTCGGCTGGGGCCAAGCCGCACTCAATCTCAGGGGTACCTATTTGTTTGTCCACCAGAGGATTTCCGGGCCGGGGGAAATTCATTCAAGTGGCCAGACTGTCCCGCCTATTGGTCACTCGATCCATCTGGTGCGAACCGCCTCAATCCCGAGGCCGCAAAAACACTTGACTTTCCAACCATTCATATGCAAACTTTCATATCTGGAAGGTCGTGGGTTGCGGAAGTTTACGAAGGACTACGACGATTCCATCAAGGTAAAGGGTTTGACCCTGACAGTCAAGATTTCGCGAGACACCTCGGCTATCCACTGTTCGAGCTCTCGAGTGAGAAGGCCACTCCATTAGAATATAGTAAGCCCATGTTCACGGACTTGTTTCATTTCAACTCATTTCATTTCAACAGATGACCGTCATTGCCCCTGCCACCCCAACAATCCCGTGTTTTTCCCGAAAATTGCACTGCTTGTAAAGTTCGGGCGAGGTGCAATAGATTGGTCTCAATTAGATGTACACCATTCCACGAAAGCAAAGGATTCGATTCTGACAGTCAAGATGTGGCGAGGCACCTCGGCCACCCGCTATTCGAGCTCTCAAACCAGGAGGTTTCATCTTTGCCGTTTCATGGAAAGCCCATTTCATTAACGGCCCAGTTTATTCTATAACAAATTTTCCATAGTTTAGCTAGAGGATCCCGTCAGTTGACGATTAACTCGCGGGAGGTTGTGCAGTAAACCACCGCAATAGCTCAACGAGAGCGTCACGAGGCGTCTCGTGTTGATGTGTCAAGCGGATTTGCTTCATGCACTAGTAGAACGGTGAGCAAAGGCGAAACTGTTTGACTGACGAGAAAAGAAGTCAAAATGCGGATGTCCAAAAGGTAACGAGAAGAGGAAAATTGGCATATTGCTACAAGTAGTGGCCCAACGCTCGACAAAGTGCGGGATCCTCCTCCTCACACCACAATCGCTCGACTATTCAATATAATATATGAGTAAAATATACCATAAAACATTTCGATCGAGAGAAACTCACCATTATGCGCCGGAAACGGCGCGCCTGAATCCACGTCTCTCTGAATCAACAGCTCATACAGTGGGTATTCACGGTGCCTCGCAACCCCCCCACTATCTGGATGACTAACCCCTTGCCTTCGTGAAATCGTTGCAGCTCTTCATAAACGTTGCGGTCGAAGGACAACCCAATCACGACAGTCTCGATGTGAATTGCGTGAAATCCGAGGACTCTGGCGTCCTCCGTACTGAGGCGAACAGCACCAGATGGGTCAAGGGACCGATACGCTGGTCAGGCTGGCCATTGATATAAATGTGCATGCTTTTCGGTGCGAAAATCCCGGAAGGGAGAAACGAATAGCTAGCCCTTGGGATCAGCAGGATTGGGGTGGTTAGCTGTGGGCAGACATCGAAAGATGAGCCGAACTTGATCGACACATCCTATTTTTATGGATCGGCAAAGAAGTCGAGCCTGGGGAAGATTACCTCGTTGCTCACGCAGCAGGCAACAGGATGTGTGTCGATCACCGTAAATCAAACAGGGATGCAAGTTGGGCATAGCGGACCACGCCTCAAGCTATTGCAGACCACTAGAGGGAACGTGGTAGGCGGCTGCTACAGCTACTCAACCGTGGGAATGAAGCGCGAAATGCCGGGGAAGGACTCCGAAGGAGGCAGGCACGCACCAGCGCATGATAATCTCGGCTCCAGATCTTCACGGGGTTAACTGGGGCACTGCGATCTTTAGATCGCAGCGCACATCAACCCGTGAAGATCTGGTGCATTTTGACCGCGGGGCTTCAAGCAAAATGGGCCGGCCCGTGGCAGGCAAGCGCAACCTTGCCGACCAAAGTGCACCAGACGCTATACACTGCCAACCGGACTTCCAACGGAAATCCACTGAAACACGCACCGGTATCGTTCCAGCTGACTTACCACCGGCAACCCAGGCAAATGCAGGTGGAAATCCAGGAATCGGCAAGGCACCGGATTCCAGTGGAGTGCTCAGCAATTATCCGGCGGTCGGCAGGATGTAGTGAAGCGCGTGATTGATGGGGTGATCAATGCATGTGGGCTGTCGGGACTTCGGCGTTGACTCATTTGGACTTCTCAAGGACTTTGACTGGGAACTTGCCTGGCGCACTTCAATTTATTGCCCATTTATATTGACAGGTGCTTGTGAGAACTGCACAAGATGTGAGGCTTCGCTTCGAGCCCCACTTGAGAGTGAAATTGTGGTTAAATTGAAGGGAACAGGAGGAGGCGGGTTTGGCTGATTGGCTAGGAGCAATATCTGGAATGCCTTTACAAGGTTCACTGATATTGTGTATGGCGCTCGGCTGGTAGCTCCGGCTGGTCGAGTTTTGGCATGCGGGTTCGAAGCTTTTATCTGCCATGCGTTTTTATTTTCGCCATTTTCCGCCGGCAAGCCGCCTCTAGGCTCCGGCAGCCGGAAACCGGTTTTCGGATTTCCAGCGAATGGCTTGCTGGCAACCGGTGCCTTACCGATTCCTGGATTTACACTGAAATGGCCGTGGCAAGCCATCGATCACGATTTCGGTGGATTTCCGTTGGACGTTCGGTTGGCAGTGTAGTCTCCCGCGATCAAATTTTACCATCAAGACTGCCTCGGCAACATCTCGACATCCCGCTTTGGACTGCCCGCGAGCGCAGCGAGCGGTGACTGCTCTTATAACGTCTGGGAACGAGACTAGTATATTGAGTAAAAGAAGGATTGTCTACGTCGCCACCTGTCACAAATTTGGGTTGAGAGTGGGTGATTCAAGGCCTGAGTGTTGGGCAGCCTGAGTGCGGGTAGCCTGGTACAAAATGGACAAAAATCTCGGCAATGATTAGGTTTGTGAGCGTCAAGATAGGGTATTTGTAGGCATTGATCCGATTCTGGGCTTGTGCTCTCTGAACTCGCAATGCGGAGAGACCGTAGCGCGCTCGAGCACCAAAATTTCGGCGTCGAGCACGATCTTCCGCAAGCGTACTGAGCATGAGAGTCGAAGCAGTGGGGAGTTAGATTTCTGATCCGGTGGACGATCCGATAAATGAACGCGTACAAAGTTCGAGTCTGAGGAAGATGGAATCTGGAAAGAAGTCTTCATTACACTGCCACTGATGCAGTCCTTCGAGCGTCTTTGTTGCACTGCCGGTTGCAGGAATTGAAAAAGTCTAGAGCATACAAGAACAGCATATACAAAGTCCCTAGTTCAAACTCTAGAGCAGACATGGAGGAATAGTGAATAGCTGCAGCCGTGGCCGATACACAACACCATAACAGTCAAGCGACGTCAATGGAGACCTCCAACCCGGCATCTATCACTGCAGACAGTTCTGCCCAAATCTTATCGACAAATTCCTTCGAAGGCACACCACGATTGCGAGCAAATGTAAGTCGGAAGGACTTCAAACTTGACTTACTCGTGATGTTCCTCGCTCAATCTCCATGCGAGTATTTCTCGCAACCGCAACGCCTAAATCTCCGGGCAGCATTGCGATAGAGCGAGCGTCTCCAACGCAGATAGAATCGTCTTGTCTTCGTGGAGAAATGCTAAGAAATCGTGTAGATTGGAGTGGTTGAAGGTCCAAACCAGGATCTGGACTTGCACAAGGGAGGGAAGAGACCGGAGACATGTGGTACAGTCGTCGACTGCCATATTTGCGAGGTGTATCGACCGCAGCGACCATGCGGAGCGAATGACAAGGTCGCTGAACAATAAAATCGGCCTTAAAGAGCTACCAAATGGATCGTTTTGACTCAACTTTTGAGCGCTGGTAGAACAAGATGCTCAAGCAGCTCGCTGTCGCGATCGTAGATGAATTTCAGGGTATGAAGGTGGTGAAGTGTCAAGGACTGTGGTGGTTCTCTGTTCGTGTCAGAGAAATAAACCTCCAAAACTTCGAGGTTGGTGTTTCCTGCAAGATTATGAGTGCGCTGGAAACAGATTCTCTCGATAATCCCAAATGTGTTAACTGGATCCACGGCAGTGTTATCGAGTTAAAAGAGGTCCAGAATAATTGCACCTCACGAAGACATGGAGCATCGTGAAATGCGGTCACCATAGCGGGGGGGTTATCATCCTCTTCCGCGAGTATATTTACGGTGAGTTTCGACAAAAGGGCAAGACGTCCTTGAAATTTGTCATTAGGAAATGAGAATGATGGTTCAAGGGAGAAGATGAGAGCATGAAGCTGGGATGAATGATTGGATATGAGAGAAAATATCTTCATGAAAGTTGTCCGTTCGCATGCTGATACAGACAAATCCAAGAGATGGTTCCCCGCACGCTAGAGCCAGCATTCCAAGATGTGAACGAGATCATCTACGACCCAAGATGGATCGGGATATATTCGCAAAGAAGCCCAAAAGGGTTGTCGAGAAACAGATGCGTCGCCAACTGTGACAGACAGCGACCAAGGTCAAAGGTCCGCGGCTTGGTGTAGATCGCGGACGACCAAGGCACGGGTCCATGATATAATGGAGAATATTTCGGAGGTGATTTCAAGCGGCAGGATATACGATGGAGTCCAGGTCGTCCATGACTCGTTGACGCTCGGTTGCTGAAACTCGTAATTTAAACTCCAGAGCATCCATCTCTTCGGTGAGATCTCTGAGGCGAGCGCGAAGGGCCGAGGGAGATGTCATAGTAGATACCCACTGACGATGGGATACGAGCAAGAACCAAGAAAGAGTCTGTCGGCGGAGAAATGAATCTTGGGCCTAGTATTCATCGCAGAACTGAGCATGAAAGCTGGAACTGGGAGAGTCGGATTTAGTACTAACAATGATTCGAGACTTGGGAGCTCAAGCACCCGCCGTAGTGCAGTACAAAGTTCGAGTCCGAAGGAAACGGAAGCCAGTCGCTGGGTCACGGTCACGAGCGTTACCGCTTCACATCTCTAGTCTCCTCTGCAAGTGCAACCGCATGGAAGGTTCCAGCACGAGAACGAGCGACAACCGACCGGTAGCTTCGCCAACGGCTCGGCACGAGAATATTTTTGCTTCGAAATTGTCAAGAGATCACGACGGCATTTGTGACAGAATCTGGTGCTGTACTTGAACTGGAACCAGCTCTGGCTTCAAAGACGCGTGAAGTCTTTCTCAATGCGCCCTGAAATATCTTCTGGCCTACTTGCGTACGATTGCTAGCGGCTGCACTCAAGAACGAAAGAACCGTCAGCCACAGCCACTTGCACCTCGATATCCACTCTTGCATCCAACCACCTCCACTCCCTGAATACTACAATCTTTATAGTCTCTACTTTCTCCTGGGCTATTTATCCTTGGACCAAGGCTCTTTGGAGTCTTGTGCGTGTGTTGTTCGAGCGCGTCAGCGCTGGCGATCGCGATCTGGAAGGCGAAACCCTCGTCTCTTCTGTTAAGATTAAGGGTAAGAGTCTTTGTTTCTTACTTCGGGACTTTTTTCTGATATTCCCTCTTTTCTAGTTCACCAGGACGGCGTCGTCGCAGGTATAGACGCGATCTATCATCATGTCACTCCATCCCCAGACATATCCGGCATCCCGGCTCTTGCTCTCGCGAACATAGTCATCTGGGCCACCTGCGCGCCCGCCAGCATCAAGAATAAGTACTTTTCCGAGACTCCAATTATCCCAACCATCATCGTGACGCCCCCGTCGGCGGAAGGCCCAGCAATCGACCACAACGACGTGCGCGCACGGCGACTCGGAGATTGCACCCGTCGTAGAGGACACGGACATGATGGACGCAGAGATGAACGGCGAGCTGTACAGGGTTTCATGCTTTGCGGCGACGTTGAGGCGCAAGTTGTACTGCGGTACGTTGACGCACCCTGGTACTTTTTTCGTTGTCTTCTGATACTGACGCCACGAATATTCCAAGAGCACCCCGGCCTCATCGAGCTGCAGATGGTCGGCGGCCGCGACCCGATTCATTTATGCGCCCCGCTCCCACGCCCAACCCCAACGAAACGGGCACTCAGTACGACCGCCTCGTCGCGGACCGTTCTCCGGCTCTATGCTCGAGCTGTGGCATACCACCGCGCGCAAGAACCGCAAGATCTTTACGGAGCTGCTCCCTGGAAGGCGTATAAGGTGCGTTGCGTTTGCCTACGCTCGGCGTGAATATATAACTGACTGATCAGATGACGCGAAGCAGTGTAGAACTACGTCCCGAAGGTGAAGACGGGGCACTTAGTCCTTGGCGTCCCCCTCGAGCGCGTCGAGAAGCAACTTGCGGAGGTTAGGGGTGCGCTTGTTGAGTGTCCTTTGGTGCGTAGCCACCTCTATATTAATCTCTTCCGAGCATCGACTGACGAAGGGATCACAGGACTTCTTCATCGATGAGACGGAGTTTGTCCAGGGCACCAACTGGGAGAGACTCGACCTCACGTTCCCGATCTACATGTAGGAAGAGACAGCGACGGGCCAACCAGCAGACCAAGAGAGAAAGGAAAGTGTTGTAAAGTTGACAATGGGATCCTGTATATTACTGAAACAATGAAATTTATTCCTTTGTTTCGGGTGGCGGCAACGACGCCAGTGATGGCTCATGGCTTCTCAATCCGCTCTCTCCTCTGAACTTCTTGTACACCAGCTCTGGCATTCCCGTTCACTCTGCGCTATCCATAACATGCGCGTTGGAGGACATTCCATCAGCCTTGAATCTTTCGACATACAGGATGAAGGGACACCGCCTCGGTTTTTCGACGGTTCTATCATCCAGTTAAACGATGGACGGTCGCTAGAGCTGGGAGATACGATCTTCCAGCATTGTACTAGTGAGCGGGGGACCGGCGTTTCTCGTGTAACGATGGGTTCCAAGGACGTGGTCGTGAAGTGCAGTTGGGCAGTCGAGAATAGAATGTCTGAGGTCGAAATCGATGAAACAGCGACCGACTTTGTTCGCGAATGTGGCGATTCCTGGGTTTTCGAGAATGACAATACAGGCGTGCCTTAGTGTGCAAGATTCCAAAGGGTTGAGACTTCCACTGAGCTCTCATCATCAACTTCCTCAAGACCGGATTCGTCATGAATTGATTCACTAGAAACTGGTACGCGGACAAAAGATCGCTGCTACACAAACTATTTATAACGCGCGCCAAGCAGGCGACCAGTCCGTTGGCGGAGCCTCGACAATCAACGCGTTGATCCCAGGGTTGACCATCTGGACGTTGAACTTGAGCGAGTGCTCAGATGCGAAGATCTGGATCGTCTCTCTAGTCGAGCGCTTCCACAACGCTGACTTGCCGCTCTCGATCTTGAACGGCTTGTTCGCATCTGGACCAGGATTAACATCTAGTGCATTTACACGCGACGTCGACATAAGGACCCACACCTCCTGAGGCAGGAGATTGTAGACGACAATCGGTTGGAGGTGAGTCTTAGGCGGGACAAGATGGTCTGAAAGGCGCAGCGAAAGCGCGGCGAGAGTCAATGACGGGTTGGCCGCGGGCGAGTAGGGGAAGACCGAAAGGTCGCATACATAGACGTTTGACCAGCCGTATTTCATCCGCAGGTCCGAGTTAAGGACGCCGCCATCGTCATCCTCCGTGGGCTGGGGGGGCGACGCCGCCATCGTCATCCTTCATGGGCTCGGAGACCTTCCACCTCGGCATGGGAAGCGACCCCATCTCATGGGCGACGCCGCCCAGTGCAGCTTCGCCGAGCTCGATGTCCTCCTCCCGAACCGTCTCAAGCGGAATGTATGCCTCCTGAACCGTCTCAGGCGGATATTTTGGCGGCGTTGGGACACGCTCATGTTTAACAAATCGGATCTCCAACGCTGCGGCGATCTTGTTCATCACGTCCACGGAAAATTTGAGTAAGACCTCCTTCTTTTTCTCAAGCTCAGGAACCTGAGCACGGCGGACGCTGATGAACGGCTTCTCGTCTTTCAGCTCGATCGAATTTTCACCATTGAGTTCCGATGGTAAGATGTATGCGATGATGAACTGCGGCAGCTGCGAGTCGGGCACATTGCGGCGAGGAAGAAAACCGGATGCGTCCAGCGAGATGTTAGCGAGCGCAGCGCAGTCTTCGGAGAGAGTGTGATGTCCGTCTGCAGCTTCATACCGCCGACGATGGCCTGGTTCGCTGGATTGCGGTAGAAGAATGGAAGCGTGACATAGAGAAGACGGTGGTCTGTAAGGTGGCCAAAATTGTCTTTAAACTTGTCCCCGAACGCTTGGGAAAGCGTCTGATTCGCCTCCATACTACGCAACACGATGGCGGGGCTGTCCACCGCGCCAGCAGCGATGACGACATTCTTGCACTTTATTTCGTGGGTCCGGCCATCCGAGCCCTTGACGACGACGTACTCAACCTTCGTCGGATTGGTGGCATCGGGAGCTGGAACGAGATGATCTACTGGCGAATTCACCAGCGTCCTGAAGTTGCCGTCGCCGGTGCCGCGAGAGTCGTCCATGCCGGCCTCGAGAAGGCGGTCGACTGTGCTGTATGCACCCTCGGCGAAGTCAAAGTTCCTGTTACTGCTGAACTGGGATGCGATGCGACCCCATTCCCACCGTGTCGTGGGGAGACCCGACGACTGGACGTTGAGTTTGTCGGTGATGACGCGATGGAGGTGATGGGTCTGAGGGAAAGAAAGCAACATGGCCTTCTCCGCCCTTTGGAGGTAGGAATTGTTCAACGACTCGCAAACGTCCGCTGGGAAATGCTTGTAGAATGTGTCGTTGCTGATCCTGTGGCAGGGTCAGGGAAACGATCTCACACCTCTGCTGGAACCCACCTCGGCACGAACAAGCCCCAGACGGTGCTACGGCCACCCAAACAGTAAACAGCTCCGCCGTTCCAGATCTCCCTAGTTTCTTCGTCCATGTCGTATTGGACTCTGAAATGGTTATAGAAAAGATCGTTCGCTTGACCGTACGTGCCACGGTTTGTTGGACGCGGCATGTTGAGCGAATGCGTGTGGAAGAGGAGACCGCCGCGCTCGATGACGAGAATGCGCTTCGTCCTAATGGCCATCGAATCCTGGAATTTGAAGTAACGGCAACTGAGACTTTTGTTCTTTTCGTGGAGGTCCGCCGCGAGAACGCCCCCCGCCGATGCCTGAGCCAATGATAACGTAGTCGAATGGTTGGCTCTTGGAGTCGCTCGCCACCTCTGCGGGCGTGAGAGGGAAGTAGGCCTGCTCGTACGAATGAGCAGACGGGCCCACAGTCACAGGCGTGGACTTCGAATCACCAACAGACACCATGACCAGGAGCGGGTTGGCGAATACGAGAGCGTTCGCGTCGTCCCCGCCGTAAGAGACACCGGTGGCAGGCTTCTGGATGCGTGAATTGTATAACTTAAGCGGATTGCCGTCCACCAGGATGTCCCAGGTTGGGGAGTGAAGGCGAACAGTGATAGTCGCGTCAGTACGCTCAAACACGCCGTGCAGCGGAATACGCTCCTCAGCGCCCCAGCTTCCGCCCGAGGGGTGAGAATTGAGAACGATGGCGTTCTCTGCGCGACGGACGGAGAGATGCAGGAGTATGTCACCATCCGCGCTCAGCAGATTGACGTTAGTATCATCGATCTTGGCACCGTAGTACGGGACAAGGTTGATGGAATTGGAGTGGAAAGATGATGCTGTCGCCGTTGCTAATCGGGTTGGAAAACTCGACCTTGCCGTCGTACGCCAGCAGCTGGGAGAAATACTGGAGAGGAGGAGGAGAGGTCGCGACGTCACATTTATCGGCGAAGACAGACTTGCGTCTATCGTCGCTATCGTAGCGCAGCGCAGCGAGTGGCTTGTCGATCCGCTGCCTGAACATCTTAACTTCGTGGTTGTCGACCTCAACGACCCAGGTATCTCCGTCCAAGCGAAAACCGATCACAGTCCGGGTCTGTCTGAAGACACCCTCGAGATCGATAAGCTCCTCCGCACCCCAGTCTTGGCCCGAGGGATGGGAGTTGAAGACGATGGCGTTGTCGCAGCGCCGCACGGACAGGCGGAGGATAATGTCGTCATCGGCGCTCAGCAGATGGATGAAGGTGTTATCGACGGAATTACCCTGGAAGTCCGGGATGAGGTTGACTTTGGAAGAAATGAAGTACACCGGGTTGCCAGAATGAAGTCGGAGAGTGTCCCCAATGTGAATGGGATGCATGCTGTGATGCAGTCTGGACAAGAAGTGAAGTCTCGTCACCCGTCCGAGATGGGCCTAAAGTACAGAATTAAAGGGCTCAAACGGCGGAATCGATTGGGGACAGATGACTTGAAGAATGTTCTAAAAATGTTGGCCAAAAGAGGGGGGAATCGAGCTCATTGGATGGAGTTTCCAAAAGCAAGGAGCGAAAAGTTGGTCGAGTTACGCTACACCACCAAGACAACACCAGCACCGCGGAAGACCCGGGCAGAGCGTGCATGGTAAGTTGATTGAAGCCCCTGGATCCTGCATGGCGAAGAAAAGGCAAAAATAACATTTTGAGGAGCAGCACATCACGCTTGTGCGACAAGGTTTTCTGGGGTTAGAACTTGAGATTTTTCAGAACCAGGAGTTAGGCGGACCAACCTTGGCGGGTTCAACATTTAACCTCGGAACCTCTCCATAAATTGAATTTGATTACTGTAATGTGAATGTCCAATGATAGAGTCCAATCTTCCGTCCACGTTCAAAGAACTAGGCTACGGCTTTTCCGTCTGTCGTCGTTTTGACTCGGGTTAAATCCTAGAGACGAATATTGAGCAGCATATCGACTCTAGAGAGCATAGTATGATGAGGGTAGAGGTTGGCCCAGGTAGGCCGTGTTTCGTAGTCGTGGGAAGATGCAAGAGCATCGAACGTCGTGTCAGAAGTGGTGCAAGTCATCGATTGCAAAGCTCGCAGAGCTGCTTTCGCCCCACCCTCACTTCCTTCTGCTCTCGTAAATCCCTCAACTAGTAACGTCTACAATCTGCCGAACACAGCGAATCCACCGGAATGGCTCAGCTCTTCCTCCAAACATCGCCAACCAATATCCAGGACCCTGACGCTGTGCTCACTCATCACTCCGTCCCGTTGTCTCTCCGTCTTTCGGGTCCACGTCCTCATTATTGAAATATCCGACCGTGGTTAGCGCGCATCATGGTAACCCTACCAGACCGCAAAATGCGCACGGAGCCACTCCCAGTCCCCTTCGTCATGCTCGCGCGCATCCCCTCGACGAGTAACGCCTGCCACGCGGAGCCCATCCACCCTCGAGTCTCCTGACCGCCTGCGCCAGGTCCCAGACGCCATACTTTGGCACTCCATCTTTTCTTTGGCCCACATAGTCCTTCTCATCGACAACCACCGCGCACAAGAGCATGCCCGCAGTTGCCCCGCGCATTCATCACTGCACTTGTCAACCCCACGTCCTCGAGTCGCGGCTCCTCCAAGCATGACGAACGCCCGACTCGTACTCGCACTCTGGACTCTAAAAGCACATCCCAGTTTGGCAACTGTCCAAGCACCGATTCTTCAACAACGATGCGGCTTATCATTGCAGACCTGGCGAGTCCGGTCGTGGACGGAGCATTTCGAGCTATATGAATATTCAATTGGAATGTAAGTGGGCTCTCTTATTTGTTTGACCAAGGTTGCGTACATAATTTTCATTGAATCAGCGAATTAAACCAATTTTGTCCGCCATTGCAGCTCACAACTCCATTTTATTGTGTCTGCCCAATAATACAAGATCTCTATTGTTCTCCTTTCGCTAGTACCAACCGACCTAACCCACCACGACACAGTAGCCAACAGGATCGCCACCACGGACCACATATGGCTATTCGACCTTACGATGTCGACGTTGAGCAAGGCGTGTAAACGAAGAGCTCGATGATCGTTTTCAAAATAGTTGAAATGTATTGAAATTGAATTCTTAAGCACTAGATACGGTGGGGACACCGCAGCAAGGGATAAGTCGCCTCGCTCGGGCACTGGTCTTTGGAGTGAGCACGAAAACTGGCCTCGTGTCTAGTAGTACATACCTATAGTTTCCGGAGTTGGTATTCGCCATCCTTCTCCGAAAATAAACATCAGAAGAGAGAATTCTTGGAATTAGTAGGTAAGAGAATGAGAAAGGAAAGAGCCGCAAATCGAGATAATAGCGAAAAGCCCCCACTATTGGCCGCCGTCGGTTGAGTTGTCTGTCGCCAGCCTCTGTACGTAAACCATAAGAAAAACACCACGGAAGGACGGAAAGACGCACCTTGGCATTCATGGTCAAATCCTTTAAGTTCCCAACCGCATCCCTTAAAGTGGGACATCGCCGTGGCTAGACATCGTGGTGTGCGCTCAGGGGAAATAGAACACAAGGATCGTCCGCAAAGCGGGAAGAGGACGCAGAAGAAGTGCAAAAAGCTGCAGTTTTATAGTGCGGAAGACATTTCTCGTAACTTGCAAGAGTGCGGCAGGCACTTCGCGGCCGACCACTTCGGTTGAAATGGGCGCACAATTCTGCGCTTGATATTCCAACAACGTGGAACAAACAGATTTCCAAAACAAGGGCTTTCAAAAGCTTCAGACGGACAGGAAACAATTTATAAAGAGAGCGAATGAGACGGAAATGGGCGTACGATTCGGCGTTTGATCTGGCGCTAACTTCAAAGCTGAAGTTATAGCAACTTAGGACGAACAGATTTTCCAAAAGGGGGCTTTGAAAGGCTTCAAACGGACAGGAAAAAAATTTATAAGGAGAGCGAAATGAGACGGAAATGGGCGCACGATCCGGCGCGCTAACTTGAAAGCACTGGGCGCGTTTCGCACACGAGGGGTGCTAATAGCCAGACCAGGATTTGGGACGTCTCGTGGGGCCATAGAGGTGAAGCGGAATGAAGAGTATAGTATGTGAGTACAGAAAGGATAAATACGAGCTGTCCGGACTCCGAATTACTGAATACTGAGGCCGCGAACTGATTCGCCTCCGTGCTGACTCGCTCCTATGGCGTTCCAAACGTAACATTAATAAAACTTTTTTTCTAGCAGATTTTTTTTTTGGTCAAAGCTCAGATATCCTCCTATCGTGTTCATATACCCTGGAGAAGTGTGAAATGGCTTCAAATAAGCCAATGTCAATAGATCAGAGACTGCAAGCAATGAAATAAGATGTTTCGGGCCTTTCGGGGTTTTCGGCCCACCAGATTTGGCTGTTGGAACTGACACTGCCACTGATTGCCAACCTGGCGCGTCGCATCACGAAGGTCACAGTGGTCTTAGTGTCAGCCCAGAACTGAAGGTTGAGTATAGATTTTACTTATATAGAATTCTCATGAATCAAATCAAAAACCAAGGTTTTTGGCCCTTCACACCAGAAGCACCAGAGATATGTGCACGAGGCAATTGGCAGGTATTTCACTGTCTTGTTTGCAACTTAATTCTACTTATTTCAACTTTGCAGCAAACCACATCACTGTTATTTTATTCCAGATAATTTTTACTTGAATGCCATCCAGCAATGCACCAAATTGAGAATTCCTCATAAATAAGTCTGTGAGAAACTTGAGTATGGCAGCCTGCAAGAAATCCCATAATGTGTGCGGGACATGATGCGCCAAGTCGTCCATCAGTCAGTTCTGCCCAATTGGGCCAAATCTAGTGGGCCGAAAACCCCGAAAGGCCCGAAACATCTTATTTCATTGCTTGCAGTCTCTGATCTATTGACATTGACATATTTGAAGCCATTTCACACTTCTCCAGGGTATATGAACACAAGAGGAGGATATCTGAGCTTTGACCAAAAAAAAAAATCTGCCAGAAAAAAAGTTTTATTAATGTTACATTCGGAACGCCATACGCTCCTGAACAAACACGCAAAATTCGGAGTTATAAGGTTACCGGAAGCCGAATAAACTTACCGACTCCTCCACCACTTGCAGCGAAACTGTTTAAACTGTTTTAAACAGTTTGTTTACTGTTTGTCAGCCCGGGCAAACAAAACTACTAGTAAGATGAAAACAGTACTCACATCGGGATTACCGGATAATTCTATTGAGAAACCCGGGTTGCAGACAGAAACCCTCCCATATAAGGAAATTTTGCGGAAATCCATCCAAAAGCTTAACGAGAAACCCACTCACAGCAATTACACGCGGCGCGCGGAGTTTCAAGGATGCATCGAGGTGGGATGCACTTGTGAGGTTATGCAATGAAGCATGTCATGATAGTCAGGCTCTCACTTGTCCCGACTGCGGCCCTGGCTGCTCTACTGCCTTATCCACCGTCTGGGCGGGCGGGCCGAGCTGTGCCGACATTTCGGCAGGCATTGATGGCTTCGGCACGCAGAATACACCACTATGGCGGCATAGAAAGGCATCGTGTCGCATGCACGACCCTTTCAGAGTCATTAACAGCCAGCCTTGCACACTTTCAGAGCACAGACTTGGTCTGGGTCATCCAATAGCACTCCGAAAACGGTAATATTTGTTCCATGCAGCCGGCTAATGCCAGATCAGCAATCGACTTGATGGGACACCCAATCATGGGTAGAAATACTCAAGACACTATATCACAGTCACCCTCAGGCAGATCTCAAGGTGCAGGCTGTTTCAGACAATGTTCTTGAAGAGGGATCAGTTCGGCACTCTTCGGCCACAGCTGCCGCATTTGGGAGGATTTCTCAAACCTGGGTTTCCAAATAAGGATAGTGAAAGCCCGGGTTTCTGAATAGAATTATCCGGGATTACCGGCATTTCCCCCCACACTAAATTAACTCCAATACTTGAAATTTCAAATTAAATATCAATTGACCAGATATTTTGCATTTTCTCTGCGTCGAAATGCTTCGGGCTTCCCATATATAGTAAGCCCGAGGCATTTTTACAACATATACTTGTAATTTCTTGTCCAATTTCCCGACAATTGATACTCAATTTGAAACTTTAAATATTGGAGTCAATTTAATGTGGGGCGAAATTCCAGTAATCCCGATGTGACTAGTTATAACAATTTAAACACAAACAGTTGGAGCCTTAATCAGTTCCCCGGCCAGGGATTCTTGAGGAAAGATCCTGCTTTGGCTTCAGCTGCCTCTACGACGTAATACTATAATACTGATCGTGATCTGCTTCTCTACAAGTTCAAGCACTCGAGAAACCAAATACCCTTTTCGTGCGCATACATTCGTGATTATCGTAGTTAGAACATAGCATACGTGCGGCCTCAACAGCGTAAGTATCGTCGCGGGTGCGATGTGGGATCGCAACCCGAAGTAACTATTGTACATCCCGCTACGACCCTCCGCCTCCAGTCAATGAAACTGCTTCTCAAGATTTCCCAAACCGAACCTACTGCTGCTTTTCGTCATGGCTGGCTTTTTCGTTCACAGATGGGACACCGCGGAGGTCGAATTCTGCGGAGGTTGCCAATGACTGGGATGCGAATATAAAAGGACGAAGGGAACTCACGGTCGACCTTCGTACCGCTGAAGCGCCACGCAGAAACCTTGTTCTCGAACAAGATATCGAGTTCACCTTGAAATTGAATCAATTCAATTTAGTAGACTGTGGGCGAATGAGAGGTACCATACGAACGCCCTCTCGTCTCGGGTAACCGGAACCAGCAATATATCGCGCAGAGCGTCGCGGAAACGAACCAGAAGAACCCACTCTTGGGGCCCCAGTTCCAGGCGGTCGGGCTGAGCATGTCGGGGACGATGATTCCGCAGATAATGTTCGTGACCTGGTACGCGCACCGCGCAAGCACAATCGTCTTCGCGCGCAGTCGTGTGGAGCCAACTTCCGCGATGATGACGTAACATACAGCGCCTAGAAGGGTTCATCTTGAGAATGAATGCAATATGCGAGAGGGAAACAAATGCACCGAGCGTGGCGTTATAAGCAAAGTTCAACGCCACCAGCAAGGCTCCAGACGCCCATTTTGAAGCGTTTGACGAGGCGAAATCGATGGCACCGATAAGAAGGAGGACGACGGCCATGGCGATCAGGCCGGCGATGTAGAGCGTACGGCGGCCAAAAGCGAGCGAGGACTAACCCGGCACACGATTAAGTTCAGGCACTCTGAATGAGATAAAAAGGCTCACGGAACCACGAAGCGACGGTACCGATGATAAACATCTGAAGAAAAGATTCGATATAATTCAGGGAAGAATTCAAACGACGAACCGAGTTAAGGGCAATATTGACATCGTACGTTGCGATGGTGCCAAGGCCTGCCTGCGTGAAGCTGTAATCCGGGTTAGCTTCAGCGTTTTAGGATACGAAGCAAAGTACGTGCAATTGCACACCCTGGCCAATCAAATTCTCGCCCGAAAGTAGCTGGATGGCGAACACCATCATAGCCTGCACCGGCCACGCTTAATGTTAATTGCCAGGCGACCGACAAAGACAGAACTCACAATCTCCGTGCGCCTCAAGTCGATTCCGCTAAAGCATTGGATGTAAGATGTCCTGGCTTGTATCTTGCGCTCAATCGCAGTCGTATGAATCATATTCGCAACACTGCGCTTCGCGTCGTCCGGGGAGAAGAGATCCGGGTTCGTGAGCCGCCTGACACTCTTCTCCGCATCATCGTAGCGCCCTTGCCGCACGAGCCACCACGGCGACTCAGGGGCAAAATACGCGCCAATGAGGAGGGGGACAGGCCACACCCATTGGATGACGAAGGGGAGACGCCAGCCCCAATCGCTGTTTATGGAGAGTGTTGCTCGTACAACACCACTGGAGAGAAGGATGCCGAATCCCCAGCACATGTTGATGTAGCTGAAATTACCTGGTCAATAATCCCCACAGAAAAGCTGTGCGAAGAAACGCACGCAGTGAGGTAGTGGCGCAGCTGAATGGGCAATACCTCCGACGCATATGCAGTTGTTAGTGTTTGGAACACTGTATTCGGTTGGTAGCAAACGCAAGTGATTTAAAATAGGCGACGTACCTCCCCAAAACAAGCCACACAGGATCTCGGAAACGGTGAGCTGGATGAGCGTCTGGCTGAACACAGGGCCAAAAATGGCAACAATCATCCCAAACATCGAGAAGATGTAGGTGCGACGGGGACCAAATCGCTCGCTCGCCCAGCCATTGATCATGAGCCCAATGATACCACCAACAGACGAGCCATTCCCAAGGCCGGATTGCCACCGGGCGGGGATGACTAGACTTCCAGTCGCTGGATTAACGGACCCAAACCTCTTCAGGAAGGAGGGCTGCTCATAAAAGGACGTGATCTGTAGGGGGTCCAGTCAGACGCGAAAATTTGGCATAGTGAGGGAGTAGACGCACAACGACGACATCGTACCCCTCCATGACAAGGGCGGCAGAGAGCAGCACGCTCCAGAAGACTGCCTTCTTGTGGGTACCCCAAGCTTGGCGAACAGTTTGCTTGTGCTCCACCTCGTCGTTCTGCGCGGCATCCTTGATAACGTCCTTGTAGTTCTCGATCTCATGCGCGAGCTCGGCGTTGTCAGTGCGAAGCACGCCGGAGGATGGATCTTCGATGGCTGAGGCCATGGCGGATTGGGGCTAATTTGGCGGCTCTCCGCTGATAATGTATGCGTTCAAGGTGGATGAGAGTTTTGAGGTCAGCTGGATGCCTGAAAAATATTCTGGACACAAGGGGTTCATAAAAAAGTATTCATCTTTGTATGAGTGCCGCGTGGGCGGTGAACACGCTGAGACAAACTTGGAATGCTTCTGCAGACTGAGAGTCGTTATACAACCTGCAAGTTGTCCATCGGTGGCAGTGTCACTCTTAACCAAATTAGGCCAGATCCGACATCTCCGAAATGCTGTCAGCCCCCAAACTCAGCTCGTTGGCATGCATATGAAAATATGGAGGTATGTACTCTTGCATTTGACTCAATTTTTACTGACCTCCCCCCCAAAAATTTCACGCTCCGAAGAAAATTCCATAATGTGACGAACGGAACGTCATATTAAAAGGCCGTGACGGACAGGAAAATTTTTATAAAGAGAGCGAAATGAGGGCGCACGATTCGACGCTTGATCTGGCGCTAACTTCAAAGCTGAAGCGCTGAAGTTGTAGAAACATAGAACGAACAGATGTTCCAAAATCGATCGCTCTGAGGCCCACCCGTTCAGAAATAGACCGAGAATCTCGCCAACGCTGGCGCCGTTGGATAGGCCGGCTTGCCATGGAGCGGGAACTTGGTAGGTCCCGTCTGGGAGCTGTTCGCCGTATTTGCGGCTGAATTTAGAAAGGCGTCTGTTATTTAAAAACATTCAAGACAGAAAAATTTTATAAAGAGAGCGAAATGAGACCGAAATGGGCGCACGATTCGAGTACGATTCGGCGCTTGATCTGGCGCTAACTTCAAAGCTAAAGCTGTAGCGATGTAGAACGAACAGGTTTTCCAAAAGCGGGCTTTGAAAGGCTTCAGACTGACAGGAAAAATTTCATAGTGCGAAATGAGAAGGAAATGGGCGCACGATTCGGCGCTTGATTCGGCGCTAACTCTGAAGCTGATATTATAACAACGTGGAACGAGCAGATTCACCAGAAGCGGGCCTTCAAATTAATAAGGCTTCAGACGGACAGCGAAAATTTTATCAATCTTGGGCCGCTCCTGAACGACAGAGATATGAAGTGTTGAAAATTTTCCAAAACAATTGGCCGACTCTAGACCAGGAACTGGTCTGTCGTTCGAAAGTAGGCTGTCGAAGACACGCCACAACTCACCCACACGGTTTTGATAGACCGGTCTACTATAGGTCGACCCAACCAATCACAACCCCCCAGGGCCACCAGGCACGTGTAGCTGTACGACCGCACGAGGTCGACGTGGAGTAGGTACGACGGCGTGTAAACAAACAGCTTGAAGACGTGTAAGGCGATTGCGTTCACTGTCGTTGATGCTGATCGTGTTAATGGCCCCGTGAAGGCGGAAGCGATTCAAGCAAAAAGGGCAGCGGCGATGGCGTACGCTTACAATCCGAATGAAATCAATAAATCAAGGGCAGAGCAAGAGGCTGTATGTACCCACCGAAGAAGATATCGTACAACGCTTCATGCGTCGCGATCATCCGATACAGTGGCCCGCTCATGAGGGTGCGCTTCACGATGCGCGGCTCTGAGTTATGTATTTATTTGCACTATTACAAGACCTTGTGGATGAACCTTTATTCCTGTACCCCGACCTGTTCCAAAGCTGCCCAGTCACAGACATGGTTGCGCTCAGGGTGAAGACAGCAAAGACGTAGATTAGTGTGAGGAGCGCCACAGTCTTTTGTGGGCTTTGCACGACGCTCGATGTGTTATTAGACCCAGAGTGGAGTGCACTCGAAAGACGGAGCGTGAGGAATTGAACGCTGAGGCCAGGGGAGATGAGAGGAAAATTAGGACTGGGATTGCGGAGAGGTTGCCGAAAAGGATAAGATTGGGAAGCTATTAGTTGGGGCGTCAGTCGGAAATACATGAGAAAAGAAGCGGCATCACAGTACGGGAGACCTTTGGGACCAATCGAATGAAGATTTTCCTGAAGCAGACATGGAATAAGGAACGCGACGGTGTGCTTGACTTTATATACTTTCGTCAATCTGAGACTAGATGCCCGAAACTCTGTGGAAAGGGTTCGATTTGACTCGGAGGGTACCGACCTTCGGCCTCCGAGCTCCGTTTCCTATTTGTCGCACAAGTTGGCAGAATGATAGGCCCTAGAAAAGATTCAAAATTCAAGATAAGTGGACTGAGGATTTTTGAGGCAGGACTGTCTGTTCGTAAATAGTACTCATTCGCCATACCGTCCGCCGCGGTGGTCCGAACAATGGCTTTCAAACCGTCTTGTCGTGGCCATATATCGAGCTCGTCTGGGCTCAGACGCGGCTCGAGCAGCACGAGCAGTTCGTGCGCAGAAAATCTGTAACTGTAAGTGTCGAGTGCCAATTTGTTATGGTTGATCCTGCTTCTGCAGCTGAACGACAAAGGAATTGGGGGCCTGGCACATATAGCCATTCCTCCTGATGCTCAGTCCAACCCCAGCGAACAAAGGGTAACGGGCAAAAGGCGCTGGGCAGGCGTCCGGAGAAAGCCGGTTCATCGCCGAAAAAGGCAACACATATTATTATCATCCAATGATTCACCTCGTTCTGGGTTTTCTGTTCTCTCGCCTCCCATAGCATACGCGCGCGGGAGAATGTTACATTAACCTCCAGTATCTCTCGGCGTCAATAATTTCACTTTGGCCATTCGGCGATTTGCGCAGATACAATTTTGAAATCGTCAAATGGTCTTGCTTGAAGTTGTCTGACGCCTGGATGACCCAGTCTTCCAGGCAAAAATCTCGATGAGCTTGAGGACGTCGTTTTTTGGCTTTGGAGAAGACCTGAAAGACACGTCAAATTGTGAAGACGGTGATGGTTACGGACTTCGACCAGGTATGTGGTTATTCTGGTCATTCTCGATCTTCCTGAGGATATCCACTTCGAAGAGAACGTATTCATAGTCGAAAGGTGTCTCATCATCTGTTTCTTGGGCTGGAGCCAGGAGAGTTGCACCAGAGCTGAACAAATGTGTAAAGCCTTGCTCGGTGCGCTCTCTTTATTTTCGAGCTCATTTTGTTCCGTTTAAAATCTTACGAATTGGCAGTATCCCCCATCTCATCCGCCTTTTCAACGACTTCGTTTTGTCAATCGGTTTTCTTGAGCGTCGATTGTCCTTGTCCTGGGACTCGAAATTGGAGCAACACACTTGCCCAGGATCTCCTGGTACTTGTTTCACTTCTTCCAGCTCATACATTCTCTCGACGAGTAGCGGTTGCTACTTGCAAACGGAGCGCATCCACTGACTCAGAGTCGCTCAGACCACTCTTCAAATCCACCCCTTCGCCAACCCACATGCAAACTGCAGCTGCCGAGCGCACCATCCCACTCCAGTCATTACGTCTGGGCTCCGTGCTTTTGGGAGGTGGACGCACACAGCGTCCTCATCGAAACAACCACTGCGCACGAGAAAGCTCCCGCTCTCCCCGTCACTTTTCTCCCGTAGCCCTCTGTTCTCCTGTCCGTCTTTGTTGACCCGCAGCACCCCCAAGCACGGCAGATGCACGACGCGCCCTCGTTCATGCGCCCGACATCTGACGACGATGGGCTTAGCATACGACGACTGAGAAGATGCTCACGGCGCTGCCCTCAGCCCCTTCCTCATTCTCTCGTTCATCTCCTCAACGAGTAGCGCCGACCGCATGGAGCTCGGTGTGGTTCACTCTTCCTCAAACCCAGTACCGCTTCTTCGGCAGACCCAGACGCCGTCGCTCCGTCCCCGCGGTGTCGCCTCTGTTTCGCCCACGCAGGGTCCACATCTTCCCATTGAAACAACCACCGCGCGCAGGATAAGCAAACCTGGGTTGTCCCGCATGTCCATCGCTCGCTCAGTCCGCTGCATCTAGCCACGGCTCCTCAAAGCACGGCGACGCCGACCTCATTCAAGACTCCGATTCGTTCATAGCCTGACATCGGACCAGGACTGGCATGCACCTCGACGGCTTCGCCGAGAACACAAGGTGCTCACGGAACCTCTCAGTTCCCTCAACGAGTAGCGCCTTCTCGGAGTGCTCAGTGACTCAGGCGAGTCTCCCTTGAACCCATGTTCTTGCCAGCCAATATCCAGGACTCTGACGCCAAACCCCCTCACTACATTCCGTCTTACCTTCCTCTATTTTTTAACTCGTCTCACAGTCGGACGTCTCGTCCTCTTTGTCAACGGGCAAGCTCCTACCTTGTGCTCGCCGACACCATGTTCTCTTTGTCAATAAGCATACACCCGATCCATTCAAGTACTTCGACATCCGACCGGGAACCCCTTGCCGAAGACTCAGGAACCGCAATTTGCTCAAGCAACTGCTCTGGATCTGCTCTCCTCGGCCTGTACCTGAAGGAACCACGTCGACGGAGAATTACTTGATGCGACTGGCACGGCGTGCTAAGGTAGATAATGTTTGTTCGCGACTTTGCAGTCTGGATTCCATCTTATTTACTTCACTTACAACCAGTTAGCGAGGTAGATTGGCTTAGTCTTGTTTACCCGAGTCCCTTAGGGACGGAGCTGACCAATCTGATTGTATTCTTGTATTCCAAAATGCACGTCCCGATTTGGCAATTACTCGTCTCGCGTCCCAATTTGGCAACTAATCCAGAACCGATTCTTCAACAAACAATCTGGCTCATTATCACGCACACTTGACGATTACGGGAATGGACAAGCTTTCCCAAATATTCAACTGTAATATGTGTAAGATCGCTCTCCGAGTCAATAATTTGTTTACATAATCCCCAGCGAACCAAACCAATTTTCTCCGTCACTTCAGCTCATAACTCCTTTCAATTTCGTCCACTCAGAAATATATTGTTTGGCATCATTGTCCTAAATCTTGACCGACCTAATCATCACCAGACACCAAATAGCCAGCAGGAGTGCTACAACGGAGCACATGTGGCTGTACGACCTTACGAGGTCGATCGAGCAAGTAAGGAGACGTGTAAGCGAAGAGCTTGAGGAAGACATGTAAGACGAGCGCATTTAGTGCCGTCGACGCTGACGGCGCCAAGGGCGTCAACGGTTCAGTGAAAGTGGAGACAGAATGCAACGGCGATGGCGTAAACTTACGATACCAAAGGCAAAACACAAAGGTCAGGGGAGGAGAACTCCGCCCGCGATGTACATACCAGGGAAAGTATTGTACAGTGCCTCGTGCGTCGCGATCATCCGATATGGAAGTCCGCTCAGGACGGTGCGTTTGGCGATTCGCGGCTCTAAGTCAATCATCTAACCATATTCTACTACTGCCAGAGTTTGAAGGGCGACCAACCTTTATTTTTACCTCTTGTCACGGACATGATTGCACTCATGATAAAGACAGCGAACAGCATGAGGAGTGCCACGGCTTTTCCCGGGGTTGCGCTCCACGCTCAATCTTCCGTTGGACACGGAGTGCAATGCATTTGAGAGAAGATTGGGACACCGGAGGGAGTTTAGGACAGGCATAGTAGAAAGATAGCTGAAATGAACAGCTGTTCGCGAACGACAGAAACAATGTATTTCACAGCCCGGGAGAAGACCTCCTGGGTGTATCAAACAAAACTTTTCAAGATATGACTTTGCGGTTGCAGGAGATTAGTGGGAGGGGCAGTGTGGTGGCGTCCGTCCAAAGAATAATTAATAATTGCCTATCATAATTGTTTTCAAAATAGCTGGAATGTATTCACAAGGTAATTCTTCGTCTTGTTTGGCCAGCAGCCTAGGTAGCATTAGGTACGGTGGATTGAGGGAGGACACCGCAGCAAGGATAAGTCGCCTCGCTCGGGCACCGGCCTTTGAGGCGGGCTTCGAGTGCACGAAAGCTGGCCTCGTGTCTGACAGCACATACCTACAGTTCCAAGAGATGATGTTCACCATACTTCTCCGAGAATAAACATCCGCAGAGAGAATTCTTGGAATTAGGTAAGACTGAGAAGGGAATAAGTCGCAAATCAAAATATAGCGGAAAGCCCCGCTATTGGCCGCCGTCGGTTGAGTGCTTCTTCTACAGGCTGCATATTGTGTCCTTGACCAAGAGGATACATATTATCGTTGTTGTCGCGTTGTCCACAGCACTTGCAGTGGGTACCGCTTTCAAACATGTCCGGACATAGCTGACAAGGTGACTCTGTAATATTGCTGTAATACATAATTGTAAGCGAGTAACTCCATACATACTTTCACAGCCAATATTTTGGCCCTCCATCCCCAATCGAACATCGATTAATTTCAGAGGTGTTCATGATGATTAATTCCGCGAGAATCCGATTATTTCTGGCCCTACATCGCACGCCATAAATTCGGAGAACTAGGACCAATCTTGGAGCACCGGCGAAAGAGCGTTCTCCTGATCCCGACTTAGCGTGAGTTTGAACCTTAGGTTCGGAATAACCCCGCAAAGATCCGGTCCGGGCGACTCGGACGCCTTCTTGAGTTGGGCCGTGTTGGTTTTGGTGGCATCGTGAACGCTTGTACCGAACCCAGCGGCTGCTAGTAGTAGCTCGGGTTGGAAGCAATTGCAAGCGTAACTTGTGATCGCCGGAAACTCCAACACTAAATCTGAACAAACTTCTGCAACTTGTCTGCAACGTTGAACTGTCACAGCATCCAGTGATTCATGAACGCGAAAATTGGTTCTCAATTGGTTCTTAAAGTACCGCAACATGCAGTGTATACGTCACGGCTTCATGATTTAAGCACACAAAGGTCGGTCTACTACTCCCAACATTGCCTCTTACCCGCATGCTTCTCTTTACCTCCTCTGCGTTTCAAATCAATGGCGGGAATTTCTATGATATCTCGGGAGACATGAACATCCATAGCACGCAGCCCACAATTGAGCAGGGTGATTCCTCACCACCCCTGGATTCTGGTTTAAATCCCTCCAGTTACCGATTAAGCTGGGAGCGGCACGGGCGACAGGTTGAAGCCGCGACAATGGTGACTCGTGGTAAGTTGCAACCTACATTATTGACATGACTGTTAACGGTCGCAGACTTGGATCGCCGGCTACTTCTTCATGACTCCGACGTGCAATTGCCAGCTGCAGCTTCGGCATCATCACTTTCGGTCTCCACTCGGTTGGTGGGCAGACAACGGGATAGGCGACAGTTGGAAGCTGCAAGAGTGTTGCCTAACGGTAGTATGTGCAACTCGTGAGATTAATATGGTGCTGACCGCTGCAGACTTGGATCGATGGCTACCCCTTTATGAATCTGACGAGCAGTTGCCGCCCTCGGCTTCGGGATCATCACTGTCGGGTCGCGCATGTTCTTTTCCACACTCACATGACAGTGTTCCTCTACTGTCCAATCCTCTTCCATCCAACGGCGTGTCCAGGGATACACCAAATTATCAGCCGATCCATCCTGGATGCAGGGCTGCCAAGTACTCTTCGCTCGACAATCAAGACCGCGGTCGTTCGCCTCAGAAACAATTGGTCTTTGATGATGCTAATTCCTCGTTTCCTGCTCGAACAAATATCAATACCTGGGAACCGCGAGGCTGTGAAATCGGCACCTCTTCCTTCCTTCCCCTCTCACTATCGATGGATCTTCAACTCCATTCCGACCCAGAGCTCTCTCTAGTATCGACGGACAACGCCGCTGTGTACGTCTCCTCCCTCTGAGACCGTCGTAATTTCATGGCGCTGTAGACATCCCGGCGTCGTTTCCGCCCAAGCAAGCAGGTTCACAAGACATATCAAACTCTTTGTGAACCCATTTAGTTTCTTATCTTCGTTCTTCCGAGGTCCGAGAGTCAATCCGGAATTTCCGAAGCCCACCGGAAACCACACCCGCAGTGATTCGGAAAAAAAACGAAGGTTCATCGCTGCACAAACGGCTGACAGGCTTGTTACCAATAACTATTATATCAGTGGTGCGGGCAAATTTCTGAGGACATCCACACCGTTATTCAACCCACCCAGGAGGTGTAGGAGGCGCTGGTGGAATCGGCCGTGACCAGGGTATTGGTGGTGGTGGAGGCGCTGGGCACGGTCCCACGTTGAATTTCTATACTCCCCCTCAGGGAGAGCAGTCCGGTATGGATTGCTCCACCTCACCAGTAGCGGTACTCATGACGCCAAACAGAATTTCGGACAATTCGACTAGGGGACATCATGTTGAGAAAAGAAATTCGTCCAGAAAGTCCTTGCGGCGTCGTGGAATTCCAGAACCGATCCAGCCCAGGAGCGGTTGTTTGGCGAGTGTATTCTGGCGAAATTCGTGGCGACCCTGGACCTGTAACTGTTGCGATGTATGGAGGAGATCGGGCGGAAGAGGCAAGTTCACATATAGCCCACTACGTTCTCATCTTGAATAACTATTGTAGGAATGGCGCCAGGATGTCGCCAAATATGCAGCAATTCGGTGACTCGCAATAATTTTCTGTGCATTCCCCATATTCATAAAGTATCTCAGACATCCCTACATCATGCAGCTGTACGGAGTGGTGAGCACCGCAACGCTCCGCGCGATGGTATTTCATGATGGTGCGGACCAACAATGGGATGATGTTGGCGTGGACTAATATTAATATATAACTAGAATTGATTCCTTTCCGCCAATTTCGCCACCAATTTTCCCCTGTCTTGAACACATACATCCTCGGGTATTCTGTGCGTCGTCTGCTGGTATCGTTTACATCAGTGCTCATATATGCATATTCTCAAGACTGCACAATTTGATGTGAGGTTCAGGTCAACGAACGTCCATCATATCTAATCCCACTGCTGGCAGGAAGCGGTAGAGTATCTTTTTTGCAAGGGTTTTTTCTCACAGCGACCTCAGCATCGGGGAGTGAGTCAATCTTCTTTCCTGTGTCTGTCTCTGATAATGAAGAGTTACAGCCCAATAAATATAGCCTTTGGATACGACCCTCAACAGGCGGGATCTGTCTGGATATTGTTCACACCTCTTTGGTGTATGAACTCCCTCCGGGAGAGAGTTTTCAAGTACGTCGTTTGGAGAACGTGTCATTAGACCACCCGAACGCAGAGACTGCGATCATTTTGAACTTTGACGAAGATGAATACTATCATCTCTGTTCTGCATATCCGATTGCACTGGAGACGTCATTTGCTGTTTCTACCCAGCAATCTATTCAGCTAGTGCCAATGATCCTCCGATCCTCTGGACCACGGTCAAGATCTTTCCCTTTAGACTCTTTCGAACCGGGGAGATTGTTCAAGATAGCAGAGGCTCCCGACGTTGACTACGAGAAGGAACTTCGTTGGCATTGTAGAGGAAACGTCCTTCCCAACTCTTGGACGAGGTACTTGAACTTCAACACCATTACTTAATTCGACCTCTCACATTATCCTCTTGCTTTCGTTTATTCAAGATATAATTTTTGCCAAGCAGACGGTCTCGAGATGACGATCTCCTTATCTTATCCGCCTGTGACCTTGAAATCTTGGTTGGCACAGGCGAATCGCATTTTCACTCAACTTGAACTTCGAGCAATGTCGACGTCGCACCTGGAGGATTATGGTAAGAATTTATTCGCATGCTGTTACCAGACTTTGATTCATGATAACAGTCTGCCCAGATCGTTGTATTTTCTCTCTTCGGCTGGGGCCAAGCCGCACTCAATCTCAGGGATATCTATTTGTTTGTCCACCAGAGGATTTCCGAGCCGGGGGAAATTCATTCAAGTGGCCAGACTGTCCCGCCTATTGGTCACTAGACCCATCTGGTGCGAACCGCCTCGATCCCGAGGCCGCAAAAATACTTGACTTTCCAACTATTCATATCCAAACTTTCATATCTGGAAGGTCGTGGGTTGCGGACGTTTACGAAGGACTACGACGATTCCATCAAGGTAAAGGGTTTGACCCTGACAGTCAAGATTTCGCGAGACACCTCGGCTATCCACTGTTCGAGCTCTCGAGTGAGAAGGCCACTCCGTTGGAATATAGTAAGCCTATGTTCATGGACTTGTTTCATTTCAACTCATTTCATTCCAACAGATGACTGTCATTGGCCCTGCCATCCCAACAACCCCGTGTTTTGCCGAAAACTACAATACTTGTAAAGCTGTGGTGAGGTGCAATAGATTAGTCTCAATCAGATGTACACCATTCCACGAAAACAAAGGGTTCGTTCCTGACAGTCAAGATGTGGCGAGGCACCTCAGCCACTCGCTGTTCGAGCTCTCGGGTGAGGAGGTTCCACCCTTGCCATTTTATGGAAAACCCCTTTCATTAACGATCCAATTCATTCTATAAATCTCCAACAGTTTACCTGGAGGATCCCGTCAGTTGACAATTAACTCGCGAGAAGTTGTGCAGTAAACCACCGCAATAGCTCAACGAAAGCGTCATAAGGCGTCTCGTGTTGATGTGTTAAGCGGATTTGCCCCATGTACTAGTAGAACGGTGAGCAAAGGCGAAACTGTTTGACTGACGAGCAAAGTCAAAATGCAAATGTCTAAAAAGTAACGAGAAGGGGAAAATTGGTATATTGCTACGAGTAGTGGCCCAACGCTCGACAAAATACGGGATCCTCCTCCTCACACCACAATCGCTCGACTCTCCAGTATATAATATATGAGTGAAATATACCATAAAACAACCTGATCACCATTATGCGCCGGAAACGATGCGCCTGAATCCACGCCTCTCAACAGCTCATACAGTGGGTATTCAAAGTACCTCGCAACCTCCTCACTATCTGGATTACTAAACCTCCTGCCTTCATGAAATCGTCGCAGCTCTTTATAAACGCTGCGGTCGAAGGACAACCCAATCACGACAGTCTCGATATGAATTGCGGGAAATCCGAGGTCCTCGGTACTGAGGCGAACAGCACCAGATGGCCATTGATATAAATGTGCATGCTTTTCGGTGCGAAAATCCCGGAAGGGACAAACGAATAACTAGCCCTTGGAATCAGCAGGATTGGGGTGGTTAGCTGTGGGCAGACATCGAAAGATGAGCCGAACTTGATTGATGCATCCTATTTTTATGGATCGGCAAAGAAGTCGAGCCTGGGGCAGATTACCTCGTTGCTCACGCAGCAGGCAACAAGATGTGTGTTGATCACCGTAAATCAAATAGGGATGCAAGTTGGGCATAGCGGACCACGCCTCAAGCTGTTGCAGACCACTAGAGGGAACGTGGTAGGCGGCTGCTACAGCTACTCAACCGTGGGAATGAAGCGCGAAATGCCGGGGACGAAGACAGGCACACACCAGCGCAATATACCCAAACTTACCCGAAAAATCCCCTTTCGCCTTTTGTGGGCGGTTTCATAAATTACCAAAAAGGGCCGAGAGGATAGTCTGTTTTTAAGCGAAGGTGCTCGATTGGACCAGAAACCTTATCACATAATCAGCTTTTCGAGCCCTTCCTTGTCCTTTTCAACTTTGCTTATGTCTCTAGTGAAATCTTAGACATGCTATCTCCCTATTCCAATTTATTTGGATTTTCTGTGTGCCATTTGACGCCTTTGCGCAATGGTTGAAGTCGGTGAGTTTTTGTCACATAGATGTCACACCACATTGGACGACAACCTACCACATGGTTTTGAGGATGATTTCAGAGATTCTGAAGAGACAGATCGTCTCAAATAAGTTTCTAGAGCTGCTTTCCAAGTGAAAACATGCAGAAAGACGTGCCAGGCAGCCAAAACGACACGACAAGAGGTCAAATTCAAACTCCGACACTTACGTAACAAGATTCTGGTCCGATCGGGACCCCTCGCTTACTAACAGACTTCAACACAACGAGGTACGAGTTGGTAAGTGTTGTATCGTCTGTCTAGGAGAGACTAGAGAGGATGAGTAGTATTTGGTAGTGTTGACACCCGATAACTCACAATTTGAAACAATACGAAACTCTCAACCAACCCTAGCAGGCTTAACAGAGAATCCGCATAGGAGAAAACAACCACAGGGCGGACAGGTGGTACTATAACTGGTAGTAGCTCAGTGGAAATAGGTAATTTTTGGTTCAAGTTACTTGACCAACGGCAGCTGGCAGGAACAAGAACAATGGTGCACCATCACGCATTAATGGGGTAGTGGTAACCTGGGTCGTTGCCACATGGGCAAATGTATGCTCGACCCGCCGGGGGTTCGATTCCCCCTTAATGCATGAGGTTTACAATGAATCCACCTTTTTTTCTCTTGTCTCTGACCGTGGAGCTCGTTTCAAATTGAAACTCAAGTACTGTACTCCACTGTCCACACTGCATCGATTCACTCACACGGGACGTAGTCTATGTTACAGAGTCGATCGCGATATATTGAAGACATGAAGCACCAGATCTCTACCTGGATGTGCCAAGACACGAGCTAAAGTATACTACGTCTTACTGATGCGAAGGTGTTCGCTCAGCATTGGAAATTAGCTGAGAGGATGGGTGGTATTTGCAATTGGTCGCATTGGCCTCATAATCGAGCTGTTTTGACATTTCCTTCCGCTAACCAAACGCCCGTTCAGACACCTCCGAAGCCCGAAAACAGAATATATTCATCGAGAAAAGCAATCGCCGTGGAACCGAATGGGGAGACGGTGAGCTAAGTATGAGAGTATGGGGATAGCAGAAACTTGACGTAAGGTTTGAGGTCGAGCTTGAAGGAACGGCGGCTAGTGACTTCCCCATGGTGGTGAGCGGAATCGGACGTGCTCCGAGCGCTCTCCGTCGGAGCCAAGAGCTCATAGACCACTCGACGGCCAAGTGTGATCATAGTCGGTCCAGAGCGCACCGCGCGTCTGTCAATGTCCGTGGCGTTCTTGAATGTGGGTGCCGGAGTCGAGCCCAGCCCTACTATTAAAGGGAGGCATTTCTGAAACATTGAATGTGCGAAGTGTGGTATACACCAGCACCAATATGGCTCTCTGCTTGGACAGAGGGCGCGCTCCAAAATCGTCGCGACGAGCCGCAAGGAGGAAAAGCCTTTCGCTCGCATTTGAATTTGCCATTGGAGAGCGAGAGGGAAAGAAGGCGTGTGTGTGCGCAGCAAAGGCGTAGGAGGGAGGAGTGCGACACAGACATAGGCATGCAGAGAAGAACTCGGATGCGAACGAAGGGAATGGCCCGTCTTTCCTTGACGCTTTACAGACATTGCCAGTGGTAGTACATGTCCCATGGATTCGCACTCGGACAGCGCGACCGGTCCCAAGCGGAGGCGGAGGCCGACTTGCGCTATTATGGGAAAAATGCGCACGCGCACAAAACGCCCAAAGGCTTCGAAAACGCACAAACGCTACGTCGGCGTCAGGGTGAGAGTGATCATGAGAAGCTGCACGACGTCGAGCCTGCAGAAACAAAGGCCACGCAAGACGCTCTGCCAGCAAGGACGGCCTGTTTGCCAGACACACGATAGCAAGCCTGAGCAAGCACTGGCGAGCGATAATCAGTATACCCGGAAACGAAAATGAGCACAAACGCGCCGGCCGCCACAGCGGGGGGCGGAGGGAGATGTGGTGTGCGGACGACAGCAGTGGTAGAGAAGAAAGCAAATTGTAGGAAGACCTATGTGTGGGCACGACGAGGAACGGTGTGCGGGGTCTACCTCGGGAACAAGATGGGAAGGAGAGACGAGGAGGAAGAAGAGATGAACGAAAGGAACCAGGAGACGGGAAGGAAGAAACGACAGAGAGGCAGACAGACAGACTGCAAGGCGCACACGGGAGTACGTCGACGTCGACGTACCCCGCTCAGGCCCAGGTACAGGTGGGTGCGACCTTGATACATACCAGCGACAAAATACCCAGCCACTGGCCATAGACTCGTGGGAACCGGCATAGATCGAGCCATCAATCTGACCTTTGTACTTGTTTGTTCCTCAACAAAACCTAAATGTGAGTGGTTCCTGCTCCATAGCACGCCAAAAATTGAATATTTTGGTTAAAAATGGCTGAGTGATACACTAAGGACGATATTCCATTGTTTCATTTTATTTTTTCAAATTTATCTGAGCGTTTCTCGTGCTCGTATTGAACAATTCTTCCTTGGGAGTGCCGGCGTCACAGGTATGACATTTGTGTGCGATTCGTCTTGTCGTCTCGAGTTCCAATGATTTGGTTCAAGAGTACCATATTATTGCAAGGGAGTCTTCAGATACCAAATTGGTTCCATTTCAGCTCAGAACAACCACTCAATTCAGCGACCGTTGCTCGGGGAATCATGCGATCAATCAATTCCCACGGAGGAAAGAATGATGTCCAGCATGCGATACGGACCAGATGAGAACTGGACTCAACGGCATAATTTGTGGATAGGACTGCATAGACCACGAATTCCGACGTAGAATTTTTTTAATTGTCTTCAGTCCGATGCCGTGCCGCTTTTTCAGCTTAATTCGACATTTACTCTAGAACAAACAAGTTTTAAAAAAATTCACCTCGTAATCCATGTTCTACGACATCGAAGATAGTGGTTTGTACTTTTTGTTAATCAATATTGAGGGTGTGGAAGCTGGTGGACTTTGTTTCGCAAGCATCAGTTTTTGGAACCAGTGCGTTCTCGCGACAAACACATACAAAGCGAAGACTGATGGCTTGATCTATGCCGGTTCCCACATAGAGGACAGGAGACACGAAGCACCCCAGATGATTATTATTTGGCACCAGCAGGACCTCTGATTATCCCTTTGGAACTTAGATCCCCAAAATCCTGAAATCCTCGATTTTTGTCCGAACCTTTTTTTCTTTCCCACGCTTTTTGAGACTACAGAAATCGTGTTTTTCAGCTGGCGGTCATTTTCGGTTTTTTTTGGGTCAAAAATTTCCTCGATTTTTGTCCGAACCGCGGGATCAAAGTTCTAAAGGGATAAACAGGGGTCCTGCACCAGCCAGCATTGTGCTCCCAGTCCATCCGCATCAAATCGCTGGATAACTTTAGGCCATTTCAGAGGTGGGGCCGGAGAAACGGGAGAATGTATGGACATGAAGCTGGATTGCGCATGACATCACCTCAAGAGCTGCCGATTGCTGCCGCACACAACAACCAACTTTCTCACGCTGCCACAATCACGAAACGATACGTCATCACAACGCGTCGCGTCCAGGACCGCGCTCGACGCGCCAACAGGCCCCCTCATCCTCATTAACCTAATCTCAGCTTACTCTGGGTGCCTATTTATTTCTGAGCACCCCATAAACTCACGCGAATGCTGCTTCGCACAAGGAGCTCGCGGAATTATGCCCGCATCAGCTCGAATTGTCGATGCATATCAATGAAGGCAAAGATGTGTTCTGCGTCGTGGGCCAGCACGGGAAAAACGCTGGTATTGCAAGCGGGAGCAGTCGCTGCTCAGGCCCGCGGAGAAAAAGGTGTCGCGTCGATGATTGTGCCAAGAAAGGTTCTAGTGGAACAACAGGTGCGTGAATAATCCCATCCTTGACATCCTGGAAACTAGCGCAATGTATGCAGTACGGGCCCCGGCTGGTCCTTAATGGGACCGCGCCGGAATACACCTGCCTACCTACCATTTTTTGATCATTCCTTATCAGTCTACCACAAAATGCGGGTATAAAAGCCATAAGAAAGCACCATAACCCATTCACCCAAGTATTCTCATCTCAAACGACCAAGATCTAACCATGTCCACTTTCCCAGCATTTTCCTTCACCACAACAGCCGATGAGGTTGCCACCGCGTTTGCCCAAGAAATCCAAGGGAAAAATGGTGCCTCCTTGCCTGGCAAAGTCAAACACCGTTCGGCTAATAATCTGCAGTTCTAATTACGGGATGTTCCCTCAACGGTCTAGGATGCGAGACCGCACGCGTCATCGCGAAACACGCAAATCTTGTCATTATAACGGGATATAACGGCGAACGGTCTGTCGTCCTCTCCTAAAGCATTGCTCGTGCATTTGAATTTGTTAGGTTGAAGCTCTCCGAGGACGCCATCAAGAAGGAAGTTCCGAACGCCAACATTCGTCCCCTCAACCTTGATCTCTCCTCGTTCGCCGCCGTCCGCAAAGCCGCTGCAGAGGTCAACGCTTACTCTGAGCCCATACATGTACATCAAGGTGTATTTTACATCGGAGAATAGCTGCTGAACATTTCCAAAACTAGGTTCTCATCCACAACGCAGCGGCTGGCGTTCTGCCCTTGAGGTTCACCGTTGATGGTTTGGAGACCCAGATAGCAACGGACCACATCGGCCCGTTCCTGTTCACCAAACTCATTGTAGCCAAACTCCTCGCAGCGACGACGCCGAGTTATACCCCGCGAGTCGTGTTCGTCTCGAGCGTCGCGCACAGCTTCGGCTCCGGAATCGACTTTGACGCAATCACCCACCCGAACGCGGAGACGTACACCGACGAAAATGCATACTATATGGCCAAGTGTGCGAACATCCTGACCGCCATCGAGCTCTCGAAACGCTCCAAGGGCGCAATTCACGCGTACAGTTTACATCCAGGGGTAATCGGCACCAACATCACCCAAAGAAAGGAGTCGGTTTCGGCATTGCAGGCGATGGGCATACTTGGGCCCGATGAGCTGCCCAACACGAAGGATTTCCCGTGGAAGACCATTGCGCAGGGCGCTGCCACGTACGCCGAGCTCATTTTGAGTAGTTTCCATCTAATAAACTTGACTTTTGGCGCAGGACGGTTGCTGCATCGTTTGATCCTCGCATCAGCAGTATGTCTCGGTTTCGGCGGCTTTCCTGTTCGATTTTTCTATCACTTGCTCATCGATCGCTCTGATGCAGACAAACCCGGTTCGTACCTCGACGACTCGCAGATTGCGAATGAGGCTGTAGCCGCTCACAGTTCCGATCCAGTGAGTCCGCCGGCGCGTACTTGCAGATTTATATGCTGGCTAACCGAACCGACAGGCCAATGCTGAAAGGCTTTGGACCTTGACCGAAGAGATGATCGGCGAGGAGTTTACTTTTTGAACTCTAGTGCGCGGTATATGGTCTGCTCATATAATTCAGTAATACACCAAAGCCGATAGTCACTGGCTAAGTTGAATGTTGGAAGCCTATTCATTTAGTGGCTCGAGGCTTGAGGCTGGCAATGGTTGGTTTAAATAAGTCACGTAACCGCCAGATTGAGTTGAACCATTGATGCCGTGTGATCCGGCCCAACTCTCTTCTCACACACTCACCTTCACTACCCAACTCCTCCACTGAAAAACGCCAAAATTATTTTACGTTTTCCGCATAGATATGAAAGGCGCTGCAAAGTGGATCTTCATTTCTAGCAATTCTGCATGACGTCTTCGATCTCCGTGGCCTGCTGGTTCGCCATTCAATCGTTTCTAAGGTCGCCTGATCCACGGCAATGAACTGGAATTATTGGACCCTCCGGTTTTAGGAAGACACGTCACTCAACAAACAGAAGATTCGGACTTGTTATGCTGGACAACGAACACCCTAGAGAGTGGATGATTTCAATCTCAGTAACAGCAGCCCGTGTAGGAGACGTACGCACAACCCGGCACTCAGTGCCCGTGGATGGTACCAACTCCGAGCCAGGCCGTACAGCGGACTCCCTGCAGCATGATTGGTTCACCCTAATTGCGACTCCAACGCCTCCTGCGCAAGTTTCGCCAGCAAGCAGCTCGCGTATGCAGTGCTCGCTCGCTCGTGCCGAGGCATCTCCGGTCGAAGCAACTGCAAGCGAGAACATGTGCGTCCGCCCCAGGATGTTGCCCCTGTGAGCGACAACGTACGCGTACGCATCTTGCTACTATTACTATCATTGTAATTTGACGCCTAACATACCGCGCACAGTACCCGTTCACATACCTTCCTTGCCCACACCGTGACTTTCCGCAAGGAGCGAAGATATTCGGAGACCCAACGCCGACGAATACGACGCTTCCAACGCCTCCCATCCCGGCATATCCCCGAGAGATGTCCAGGGCCATCCTTCAGCGTACATATTCCTGCCATCATGGTGCAATTCTGCGTCGCCCAACCCTTCTCCGATGCTGAACCAAGTTCTCAATCCCTTGCTCACCACCGACGACGACGGTGCCTTCAGCATCATGCATGATGTTTCTGACAACGCCAAGCTTGTTCCTGCCATTCGACAACCTGCCCCCGTTATCTTTTATCTTGCTCTTCCCGTCGCTCTATCACTGAGCGAGATCCTCCGGCGCCCTGAAATCTGCTATCCATATATCTGATATCTCAAGACTCTCAACTACACAACCCCGTGCCCGCCCTGGTTAAGATCCCGTGAAAACGCCAGGACGAAGGCGGCCTGCGTGCCCGGCGCAATTTATCCAAAATGGGATGTCGAGTAATCGAAGCAAAGCAGTGTTGTGTCCGCCTCTGATAGGGACCTTCAAAAGGTAGGTTAGGCTCCGTTCGGGGGCTCTGCGTACGTACGCATTTGCTTTGGACACAGATCGGACAAGAGCTGAACAGAAATCGGATCCTGAAGGTTGAATTCGCTGGGGCGTAGATTCTACCTTGGAATCTCGCATAGAATCCCTGTCAATCCAAGTTTCGGGCTCTTGGCGAGCAGCAAGTTGGTCGGAGATATGCGCGTGAGGTAATTGACAACGGGCTCGCTTCCTGTCACTTCCCGTGGTTCAGTCGCTTGCAACTCGATTCTACTTGCAGCATACCACTTTAGGGTTGCTTGAACGCCATCCAGCCAGTTTGGAACAAATCCTTATTCTCACAAATAGACCCCGCGAGGTGAGGCGCGAGCTGAGGGTACGACGACGTGACGCCGTATTGCTGCGTTCATACTAAAGCCATAGTTATGGCACCCGAACCCCTATTTGTGTGCGCTATGGAAGCATATGCTTGACAAGGCATGTGCTTCGATTTTGGCGGGATCTGCGTACGTACGCAGAGCCCCCCGAACGAGGCGTTATCAGTCTACCACAAAATGCGAGTATAGAAGCCATAAGAAAGCACCATAATCCATCTACCCAAGCATCTCATCCCAAACGACCAAGGTCTAGCCATGTCTACTGTCCCAGCATTTTCCTTCACCACAACAGCCGATGAAGTTGCCACCGCATTTGCCCAAGAAATCAAAGGCAAAAATGGTACACCTCTTTGCCTGGCGAAGTCAAACATCGTTCGGCTAATAATTTGCAGTTCTAATAACCGGAACGTCGCTCGACAGGATTACAAGCATAAAAACTCATATTTGGCTTTGTCTGTAGGAACTTCACTCGACGGTCTGGGTTGGGAGGCTGCCCGTGTCATCGCGAAACACGCGAACCTCGTCATTATAACGGGATATAACGAGGGGCGGTCTGTCGTCATCTCCTGAAGCATTGCTCGTGCACTTAAATTTGTGTCAGATTGAAGCTCTCCGAGGACGCCATCAAGAAGGATGTTCCGAGCGCCAACATTCGTCCCCTCAACCTTGATCTCTCCTCGCTCGCCGCTGTCCGCAAAGCTGCTGCAGAGGTCAACGCTTACTCTGAGCCCATACATGTACATCCAGGTGTATTTTTGTATTGGAGAATAGCCGCTAAAAGCATTGCAGGTTCTCATCCACAATGCAGCGGCTCCCATTCTGCCCTTCAGGCTCACTGTTGATGGATTGGAGAGCCAGATGGCAGCGGATCACGTCGGCCCGTTCCTGTTCACCAAACTCGTTGCAGCCAAACTCCTCGCAGCGCGGACGCCTCGTTACACCCCGCGAGTCGTGTTCGTCTCGAGCTGTGGCCACGCCTTCGGCTCTGGAATTGATTTCGACGCAATCACACACCCAAACGCGGAGACGTACACCGCCGAAAATGGATACTATGCGGCCAAGTGTGCGAACATCCTGACTGCCATCGAGCTCTCAAAACGCTCCAAGGGCGCAATTAACGCGTACAGTTTACACCCGGGGGTAATCTCCACCAAGCTTAACTCAAGAGAGGAGTCGATTGCAGCATGTCAGGCGATGGGCATACTTGGGCCCGATGGGCTGCCCAACACGAAGGATTTCCCTTGGAAGACCATTGCGCAGGGCGCTGCCACGTACGCCGAGTTGAATTAGTTTCCATCTAATAAACTCATCGTCTGGCGCAGTACGGTTGCGGCATCGTTTGATCCTCGCATCAGCGGTATGTTTCGGTTTAAATCCCTGTTTGATTTTTCTGTCACTTGTTCATCGATCACTCTGATGCAGACAAACCCGGTTCGTACCTCGACGACTCGCAGATTGCGAATGAAGCTATAGCCGCCCACAGTTCCGATCCGGTGAGTCCGCCGGCGCGTACTTACAGATTTATGTGCTGGCTAATCGGACCGGTAGGCCAATGCTGAAAGGCTTTGGACCTTGACTGAAGAGATCATTGGCGAGGAGTTTACTTTTTTGAACCCTAGTGCGCGGTATATGGTCTGCTCATATTATTCAGAGCCGATAGTCACTGGCCGAGTTGAATGCTAGAAGCCTATTCATTTAGTGGCTCAAGGCTCGAGGCTGCAGCCGGTTTTGAGTTGAACCAAGAGTTGAACCATTGATGCCGTGTGATCCGGCCCAACTCTCTTCTCACACACTCATCTTCACGACTTACATAACTCCTCTACTGGAAACCGCCAAAATTATTTTACGTTTTCCGCATAGATATGAAAAGCGCTGTAAAGTGGGTCTTTATTTCTAGCAATTCTGCATGACGTCTTCGATCTCCGTGGCCTGCTGGTTTGTCATTCAATTGTTTCTAAGGTCGTCTGATCCACGGCAATGAACTGGAATTATTAGACCCTCCGGTTTTAGGAAGACACGTCACTCAACAAACAGAAGATTCGGACTTGTTATGCTGGACAACGAACACCCTTGAGAGTTGATGATTTCGACTCAAGCGAGAACATATGTACATCCGCCCCAGGCTGCCCTGTGCGCGACAACGTACGCGTACGCATCTTGTTACTATCACTATCATTATACTTTGACGCCTTAACATACCGCGCCCAGTACCCGTTCACATATCTTCCTTGCCCACACCGCGACTTTCCGCAAGGAGCAAAAATATTCAGAGAACCAACGCCGACGAATACGACGCCTCCACCGCCTCCAATCCCGGCATATCTCCGAGAGATATACAGTGTCCCCCTGCTATCCTTCAGCGTAACGGTATTCCTGCCGTCATGGTGCACCTCTGTGTCGCCCAACCCTTTTCCGATGCTGAACCAAGTCCTCAATTCCTTGCTCACTACCGACGACGGTGCTTTCACCACCGTGCATGATGTTTCTGACAACGCCAAGCTTGTTCCTGCCATTCGACAACCTGCCCCCGTTATCTTCTATCTTGCTCTTCCCGTCGCCCCATCACTGAGCGAGATCCTCTGGCGTCCTCCCCACTTTTCGAAGCCTACTTTCCCGCCTCCTTCCCCGTCTCTGTAGATCCATATCATTTGAAATCTGCCATCCATATATCTGATATCTCAAGACTCTCAACTACACAACCCCGTGCCCGCTCTGGTTCACACCCGTGAAAACGCCAGGACGAAGGCGGCCTGCGCGCCCGGCGCAATTTATCCAAAATGGGATGTCGAGTAATCGAAGCAAAGCAGCGTTGTGTCCGCCTCCGATAGGGACCTCCAAAAGGTAGGTTAGGCTCCGTTCGGTGGCTCTGCGTACGTACCCATTTGCTTTGGACACAGATCGGACAAGAGCTGAACAGAAATCGGACCCTGAAGGTTGGATCCGCTGGAGCGTAGATTCTATCTTAGAATCTCACATAGAATCCTCGTCAATCCAAGTTTCGGGCTCTTGGCGAGCAGTTTGGTCGGAGCTATGCGCATGAGGTAATTGGCAACTGGCTCGCCTCCTGTCGCTTCCCATGGTTCGGTCGCTTGCAACATTCTACTTGCAGCGTACCACTTCAGGGTTATTTTATTTTAGATGGTTTTTGCTTGAATGCCATCCAGCCAGTTTGGAACAAATCATTATTCTCACAAATAGAGCCCGCGAAGTGGGGCGCGAGCTGAGGGTACGACGACGTGGCGTGTTGCTGCGTTCATTGTGCGTTCATACTAAAGCCACAGTTGCGGCACCCGAACCATCATCCGCGTGCACTATGGAAGCATAGTTTGACGGGATCTGCGTACGTACGCAGGGCACCCGAACGGGACGTTATCAGTCTACTAAAAATAGGGGTACAAAAGCCATGAGAAAGCACCCACCCAAGTATTCTCATCCCACACGACTAACGTCTAGCCATGTCCACTGTCCCAGCATTTTCCTTCACCACAACAGCCGATGAAGTTGCCACGGCGTTTGCTGGAGAAATCAAAGGCAAAAATGGTACACCTTCTCGCCGAGTAAATCAAAACATTTTGTCTGATAATCTGTAGTTCTCATTACCGGCACGTCGCTCAACGAGATTAAAAATACAGAAGCCCATATATCGCTTTGTCTGTAGGAACTTCCCTCGACGGTTTAGGATGGGAGGCTGCCCGTGTCATCGCGAAACACGCGAACCTCGTCATTATAACGGGATATAACGAAGAGCGGTCTGTCGTTCTCTCCTGAAGTACTGCCAGTGATTAAATTTGTGTCAGATTGAGGCTCTCCGAGGACGCTATCAAGAAGGATGTTCCGAGTGCGAACATTCGTCGCCTCAACCTTGATCTTTCCTCGCTTGCCGCCGTCCGCAAAGCCGCTGCAGAGGTCAACACTTATTCTGAGCCCATCCATGTACATTCAAGTGGTTCCTTGTGGCCGAGAATAGATGCTGAAAGCATTGCAGGTTCTCATCCACAACGCAGCGGCTCCTATTCTGCCCTTCAGGCTCACCGTTGATGGATTGGAGAGCCAGATAGCAACGGGCCACGTCGGCCCATTCCTATTCACCAAACTCCTCGCAGCCAAACTCCTCGCAACGCGGACGCCGACTTACACCCCGCGAGTCGTGTTCGTCTCGAGCATCGCGCACGTCTTCGGCTCTGGAATTGATCTCGACGCAATCACACACCCGAACGCGGAGACGTACACTCCCCAAAATGGATACTACGAGGCCAAGTCTGCGAACATCCTGACGGCCATCGAGCTCTTGAAGCGCTCCAAGGGCGCAATTAACGCGTACAGTTTGCACCCGGGGGTAATCTCCACCAAGCTCAACTCAAGGGAGGAGTCGATTGCAGCATGTCAGGCGATGGGCATACTTGGACCCGATGGGCTGCCCAACACGAAGGATTTCCCGTGGAAGACCATTGCGCAGGGCGCTGCCACGTACGCCGAGTTCATTCAAGTAGTTTCCATCTAATAAACTTGACTTTGGGCGCAGTACGGTTGCTGCATCGTTTGATCCTCGCATCAGCGGTACGTTTCGGTTTCTCTGAGTCTGATTTTTCTGTCACTTGCTCATCGATCGCTCTGACGTAGACAAACCCGGTTCGTACCTCGACGACTCGCAGATTGCGAATGAAGCTGTAGCCGCTCACAGTTCCGATCCGGTGAGTCCGCCGCGTACTTGCAGATTTATGTGCTGGCTAACCGAACCGGTAGGCCAGTGCTGAAAGGCTTTGGACCTTGACTGAAGAGATCATCGGCGAGGAGTTTACTTTTGAACCCTAGTGCGCGGTATATAGTCTGCTCATATAATTCAGTAATACACCAAAGCCAATAGTCACTGGCCGAGTTGAATGCTAGAAGCCTATTCATTTAGTTTGGCCGGTCACAATTTTCCAGCCGACGTGCGCTGTTCTTTGGCTTTTCTGCCATATTTCCTCGTACACCAGCATCAGCACCAGCACTAGTACCAGCAGCTCAGCTCAGACCAAACCAAAACAAAGACGAAGACCACGCAAGCCGAAGCAGCAAGACCACGCAAGACGCGGCACGAGCACGACGAAGCAAGACGCGGTGCCAGCTGGTCTGCCGGACACACAATAGCAACAGCGATTTTCATAAGATACCGTGACGGCGCAAACGAGCGAGCGAGCAAACAATAAGTAAGTAAGCAGGTAGGCGGGCAAAGGCAAGTAGGTACGTAGGCCGAGCAACGAGTCGCCGAACGGCAGCGCAGACGAACTGGGTGGCGAAGGCGAGACGCGGTATGCGGTATGCGGACGACAGCGTACGAGGGCATGGGTGGTCGATCGAATATGAAGGAATGGAAGACGAGGACGTATGCACGCGACGCGGCCCGGCCTGAACAGGGGTGTGTGCGTGCGTTGCGGGAATGAGAACGGGCAAGGGGAGGCGAGGGAAGAAAAGACGAGCGAAAGGAACGAGGCGAGGAAAAAGAAATGGAGAAGAAGCGAGGGGAAAGAGACGACTCGGACGTCGACGCGCTGGGGAACGGGAGTATATGATACGCGCAAGGACCAGTTGGAAAGAGAACGAAGTGTGGCGGTGCCCGGCCCCCGGCCCGTCATCAGCACATTCAAACTCCGCCTGATCCTGCTACACACCCACTCCGCGTCCGTCGACACCACCCACCGTCCTTCCCAACACCCTAGATCAAATGGTGAGTCGCCCACTCGCCCCAGAACGCGTCCAGCAGCCCTCTGCGTGAATATGAGAGCAGGAGACGGGCTATGGACGTGGATGCGCGGGAGCCAATTTGGATGACGCTGACGAAAATTTTTTGGGAATTTGTGCAGGCCACTGCCGAGCTCGCAGCAACCTACGCCGCCCTCATCCTGTGCGACGATGGCATTGAAATCACGGTTAGTCCCGTCGCATGGATTTAACCAGGGACAAGAGCTAACTCGTCGCACAGTCGGACAAAATCTGCACGCTGACCAACGCCGCCAACGTCGAGCTGGAGCCCATCTGGGCCACCCTCCTCGCAAAAGCCCTCGAGGGCAAGAACGTAAAAGACCTCCTCTCAAACGTCGGCGCAGGCGGAGGCGCACCCGCTGCTGGCGGCGCTGCTCCCGCAGCTGGTGGCGCGGCCGCGGCGGAGGCACCGAAGGAGGAGGAGAAGAAGGAGGAGGAGAAGGAGGAGTCCGACGAGGATATGGTGAGCTGCCCCTTCCTAGCCTTCGTACTGCGCACTGACGCGTCGTCAGGGCTTCGGTCTCTTCGACTAATTTCGCTTTCCTTCGCTACCTACTCTACACATTTTGCTTGTATTCCCCTACCACGAAATCACTGCATGCATGCTTTGGGATCCTGCAATTACAACGTTCGAGTGCAAGTCTGCCTGCGATTACTGCGCTGGGTGTGAGAGGGTCTGAGAGCTGAGCGCTGAGGTGGCCTTGAGGTCCGAGATGGCATCGACGTGCATGTTGGTCTGAGTTGTGATATCCGGCGTCGACGTCGCTTGCGTGCTTCCGCATTTGCTACGGACGGTGCAGCTAGGCTAGAGCTCAACCACCGGTCCGCTGTACGATGGGAGCCACACGCTTGGAGGGTGTTGGTAGGCGACCGCGGCACCGCTGGAGTGTGTCTGCGCGTCGTCCTGCAGTGTACCGTCGACGTATAAGAACCGGCACATCTATGAAAGCGCCGCCGCATGAGGGCACGTCGGTCCAAGCTCTCCCATTGCAATTTCTTGCTGCGCACGTATGAACATAAACTTTGCAGCGCTACCTACCGTGCTTCCCCATCCCGGACCAGAGTGCAAGTGGGTGTTGTGTACGGTACACAGCTGCCTTATATTGTTCGTTCATAGAAGTAATAGGCATCCAAATCTGGGTTCGACTCCCGGCGCCCGCATCACCAATGAACATGGTTCCTTTTTCTTTGTTCCTATCGAGGTAAGGGAGTTCTTGTACATACCCTCCGCATTGCGGAGGACACACAAGTGGGTGCCGTGTACGGTACACAGCTGTGTCATATGATAAGCCTGGCCGCGGGAAGGTATTGAGCAGCTGAATTCGGGTTCGACTCCCGCCACCCACATTCGTGTTCCACCGCGATCTTTTTAGCTATCCTCGAACCGTAGAATCCGATACTGAGAAGAAACATTCTTCGTTTACTCGCCGCGGCGCTCGATTCGACAGCAACTTCAACTGCGCCTGGCCGACTCGTGGACCCTTTCATTAAAAGGAACACTGGCCTCGCTCCTGCTCGATAATGGAACCACTCCACGGCCATTCTATCTATCCAGTCGAGTCCTTAAAGGGGAGGGTACAAGCGGGTGCAGTGCTCGGAGCACGGCTGCTACATATTCTACTGAACAGTCCTCACCAGTGAGCAGTGTTGCAAACCGGGTTCGACTCCCGGCGCCCATGTTCCCATCGCAAGGATATCTTTTTGGGCCCGAATGCCACCAAGCACATATCAAAACTGGCGTTGATTCACGCCGCTTTATTCGAAGGCAGGAACGTTAGCCTGAATCTCAAAGCATTCGAGTATGTACTCGCTCGCTCGTCCACATTCATTTGAAAAAATTTCCACTCTCTTGCCCGGCTTCCGCACGATAATTTGAACCACTACAGACTCATTCCACCCATAGAAGGTACAAGCGGGTGTAGTGCTTGGAGCACGGCTGCACTATATGCATCCTAACTCTGCTTGAAAAAATTGAGCAGCCAAGTCTAGGTTCGACTCTTGGTGCCCGTATATGAAAACGATGGGGTCCTTTTTTCTTCTCGACTACAGCGCCGCTTGATTCGAAGGCAGGAAGGAATTTCGAAGCTGAATTCCAAAACATTCCAGTACGTTCGTCCATTGCGCACACATCTAGTTGAAAGATTTCCTCCCGCTTACAGTACCTAACGCCTTCTCAATAATCATCACATATGTCCTTCGCATCCTACGGAGGTACAAGTGGGTGTTGTGCTCGGAGCACAGCTGTGTTATATGATTGTTCTTCACCCTCGTTAGCAGCCAAACCGGGTTCGACTCTCGGCACCCGTGTGCATATCCTGCCGATATTCTTTTTCTTCTTCTCGAATGCTAGCAAGTAGATTCAGATAGTTCAAGATACTTTTGTCGTTGAATTACAGCATCGTTTGATTTGGAGGCAGGAACCTGAACCCCAAAACATTCGAGGACCCGCTCATCCGTCCATTGCACTCACATCTACTCACTCGAAAAATTCTCTCTCTCCTACCTGGTCCCTCCTCAATACCTAATTGCTGCACATATGCTTCACATCCTACAGAAGCACACACAAGTGGGTGTGGCGTACGGTACGCAGTTGCCTGCCTGAGCTGTTAATAAATGCGTGATTTTCAAGTTGATCGCTGGATTAGCTGCTATAAATTGGGTTCGACTCCCGGCGCCCACGTACAGAGTCCCAGTTGTCTTTGTTCTTCTCGAATGCCAGGGGGGTTCAAGATATTTTTGTTTTTGACTCGTGGCGCTGCTTGATTCGAAGGCAGGCAGGAAGCTGAATTCCAAAGCATTCGAGTATTTACTCGTCCCTGATTACTTTCATTCAAAAATTTTCCTCTCGCTTGCCAAGCACCTTTATAATTTAAACCAGCAGCCTGAGTAGACGCTCATCCCATCAGAGTAGGTATAATCGGGTGTGGTGCTCGGAGCACGGCTGCGCCATATGTGATTCAGTACGTCCACGCATGAAATTTGGGCAGCCACATTCGGGTTCGACTCCTGGCACCCGCGTCCATGGTTCTTCATGTATTTTTTTCCCTCCGCGACATGCCAGCAGAGCTGAAGATACTTTCGTTACCTCGCGGCGCCGTTCGATTCCAAGGCAGGAAGGAAGCTGAATTCCAGCATTCGAGTATGTACTCCGAGTCGCTCGTTCGTCCACATCTATGTGAAACATATGCATTTGCTCTCTTACCTGGCTTATATGTGAATGACGACCAAAATTTGGGCAGCTAACTCCGGGTTCGACTCCTAGCGCCTGTGTTAAGCATCTTCTCTATAAAGTCTTTTTTTTTTTAGGCGTCATACCCTCGAAACTTTCAAAGATTCTGAAGATACTTGCTGGAGGATGATCGCTCGTCCTCGTTCCTATGCTTCGCAGGTCCTTGCAGTAAAGTCGATAAATACTGATGAAGAACCACTACCAGTCTTGTTCTCGCACAATAATACACACCTTATCTCGGGCATGCCAGGGGGTATGGCGTACGGTACGCAGTTGGATATTTCTCGTGGTGAGTGGCAGAGTTTGAACAGTCCACTTCGGGTTCGACTCCCGGTGCCCGCATCATACTGTTGTATGGGTTTTTTTCTTCTCAAATGCCAGCGGAGTTCAAGATACTTTTGTTGTTGGATTGCAGCACCGCCAATCGAATCGAATCATTCGATGGAAGGAATTAAAAGCAACTGGCACCATCCAGGCCTAGGAAGGAAATTTTGGAATTCCGAGGCCAAAGCTGCTCATTGCTTGTCCATAGTAAAATTTAAATCACTACAGGTCCACCCCACTCGCCAAGGGCACAAAGGGGCGTGGTGCTTGGAGCGCAGCTGCTCTATATCTTCCATTTCATCCTCGGTAATCAGCAGCTAATTGTAAATCGGGTTCGATTCCCGACACCCACATATTTGAGCTCTTGATCTCTTTTTTCTTCTTGCTCTTGCCCCCGCTCGGCAGGGCCCTCATCGCGTCGTCGAATCAATTTTATCTTATCCGCAGCCGCGTTCGGGGGACAGACAGGTGATGGAACCAAAGCTGATCTTGAATTCACAAAACTGGTCCAAGATAAGTATGTGCGCAACTTCAAGCCTCAAGTGGACTGAGTGCCTGCCTATGACAATGCAGTATGTACAATCCACTGTACAAGTGGGTGTGATGCTAGGAGGCACGGCTGCGACATATGGCGAATGCATCCTTATAAAATAATATATCCTGGACCAGTAGCCAACTGGGTTTGATTCCCGGCACCCACATTTGAAATTTTCGATTTGGCTTTTCTTGTTCCCAAGTAGACGAAAGGTGAAACTAGAATGCTTTCGCAGGGAGCGAACCGGCATTTTTTTTTGGAATCTCGAAGCTTCAAGCTGCTCACTGCTCGTGCATACATTTATTCAGTGATACCCCCTTGCACCCCACTCAATAATTCAAATCACTACACACCCGCTCCGGAGATACAAGCGGGTGTAGTGCTTGGAGCACAGCTATCAAATCTTGTTCAGTGGTCTTTGATAAAAAATAGTCATATATCAGGTTCGACTCCTGGCACTTGCGTACACGACTAAGTCGGCCCTTTTTTGGTTGGCTTTTGGTCTAATTCGTCGGTGGACAGTCGAACTGCGGTTCGGAGCTCATTTGTCCATTGCGCTTACCGTTCGAAAAATTCCTCCCACTTGCTTAGCTCCCCTCCATAATTTAACACTATACATCCATCCCAACCGTGGGAGATACAGGCAGCTGTAGCGTACGGTCCGTAGCTGTATCAGCTGTCAAGTAATGCAACGCAATTTGAGCAGCGAACTTCGGGTTCGACTCCCAGCACCAGCATGGCGAAGTTCACGGTTTACTTCTTTTCTCTTTTGATTTCTTCCTTTTTCCCTTTTGAGCTAGCGCGGGTGTTGTCGAACCGTGAGAAGCGGAGGCGGGGCTTCAGGCGCGCGCGAGATCTGCCAGCAGTTCGAAGCAAAAAGGGTATTTGTACAAAATAAATAATAGCCTTAATATATCTTGAGTGCCTGCCAATGCACAGGAAGCCTAATAAATACCGCCCCTAAGGTACAAGCGGTGTAGTATTGTTGGCGCAACAAATGTCAGCGGCTAAAATAGGTTCAATTCCCACCACCCGCATGTTCCGAAATCATCTTTTTTGCAGGGACTACATAAATAGCGGAAGCTCAAGAGCGCTCAAGCTTGAAGCCGGCTCGCAGCAGAGTGATGGATGTTGAAGAGGAAAAATTTCACTTCACGTATTCCGATGCATTATTTCCATAGTCCCGGTCGAGTCCTCGATCTGGTACAGTATATGTACAGACATACATACCACCACTCGCACTGTATGGGTCTATAAGTGGGTGTAGTGTTTGGAACACAGGTGCATTAATTACCTAAAAGCAGGTTCGACTCCTGTCCGCATTCTATAAATCTGAGGTTATTTCTTTTCTTTTTCTTGTTGAACATGTCCTCAAGTGAGGTTAATTGTCAGGCTCGTCCGGTTTGATTCTTCAAGTTCAATTTGCAGGTAGTGACATTGCTTACAGCCAAGAAAAAGAGAATCCATTTATTTCGAGGCATGTCTGCATGATCTTCGAGCCAAGTATATGAGTATACTGATACACCTTCCGACCGTCCAGGCGCGGGCAAACAATCTAAAATAGGTAAGCTGCGCGTGAAAGGAAGTAAGGGAATTGTGCGAGTGCTTCAAGATCTGCTTGGCACCATGACAAGTCACTAAGTGGCAGAAGGGCGAGTTATGAGGTAGGTGAAGAACGGAGGCGACGGCGAGAGCGAGGACGACAAGGAAGACGAAGAGCGTGGGTGTAGGCGATGGCGGAGGCGAAGGCAAAGTAAGAAGCGACTTATGTGCGAACTGTGGGCAGTGAAGTGTTTTTATTCAACAGAAAACCTCGTACTTATACAAAAGATGGAAAATATGGAAGAACAAACCAAAACAGAGGTACCAGGGACGTCTAGGAGGGATTAGGAACCGTGTGGAGTTTGGCGAATATAGTATAGGGTCGAAACAATGTGTTGTGAGCGCATCATAACTGCATTTGCACAGAAAAGGGAAATATTTAGTAGGGTTGAAGACATCTGGCCCTGGTTGGACAGGAGATGATAGAGACGTTGACAACATCTTCAGGGAGGTTCCTGGCAACGAAATAGAGCGGGAGCGCAAGGTTTAGTGGCGTACAACGCGTTGGAAGTGAGAGTAAAGGGTGAAATAGTAATTTGGTTGAATTTGTTGGATTGATCGGGAATAGCCATTTCGGGCGTGGCGCGCAAGCGTGCGCATCAATACAATACTCATTTCCAAGTACTCCATAAAATACAAGCAGATGCAATGTGCGGTACACGGTTGATTTCCGAAAATCAGGACAGCTGCAGTGGGTTCAACTCTCACCATCTGCATTCGAAATTCGTGACCTAGTTTTGCTTTTTCTTTTGCGGCCAGTTTGTTGGTTGAATTTCTATTTGGTGGGGAGTGATTATTGTATCCACGTTGCTAGTGGAATAACATTATAGAGTGAAGGAAAGGTGGAAAACATTTATTTGAAGGCATTTCTGCTGGTGCAACAGTTCCCTCTGTCAGTACATACCATCTCTCGCACTCCCTCAAATATGAGTGGATGTGGTGTACGGCACACGGTTGAGTTTATCTGTAGCAATACCGAAATCGGTTATCAGCTGTAGTGGGTTTGAATCCCCCCCATCTGCATTTGATGTTCGCTACTAACTTTCGATTCTTCTTAAGAACGACGAAACTGCCACTTCCGATGACAAACGTGCTTTGACAAAGTCGTGGCGCGCCATGCTAGCGTACGCTCTCGATGCCACCTTCAGATCGGCGGATAACTTGAGATTCATAAAGCAGAGAGTACTGGTTATTTCTGCCGATTTTCGAGTTGATATCCACTAGACTGGCACTCAGCGAGTCGGCCGAAGCTGTCCATATTCACGCTGCCAGATATGCCCGTATTTCCTGACGAACGACCATCTCAAATTGAAATAAAGCATTGGTACCCATGAATGTTTCTATGTTTACGTTTCCACGGGTTCCATTTTGGATTCCCGAAAATTACCAAAACGGGCGAGAAGGATGAGTGATATTTGGCGATGTTTGGTCATTGATCGATTCCCCTTCCCAACGTTCACCTCGTCGCTTAGGCACCGATTTTCTCGTCCCAAGCTTACAATTGCACAAATGTGCCGCTCTTTCAAAAACTTCAGTGGAACCGAAGATATCACTGTACACCGACAGATTGGCATTGATTTGACTCGACATGTGAACTGTCTCTCTCTCTAAACCATGACCACTCACTTGAATTTCCCTCGCGAACTCATCGTCGAAGTTATCTAATGTCTTGGAGATGATTTTGAGACCCTCAAAGCTTGTTCTCTGGTCTCCTGGGCATGTGTCTCGCGCTGCAGATCCTATCTCTTCGAAACATGTGTCCTGACTCCAGAGAATATCGTCGACTTCCGCGACCTGCTTTCGTCTGCCTATTGCACCTTCTCGTCGCACATACGCAGAATAAAGGCCTCGAGATACTCAGGGAGCCCCGATGACTACGTATTTGACGACATTGCGGCATCTTTGCGCGACTTCAAAGATATTCGCGAGCTTTGTACCGAAATGAAGCTCAGTACCGTACACAGCGACGCATGTCCCTTATTCTGCACGGGGTTCATGACGGCTTTCCCGTACCTCACGCGCCTCGACTTCGGCTTCACGGTTGAGGACCGCTGGAGGTCTTGGAATTTCACTACGCCGCTTTTCGAGATGATATTTCTCTTCCCAGCCTTGCGGGAGCTGCACCTCTTCGAGTTCTGGCAACACACTCATACGCGCATGGTGGCAAACTGGCAGCTTCAGGGGTGTCCCATACAGAGTGGTCGGACTTATGCGCACGACCGACACGGATTGGAAAAGGGCTTATGAAACCTCGCCAACCTTTCTACGGAAGGGACTAAAGATCCCAACAACCATCCACCAAAAAATCAAAAGCGTAGTTTGGATTGAGGTAGTCAGAAATTCCATGTTTTTCAGTTTTTCTGTTGGAAATGAGCGAAACCTCGAATCGATATGGCTCGCAGGCTGCTCACCTCCAAGTGCAAGTATTTGCCCACACGTACCATTCAATTCTGAACTTGTCGTCACTGTAGTCACTGTAGCGTACCCGCGATTACCCAGGTACGTCGAGATCTGCACCAATGTTTCGCATAATGAAGAAAGAAAGAAGCTCTTGTTTGTTGCAAGTGAGGAGATTGTACTTGCTGCTTGCTGCATGATCTCGTTCCCGAATTGTGTTTCATGCACCAATTTTGTCATCATGCTCTCGATGCGTCGCAGGTCCATTGAATTTTCGACCTTCTGTACAGTTATAGCGTGCTCGATGCGGAACGCAGTGCATTCCGTACGAGAGACCGAAAACGCCTGTGGTTCGTGGTCAACGTTGTCTTTTACCGGGAGTAAGGCGCTCACGGTGAATTGGAGGAAGCATTTATCGACATGCTCCTTCACACTTTTAATGGCCGATTCTATGTCATGGCGTTTCAACCAGGTTCTGAAGCGGACGCCGAATCCGCGAAGACCTTGCTTTCGGCCGGCTGCAGCGAGTCTATCGGTGAGAAAGCGAGCGTGTAATATGTCCCTAGAAGGGAAGAACGAAGGTTGTAAGGATAGAACGGGAAGCTCCGCATTGGGTTCCGGGCCACAGTTGCCGGAGACTCACGCTTTGAGGTCTTCCAGTGCGCGGACCAAGTGGGGTGCCAGAAAATCGCTCTCGTTGCCTGCTGTAAGCTCATGGAGCCTACCAAGGGTGCAGATAATATCCTCCGTGAGCGCAAGGACGAGTTTTCGATTGGTTTTGACCTACTCCCTCTGTATTTAGTAAACAGTCCCAAACGGGTGCAGTATGGAATATGAACACGTACTTTTTCGAACGAGCGTCGAATACTCTGGCCCAGAGAGAGGAGATCCTTGACGAAGGTCGCGAGAGTGATTACCGTTGTAGTTACGGAGATGGGGTCCATTGCGCAACGCATTAGAATTAATCGAATATAAAACGAAGAGAAGCTGTAAAACTGCCAAAAATAGCTTCGGCGTTGAAATATTGTTACCGAATATGCGTAAAGACGCAGGCTCCGCACCGAAAATATTGATACTATAATGTATGCGTAAAGACGCAAGTAAAAAGCTCCGCGCCAAAAATATCAATGTCAAATGTGCGTAACGACGCAAGTGACAGGCTCCGCGCTAGTAAATATTGATATTGAGTGTGCGTCAAGACGTAGTTGGCACTCACATTTTCGGACCAGAGACTGGTGGATTCCAGTAGCGCTTCTCTCGGAGGGTTCGGGAATTCACAGGCACTTCTCGCAATATTGGAGAAAAAGATGGAATTATCAGTGGAGCCACATGCACATGGTTTTTTGACGCCCGGGATAAAAACAGCGACTTTTACCTGCATGCGGCGACACGGACAACCTAAGTCCACCCCCACAGGATAATTTGGCCCCTCCATGGAGATTGTCAAGATATTTTCAGTTTTCCAGGAAAAGACGGCGGGAACGAGAGAGATAGCTGTTCAGGGAGGGACACGAGTCCAAACAGCATGGAGTTCCGTCCAACTACAACATTCGCAAGAAATGCGGCACTAGGATTTTTTTGGAGACGCCGCAGTAAGTATGGAGGGGACCGTCCACAGACTCGGAGGCGTAGAGTTTGGCGTTCAATGAGTCAGCGCTGGCGCCGGACTAGAAAGATCAACTGGGATTCAGAACACGATTTCAGACTGAACCAAGCATTCTGGTCGCCATTGAGACGAGTCAGTTCCAATCTTTGCCTGATAGATTCAATCGACTTTTGATGTTGCATTGACTCGACGTTGGCCAAAGAGGGTTCAGGCCCGGAGAATCCCCTGATCTATATCAGTTAACCAAGCGTAGAGGCGAAACGGCGCGGTAGCACTGAGCAGCAACGTCTGCGCTGCGGCAGTCAATCGAAAAGGAAAGACGTGGCTGTGCTCTTCACCTTTCCGAAACACGTTGTTGGTCGAACACCGATTCAAAATTATAGCAGCGGCGAAGACACCGAAAGAGGAGACGAAGGAGGAAGGGGGGGAAGAGTCGGATAGGATATGGTGAGGCTTTCTTCCCTGCCTCTTCCGAGCCTTTGCCGCGGTGTCGATGTGCTGGGAAGGGCAAGCACGCACAGGGCTTCGGTCTGTTCGACTGATTTCGCTTTCCTTCGCTGTCTGCTCTTCACGTTTTGCTTGTATTCCGCTACCACGAGATCACTGCATGCATGCTTGGGGATCCTGCAATTACTGTGTTCGCGAACGAGTCTATCTACATTTACCGCGTTCGAGTCTGCCTGTCGGCGGCCTGTGCCGGGGCTGCGTCTACGACGCAGGCTTACGTCGTGCCTGCTATCGGTCTGGACGCACGGCGGTTGAGTGGCGACGTCGACGCTGGTGGGGTGTGCCCGCGACTGCGTGGCCGTGTTTCGGGTGCCCGCGACTCCTTGGCGCATACCGTCGACGTCGATGGTGTCCTGCGGCGCTCTGTAAGAGTCAGAGTCGACACTGAGCTCGTTCACGTGCAAGCATTTGCTGAGCTCGTCCAATCTGCGGCTGCGCACGAATACTAACCGTCTGCGCGGCATATACCAACCTTCCTGATCAGGGGAGTATAACTGGGTGTCGCATATGGCACACAGCTGCGCCGTATATCTTGCGTATATCCCTTCTTTGGGGGATATTGAGCTGCCAAATCTGGGTTCGACTCCCGGTACCCATATTCAAATTCTGCTCCTTCTTTTGGGGCTGCCCTCAAACTGTAGAATCCGATCCTTAAAAGAAACGTTTTTCGTTTACTTGCCGCGGCGCTCGATTCGACAGCAACGTCAACTGCGCCTGGCCGATTCGTGGACTCTTTCATTGAAAAGAGCACTGGCCTCGCTCCCGCTCGATAATGTAACCACTCTATCTCATCTATCCAGTCCTTGAAGAGGAGGGTACAAGCGGGTGTAGTGCCTGGAGCACGGCTGCCATATATTTGGATGGTATTATGGAATGGTGAGCAGTCGCAAACCGGGCTGGACTCCCGGTGCCCGTGTTCATGAAAGCTCAGATAGTTCAAGGTACTTTTGTTGAATTGCGGCGCGGAAGCAGGAATTAACCTAGATTCCAAAGCATTCGAGTACTCGTTCACTTGTCGGTTGCACACACACCTATTCAAAACATTTCCTCCCTGGGTCTCTTTGCTTGGTGCCTCTTCTTTGGAAATCACTGCACATACTCTTGGCATCCAGTAGGGCTGCAGGCGGATGTAGCGCTTGGAGCACAATTACACCATATTCTTGGCTTCTACATCCTCTCCATGGGTAGCTAGATCCAGGTTAGACTCCTGGTGCCCGCGTTCAGCATCTTCTAAGGAGTCTTTTGCCTGAGGTATCGATTTTTTGGACGGCGTCCCACCCTCCCTCGAAAGATTCCGAATATAAGTATTTGCTGCTTGCAGAAAGGTGGATGTGTGACAGTTCTGAATCATTCCATCGCTCGTCCTCGTCCCTACGCTTCGCAGGCCCTACGGTAAAAAATATAAATACTAACGAAAGTGCCACTACCAGCCTTGCTCCCTCCTGCTGTCTTGCTCCCCGCACGATAATCTCAATCACTACATACCTTGTCTTGCTCCCTAGCGCTTGCAAGCAGGTGTGGAACGGTACGTAGTTGCACCAGTTTATGATTATGACTGAAGCTCGAACAGTCAATTTTGGGCTCAACTCCCGATACCCGCATAATCTGTGTAGTCGATGGTTTTTCTTTCCTTGTCTTTATTTTTATTTTTTATCATTGGCTTTTTGGCTAGCACTTTCGCTTCCGCTCGCCGTTGCGTCGTCGAACCACAGCCGACCTCGGGAGACACCATACTAGTGTTCGTCCAAAATAAATAAGAGAATAATGCGTGCATGCAGCCTGTACGGTATATACACATACTACTGTACTTCCTGCTCCTACACCAAGAGGAGGTACGAAGTGGGTGCTGTGTACGGTACACAGCTGCTATAGATTCGATAAGAGCGAGGTGGGTTGAGTAGCTAAATTCAGGTTCGACTCCTGGCACCCACATTTGTACCCTGTATTTAAACGTTGGCAATTCGAAACTACTTTAAAAACTTTCGCGGCGTCGCTTCCGAGCAGACCGGATTGTTTTTTTTTTGGAGGGAATTCTGAAGCTGTTCACTCGTCCATACATCGACAACTGACATTGTTCAGTGAAACAGCCCTTGCTCCTCACTCAATAATCGCCATGTATATACCTTGTCTTCCTCCAGAGACGCAAGTGGATGTAGTGCTTGGAGCATAGCTATCGTCTTTGTTTCGTAGTCGTCGTGAGGAATAGCTATTATATATATCGGGTTCGACTCCTGGCACCCGCGTATACAGCTTTGATGATTTGGTTTCTTTTTCACTTTTGCTTTGGCTCGTCATGTGCGCTTTTCTTTTTGCTTTGCTACAGCCACTGCGGGTTTGACCCCACTGCTTGCTTCTGCACCAATCATATTCTTTTTTTTTTTTTGGTATGCACCAATCGCGAAAAATCAGACGTTGTTTCGAAGTCCGTGCAATATGACATGAAATTTTGATATCAAAACGACAGACTCGATATTCCTCCAAAGATGAGCTTGCGCTCTCGGGTGGATAGCTACATATTCAGAGGGTGCCTACAACTCCAAAACAGATGTTATGGGTGTGGTACACAGCTGCAGAATATTGACTTGGAGCTTATAAACAAGTCAGCAGCTAAGTGGGTTCCACTCCCACCATCTGCATTCCACTCGAGTCGCGGCGTCCTTTTTTTGTGGCACCGGATAAATTCCTACTCAACTCCGGAGTCTCTTGAAAAGACTGAGAATTGTGTACTTATATTGATTCTTGACACAGCTGATTCGGATTGCTTTTTCTCGAGTGTTGAAGTTGAATTTGAACTGAAACAAGAGACCCAACCGTGATCAAAAACAGTGTTGATTTTCTTGTGCATATACAGAGGCTCGGACACCTGTACCCAAAAAAATGGGTGTAATGCGTGGTGCAGGACCGTACCTTGTCAAATGATGGGCTCTTTGAGCAGCTGAGCGGGTTCGATTCCCACCGCCCGCGTAGAGCCATGATAAAATTTTTCATGCCTTTTTACATGGCTAAATTTGCGGCCCGAAGAATTCAAGACGTTCGAGTGGTTTCGACGAAATTACCAAAAACGGCGGGGAGAATGAGTAGTGTTTGGTTTTGTTGGTGTCGGATCAGATCTCTTTTCCACACTTTCGTGCGATCGTCAACGCGCGTCTGGACTCCCAAGCTGCTTTGTGGTTAACCCTAGCTGTTCGTTTGACTTTTCCACAAGAGCTTCGAGCGATCAACGTCGAAATCCCGACAACGTGCCCTGCCATTTCTCCTACCGAACCCGCATTGCGGCCCCTACTCTGAGTCCAACCATGAGCCCACCAACTTCATTCAATTTCTCTGCCTGACGTTCTTCGTTTCTGAAAGAATAACCAGATCTAACCAGATGCTGCCTTCCAGGTCACGCTGAAATTTGTCTCGCGTGCAACGCGTGACAACAGCCCCTTTCTCAATGGCTACCTTTCATCCCACATCGTCGACGTCGAGGTCGTCGCCTCGCCCCGCGCCTCTGCCACAGTTTAATTGGGATGGCCGCTATGATTCTTTCCGTGACTCCCTCTGGCCCGCTGACGGTGGCCCTGCCAAGAATGATTCTCCCTTGGGCGACCGCATCGAGACCTTGACGCCAGACGACGGGTGGCTTCCCTCTAGGATCAAGAGCCACGCGTATGCCGCAGATATAGAAGATTACGCCTTGGATGGCGAGGACGCAAACGACGGCGTGGATGAAGGCCCCGCCGTCGTCATACGCTACATCAATCTCGACGCGCATCCAGCCTTGGCTATTGGGCTGCTCGGGGCGGAAGTCGATAAACACCATGACAAGTCCACGTTTGCCGTCCGACACGAATATGACCTCTTCATGGAACACGCAATGTCGCGCATAAGCCACCCGCCCGACGACACCTTTTGCGCCCGTTTCTTTGTCACCGGCCAACCCGGGATCGGCAAGTCGTCGATTTTTTTTCTCTACGTTGGATTTCACGCTCATGCATTGCATCGGACAGGCACGAGCTTCGGCTGTTACTATTTTCTTTTTCGTCTCCTGGCTTCGGGACAGTCGGTATTCTACGTGACTTCCCTAACCACCGTGTACTACTTTTCCAGCGACGGCGTCCAGAGAACCAACAAAACGCCTGAAGATCATCCCGCGATAGTCGATGCTCTCCGAGTCAGCTGGGTCCTCATCGACATGGACGAAAATAGCGACTGGGTGCCTAGGATCTTCAACCGTGCTCGGTGTGTTGTATGGACGTCGTCACCGCGGCCGTCGCGCATGAATTATTTCGTCAACAAATTTGGCGCCGAGACGTGGTACATGAGGACGTGGTCGTCGAAAGAAATTGCAGCCGTAACGTGCGTCGCCCTACCATTGATAACGTTCTTTAGAAGCTACTAATGCTGACCTTGCCAATAAAGGGATCGACTCGCAATCCCTCGCGATGAAGTTTTGAAACGGCTGGACGTAGGCGGGCCCGTCGCACGAAGCCTCTGGGGCGGCGTACCTATCCCCTCCCGCCAGACAATCGACGTCGCCATCCAGAGCGCTCTCTACGGCAAAATATTCACTTCCAAGCCCTCAGACGATGTGTTTCTTATCCAGCCTCTTATTGTCATCGACGAAGAATCGGGACGAGCATGCCTCCAGCGGACTGACTACACCGCCGAGTTCATCGCTCCCCACCTGGCCCGCAGGACACTCGACCTGGCGAAGGGGCACTCAGACAGGATACAAGAACAGCTCGCCTTTGGGCTCGGCATGCCCACAACACACTCGGTGGCCGGCAAGTTCCTCGAGGGCATGATGCATTGTGCGCTCACCCGCGGCATGCCACTCCCGGCCGTTTTCGGCGCTGGCACCGTTACGGAGACCTTCGAGCTCATCGGCAATGCGGGGAGCTTCGTCTGTGCAATCGACACGACCGACATCGTCACAAAGCGTCCGCTGTACCTCCGGCTGGAATCCCCCAACTTCACCGCCGTGGACGCAATCCTCGTGACGCACGACAAGCTCGGCTTCATTCAAGCCTCCTTGGGCAGTTCATATCGCTACGACTTGGCAGTGGTGCTTCGCAACGACTTCAGAACAATGCTCCGTATCATGTCCAGACTCCCACGAAGCGCGCAAGTCGACGTGAATACCCTCGGCGAGGTCATATATTGCCTTGTTGGCGTCGTCCCCCAGTGTGTTCGTGGACTCGTGGCAGAGGCGAGCAGAACCCTCGCCGAATTGAAGACGTTCGACGCAGAGAAGCTGGGGAAGGAGCTGAAGATGCGAGACACCGAGATTGCTCATACAAGGCTTTCCACGTTCCGCGTCGTCGGCTACACCTTTGATTACAAGCAAAGCTTCACGGAGGTAGTGGATTGTGCAGGCTGTATGACTGCTGTATGTCACATGTGTAAGATACGATAGTCAGGTAGCCATCATGTATGGAGAGTAGTCAAATTCAAGATTCCAAGACAGTCCCTACACAGCCGTGACACTCGCAATCTCAGTAACGACAATCGTTGCGCTGTGGTGCAAGGTGACACCGGCACTATTTGTGCGTTCGGTGTCACTCTTGCGCTTGTTCAAATTGATTTTCTCAGCCTGAGATCGTGATCGACTGCACACGACAGGAAATAAACCAAATTCTCAAATCTGTGACGAACGAGACGCGACGGATACATGAAATAGTACTTGGAGTATACTAATATACACGATTTTTTTCACGAAAGCACTACATCTCCGAATAACACAACGTGGTAGTACGTGATGTAGGAAATACAGTACCTGCATTGGTCATGGATGAGGAAGAAGTAGATGAAGTTCATAGATTGTAAGTTAATTATATTGTTGGCGGAGGTGGAAGAATGGGTAGGATATAGAATGGTCCCGGAAACACTCGTGGCGACAGCCTTCACACGTTGCGGCGCCGATGCTTCAACTTTGCCATTGGAGGCCGAGAATCCGAGTTGCTCGTAACCTCAATGACATCTGAGTCACTTGACACTTCAATGATGCTATGCTGAGCTGAGTCCAGTCACCGCGATGGTGTTGGGGAAGAGTCGTGGATCGTCGACGACTTCGTCCGGGGAGAAGTGTGATTTCGGGATTTGCGTGGAGATTTTGTGAGAGGCGGTTCACAGTCCGAATCATGGTCAGAGTTCCGACGCCTCCGAGGAAGGGGCCTCTCGAACGAAGGTGAGGACGGCTCAGGCAACACTCTCGGGTGTGTACGCGAATTTTGGATGTCCGAGTTTCTGGGGGCTTGAATTTTCAACGGGGTTGATGGACAGTGTGGCTCTTCGTCCCAAAGCGCAAGCGGGAACGGCTGAGGCCGCAGCTCTGGAAGACTACGCGTGTTTCCGGAGTCCGGCTGCTCAGTCGCTTGACTCTTCGACGAGGTGAACGGACGATACACGTCGTCGGTCGACTCGAGATTGTGAGGATTGGTTCGCGAGGACCCTGGTCTGCCGCCAGACATTTGACGGGCATGGACTGCAGCAGACAGTGTACGCTGATTTGGGTGCAAACTCCGAGTCGTGGCTTCAGCCACAAGAGCTAACAGGGCCTGTCCGCTGGTCCGTCCTATGGCTTTTGGAAGAAAGGGATTATTTTGGTCCGTCTGAGAGTTATCAACCGCTTTCCCTTTGTTTTTCGTGAGATCTCTCACGACACGAGCTGGGGAGTCTATGGAAAGGGGATCGACCCACTTGGTAGGTAGAAAGTCTTTAACGGACTCCCCGGTTTGACTCCCTTTCGCGAGAGCTGCTCGGCGGCGTTGAAAAGTCGGAAGTTCGTCATCAGACGAGCCGTCTGAATCCATAACAAGATGCACGCGCGTTGTGGTGTTCGGGCCGACAGTGTCAGAGTCTTGCTCCTCACAAACAACTGCAGACTCGGCCGTCCGTGTGCGTCTATTCAGACGTGGCCTGGATTTTGAAACATCGGGTTGCTCATCTTCCGACGCCCAAACCTCGGGTTTGCGTTTGGCGGGAGAGTTTTTTGTGCGCTTTCTAACTTTTTTGAGTCGCTTGGTGTTCTCGCGCTGCTCGAACTCTTCCACGAGGCGGGGCTCTGCCATCCGGACGATAGACGCCGGCATCCAAACCCGCAGCTCCTTCTCCGTCCCATCCTTTTCGCTGCCTCCCTCGGCTCGATGGCGATTTCTCAATTCAGATTCGGCTAAACGGACAAGCTGGCGCGGTCGGATTTGAAGTCGGTACTCCAGGATGCCGTTGGTAGAAGTATGCGTCCTTGTGCGGGTGATCCCGGTGATGAGATGGTCATCGTCGTCGTCCTCGACAGGATTGAAGGTCATCGAGGAGAAATACTCCGTTATGAGCTTCGATGGTGTCCCCTCTGCCCCGAATTTCCCGTTCGTAGTTGGTGTGGATTGAACAAACTCCCCACGCCGGCCCTTTTCCTCCAAATCGAGAATGCCTCTTCGAAGAATGCGAAGAACAGCGCCATGCCAGATGTTAGCTCTAAGGCGCTTCATAAGGCTCTCCGTCCATCCAAAGTACAGCTGGCAAGTGCTGGCGAGCTTGGCAAGATTGGCCTCTTTTGCCCATGTGGGGTCGAGATCATCATGTGCGGTGGACCACTCTAACGTTAGGGGGTGAACGTATGAAAGAAGAATGGTGATGTCGGGGAAACTATCTGGCAATGACAACGCGAGTGCACGCCGTTTCGAGCCAATATAGCCCTTGGAATCAGTCCACAATTCATGCCTGATCTCGTTTCTCCACTTGTGGAGGAAAGCATCGAGCTCATGGTGGGGAAGGTTTTTCGCAGCTTCATAAAGAGCACGACCAAAACCGTAGCGGACGAGGCCCTTTGCTATGTCAGGACCACATCCAGTGAGCCCAGTGGTGTCATAGTCACCGCCGCTGCACAATGCGATGAAGATCATATCGCCGCGGGTGAATGAAACGTCAGGGTGCTCGGTGATGTCCTGGAGGCGATAGACATGCGTGTGATACTCGTCGATTTTGCCGTCGATATTGAGAGCAGGGTTGGCGAGGTTTCCGCTCAGGTTATTACTCGGACTGAATGGGATAATCATGAGTGAAACGCAAAGCATAAAAAGAGTATAACTCTTACTTTCGAATTACAGTAATTGCACCGAATAAAAAATTATCCACGTCGTCCGAGAGAATTCCGTCTATGATACCAACCCGATTCAAATAGGCAAGCTCAGCTTCAGCTTCGCCCACAGCCTAATGTCAACCGTCAAGTGGACGCGACGCGTTTACTACAAACCACTCACTGTCCGGCACTGAAATCCGAAACACTCGGCAATTTTCCTCATTCCAGGTTCAAGTGGGTGCATTTGCCGACGGATCTCCTTGTTGCGTTTGACGCGTCGACTTGGTCCGTCGAAGACAAAAATGGGGAGGAATGGAGCGCGCATCAACTTGGCGCAGCGGAAAAACAGAAGCCTCAGCTCGGGATTTTCCCCTCCCTGTCCATAGGCAGCATGGAAAAACCAGATGCTTGCATCAATTCCGAGTCGAAACCCTCGACAGCCGTTCGGATTAGCTTCAAAACCCTCCACAACAGCAAGCTCAGTAAGAGAGCGTACTCTGGCAGCTGGTTTCAATTGCTGTACATAGGATATTGAAACAACCATTCAACGCCTGTGAACAGTGCACTTACCTCCCACAGGCCAGGGACACCCATGGAGTCGAACGCGTAAGTAAAGGTGGTGAAGACGAAACGTGTGAGGGCACACGCGGGTTGTATTGTGACTTCCGAATTGTCTGCGAATCGGCACTGGTGCAGTGGTGCTCACATGAAAGATCAATACTGTAAGGAAATTTGGAAGACGCTGGCAATTTACGGGCCTTTCTTTCATCGCTATAGGAACCACCGAATGTGACATGGCACGCTTGGAAAGGAGATTTGAGGCTGTGTAAGTATCTGTCTTCAACCATGACCACCCACTTGGCTTTGCCGCAAGAACTCATCGATGCGGTAATCGACTGCTTTCTAGGGGATTCCGATACACTCAAAGCCTGTTCCCTGGTCTCCTGGGCATGGGTTTCGCACTGTCGATCCTACCTCTTTGAAACATGTATTCTGACCCCCGAGACCGTCGCGCTTTTCCGCGACCTACTATTGTGCTCCGAATGCACCTTCTCGCCGCATATCCGCAGAATAAAGGCATCCAGATGCTCAGGAAACCCTGATGATCATGTATTCGACCATATTGCGCCAGCTATCCGCACGCTCAAGGGTATACGCGAGCTCTATGTCCATATCAGGCTTAGCAGCGTCTACCACGACCAAAATGCGTATTTCTGCATGGGTTTCATCGCAGCCTTCCCGCGCGCCATGCGTCTCGACCTCGGCTTCACACCGCCGACCGATGAGTACTGGCAGTCCCAGGTTACCGTACCACTTCTTGAGACGATATCTCTCTTCCCCGCCTTGCGGGAGCTTCACATCTTCAAATTGTGGCGGGATGTAGCGGATAGCCCTACCGCCAGAGCGCCGCCGCCAGAGCTGCAATCCCTGGAGCTCCATGGGTTGTCAATAATTTCTATACTGACGTGGCTGCACGCATCCAACCATCTTTCGAACGTGGACTCGCTCAAATTGGGCTCGCTCAAACAGTCGTCAGTGAGCGGTGATTCTGAATCGCCGGTTGCAAGTGCAGCGATGCAGGAGATCGGCAGCACCCTCCGCCATCTTGACATAGACTTGAAAAACCCGGATGGTGTGTACCTCAGTCACGCTGCCTGATATCTTTTCCGACCCTCATTTTATCACTCGCAGTCGACCACTCGGCTGTTTTTGACCTCTCTCTGCATCCCAACCTCCAAACACTGATCATTCGCGACGAGCCGTATGGCCGCCCGGAGCTCTTCGACCCTCGGATGTTGTTACCGATCGTTACAAGCATTACTACCGCGACACTCGAATATCTGACCTTAGAGCTCGATGTGTCGTTCTACACGAGCTTCGACTGGGCAGCGTTACGCGCATTTTTGAGTGGACCACGATTTCCGAACCTCCGCCGCGTCGTGGTGAAATGCAGTCAACATCATGGGAGATATGAACACGAGCATGACGATCACCCATATGTGTGCGGTGGCGCACTCACAGCTTCAGGGGTGTTGCAAACGGACTGGTAGTACATTGCGCAGCGGACGAGTTTCGTCGAACGAGCGCCAGATGACCGACTACATTCATTAGACGAGGAGGGAGAAGAGATCATGAGAAAGGAGATTCTGGAGAATGAAGTCGAAGGACGGAGCAGTGTTTTTATATCATTTCACTCTAACAAGTTCGTCGACACCACCTGAGACGCGACACGACAGTTTGGTTTCGCTTGGCAAGCAGGTCGTGATTCAACACGGTCAACAGCGTTGACCCCTTTCTCGCAACCGTCACCAAAGACGCGATTTTCAATGGCTTCGCGCTCGAAGAAGGTGAGGGTCGAGTTTGAGCGAATGACTCTTCTCTCAATATTCCAAAGCTGAATCCCGATGGCGTGCAACCTGCTGGAAAGTCTGGCATTTCATTACCCGAGGAAATCCTCTCTGAAATCCTCTCGGTGGCTCTCGCGGTTCCCGATGAGGTTTTTTCGGACAATGGGCCAGATCCGTCCCCGTTTGCAACACTCGAGGAACCCAGCTCATCATTTCTCCTCGTTTGCAAAGCGTGGTTTCGCTGCGGGTGCCGCCAGCTGTATAAAGTTATCGTTCTTCGTTCAACTGCTCAGGCGAAAGCGCTCGCGCAAGTGCTTTCCAATACCGCCGAGCTTGGACAATATGTCGAAAAATTACGCGTCGAAGGCGGTTATGGCGCTTCGATGCGCACCATCCTCAAGTGTTCGCCAAATATTAGCCATCTTTTTCTCGCGCTGGATATCACCGCTGGAGATGCCACGACCGGTCTTTGCGACGGCCTTCCTTTGATCAATCCAACCTGCGTTATCTTGCGGCACAAATGTTACACCTACCTGAACAACAAAATGATGCGAAACTTGACTTCGACACTGGGGGATTGTTTCTCCAGATGGGATAACCTGGTACGTATACCCTTCCTCCGCCGATAATTCGCGCATCGACCTACTCGTAGCAAGTCATTGATCTTCCCCGCGCTTTATTATCGCCCGACCCTCGTTTCAGGACGATTTTCGACAGCCTCAAAAAATCCATAACCTTGCATACGGTGGTAATTCCTGAAGCAGACTATGCAGATGCGTCTCAGGTTGCTCTTCGCTTGAAAGAAACGGGTTTGCGGAATATCAAGGTCAAAAATCCGATTAGAAATAAATGGGAGGTCAAGTACGGCTTCTTCGATCATTTCGCTGAAGATCCAACGGTAACTGCTATGCTTCAGTATACTGTTGTGGAAGAGTGAGGATTATCCTGAGTCTTGTTCTTTGATATTCACCTCCGAACAGAAAGCTCCCACCATCCCGTGCGAAAGAAAAGACTGTTCAACCAACAAATATTCAACCATCCGTTGCGCCATCTCCAAATTCTTCCTTCATTCCCATGGATTCGGCGTCTGTGGCCGTTCGAGAGAGCGTTTGGAAACGCGTGTTATACTTCGCAATGTTCATTTTAGAGCAAGAAGCCGATATATATCGGAAAGACCTTCCTCAAAGACTACCGTTGTTATTGGTTTCGAAGACCTTTAACGTGTGTATCTTCCGCGAACTAACAATTCACTGGTGATTCACTGATGTGACTGCGTGCAGAAACTGGCCCTTCCCCATTATTATTCATTTGTCTCGCTCAAATCAGCGCGAACCATACCAAAATTCCTGCATATTCTCGTGAACCATCCAACCGTCGGCCCGCAGGTCCGTGTTATATTCGGTTCGTTGGGCCGGCCCCAAGCTCCTGATCCAATGGCGACCATTCTCTCGCTTACTTCACGACTTCAACAATTTCATCACCGGAGTTATGTGACTCGCTATGAGTCTGGCCTGGAATTTCGCTCCCGCTCTATCGAGGAGCCATCGATTCTATCATGGGATGCGTTTGCAGCGCTGGCCAAATCCTCTGGATCCACTCTTCGTGAATTCTCACAGCAAGTTGAACACGGTTATGAACTTTGGCCAACGCAAGTTTTCAACCGTTTTACCCAACTGACGTCCTTGGACTGGAAGTCCCCTATCGAGTTCGATTCAATCCAGTACGAAGACATCTGCCGTTACTTCCATGAACCAACGCCTTATTGACAGATTGTCCTCGCTCCAACGGCTTACGCTGTCCGAAAACATCTCGGATGCTACAAAGTTGCTCCACTCCTGTGGCAGCACGCTCGCCGAACTCACGCTTGTGTTTGAAGCCGTAAAAAATCTGGACATCAACTTATTCGTGCTCTGTCCTAATCTTACTTTCGTGGTCATGTGTTTCAAGATATCCGTATGTCCACACTGTTTTTGTAATCCTGCCCAATCACTCATGACCCTCTTTCGCTAGTCGAACATTCTTCCCCACGTAACCGATTTTGTATCGGAAAGCATCGCTCATCATCATTTAACCAGGTTCAAGTTCAAATTTCCTGAAAAGTATGCCGTTTATCCATCCCTTTCCGCTGGTATTCACATTTTTTCAGCTACTGGTCCTCCAATAGAAATAGACGTCACACTAGTTGTTGGGACGACATTTTCGAGGCTTTACCGACACATTTCCCAAATCTACGCGAAATCCAACTTACAGGCTTTGCGTGGCCCAAGACCGAGTGAGTCTATTTTTTTCGGGTGGGCGTAAGCTTCTCATTATTTGTTTACAGGCGCGAGATAGCAAAGAGTTTCTGGGTCAAGTTAGCAGAAAGATTCCTGGAGAGCGGTGTGACTATGATGGACGCGGATGGAAAGAAGTGGCGTGGACGATTGGAATCGAAGCGAAGTTTGCGCGTGAATCGTACGTAGGAGTACCAGGAGAAAGAACTAGATGTTGAAGGAAATGTATCTTTACCGAAGAACACTTGGTTTTCCTCTAGCTTGCGGGATCCTGGGAGATCTCTCAAGTAATTCGGCATTTGTTTTTTAGGTGCTTTTTGTGCCGAAAACCACATCGCTGGCCAGGTTCGCTCACCTTCAAGCGCTCAAAAAGGCAGTTCGTGGCTGTGCACCTCATTGTCTTCCAAACCATGACCGCGCGCGTAACTTTGCCCCAGGAACTGATCGTTGAAGTTATTGATTACCTCGCGGAAGAGTGGAATACTTTTTGCAACTTGTTCTCTGGTCTCCTGGGCAATGGTCTCGCGCTGCAGGTTATACCTTTTTGAAACATGTGTCCTCATCCCCGAGACTATCGCGCTTTCCCGCGACCTGCTGTTGTCCGGCGAGTGCACATTCGCCGCAAAATAAGGGCCGTGAGACACTCCGGGAGCCCTGACGGCCATGTATTCGACGATATTGCGGCAGCTGTCCGCGAACTCAAGGGTATCGGCGAGCTCTATCGAGATTATCCTTACCAGGCTCCACCACGACCTTAATCCTTACTTCTGCATGAGGTTCATCAGCATGCCACCCTCCTCAACCTCAGCTTCTCCGTGGTAGCCAAGGTCAGGCTACCATCATGGTGCCGCTTGCAGAGACGATAGCCCCGGGCCTGTTCCTCGCCCTACGGGAGCTTTAAATCTCCCGTTCGTGGTGAAAGGTATCTGATTACCCCGCCACCCTAGTGCCGCCGCCGGGTTGCACTGTCTAGAGCTTCATGCGAAGTCAATAAACCGCATTCTGTCATGGTTGAACACGTCCAGCCATCTTCCGAAGGTGGACTCGCTCACACTGGTGCCCGTGAATGGCGATGAGGAGTCGATAGTACGTGCGGCACTGCAGCATTCATGCCTCAAATTGCCTTTTTGAGCGCATAAAGACAGTTGGATGTACACGTTCCCAACATAGCCAGCTAGGTGTTTCGTTCAAAAAACTCGCTTTCTTTTATTCAAATGTAGCTGGTACGCTGCAATATCCCATGTTTCATCACCAGCCAACTCGAGCCAAGCTCGAGGCTAGTCTCAAAACGAGAATCCGAACTCACACCGCGCCATATATCACATCCTTTGTACCGGAATCCATGTCTTCAAGAATAGCCAACGGTGGAGTTGGTACAATACATTGCAGCGCAAGCCCAAGATGCATATGGAGAGCATAAAATTCGTCGATAGGGCACATGCGGGCATAGCAAAACCACAGAAAGACACAGGGTGGTGATGTATCTACTCCTTGACAGCGCCCTCCTCGACAGCCAGGAACGCGGACCGCTTTTCCTGCAAGCGGGCGGCGCGACGTTCGCGGGCAGCCTGTGCAACACCATCAGCAATGATGAATAAAATAAACGAACGAGGCGAACGACATACCTTGTTCTTGACACGGCGGGCCTCCATCTGGTCGGTGAGGACTTTGGTACGGCTCTTCTCAGCCTTGGCTTTGTGGATGTACTCCATGAGGACACGCTTGTTCTTGAAGACGTTACCCTTGGATTTTTGGTACAAGGAGTGGTACCTGCGACGCCGTAAACGATACTGCGACGCGTAGAAGAAAAGAAACAAAGAGAAAACGCACAGGTGTTTGTCGATTTTCCCAGCCTCTCTGTACTTCCTCAGCAGCCGCCGCAGAACACGCTGGCGCCTCATCCAGAGCACCTTCGTTGGCATGCGGGCCTCCGCCGTACCCTTTCTCTTACCGGTGCCGGTGTGTCGTCCCTTTCGCTTTGCGGCCAACAGTGCGCGAGTCCGTGCGCGGGAGTGGACGGTGGTGGGCTTGACGATGATGTCGCCCTCCTTTATCAGCTTCTTAACGTGCGCCCGGGAGTTGGCATTCCCGATCTCCGACTGCTCGGCGGGGTTGAGCCAGATTTTGCGCTGCCCGACGCCCTTGACGGAGGCGGCGAGGCGTTTTTGGGAACGGAGATTAACTGGATTTTGAAGGTTACTGGGGTCCAAGAACCAAGCAAAATAGCCTACCCATCGTCCGTGGTGGGTCTAGAAAAGAGTCAGTGAAGGGAAAAAACGAAAGAGGTCTGGCGCACCTTGAGGATATGAGCGAGTGTCGGTAGCGAGCGAGTCACGCACTACCTGTACAGTTTGGCAAGGGCCACTCGACACAACAAACACAAATAAGTGATGAGTTGATCTCCCGCAAATTCAACCAAGTTCTCAGATGCTGTGTGGATTCGCTGTCTACCAAGACGCACGGAGTCGGCCGTGAGGACTGAATACTTGCTTCCAGCTTCAAACCTGTTATAATCCCGATTAGACGCAGTCCGGCTAAATATCTAGATTCTAAGAATGGTCTAGTACTTATCCTGATTTCGGTAACTTGCCATTGGACATCTTGTAGGGGGGCTGCGCTCCTTCTGTGCGTCCGACAAACAAACTTCAAGACACGAGTTTACTACTGTGCGGAAAGTTTATTGAAGACGAAGCTCTCTGTTCGCATCCCTCCGCATCCAAACCCCTTGAAGTTTCAACGCTCATGAACACCCATTCGACAATGTACATCGACCGGGTCCCCTTGTGTCTCCTTCAGCTGGCATTCGTCGCGCGGTCATGCAATGAATTATCGCTAATTCTGTGTTCTTTTGTGAGCAACCGCATCCCCGGACCTTGTTTCTTAAGTCTCCGTTCTGAACCTAAATCCCGGACTGCGAGGCTTCTTTGCTGATTCTGGTTTGATTGAGCGCCTCATTCCTCTCTTCCTCATTTGCAGGACTCTGCCATGTACTGTACTCGACACCCAGACATTTTATTCGATCAGAAACGTTGAATTGACCGCCACAGCCGCAAGCAACTTACCACGTAAGTAGCTTGATATTGAGCCATTACGTGTCCCTCAACTTGGCCTACGGCACTTTTTGTATACGCGACAGGTCAAATCTTTGCTTAGCGGCACAATGTTTACAATTTTTTTTTTTTTGTTTCTGCATTTCTATACCGCAACAAGTACACTAGCTACTAAGACGCGGTGTCGGCGGGCAATAAATAAATGGGTGGATGCACGTGGTAAAGTATCGGGTTTTTGTGTAGCAAAGTCGTGGAGTTGGTGATTAACTACATTTGTAACGTAGCGGGCTGCGGTACGTGGATCATAAACCATGGCGCATGGGAAGCATAAATAAATATGATGTATGTGGACAATGGTCCACATAGAAGGGGAAGCTTGCTCTAATTCCTACTATTTAAATACATTGAATTCATTATGCTACTTATAAATAATTATACAAGTGCTCATAAGGCTCTGCAAATGGATATTCAGCAAGAATATCCTCTATGTTAAACCCATAAGTGTCCAACTTGAAACCCAAAGCTTCTCTACGCTCCATGTCAACTCTCAACATTTGCCGGACTGCAGTTTCATTTGGCTTCTGTAAACGTTCAAGGAGGAATGGTGAGCGAAATGCTATTCCATTCAGCGTCTTCACTCTAGAAATTGCAACAAAAGATAGCCCTGGAGCAAAATCCTGTCTGCCCAAGTCAATCACAGCTTTTTCTAGTGTTAATCCCTGGCTTTTGTGGATTGTGATTGCCCAGGCTAGTGTTAAAGGAAATTGTGTCCGAGACAATGGCACTCCATTAGATTCCCATTCCACTGTTCTAGGAACAATAGGGATCCAATCTGGTTGTATATTTTCCCAACCTTCTGTTGCTGGCCCTAGACTCTTAGTTATATAAGATTTATTGGACATAGCTCATTAATACATACCTGTATATTCAGGGCACTGTACAAACACCACAGCTGGCAAATCTTTCTTTGGATTGCTCTCTTGTGAGTACCAAAGTTTTTTGACAACTCCCTGAGTTCCATTCACCAAACCCTTTGATGTCCACAGGTTCCGAGTAATCATGACATGTGCCCCTTCTGCCAGATAGATTTCAGGCTCCAAGCCCTCAGCATCCTCAGCTGATGCCTTTCTAGATTTTACTGTATTGACACAATGGTGTCGAGCTTTGCAGCAAACAACAGGCATATTGAGTGCGGCTAACTGTGTTTTGTTCACCATATCAACTGCTTCTTTTGTTGGAAGCAAGTGCAAAACCTCCCGGAACTCATTTTGTTCTATAATAGACAAATTATGCCAAAACCGTGCAGAGTACATTGTATGATCTTCCACTGTGGTATCATAGGTTCGAAGACGCATAAGAGCATCTCTGAATTTAATCTGCTCTGGTGAGTCTCCTTGCTGGCGGAAAACTTCTGTTAAGGTTATGGATTTGTTAAAACTCTCATAAGCCTTGCGGCCCTCTGTTGCAAGTTGTGCACGTGGTCCAGTGCCTTCCTTTGTTGAAAAAAGAGCACTATCACCAACTGGTGGGAGCTGAAGAAAATCTCCAAAGATAATTGCACCTATTCCCCCAAAGTGTTTCATGTGCCATTGTGGGATATATCTGCCGCAAACGTCGATCCAACTTTCCCATCTGAGTTCTACCAATCATTGACTTTTCATCCTTAACAATAAGTCTGGCTGGTTTCCATCTGTTCTGCACTCGCTGGAGAGCAGCTGGCCCAAGTGGTAGGAAATTTGGATCCTTTGCTGATACAGGAATGGAAACTGCAAAGTTTATAGTCCACCCACGAATTCCAAAGGCTGCGATTCCAGTGGGTGCTATCCGAATCACTGGATCTTGGTTCTCAAGCTCATCTGCGTATACATCTCGCAGAGCCGAAGTAATTGCTCTGACAATAACAGATTTTCCTGTTCCAGCTGTTCCATCTACATTTATTCGGAGTGGTGCAGGATCTTGACCAGCTCTTAATGCCTTGATATATAGCATCACCTGGAGAAATACCAGCTGCTGCTTGCCCTTTAATGTTTGATAGTCTACTGGAGGCAAAGCCTGAATGTCATCATTTGGTGACAGTTTGAGTTGTTCTGAAAGCCAAATTGAGGCAGCTTTCACAGGTTCATCGAAATTTGGAGAGTTTGCCAACCAGTCATAGTCCAAGTCCATTGGACGTACTCCCAAGCGGCTTTCAAGATCAACTCTGTTGTCATTGGGTGCACGACCTATCTCCTGCATCCATTCTGGTTGGAAATGCTCCAAACGTGGATCTCCTTCCTCTGGATCAAGAGATTCTGTGTCTGAGTCTGGCTCATCATCAGCCTCAAGTTCATCTGGGGTGGGCAGGGTGTCATTTGGATGCTGGTGCTGTGCAGCAACACAGTCCAGTTCATATGCCTCTATCCAGCTACTATGATCTTTCAATAGGTCTTTTTCCTGGGTGAATGGGTGATGGAGAATCATGCGAGCATAACACCATTTTGTATAAGTCTCTTCATCTTCTGGGTTACAGGGAAAGCGAGGCCAGATATTGACAACAAATGGCAGTGCACCTCTTGAACCTCTCTCAGAATATTTTTCCCCTCGAAAGTTCCAGTGCTTCATGAAGTCAAACAGAGAGGTAGTTCTCAGCTTCTCTAAATCTGCAGCTGTAGTTTGTGTGCTTTGAAGTCGTTGTCGATATTTGTGGAGCAGACTAGTGCGTCGAGTACTGTTTGTTGCAAAGTCAATCTCAACATCCTCTGATTCCACCTATAAAGCCCACACAACTCCATTAACTAACATGGAGGCGCAAGCTCGCTGTCCGCATTAATTATAGGCAGTTTTGGTGGGCTAGGGCTCACTGCAATAATTATGGAGATATCCTTCAGATAACTTTCGAGATCCAAGACGTAGGGTCAAGTCCCACTACTAGGTTGAATAACTTTCAATAATTATGGCATTCGGCAGTGTCTAGCATATCTTGGTGACCTAAAAAAGGAAATGTGCTCAAAATAGACCAAACAACCAAAGTGATAATGTATATTAAGACTATTCTTAGTATAGAGAGATATCTTATATCATGCATCATCACGCTACTGACGTTGTCTAGCTTTCCAAAAAAGGAAATTGTCTAAAAATAAACCAGAACCAAAGCTGTAGCTCTTTTCAATACAAATATAACTCTATAAGATTTTTTCTTATCAGAAACCTGTAATTTTCTCTTATCAGAGGCTTTTTATTACCAAAAAAGGCAAGTGTTCTAAAAATAGACCGAAATCAAAGTTGTAGCCCTCTTCAATACGAATCTAACTGTATAAGAAATTTCCTTATCGGATACTTGGTTGCATCACAAAACGCAAAATACTCGAGCAAACGCGAGTCTTTGCAATTATCAAAGTGTAGTATAAGGCTATTATAAGCCAATATCAAGAAAGCTACTGACTCTAGGTTGATCTAATGTAGTGTCTTTACTAACAGCCTTTGATATCAGTAACAAACCTTACTTTTCTGGCTACGACTCAGTAATATATTGACTTGAGTTAGTAACTTGTTGAGTTAAACTCTGTAATCTACTGACTTCAATTTAGTAATCTGTTGACTTCAATTCAGTAGCCTATTGACTTCAAGTCAGCAACATATTGACTTCAATTCAATAGCATATTGACTTCAATTCGCTAGTGTATTGACTTCAATTCAACTCAGTGAGCTATTGATTTCAATTTGGTAATTTATTGACTTTTAGTAATCTATTGACTTCAACTCAGTAGTATATTGAACCCAAATCAGTAATCTATTGACTTGAATACAGTACTTGAATTCAGTAGTGTATTGACTTCCACGTCAGTAGCCTATTGACTCCAATTCAGTAGCCTATTGACTTTCAGTAATCTATTGAATTCAACTCAGTAGCATATTGAACTCAAATCAATATATTGAATTCAACTCAGTAGCATATTGAACTCAAATCAATATATTGACTTGAATTCAGTAGCCTATTGACTTCAAGTCAGTGGCCTTTTAACTTCAAGTCAGTAAACCTAATGACTGAGTCAGTAATTCACTCACTCCAAGTCAGTAGCTTATTGACATTGACCTCAAGTCAGTAGAATATTGAGTGAATCTAATGAACAAGTCAGTATTCTATTGACTCAAGTCAGTAGAACGTTAACTTCAAGTCAAGTCAGTAATCAATTGACTTCAAGTTAACAGGTCACTAATCAATTGACTTCAAGTTAACAAATCAGTAACCACTGACTCAGTCACTAATCTATCAACTCCAAGTCGGTAACAACCTCAAGAATCAGTATTGGAGTCAATAGACTACTGATATATTCACTTTCAAGTTCAAAAGCGCCGGCTTTGAAAATTTATATTGCATTTTGCAAGCCAACCAGCCATTGGATCAAAAAATGTTGTATATGAATCTTGTAGCCCTTGATGAGCTCTACAACATGAGGTTAGCCATCAGATGTATTTCGGGTGACCTTCCCTTTTGGGACACTAACGCTTCTCTTCCCGAAAAGGAAATTTCGCAAAAACCTCGCTATCTTGCTCAATATTGGACCGTTTTGGATGATCTAACTTCACAGGGCCAATGTTCTGCATCCATTATGAATTTTAAGGGCCTTCCTCAGCCCTATATAATACTGTAATGCAGTTATAAATGGTGAAAATGCTGGATAGTCACTTAGCATATAATATGTTGTTCAGGATATGATATCTATGGCTTCTGAGCACATCATCTTGCTTGGAGCACTACTTAGAAAAGTTTTGATACCCTAGATCATGCCTTGAGAGCCACAGTAGCACTATCTTAACAAGATCAAAAAATCTAATCTTTCCCTGATTAAAAGAGATCCCAAGGTCTGATAATGGTTCTTGATGGTGTCCTGGTATATTATAGACTATATAAACCCTTCTAGAGCAGATTCACTTCACCTACCCCTTACAGGCTCAAGATTTACACTGATCAAATCTGAAAAGTGTTTTGATGCTATTTCAACTTGCCCAAGGTCACAGGAGTGCAACCCAGTGTATGGAAACAATATTTCAGCCTATCCAAAGGATCTGAGAACAAAAAGTCACCCAATATACCATTTTAAACATGAGTTTTGTTGAGTGACATTTTTCGCTTGTTTGATGAATAGAAGGCCAACTAGACCAGTGAGGGGTGAAATGGAGGTCAGAAATGAAAAGAGGCAAGAAAATAGTACAAGATACAGCTTTGGTTGAAGTGATTTGGTTGAGATTTGGTCAGTTGGTGTTTTGGAGTATGACCATAATATATGGCTTTAGAGTGTGGCTGAAGCCAGCTGCTCAAAAACACCAACTCATCAAATCTCAACCAAATCACTTCAACCAAAGCTGTATCTTGTACTATTTTCTTGCCTCTTTTCATTTCTGACCTCCATTTCACCCTCACTGGTCTAGTTGGCCTTCTATTCATCAAACAAGCGAAAAATGTCACTCAACAAAACTCATGTTTAAAATGGTATATTGGGTGACTTTTGTTCTCAGATCCTTTGGATAGGCTGAAATATTGTTTCCATACACTGGGTTGCACTCCTGTGACCTTGGGCAAGTTGAAATAGCATCAAAAACACTTTTCAGATTTGATCAGTGTAAATCTTGAGCCTGTAAGGGGTAGGTGAAGTGAATCTGCTCTAGAAGGGTTTATATAGTCTATAATATACCAGGACACCATCAAGAACCATTATCAGACCTTGGGATCTCTTTTTAATCAGGGAAAGATTAGATTTTTTGATCTTGTTAAGATAGTGCTACTGTGGCTCTCAAGGCATGATCTAGGGTATCAAAACTTTTCTAAGTAGTGCTCCAAGCAAGATGATGTGCTCAGAAGCCATAGATATCATATCCTGAACAACATATTATATGCTAAGTGACTATCCAGCATTTTCACCATTTATAACTGCATTACAGTATTATATAGGGCTGAGGAAGGCCCTTAAAATTCATAATGGATGCAGAACATTGGCCCTGTGAAGTTAGATCATCCAAAACGGTCCAATATTGAGCAAGATAGCGAGGTTTTTGCGAAATTTCCTTTTCGGGAAGAGAAGCGTTAGTGTCCCAAAAGGGAAGGTCACCCGAAATACATCTGATGGCTAACCTCATGTTGTAGAGCTCATCAAGGGCTACAAGATTCATATACAACATTTTTTGATCCAATGGCTGGTTGGCTTGCAAAATGCAATATAAATTTTCAAAGCCGGCGCTTTGAACTTGAAAGTGAATATATCAGTAGTCTATTGACTCCAATACTGATTCTTGAGGTTGTTACCGACTTGGAGTTGATAGATTAGTGACTGAGTCAGTGGTTACTGATTTGTTAACTTGAAGTCAATTGATTAGTGACCTGTTAACTTGAAGTCAATTGATTACTGACTTGACTTGAAGTTAACGTTCTACTGACTTGAGTCAATAGAATACTGACTTGTTCATTAGATTCACTCAATATTCTACTGACTTGAGGTCAATGTCAATAAGCTACTGACTTGGAGTGAGTGAATTACTGACTCAGTCATTAGGTTTACTGACTTGAAGTTAAAAGGCCACTGACTTGAAGTCAATAGGCTACTGAATTCAAGTCAATATATTGATTTGAGTTCAATATGCTACTGAGTTGAATTCAATATATTGATTTGAGTTCAATATGCTACTGAGTTGAATTCAATAGATTACTGAAAGTCAATAGGCTACTGAATTGGAGTCAATAGGCTACTGACGTGAAGTCAATACACTACTGAATTCAAGTACTGTATTCAAGTCAATAGATTACTGATTTGGGTTCAATATACTACTGAGTTGAAGTCAATAGATTACTAAAAGTCAATAAATTACCAAATTGAAATCAATAGCTCACTGAGTTGAATTGAAGTCAATACACTAGCGAATTGAAGTCAATATGCTATTGAATTGAAGTCAATATGTTGCTGACTTGAAGTCAATAGGCTACTGAATTGAAGTCAACAGATTACTAAATTGAAGTCAGTAGATTACAGAGTTTAACTCAACAAGTTACTAACTCAAGTCAATATATTACTGAGTCGTAGCCAGAAAAGTAAGGTTTGTTACTGATATCAAAGGCTGTTAGTAAAGACACTACATTAGATCAACCTAGAGTCAGTAGCTTTCTTGATATTGGCTTATAATAGCCTTATACTACACTTTGATAATTGCAAAGACTCGCGTTTGCTCGAGTATTTTGCGTTTTTGTGATGCAACCAAGTATCCGATAAGGAAATTTCTTATACAGTTAGATTCGTATTGAAGAGGGCTACAACTTTGATTTCGGTCTATTTTTAGAACACTTGCCTTTTTTGGTAATAAAAAGCCTCTGATAAGAGAAAATTACAGGTTTCTGATAAGAAAAAATCTTATAGAGTTATATTTGTATTGAAAAGAGCTACAGCTTTGGTTCTGGTTTATTTTTAGACAATTTCCTTTTTTGGAAAGCTAGACAACGTCAGTAGCGTGATGATGCATGATATAAGATATCTCTCTATACTAAGAATAGTCTTAATATACATTATCACTTTGGTTGTTTGGTCTATTTTGAGCACATTTCCTTTTTTAGGTCACCAAGATATGCTAGACACTGCCGAATGCCATAATTATTGAAAGTTATTCAACCTAGTAGTGGGACTTGACCCTACGTCTTGGATCTCGAAAGTTATCTGAAGGATATTTCCATAATTATTGCAGTGAGCCCTAGCCCACCAAAACTGCCTATAATTAATGCGGACAGCGAGCTTGCGCCTCCATGTTAGTTAATGGAGTTGTGTGGGCTTTATAGGTGTCTGATTCACCTGGAGTAACATTGAGGCTGCGTATTTGGCGAGAAGAACGGACCATTGGACAATCCAGAAGGATATGACAAGTTTCTTGTGCAGAGATGTCTCGTTCTCCAGCAAATGAAGACAACATTTTTTGGAATGCTATCTGTGCTCCATCAGTATTATCCAGTCGAGAAATAGCTTTGTGCAGCAAATCCGAGTAGCTAGATGACTGAGTTTCTGCTTTGCTAGCATATTTTGCAACATAAGCAATCACTGCATTCTTGTTAAGAACTGGTCGGATGTCAATGTTGGCCCTCCATCCCAGAATCATGGCCACATTATGAGCATTTATAAGGTCATCATTCCGGCGAGTATACAGCTCAGGAAAATCTTGGCCAGGAGCAGGCTTTAGAACAGTTTCCTCACACAGTTCTTTTGGAAAGTTAAATCTGCATACTTGTTTGCCTGTTACTTTGTGCCGGCGCAAGCAATATCCAGCTGTGCATTTGGTATGTCGCTGGAAACGATTTAATGACTCTGCCAGCTCTTTCTTTGTATCCTCCAATGTATTGAAAAGTCGAGCAGAAGGGTGAATGTTAGCTGGAGGACAGGTTTTTCCAGGGTTCATTGTTGATATCACAGAGTCCCAATACTGAATGAACCTTTGTATGTCCTCCTGCTTGGTAAAATCCAGTTCCTCTACTTTGGGGGCATTTTTAAACCAACCAAATCCATGACCATGAGTGCTACCACGGGTCTGCCATTCATAACGCCACCAGTAGTCCTCAATGTCAAACAGAGGTTTCATGAAGAATTCAAAAAATATCTCCCAACGCTTTTGAAAATAGTATGAAGCAAGAGCTAAAGGCATGGATCAGTGATGAATCAAGATCTATAGTGTGTCTCTGACCTGGATTGTTATTCAAATCATTCCATCGAGTACGATATGCCTCAGGACCATCTGGCTCATTGTCACCAGTGTATCCTGGCATGTGCTGATGCAGATCTGGCCATTGTATATCAGCTGCTGAACAACTAAAGAAGACACTGGGACAATTGAGATCCCGAATTTGACTGTTTAAATCTCGCCGCTTCGTTGTCCAGAATGGACGAGACCCTTCAATAGGTGCAGCTGCTCTTGAAACACGTTGAGCTAACCCAGCAACATTGTTTGCATCAATCATCTCTCTTATCTCTTCTACACTTAGTACTCCATCATCTGGATGGCTTCTTGCATACCACCGAGAAGCGTCTTTTGCTCTGCGCCGGAAAATTGTGTTCAAAGCCCAGTAACGAAAGCGTGGGTGTTGTGCAAAACGTCCATCCTCATAACGCATCAAATGTGCTGCCCAGTCCTCCATAGACATTTTTTGACCTCTAGGTTCATTGAAATCAGCTTCTCCAGTGGGGAATAGAGTTGGAAATGCATCAATAGCAATTTTATACTCTCCAGTCTCTGGGATAGGTGTGCCCCGTACAGCTGGCATAGTTAAAATCTGGTCCTGGGGTGGAGGCATGTGGGGATTTAGCTCTGGTGGAAGAGATCCAGGAGCTGGTTGTCCTGCTCTTTGAAGCTGTTCAAACTCTGTTTCTTGAGGTTGGATATTTGGTGCAAAGCCAGCAGAAAATATTGGTTCAGGTGGATTCTCATTCGTGAACTGTGGTGGGCCCTCTTCCAAGTTTGGCTGTGTCTCCATTGAAATAGTTCGTATACGCTCCTGAACATTTTCATCATGGGCAAACCCATTAACTCTGTCCCAGTCAATAGTAACCCGTCGAGTTCGAAAGGTTGGATGGTTTACTTCCAAGTATTTCAACCATGTCTCTAGTGCAGCTCGTCTAACCCGGAAGTCCTCATTGACTTGTTGACCATTCATTGTTCCAGTTCGTCGAAAAATTACAATTTCACACTCTTCTGGTAGTAATGGTACACGCTCATGCAAGATGGCAGAGTCACGTGGAAAATTGCAAATGTGTCCACGATAAGCATATTGGCCACCATGAATTTGCCAAACTTGAGTCAATGCATGGACTGGAGAGATCAAGATCTCCTCCATCTGAGTCAAGACTGGCAAATGAGGAGGTACCCTGCCTGGGTCCATCATATTTCCTGCAGAAAATTTCACAGATTTAGCGCACTTTCGGCATTTGCCTGCAGTATTAACACCCAGATCAAACCACTTCTCATGGCATAATACACAGGTTTCCAATTGAATCTCCATTATCTTTTTGCGAACATTTGCAAGCAGTTGTTTCTCTCTAAGATTAACAGCAGAGTCAGACAGAGCAGCATCTGTATTAAAGTGAAGAGGAATTGGCTGGACATCTGGTGCATCCAATTGTTGCTGTAAATCAACATTTATTGCATTATTTGCATTGCGAATGCGCCGGTTCTGAGCCCGTCTGCGGCAGTGGGAACAAGTTTGAAAATTCCCAAACTCAGCAGCTGGCATATAGTGAGTGTTGCCTGTGCACCAGAGTCGTGTAGGATCATTAGGATCAGGCTCTCTAGCAGGTCTAATAATACGACGTCGAGAATTATTTCCTTGCTGTACTTGTTGTGGTGGAGGTGCATTCTGCTGTACAAGTAGAGGATTTTGCTCTTGAGGTGGAGCAATAGCTGGCCCATGCGGTGCCCGAGTGCGGCAGCGGGAACAAGTTTGAAAATCTCCAAACTCAGCAGCTGGACTATAGTGAGAGTTGCCTGTGCACCAGAGTCTTGTAGGATCATTAGGATCAGGCTCTCTAGCAGGTCTGATAATACGTTGTCGAGGGTTATTTTGTTGCTGTGCTTGTTGTAGCATATTCTGTTGTGCAAATGGAGGATAATGCTCCTGAGGTTGAGCAACAGCTGGTCCCTGCTGTTGAGGCATTTCATGCTGAGGCTGTGGTGTAGGAGAATCAGGTGGAGATGGCATCTCTTCATCAGGTAACTCCTGACCATGAGCCACACCTGTACCAGTAAGTTGAGCAGCAAGAAGATGACCAGCCATTCGAGGAGTGAGCTGAAGCTGTTGACCGTTATACATTACTGGGATAAGCTGAGGCTGCTGAGAAGGTAGCCGCCGCTGATTAGGGCTTTCCAGGATTCGATTGTCACGTTCTTGTTGTTGCTCAGCAATGCGCTGACGCCGGGGAGTGTTTGGTGGAGTGGACCTGTTTCATTTAGCTGTCAATAGAAACATCAAAAAATCACAAGTTAAATCATACATGTGGATTAGCTGTGAAGCCCTAAAGTAATGATTTTAGAGACTAGTTGAAGATATACACAGGAGACTCACAAGAAAGCAGACAGAAATGCATACAAGATGGTCTTTGCAAGCATGAGGGATAGGCAAGTTCTACATGAGGAGTTCATTATATATGCGAGCATTATCTATCCATTTATTGGGCATGAGGTTACATCAAGGCCAAGGGCACCCCTATCCAAGGTTAATCCGTGCCGGTATTAATTCCGGCATCTCTGATCTAAGTCTGACAGCTCGGACATGTCCGATGACTGACAGTTCGGACATGTCCGATAACTGTCAGAACGTGTCCTACTTACAAACGTACGTTGATTGGTAAGCAACATGTGATTAGTAAGCCACAGGTGCGATTGGTAAGCATCTGCATTTTTTCGCCTCATACCACTGAATGGGGAAGCAAGCTTCCCCATAATATAAATAGTGGGTGTGGGGGATTAGGTGGGCCGGGATGGGTCGGGTGTGTGCGCAAGATGTGCCTGGGTTGCGTTGGCTTGTGAGTGGGGGGGCGACGGGTACAATGTTTACAATGATGAACTGAAGCAGATTCCGTTATATTCAGGGCCCTGTCTATCCCACTACACCCACTGCCTCCCGCCTTCAGTCCAATTGTGATTGTTTTCTCCCATTATTTGCTTTTTGCTTTGGTTTTCATGCGATTTTATGATGTTTTTGCTGCTTGACCAGTCTCAATTGAGCGTCGACCACCATGGTCTCATCGGGCTCGCAGCAACGATAATCTTTGCACGGCTCATCTCTGCATTTTTGTCTTCCGCTTCCCTACTAAGCCCTGCCAGATGAAGAGGCGGTTGCCCGGGAATATATTTGGAACCTTCTGGGACACGATGTCGGCAGGTTTGCAGGTGCAATCGCACCAATGGCGCTTTTCTGGCTCTTCAAGTCCTTGTCCTGGTTCTCTATAGCCGCCCTTGCAGACTACAACTTGAAATCATGATTTGTTCAGACTTTGACTCGCTGTCAGATTCCGATCTCTGGTGCAATCTCTGGGACGATTCCTACACATCGCTGCTAACAGCATTCCAAATACTTCCATTCCCAAAAATCCTCTGCTTCAAATCTGTCGCACCAAGTTCCTGCCTTCCGGGCGTGGATTTGATCTTACTCGAATCTGTGGAACGTATTGGTACTCGGAGCATCCCATTACAAATAATTCCATTCCCAAAAATCCTCTGCTTCGAATCCGTCGTACCAAGTATCTGTCTCCCAGGCATGGATTTGACCGCGTGAGGGACCATCAAGAATGAGCACGAAAATACCATCCGACGTCTGAAATCCACGATTATCATCCAGCGTAGTGTGCACATGGTATCTGGAGAGCCGCAATGTTGAGAATTTCAACGACATCCATCTATCACCCCTCCCCTCAATCGCAGCCAGAGGCTGGGCACGAATGAAGCGCATTGTTTGCGAATTCTGCTCAGGTGTGTAAAGTCGTAACGGCTTGTCGAAGAGCTCCCAGCTGTAGTCCCGTTCGTGCTCTTCCACCGGAACTACGCCTTCCTCTACGACGAGCCTGTAAACTTCTTCGGGCATCTTCATCAGGACATCGTGGACATCCTCTCCTTCGCAAGAGCACCGATCGGGACTGTTATCACTACCTCGACGACAATAGCAAAATCCTGACGCGTGAAAGCGCACGGAATGAGGCCAGTGCATGCCAGGCGGTGGTTGTGATGAGGGCCATTCGGTTAAAATTGTGCGATATGGTTCCGGAATGACAACACTGTACTTCGTCTCAATCTTTTCCACGTATGAGATGCGGACGCTGAGAGAAATTGGATGCGGGGAGGTAACATCGCGAAATGAAAGACCCAGGAGACGAAGTCGCGTTGGAGAGTCAATTTTGGGAACAAGAGCACGCCATTGCTGGCAGACATGAGTTGCAGAAATGAGATCTCTCAGTGTGAGAGGCTCAAGAAACTGAAGAACGAGTTCTGGTACATTCATCTCCGTTGAGATGAGTCGAGAGAGAACACGTAGATCGGCGCCCACAGCCCCCAACAGCGCCAAATAAATTCGTTCTGGTTCCATATATGGTAATATAATTGAGTTGAGAGGCTCAAAAGTTCAAACATTCCCAAAGTACGGCGAAATACTACTAAATGACTCTGAGGAAAATCATTTGATTGTGGAAGGATAGCTATAGCAATGATCACAGTACTGGTACTTACGCTCTATGCGGCAGCATGCTTCCCAACATTACTCTCATTATCCCTGGATGAACCGTCTATCTCAACAGACTCCATGTAAGTCATCTGCTCCATCCTGATCTGAACCTCTATATCTGTTTTGCCTCCGGAACACGTGTTGATACTCGGGAAGTTTCGATTATTTGAACGGTACTGGCCGTGGCCTACGGTGTTAGTAGACTCCACACCATTGTCACCGTACGAGGTGCCTCGACTGACACGGATGATGATATACGAGAACTTATGGACACTATTCAGAAAGAAGACCTAAGCGAAGGAATTTGGGGACTCACAACAAGCCCCTGGAGATCATGGGAGGCCACGGTCAAATTGAATAGCACGGTTGATAGCCCGAAAACATACAATCGTAGGCGGTAGCTGTGGTGGGAACCGTTAGCGGACACTAGATGTTTGTTCGAGATATTTCTTACACAGTCAATGAAAATGAAAAAAATAAAACTTTGGCTACGTATGAGTATCATTGTCACGACGAGCATCGCCGTATAGATTGCGGCTTCCAATCATTTGAACATGAGGATCTGAACACTTTGAGAATGGAGAGACGGACCTGACTCAACAATAACTGACAGAAATGTCAATGTTATACTCCCAGAGTGACGACCATCGACGCGAACGACCAAAGGCGCAGTTCGACGGTGAATCCGCAGGATTCGGAACGCAATAAGACCTGCAAAGACCGCATGAGGTGACAGCATGAGATGGTGTTCAAAAACGACGCACCAGTGCAAGTTACGTTGGTAGCAAGCGTGAGGGAAATAACAATGGTTAACCAATCAACACTTTTCCAGATGCCCGGATTGGAGCGGACGGATCTGCCGTATGATATAATCGACATAATGCTGAGGACTACGAAGTAATCAGGGTCATAAAATGTATAATAGGAAGGATGCCTACCGAAATTGGCGAGACAGAGCATTGATGGGAGGATTGTTACTATCCACCTTCTGTCCCATACGATAAATGTTCGGAAGACCTGAGAGTCTGAGGTCAGGATGGAGTAGCCCCGATATGTTCAGAGGTATACGATACAATGAACACATCGGCAATCAAAAAACACCAATAGCCAGCAGGAATTAGTTAGAATTCCGAGCGAAGAATTGGGTGGTCCAAAGTCCAGGCCATTATCTACGAAGAAATGAGCAGGCTCCCAACGGCTTCGAGGGTCGCGATGGAACAAACCCAACGCATTTACACAGCGGTAGATGGCGATTATACAACGCTGTGGTACGAGTCATTGAACGCAAAAGTCCCGAAAAAGACCGCACCATTGTGATAAGAACGAACAGGGAAACGGCTGTGAGCAACAAATATGTATGCACTGCATTCCGAATTTTGCTCTTGTAGGAAAGCCGGCAAAACTCGAAGAATACAGACAAGTAAACCCCTTCGAACAAAATTCAACACCATATTCAAGTCGAGGTCTGGCTCACCATAGAGAATGGTCTCAAGTAGGGCGCTGCATGAGATTAATTTTTTGGTATCATCGACACCATGATGTGACGCACCCAGTATATGTTTCCTTCGTGCCAGGTGGAATGGTCATCTCGGGAGATGGAATTCGAGTGGCAAGGGAGGCAAAATTATATGCGTGGCCACCATCTATATCTGGAAGGCATCAGCGTATACGAACTTTCACTTCATCAGCTTCCGTCCAGTGTCTTTCCACGGATCTCTCGGAATTCGAGTTGATTTCTATTGAAAATGCAACGAAATCCGCTGGACATGCCACGCCCGAGCGGACTTTGGTCTGATGCCTTCCTCTCCAATCATACCAACTTACCTAAACAACGAGTTTCGTTTCTTCCCGTGCAATACAAATGAATCCAGCGCCCAGGACTACCAGATGTTAGAAGCAGAACGTGGTGGGTTACAAATTGCACCCCGAACATCAGCCTTCGAGAACCCACGTCAGCTGCTTTGCGACCAGTACTTACGGCCTGTAGTCTTGCAGATTTCCGCTTGATTATATCGAATCGAAGGTTGATTCATGGACAGCACGGCTCGCTGAATCAACTTTTGAATCGTGTATTCAGTTTGACTGTTCGATTTGATCCCTGGCAGCCGGGAAAAGCAGAAATTGGTTTGTATTTCCTGCCTGCCTTGAGCTACTGTACTATTACAACCGTAAGTTCAGGGGGTGTGACCTGCGACCTCTTTGGTTCAAGGTTCAATTTCCTTTTTGGGACGATTTTTCAGAATTTGCCGACGTTCATTGCCCCAAAACGGGGCCCGACTCGGAGGCCTCGTGACCGTGACCAAAATTGAAATGGGCTCAGTTCAGCCAGCGTTGTGACCTGTGACTAAACGTACGGTTGTAACAGTATACAGCCACCCATGACGACTGCCGGTGGAAGCATTAACACTGGACGCCACGGATGCTGGGACCAGTGAAGCAGTCAGAGGAAAGTTCAGACACAGCCACTGTTCTGGATCTCATTCCCACGCGTCGCCATAGCAAATTTACAAGTTACTGTAAACTGAGACCAACAATCTGACTTGTTGCTTCACAACAAGCCGAACCAGATTCAATCCAATTCCACGACCAACAGATATCTACTCCCAGTCTCTCCCCATCCCACCGCGGTCGCCTTCAGACCGATTGCAATTATTTTCTCCCTTCATATATTGTTTTCTTTTGCTTCTTACGATTTTTTTAATCTTTTTGCTGCTTGCGCTTTTCAGGATTTTGCTATTTTTTCGAGTTTTGTGGGTTGTGTTCGCCGTCGAATAGAAGAGTCGGAGCGGGAACGAGAACGGTAGAGGAGCGGAGAGGGAGCGGGAGAAGAAAGCAAACCCATCGACGGGGGAGCGGGTGTCCATGCGCGAAGTCATGCCGAGGAGAGACCATAAAGACTAGAAACCACCTATTGATATTCAAGTGGGCGCGGGGGTCCGAGACGAGGAGCCGGTGCCAGGGTTGTCAACCGTGTCTGCGAAGCAGAAAGAGGGAGAGGCGGAGGCGGAGTATCAGTATCGGGCGTCCAGAGTAAAGAACCATTGACCAGTAAACCCTTGAGAAACCAAGAAATGGACACGAGTGTCCAAGCCGAGATGCCGTTTGTCTGGTGGTCGACCGTGTTACTGGACCAAAAGAATGGAAATTGAGGAAAGCGGGGTGGGAGGGTGTCCGGATGCAAATATCCGATGCCTAGAATGAAGGGGGTGGGAGAAGAGGGAGAAAGGCGGAGAGGCGAGGTTGTCCTAGAGCGAGAGCCGTTACCGTTACCGATGTTTTGACCGTATTGTGCGCTGAAGGCGGGGGACCGTCAGTAGTCATCCAAGAAGACAACTTGGGACCAATGACGTCTTCATAGGTCTCGTCGTCCTCAGCCTGCTCTGGGTGCGCGCCGACGCCCCGACTACTCCCACTCGCGCCCCGTGTCTGTCCCTCGCTCCCTCCTCCGAATCAATCAAGGCCAAGCCAGCTGAGCTCCATCTCGTAGGCCGCCAGAATTGCGGAGACAGACCCGGAGGACGCCGATGCCATTGAAGTCGACGAGGTAGACGGGTGTTTTCCTTTTCCTCAGCGCGTCCACAGGTACAGCAATGAAACCAGAAGTGCCAAAGCCAGAGGCAACATCTTAGCGTGTTTGCAAACAGAAACGATGGAGCACTGAGCTGTCGATGGGCCCTCGTATCGAAAGAAAGTCTTTCGAGCAGTTCCAGCGCAAAATGCTGGAAAGTCACAACATCACGTGTCTGTAACGTCATGCGCGCCCCTGTCTTAGCGCCCCTTTGTGGGTCCTTTGTTGACTACAAGCCTCATGTCCGCCATACCTCCCTCGAAGAGGCACTATCCCTCAGATCTTTTTGCAGGGCTGGCATCTGTGGAAGAGCTACAGAGTGCTGTCCACGAATTCGAGGGCCTCTTATTCCATATGGACGATTCCACCTCCGACACGACATCGACCTTGATCTTGGATGATCTCGTTTCGTACGAACGACCAGAGATAGTGAGATTTGTACTATCCTGGATCGATCCAGTTTGGGTTCTCAGACACAAGTCACCCTTTTCTTCGACGGACGAGTTCAAGAACTCTTCCACACGAGAACTTTTATCTCAACTCAGCATATTCTTTCAATCTACACCGAGCAGCGTCATCGACCGAGATGAGGAACGACCAGTGGACGTGCGGCCAGATAAACGTCGCTTGTATTTTCGAGAGCTCGTCAAGGACGCGCCCGAAGTATTGGCCGCTCTCACCACGAAGCTGTCTTGGGGCGACTCCCTCCCAAGCACCAATACAAAAATGAGCCAGAAACAGATGAAGCAAGCTCGGCGCGCAGCGGCAAAGGCCAACGCACCATTGAATCCGGGCCCCTTTGAACGCCTCGACATTCCTGTTCCCGAAACTCGCGAGGAGCTCGAGGACGCCATAGATGTTGTTTTGAGTACTCAGGGAGCTATCCTCGGGGTGCGTTGTTTTGATTCACCACTGGTGATGTGTTCTTCATTTCTGCAGGAATATTTGAATGCGTTGCACGGTCCGGAACTCGAGGAGTCCATCAAGGCTGCTTGCATACCTGTCGAAACTGATGCTGTATCTTCTGAACCCGAAGGTGCAGAAACAGACGCGGAGCCTGCAGTTCCAGAATTGCAGAATGTTGCTGTCTCTGCCAATTCGGAGGCTATATATCCTACCGAACAACTCATGAAATTGTTCGAATCACTCCTTTTGGATTAGGTTCATCTCTTTTTTGACAACTTTTCAGCACAACGTTGTACTGCGACAGCGCTACAGGTTTCGGAGACTGGACGATCAACATTTCTCCGAGAGCAGAACGCGACCTACGCGATCACAGTCGACGCGACCGTAAAATTTTCAGGATCATACTCAAGAAAATCAAGTCCGTACATATCTCTGCATTCTTCCTTCTTTTCCCATTTGAATTCCAAATTATTCCAGAGAGCTTTCCAACGGTCACTTTTCCCCTGATAACCAGAAGCGGCTCAATGGCCACCATGTCGATGTCCCGATCTATGAAGCCAAGATGACGGGTGACCTTCGCCTGGTTGTCAGTTTTTTTTTTTCCTGACTCGGAAGCACCGCGAAATAATCCTGTATAGTACCAAATTGACTGCATCCCCGCCGCTTATGACACTACGGTGTGTCCACCGAATAATGCAATGATCATATTAACCCGACGCTGTATTTGCAGAGCGAACGTCAAGGTGCAAAAATTCTCATCGAACTCAGTCTCTCGCAGGCTGATTATTGAAAAGCGATCAAAATTTTTGGTGTGTACACCCACGCGCAGATCGGTCGCGTATCATTTTGGGACACTATGGGACGAGAGTTGGGAAAAAGGGGGAAAGAGTACAAGGATAGGTATCTAAACGTCTATGGGAACTACGGCGGCATCTGATCGCATAACATCCAGATGTACTTTTCGCAAACGTCCGCACCATGCCGGTGACCATGTATTTTGCCCAAGCACTTTCCCCTGCACCTGCAGAGGCGCGAGAATTGCCGACGGGTTGCGCCCCGGATTTGCCCCCCGGACGATTTGGAACAGGTGGGATTCTGTCGTGGTTAAAGTCATTCCTTCCTAACCTTACTGCATAGATGCAATCTCTTCTTCTGTAAGTCTTGGATCCCTCACGTAAACTCCTTGAATCCTGAATTTCCGAAGCAAATCCGTCCATTTTTCGCAGGTCTGTAATTTTGCTATTTTCGATCCCCACATGGTCCTGATCTCATCGGCAGTCGCTGCTCGACAGCCTCATTGCGGACCGGGATGCCTCATTCGTGTTGCAAATCTCGTTCGTCTGGTGGTTTCTGATATTTCGCCATTTGATTTGGTCCTCTAGCCCGACGGAGCAAGAGATTATCGAACACCCGCACTCATGCTATGTGCTCGGCCGCAGCGGAACTGGGTGCGTTCCGCTTCTTCCCGAGGTCTCGAGTTAACGCGACATGAAGAAAAACAACCACCATGCTTTATAAAATGCTTCTTGTGGAGGCCGATTATGAGGCCTCCAAGGAAGAAGGACGGCAGAAGCGGAGACAGCTCTTCGTCACACAGTCCCGAATTCTCGCTGAGAAAGTCGAGGAACACTTCTCCAAGCTTTCGGTCGGGTACCAACTTTCCAGCACTGTCGATCATGCAGCCAAAGCGAAAATGTCACCCTTCGCACTGGTAGATATCGATGACGAGGTGAACTGGCGGAATGACCTCCCGCAACGCTTCAGTGACCTGCAGGATCAGCATTTCCCTCTTTTCGTCACTTTTGATCGCGTGAGTCGATGCTGGCGCTATCATGGTTTGATATCTTGACGGTTCAGCACAGTTGTGCGGAATGCTAGAAAATGACATGCAGCATGATTCGTCTTCTGGATTCTATAGTCTCCCGGTCCATGATTCGGCGACGGACCGAGCGAAACGGCCAGTTAGGCTGACTTATGAAAGGTTCCTGGCAGCCTACTGGCCACATTTCCCTCAGACGTTAACGAAAGGGCTAGGTAACTTTCTGGTCCTTTAGTCATGACACAACTGATGCTCTATGGTGGAGATCCTTCCATGGTTTTTAGTGAATTCCTTGGTATGTCTTCAGTGCTAGATAAGTCTTTCCTTCGACGCTTATGAGAGTTTAGGCGTGATCATGGGTGCCGAGGAAACTTTGGCTTCAGCTTCCTCTTTCTTGAATCGTGACACCTACCTGAATCTCAGCGAACGCGCCCAATCGACTTTCGCCGACCAACGCCAGCGAGTATACGACCTTTTCGAGTCCTATATAACTCAGAAGCGGCTGCTGGGCGATATTGATGCAGCTGACCGGTGAGCGACACCACATAGCGCTCTCTTTCATGCCTAGAACCACTTGCTACCTCAGAACGCACACCATACTTCGCTATCTTGACCAACGAGGAATTCCAGGCAAAAAAATGGATTATTTGTGAGTGGGATATTTCGTCTCGTTCAAGGAAACAGATTGAGAGCCGTAAAGATATATCGATGAAACTCAGGATAATCTCCTCATCGATACCTTGCGTGAGCTCATTTCATTTACCCAACTTCCGCCAACTTACCTAGCGAGCAGTCCTGCGCTCCATTTGCCACAACCCAAATGGCTTATTTTGGGCCGGAGATACTGCTCAGACAATCTCCGTTGGGAGCTCTTTCCGATGTGCGACCTTTTTACTCTTTGGCTCACGCCAACTTCATTGCTAATCGACTCATAGTCAATGAACTGAAGGCTTTTATATACCGCATAGAGGTATGATTTTAAGATAACTGTCTGCCACTCTGGATTCCTAAAAATTCCACCAGCAACGGCGACTCGAGACAAGAAAGGCATCAGAATTGTACTATCAGCCCGTATGGCAACCACGGACTTTCCAGCTCACCGTCAACTATCGATCCCATGCTGGAATCGTCAACTGTGCACACACGGTCATCGAGGTCATTCAACTTTTCTGGCCCTACTCGATCGATATTCTCGGACGTGAGCGGGGTACTGTTGACGGCCTTCGCCCGGTGTTCTTCACTGGATTTGATTCGGGAAATGTCCAATATGAACAGTTCTTGTTTGGCGACCGAAAGTGAGTATACCGTCCCTGAATTTGTGATCGCAGTTGCTAAGAGGGGTTGTTTCCAGGGGAAGTTATATCGAGTTTGGCGCTCACCAATGTGAGCTTGTGCACCATGGAAATGAGTCGATGGATACTCAATCCGTTACACAGGTATATTGGTGCTATGACGGTTCGTTTGTACAAATATTAATTTCCGCGGCGCGCGTCCGAATTTGCGCGCGCGCTCTCACAATTTGCGCGCGCTCAAGGTCTGGCCTCCAAAATGTGCCTCAACCTAATACCTATCTTACATTTTTTCTTTTTCACATTTAGAAATAAAATAACTTATAAGACTTTGATTACAAGCTTGAAGAGCCACTATGAGCTTGTAAATTAATTACATCTTCCTCAAGCCGATGGTTGGGTGGGAGAAACATGAGTGGTCCATGGAAGTATGGTAGATAGGTAGGTAGGAAAAGCTGAAAAAAGAGCTGGTTTGGCTCACCGGGACGCCTTTTGCTTTTATTCCTGGACGCTCGATCAATTACTTCTCCGACTTTGTGTATTTGCAGCAGTTGAGCCAACCCAGAGCACAGTAGAGGCGACGGACTTCGGAAGGCTCGAGGGCTCGAATAGCCTGCGGCCAAGTCGCGGGTGTGTCCGACTCGGACTGTGTCGACGTGGCGTAACCGCGTCGTGAAATTTGTTGATCGGCGTGATAGAATCTGTGACATCTGTCTGTCAAGTTGATCGGCAGTCCGGACCGCTGCCAAGCTGTGCTCCTTACGGCTTGCCACGCGTCGATTCCCTCCTGGTCCACATCCCCCCGCCCGCTTGGCGCCTTGCCCGGACGCCAGCACCTTCCAGCAACGTTACCGGCCCCGCACCATGTTTCTCTTGCTTTCATCTTACGGGCTCCATCCGAAATCCCAACGAAATCCCCAACCCCTCGATTTAGCTCGACAGTAGCTATTGGAATGCATACTTGACACAGTGGGCGGTCATCTGGCTTGCATGCCCCCCGTAGATACAGCTGTGTAGTGTACTGGAGGTATTTCATATTTCTACCTCACGTGCGCACAAATTCTGGGAGCGCGCGCGCGCAAATTGTGAGAGCGCGCGCAAAATCGGACGCGCGCCGCGGAAATTAATATTTGTACAAACGAACCGTCATAGGTGCGCGATGATGCTGCCAGAGATAAACTGCGGGAGCAGGTCGGGGACATTGGTCTAATCATGTTGGTTCTGCAGATATTTGACCCAAATGAAGCTAAACGAGTTATAGGACACTGTACGAAAGCAAAGGACTTGAATTTAATGACGTGAGCACTCAAAGGTGGCCGCGAAATCGCTGATCCGATTTATTCCGAAGGTCTTGTTGTACAATTTTTTCGAGGATTCCACGGTAGGCGCTGCGCAGTGGCGCGTTGTCCTAAATGCGCTGGAAACAAATGGCGGTATTCCTGCACCTCTCTTTTGATCCGGCGCGCCATGCCAGTGTTTGTGTGGAGGTAGGATAGGCTTACTTCGTCTCAAGTCAATGCCGTAGCTAATGGTATATAAAATAGCTCAAATTCCTCTATGTGGCCATCACCAGGGCTCGCAACAACGTTTGGATAGCGGACACATCCGCTAAAGGGGAACCTATGCGGGTCCGTTCACAACCCCTTCTTGAAATTCGCTCTTGACAGACCTACAGATTCTCTGGACGAGCAGGGACCAAATTCAAAACTGTACGCCTGGGACTGATACTCCTCGACTCGCGATTTCCTCTACATGTGCGTAGTCAAAATCTTACGAATGAGTGCACTCTTACTCTTCACTGTCAAAAAGCGGCGGAGTGGGAAGAGCAAGGCAGAAGATTATTCGCCAACAAGCGGTACCGGCAGTCGAAGCATTGTTTCGAGAGGGCTCTACTTCCCCAACAGGCCGCGATGGCTGGCGCTTATTATTTGCGCGCCGAAGCACGAAAAGCAAGCACAGCCACCACCCGTCAAGCGATACAAGACAGAAATACCGCGTTTTTGCAAGCAGCAGCAGCTTTTATGGACTGCGCCAAAGAAGATGGAACACTCTCTTACTTCAGAATAGCCGCGGAATGCTTTGAGGAAGCTGACAAAAAGCTACAAGCGGCTGAAAATTACTTCAATGCTCAAGAATACACGCGATCGACCGAGCTTTACCGCAAACTAGGAAAATTCGATGAGGCGGTTGATATCTTGAAGAACCACAGAGAGAAAATACGACCCGAGGTCGTCACGAACGTCACGAATGTAGCCAGGCTATTCTATTTCAAGGAGCACAAGCTCGAGTATGTTTCATATTCACGACTTCGGTTTCCATTTGAATTTGCATTCCAGAAAAGCAAATGCGCTCTTCTCCTCCTATGAAGAAGAGTTGGAATACCTCGAGGACCGTGGCCTGGACGTTGCACATGCGACACTTCTTGAATCCCTTGGGAGGTTTTACGACGCAGGCGAGGTCCACCTTGAGGAAGGACGCACATTTGAAGCCATCGAACTCTTCCTGCGCGACCGCGACAGCAAAGACTCGATCTGTCGGGGTGTTCAGTGTATTCTTCAGAGTCTTTGGCGGCATGGTTCTTTCTCGGTGTTGCCAAAGGAAGACGATCCCTCCGTGTCTCCTCTTTTGGCCTTAGCAGACAAAGTCGACCCTTCACTTTTGCCTGAAAATGAGCGCAACGAGGTTTGATTTGCATCTTTTTTCACAACAATTATTAAAATCATACCCAGCTTTCGATGTTTCGAGCTATATGTTGCCGTGAAATTTCGAAACTCCAGCACCTTGGAGAGGCTTTTGAAACGAAAAATCCTGCCGCTGCCTTGCTTTGTCTCGACCCCTGTTTCATCAATCCGCCCAAAATCCAGGCTCTTCGGGTTGACGGTGTCGCCCAGGAGCTCCGAATATTCTTCGGCTACGTTAAACTGTTGAATGCGTTCACATGGATAGATCCTTGCAATCAGCCACTAGCTGAAAAACTCTTTGGATACATACGGCAAGGCGAAAACGACTATCTCATCCCGACAGGCACCTTTTTGTATTCGGCCCTACACAAGCTAAACCGTTCAACCGTTGGAGAGAACATCGTTCTCGACGGCTCGGAACTTAGGGAAGTTTATCATGAAGCACTGAAAGAACGCCTCCGACTGCGGGTTTTGCAAGAGAATGAAACGTGCAAAAGAACTCGCGCGTTTTCTCCTTGTCTCACATATTCTGTGTTCGATGGCCATTGCAATCGTCTCGACTGTCCCCCACGAGCACCTTCCTGCACCCACGCGCGAAGAATACAATCTGCGCGTTCGGATTCACCTTCAGCAGATCCTTATTTTACACACCGGTCAGTTTGTAGTCAACGATAATGTTGCGAGAAGGTAAATTTGCATGCGAATTGAAATTTGTCTCATCCTCTTTCAGATATTGGATATCACGGCTATATTCTTCTCTCCACCCATCTTTCTACCGCTTGGGCTCAGCATCTAGTCTCGATCTCGGCTCGATCCCGGAGGCCGAAGCAGGCTTCCAAGTGGTACGGAGTTGGATCCGAAGTTGGGTTTACGACTTCGAATTCTTTCCGGCCGCAACGTTCCTTTCAAACCTTGCACAAGTCGCTCGACTCAGTTTCCAGTTCGACCGCAAGGACGCCATGTCGTATTTGACCAACTCTCCTTTCATGCGCATGCAACCATCGATTTACAAACGACCCGGTGACAATTATGTTGTTGGAGAATTCCTATGGATGTTGGAGGGCAAACAGGAGATATCTATTGCTGCTGGAATTCTTTTTGTTCGGTGAGATGGATCAATGCCGGGTAGTCATGATGTGCTCAATGTTCTGTTCTGCCAGACACATCGTTCAAAATACTCTTCCCATCCATATAAGCATTCTTTGCGATGTCCTAGAGCACCTCTGCGCCTGTATAATCATAGCTGATCGCCAACAGCGCGGGGTCGTGCACGACGTAACCCTCCCGCTCAGCTGGTTGGTGAATTGGACAAGTGTATCCGGAGAAGGTCCACGTCGAACCGACGCGTTTGGATTACTAGAAGCTTCACTGGGGGTGCTCTTAGGGCGCCTGTACTCCAGTGACGAGGCAGGTGAATCGCGCCGAGTCTATCGTCTATGTACCCAGACTAACCCTGAGCACAGAGCATCTGCTTTTTGAAAACAAGAATCTTGCCACTCTCGGCTGGAGGATACGAGAGACGTTCTTCGCTCGGATGTACGTTTCGTCCAATAGCGTGATATCGACTGCTCATGGTTCTTCTACAGCTGCCGATGCCTCTGCCTACGTGCGTTTTTTTGCATCTCGAGTACCGCATTATTCCGTCCTGTTAACTAACCGAATTTCTAGTGGCCTACAACGCGAGTTACGCAGCGGGACTTCGTGTCAAAGTATTGAGAACTATAACTACCTTACGCCGAGCGGATCTAAACCCGTGGTATCTTCCGCTTTCCGACAGGTATGCCGCAACTCGAAAGCCGCAGATATTTCCGTATTCACGACGTCCAGATACGTGAAGGCGACCAGTTGGTCCGACCTTGTACAAGCACTGCGATGGTCGACTGCCGCGTCGCCGCTTGATGAGATGGTAGTCCTGCTTCATGCCGAGCGCCCCCGGCACCACCCCATCCGCAATGTCCGCCAGATAATCTACAAGTCGCACGAAGACATCCCGCAGCTTCTGGGCACCTCACGTTCCATGATGGAAAGTGTTCCAGCGCAAGATGTCGATGCTCAGATCAGCGAGGTCTTGATGTTACCTGAAGACGACGACATTCCCCTCGAAGATGACTCCGGGTTTGCGGAAGCTGCCGAGTCGGAAAAGGTCTTCTCAGCCACAGAACCAGTTGCGATGCCACCCGCATTGGAGGCGATCCAAACCACGGACGAAGAGATCCGCGCAGCATCGGTAATCCAGCAGGCATTCAAGCGGGCGCAGAGGCGCGCGGAAAGGCGCAAAGCAGAGATGGCTAAGCCGAACCTCTCCGCGAGCTGTTCCAACCTTTTCGTTATTTGCCTGAAAGAGGCGGAGGGCATCGACTGGCCGAACAAGACCTACAAACTCCAATATCTCGGGCCGCTGCCGCATTTACTCCTCTGCCTTGACGTCGTCTTAACCACTGCGCAAAAGCAGAAGAAACAAATAAAGAAGGATCTACGCGAAGCCACGCATGAGAAGCTTGAGGCGCTGGACAAACAGTTAACTCAGTTGACGTACGTGTTGAGGGCTGTATTTCAGCAGATTATGCTTACCAGTTCGCCCACAGCGATGTGCTCAAGCAGACTATTCAGGTTCAGAAGACTCTGGGGCCAACGGCTGCTATGCATCGGTCGGCCAACCTCGCTTCTCTCAGGACCCATGTATCGACAGCGGTTCAACTCATGCGAAACCTGCCGTTCAAGACGCCTGAAGGCTTGACACAGCATCTCGAGCGAGCGTACAAGGGAATCGTTCAGCCCAAGGTGTTCGTGCAGGCATCTACCCGGAGGAAGCCAGAGCTGAATGTTGATGATGTTGGCATGTTGCCTTCCTTCCCATCTTCCTCCGAGTACCAATAATTACCTCCCATTTTCCGACCTCTTACTGAGCGCCGATGCTCTTTTCAACTCCCACGTTGATGTTACTCCCAGTCATGTACAATTACTAGTAGTGTTGTTCCCTTCATTGATATCTTGAGTATTTTAAACTTCAATGTTCTTGTAGTGTACGTCAGCCACCGTCTGTGAGCCTAGTTGTTGAATCGAAGTTTCTTGCAATGTGCAAAGGAGTACGCGTGATTTCGCCCCACAAATTTGCACAACAGAACTCAGAGGACCGTCGAGATGAGAACAACTTGTCCGCAACTTTCCGCGCTTTGAGGTCGAAGTAAACTCCAAGACACCCCACTGCATCGCGTTTTTCAAACGTTTTGAATTTCTCTTTCGCAATGCGCATCACCTTACCTGTCCTCTCCCAGACTCATAATTGAAGCTGATAATCACTAACCGCTTCATTGCCATGTTAGTTTCAAAGTTAGACAGACGTTCTACTTCAAGCTTGATCCACAGAGTTCAAGGCAAGGTCTGTGCAAGCGTAGCCCGAGCTTTCTAGTCCTGATTGAAATCTACCGGGGCCGGCAGTTCAAAGAGTTGTTTGGGTCACTTTTCAGGCGAATACGTAGACCTGAACCAGTACTTACCTCTTTATATCCGCCTCCAAAAGTCCAGCTGCAGATCGTTGCGGGTTGGCCCGCTCCACAACCAGCTCAATACACTAGTCGATGGGCCAGTAGCGTGCCTCCCCTCGAAATTTCATCCGAAATCTTCATGCAATCAGTGTTTTGAGTTCTACGACTGCTCAACCACTGCAAGTGGGGATCATGTCCAGGGACCGCCACCAATCGAAATAAGCATCTGAGTGCGTTTCATGGGTCTTAATTGTGTGCGTAAATTACATAGGTAGCCGGCCGGGGATTCCTTCCCCACTGCTTGAGCTACCTGGAGCATTAATCTCGTCGTTATTCTCGTCAATGGCCATGCTCTACTCGTTCTCCTTGACGTCAATCACAGTCGACTTGAACTTCCTGGCCGGGATCCTGCGGTTGAACAGGATATCGGTCTCGCGGTATGAGCGGTGCTTCAGCTCGGGTAGGAAGAAGTAGGCCAGCACCCAGCAGACGGTGGCGGTGAAGCCCCAGACGTAGCCGCACTTGCCGGCGAGGTTCCACCCGGTCGCGTTGAGCATCTGCGAGGCCAAAAAGATCATGGGGATCTCGGCGACGTAGTAAGCCGCACGGCCGACAGCTGTGCTCAGGGCGCGCAGGCGCACGGACGATGTCTCGGCGATGATGGTGTAGCTGATGGGCCCCATGCAGCCGGCAAAGACGAACGAGATGATGACTCCGAGGCAGGCCTGGGCGAAACTGGTGTGGTGGTTTTGTGGCACCGAGGCGATGACGCCGAGGATGAGGAGGAACATGATGTTGGCGGCCGTGCCCCAGAGGTAGATGGTGCGGCGGCCGAACCAGCCCGTGAGGGGCCACGAGAGCGCGTTGGCGATAAATCCGAGGCAGGAGTTGATCAAGTTGAGCTGGAAAGCCTTGTTGCTCGAGATACCGGCCTCTGATGAGAGTCTCAGTTCATCCGTGCCTCGAGATGTGCTCGAACTCACGCTCGAAGAAGAAGGTTGCCTGGTTGGCAATCAGGTTGCCGGCAAAGTTTTGTGAAGCATACATCAGGCAGATAATGATCGTTCGCCTCAGGTCGCTGCCCTTGACAAGATCGACGAGGGTCGGGGCACCGCCCATTTGGGCCTCGATCTCGACGGTTCGCTCGATCATTGCTAGCTTCTTCTGAGGATCCTCTGTCTTGCTGCCGAGGCGCTTGATGGAGCGAAGAGCCTCTTCCTTGCGTCCGCGACGGACAAGCCACCAGGGGGGACTCGGGGGCGAAGAAGATGAAAATCAAGAGGGGAGTCTACGCAGAAGTCAGCGTCGCGCGCAGGGGTAAGGCCCGGAGGGCAGGGACTCACGGGGAAGATCCACTGCAAGGCAAGTGGTACGCGCCAAGCCCACTCATCACTTCGTTTGTTGTAGCCAAGGGTGGCGGCGGCAACAATAATGCCGCCGATCGACCAGCTCATCTGCAGAGTGGCCGTGGCGGCACCGCGAAGGGCGATGGGCACAACCTCGCTAGCGTAGGCGGGAGAGTTCGCAATGAAGAACCCCCAAGGGACACCCTCAAGCGCTTGTCCAACCGTGAGGAGGGCGAGAGAGTCGGCCTGTGTGGATCTCGTCAGGCTATGAGCTCAACAACATGGGGGGAAATACTCACAAAGAAGGAGACGAAGATTGTGGCGTTCATCAAGACCAGACCCAGGATGGCGGTCCAGCGGTAGCCGATGCGGGTGGTAATGGGTCCTGACAAGAAAACACCGACGAACGCGCCGCATTGGCCGGACTGGAAGAGGGCGCTCTGCCACCGAGTCGGGATGGTCCAATTTCCATCGACCAAGATGCCGAACTTCTTCTGGAATGCGGGAAGGGCGACGAAATTACTGTTCAGGAACATGTCGAAGGACTCCATGACCTACTGCACATCAGCGGTTGCTCTGCAAAACAGCACTTTAATGAGACTCACGATAGTGAAGCACATAAGGAAGGCCCAGAAGCAAGCCGCCTTGTGGGTCTTGGCTGAGTGCCACAGGGTCTCGGCGTGCTCTTGGTTCTCGCCGTCGAAGGCATCGCTCATGACATGCTGGTTGGCCAAGACGGCGGCATAATGCTCGTCGGTCTTCTCGTTCTGGGGCAGCTCGTCCTGTGAGTTCGTCTTCGTCGACATTTCGTGGTCGCGGGAAAGACCAGGAACAAAAGAAGAGCGCGAGATGGGTCCTGATGGGTCGTATTATATCACTGCACCGTGGTCCGCGTGTCTATTCTTGCGATCCGACGGTACGGGAGCTGATTGACGCGTACTTGGCTCCCGTCCTGTGTCCGCATGACCGTGCGCGCCTGATCGTTTGAAGCCATGTGATCCGAAATTCGTCCGACCCATCTTAAGCGTCTCTCTCCGCAAGAAACAGGCGCATACGAAGACGATGAAAGCGGAGTTTGTAGCCCAGGTTTATGCCTTGCCTTGCCAATCCTGCTTGTGCATTTGGGCTACCGCGCTCGCCACTCACCACTGAAGACGCAGCTAAAAATTCTTCTCCCCATATACACTCCCGAAAAACGCATGAACCTAGACAAAGAAGCAATGATTTACACCCGAAAGTTGTTCACAAGACCTTACCGGCGCAAGGAACGATCAACATCAATATCGCGCGACGAAGAGAAGTCGAAGAAGAGCGCTCCATAACGCCGCTCCGATCAATCACCCCGCGCGGGGTACCTGGGGGTAGGCTCGACTCAGCCTCTTTGGTAGGGCTTTCGTGATTTGCTGAAGATAGTCGTTCAGAACCACGCTACTAGACCAGACCAGACCTGGGGCGGCAAATACGATTTCGTCCAGTCACTGAAAGCGAAATCAATCATTGAATCGGTTAAGTAACAAAGTCGGTAGCTCTGATCAGAAGGTCACCCACTGATGATTGTGAATCGTTCTGTCCAATTTTCCGTTCACGTAGTGCATCCGACTTTTCCGGCTTGAAGGGCCCTATTCAATTCCGTAGAACGCACTGGTACTGGCAGCATCCCATTCCGAATAGTTCCATTCCCAAAAATCCTCTGCTTCAAATCCGTCGTACCAAGTGTCGCCGCCTGACGACCAGGCATGGATTTGACCGCGCGAGGGACCGTCCAGAATGAGCACGAAAGTACCATCCGACGCCTGAGATATGCCATCCTCATCTGGCGTGTGCACATGGTACCTCGATAGCTGCAATGTCGAGAACTTGAGATATGCCCATTTTCCCTTCCATTCAACGGCGGCCGAAGGCTGGGCCTTAATGAAGCGCATCGTTTGCGCATTTTGCTCGGGCGTGTGAAGCCGCAGCGGCTTGTCGAAGAGCTCCCAGCTTGCGCACTGTTTGTGCTCACCCACGGGAACCACACCGTCCTTGACGATGAGCCTAAAAACGTCTTCAAACATCGTAAGCGCCATTTCCCGGACATCGTCCTTTTCTCCGCATAAGCATATATCGGGGGTTTCGTTGTTCTGTCGAGCGCAGTAGCAGAATCCTGACGCGTGAAAGCGCACGGCATGAGGCCAATGCATGCCAGGCGGTGGCTGAGACGAGGGCCATTCGGTTAAAATTGTGCGATATGGTTCCGGAATGACAACACTGTACTTCGTCTCGATCTTTTCCACGTATGAGATACGGACGCTGAGAGAAATTGGATGTGGGGAAGTAACATTGCAGAATGAAAGACCCAGGAGACGGAGTCGCGTTGGAGAGTCAATCCTGGGAACAAGAGCACGCCATTGCTGGCAGACGTGAGTTGCAGAGATAAGATCCCTCAGCGGGAGAGATTCGAAAAATTGAAGGAGGAGTTCTGGGACATCCATCTCGGAGGAGAGCAAGCGTGTATGTGTAGTCTCGGGCACTTCCAAACTTATACCAGAAACGAGATGGGCGACCGTCACTTGTCGTCAATCGATGTCAAGTTGTGGGGAGTGGCTGTGCACTCGTTTGCCGCTGCAAGTTACTAGAAGTTACTTCATCTATTTTGTTTCAATCAACCAGACTGGGAAACATGGAAAATTGACCCGATAAGGCATATAACATGTCTTAATTACTACACTAATACATACATAACAAATCCATAGACTACTACACAGCTACTATATCGAAGGAACAGAACGAAGAAACCCTCATCGTAGCTCTAATGGCGGCACCCAATCTGGAACATTCCCCCACTCAAACTTCTCCGCCCGAAATGCCTCCACGACACGCTGCGGCAGCATCGTCATATAATTTGGCGGGAGCTGGCTGTCGTACGGCGTCAACCCCTGCTTGAAGCTCACTTTCGCGTTCTTGAAGTCGGGCGGCGCCAACGCGGAGGATTTAGCAGGTGCGGCGGACGCTTGAGGATTCCCAAAGACAGAGCTTGGTTGTTTTTGTGTTGAGTTGCCAAACGCCGAGACGGGTTGTGATGATGCCAGATTACCGAACGCAGAGGTGGTGGGCTGCTGGGCGGTGGTTGCAAATGCGGAAACGGGCTGCTGCGCTGGAGCGCCAAAGGCTGATGTCGGCTGCTGAGCAACGTTGCTGCCGAAGGCGGAAGGGGCCGGCTGTGAGAACGCAGACGTTGCTGCTGGCTGTCCGAATGCAGACGGCTTCGCAGAAGCAAAAGCGGAAAACGCAGACGCCGGATTCGCTGTCTGCTGTCCAAATGCTGAGACAGGCGGATTGGTGTTGGCGTTGGCGTTGTTAGAAAACGCATTCCCGCCGTTGTTATTCGAGAACACCGACCCTCCACTCCCGAATGCAGATGGTTGACTAGCAGCTGGCTGAGCGGCAGCGCCGAAACCTGTTGGCGCTCCAAAGACGGACGTCGTGGCGGGAGCACCGAAGGGGGATGGGGCCGCTGGAGCAGTAGGAGCGCCGAATGCGGATTGGGTTGCCGGAGCGGCAGTTCCGAAAGACGACTGTCCGAATACAGAGGGTTTCGCTGCAAATGCAGAGAACCCAGACGTTGGATTGGTTGTTTGTCCGAATACGGGTGTGGCCGGGGCAGCGGTGTTACTTGAAAATGCGCTCCCGCTGGCGTTATTTCCAAAGGCGGAACCGCCAGTGCCAAATGCAGACGTCTGAGTCGCAGCTGGTTGAGCCGTTGCGCCAAATCCGGACGGTGCCCCGAACACAGAGGTTGTGGCAGGAGCTCCGAACGCAGATTGAGTTGTAGGAGCGGCAGCAGCGCCGAATGCAGATTGTGTAGCTGGAGCCGCCGCCCCAAAGGAAGATTGGCCAAAGACGGAACCTCCAGCTGCTGCCGAAGCACCGAATACAGACGGTTTGCCGGCGAAAGCAGAGAATCCGCCTGCACCAGCGGCCGGGGCCACAGAGTTTGTGGTGGCACCAGCACCAAAAAGCGGAACTGTTGTTGTTCGCGAAGGCAGCAAAGCCACCGCCAGCGGGCTTGGCAGCCGACGACGAGCCAAACGCGGGCGTTGAGAAGGCCGACTGACCGAACGCTGGTTGTCCAAAGGCGGACTTCCCGAAGGCACTAGTGGTGGCGCCGCCAAAAGCGGAGGACGATGGAGCTGGAGTAGCGTTCCCCCTGCTGTTCTTTGTCGCTTGCTCAAAGACCTGGAAACTGTTGTTACGCGCATTCTGTATTCAATGTTATTGTCGACCGAGTATGATGAAGAAAAGCGTACCGAGTACGCTTGTTCAGCCGCCGCCATCTTGGAGGACTCATAGGTAAGCTACAAGTTTGATTAGACGTTATACAGTATACAGAGAAACGGCGTACATATTCGTTCAAATTCCCGGCTTTAATCGCGGTCGCCGCCTTGACTCTCAACTCTTCAGGGGACTCGTCAAGACCAGAAAGCAACGTGGGTTCGAACTTTGCGGGCCCGTACGAAGTGAGTGGCCATAGCGGCTTCTCTTTTACCCGTTGTAAGGTCGTTTAGAATGGCTTCTGCCCTGTAAAAAACACGTCAAAATCTTCTCCCGACGGCATGGAAATTTATACGCGCGTAAATGCGACAGTAATGTCTGCACCCGGACGAACGTATGTCTGGTCTAGGCGGGTTGTCAGACACGTTTTTGGAAAAGATCTGAATGTGCTCACTTGCGCCGCCACCAGTCTGTACATGCTCATTTTTACAAGCTGTCCCGAATCGACATCTGCCTTGTTGGAAAAATTGGCAGATTGCCTGCAAGACTTTATAAGTTTACAGCAGAAAGAATCAAGTGGTGCTTACCATACCTACTCAACGCGCGAGTAGGATTGCAGATGAGGACGTTTGGAGTCGCCGAAGCGATTGAAGGAGAAACGAATGAACTTATGAAGTGACTCGCACAAAGGGCAAGCGAGTGCACAGCCATTGCAACAAGTTGTTCATCGAGTTGGCCGCGGCCAACGACCTGGGTCACCTGGCCTCTGCAAAACTCTCGCCTTTTCTTTCTCAACCAAGATGGATGCCTCAGAACTCGTTCTTCAGTTCCTTGAGTCTCTCCCGCTGAAAGATCTCATCTTTGCAAGCCATGTCCGCCAACACCAGCCAGTAATGGTGGGCTCTTGTTCCCAAGATTGACTCTCCAACGCGACTTCGCCTCCTGTCTTTCATTCCGCGACGTATCCAATTTCTCTCAGTTTCCCCCATTCCTGAGCCATATTGCACGATTTCAACCCAATAGCCCTCGTCCCAACCACCGCCTGACGACGTCTGCATTCTCTGCCTTTACGCCGAAACCGTCTGTACTCGGACATTCGTCTTTCGGAAGTGCTGCTTCAGTAATCCAATCCGCCCTCGGCGCTCCCGCGGGTCCGGGGACCCAGTCCCCTTCGGTGCTCCCGTGATGACGTCCGTCTTTGGAGTGCCAAAAGGTTTCGGCGCAGCCGCTCAATTGCTCGCTTTCGGTAGTGGCGGGTCGGCGTTCTGGAATAGGAATGCGTCGGGAATGCGACTTCTAGGAACGCCAGTACCAATCCGCCCGTCTCAGAATTCGTACAGCAGACAGCGAATCCGGCGTCTGCGTTTTCAGTCTTTGCTTCTGCGCAGCCGTCTGCATTCGGGCAGCCAGTTGCAGCAATGTCTGCGTTCTCCCAGCAGGGTCCTTTTCCGCCTTCGGCGATTCCGCTCAGTAGCCAACATCAGCCTTTGGCGCACCAACGCAACAGACAGTCTCCGCATTTACAAGTGCCTCCCAGCAGCCAACCCCTGCGTTTGGTCATCTGGCTTCATCGCAGACCGTGTCGGTTTTGGGCACAACAACCAAGCTCTGGCTCTGGGAACTCTGCACCTGCTAAAAAGAACGCGAAAATGAGCTTTGAGCAGGGGTTGGCACCCTACCACAGCCAGCTCAGTCGGCTCAGTTACATGACGATGTTGCCTCAGTGTGTCGCGGAAACGTTCTGGGGGAAGAAGTCTGAGTGGAGGAATGTTACAGGCTGGGTGCCGCCATTAGAGCTGCGATGAGGGTTTCTCTGTTCCCTCTTTCTATCTAGTACTGTATGTAGTAGTTTATGGATTCGTTATGATTGGTGTAGTAATTAACGGATGTTATGCCTTGAATTTTCCATGTTTCCCGATCTTTCTCGTTCCTTCCTTTCTTTCCCGCGACACCCATGCCCTTCGTCACACAGATTGAGATTCATTGCCCCGGGTGTGGCAGTGCGCCGGAGCCGATGTTTGTGTATGTTGTTTGTCGGAGTCCAAACATCCTGTTGGTTGTGCTCAGCACCCACGACACTCAGCTTCCAAAGCCTCCTCGTCGTCTTCTGCCGTCGTAACGCGCCTCTGTCGACACCCCCGCATCTGTTGGCTTCATTGACAGCAAGTTTGCCCCAATTCACCCCATTTCCCCGCCCTTTCCGCGTTTGCTTTCATTTTTACTCTTCGCACAAAATTCTCCTCAAATCACGACAAAACTCACTCGGACCTTGCAATTACCTTCTATACGCGCTAATACACCCTTCGGAACACTTTTTACTTCTTCTCCGGTCGTTTTTCGATCTCTGATTTGGATTTGGTCCTCAACTCCTCGCACCTGTTGTCCCCGTCTCTCGCACCATGCTCGGCCACCAGTTCGCCTTTTCGGCGGCCCCGATCCGCAAAGTGAAGGAAGTGCAGTTTGGAATCCTCTCGCCAGAGGAAATCGTTCGTGTTGTCGCCTTTGGTCCTTGACTCACTTTTGACCCCTCGCGCAGAAAGCCTACTCTGTAGCCAAGATAGAGCATCCCGAGGTTATGGATGAGACCACTCACAAGCCCAAAATCGGCGGGCTCATGGATCCGCGTATGGGTACCATTGACCGCAACTTCAAGTGTCAGACATGTGGTGAAGGGATGTCGGAGTGTCCGGGTCACTTTGGCCACATTGAACTCGCACGCCCTGTATTTCATCCTGGTGCGTCACTCGTTAGCTCCGTTTTCTGCCGGCGCTGACGTCCCGCAGGCTTCATCTTGAAGGTTAAGAAGATATTGGAGTGCATCTGCATAAATTGTGGGAAACTAAAGGCGGATACCGTGAGTCGCGTCTCCCTTTCCTCTACTCGTTTCGCACCCCCACCATCCCAAATTTCTGGGGGGCTCTCTCCACATCGTGGTGAACCCCAAACCCGCACCTCGTCAGTTTCTCGAAAATCGAGGCGTTCCGCTACCCGTGGTCTTGTCGGCGCGCGTTTTCGGTCGCTTGATCGCCGCGTCGGCAGCCTGGTGCTGGCCGGACACGAGGCTGCGTGGTGAAATGGGGGGCAGAACGAGGAGTGCGAAAATCGTGCATGCCACGTTGCGTGGCCGACCGCCCTTGTGGCGTGTCTGGCTTGCACTATCACGCGATGTGTATTCCCTCCTTCGTTGTTCCGTGTGGTGTTTGGCGCCCTTGTTGAATGTAGAAACACTCGCTGACGTTTTTATCCCCATATTTTCTCTGAATTTTCTTAAAACGTCGTTGCTTGTTATGAATGTAAGTCGGACCCCAATTTCGCGGACAAGATTCGCCACATCCGCGACCCGAAAAAACGCATGGCGGTTGTCTGGGCGCATTGCAAAACCAAAATGGTCTGCGAGCCAGATGACCCCAAGGACGAGAATGCGGAGGACGGCGAGGAGCCCAAGAAGGGTCATGGAGGGTGTGGCTACGTGCAGCCGTTGATCAGGAAGGAGGCGCTCAAGCTCTTCGCTCAATACAAGAAACCGAAGGATGACGACGACGTTCGTAGCCATCAACTTGTTTTCTCCTGCTGTCTCTGACGAGGGTTACAGGAGATGAAGTCGATACAGCCTGAAAAGCGACTATTCAGTCCGTCAGACATATACACGACTTTCAAAAAGATGACCGACTCGGACCTCACTTTGCTCGGACTCTCGGATGAGTACGCGCGCCCGGAATGGATGATCCTTACGGTCATGCCCGTTCCACCGCCGCCCGTCCGTCCGAGTATTGCTGTTGATGGAGGCGCCATGCGTAGCGAGGACGATCTGACCTACAAACTTGGCGATATCATCAAGGCATCGGCTAATGTACGAAGATGTGAAAACGAGGGTACTCCCGCCCACGTTATCACGGAGTTCGAGCAGCTTCTCCAGGTGCGTACCTTTTCCGGAATACGCAACTCGTATACTCATGATGCTCAATAGTTCCACGTGGCTACGTACATGGACAACGACATCGCTGGTATTCCGCAGGCGCTGCAAAAATCTGGCCGTCCCGTGAAGTCTATTCGTGCCCGGCTAAAGGGCAAGGAAGGGCGACTCCGGGGGTAACCTCATGGGCAAGCGTGTGGACTTCTCCGCTCGGACTGTGATCACGGGTGACCCGAATCTGGAGCTGGATGAAGTCGGAGTGCCTCGGAGCATTGCGATGAATTTGACGTTCCCAGAACGAGGTTTGTGACTCGCGTCGAATTTCTCCGGGCAAACTCTTATCCTGTATCAGTGACGCCGTACAATATCGCTTACCTGCAGGAGCTTGTTCGCAACGGTCCTACAGCGTACCCCGGCGCTCGTTACGTCGTTCGAGACACGGGCGAGCGTATCGACTTGCGGTACAATAAACGCGCAGATGCCTTCCTTCAATACGGATGGATTGTCGAGAGGCATCTGAAGGATGGAGAGTGAGTTTGCAGATTTCTGTCTTCGTACTCATGCTCATGATCATGTTTTAGCTTCGTTTTATTCAACCGACAGCCTAGTCTGCACAAAATGAGTATGATGAGTCATCGGGTAAAGTTGATGCCCTACTCAAGTAAGTTTCGCCGTATTTGTTGTCATATTCATGCGCTCATTTCGTTCCAGCTTTCCGTCTGAACCTTTCCGTGTAAGTTTCCTTGGTCGTCGGCCGACGTTTATAACCATATATTTTAGTACCCCGCCGTACAATGCCGATTTCGATGGTGATGAGATGAACATGCAGTACGTGAGCGCCGAAGCCAGCGTACTTACATTCTCAACCGTTATTTCTAGCGTTCCCCAGAGCGAGGAGACGCGAGCAGAGCTTAGTCAAATCGCATGGGTTCCGCGACAGGCAAGTCGGGCGCACATCTCATTCGTGATATCCTACTAACCCATTCATAGATCATTTCGCCCCAAGCCAACAAGCCTGTCATGGGTATCGTCCAGGACACGCTCTGCGGCATCCGAAAATTCACCCTGCGAGATACGTTTTTGGACTGGAATCAAGTTCAGAACATCCTCCTATGGGTGCCGGAGTGGGATGGGACGGTTCCAATCCCCGCTATCATCAAACCCAAGCCTTTGTGGACCGGGAAGCAGATCCTCAGTCTCGTCATCCCTCGCGGCATCAACATCTCCCGAAATCCCGATGACAAGAACAACAAATCTCATCCCGTATTCGACGACGGGATGCTGATTGAAAACGGCGAGATCATCTTCGGGATCGTAGAAAAGAAGACCGTCGGCGCCCAGCAGGGCGGTCTTGTTCATGTCGTTTTCCGCGAAAAGGGACCCGAGGCAACACGGCAACTTTTCACTGGCCTGCAGATGGTGGTCAACTTTTGGCTTTTCCACAACGGCTTCAGCATCGGTATTGGTGACACGATCGCCGATCGCGGCACCATGTCCTTCATCACCAAGAAGATCGCCGATTGCAAAGAGAACGTCGTCAAGATCATCGACGACGCTACTCATGATCGACTCAAGGCCGCTCCGGGTATGACGATCCGAGAGTCTTTTGAGAAGATGGTGGAGCGCGAGCTCAACGTTGCGCGTGACGACTCCGGTCAACACGCGCAGAAGAGCTTGAAGGAGGACAATAACGTCAAGCAGATGGTCGTCGCCGGTTCGAAGGGTTCATTCATCAACATTTCGCAAATGTCGGTCTGTGTGGGGCAGCAGAGTGTGGAGGGTCGTCGTATCCCCTTCGGTTTCCGTCATCGGACCCTGCCTCATTTCACCAAGGACGATTTCAGTCCGGAGGCCCGTGGCTTCGTCGAAAATTCATACCTACGCGGCTTGACACCGCAGGAGTTCTTCTTCCACGCCATGGCCGGGCGTGAAGGTCTGATCGATACCGCCATCAAGACCGCCGAGACTGGTTACATCCAGCGGCGGTTGGTTAAAGCGCTCGAGGATGTCATGGTGTGCTACGACGGCACGGTGCGGAATTCGTTGGGGGATCTCATCCAGTTCATTTACGGGGAGGACGGCATGGACGGTGCGTTCATCGAGAAGCAAAACGTCGACACGTTCGCTTGCACCAATGCCGCTTTCTACCGCGACTACAAAGTAGATGTCACGGACGGGCTCAATGGGTTCAAATCCGGTGTGCTCCAGGTTGGGTTGGACGACAGTTCGCTTGATCTACAGGCGAAGTTAGATGAGGAATTCGCACAGCTCGAGGCAGATCGGAATCTGATGCGAACCTTCATTTTCACTCGTTCTGAGCCGAATACCAGCTTCTACCTTCCCGTGAATCTCCTCCGGATCGTCCAGAATGCCGGCCAAATCTTCCATATCGACCAGCGACAACCCAGCGACCTGGAGCCCGCCTACATCATCGAATCAGTGAAAAAACTTGGCGAGCGGCTGATTGTTGTGCGAGGAGATGATCCTCTGAGCAGGCAGGCCCAAGAAGACGCTGTCCTGCGGTTCCGAATGCAACTCCGCGCCACCTTCGCCTCTCGACGCGTACTGGAGAAATTCCATCTCAATCGCGAAGCCTTTGACTGGGTTTTGGGTGAAGTGGAGTCAAAATTCAACCAATCTATTGCGAACCCAGGCGAGATGTGCGGGACTCTTGCGGCCCAATCGATCGGAGAGCCGGCCACCCAGATGACTCTCAACACCTTCCACTACGCCGGTGTGTCGAGTAAAAATGTCACGCTCGGTGTCCCACGTCTCAAAGAAATCATCAATGTCGCCACGAACATTAAAACGCCATCGCTCACCGTCTACCTTAATAAGGATATCTCCGGCGATGCCACCCTGGCCCAGGCTGTCGCCCACGAGCTCGAATACACGTCGCTTCGGACAGTTACTTCAGCGGTCGAAATCTGGTATGACCCCGATCCCAGTTCGACCCTCATCGAAGAAGATGCCGGGTTCGTTGAGGATTTCTTCGCCATCCCAGACGAGGAGGTTGAATCTAAACTTCATTTGCAATCTCCTTGGTTGCTTCGTTTGGAACTGAATCGAACGAAGATGGTCGGAAAACTCACCATGCACTATGTCGCCAGCCGCATAGCGGAGAGCTTTAAAACGGATCTCTTCGTCATCTGGAGTGAGGATAATTCCGACAAACTCATCATTCGTTGTCGAGTCCTGGGCGGAGGAGACAAAGATGACGATGGGATGGGGTCGATTGAGGAGGACGTCTTCCTTCGCCAACTCGAGAACACCATGCTGAATTCGGTCAGCTTGCGCGGCGTCCCGTCTATCCGAAAGGTTTTCCTTCTGCAGCACGACAAAACCGTAATCGAAGATGACGGCAGCATCAATGTGCGCAAAAAGGAGGAGTGGGTGCTTGAGACCGAGGGTGTCAATTTGAAGACGGTGATGTGTATCGACGGCGTCGACTTCAAACGGACTTATTCGAACAGCTGCGTCGAGATCTTTAACGTTCTCGGCATCGAGGCTGCCCGCGCTGCGATTCTCCGGGAGCTCCGCAGCGTTATCGAGTTCGATGGTTCCTACGTGAACTACCGGCATTTGGCGCTATTGTGCGACCTAATGACGCATCGGGGGACTCTAATGGCTATTACTCGTCACGGAATCAATCGCGCCGATACAGGAGCTTTGATGCGATGCTCCTTCGAAGAGACGGTCGAAATTCTCATGGAGGCAGCGGCAGTGGGCGAGAAGGATGATTGTCACGGTGTCGCGGAGAACGTCATGTTCGGGCAGATGGCTCCGATGGGCACTGGCTCCTTCGAAGTTGCGCTGGACATTGACATGCTGAAGGACGCCATTGTGGACCATCGCCTCCCCGTTCAGTCCATGTTGGCGGCGCAGGTCGACGGCGGAATGACTCCTGGGCAGGTCGCGATGACCCCCTACGACTCGAACTCGCCGGTATGGCAGGACGGTGTCTTCAGAGGAGATCAAGCATCTTTCTCGCCCTTGGCGGCCAATGGTGCAGACGATGGCCCGAGTTTCACCTTGCCGTCTCCTTGGGGTCCTCGCGACGGCGGCGTGTCGCCGGGCCCTCAGTACAGTCCCAGTTCGCCCAATATGTACTCACCCACGTCGCCGGGATACGTGCCACAGTCGCCTTTCGGGGGAGCTACATCACCTTTCGGGACGTCGCCATACGCTACGTCGCCATTCTACGATCGTGGCGCCCGTGGGCCGACGTCGCCAACATACTCCCCCACGTCACCGATGATTTTGCCTTCGCCAGGATACTCACCGGCGAGTCCACGATACTCACCCACTTCTCCTTCATTCTCTCCGACATCGCCACGGTATAGTCCGCAGTCCCCGTCGTTCAGCCCGACGTCACCGCGGTATTCTCCAACGAGTCCTTCGTTCAGTCCTGCATCTCCGCGATGTGAGTTTACTCTATCTTCTGCGTTGTTCCGTCACTCAATATTCTATAGACTCTCCGAGCAAGTCATCTCATCCTTGTTATTATTCTTGCACTAATCGACCTTTCTCTTATCCTCCTTTTCACAGCCTGTAAGTCGAAATTAACCTCACCGGGTTCTATACTAACTCGGCTTCCAGCACCGACCCAACTTTCGCCGTCGTCACCGAAGTATTCGCCAACATCACCGATGGCCTCGCCGTCTTCTCCAAAATACTGTGTGTTATTTCCTGTATTTAATATTATTTCCGCTCATGCATTGACATAGCTCCGACCTCGCCAACGTACTCGCCAGCGTGTGCGTGTTTTTACATCCTCTCTTTGCTGAACAACTAAGCTGACAACCAACGCCAATGACTAGCGCCCGCGTATTGTGAGTTTTGTTCCTGCTAAAGCATGTAAGCCCTGTCTGACGCTAGTGTCCAGCTCCGGCCTCGCCTGCTTACAGCCCAACGTCCCCGTCGTGGTCTCCGTCGAGCCCCTCGCAGAATTCGAACGGAACGGCCCGAAACCACGCTTACCAGGCATCCCCTTCATGGGATTAAGGAGGATGGAGTTTGGTGTATTGCGTTGCTGTTTCTCGCGTTTCTCCATGCGTCATTTGACTGGCGAGGCCTTTATATCTAGCCTCTTCACACTTGTAGATTATTCGCATCACCTCAACTATATTAAGCTAGATATGGCCATTGTATTTCATGTTTCTGAGGTTGTATGGGCTGTCCGTGTGTCGACAAAAAATCCAATGCAGAGGATAAATTCAGCGTGCAGTACATAACTTCAATTGACAATCACTGCCGCGCGAAGTAGGACGAGAGAACACTCGATAGTTAACTAGTTTTGCCAGAACCAACCGATTTCAGTTGCTCCCGCTCCTCTAGTTCAAGTTTCGCTTCCTGTTCTACCTCCCGAGCGGCGACCTCTGCCCAAGCGCTCAGACCCCCCTTATCAAAAGCATTACTCAGTCGCTCTTGTGCCTCGTCCCAATTCCAACGCTGCTCAGGTGGCGGTTTTTCATCGATTCGAGAGTCCGAGACGAGTTCTGGTTGGGCGCCAAGAGCGTTGCGCATGCGTGAAGCGAGAAGGGGCATTTTGTTGATGATGACGAGCCGCATTTTGAGAGCAAAGTCATCCACCTGCTCCGGGTAAATATGCGACGCAGCTGGACGGACAAACACGCACATTGTCGACATCTAGGTATCGCCGTAGACCCCATATTCCAACAAAAGCGACGCTACTCACAATCAGCGTCGCTGTGCCGAGGGCCTTGAAAAGGTACAATCCAACATTGAAGTTGTCGTTGGGATCTGGCGGCTGGGGCGGTACACCCCAATTATCGTCGTCCCAGTCGGAGCCATAGGCTTGCGAAGTGGGGGGCAGAGTCTCGGCTTGAAGAGAAGGCTCAGACGCAGAAAATGTGAGCCGCGAGGCTAGAGTGGAAGTCGCGAGTGCAGGACTAGCGGAAGATCCAAGACGGCGGGGAGGAGCTACTTTCATAGGGTTCAAACTGGAGCGTTGGTGCTTCCGAATCCCCCAGAGGAAGACGAGAGGTGCTGCTATGAGTACTGTTCCGGCAGCCAACTAGGGAAGTTTTCAGACCGCAACGGATGCGAGAGAATACGAGCTACCGCAGTAATTGGGATCCATTTACGACGGCGCGGTTGTTGGACAAGCTCATCGTCGGAGTCCATCAATGGAAAAATGAATGTTTGGCATGTTCTTTCTGCGCAAACTCGTCCAGTGGCCCGTTAAGGAAATTATGGAGCCACCCATGTCGACTCGATGAACCGCCTCTACGTTGGACAAAATGGTATGCAGAAATACAATGCGATATTATAAATAAGCAAAAGAAAAATATCTAGGTCCTATAGATCGCTCAAGTCGATTATATCGTTGGACAATGCGGGAAAATTGGTAGGCTGTAAAACGGTCCTGGGAATTCCAGTGACGCCAGTCTTCATAACGAGACGCCGAGGCTTCAGCTTCGGGGTTGGAGGCGGAGAATCCGAGTCACTTGAGATGTCGATGACAGGGATATCGCTCTTGGGGGACTCGAGACGTCGATAGGGTGTTGGGGAAGGCGCGCGAGCAACCGACGACTTTGTCCTAGGAGAAGTGTGTTTTGCGGATTTGCGCGGAGATTTCGTGACACGTCTGTCGCGGTCGGAATCGTGTTCGGAGGATGAAATGGAACTCCGACGTCTCGGAGGCGGTCGGTCGTCAAACGGAAGCGGGAACGGCTGAGGTTGCAGCTTTGAAGTCCGCGAATTTCCTGCGACTGAGCCCTCAGACGCTTGAATCTTCTTCGATGGGGTTGATGGACAATGCGTGTCGTCGTCCGAGTCTAGATTTCTGGGTTTAGCGCCCGGGGACTCTCGTCTTCCGCCAGCCGTTTGACGACCCTGGCTTGGAGCAGATAGTGTGGAAGGTTCTGTCCGCCGACTCGTGGAAGGTTCAGCTGCGGGAGCAAGAGGAGCTGACAGGGTCTGTGCGTTGGTCTTGCGTGCCATGGCTTTCGCAAGAGGAAAGAAACTCTTGAGATCCGTCTGGGTGTTTTCGACGGCTTTCTCTTTCTTTTTCGTGAGATCTCTCACGACACGCGCCGGGGGATCTACCGCGAAGGGTTCAAGGGCGTTGGTGGGTCGCACGTCTTTGCTGGCCTTCGCGGTCTGCTTCATTTTCGCGGGAGCGTTGAAAGTCGGAAGCTCGTCATCAGACGGAACGTCCGAATCCAGAGGGGCGGGTGCTTTCGTTCTGGCTTTGGTTTTCTTCGGGCCAACAGCGTCGGATTCTCCCTCTTCGCGAATGACCGCCGACTTAACCTTCCGTGTGGTCTTTTTCGGAGGTGGCTTGGGTTTTGGATCATCGGATTCCTCAAAATCCGACACCTGAACTTTGGGTTTGCGTTTGGCGGTAGAGTTCTTCGTGCCCTTACTCGCTTTCTTCAGCCGCTTGGCCTCTTCCCGCTGCTCAAACTCCTCCACGAGGCGGGGCTCTGCCAACCGCACCATAGACGCCGGCATCCAAACCCGCAACTCTTTCTCCTCCATCGCACGTCTCTCCTCTTCGGTGAGTACTTTGCCCGGTTCTTCGCTTTCTCCCTCGTTTCCTGATTCGGTTAACCCAGCCCATGGATCGGTGTCAGGCGGGGCTCGGTGGTGCTTTCCCAATTCAGACTCAGCTAGGGAGGACGAGTTGGCGCGGCCGAATCTCAAGACGGTACTCCAGGAGGCCGTCGGTAAAAGCATGCTCCCTGGTGCTTGTAATCCTAGTGATTAAGCGGTCATCATCCTCCACAGGATTGAGGGTCATCGAGGAGAAATGTTTCGTGATGAGCTTCGATGGTGTCCCCTCCGCGCTGGGTTTCCCGTTCTTGGTTGGCGTGGATGGAACAAAGTCACGACCCCGGCGCTTCTCCTCCAAATCCAGTACACCCCTTCGAAGGATGCGGAGAACGGCGCCATGCCAAATGACAGTCTTGAACCGCTTGATAATAGCGTCGCGGTAACCCCATTCAAAATAAAACTCGCAAGTGCTAGCGAGTTTAGCGAGATTGGGCTCTTTTGCCCAAGTGAGGTCGAGATAATTATCCTTGGCGCGAGCCACTCGCTCTGACGTGAGCGGATTGACGTATGAGAGGAGAATGTCGACGTCGGGGAACGCATCTGGCAGTGACGACGCGAGCGCACGTCGTTTCGAGCCAATATAGCCCTTGGAATCGGTCCGGAGTTCGTGTCTTATCTCGTTTCTCCAGTTGGGGAGGAAATCCTCGAGCTCATCGCGGGAGAGGTTTTTCGCAGCTTCATAAAGGGAACGGCCAAAACCATAACGGACAAGGCCCTTTGCTATGTTGGGGCCACATCCAGTCATCCCACTGGTGTCGTAGTCACCACCGCTACAGAGTCCGATGAAGATCATATCGCCGCGGGTAAACGAGACGTCCGGGTGCTCTGTTATGTCCTGTAGGCAATAAACTTTCGTGTGGTTCTTGTCGTCTCTACCATCGGAATTAAGGACAGGGTTGGCACGGTTTCCGCTCAGGTTATTACTTGGACTGAATGGAAGCAAATGGCATAAATGGATTGCAAAGGGAAAAAAGAGCGATTCTCACTTTCGGATTACAGTGGTGGCACCAAACAAAAAATTATCCACGTCGTCTGAGAGAATTCCGTCTAGAACGCCAATCCGATTCAAGTAAGCTAGCTCAGCTTCAGCCTCCCCCGGAGCCTAATATCGGTCGTCAACTCAAGCCATTATAACCACTGTACGCCACTCACTGTTCTCCACTCAAATCCGAACGCCTCGACGATCTGCTTCATGCCATGCGAAAGCTTATGCATTTCCCTGTGGATCTTCTTGTTGCGTTTGACCTTGGGTCGAAGAGGTCCGTCGAAAACGAACAGGGGAAGAAAGGGAGAGCGCATTAAATTAGCACATCGGAAAAACAGAGTCCTCAATTCAGGGTTCTCTCCTTCCTTTCCATAGGCAGCATGGAAGAACCAGATACTTGCGTCGATGCCGAGTCGGAAGCCTCGACAGCCGTTCGGATTAGCTTCAAAACCCTCCACAACAGCAATCTCCGTTAGAGAGCGTACTTTGGCTGCGGGAGCCAATTCCTGGTGGAATATCGGCCACGAGACCCCTATGAATTGGATGCACATACCTTCCACAGACCAGGGACACCCATTGTGTCGAACGCGCAAAGTAAAGACCAACGCGGTGTGACTGTCACATCCAAACTCAGCACGTGAGATTACGAAGCGTGTAACGCTCGGTAACTGCCGGGACGCGCTTTCTAATCAGTCCTTGCTCCCTGAAAATACAGGTGAAGCACTGTCTTGAAAACCCCTCTGGCCCGACTCTGGCCATAAGTAGTGCTCCAGCCGAAATATAAGATACGAGGTTTAAAAAGGGCAGGTGTCTCTTAATTCCGCTTATTCCTCAGAGAACTAGAACTTTGAAGTTGTTGAACGTACTTAGGCCACAAAGCGCGCAAAATACTCCCCATTGACACAGTAATAACAAGACATACAGAAACACTAAATCACTACTTGCGGCTCTCAAAATTACAACGGCTTGGTCAAAACTGGGAACTCGCTGATACGGAGCTTCGTGGCCTGAGGAAATGCTTCTATCAGAAGTCATGAAGACAAAGGCTGCCGATTACTCACTCCGTACGGAGTCAAAGTAATAGTAGTATTCGCGCCGGTGCAGGCCGGGGTAGTCGGAGGAGATGCAGCAAAGGTTGGCGCGGCAATCGCCCAATTAATGAGACAGGCCGTCACAGTGATCTTCATCGGCGTCAATCCCGAGTCGAAAATGGGAGACGGCAGGATCCCAGAAGATGGAGGGGATGTGGAATACTTGAGCGTCGTAGGGTCGATCGCATACTGCCAATTCGCGGCGGCGTCGAATTCGAGATCCTGAGCCAAGGGTTGCTGAGCGTTGGTGGCCAAAACTTTCTGTGTGCGCGGAACTAAGAAAGAAGGAATGAGCTCGGAATTAAACATTGGTGAATTGCAATCACTGTCAAAGGCATAGTGCAAAGGCCCTCTGTGAACGGCAATGGCTCCATGAGGGCGTGTTTCTGAAATGTAACGTCAAAATGAGTCGGTTTCTACTTTCGTGAAGGGTTACCGAGTGTTATGGGTGCCGGAAGCTGGAGCACAAATGTGGTTGTGCCCGCAGCAACAGTCACAGCTTGAAGTCCGTTCACAGGCGCAACGGGCTTAGCAGCAGCGCCGTTGATGGCAATAGTTCCAGCGACAACCCAGCTCGGAATACGAACGTAGTACGTGAAGGCAGCCTTGGCTGTGATCGTCGTCGTTACTGTGTCACCGAAAGGATAGAGTCTGAAGATGTTCTGTTAGACGAGTTGAAAATCAAGACATCGAAAGCATACGTAGCGACGTTGGCAGTCACAGCATTCCCTGGCATGTCCAGGTGAATCACAGCCTTGTAAAATGATAATGTATATGGCGTACCAGAAGCCAAAGTGACAGAAGTTGAAAATGGCCCAAGATACAAGTGAACCAGAGAAAGATTGTCCGGAGTTGTCACGAAAGCACTGGCAAAGGGATCAGACATTCGTTCGATATTGTCCAAGATATTCCACCTACTTGGTAATAAATTTCGGCCACCCTTGGGGATGATTCACTGTACAGCAACTTTGTTTTTTTGGATCAGTCAGGAGGAGGACGGGGACGATGCAGAAGAATGTTAGAATTGAACCTAGCCCGGGCTATTTCCGAGGAGTTCCCACGGTCGATCAACTCAACCCGCCCAAAAGTGCGTTCAGTAGTAAGAGGAGAAGGAGATGGACGGGGAGGATGGGGATGAGCACATCAGAATTCATGCGTACCCCCGGCGACTTCCGAGAAGTTCCCACGGTTGATTGATTCAACCTCGCCCAAAAAAGTTTTGCGTATACAGGCTCAGAGAGCAAGAATCGGAGATAACACTCACGGATAGTTAGGTTCGAGGCCAAAGACGTTGCTGTAAGGACCATCGTTAGGGAACGGGTTAGTCGCCATGTTTATAGCCGCGATTTGGTTTTGCTGTTGAAGATATTGCCTACAGTTCATTTGCATTACACGGCAGCCAAGGACGTTATTCATTGCGCACCTGGACCACATGCCTAGTAAAAAAATATCAGAACAAGAAGATTTAGGTGGAAATGCAGACGTACTGCCTGTCAGAGTTCCGGGAAGCGCGTTGTAAGCAATTCTCTCAACCTGGTTCAAATTTGATTGGAAGATTGACGGAATGGTTGGATAAACACCCACTCGATCCGGGAACTTGGGATCTCCGATTATTTGATACAAGTACGAGCCGGAGAACATGGTTTCCTAGAGCGGAAGATGAGACCAAAAAAAAATCTTGGAAAATCAGCGTACTACTACGAGGCACAATTCAGTTCTGCGAACGGTTCAGCAGACATCTTTCATGTGAAAAAAATTTTACCCTCTGATTGCTTCCAATCCTGCGAGATATTCGTCTGCAGCGTATATCCCACTCGGCCGGCCGTGATATTGGAACAAGAGATCCCATCCTTGACTCGCTGTGTCGAGGTCTATTTAAACATTATCGATAAGTCTTCCATCGGAATAGAATAGAACAATACCTGACTGATTGTGGGTGAACCGGTATGTTGCAGGTAACGCTTTCAATCCTTCCGCCATGTTGACGCCGTGCCACTGTGACAATGTAAGCCCGGATACTTCGCAATACAAAGAATAAATACCGTTAGCGGTAGATTGAAGGGATTGCGTAAGTTCTCAACTAGAAAAGCATGAATTGACTTTCTGACTTTCACGTGAAGACTATATGGCATACCAGGGCCAGTTGGGAAATACTTGGAATACATGATCAACGAGTACCGCCAGGAGTTCATTAAATGGCATACCTGCTTAGCGAATACTTTCTCCCAGGGAACCCCCGTCCATTTCAGCCTTTCCATTGTATCGATAAGGAGAGCCTGGCTGGCTGTCCCGTTGGGATGATTATCGTAGAGCCTGTTAGAGTTTCAGTGGCCGCAATGAGATTGCTCAGTTCAATTACCATTGCAGAGTGATCACGAAATCCTCCCCTGTTTGAGAGTTGAATTGTTCACCGTCTCGGTTAAATTGCAACAAACCAGCGTGTCGCGGTCCATGGTTCCACACCTGTCTTGTTTCAACAGCAATGATTACAAGGTTGAGATGAAGACTCGCCTGTATTGTTGCTCCTCAACATGGAGTTCGCGAGATTCACGAATTTGTACAGAGCAGTCACGACCTCAGGAGTGAGCGATGGGTTGAATTCCGTCATTTGAATAGCGCCAAACATGAAAGGATATCTGTTGACAACCGTTTCAAAATGCAAACAAGAACAGAGAAGGCACGAACCTTCCCCACAAGTAGCGAGGCTTGTTAGTTCCGACTTCGGGTCCCATCCAGCCGGTGGAGTCCTGGTGGCTGAGGACGTAGGAGAGAAAAGCAGAGGTCTTAGCGTTAATTGCGGAGTTATTGGCAAGGATTCCAGCGGGTACAGCGGCGTTGAACCTCAAAGATGAAAGTCAGGTACATGCTCAACACAAGGCAACGCATACCAGTAGCTTCCCGCTACCCATAGTGATCAGCTTATTAGTTCAACGTTCCAAAAAAAATCACCAACCTTCCTCAAGGGAGGAATAATAAGAATTTCCTCCTGTCCAATCTGTCTGGGCGACGCTGTTTGCAGTTAGTACGATATTTTGCATCCAGCCTTGCCAACGAACTAGTCATAAAACTCATGCTCATGCCCAGCAAGTCCGTTCATTTGGACTTCGAGCTACATACTCGACCGATCAAAAAAGCAGATCTCAGTCGCAGAAATGCGCCGAACCTGGTCAGACAGCCATCCGGAGGGTTTGATCGTACCCAGCGGCAGGGAAAGGAACTTTTTGGGCGCCACTGCAAACTCGGTTGCGGCATCATATTAGTCGGTATATTCCAAAACGCACAAGAAGTAATTGTTTGCCCTGAAGCTCCCCATATGACAGAAAAGCAGGAAATAATCCCAGATAGGCGGTGGAAGTTGAACATCTTGGGTCAACGGTTACCCACCTCCAGATACCTCCCCTATATAAGGGGCCTGGTTCCGATAAGTAGGCTTGAAGTAGGCCCTCATGACGAGAAGGTTGCGGGGCTATCCAGAATCTATGGAGCCCCTGGGCTCATGACAACTAGATTTGCCGAGCGGTCCGTTGAAGTTATAAATTATGAACGAAGAAGTCTGAGAAGATTGGATTCGCTGCCAGGGATGGCTAGATGAATGTTTAAAGCAAACTCCGACCAGATTTGCTGCAGTGGACCAAACTGCTCGGTTGGCGTGAAGTTTATACATAATCATAATTCGAAACATAAATTATCCAACGCACATCCCGACGTGTAAACAACTCATCTTGTAAGTATTCCAGCCAATTCGAGGGGCTTAATATTTGAGCTGGTCGCCGCCAAGTTCATCTCACGTTTCGCGGTACCGCAGAAGCATCGAGGTCTGGGACCGCTTCCCAGAACTTCTGAAATGACCGAAATCATTCCACACAAACCGCCATCGTAGAAGTTGAAGCGGTCCGAGCCATGATTCCCCATGGTTCGGAGACATCTTTTGTCGTCACGAGACACCTCTCCTTGTGGTCCAACGAATAGGAATAGCGCAGATTCGGAGCCGCGCACAGGTCGCAGAATCGACGCGGATCCTTCGGCACCGACAGAGGTGGGAGCCCATGGGGTCACAGTGAAGCAAAACTAATCAGGCCCAGCTTAGAGATAGGCAGATACAGTACCCGTTACCGTGTCATTGACGTTGCGGGTTTGAACGCTCTTCTCGATCTTTCTGGACTTCAGTTATCGCAGAATCGATCCGACTTGGAAGAGGAGGTCAAAACAATTGTCACACCTTTGTCACAGTTCTTCAACCTTGGTGGTGCCATGTTCGTCGCGGCCACACTCTCAGCAGTGAGCACGGTGATGTCTGTCATCTGAACTCATTTCCTTTTGACGTCCTGATGGTTTACGTATCAAGAGGCAGCTGTCTAGATACGCGGCAGACAGGCATGGTGTCGGTGTGTTGGCAGGCGACGACTCGTTATATACTGTTTCTACACGAATTTCACATTTGGGACGTGCATCGCCCCCAAGCGCTCAAAAACACACTCTGATTGTGTATCTGTCTGGGCCATGACCATCCACCCAACTTTGCCGCAAGAACTTATCGGCGAAGTCGTCGATCATCTTGGAGACGATTCCGATACTCTCAAAGCTTGTTCTCTGGTCTCTTGGGCGTGGGTCTCGCGCTGCAGGGCATACCTCTTCGAAACATGTGCTCTCAACCCTGACAATATCGCGCCTTTCCGCGACCTGCTGTTGTCCACCGAGTGCACCTTCTCGTCGCATATACGCAGAATACAAGCCTCGAGATACTCTGGAAGCCCTGATGACCATATATTCGACGAAATTGCGGCAACAGTGCGTGGTCTCAAGGACATCAGCGAGCTCTACATCCAGATGAAGCTCAGCAGCGTTCACAGCGATGCATACCCGTATTTTCGCACAGGTTTCATCACAGCCTTCCCCCACGCTACACGTCTCGACCTCGACTTCGCAGTCAAGGACTATTGGCGGCCTCGGGTTACCGTGCCACTTCTTGAGACCATATCTTTCTTTCCTGCCTTGCGGGAGCTTCACATCTTCGAGCTATGGCAAGATGCATGGGATTCCTCTACCACCAGAGTGCCGCCGCCAAACTTGCACTGCCTAGAGCTCCATGGAAACTCGATGGACCCGATTTTGATCTGGTTGAACACGTCCAACCATCTTCGAAACGTGGACTCTCTCACGCTTTCCTCTCCGCACAATGGTAATGTGCCCATTGTACGTGCAGCGATGCAGCAGATCGGCTGCAGCCTGCGCTATCTTGAGATCGACTTGTTCAATCCTGAAGGTGAGTCAGACTACATATCACTTCTCTCACCATCATTGAGGTCATTCAACTACGCACAGTCGACCACGCGTCTGTATTTGATCTCAGGCTGCATCCCAATCTACAAACACTTGTCATCCATGATGAAGGGCCGGATGTCCCCCGCAGCATTTCGACCCCATATTGTTGTTTTTGATCATAACGAGCCTTGCTGCCCCGCCCTTGAACACCTTTTCTTAGAGCTCAGTTTGCTCTACTACAAGCGCTTGGATTGGGCAGCGCTGGCCGCGTTTTTGAGCAGAACACGATTCCCGAATCTCCGCCAGGCGGTTGTCAGGTGTAGTCACCACGATAGAGACTACTGTGACGGTCACCCAGAAGTGTGCGACGCACTGGCAGGTTCAGAGGTGCTTCAGACGGAGTGGTAGGACTTGCACTCAGCAGTGATAGAACATGGAGTTGCTCCAAATTGAAGCTTTGATTTGTTTAGTGATTCAGAGACTCCGTGTCAACAAAATACCCCGTTTTGCGTTAAATTTGAAACGGGCCCAAGCACATAGTAGTCAGATTAGTAACTTGAAGCTGCATAGTTACTGTGATGATACCAACTCGTTTCTCCCTCATCGAAATGTGGGGAAACAGTTTTCGCGTGTCTGTTAAAACTCAAGTATCATATTAAAATGCAACATCCAGGGCTATCCAGGGCAGCACTTAAGCAGCACTTTCAATGTGTCATAGGCACGTGTACTTGCTGCCTTCCAACGCTCGAAAAGGCAATTTGGGGCTGTGCAATGGCTGTGCAAGTCAGCGCGTTTCTGTTGAGACCATCACCCAGCAATCTTCTTGTCGTACCCACCACCAGATTAACGTACCGCAGAGCACTCTTCCATACGGTAATGCAGCCCAATTGCAGCCGGGCCAATGTGGATATGCGATGGAAACAGCGACTTCATGAGTCATTGTCGTCTGTCAACTCGATTCTAGACATGTCGGCGCTCAATGTCATGTTACGTACGAACATTCACTGAAGCTGCAGTAATCCATCCTTCCCTCCTTCCTCGACGTGCACTGCTTTCAGCGCTCAAAAAATTAATTTGGGTGTGCATCTTTTTCTGAACGATGGCCACCCATTCTCCTTTGCCGCAAGAACTTATCGTAATGTTATCGACCACTGTGGGGACGATTCCGACACCTTAAAGCTTGCTCTTTGGTCTCCTGGGGCTTGGATCTCGCACTGTAGATCCTACCTCTTTGAATCATGTTTCCTCACCCCCGAGACTATCGCGCTTTTCCGTGACCTGCTGTTGTCCGCCAAGTGCACATCCTTTCGCATATACGAAGAATAAAAGCCTCGAGATACTCTGAGAGTCCCAATCACCACATATTCAATGTCATTGCGGCATCTGTTCACGAACTCGATAACGGCGAGCTCTACATTTAGATGAGGCTCAGCAGCAATCATAACGACGCATATCTGTATTTCTGCACGGGTTTCATCACCGTCTTTCCGCACGCCACGCGCCCTCGACCTCGGCTTTTCGATTGAGAACTTCAGGGCGCAGGTTACCACACCGCTTTTCGAGACCATATCCCTCTTTCCTGCGTTGCGCGAGCTGCACGTAGTCGAGCTGCGGAAAGATACACGGGATTCCCTGGTCACAGGGCGCCGTCGCCACAGTCGCACTACCTGAAACTCCGTTTGGAGTCCATAAACCCTGTTCTCATATGGTTGAACACGACCGGTCGTCTCCAAAACGTGGACTCTCACATTACCGTGTTTGAACTATAGTAATGTGCCGATTATGCGTGAGGCGATGCAACAGATCGGCGGCGCCCTCCGTCACCTTGACATCGACCTGAAAAATCCCGAAGAACACTGGTCGTCCGCGACGAGCCGTATGGCAGCCCAGAGGAATTCGAACCTGAGCCCTTGGTTCTAGCTCTAAAGAGCCTGGCTGCCTCCACTCTTGAACATATGTCTCTGGAACTTGATGGCTTGTACTACGAGACCTTCAACTGGGCGGCGCTGAACGCGCTTTTGGGCGGGCGGAACACGATTTGCGAACCTGCGCCGCGTCGTGGTCCGGTGCAGCCGACATGCGAGAATACGATGATCATCCACATGTGTACGACGCGCTGGCAGGGTTGGAAGTGTTGCAGGCAGACTGGTACCCGGGACGTGTAAGCTCGTCGATCCCGCAGCCCACATACACGAATGGCTTGTTTCTGACAAGATCAGACTTAGAAGAGTAATCCTGGCATTTTGTTGCGTTCATGTACAGCTGAATAAGTGAATTCACCTGTGGTAATCCTTTCTTCATAGCAAGGAATGGTCTCTGAATTCATCTCTTCGTATACGGTATGCAAACTCAGTCCAGCGGTGGCCGGTAGTGGACCGGGAGAATGACGACTCGAGTTCAACTATCGCGCAGGCTGTGGGGCTTCGTCAATCCAGACATTCTTGAGGCTGCAGGTTGCGCCGTTCTGTCCAATGCAACAAGTAGAAGACACAGCCACAACCTTCTCTCGTCTTACCAATTGTGATCTGCTCTGATTCTGTTGGGTCTTGATCAATGTCTTTCCAAATCCCGACCAAGGCGATTCTTACCCCGGCTCAGCTCGAGTACTTTCAGACGTGTCCGACCCACGACGAGATCCTTGCGTACATAGGTGTTCTCAACGATGCCGTAGTCGGCAAGAAGCTCAGCGCCGACTGCTCCCAGTCCGACGTGCGCCGCTTTCACTCGGTGAACATCCGGTGCTGAAGGCCAACAGGGAGTAACTGCCGTGCTTGGAGTCCTGGATACAATTGAAGCTACGGCTCAATCAATTCCGCCTGTGGAGAACGCAGCGTCGCGCTTCGGGAATCCTGCGTTTCGGACATTTTATGACCGTGTCTCGGAGGTGCGTCTGCCAGGCGTGTTTCAATTCGACGAACATTCAATTCGTTTTCAGCTCTCTCCATCTTTGCACGCGACACTTCCGATTCCGGCCGACGCCCGAGAGGAGGTAGGGACATATCTCGCTGAGGCATGGGGAAACCGTACACGGATCGACTACGGGAGTGGCATGGAGCTTAATTTTCTGTGTTGGCTGTACGCCTCTTCTCATAAACCGGAAAACTTCCCGCTCATGCTTGCGTCTAGGATGTGTCTCGAACGACTCGGTGTGCTGCAAGAGAGTGACCACACTGCGCTCGTCGTGCGAGTTTTTTGGAGGTACATTAGCATCATGCGCATCTTGCAGTCGACGTACTGGCTTGAGCCTGCGGGATCCCACGGCGTATGGGGGCTAGACGACTACCATTTCCTCCCATTTCTATTCGGTGCAGCGCAATTACGAGGTGCTCAGTTCACATACTTAATCCCGGGCAATCTGACTCGTATTTAGGCCATAAATTTATCCGGCCCAAAGCGATCCACGACGCCGAAGTCGTCGAGGAGTACGCCAAAGAATATATTTACTTTGCTTGCATCCAGTTTATCAACTCGGTACGATCACCCCGATATCAATCACATCCAATGGAATATCTCACTTGGGTTCGGCAGATAAAAACTGCGTCGCTGCGTTGGCATTCCCCGATGCTCGACGACATCTCCGCAGTCAAGACCTGGGACAAGGTCAACTCCGGCATGGTAAAGATGTACACAGCGGAAGTCCTGGGCAAACTGCCCGTGATGCAGCATTTTCTGTTTGGCTCGCTGCTGCCGTATGGGGGACCCGCGGCGCCTGAGAGTGAGAATGGTGGCATCCCGCATCGACATGCGCCGGGTCACCTGCACGAGGGCTGGGGCGATTGCTGCGGGATTCCCGTGCCCAGTGTATTTGCGGCAGCGGAATCAGAGCGCAAGGGCGGGGCGCGGATTCTCGGGGAGGGAATAAGAAGGGTACCTTTTGATTGAACGGATTATGGAATGTGTAGCTCAAGAGAAATGTACGATTATACCATATTACGAGGAACGATATCAGAGTATGTAGAAACACGATCCCTTGCTATAGATCTAGAACGCCTCGTCGGGCAACGAAACACATACAATGCATACGATTGAATGCCATATTTACATTATGTGTATAGCAGCAACATGACAAGAATATCGAAAACAATAAGTATCCGACTACAACTAACCCAGTCCGTCGCGCAATGGCCCAAGTACCCTACAGATCAATTAAAAGCGCCTCCTTCCGTTCCGGCTGCGGCACCGTCGTCGGAACCATGTTCGGCGCGTACATCGGGAACGACTGCGGCGCAGAGGTCGGCGCGACAGGGAACACGGGCATCGTCGGTGGCGGCGAGGACACGTATTGCGGCTGCTGGGGCTGCTGCTGAGGCGGCTGGTGCGTCGGCTGCTGGTACTGCGGCTGGTACGGAGCCTGCTGCTGCTGCGGCTGTGGCGGGGCTGGTTGTTGCGCTACCTGCTGTCGGGGGCGCGGCTGGGTGCGAAATGGTGCTGCTTCGCGAGAGATACGCGTTGTTGGCGACAGGAGGCGATGACGGCGCGTAAGCAACGGTATTGTGACGAGAAAGGGTGGGCGAATGGGACTGGGGAGGAAGATGCGAGGGTGCGGGAACCGGGGAAGCGTACTGCGTCTGAGGCGGGGGCGGCGATGTAGCGTGAACCATAGGATGTTGTTGCTGGACAGGTGGCTGGGACTGGGGTTGAGGTGCAAATGAAACAGGTGGAAGAGTCTGATGACTGGGCCCCGGTTGCGGCTGGTACTGTTGCTGCGCTATGGACGGCGAAGCTGGTGACTGCACGAACTGTGGAGGCTGAGGGGCAGTTGGAACTGGCGATGCATACTGTTGGACGGGAGCAGCTGGTGAGGCATATTGGGGGTGTTGCTGAGGCTCAGCATATTGGGCTTGTTGTGGGAACCACGAAGGCTGTGCTGGTTCTGGGGCATATTGCTGCTGCTGTGGTGGGGCCTCGGCGGGATTCTGCGGAGCCTGCCACTGACTGTAGCCATTGGCAGTATTATATCCAGTGCTGTAGGCCGAATTGGCCGGTTGATGGGGCGGATTCGCAACGGGCTGAGGAGAACGCCATCGCGGGTGTACCACCCGTTCGGTCAACAGCTTGTCGTATAATTTGACGGCCTGCGAGAGCTTGTCATGCATTTCTGACAGTATTTCTGTGATCTTGTATTAATTTTCTGAACAAGAAAAGTTTTGAGATACATACGTTCTTTCCGTCCAGCGTCATCCAAGCTCAACGCAAGTTTCGGCCGTAGGCTGTTTGCCTTGTCGTACAGCTCGTTCACCGCAGGATACCGTGTCATGTCCCTTCCTCCCTGCCCTTGTACTTGCTCGACCGTCTGGCTGAAGGTTAAAATCGCGTCCGACTCTAATGGTTCCAAATCGTATGACGGAATTTTAGCCACAGGCTGCGGGGGGACGACGCCGGGGGGATAAGACTGTGAGTATCCAGGGCCCTGATTATAAGTAAATCCCTGCTGTTCCGTCCGTGGTGTCTCTATGACCATGGGCGCGCTCGGTCGTGGGGCATTCGATTCGCGCAGACTAGCCTCGATTGCCGCCCTCAGATCTGGATCGTCGTCGTCGGACATTTGGGCCCGCGGGTGGGTCGAACGATCGACCAGAGGAGGCTCGGTGTATTGCCAGGATGAAGGTTCAGGTTGATATGGAGTGTAACCTGGACGAGCATGGCCACCGGCAGCGCCAACTTCTTGCAAGGAAAGTTGAATGGCGCGCTGTAGTTCCGCGTCAGCCAGCTCACGCGCTGCCCGATGCCGAGACCCATGTAAACTAGTTGAATGTCGGTGTCCTTTGGTGTCACTGGATAGATGGTTCGGAGTTGAAGCGGAGCAATAGACTAGCAACTTACCTCCGTTCACTCCTTTTGGAGAGCTTGGGATAGCAGCTGTCGCACACGCGAACTTCTTGGGTGATGCCAAAGTGAGGAAGAGGGCTCGTCTTGGATGAGCATTGTTGGTCGAAAACTTGGCCACAATTCCGACAATGATGTTTGCGGTTCGTGAAGGAGAAGGGGGTGCGACACCGGAGACATACGTCCGAGTCTATCCACTCTGGAGCCGTCTGGGTATCCACCATTGCTGAATTCGCTAAAGCGAGGTCTTTGGGAGGGAATCTGAATCCTTGAAGCAGAATAAGACGGCGCTGCAACGGATCGGAATGTGGGCGTACCTTCGTTTTGCAGGGTCTTGTACACTTGCCCTACATAACTTAAAGCGGGTTTTCCCTCGAATGCAACACTCCAGTTCTGAATGAGCCGCAAGATATTGTTCTTGACTTCAACGTTCAGAACGGGAATCTTCAGAATTGACACGAGATTGTCAATGAACTCCCGCGAGGCGACTTCAGCGAGGAAGAGGTCGCCGCCGTTCTTGATGCATATATCCGTCAACTAGAGCTTGCGTCAATCCATCGTATCTTCTAAGCAACCCGACGACTAACCCCGAGCGCCAGATTCTGCACATTCGGATTCTTGTGATTCAGGCGCCTTTTAAGAGCACGCATCGCATCCTTTGCTGGGACAGATTTCGACCGAATCTGGTCGCAAATTTCTAGGTTGAGGGCGATGTCCTCTGCGCCGGCAGGCAGCATCTCTGAAGTAGCCTTGTCTGGGTAGAGCTGTTAGCGGCTGCAATCGCCAGTCTCTCTAGACGTGCGCACCGACTGCCTCATCGAGCTGTGATGTTCCCCAGAGCCAGCTGCCGAGTAAAGAGGCCATGGTGGTTGGTGGTTGTTTGAGTAGAGTGTATATGAGGCCCGCAGTGGATCAACGCGTCACAAATTCGGGTCGTAGGCTGACTAAGCCGATGCCCGAGAGCTCAGAGTCAGAAATTTCTAGCACTTCGGAGGTCTCGGACAGGTATCAATGCAAAAGCAAATCCAATGGTAATAATAATACAGATGCAAGATGAGTACAACAGGATACAGAATGAGATCCACCGTTAGAAAGCTGTCGTAAAATCGCGATACATCTCGAGATTTGTAATCCCGCCGTTCGATTCAGGTTCTCCACGAGCAGCAGCTGCTGCTTCGACCTGACTTCGGAACCGTCGAATGGCATCGAGACGAGAATGCCAGTTGGTCGTGATTTCTTGCCGCTCCGTGTCCCGCTGCGTCTGCGCAAACACCGACGCAAACCAGTCGGCCAACAGGCTGAGCTGCCGCACCAAAAGCGGCAGGTTTTTGGCAGATATCAGCTTGAAAGGGCCGACCGGTGCGAATTCAGGCATGTCGGATGCGCGCTGGACAGTGAGCTTGAAGTATTCATTTTCATGAAGATTGTTGGAAAATGCCGCAATGGCGCCGAGGGAGTGTGGTTCGATGACGATGTTCACGAATTGGAATTGCGTGTTCAGTGTGTCGAATCGATAGGGTTTTCCAGAATCGTTCCAGACGATGCGGACAAAGTCGTTGCCAATATGGCGCTTTTTGTTCGTGAATTGTGGGTCGTGAGGTTTGGACGGCATCATCGTCGCGGTGTGATACAGAATCTGGCCGATGTCGTCCCACCAAGCGTATGCATACTCGCCGTCTTCATCCGGATCCAAACCACCGGCATAGACATCGACCTGACCGCGCAAATTGATCAACCTCCCGATTCCTTCCAAGAACCGGGTGTACGCGGGCGAGCCGTGGGTGTTGCGCAGGATTTCGAGCTCCGTTGTCTGCCCTGGAGCCACGTACATGATCCCCACTTTATGCGTGTCAATGACCGGTATCCGATCGAGGGAGGTGAAAAATTTGGGGAGATTTGGCGACTCAATTAGAGTGTGGCGAGCCATATAAGGATTTTGTCGATCGGACAGTTGAAGGGCAATGTGAGCTGGATCGAATTCTACCTGCTTTCGTCTCTGGGATGGAGCTGTCCCACTCCAGACATACCCGGTGAGGGGATCTGGTGGAGGGACATCCAGATCGGAGGCATCCGGAGTGGCCAGAATCTCACGAACGTCCTCCGTCTAGAACTCTGTCAGTAAATTCAAAATTCGCTTGAATCTCACTGACCGAGCTCTGATTGCTAGCTGGGGCTGCAGAAGGGTCTTGATCAGTAGAAGGAGCCTGCAACTGTTTGATCAGAGACAAAGATAGTTGAATGGTCTGCTACTCACGGAAGGGTCGTCCTCGGTAGGAGGAATCTGCAGCCGAGAAAGACCACGTTCCATCATTAAAGCCGCGGGGACAGACAAAATATCTGGCTCGACGTCTCCTGGGCCAACCATCGGCAGGTTTTCCAGTCGGCACAACAGCTTGGTGTATCCTGACGGCCGTCGGGAGAGAACCTCGAACCATCCCAGCCGTTTGAGCGTGCGGAGAGTAACGAGTGAGTTGCCCAGAGCCCAGGTTTTTTCCATGATAGCTTCCTCAGACACCGCATTCGGTCCCGTGGGATTCATGACAATGTCCGCTAGGGGAGATATCGTCGGACGTGGATCAGCGCTCGCGAACGTGTAACGCTCGAGCCAGTCAAAGCAAACTTCCGTCGGTCCATCCAGCTCCTTCTTTCCCTCGTTCGCAAGGAGCAGCTGCCGCGTTATATAGGGTACATGCTTGCGGCGGTCGGGGGAGCTTGATGGCCAGGAACCAGACGTACACGATGTAGTATGACAGGATCCGAACATGCTCGGATAGCGCCCAGGACTCGCTCGGCGCGTCGCTATTCATATGGTGGTGCTGAAGGTACTGTAGAGCGACGCCGAAGACCATCTTGAAATCGGCCTCTGTAAAATTTGCGTAGAGAGGCCGCGAGGAGCCGATGATAGACAAAAGGCCGAGAATATGCACGGCCATGTCCGCGTTCGACATGATCTGGGAAAGTTTTTGGAGTATCCTGGAGAGACACTTTGTCATGGATGGAGCGATTTCAAATGCGGCGAGGGACAGTGCGTGTAGACAGCACTTGATGGTTGCCGGCTGCCCGTCAAGCCCATTTTGGAAAACCTCCACAAGCAGATGCTGCTGCGCCATGTCGAAGCATGGCTGGTATCCGACCAGAACAGAGAGAGTGTGGTAGGCTAGACCATGGGCGTCTCTGGCTTTGAGTCCAGTAGGCCAGCGTTCGACGTGGGAACCCAAGTCGCCATTGAGGATTCCTGTGCACAGTGTCGTAAGAAGTCTGGAACAAGCCGTGCGAGACTTGGGCCCGCAAAACAAATGCTTGTTTGCGAGCTGGTTGGGTAGATGGCAAAGGACGTAGGAAAGAACTTCCCAGTTGTGTTCCTTTTCAAGAATACCGTGGATTGCGGCGAGATACAACGAAATTGGTAACACCGCATTGTCCTGTTGGACCGGATCAAACAGCGCGAGCCCCTCACTCGGTGTATCTACATCAACCACCGTGAACGGCAAAGACTCGGGGATGCTCCACAACGGTTCTCTGGGTTTGGAAGCTGGGGTGGACGGTTGCGCAGCATCAATGCGGGAACGGCTCCGACTCGCGCTTGAGCCACCGGTAACTCCCCCCGCGCCCTCGATAACGGCGACCATCTCGCTCGTGAGGGAGCCGCGGTCGCGCGCGCATATCCGGCGCGAATTCGGCGGGTTCGTGTTGCGATGGTTGTCGAGAGTCAGGCGGCGACTGCGCTACACGGTGAATGAGGGAACCGAGCATTGCAACGAGACCGTTCGAATCATACTCTGCTTCAACAAAGTATAATCGATGATCGCGGTCCGACCTCAGTCGCATCAGGAACTGGAGGATGGTCACTCTGATTCTGGCTGCCCTCGATTCCTCGAGTAGCTGAAGTAATAAACGAAACACGCGAACTGCGATTTCCAGATTGCTGGGCTCCAATGCATGCGGCGTGAATGCGAGCTGACTAAAGACGATGATGAGAGCGGAAACCGCAGCCACATCTGAGGTGAGGCCTTGCGGCTCGGGAGGGGTCGGAATCCCACTTTCTTCCGGTCGCACGTCCAGTGCCACAGGATGAATAGATTGTGACCGAGAGGACGTGCCCGACGTGAGCGAGGAAATGATGGAAGACATAACGTAGGGGAGACCGGAGTCTTTATCCTTTTCCTTGACGGTCGGACTGCTGTGGAATTCACTCTGCATCCTAGACAGGATGGGAGAGGCGGCAGTTGAGGGTGTGATGAGGCCGCTAAGAGGGGCGGGCGAATGTGTACCTGCAGTCGTGATGCTCGCTGTATCGAAATCCTCGTCGTCATAGTCGTTGCTTTCGGAGGCAGCAACAACCAACAAATCGAGATATTCGGTAATTGAGTCTGTGGCGTCATCCTCCACCGTAATAAACACAACCTCGTCAGCTACGATCTTCCACATCGCCTCGCTATCATCTCCGCTGCCCTCACAGTCACCCGAGCGTTTGCAAGCCTCCAGCACAAGTCGGGCAAGAGGTCTCCGGTAGGAAGGCATGTCCCGGATGTTGTCGTGGACGCTTTCGAGCGCAACCATGACGGCCTTTCTTGTGAGCGGTCTTTGTGGGCTGACGAGGGACTGGTTCTTTAGCAGGGTTTCCCAGTGCTCCAACCACTCCGGAGAAATCGGTGTCAAATCATTCTGCTCGGCCATAACAAGAGGAAGTTTCGCGGTGTCTGCGTCAGCGAGATGGTGTGCAACGTGGAGTAGGATTCGTGATAGCAATGGTTTCAGTTCCAAGCTGTGGTCACGGGCGAGAATGAAGGTCAGGGTTCGCAAGAAATTTGTAGGAGCATCCGACGGCCGCGACAAAGGTAAGGTAAATGATGTCCCATCTGGATTTCTTGATTTGAAGGTCAGATTATGCAGTCAACGACCCTGCGAAAAAAACGCACTTCAAGGGTAGAACGTATTCAGCAAGGTGAAACAGCGTCTGGCCGACAGCAGCTGCCTCTTCTCTGCTCAAGGAGGCGTTGTCTTCATCCCTTGCGTCAACTTCTTGCAGTACATCCTTCAAAGTACCCGCAATTTCATCCAAAATGCGCTCCACACCTTCCCGCACCTGCGACTCCCCCTCGTCTCCCTCAGAGTGAGAGAAAGCGACCCAAGACTCTGCACTGGCGCTCAATGGACGCCCAAAGCCTTTCTGCCTCCCAACCGCTCTGCCCAGGTCCCGCATCTGTACTCGGCCAAGCTCGTTCCATCAAAGCCTGCTCGATTTCCATATGAGCTGGGGCGCCAGAATGAGAATATCCGGCCGAGGTCTGACGTGAGATATACGCGCGCGCGAGGCGGGCTGATAATGCTCTCCGGATGTAACTGCGCAGTGTTCGCTGCGCGCCGAAAGCCGATTGTATGGAGGTATTAATCGCCTTTTCGTTGAGCGGGAGCGGGTCCCCATCCGCGTCTTCATGAACCCTTGGGAAAGAGAAAGACGGATATAAATTTCTCTTCAAAATGATCATGCACGTTGTTGCGTATGGTCCAGAAAGCAACGAATTGAGGGTTTCGTTTATTTTGCTCTCGGATGAAGGTGTCCGGGAGGGCTGATTAGTGACGGTCAGCCGCGGGAGTGCGGACGCGCAGTGCGTTAACGCGCGAAAGAGGAAGGGAAGAATAAGGTCGAGATACGTGGAAGATAGGGTTTTTAGTTGAGTAGTTAGATGATTGATGTATATGGCTATTGCGATATCCGAGGGTTGCTTTGTGCCGGCTCCTGGCGTGACTGGAGGTGAAGAGACGGAAGAGGTCACAGAGACAGAAGAAGGGTTTCTGCGATGATTTTGGCTGAAAGGCCGTACTGGGCTCGAAGTTGGGGGGAATTCGATTGGAGGAGACGAAAGGGAGGGACGTCTTAAGGAGCTGATGTCCATAGCCTTTTCGACCAGGCTGGCATAGAAATGCAATACGCCAACCAGCTCGTCCTCGGGAATCCGGGCAACAAATTCTACGTTTCCGACCATGGCTGTGAGGAACTCCGCAAGAATGTTGACGCTGCGTTCTCTCTCCGCCCTGTCCGAACGCTCTAGGGCAAGATCCATCACGATGGAATCAAAGGCACTAGAAATCCACGTCTTGAGAACTGTCAAGACCGGAATCTCAATGCCAAGGGTTTCCGTCCCCGACCGCGTTAGAGCACGGAGAGCCTTGAATCGCGGCTCCCAGATTTCTGTCCCCCACGAAGCGGTAGCAGGGTCCAGGAAGAAGTAGAAGTACGATATGCGGTCCGACGTACCCAGGCCGACGGCTTCAGGATTTTCAAAGTATGCGGACAAAATCTCGAAGCCGGCGCACTGAAGTGCAACAGGAGAGTCTCCTGCACACAATGTGGCCAGTATGGGATTTAGAACGGCATGCCGAGGGATCGGAGAGTGGGTTGACAAGCCCGTAGCGAGTGAACGAGCATAAGCCAGACTAGGTACTGCAGGAGGAGTAAGGGCTTGGATCAGCTCCTCCAATTGCAGCGGCGGGGGTGTTGGATTGGCAGTGACTGGCGGAGTGGTCGACTGGTCCTGTTTCTGCTTGCGCCATCCGCCAAACGGCGAGAAAGTGCTGGTGTTCGCCCTAGGACGAGAGCGGGGCGAGTCTGCGTCATGGAACATTCACAAGGGCTGCATATACACCACGTATCGGCCAGTGTTTTGCTGGAAGACCATGCAAACGTACCTTCGCCGTCGTCTCGACTAAGTATCGCAGAGCAACCCGATTTGGTGCGTGACTACCGGCTGATCCACACCGTGACCGTGACAGGCGCGTCTCTACCAGTTCTCTGCCACATGAGCATTTGCCAGTGACTTCGGAGAAGATCCCAAAGCCCTTCGAGACGTAATTCTCAACGACTATCTTTACAAATTCCAGAAGAGAGGCTGAAAAGAGCCTACCCAAACCCCATGGTGCGTGTAGCCATAACTTCGCACTGTCCAAGAGAATCTCATCTTTCCCAGTCAGCTCTCTTCAATTTCCAGTCTCTTTTGCTTGTAATTCTCCTCCTCATTTGCACCTGCGCCTACGTCCGCGCACTATTTCCAAGCCTTATAGATAGGAACAAAACCGGGTAATTTAGGAAAGTTGAGTTTCTCCCACTTGTCTGACACCGATTCCCAGATTCCTCGGCATATTCTTCATGTCGGCGCGCATTGGTATGCCCTGCGGTGCTGTTTTCACTCGGTGTCGCAGCTAATTTGACCACAGGCGAAAGATTATCTCCCTATGTGTCCCTTGCATGTTTAGTGATGGCTGCGACAATATTAATTCAATGAATTCAGCGAGCCAATCTCCGAATTGCTACACTCCGATTCGCGAATTGTTTTTTTCAACCGTTCACTGCACCTGCATGCGAGCATGTCATGCCATCATCAGGCCACGAACAGCTTCGGCTGCGCAGGCTTGAGACTGGTTCCGTGAGCCACATCACTTCTCAACGCTTCTCGCACCTACGGCTGTCGACGCTCGGTAAAATCCGTTCTCAACTTCTCAAGCGACCACGGAACTTGAATTGAACGAACTAAAGTATCCGAGCTCCATTTGGCAATATTCACTTCAGTTCGCATAGTATTGGTCCATACCACGGTCTCACGGACAATGTCGCTGAGGAGCTTTCCGACTGGTTTTTGAGGCTCAGATCAGCTCGTGACGTGTTTCAAAGAACATATATGAAGTTGCACACTTGAACCTTCTTTCTCCCACTCAGCGATTCACTTCAGCCCTGCTTGCGGTGGCCAGCCGTGGTGTCCTAGTCTTTTCCAATGCCAGGATCTATGGCTATGGATTCATCCCCGCCTCCAGATCCCACTGCACTACAAGGAACTGCCAGTATGTCCATATATTTAGCGTTAAGTTTCAGAAGTCACCAGGACACCAGTGGCCGCGTTAATTTGGGTCGCTTATGATTTAAGTTTGACGCTAGATCGCGAGGTTCGTCTACATACAACGTACTTGATTTTGCATATTTTTTGATTCTACAAGTAGATCCAGTCGGTATGGAGGTCAGTCGCTACGATTCTTGAAGCTCATACGTGACTGACGTGCTTTTTCAGATCCTCCTGGTCGCTCTCGAAATGCTTGTATCTGCTCCTACGATACAACAGTCTCTGTGCATTAGCGTGAGTGGCCTTTTTTTTTTCAAGGACATGAGTTGTTCTTATTCCCGAGTCAGATTCTACTTCCTGGAAACACGTAAGCCAACCCAGCACGTCTGTCGGTCCATTTTTTGACCTGGCTCGCAGTGGGAGCTACTCAATTTTCTGTCATCTTGACCTTGCCACCTACCGACCCGCACTACGTGGACGGCGTACGTTTCTGAAAAATTACACGAAAACAAACTCATATGTATATATGGCTTATTGCGCAGACTTGTTTGCACACGCTCAAAGTAAGTCGCTCAAAATACCGCTTTCCAGCAAGTATTTACATAAAATACCCAGTAGTTGGCTGAAAATTCTTACGCTATCCGGGTCCGCTAACGTGTCCACAGTGTCATGATTGGCCGGATTTATATTGCAACGTGCGCCTCAATTTTCATCTATGAATGTCTTGGCCACATTGCATACTAGAACGGAGATTCTCTGTGTCCTTGCCGGAGAAGCACTCATATTGCTCCGCATCAACGCTCTCTATGGTTGGGACCGGAAATGTATGAATGCATATTCAATCCCGAGTTCTCCACAGTCTGACAAGTAGTAACTAGGGGTCGTTTTCACGGTGTTTTTATTTTTCAGTGAGGTCCCGGAAGTTGCCCTTGTTCCGATATTGACTAACGTTATTCTTCCAGGCGAAGCAGTGGTAAACCAGGCCTTTCACCATGGTGCTACATGAATTAATACTCATTCATTCAGGTGGGCATCGTAACAACAACTATCACTCTTCGGGGCGGTTCAGCAGGTTTGTCCGGGTCTACAGAGATCCTCAATTGCTCGACTACTCCGAAGAACTTACCTGATGTGAACATCGGTGCGTACACACCTATCTGTGACCCATGTTTATTCAACCATTCAAAATTTAATCTACTCCCAGGCATGTGGTGAGTTCTGAACCCTTGCTTCTTCACTCCAAATATACAAATGAAGTAACGAAGGTGCACCTCCCTCTTCGTCGTTTGTGCGTCTATCTGTCCCTCCCGTGTGGCCATTTTTAAAACATAATCCGCTCTCTGTCACAGGCGTCTACTTCACCATGATATTCCGCATGATACGCACTCTCGCAATTGAAAACGGCAAATCCGTGTGGCAGATATTATGGGCAGCGGATTTACTCCCAACGATACATATCTGCCTCAGAGACGCTTGCGCGTATTTTCTGGTGTACGTCAGAATAGACGTTCGTCCTTCAATCACTCATTCTGTCTTTGCCGTCGTCTACTAGTGTCTTTGGTGAGTCGTCACCACACCTCCAGTCCTCCACTCATCCCTGCACAGTGGTCCTTCTCATGAACCTGGTATTACTCACCGCCAAGCTAGGCTACGCCCAAATCGGTACCCCGTCCGTGTCTTTTCCCTTTTCCCTCAACTCCGCAGTTGCCTCACGCCACGCTCCAATAGATGGCTCATATCAACGTACACTGTAGCCGTAAGTCTCCGCTCTCCTTCCTCCTCTACATACTCGGCTGCGGCGCGTGGGTACAGATGGGTAGTCACGATTGAAACTGACTATACGGCGCACAGTCAACGCGAATATTCCTCAACCTGAAATATCTCAGCCAGCGCTCGAGCCAGTACAACTCCGCCACATGGAGTGAATTCGAGCGCGCCTCTGTGTTGGATTTCCGGGAAACCGGCACCGAACATCTAAGTAGGCCGGGGCCGTGAGTTGTGTTGTTGGTGGACTTGAGGTGTGCTAGACTTGATATTGTGTTTGTAATCTTGCAGGAATAGAGCGGTACTGGGTTGAGGGTTGCTGATGTATAGACGGCGGTTGAGATGCTTGGCATCACGTTCAACTTGAAGTCAAGCTGCAAGCTTTCCCGGGTGAAGGTTCTAGTTCGTCGGCGTCGAGTTGAACGATCTCAGGAGTCTTCTACCCTTGTCCCGATTGCCGTCGCTTGCACCTTCGACAAGACAGGGACTACATGTTATTTCAAGTTGTCGTATGTATATTAGGTCCCTGATCAGATCCTTACCCTAGTCGACGGCGACGGACAGGGGAGGTGAAAAAATACCACGTCTCACGCCATGATCAGAAACAGCCCAACGATACAATTATTCCGTTATCAATTGTTGGCTGGATGTATGTAAGTACACAGTACCATGAATGAAACGCAACACAACGCTAGCGAATTCCTCGAGAATTCCTAGCCCGCCCACGGCCAGGAATCTGCACTGTCATATACATAACGCGTGGCCGTGGGTAACGAGAAAAGAGCCGACTGGCCGGGTATGTGCTTGTGAGACCAAGAGAAAGAAATGAGGAAGGTTAGGGGTGCGGAGTCGGGTCCGCGCCTGCAGTGTATGCAGGGTTGGGCAGTCAGTGGGATGGGGTGGGGTGAGCTGGGCCTTAGAAAGCCTGGGCGGCAACAAGCACGACAACAGCGATTGTCGCGAAGAGCTTGTTGAAGCTGAGTGAGACAGCATCGCTGGAGCTGCCGCCAGTGCCGATGGCGCCGGAGATCCCGGTGTCATCACCGTCGCTGTCAGCGCTGGAGCCTCCAGCAGAGGAACCGGCGTTGGCAACGCCCTGTGTGGCTTCGGCAGTGGGCAGAGGAGCGGCGGAGGGTGAGGAGGAAGAAGACTTGGGCAGCGCAGAAGACGAGGACGACTCGACAACGGAAGAAGAATGCACAGACGAGGAGGACGGCTTGGCGGACGACGAGGCCTTGGAAGACGAAGGCTTCTCGGAAGTGTGGGTGGTGGTGGTTGAGGTGGAGGTGGTGGTGGGGGTGTGGGTGGTGGACGTCGTCGTCTTGTGGGTCGTGGTGGAGGTCGTAGTGTGCTTCGTGGAGGTCGTGGTCTTCTTGGTCGTGGTGGTGGTGTCGCTGTCTCCACCGTCGTCGCCACCACTGCTGCCACTGCCATCGGCGTAGGACCACGAACCGTAGAGGACACCGACGTCCAGGTCGCCATTGGAGAAGTACTCGAAGAGACCCTTGGTGAAGTCAAGCTGACCGACGTCAGGGCAGCTCGCACACTGGATGCATTCAGTGAATATTGCTACTTCAAAAGAGTGAATAAAATCGAATGATACCTCATCAACACAAGTCGCAGTGGCGGTCTTTCCGTTGACCGTGATCGACAACTGCCTGTTGCAGCAAGCAGAACCATCACCGTATTGCTGGCAATCGAGAATCAGCCTCAGCTCAACACAAAAAAAAAGCCCAAGTTACGTTGTAGCCCATTGCAACGTACTATGCAAGATATTGAGGTTAAACTTTACGTCAACGAACAAAAAAAGCAGTGACGAACGAAGTCGCTGTCCTGGTGGTTCTGACCCGTGCACGCATCACTAAAAATGCGGATTAAGGGAAGAACCATGCAGAAAAAATTGCACATACGGGCCAGTGTCAGTCGGGTACCAGGTGAACTCCTTATTGTTGTACTGGTCCCGTTTGCCAATGGAGAAAGTGTTGTTCTCGCGCTTGGCAGCAGCAATTGCATTGTGGGTGCGAGCTCCGTGGGTGCTGGCCATGACGGCGGCGGCAGAGATGAGGACAACGAGGCTGGAAGTAGCGAACATTTTGGATATAATGAAAGAGGATGGAATGAGTGTGGTATACGCTGAGAGCGCTTATACTATAGGCAGGAGGCCAACGTGGACGAGGGGAGGAGGAGGGAGGAGGAGAAAAGGTGCGACGTCGCCTAGGTTTCAAATGGCCATCAAAATATCAATATCGGTGTGATCAGCCCGTCATCATCATAATGATCATTATTCCAAAAATAGTCATTCAGGCTTCAGCTTGGCATTCGGCACTCGGGGGCTATAGCCGGCCCCTATTTTGCTGTCTGTGCAGTCCAAACTCCAAGAGAAAAAAATAGGCAAGCATTCCAGCAAATAAAATATTCAACAACCACAAGCTATTGCGATGTCCTTGATTGCCAGGTGTGCGTCGCATGTCAGCGCCCGCTCGCGGAGTGACAGCGCTTGACTCTGTCACAATGTACAATGTGGCCAACAAATGACAATTCGGACGAGAAAAATTGCCAAGAGTATACATACATACCATTGTGGTAACCCCGTTTACTGTAAATACTTGCATGTAGGCAACGGTCACGGTCACGGTCACGGAGGGGTCCGTTGCGTTGGTTGCCTTGAAAAATACCGTGACAAAAAATAAAAAACATATATTTGCCATCTAATTGTGCCTAAATTGCCTAGACAATGGTGGCTTGAGCTACAAATTGTCTTTCCTTGATTCTGAAGTTCGCTTTGTGGCCTGCAAGCGAAAGTCACCTGAAAATTCTGGCATATTGTTGCCCAAATTAAATAATGATGGTCACGGCAACAAACAGTCCTGTTGCGCCCAAACCTGTTTGGGATGTCACGGTCGGGAGCTTCGTTGCCTACATACAAGTACTTACAGTATTCAATCTTGAGCCTCGTCGGTGACCACTGCAGATGTTTCAAAAATCCGACCTGCTCGCAAGTCCAAATGAAATTTGAATCAGTTTTGCGCGTGCGCAAGTAAGTCAGCGACGGCGCTCCAACGCGAAAAGCGACCCGGGTATTGCGGCCTTCTTTCGGTGCGCGCGGTTTCAAGCCCCTAAAACTCCATTGAACCTGTCTGGAAAATTCGCTAAAAAATCTTTGTTTATTACTGGACAGTCACTGGGAGGATATTATATTCCATTGACGCGATTCCACAATCAGAACAGTCAAGCTACGAAGACTTGAGTAACTCCTCGAAGGCCTGGGCTAAAAAAGTTGCCGACCTTTATGTAGAACGCACAACTGGAGGGGCAAGGCTAAAACATCAGAAGACCTCCCTGACCTGTCACTGGTTTGTGCTTGAAATGTCGTGAGTAAATGGAATCTACAGCGCTCGCGAGCATTTTGCCAACCAGCAGATTAGCTATAGCAACAGATGTGTTGCCCTCCAAGCACGCATGCAAACTAACCTAGGCCTAAACACTATGAAAACAGGGCGAACGAGAAATGGCACAGAAAGGGCTGTCCAGTGTTCAGTCTAAAAACGTTAACCAGCTCTGGGGGTCATTGATATCCTCGACTGTCGTGTGAAATGATCAGTTGAATCTTAGCCGGCGGGCCGGAACCGGCTGCAGCGCTCGCTGCCTTTGCGCTGGCCGTAGCTGGCCGTCTGAGCCAAGTCTGAGCTCAGCGTTGAGGTGCTGGGATCCTCAGATTACATCTAGTCCCAGTGCACGTACGGGCTCTTAACAAGCATCTTTACGAGATTCCTGCAGAATTCAGCAGGCTGAACGGTAAATTTGAATACAGCTTACAAGGACTATCCAACTGACTTCTGGTGGACCAGCTGTCAGTGCACACTGGCCCTGTCGCTCGTAGATGAACTCTCAGTCGAGCCTGCCGAGCCTGAGCCATAACTCCCAGTGAAAAATTTAGGTGAATCCGAGTCGTATTCCCTTTGTTTTGGCAAGAATTGAATTTGTGGACAAACCTTCAAGCTTCAAGTTTGGATGCGCCCCTTACCTAACTCGATGACCTATGCCCAAATATGCAAAGGATTTCCCGAACACCTTTACAATTCCTTTTGCATGTCTTTGGCTTCGAACATGGAGAAGGTATTCAAAAGATATTCTGAACTAAGGATATCTTTTGAATGCCCTCTTTGTTCTTTCAGCCACAAACTTGCCCAAGTTATTGTAAATATTTCCTGTGTATCTTTTCGATGTTCTAGGCTTGATTATTTGGTTATGCTCCCTGTGGACCGCTCCCATGCAATTAGTGCCTGGACCGGTCAACGGAAGACACAGATACAGGGCAGAATGCGGCGCAAACCTGCGCGGTGCTCGATGACCGCCATAGGCCGGACGGTACCGTTTTGACACTTCCTTCGCAGTTTTCCCGAAGATTTCCCGCAACAAGACGGTTCAGAGTCTCTGAGAACGGGACGGGCCAGGTTCGAGAACATCGCTTGACTTGACAAGCTCGGGAAACAACGGTGAGTTTTCGGGGACCGAAGCAACCTGTCACCGTGCCCGCTGGGTTCGGATTCAGTTTATCTGGCGCAGAAGTTTCGTGCATGTATCTTCATCCTGCCCTGACAGATATACGAGCCCAAGGAAGCTTCAAGCAAGATAACCACGAGCCAACTTGCGCAAAATTTCTATCTCCGGAGCCGACGTGGTTCAATTTGGCTATGCGAAATAGCAACGGGCAAGTACATTAATACCATTCCTTATTTATCTTTCCCGATAGAACCCAGAACGCGATTCAAATGAAGGCCCTGGGCCTTGCATTCTCAGAACACGCCGAACAGTCGCGTTCAGGGACACGATTTGTTCCGCCTTACTGCACCTTCAATCGCAATAGAATCTCTAGCGCATTTTCACTCCGCGCCTGTCACCGCTGGAATCCGTTCTTGCCCGCTACCCCAAGGAAATAAAAAAATTCCAGTATATAAAGCGACGAGTTTGAACCAGAGATACATACCAGCCTTACGAGTCAAGCATGTTCAAACAACTCTTTTCAACTGTCCTCCTCGCTACTACTATCCTCATGCAGGGTGTGGCGGCTGTGCCACAGACTACTAGTAGTAGTATAACCCCCGCCGGCTGGCCTTGGTGCAATTTGTACGTGGACATGGTTGGAATTTATGTTGACTTTCCTGATTGTGATAACATGCAGGCGGTACATATCTCGGGGTCGTGGTACGTGCATTCGAGCTTCCTAGGCTTCCACGCTGGTAGAATTCTGATCGGCCGGGCTATCCAACATAGCACCCAGATTGTATGCTCTCTTTGTTATAAGTAGCCCGCGAGCTAAATTGAACATTCCAGGTGAAGGATCGTTGGTTTGCTGCCAAGTCGAGGTTACTCCCGCGATGAGTCTGTGAGTGTTCAATCTGGCATTTCACCCTTCAACACAAGACATTTGACGCACCTTCCAAGCTGCCTCACGAGTTGCCCCCCTTAAGACGTACACACCTCAGACTTCAATAAAATCGGGACTCAATTCCGCGTAGTTGGTTTACTATTACAATAGAAAGATGAATGTTTTCCCGGATCGAGATGCGCACGCCGAAACCAAGTTCATTTCTAAATTTCAGCGTGTCTCCCATCCAGCCTGGCAAACTTCCCGGAACCAACGTAGTTCAACTTGGCAAGTTCAACAATAATGCAGCTCCGTATTTATCTTTCGCGATAGAACGCGAGACTCTTGTATTCTTAGAAGACCCGAATCGTCGCTCTCAGGGACGAGATTTGTTCCGCCTAGAACCTCACCAGCCTTCCGAGTCAAGAATGTTCAAACAGCTGTTTTCAACTGTCCTCCTCGCCGCCGCCGCCATCCTCACCCAGGGTGTGTCGGCTGCGCCACAAACTGCAACTAGGATAACCCCACCACCTGGCCTCGGTGCAATTTGTACGTGAACGCCACTGGAATTTATGTTTGGCTTGATTATCGTGCACTGGCAGGCGGCACATATCTCGGAGTTACTGTACGTGCATTTGAGCTTCCTAGGCTTCCACATTGGCAGAATTCTGATCGTCCATACATGCTAACTTAGCACTCGGGTTGTATGTTGTCCTTACTATAAGTAGTCGGGTTGGCGCTAAATGCAACATTCTAGGTGAAGGGTCGTTGATTTGCTGCCAAGTCGAGGGTTTTCCAGAGATGAGCATGTGAGTGTTCAATCTGTCCTTTCGCCCTTCAACACAAGACATTTGACGCACCTTCCAAGCTGCCTCACAGGTTGCCCGCCCTAAGTACATACATCAGACTTTGAAGAAATTGGGAGCCAATTGGGCGAAGTTGATTTATATCGTTACGGATAAAAACAAATTGAATCTGTTCTGCGGATGAACTCACGCCCAAAAGAAGTTCATGGAAGAAAAGCTTGAGCTTGTAGATTCCAGATTTTGGCGTATCCCCCGTTCAGGTTGATGAGCTCATTATGCGTTCCTTCCTCCAGAATAACGGAATCGTCCATGTATCTCCAAGATAGCTCAGAAAGTTGGCGGAACAAAAACTCTCGAACACTCACAGAATCAGATCCGCGTGACGAGTGAGATTCCCAAAACGATGGGTCGAAAAGATCATGGTTTTGTTTCCCCGAAGCTTCCTCAGGCGCTCGAATAAATCTAGTAAGTGAGAAATTAGACAAAGAGACAGACACGAGTTGAAACGCTCTGACCGTGTTCCGCGGTGGGATCCAGACTCGCGGAAGGTTCATCAAAGCACAGGAGGCCAACGCCGTCATCGCGCATGAATGTCCGTGACCTGCAGAATCAAGTGAAGTTAATGCGGAAGGAAGAATGATGCAAGATAAGTATATACATACAGCGCGATGCGTTGCATCTGACCCCCGGACAGGCCTTTCGAATGGCTAGACATGTTGCCCGCGCCCCGAATGGAACTGTACTCAACGGGTCGCCCGAAGAGGGTCTTAGTTCCTTGCGGCAGCGAAGAATATATATCTTCCACCGGACGGTCGAGATATGTGTCGAATCCGTCGTCCAGGCGCTCGATGAATTCTGTAGCGCCGCCAAGCGTCGCAGCCTCTCGTATTTTATCGTCATCGTGCGCATTGTTGGGATCCCCAAGCGCGATGTTGTCTCGTATCTGATGTCGTTAATTATCGGAGTGTAATGGGACTAGAAAATCTGAAAGATCAACTCACAGATAATGGGAAATAGGTATAATCTTGAAAAAGCACTGATGTGGCGCGCCGTAAATCATCGAGCTTCAACGCGCGAATGTCTTGATCGTTCACGAAGATTTGGCCCTCAGTAGGATCGTACAGTCGGGCAACCAGTTTCAAGATTGTGCTTTTCCCCGAGCCATTTGCACCGACGATGACCTAGATGGAATTTATTGGTACCATATTTTATTGTTCCTGACTTTCACGCACACAAAGTTGCCCTTGTAGTATTTTGAATGAAATGTTGCGTAGGACGTCTGTATTGCTTCCAGGATATCGGAAGGACACGTTTCTATGGGAAAATTGTGTGAATAACGCCTGAGTTGGAGAATTGAACCACGAAACCTAAATTCCAACGCGACACCCAAACTGAGGTTCTGTTGATCTTCGGGAAAAGGCGTGGTTCCGTCTACAACCACATTCGGGATAGAATACGTTTCATACAGCTTCCGAATGCCCGCCAGATTATCCGCGACTGAACCCGTTTGTTCGAACAAATCAAAAAGGGTCCGCGAAAATTTGGAAGTAGTTTGCGTAATCAAATGCAACGATGCCAGAGAAACCGGAATATCGGAGGGATATTGTACGGCTCTTAGAGTGAATACGATCTAGAAAAAAAATTGAGCTAAGGTTCAGACATTGCTATAAACTTTTCACCTGTGGCAATTCGCGCAAAGGATCAGACAGAAAGGCAGTCAAGTTGAGGCGATTGGTTATGTGGTGCGTTTGGAAGGCCTAGATTATGCCATGGTGTCAAATATAGTCAAAACAATTGAGTTAACAGTCACCTCATAGAAATCCATAGCTTGGTTGCCCAAACGCTCAGCGGCGGTGCGATAAGCTGGAAAAAAAAAAAACTGAGAAAACCAGATGATGATAGCAGAATTTTTGAAACTTACTTGAAACCAGATAGTCAAGCATTCCTCCAGCAACAAGCTCCTTCCTGTGCTGTGGATCGCGCGCTACCCGGGTCAATCCGATAGATCTCAGGTAGTCAGAATCTCTGCAACCCGGATCAAAGAAGTTCAACCAGATTCAGTGCCAGACCTGCCGACCTGGTTGTCGCAGCCCAAACCCCACTCGGAGACCAGTTTTTCTGGACAACTTTCTTCCGGAACAGAGTGTGCCCAAAGCTCAACGTGGCTAATAGAGGACCATCACGTTGGTCTCGAAGGAGATTGAAAAGCACAGAAAATTGAGACACCAATTCCACGCCGGTTGAAAATAGATGGAGAGTTGTCACCACATTATTCCAGGCAACGCTGGTACGGGCACTGGTCGTACTGTTGTCCAATTGCCTTTGTACAGCAGCGTCCGAATAAGTTGGGACGTCCAGCCGAGCCCGTGCGCGGAAAGTATGAACTGCGTAATGCTGCCTATAACGAACGAGTCGTATCGCATCTGACTTGTCGAGACTAAAAGTTTACCTTATTCGTTCGTTTAAAGGTTTGTAAAGCAGGGTTTGACCATGCTGCAATAAACGAGTGACAGCGCTGCAAATCAAACGGCTTCCAGCGACTTGTAACAGAACATTGCGGTCTACTGTTCGGTGCTCGACAGCATTTTGGACCTTGACGAAACGATTTCAGTCAAGCCGGTACTGCGACGCGCAGGCTTACAATTTTGAGCAGAAGACCCGCATACCTATGCATTCGTTTTATTTAGAAGCGGGAACGGGTGGAGGCGACAGATCATACCATAGTTCAATGGCCGGAATTAGAGCCAGGATGAGAGTGAGGATTAGATACCTGTCTTATTCAGGAGGCATTTCATCAGAAAACAGAGTACAACGTACCCAGCAAGGAGAAACCAGCAAGCCCGAATAGCTCCGATTTCTCTGAACATGCGCAAGACGAACGGAAGGCTCTGTTTCATTTCGTGGAACGTCTCCAATTGTGATCGCCAAGACCCAGGAAGCAACTTCAATTTTGGCTCGATTTCCTCGTAAAGATCCCATATGCCGATCCGGGTGTGCTTGACCTTTAGAGTGTCCTCAGGATCGAACGTGCCTTCGTCCATATTGACATCTGCCTTGCGACGGCGAAATCCACGTTTTCCGCCGTACATTTTCTCGGAAAGGTCGATGTTTGAGGACGCTAGTGCTGAAATATGGCTCCCGCAGCACTTTCGATCTGGCTGTCAGACGGGTTAATGACGCGGCGGCAGTAGTGCCTCGTGCCCTACTGAATAAACATAAGTAAATAACGCGTTCGCGTTTCATGTTACGTAAAAGCGTGTCGCTGGATTTTTGCGATGCGAAATCAGGAAGACTGCGCTTGCAGTGGTGATGAGCGAAAGGATTGAAATAGTGTATTGATGTTCTATTTGGAAGCAATTTCGTACTAATCATTTCGAGCTCTCAATGCTTAGTGTCACCAAGATCACCAAGATTACTGCGCCACTACCAATCCCTCTGGAACACCCCTAAAGCTGCTAATGCACCACAGTACGCATATGAGTGATTATAGTCTTCACGGAACATTCCATGTCGGCCATGTTGGCTGCATTTTACCACAACGCGGCGTAGATTCGGAAATTGTGTTCCACTCAAAAATACGTCGAGTGCTGCCCAATCCAAGTACTCGTACCACGCCACATCGAGTACCAAGGAAATGTCTTCAAGTGTTGAAGCGGTAAGGCTAGTCAAGACCAGAAACAAGACTTGGGGATCGAATTCATCCAAACCGCCATAGGGCTCATCGCGAATGATCAGCGTTTTGAGGTTTGGATTCATGCCGAGCACCAAAGCAGCCGGGTGGTCGGCTTCGAGCAATCAAATGAGGGTAAGGAAAATATAGTACAGTAGCAAGTGATGCACACACCCTCGAAATTACTCAGGTCGATGTCAAGATGACGAAGTGCGCCGCCGATCTGCTTCAACGCCGCACGTACGAACGGCGCGTTGTTATTGCGTAGCGACGATAATGTAAGAGAATCCAGGTTTCGAAGATGGTTGGACGCGTTCAGCCATGTGAGAATAGGGTTTATTGGTCGCCCACGGAGCTCCAGGGAGTGAAGATCCGGCGGCGGGACTCTGGTGGTGAAGGAATTTTGTGTATCTTGCGACAGCTCAAGAATGTGGAGCTCCCGTAAAGCCGGAAAGAAAGAGATCGTCTCGAAAAGCGGCGCGGTAACACGCCACTTCGATGTGTGCTCGACTGTGAAGCCGAGGTCGAGTCGCGTGGCGTACGGGAAGGCCGTGATAAAACCCCGACAGAGTAATGGGTATGCATCGTCGTGAAAACGGCTGAGCTTCATCTCGATGTAGAGCTCGCGGATATCCTTGAGGCCGCGCACAACTGCCGCAATGTCGTCGAATGCAGGGTCATCGTGGCTCCCAGAGCATCTCAATGCTCTTATTCTGCGGATATGCGTCGAGAACGTGCACTCGGCGCACAGTAGCAGATCGCGGAAGGGCGCGATAGTCCCGGGGGGTGAGGACACACGTTTCAAAGAGGTATGACCTGCAGTGCGAGACCCACGCCCAAGAGACTCGAGAACAGGCTTTCAGAGTATTGGAGTCGTCTCCGAAATAATCGACGACTTCGCCGATAACGTCTGGTGGTAAAATTGAGTGGGTGGTCATGGTCTAGACAGATACACACTCAGAGTGTCTTTTTGAGCGCTTGAGGGGCGGTGCACGTTCAAAGTGTCAAACTGTGTCAAGTTCGCGTAAAAACAGTATGTAATCCTGCCAACGCGCCGACACCATGGCTTGAATCTTTGTCGATAAGTCCTGGTGGTAAAGTCAAGAGGGTGGACATCGTGGTCCAGCTTCAGGTCGTGTTGACACGTGCTGTTGCTGCGACACTGCGAAAATGACAATCGTGTAGGTGCCTGCATAGCCCCAAATTGCCTTTTCGAGCGCTGGAAGGCAGTGCACGTGCCCGACCTCTCTCCTTTGAATTTGAAAGTCCTGCCTCTATTGGCTTGAGACACACGCGAGGGTTTCGAGGGGGGAAACGAGGAGGTATCATCACAAAAGCTGTCCAAACAGATTCTTTCCCTAATACTGTTACAGTGTTTAATTTGGCGAAAAGACTTGTTTCACCTCTGATAGAAAAATTGGGAAATTAACTGGCACGGAGTTGAAGCTCAAGGAGCGCCGTGAGACTCGAAGTCTCCACACAAATCTAATCTGGAGCTGATTCACGTTCCAACCCCATCGTTACAGAGTGCAAGTCCTACCACTCCGTCTGGAACACCTCTGAACCTGCCAGTGCGTCGCGCACTTCTCGGTGATCGTCACAGTACTTTCCATCGTGGTGACTACACTTGACCACCGCCTGCCGGAGATTCGGAAACCGTGTTCTGCTCAGAAAACGCGGCGAGCGCCGTCCAATCCAAGCGCTCGTAATATAGCAGACTAAGCTCCAAGGAAAGGTGTTCAAAGGTGGGGGCAGCAAGGCTCGTTACGATCAAAAACAACAGTGTGGGGTCGAACTGCTGCGGGCGGCCATCCGGCCCTTCGTGACGGATGACCAGTGTTTTTAGATTGGGATGCGTTCTGAGATCAAACAGAGACGCGTGGTCGACTGTGGGGGATTGGATGAGGTGAGAAATGTGATATGTAGTCCGACTCACCTTCAGGATTGTCCAAATCGATGTCAAGATGGCGCAGGCTGCGGCCGATCTGCTGCATCGCTGCACGTACAATGGGCGCATTACCAATGTGCGGAGAGGAAAGCGTGAGAGAGTCCAGGTTTCGAAGATGGCTGGACGTGTTCAACCATGTCAAAATTAGGTCTATCGAGTCCCCGTGGAGCTCCAGGCAGTGCAAGTTTGGCGGTGGCACTCTGGTGGTAGAGGAATCCCATGTATCTTGCCACAGCTCGAGGACGTGAAGCTCCCGCAAAGCAGGAAAGAAAGAGATCGTCTCGAAGAGCGGCGCGGTAACATGCCACTTCGATGTGTGCTCGACTGTGAAGCTGAGGTCGAGACGCGTAGCGTGGGGGAAGGCCGTGATGAAACCTGTGAAAAAATACGGATATGCGCCGGCGTGGACGATGCTGAGCGTCATCTGGATGTAGAGCTCGCGGATATCCTTAAGGCTGCGCACAGCTGGCGCAATGTCGTCGAATATGTGGTCATCATGGCTCCCAGAGTATCTCGAGGCTTGTATTCTGCGTATATGCGACGAGAAGGTGCAATCGGTGGACAATAGCAGGTCGCGGAAAAGCGCGATAGTCTTTGAGGTGACGAAACACGTTTCAAAGAGGTATGACCTGCTGCGCGAGACCCACGCCCAAGAGACCAGAGAACAAGCTTGGAGAGTATCGGAATCGTCTCCAAGATGATCGACGACTTCGCCGATAAGTTCTTGCGGCAAAGTTGGGTGGACGGTCATGGTCCAGACAGATACACACTCAGAGTGTCTTTGTTGAGCGCTTGAGGGGCAATGCACGTCCAAAGTGTCAAGTTCGCGTAGAATGCGTATCGTCGTCGCAAGACATCGTGCCTGTTTGCCGCGTATCTATCTATACAGTTGCCTTTGACAAAGACCAGAGAACAAGCTTTGAGAGCCTTGCGATCGTCTCTGAGATACCCCGATAACTTCGCCGATAAGTTCTGGTGGTGAAGTCAAGAGGGTGAACATCATGGTCCAGCGTCAGGTCGTGTTAGCGCGTGCGATTAACATGGTGCTGCGACGCCGACATTGCGCAAGTAACAATCGTGTAGCTACCAGCACCGAGTGCAAGAGTTACAGTGCCGTGGTACATACATAGTATGTACCAAGGGACTAAATAAATAGATATAGACATATCTACAATGTCAAAGGGAGTGCTACAGGTATTGGTTATACAGTGTGCTGGGTGGGTCCAGTCATAATTATCGTGATAATTGCGAAGGACATCTCCTACACCGTCGCCTCTCCTTTCCTGTGCGTCCGTACGTGTTGGGGGACGTAGCGCGTTGGGGCGACGAGTGCGTGCGATGAAGTGGGCGTGTTGCAGGCGAGCGTGGGGCCGGACGGACGCGAGGGCAGAGTGTATTGGAGCGGCCGGGCGTGCGCGTCGAGACGGCGAGTTGCGTGTGGCGGGCTTACGGACACTTGGGATGTAAACGCAAGAGGCCAAAGTTCTGAGGCCGGATCGGATGCGTCACCGGCAGCAGTGATCCGTCTTTCCCTTTTTACTTCTAGTCGGCTCGCTTCTTCGCCTCTCCCTCAGCCGTGAAGCTGAGAATGGCGACCGCCTTCGATCCATTCCGCAGGACCAAGCCTGGCGTCAAACCCGCGAGTGTTCCACTCTCAAGTCGGGTGTATATCGACCGAATGGACGCGGGTCTGACTTCAGTACAAGGTATTGCGCACCTCGCCAACCTTCCTGTCGCGCTCAACGGCCTCTAGGTGCCCAGGAAATAATTTCCATGATTTCGTCGCGTCGAATTGTGACCAAGCTTATCCTGGGCCACAACGAGTTGTCCGACGACGGCTGCATTGTGCTGTTCAAGTTTCTTGGTTCTGCCGTTGGGCGCAAGTATCAAATAGCGGAGATCAGCTTGAACTCTAATTCCATCGGAAATCGTGGGCTCCTGGCCATATCAGAGTATTTGCGGGGAAACAAATGTCTGAAGGAATTGTTCTTGCAGAATGTGCGTTCTCACCGTCTCCTGGATGTGATGTACTTGACGCCTTTTCACAGAACCGGTTCACCGCAGAGGCGGCGACGTTTGCATCGTTCACGACCGCGTTAAACACATCTCATCTCGAGCTCTTATCCCTCACGACCAACCGAAGTCTCTCCGACTCCTTCGTGGAGGTCTTTCTCCCCATTCTCGATTCCCCTCATCTTCGCGAGGTCCACCTCTCCGCAATTGGGCTCACGCCTAAAGCGGCGCCCTATCTTATTGCCTATCTATCCTCTCCCCAATGCCGTTTGCACACGCTCAAATGCAACGGCAACGCCCTTGGCTTTCGGGCCGTCAAGTCTATCATTCGCACCATCGAACGACACAACTTCTCCTTGTCGACAGTCGAGTTGTATTCAAACTATTCAGTCGGACCGGCCAGCAGCGACAATACCTCGGAAGAGGACGATGATGAGGGGACCGTAGACGCATGGAAGGCGAGTGACGCGCATATTAGACGGGTTTTGCTGCGAAATACCCATCTCAAACGAGAAACCGCGAAGGAGGCGCTTCAACTGCTCCGATACGCTCGTCCCCTCCTCCTGTCGAGCGCGGGTCACACCGCAAGTACCCGCTGCAGCGACTGTTCCTGCGTCGAGGTTCCAGCTGCCGTCACCAGCGCCGTCGCCTCAGAACCAAAGCACACACTATTCCCTTTTCGATCGCTTCCGACGGAGCTCCAGCTCTACATCATGTCCTTCCTCGCGCCCACGCTCTCACCGGCACAACGCATCCGAATATACGACTACGCGTCGTCACCAGCGACACTCCACCGCGCTGGGCTGTGTCTCCCAGGCTTTCCAGGGCGCATGACCAGCCCCGGATGCGTCTTGGATCCTGCGAGCATGCAGTTTGGCATGCCCTCTAGCGGGGGTTGCTCAGGGGGCAAATGCGCTGGATCGCTGAACAGCGTGGTGTGTCACAAGGAGCAGCAGCAGCGGACGGAATGGTTGACGGCAGTGGGCTGCGCAGCGTACGATCCACACAGGGAAGGAGAGGTGACGGTGTAGGCAGGAGAGGTATTTTGCAATTATCACGATAATTATGACTGGACACATGCACGCTGTATAATACCTGTAGAACTCCCTTAGCATTGTAATTATGGCCGTATTGATTTATGCGTTCGGTACATAGGTACCGAGGTAGTACTGTACGATTGGAACGGTAGTTTCGCGACGCGATGACGCCACGTGCCGGACAACCCTCAGGCCTCTTGCACACATTTGGACGTACTTACCTGGACGAAAGCGGTTCCAATCGACGAAACCGAGGTCACGTTCACGTCTCCAAAAGCTTGTGTCCTCAGTACGGTCATTGTCATACCCGCCGTGGCGGACAGCGGCAGCAATGCACGACAATGTGGCCGAATATGTTCTTCTCCTTGTCCTGTCCTCGATTTTGCCCCTTCATATGTAATCGGTCTCCACGGCATCTTCCACAATCTGCTTCGAACCGTCAAAATAGAGTGCGTTCAAAGATACTTACCCGGCGCTTATGGAAGTTCCAGGGTCATTTGAGGATCAACCCGCCCCAGCCTCCTCGATCGACTATCGGTGGAACAGACTCTGCATCATGCCTTCAAAGTCCGCTTTCGGGCAATGGGAACCACATCAATGGAATATCAACTCTGGACTTGACGCCAAATCACGCGCCGTATCGTGCGCCCACTTGCGCCCACTTCCATCTCATTGGTCAACCGAAGTGGTGAGCCGTTTCGCGGCCCACCGCGCTTTTGTTGAACCATAGAAACGAAATGCCTGCGGCGCGTTATGGAAATAGACCCTGACATCACCACTTTGAACTCAAAGTGCTCGATCTTTGTTTAGGAATGTCTTTCATGCTTCCCTGGCGCTTGAAGCTTGTTTCTCAGGAAACACGTTCCCTTTGTCTTGCAAGAATAGCGCGTTCTTTCATAACTAGTTGATCCATCCCTTTCTTCCCTACCACCATGGTGCCACCCCACAAATCGTGCTACCGCAGCGACCTCTTCGATAGCGCTATACTGACCTCCGTCGAGGCAGTTGAATGTGCTGTTGAGGAATTTGAAGCGATTGTGAACGAAACTAACATAAACCGCATTTTGCACGAGGTGATTGCGCAGGAGCGGCCTGAGGTCGTGAGACTCGTCGTTTCGAGTACGTTTTCCAACGATGCTCTTCATGAGATCAGCCACTAATTTAGCCACAGGTCTGAGCGAGGAACTTATCATGAGCTGCTTTCCAACCACGCCCGACGGGTTCACCGACTCAATGGCGTGGAAAATACTCTCGCAACTTTCCAAGTTTTTCCTGTTTGCGCAGAGTATCCCGACTTTGCATGGGAATCACCATATGCTTGTCAAGGAAGCGCCGGACATCCTCGCCGCAGTCGCTTCCAAGGTGTTCACTGATGGAGCCGAGCCGGATTCGGCGCCGCCCACTGGTGGCAAGAAAGGAAAACCTGCAAGTCAAAAAAAGACCAAGATGGCTCGCCGGATGGCAGCCCAGAGTAAGAACACTCTGGATTCTACACCGTTTGAGCACCTCAACATACCGGTGCCGGAAACCCCCGACGAGGTTCGGCAATGCGTCGAGCTTGTTCTGGCAACTCAACGCTCTATCCTCGAGGTGAGCATCGTCCTCCTCAACTTTCTGTTGCTCATGTATATTGCGACAGGCCTATCTGGAGTCTCTGCAAATTCCTGCTGTCGCCGCATCTGTGAAAGCAGCTATTCTTCCCGCAGAGACGACCTGGTGTCTTGAATCCCAAGACCAGTCGAAGGCCGAGGAAGCCGGAGTTGGACCAACGCTCGAGTCCAACGAATCCCCCCAAGAATCATATGTCGCCGTCCAACCGGTGAAATTGTTTGTGATTTTTTCGGTAGCCTCAGCTTCGCTCTCATGTTTTGTTCAGTGCAACCCTATATCGGAAACGAGCCACGGGTTTCGGAGAGTGGGAGGTCAACATGGCACCGCGCGCCCTGCGCGATCTGCATGAATACAATCGGCGAGATCGCAAAACATTCTCCTTGATCGTCTGCAAGATGAGGTTTGTAGAAGTTCCATTGGCTACAGTGCGGGCTTTCTCATCCTGCTTTTAAGGGATTTGTCGAATGGCGACTTCTCCCCAGAAAGCTACATGCAAATCAATGGGGGCAATGTCGAAGTCCCGATCTATAGTGCAAAAATAACGGAGGAATTACGATTGGTGGTGGGTGTTTGTCCCAGACGTTCGGGCGCATGGATTGAAATTTGCCCAGTATCAAATTGATTGTGTGCCCATATACGAAAACAAGGTATGCGATCCTTCGAAATGCTCGTGGGCTGTATTCACTTTGACGCAGTGCAAGAGCGAGCAACAGAGTATGCTGCCTCAAATCGTAGCTGACGTTACACTCACACCTCATGTAACAGTGCTCAAAATTTTTGGCGTCTACGAAGACGCACAGCTTACCCGCGGGACGTTTTGGGACTCGATGAGTCGTGAATTGGGGAAGAAAGGCCAAGAGTATCAAGACAGGTTGGTAAACTATTCGAAACTAACAGCTTCTCATCTGAATATCACATACAAGATGCTCGCTGCGCCAACGGGTTGCCGGTACGGAGGGCCATACGTTTGAGCCAGTCAGGTTCCCAGCACAAGAGGAGGCGGGATTTAGTCCTGGAGGTGTTCTTAATCTGCCCTCGGATGATGCAGAGCAGGTATGTCAGAATCTCGACTAATTCGTGAGACGTTGTTCACTGGTTTTCCAGATTCAATCACTTCTTCTGTGAGTTGAGAGAATAGATCAAGTATTACCGACTGCTAAATTCTGAAGGAAAACCGTTCATTTTTCGGAGGTACGGGCTACGATTTCCAGCCGCCTCAATCTAATTGCTGTTTAGGAATTATTGAATAACATACTCAGCGATCGAGACGTCGCTGTTATCCTTCAGGTTTCGTGCGTCGACATTCCCACGATATATTCTACCGCCGCTCACTTTGCGCAGACCCGACGAATTAGAAGTAATTGAGCATCCGCATTCCTGCTACGTTCTTGGTCGGAGCGGGACAGGGTATGTTTTGTCACACTGGACTTCTCGAGCTCTAGCTAATCTCTGTGTCGGATAGAAAAAGTACCACCATCATTTACAAAATGTTGATGGTCGAGGTCAGTTCCGAGCTGTCCCCTCCAACGGCGCGCAAGATCCGACAACTGTTTGTATGTAAATCCGCCATCCTTGCGGACAGAGTTGGAGAACATTTCGCGCAACTCATCCGAGGCTATCGACCAGTGGCCGTGTCTGAGAATGTGAAGGCGGCCAAAAGGGCCCATAGGGCATTGGTGAATGAAGAGGACTACTTGGAGAACGATTGGCCAAGTGATCTCCCCAAAAAATACAGTGATTTGCAGGATACCGACTTCCCACTTTTCATTTCCTTTGAGCAGGTCGGTTTACAAATTCCAAAGCAACGAACATCTCATCGAGCGGTTTAGTTGTGTTCGATGATCGAAAATGACATGTTGGCCACTGGCATCAATGTCGTGCAAAAGCCGACACTCACCTACGACAAATTCCGGAGGGAGTATTGGCCGCATTTTCACCAGTCGTTGCGCAAAGGATTCGGTAAGTCTCTAGTTGTTACTGTCTCCACCTTCTGAACATCCCCACAGAGTCGTCCATGGTTTTCTCCGAGTTCATGGGTCCGTCGGAATGTCTTTCTCCACATGAACCGCTGCTTTAACAAGGTATGACAGGGGTGATCATGGGATCCGAAGAAGCTTTGACTGCCAAATCACGCTATTTGGAACGCGAGACTTATTTGAATCTTAGCGAGCGAGGACAATCCACCTTCGCAGACCAACGGGGACGGATTTACGATTTATTTGAACGGTACTTGAATACAAAACGACGCCAAGGCGATACCGACGCCGCAGATCGGTAATGCCGAATTCGTTGTCATCTTTCAAGACGATTAAGGAAGACTAGGACCCATTCGATCCTCAAGTTCTTCCAAGATCACGGTGTTCCCGGCCGAAAGGTCGATTATTTGTGAATAATTCCAAACTTTCTGCTGTGACTTGGAGATTTATTATTTTTTGGTGAAGGTACGTGGATGAGACTCAGGATAATCTCCTGGTGGACACCCTATGTAGGTGTACTTTGTGCTCCTGGCACCATTGGTTTTTGACAGGCCATTTTCAGTCTTGCGCTTGCTCTGTGTGAATCCGAACGGTCTCTTCTGGGCCGGAGATACCGCCCAAACTATCTCGGTGGGAAGTTCTTTCCGGTTTGCTGAGCTGAAAGCGTTTTTGTTTCGCATCGAAGTACGTTGCGCGTAATTCAGGGTCGATTTTTTTGCTAAATCCATTCAGAGCCAGCGGCAGAAAAAGCATGCATTGAGTTTTTACCCCGCTATACCCCCTCAGGTTTTTCAACTCACCGTGAACTATCGATCGCACGCTGCTATCGTCAATTGTGCCCGCTCGGTGATCGAGGTCATTACCAAGGTTGGCTCGAGTCCCTCTTGGCAACGTGCCTTCGTATTAAATTCAATTCACCGAAGTTCTGGCCAAATTCGATCGACAGACTTTGGCCAGAACGAGGCACTGTCGACGGTTTACGGCCCATATTCTTCACTAATTGGGAGTCTGAGAGCGTCCAGTCCAAACAGTTCCTTTTTGGGGACACGCCGTCGTTCGTGGTCTCAACTGCACTTACGATGATTTCAATTTAGAGTCTGACCTTACAGGGGAGGTCCTATCGAGTTGGGTGCCCACCAATGTATGCATTTTCGACGCTGTCATACGATTTTTGACCCGAATTCGACAGGCATCCTCGTGCGGGATGACGCAGCGAGGAAAATACTCCAAGAGCTGGTTGGAGAGATTGGGCTCATCATGTACGTTCGAGCTTAGTTCGCTTGAAGATGTTCTGAATTTCCATAGGACACTGGACCAAAGCAAGGGTTTGGAGTTCAATGACGTGCGTCTATGGCACTTGTATCAAGCGACGAATAGAACAAATCCAATTTAGGTCCTGCTATACAATTTCTTTGCCGACTCGGGTGTTACCGAGACGGCCTGGCGTGTGGTACTCAATGCCATTGACAATGGACCACCAGCCCCGGCTCTGGACACAGTTCGCCACGCTAGCGTTTGCACTGAGGTGAGAACTTGATGCCCAGGATGCGAGTACCATTTTTTGACGTGTCTTAGCTTAAATTTCTATATGTCGCCATTACAAGAGCTCGCAACAACATTTGGATTGCTGACTGCTCGACCAAGGGTGAGCCGATGAGGGTAAGTGAATAAATATGTGCTACGGTCGAAAATGTTAAACTTACATTAGATGCTTTGGACGAGTAAGAACCAAGTGGAAAACTGCGTTTTGGGCAAAGACACGCCTCGATTTGCTATATCATCAACACGTATGTGAAAATGCTCGTTGGATAATGTTTCACGCTAACGCCGGGCTTGGGTAGCGGAGGAGTGGGCAGAACGAGGAAGGAAATTGTTCGACCACAGGCAATTCTCGCAAGCCAGACTGAGCTATACGCGTGCATATATGCCTCATGAAGCTGCAATTGCCGAGGCATACCACCTTCGTGAAGAGGCCCGGGACATGAAATCGAGTAACCGCCGAGAAATTGTGGCTCGGAAGGACGCATTCCTGGGCGTTGCGATCGCATTCATGAACTGCGCAAAAAACGATCCTGGGGGATGCTGCCCAAGCATACTTTCGCACAGCTGGCGAATGCTTCGAGAATGCAGAAGATGTCGTTCAAGCAATAACCGCCTACCGACTTGCACGATCTTTTGGGAGAGTTGCGGAGCTTTATCGACAGCTCGGGAAGTTTGACGAAGCCGTGGCCACAGTTCAAAATCATGGCCAGGATATTGATCCCGGAATTGTCAGGAGGGTCATCAACGTCGCACGTTCCTTTTATTTCAACAAAGGGCAGTTAGAGTAAGATGCATTGTCCTGCTGTTCCGACTAATCACTGACTTTCATCGGCGTCGCCGTAGGAAAGCGAGCAAACTTTTCATCAAACAGGAAGAAGCTCTGGCATATCTCGAGGACCGTGGAATGAATGGCGAGCGTGCCACCGTTCTCGAATCGCTCGGAAGGCTTTCCGATGCGGCTGAAATCCATCTTGAAGACGGTCGGACGTCTCAAGCCATTTGATCTATTTTTGCGGGATCGGAACACCGAACGAGCCACTGACGGCTTGCTTCAAGAGTTTTGGGAAAGATTTTCGTTCGGAGTAGTGCCAGACAGACGGAATCCCTCTCCTTTTGAGCCTCCTCGAGAAAGTAGCTCGGATTGACATCGCTGCGGTATCTCAAAGCAAACGCGATGAGGTTTTTTGATTGTTTTGTGCTTGGAATTCCATTTTAATGTTATCCTTAGATCTTGATGTTTCAGGCTATCGCTGACCAGGATGGTCCAAGACTACGGCAACTCAGCCAGTCATTCCTTATGATCAACAATCAGCCAGCGGCGCTGCTGTGTCTGGACCATTACTTCTACGAGCTTCCCAACATGCCGGGTCTCCCAATCGAAGCGGTTGCCGGGAATCTTCAAAATTTCTTCCAATACGTGAAGCTCTTGCATACTGTTGCGCTAAATGTGGATCCCTGCAGCTCTTCAGCTACCAAGAAATTATTCGGATATAGGAAAGAAGGCGAGAACAGTTATTCTATCCCCACTGGAACATTTATCCATGGCGCATTATCTGACGCTTCCTCGGACGAAAGCTGTCTTCTTACAAGCTCTGACCTCCGAACTGTTTTCCAACGCTCACTCAGAGATCGTATGGTCGAAAAGATTCGGAAGGAGAACGAATTATGTCGGATCACTAAGGCATTTGGCGGCCCTTGCCCGACCTTTGCGCTGTTTAGCGGTCACTGCAATCGCGCCAATTGCCCCCAGGAGCACATTTTGTTACCTGCATTCGATTCTCGACATTACAACCTCCGGGTCAGAATACTTTTGCAACAAATATTGATTTACCAGGGTCTGAATGATATCGATACCGATCAACGCAGGCAAGAGGGATAGCACAAGCTTGTGGAGATTCTACTGATTATCATTTAGATTTTGGCTCTCGCGGCTTTACGATGTGCTGAACCCCGTGTCCTATCTACTTGGCTCGGCGGCGAGCCTGGATCTTAGCTTGATCCCGGAGGCCCAACCAGGGTCTACAAATCGTTAGAGAATGGGTTCGAGATGGTGTTTACGCCCTCGGATTCGTGCCCGAATTTCACTTTCTGACGCGTCTCGTTCAACTTACCCAGCTTGGATTCCAGTTCGACAGAAGAAATGCCATGTCGTATCTCAACTATGGTCCATTTATGATGGACCCAAGGAAGCCATTGATGTACCGGCGACCTGGAGAGGGCCAATATGTCGTCGCTGAATTTATCTGCCGCCTTGGAAGATCCGCTATGAGTGGTGTTTATCCGCGGGGGGTCCTGTTTTTCCGGTCAGTGTTAAAGCGTCACCATTGCAGTTTGTATTCTCAAGCGTATGTCAGGCATCTCGTTATGTCTGGACTCAGCATCCAGGTGGATGTGCTCTGCGATATTGCGGAGCATTTTTGTGCAAGCCTGGTCGTTGCAGACCGTCTACGGTTTGGGTTAATCCACGACATAACTCTTCCGCTAAGCTGGTTGGTCAAACGGTCCAGTGCCGGAGGACTCGGTAGTGCCCGGCACACCAATACAGTTTGGTTATTCGCTCGAGCCATGGTGGAGTTGCTGGAACCCATGTATTCTGGGATCCGAGCAGGTACAGTTTTCGACCCAAGTCCAAAAGTTTGCATTGACGTCCGCTATAAGATCATCTACTTTTTGGAAGCAAGAGCCTCGGACATGAAACCATCAACTTTATGATTAAAGAAACATTTTTGGTCCGAGTGTGAGACATATTGATAATGGAACTTTTCGCGCTCCTAACTAGTTGTTTTCTTCAGCTTCAGGTGTCTCTGCCTCCGTGCGTTTTAGTTTCGAGCTCTCAAAATGTGGCAATTTATATGTTTCTGGCTTCCAGTTGCGTATAATTTCAGAAGGGATTCGCTGCAAGAATTTGTGTGGCAGTCAATTACCTCGCTGCATAGGGATGCAAATCGTCGATTCACTTCCATGTGCTCAAGGTGAGCGTGGTGTGATGGCTGAGTGCAGTATTTGAACAATTTTTTTAGATACGTTAACGCTCGAACTTGGGGCGGGCTCGTGGTGGTTGTCAGAGACTCGGCTGGCGGATCCGCACACGATGAAATGGTCCAGGTCCTGCATATCTCCCGACCCCGGCCCATCGCAGTTAATGGCGTGCGGCAAATTATATATGAAAAATTCGTCGACATTCCCCCAACTACTCGGCGCCCGTATGGTTCCAGGACCCCATGGGTATCAAGCAGCCCACGTTGTTCCCGCACAGCACAAGCAGCTAATCCTGTGCCTGCGCTCCAGGCGGAAACGACCGAGGCTGCCGACGCTCCCGACAACAACGACGGGGCGGAGGCAGACGAGCGTCTGCCTGAGCCTGAGGACGCCCCTATTGACCTGCCTTCCATTGCCGAGCCAGCGCCACGTTCGGAGAAAGAATTGGATGCGGCCGCCAAGATCCGGAAAATTATCTTATGGGCGCTTCATCGAGTGAAAGAAAGGAAGCGGGCATCGGGGAAGTCAGCCCTCATGCCGGGGCTCCTGGAGTTATTCGCGGAGTGCAGAGTTCAAGCTCTGGCCATGGACCGAGCTCACCGCTTATATCGTGTTTACTTCTTGGGCCCTCTCCCTCATCTTTTGCTTTGTTTGGACATCGCCCACACTCGAGCGCAGAAGAAGACAAAGGAAATTCAAAGTGAGCTGCGAAGTGCCGAACACAAAGCCCTTGAAACCCTGGATGAACAACTCACAGACGTCCGGTAAGCGGGCTATGCCACGGGTGAAAAGATCAGGAACTGACGAACTCGCTAGACGTATTCTGAAGCAGGTTATCAACATCCAGAAGGCACTGAAACCTGCGGCAGAGATTCATGCGAGGCGTGATCTCATCGGCCTCAAGGAATTGGCGAAGCAGGCGGTGACGCTTCTCAAAACCTTGCCATTCGGGACGCCCCCAGGGTTTGTGGAACACTTGAATATCGCGTACAAGGGTATTTTACAGCCTTGGAGGACCGTGACACGCCGTGTGGTGCCCAAGCCGACGTTGAATACAGACGAAGAGATGTATTGAAATATCTAATCCAAAACGAGACCCCTTGTTCTGAGATCTTCTTTTGCTTGTGAAATTTCCTGAGTCGCGTTCAGAGAGTCAAGCACGAATAAAACATGGTTACGCTTACATGCATCAGCTCGTGGTATGCTTCAGGACAGTCCCGGAAGGTGAACAGTCCCCAACCCAGTGACCACAGCGAATACGAGCCAAATGTGACAAGGAGCCACCACGGAATCTGCGGGATTGCACGGAATTAGCCCGACCCTATGTGGGATGCAGCAGGTGCACGAACGACTGGCCAAATCTGCATAACAGCTGCTTCATCGAGTCCGGGAATGGAAAAGACTTGGAAGAAGACGAGGGCCCAAAGAGAAGCAAAGAAGGTGGACATTAGTGCCACGCGATGTGCGCGCGCCATAGTAGTACGTTTATCGTTTCGAATAAAAAGCAAAGGTAGAGGTTGGTGAAGCCGACGTGGCTGACGGTACTGAGGGCGATGTGGTCACGTGTGACAAGATGGCTTGCGCGACGCGTCGACTGTCGTCTCGCTGGTTTAGCTCTTCGGCTTTCCGATGCCACGAAAATCCTTTGGTGAGTACAGTTAGTTTTGCCCCAAGTATATTCCGACATTTTCAGGGTCTTCCCAGAAGTACTGGGCCCAATTCTCCGCCTCAAATGCCTCGTAGGGCAGGTCCCATTCAAAAACGGTCTATTCCTAATGTGAAACGCGTCGTGGCTGTCGTAAGCGGCAAAGGAGGCGTCGGGAAAAGCACAGTAGCTGGTACTATTGGTCTATCCAAACGACTCCAGGTTAACCCTCAAATTATTTGCAAGTCAACTTGGCTTTTGCTCTCTCGGCGCTACGACCCCCAGATTTTGCGGCCCGCCTCCGTGTAGGCGTACTTGATCTGGATATCTTTGGCCCGTCGATACCTACCTTGATGGGCTTGCAAAATAGCGAGGAGCCTTTGTTAACTTCTCTGGTACGCACAAGGCTCGCGTGTCCTTGTAGGAGCCTCAAATCGGTCATAGACGGTGCCATTGTCCCACTAATGAACCATGGCATGGCCACGATGTCGATGGGATTTTTACTCCCCCCGCTCGCCCGAGTCCAATTCGACCAATGATACCCCAGTCGTTTGGCGCGGTCTCATGGTCCAGAAAGCCGTGCAGCAACTTCTATTCGATGTCGACTGGAGGGACGTACATGGTTCCGGCCTCGACGTTCTAGTCGTTGACATGCCGCCCGGGACTGGGGATGTACCGCTGACTCTCGGGCAACTGGTTATCGTTGACGGTCCGTTTTTGTTTTTTCATTGTGAATTCCAGAAACGATGATGATTTTAGGCGCTGTTATCGTCTCGACACCGCAAGACGTTGCATTGGCCGACGTCAGCAAAGGTATCGCGATGTTGCGAAAGGTGGCTGTTCCAGTAAGCTTTCTTCGAGGCTCTCCAGGCCGTGTCATGCCTCACGTCCTCATCCAGGTCACTGGCATAGTGCTGAATCAATCTCACTTTATGTGTCCCGGTTGCACAACCGCCCATTATCTATATGGCCCCCTGACGGATTTCGGACCACCGCGACTCGTCTTGGAGTAGACATTCTCGCAGAACTGCCGCTTGTGCCAGGTGTCAGTCGAGGAGGCGACCTAGGACTACCATATTACCTGGTGCCTTCACAAGATAGAGACCAGGATGGTATAGGTGGGAGCGAGTGGTTAAAGGGCATGGCCTTCGTTGCCGAGAAAATCTGGCTCTCAATCAAGTGAATTTCTGGCGCGTTAATTTTATCTGCATATAATTACTACTCTAGCCCTCGGCTGTCTTTGCGAGGGCGGAACTGGACGCCTGCTCGTGCAGCCTCTTTTCTCTCCGCCGCTTGATATCCCAGTTATAGACGCGGGCGGTGTTTACCTCCATGACTGTAATCTGCTCACGTAGATAATCGAGATCTTCGATCGTGTTTTTCAGACTCAGTTCCGCAGCCTGCAGTTTCGACTTTAGCAGAGTGATCGCCGCAGGAATTTTGTAGGATAACATGACGTTGGCCTAAGGCTCGATATCAGAACAGATAGTCGGGAACAAGGTACCAGACTTACCCCGAGCCATAGGTATACTGTATCGGTATCTTCGAGCTCGGCTTCGGCGTACAGCGTATCGTTGAGCTCGAAAGTGGTCGTCAAAGGCTTTTGAGAGCCGCCCTCCTCCAAATCGTCTTCAGCGTCTAGATCGTCTTCTGCAGCCCTGCTCTTGCCTTCCTGCAGGGTCGAAGAATAAGAAATCATTGAGAAACGATGGAGCCGGCAACGAACCCTCCGCTCCTGGAGAAATTCGACCATCATAAGCGTCTTCTTTATGTCTGGTATCTTGTCCTCCAAGCCTGCCCGTCGCTGCGCTAGGTTATTGTCCATGAATCGGTACTTGCTGCACTTCGGAAAATGGAAATTCATTGCAGGACTGCACGCGAAAGGACAAGAGCTCGTACGCAAGCGCATCATGGAATCTTTTGAGAGGGCCATCGACCTCGCCGTCAGGTCCACCGACGTGCTCTTCAATATCAGCCTGCAATCCGATTCAGCGGAGAAAGCCACTTTGGAAGGCAATGTACAATGAACGGTGCTTTCGGGATGCCGCGTGGATTGCGCTCTTCAGTGCTTTTCGACATTTTTGGAAGTGGTAAGGTGAACGTATTTGGTTTCAGCCATCAAACCAAACACACTCACCTGATCGCGGACACACTTCGTCATGGCTGCCATGTTCAGGAGGACACTGTTCTCCGGCTGGACTCGGACTACCGCGCCATGAAATTTCCCATTTTGTATTGTTCATTTTCCTTTCAGCGCAACGTCGCTGACTGATTGCAACAGCCACCACCCATCTTCGCCCCCATCAGTGAAGGCGTGTCCGGACTCTCAGCAGAAATGAACGCCACTAACGCCCATTAGGCATTGGGGCTTCTACGCTCCGCGCTTTCGGAACCATTTCCGCCAGGAAAAGGCCCCTTGCCGCTTAGCTTCAATCTCGAAGTCGTGGAAGCGCCGCCGACCAAAGATCAACTCGGTATAATCATGTCTTACCTGTCTTCGAAGAATGTGTCCCCCAGTCTCCCGCTTCTATCTTTCTGTCGGCGCACCCGTCCTCTTCGTCGTCAGAGCACGCGAACCTCCAGAATATCGTGGACCTCGGACGCGAAAAACCGAATACTTTCAAGTGGCCGATAGTTGTAGACTGGAATGCGGGGAAAGCGTGCATCGGCGACGCTGACGGTGTCAAGGGGATATTAGAGCATTTGAGGCAGCAGCGCGATGGAGAGGTGCCGAAAGAATGAAAGCGCTCACCTGATGTAATTTTGTGCTAGGTGAATCTGTCTACTTATACTCCAAGGTGGCCAAAGTCTTCAATACTCCCATTCAAGCCGCGGCGGCCAAGTCAACACGAGCGGCCACAGCGGATGTTTTCTGAAGAATTAGAACATTTTTGCACATGATAGACCGTCAGCATGAGGCGAAGGGAGGCCGTTGAAGTGTCTGAAGGACATCATCCTGTATTTTCCATGACGGTTTCCGATTTCTAAAGTTGGTTGGAGAGAAAGTTCAGCAGGCCGGGCCGACTCGTGATCCGCATCCGTGCCGTTCAACTCACAAGTTCAACGAGTTTCTGGTGAGAAAACCACCCTGAACATTAGACGGTTCGCTTCCATACTCTAGTGCTTTTTGGCTGTTCACACTTGTTTACTCGATTTGCTCAGGTTTGATCGAAGTTATCGAACTTGTCAGCCACTAGATCTTTCTCATTCTTCTCCCTATTCCCGCTTCCCCTCAGGCGATGCATCCACAGTTGATAGTTCTCTTCCTCGCCACTCTCTTTTCTGTCTTTGGGTCCAGTGCCGCCGCCAGTGCTGCAGACTGGCGTTCACGCTCCATTTACCAAATCGTGACTGACCGTTTTTCACGCTCGGATGGCTCCTACACTTCGCCGTGTGACACCAACGCCCGTCAATACTGTGGTGGAACGTGGAGAGGAATAATCAACAAACTCGACTACATCCAGAATATGGGGTTCACTGCGATCTGGATCAGCCCAATAATAAAACAACTTCCAAACAACACTTATGAAGGAGAACCGTACCATGGTCAGTATACTCTGTCAGTTTACTGATCTCAAATCTTCGATTGACCGCTTCCAGGCTATTGGCCCGAAAACCTGTACGCTCTCAATTCGAATTTCGGCACAGAACAAGACCTCATCGACCTCATCACCGCCTGCCACTCCCGCGGGATGTACCTGATGCTCGACATTGTTATCAACCACTTTGCTAGCATGGGCGAAACTCCCAACTATGAAGCGTTTGTGCCTTTCTCACACGAGCGCTTTTTCCATCCGCCGTGTCCTATCGACTGGGGAAACCAAACTTCAATCGAAAATGTACGTGCTTGATTCCCTGTGTTGCGCGCTTCCCATAACCCCGAAACAGTGTTGGATGGGGGATGGTTTTGTTTCGCTCCCAGATATTAACACCGAGGATCCCGTCGTGGTGGATACGTGGAAGAAATATTTGGTCTCCCTGGTCGACAAATACAAGATTGACGGTCTTCGTCTTGACGCATGCAGGAACATCCCGAAATCGGTTTCAGGCGAAATTTCTCGCGCAGCTAATGTTTACTCTCAAGGAGAGGTATGGGATCGGGATCCAAAGTCGGTAGGAAATATTACCGGCGAATTCTATTCCTCACCGGATCCTTCGAACAGTATTATTTGCCCCTACCAAGAATACATGGATGGCATGCATAACTATCCTTTCAAGGAGCTAGCAACCGATGCTTTTGTATCTTCCACCGGAAACCTGACCGACTTCGTGACGGTGGTGCATCAAATGCAGGCTCAATGCAAGGCTTGTGGTTTTATTTTCCACTTATTGCCCACGGTGGTATTTACATCAGGCTCATTCTAGGATGTTACGCTGTTCGGGACGTTCATGGAGAATCACGATAATCCTCGTCTGGGAAGCTTCACCACCGATATTGCACGCCTCAAAAGCCTCGCAGTCCTGAACATCCTCACAGACGGAATCCCTGTTGTTTATTACGGTCAAGAACTGGCTCTCACTGGTTCCAACGACCCTATGAACCGTGAAGCGCTGTGGCTCACTGGTTACTCGACCAACAATACCCTTGTACCGACATTTACTGCCCTAAACGCGTTCAGAAATTTCCTCGTAATGAGTGGGGTACAATTCATCACGACCCTGGCGACGTATACCGTTGTGAGCAGCAGTGTCATTAGGGTGCAAAAAGGAAACGTCGTCATCGTTCTCACAAACTCGGGGAAGGACGTGGTCACAAACACAGTTGTCGATGGGTTCGGCGAGGGAATGGAGCTGGTTGAGGTTTTGACATGTGGGGTGCTACAGGCCGATGACGCAGGACGAGTCCAAATATCCCTTACAGGAGACCCGATGGTGCTTTATCCCAAGTCTCTTATGACGCGGTCCAGGATCTGTTGAATATACTCTACCTATCGTTTAATTTCCGCTTCAGTTTCAACATCCGGGCACGTGATACAAGTTCAAAAAAGTTGTTCAATGTTCGTAAATTACGATGCGGATAATTAGACGTTCTTGTACGAACTATTAAAATAGAGAACAAGTACTAAGGACCTTCCAAAGGACTGTAGGAGCTAAGAAGACCGTCTCGGACGCAAACATGTGCCGAACGTGCCACAAGGCGGACGCAACCTCTTCATCCTGAGGGACTCGTGAAAAAAAAAACGACGAATGGATAACGGCCAAACTCACTTTAGCGGCGGCTGATATCAGTTTACGTTCAAACCAGCGTGCAAAACGTCCGATGTCCTTAGTTTCTCCATCCATCGGTACACAACGGGGTGACCCGTAATCTGATAATTGAATGAGTAAAAACTGCGAGATATATTGGGATTACTTTACCGTGCAATCTGGTGCCATCCCTGAAATGTCATGACATCGATGAAAAGATCGAAGGGCAAGATCAATTTGTACGCACCAAAGAGCATTCATCGTGCGGCGAGAATTTTTGAAATAGCGCGAGGAAAAATCTCTGGGGAGACAGGTCACACCGGAATTGGACGTCACCGCGTGGAGAAGAGAATTTAAACCCATTCCGTTGATAATAGCCTTGGTAAATCCCTGACTGTTTGAATAGGTCAGCGGATGAGCCGTATTGGCTCAATGAGATGATATTTACCCATGGATGGGATTCAATTGCAAAGAAGCGTCACCGATAGCAATGAAATTTGAGGGAAGGTCTTGAATGGCCAAACTATGATATCGGATGAATGATTGAGGAGCTGAAAATGTTTTTAGCGATGAAAAATGGTGGAGACACGGCGTACGAATTTTTATGGCGTCAAATGAAGGATTTCCGTGCTCGCAAAGAAGTTCGATGACCTCGATAACCCAGGATGGAATGGGTTCTTTGCATCCTCGAAATCCAGTGATAAATGGAAGTACTTCGACGGTAGTTCGTGGTAAGTCATGCCCATAAGTATCCATGAAGAGGAGTTGCACTGCGAAGATTCAGTGGCGCAATTTGGACGAGAAAACTACTGACATACTCATGTTCTCGGCAACATTCATGAGAGCAAGGATCGGCGACTGTGCGTCATCGTGAGGAAGGTAGGTGTACACCAGGGCAGTGTTCAGTAGAGCTGCTGGAATGGGGAGCCGAACACCAAGCTCTGGTGGAACAGTGAAGCAGACAGTGACATAGGATATATTCGCATGATAACTAGAGCGAATATCTTGAGGAACGTTGAATCCCGCGGATTTTAGCCATTTTAAACCTGCTTGAGTTGTTCCGGTGCAATCTATACCAACGATCAGATCGAAACCCAATCAGAAAGTTTTGAACTGGCCTGCGATTAATGCTACATCGTCAATAGACAGTTGAGAGCCGTCGATCTGGCGAACTGTAATCGACTCGATAGATGCCCTATCTTCTGTTGCGCGGATTCCCCTGACAGTCCCAGGCAGCCGAGTGACATTCGAAGACATTAGCAGTCTATGCAGCACCTTTTGAGCATTAGATCTTCTGATATTCAACATCTTTGGGAATTGGCCGGGTGGATAGTCGTGGTATGGATTCAAGAGTTGAATCCCAGAGTAATGTAACCGAGTATCCCCAATATTGAATCTAGGAGTGCACTTCGTTGGACAGGAATACCAATCTGCCCTGCGACTTACCGGCCGCCAGCAGCTATCATCTCTGCATCGAAATTAGGCCACAGTCGCCGTGCACCTTCTGCAAAGAGACTGAGAAAAACTCAAGAGGCGTTCGGTCCAAGTCACTTCAATTTGAGTACAGGAAGCTCACCGTGCGCCGCGTTGTATTGCAAAATCCGAGTCTTAGGTTTCTCGGAGTCCTCGATCTCTGGGTCAATTATAATTACTCGTTCAAAATGATCAGCACAGATCCGAGCTGTGATAATCCCTGCAATGCTTCAAAGGTTGGTTAGCTAGGTACCCAGAGCAATCCTTCGTCCGACACACCTTCCTCCGCAAACTACGGCGGTACCTGGGAGTGGATGCTTCCCGGGGCGTCCCAGTATATCCAGTTGTTTGAGCCAGGACGCCGGACTTTTGCAGAGCTGCTGCCAGGCGAAACACACAACCGTGACCAAAGAAACGGCAGAGAGGAGCCAGAATACAGAGGTGTCGTGCGTACACATGAAAGAACGAGAGCAAATTCACTCGGGTGGAAATCTGGCGCCAAGCTATGCAGTTTATATTTCGTGCCGGACCATACGTAAGTACCTATCTGTTTTGTCTTGGTGAGCAATTTGATATTTTGATTATGGAGACAAACAGACTAATCACCTCATGCCTGCAGCTAGTTTTGGGAAATGCCCCGAAAAACACATGTGGAAAATTAGAATGCACTCATTGAACTCCGCAGTTACCGCCTGTGAACGGTCACCAATTCAGTTTTCATTTTGTGCCAGACGGCTCGTCTATGTATGCCGACTTAACAAGTCCGATTGCTTCAAGTTCCAGGACGGTCAAGTTCGAGTTACTTCCTGTGAAGTTACGGACCCTGGTTTGATTTCCCCGCGCTTCGCTTCCGCCGGCTTTTGGCGAAAATATCTCACCCACAACTCGGGCTGCAGAGAGGTACCCCAGGTACAATTCTCTTTGAGGTGAGCCTGGGTGAGCGTCTAGCAACGCAGAGGAATGGCGGGAGCAAACTCAGCATTAGGACATGGGTAGGGCTAGGATAACTTAAAATCTGAAACGTGACGAAATCTGGATTCCCTGAGATGGCGACCCGGCTTCAGCCTAGCGTGAAGTGCTGTTGCCGCCAAAGAAGTTTCCCGAGCTGTCCTGCTGCGCGTGTGGCACGATATTTGAAGCAGAAGGAGAGTAGACACAGTGGTTCGCGGCGGAATGCGTAGTATTGTGGCGAAGTACTGGCAGAGTAGCATCTGTCTGAGAGAGACTAACACCCACTCCTATAGTATAGATGATTGCAGTTTAGATATTCGAGGTGAAGTTGGCTTGGCTCATCGGATTTAGAGGTGTATAAGTTGAAGAAGTTGGAATAGAAAATTTGCGGAAAATTGCGAGAGAGCATGATGACAGATGTGCCTGTGCTAAAGCTGTGCTAATCAACTTCAGCATCGGCACCAGATCGGCAAGTTGCGTCTGAATGAAAGCCTAAGTATCTCGTCAAAGTGGCGCTTGCGAGTGGATTCAATGAGACTCTGTGCCGCTGCAGCCCAGTCGATTCTGCCTCCGGGCTGGTTTGGTGTCCAGTGTGCTGTGAACTTATGCGAACTTGGGCAAAGACGCGATCACCAACTCACGATTGTCAAGCAGCGGGATCCGAGCTGGGTTAACTTTTGGCATGCGGGTGCTGCATACAAAAAGGTCAATGATCTGTTTTTCGGGTCTCATTCTCTAGTTTCGGTTTCAACATGGATGCACGTGATATAAGTTCAAAAATTGTTCGTGAATTATGATGCGGATGACTAGACGCGCGCGGCGCCTGTACAATTTATTAAAATAAAGAACGAGTACTGAGAACTTTCCAAAGGACTGTAGGAGCCAAGAAGACTCTCTCGGACGCAAACAAGTGCCGAACATGCCACAGGGCGGACGCAACCTCTTCATCCTGAGTATGTCGTGGCTCATGAACAAAGGCGGCGAATGGATAACGGCCAGACTCACTTTAAGGCGGCTGATATCAATTTACGTTCAAACCAGCGTGAAAAACGCCAGATGTCCTTAGTTTCTCCATCCATCGGCACGCAATGGGATGATCCGTAGTCTGAGAATTGAATGAGTAAAAACTGTGAGACAGAAGTGAGACAACTTTACCGTGCAATCGAGTGGCATCCCTGAAAGGCCATGGCACCAGTGAAGAATTTCTAAGTGCAAGATTAACTTTGACGCACCAAAGAGCATTCATCGTGTGGCAAGAATTTTTGAAATAACGTGTGGAAAAATCTGTAGAGAGACAAGTGACGCTGGAATTGGACGTCACCGCATGGAGAAGAGAATTTAAACCCATTCCGTTGATAATGGCCTTAGAAAATCCCTGGCTATTCCAATGGGTCAATGGGCAAGCAGTGGTAGCTGGATGAGATGACATTTACCCATGGAGGGGATTCAATTGCAGAGAAGCGTCACCCACAGCAATGAAATTTGAGGGAAGGTCTCCAGTGGCCAAACTGTGGTATCGGACAAATGATTGAGGGGCTGAAAATATTTCTTTTAGCCACGAAAATGGCGACCGAGACAAGACACGGCGTACGAGTTTTTATGGCATCAAAGGAAGGATTTCCATGCTCGCAAAGAAGCTCGATGACCTCGATAAACCAGGACGGAATGGGTTTTTTGCATCCTCGAAGTCCAGTGATGAATGGAAGCACTTCGACGGTAGTTCGCGGTAAGTCATGCCCATAAGTATCCATGAAGAGGAGTTGCACTGCAAAAATTCAGTCGCAGATTTTGGATAACAAAATTATCGACATACTCATGTGGTTGTCAACGCTTGAGAGTGCAACAATCGGCGATTGGGCGTCATCATGTGGGTAGTAAGTGTGCACTAGGGTAGTACTCAGTAGAGCTGCTGGGATGGGGAGCCGAACCCCAAGCTCTGGAGGAACAGTGAAGCAGACAGTGACGTAGGATATATTTGCATGATAACTGGAGCGAATATCTTGAGGAACGTTGAACCCCGCGGATTTCAGCCACTTTAAACCTGCTTGAGTTGTTCCGGTACAATCTACACCAACAATCAGATCGAAACCAAATCACAGTGGTTTGAACTGGCCTGCGACCAAGGCTACATTGTCAAGAGACAGATGAGAGCCATCGAGTTGGCGAACTGTAACCGTCTCGATAGACGTCCTATCTTCTGTTGCGCGGACTCCCCTGACAGTCCCAGCCAGCCGAGTGACATTTGAAGACATCAGCAGTCTATGGAGCACCTTTTGAGCAAGAGATCTCCTCATATTCAACGTCCGTGGAAATTGGCCGGGTAAATAGTCGTGGTATGGATTCAACAGCGGAATTCCAGAGTAATGAATCTGAGTATCCGCGATATTGAATCTAGGAGCACACTCCGTGAGACGGGAATACCAATCTGCACCGCGACTCACCGGCCGCCAACCGCTATCATCTCTGCATCAAAATTAGACCATAGTCGCCGCGCGCCTTCGACAAAGAGACTGAGAAAAACTGAAGGCAGTGTTTAAACTTATAGCCAAGTCATTGCAGTTGCCACGAGCATACCGTGCGAGGCATTGTATTGCAAAATCCGAGTCTTGGGCTTCTCAGGATCCTCGATCTCTGGGTCAATTATGATTACTCGTTCGAAATGATCAGCACAGATCCGAGCTGTAATAATCCCTGCAATGGTTTCCGATCGGTTAGCCAGATACGCAGAGCAATGTTTCAACCGACACACCTTCCTCCGCAAACTACGGCGGTACCTGGGAGTATATGCTTCCCGGGGCGTCCCAGTATATCTAGCTGTTTGAGCCATGACGCCGGACTTTTGCAGAGCTTCTGCCAGGCGAAACAGACCACGAAGAAGCAAACAGCGGAGGCGAGTAAAAGCACAGAGGCACTGTACATGTGTATCCACATGAAGAAAAAAGAGAAACTTGAGGGAAGTCCGGCGACAATGGCTTTATATTTTGTGTCCCACATGAAAACACGGCCCGTCTCCGATCGCTTCTACGTATTCCAAGGCACCAAGTTACTTGAAATTATGGGATGGTTGCACAGCACGTGCACGGGTACAATTAACTTTGGGGCGAGCGTCTAGTAATGCAGAAGAGTGGCAAGAGACGAACTCACCATGAGGCTAGGTGATATGTAACGGGTAGGACAAGAATGGAAATCTGAAACGGCGCGACGGCGAACAGACGTGGGTTATAAACTGCAACCATGCGAACCAAGGTTTAGCTTGATGTCCTTTGAGCATTGTTGTCACCAGGCCATCCTGCCGCGCGTCAGTCTGGTAACCGGTGTATGTGAAGCAGAAGGGACGCCACGATTGGATGATTGCAAAAGTTCAAGTTGTCAATATCTGGAGAATAATAAGTAATCATTGAGTTCGTAGTCGAGTGGTAGAAGCAAGAAGTTGCCGATCTTCTTATCTCGGGTGCGATAAGAAGATCGGCGATCTCTTGCTGAAGACTGATAATCATTTCATTATCCGCCCAGGCTTGGGGCCCATGTAGCAGTGAGCACTATGCAGAGTACATAAAGTAAACTAGCTGGCCTAGAAGAAAGCGGTGGAGATAGCAGTATTGGGGTGGAGGCCGGGAGGGTGTGTATGTTATTATGGTGATATATTATTTCGCAGTATATAAGAGACGGTAATTTGGAAGAGAAAAGTAAAAGAGAAAGAAAAGGTCATGGGCGTAGCGTGGGAGGCGCTTGGTGTCGCGAACGTATGCCAAGACTGTTTTGTGGTTCAACTTTGCGGAGAGCAGGCGCCTCAGCGACAGCCGCGCTGTGCCCAGGCGGGTGATGAGGCGGAGGCGTTGACGGCGGTACATCGGGCATGCGAGCAGTAGGTGGGAGACCGTTTCGGGAGCGGCGCAGTGGGGACAGGAGGGAGATGCAGCGAGTCCGAAGCGGTGAAGGCAACTATTGAGCCCTATATGACCCATGCGCAGCTGCGTAAGCATAATGCACTGGGGTCGGCTCAGGTCCTCGTACATGCGCTGGATGGTGTAGCTTCTGCCAGAGCAGTGACACGAGAGCACCACGGCGAGGATTTCTACTCCGAATTCCATCTCTCCTTGAAAGCTGCACTGCCGGCTGTGAGTGCCGCCGATTTACTGATAGGTAGGGGCGCCTCGAGGGCTGCGTAGCGCGTAGCGGGGAGCAAGCACTGAAGGCGGCCTCCTTCGTCCGTACGTCGACTGCCTCGTCACCTGCGATTCCGATGTAGACTGGAACCGGTGGAGGCGGATGCGGAGGGTCGATCTCGTGCGGAGGAGACGGCGGTGAGCTGCATGGAATGCCGCGATGAGCTTGGTGCTGCGGCGGTTGAGCTTTGGAAGTAGAGAATAAGGCGGTGATTGCGGCTTGAAAAAACTGTGTTCCTCGAGCGACCCAAGATGTAGAGCCCGGTGTGCCTTCACATCGTTCCCTCTCATCGCAACCGCCGCTGCCCCGACTCCACCCTCGTACCCCGAGCTGTCCGTGAAGATCCAGAGTCCTCCGCCGCGCACAGAACGATAATCATGTCCAGGCTCCCAAGCGCGCAAGAGACATAGACGTGGCTGTGCCGATCGACTTCGGCATCGGCACCAAATCGGCAAGTTGCGTTCTGAACGAAAATCCATCCCGCCAGAGCACTTGCCAGTGGATACCATGTGCGTCCATGCAGTCCAGTTGATTCTGCCTCCGCGTTGGTTTGATGCTCAGTATGCTGCGAACTTACCGCGAACTCGGATAAAGACGTGGTCACCAACTCACAATTGCGTCGGGGTTCAAGTACGAGGTACGAGCGGGAGTCGATAGAGAGTCTGTCAAGAGAGACTAGGCTTCAAGCAGGGATAGCTTGTAGCATGCGGGTACTGCACCAAAAAAAAAGGTCAGTGATCTGTTGAATCATTATTTTAATTTATTTTCTGGGTCTCATTCGCTGAGAGCGTCAGAAAGAGAGACGTGATGGGGGGTGATGGGGTGATGGTGGACACTGATGGTGGACAAAGTCATTCAGAGCACTTCATGCAGCAAAACCTGTCCAGCAGTTCACTTGCACCGTAGTTCTTCCACTGAACCTCCTTCTGTTTTTTCGTTGGACTGAATTTACTGAACGAGAAATTGTGCATGATTTACCCTGAAGGTTACTTCCTTCTGGCGATTTTTTTCAACGGGGCTCCTTTACCTTTAGCCTTCCAGGAGAACACCTGAAGAGATTTCTCTTCACTGAGCTCTGTTCAGCAAATTATTTTCACTCATATCACTTCACAGTTGTGCTTCAAGTCCAAGTTCTCATTCCTTGCTGTCTATATTCCAACTCGACCCAACATTGATGCAAGTTCTCTTCATTGTATTATTTGTAATCTTCTGAATCCTCAAAGCCCTCCCAAGCAATGGCCAATAACATGAGCACCGTGAGGTCCTGTTCAGCACTGTCTACTACCTAATTATAAATATCTCTGAAACGAGGTCGTTCTGGTCTTGATTACCTCGACCTTGGAAGTAATCTGTTGGAGTGTGCATACTCTGGAGGGATTCTGTGAATAACATTCTGTGCAACAAGTGCCTTGTAGAAATTATCATCCAGGGACTTTGTCACAAGCCATGTAGTTCAACGGCTGCCCTCAAGAAAGACCGTTCAGAACATTTCCTCATGGACATCACCTTGAGTGATTAGAGTGAAGATCAAATGCTGCGAGGAAGGTCAAGGAGAGAACCATGTGAACATGTTTTCTTTGACATACCACCATTAATGGTATTGTGTGAGGAGTAATACCTGCAGCACATCCCCTGACCAATATTTTGTGCAGCATTATTCCAGAATGGAAGTCTATCAAGGAAGAGCTATTTTTTTTTGGCGGGCAGAGACGGTTGGGAAAATGTAGGAATGTGTGTGCAACCCAATGATCACAATTGGAAACATAATACTGAGGCAAAAACAAATATTTCCAGTAAGTTCAAAAAGGCTTCACGAGAATTACTGGAGGGATTTGTGCACGGGACGCTCGGGTAGACAAATCTCCACCATCATGTCTTTCTTTCCGGCATTCTGCATTCGCTAGTTTCGGTTTCAACATGCATGCACGTGATATCGGTTCAAAAAATAGTTCAAGTTCTTGAATCATAATGCGGATAATGAGAGGAGCTTGCCCAAGCTACTAAAATAAGGAACGAGTACTAAGAACTTTCCAAAAGACTGTAGGAGCCAAGAAGACTCTCTCGGACGCAAACAAGTGCCGAACGTGCCACAGGGCGGACGCAACCTCTTCATCCTGAATAGTACGTCGTGACCTGTGAAAAAAATGACGAATGGATAACAGCCAGACTCACTTTAGAGGCAGCTGATATCAATTTACGTTCAAACCAGCGTGCAATACGCCCGATGTCCTTAGTTTCTCCATCTATTGGCACGCAATGGGGTGATCCATAGTCTGAGAATTGAATGAGTAAAAACTGCGAGACAGAAGTGAGACAACTTTACCGTGCAATCGAGTGGCATCCCTGAAAGGCAATGGCATCAGTGAAGAATTTCCAAGTGCAAGATCAACTTCGACACACCAAAGAGCGTTCATCGTGTGGCAAGAATTTTTGAAATAACGCGCGGAAAAATCTCTAGGGAGACAAGTGACGCCGGAATTGGACGTCACCGCATGGAGAAGAGAATTCAAACCCATTCCGTTGATAATGGCCTTGGAAAATCCCTGGCTATTCCAATGGGTCAATGGGCAAGCAGTGGTAGCTGGATGAGGTGACATTTACGCATGGATGGGATTCAATTGCAAAGAAGCGTCACCCACAGCAATGAAATTCGAGGGAAGGTCTCCGGTGGCCAAACTGTGGTATCGGACGAATGATTGAGAGGCTAGAAATGGTTTTTTAGCTATGAAAAACAGTCAAGAAACGGCGTACGAGTTTTTATATAGCGTCAAAGGAAGGATTTCCATGTTCGCAAAGAAGCTCAACGACCTCGATGAACCAGGACGGAATGGATTTTTTGCATCCTCGAAATCCAGTAATGAATGGAAGCACTTCGGACTCGGTTCGCGGCAAGTCATGCCCGTAGGTATCCATGAAGGCGAGGTTGCACTGCGAAAATTCAGTCGCGGATTTTGGATGACAAAGTTACAGTATCGACATACTCATATTGTTATCAACGTTTGAGAGTCCAAAAATCGACGACTGTGCGTCATCGTGAGGAAAGTAAGCGTATACCATGGCAGTGTTCAGTAGAGCTGCTGGGATGGGGAGCCGAACGCCAAGCTCTGGAGGAACAGTGAAGCAGACAGTGACGTAGGATATATTCGCATGATAACTAGAGCGAATATCTTGAGGAACGTCGAATCCCGCGGATTTTAGCCATTTTAAACCTGCTTGAGTTGTTCCGGTACAATCTGTACCAGTAATCAGATCGAAACCAAATCATAGAGGTTTGAACTGGCCTGCGACCAAGGCTACATCGTCAAGAGACAGACCAGAGCCATCGAGTTGACGGACTGTAACTGACTCGATAGACACCCTATCTTCTGTTGCGCGGACTCCCCTGACAGTCCCAGCCAGCCGAGTGACATTCGAAGACATCAGGAGTCTATGAAGCACCTTTTGAGCGAGAGATCTTCTCATATTCAAGGTCCTTGGAAATTGGCCGGGTGAATAGTCTTGGTAGGGATTCAGCAGCGGAATTCCGGGAGTAATGAATCTGAGTATCTGCGACATTGAATCTAGGAGCCCACCTCCGTGAGACGGGAATATCAATCTACACCGCGACTCACCGGCCGCCAGCCGTTATCATCTCTGCATCAAAATTAGGCCACAGTCGCCGCGCGCCCTCCACAAAGAGACTGAGGAATACTGAAGGCAGCGCTTAAACTTATAGTCTAAGTCATTGCAGTTGCCGCGAGCATACCGTGCATGGCATTGTATTGCAAAATCCGAGTCTTGGGCTTCTCAGGATCCTCGATCTCTGGATCAATTATAATTACTCGTTCAAAATGATCAGCACAAATCCGAGCTGTGATAATCCCTGCAATGCTTTGAGGTTGGTTAGCCAGATACGCAGAGTAATCTTTCAACTGACACACCTTCCTCCGCAAACTATGGCTGTACCTGGGAGTGTATACTTCCCGGGGCGTCCCAGTATATTCAGTTGTTTGATCCATGACGCCGGGACTTTTGCAGAGCTTCTGCCAGGCGAGACAAACCAGGAAGAAGCAAACGGCGAAGACGGGCAAAAGCACAGAGACACTGTACATGTGTACCCACATGAAAACAAAAGAGAAACTTGAGGCAGGGAAGTCCAGCGACAATGTACTCTATATATTTCGTGTCGGACATGGAAACACGGCCCCAGACCGTCTCCGAATGCTTCTGCGCCTGTGAAATTACGGGACGGTTTGATTCTTTTGTTTTTTTTGGAGCGTTCGTTTCCTCAATCGCTTCTGTTCCGTCTTTGGTGGAAAATCTTGCACAGAACATACGCGGGTACAATTAACTCTGGGGCGAGCGTCTAGTAATGCAGAAGAGTGGCATGAGACGAACTCACCATGAGGCTAGGTGATATGTAACGGGGTAGGACAAGAAACCGAGAATAGAAATCTGAAACGCCGCGACGGCGAACAGACGTAGGTTCCATGTGAACCAAGGTTTAGCCCAATGTCCTTCGAGCATTGTTATCAGAGTTTCCCAGGCCGTCCTGCTGCGCGTCAGTCTAGTAGCCGGTGTATTTGAAGCAAGGGAGATGCCACGATAAGTGCTCCGACTCCGGTGAATGCTCCCACTTCGATGATTGGATGATTGCAAAAGTTCAAGTGGCGAATCCATCGCGTTTTTGACAGATTGCTTGGCAGTGCTTGTGCGAGCTCGTTACAAGCCGATTAAGTGGCCAAGTAGACAAGCGAATAAGCCATGCGAAAATTCCGGCAAGTTTTTGTGGCGATCCTGTCCAGTTCATACAAGTCTGTACAAGTCCCAGCAAGTGCTCAAGTTTGATTTCATTTTCAATCTTACTCACTCGAATCGTTTCAAAACTTCTTTATCGCTCTTTCGGCAAATATCATAAACCGAAGGCTTCTGTATGCGCTGCAGGAATAGTCCATATCGGACACATTCACCGAATACTTGCCCAGCTTGTCGGCCTTGCGAGCTTGAGAGCTTGTTGATGCTTATTGACAAGCTTTTACGAGCGAGAAAGTGCCGAAAGGGGAACAAGCAATCTGTCAAGTTGCTGATGTCATAACCATCGAGTTCATAGTCGAATGGTAGAACTCCGTCTATCTCGGAATGTCCCAGTTTGCGCCAACAGAAGCTGCAGCGAGTTTACACCTGTTTACACTGAGTGCTTGGCCGGCGACCACTGACCTAGTATTGGAGTGGGGGCCAGGAGTGTGCTAGGAGGGGTGTGTGTATGTTATTTATAGTGATATATATCGCAGTGCATGAGAGACGGTAATTTGGAAGAGAAAAATAAAAGAGAAAGAAAAGGCCATAGCGCGTGGCGCAGGAGGCGGCAAGATATGCCAAGACTGGTTTGTGGTCTGACTTCACGGAGAGCAGGCACCTCAGCGACACGCGCTATGCCAAGGCGGGTGATGAGGCGGAGGCGTTCGCAGTGGTACATCGGGCATGCGAGCAGTAGGTGGGGAGACCGTTTCGGGAGCGGCGCAGTGGGGGCAGGAGCGAGATGGAGCGAATCCGAAGCGGTGGAGGCAACTGTTGAGCCCTATATGACCCGTGCGCAGCTGGGTAAGCACACTGCAGTGGGGTCGGCTCAGGTCCTTGTACGTTCGCTGGATGGCGAGGGAGGGTGTGGCTTTCCCCAGAGCAGTGACACGAGAGTACCGCAGTGAGGCTTTCCACTCCGAATTCCATCTCTCCTTGAAAGCCGCGCTGCCGGCTGCGCGTGCCGCCGATTTGCTGATGGATATGGGCGCCTTGAGGGTTTTGTAGCGCGTAGTCAGTGGGGAGCAAGCACTGACTCGGAGGCCGGCCTCCTTCGCCCGTACGTCGACTGCCTCGTTACCTGCGATTCCGATGTGGGCTGGGACCCAGTGGAGGTGGATACGAAGGGTCGATTGCGCGCCGAGGAGACGGCGGTGAGCTGCATGGAATGCCGCGATGAGCCTGGTGCTATGCCGGTTGAGCTTCAGGGGCGGTGATTGCGGCTTGACAGTCCATGAATATGTATGTCGACGTCCGTGAGACAGGGGGTGCCGCTGATGATGTGCAATGCGAGTGTTGCTCGAGCGACCCAAGATGGAGAGCCCGATGTGCCTTCACATCGTTCCCTCTCATCGCAAGCGCTGCTGCTCCGACTCCACCCTCGTACCCTGAGCTATCCGTGAAGATGCAGAGTCCTCCGCTGCACACAGAACAATAATCATGTCCAGGTCCCACGCGAGTCCAGGCGGCAAGAGAGGGAGATAGACGTGGCTGTGCCGATCGACTTCGGCATCAGCACCAATCGGCAAGTTGTGTCACCTTGCCTGTCAAGGTCTCTCCCAGACCTGAGGTTCACACCCTTTCCACCGCCCTATTAGAGGCTACGCCAGGCGGTCGTACGCCTAGTCTGAACGAGAAACGAGAACCCATATAGCCAAAGCGGCGCTTGCCAGTGAATACCATGTGCCTCCATGCTGCTGCAGCCTAGTCGATTCTGCCTCCGCATTGGTTTGGTGTCCAATGTGCTGCGAACTTATTGCAAGAACGTGGTCACCAACTCACAACTGTCAAGCAGCGGGCTTCCTGGGATAGCTTTTGGATGCTGCATACAGTATATACCCGGTCTGGCCAAACCCTTTACTTGAGCCAGCTGAAACGCCCGGTCCGGGCCGTGCTCTTAAGGTTGAGATACTAGAATTGCGGATAGGCCAGGGCAAAAGTCTTTGTTGGGTTCGGCAACCTACCTCAATTGGGCTAAATCTGGACGTAAATGGTCATAAGCGTGAGAATCAGGGCCCATGAGAAGTTTGGGTCCAAAACTCGACCCATAACGGTAGGCTTATGGATCAAAGTCTGATGGCTCAAATACCGGGTATATACTGTACAAAAAAGTCGATGATCTGTTTTTTGGGTCTCATTCTCTATAGACTCTAATTTCGGTTTCAACCTGCATGCACGTGATACATGTTCAAAAATTGTCAAGTTCTTGAATTATGATACGGATAATCAGAAGAGCTTGCCCAAGCTATTAAAATAAGGAAAGAGTACTAAGAACTTTCCAAAGGACCGTAGGAGCCAAGAAGACTCTCTCGGACGCAAACAAGTGCCGAACGTGCCACAGGGCGGACGCAACCTCTTCATCCTGAGTACGTTGTGGCTCATGAACAAAAGCGACGAAATGGATAACGGCCAGACTCACTTTAGAGGCAGCTGATATCAATTTACGTTCAAACCAGCGTGCAATACGCCCGATGTCCTTAGTTTCTCCATCTATTGGCACGCAATGGGGTGATCCATAGTCTGAGAATTGAATGAGTAAAAACTGCGAGAGAGAATTGAGACAACTTTACCGTGCAATCGAGTGGCATCCCTGAAAGGCCATGACATCAGTGAAGAATTTCCAAGTGCAAGAACAATTTCAACGCACCAAAGAGCATTCATCGTGTGGCAAGAATTTTTGAAATAACGTGCGGAAAAATCTCTAGGAAGACAAGTGATGCCGGAATTGGTCCAGGACGTCACCGCATGAAGAAGAGAATTTAAAGCCATCCCATTCATGAGGGCCTTGGAAAACCCTTGTCTATTGCAGCGAATCCATAGGTGAGTAGCCTCAGCTGAAGAAGGGGAAATTTACCCATGGATGGGATTCAATTGCAGGGAAGCGTCACCCATAGCAATGAAATTCGAGGGAAGGTCTCCGGTGGCCAAACTGTGGTATCGGATGAATGATTGAGGGGCTGAAAATGTTTCTTTGAGCCACAAAAATGGTGACCAAGACTAGACACGGCGTACGAATTTTTATGGCGTCAAAGGAAGGATTTCCGTGCTCGCAAAGAAGCTCGACCACCTCAATGAACCAGGATGGAATGGGTTTTTTAGATCCTCGAACTCCAGTAATGAATGAAAGCACTTCGGCCTCGGTTCGCGGTAAGTCATGCCCATAGGTATCCATGAAGATGAGTTGCACTGCGAAATTCAGGCTACGCATTTTGGATGATAAAAGTTATCGACATACTCGTGTTGTTATCAACAACGTTCGAGAGTGCAATAATCGATGACTGTGCGTCATCATGAGGGAAGTAAGTGTACACCAGGGCAGTGCTCAGTAGAGCTGCTGGGATGGGGAGCCGAACCCCAAGCTCTGGAGGAACAGTGAAGCAGACAGTGACGTAGGATATATTTGCATGATAACTGGAGCGAATATCTTGAGGAACATTGAATCCCGCCGATTTCAGCCATTTTAAACCTGCTTGAGTTGTTCCGGTGCAATCTGTACCAACAATCAGATCGAAACCAAATCACAGAGTTTTGAACTGGCCTGCGACCAAGGCTACATCGTCAAGAGACAGATGAGAACCATCGAGTTGACGAACTGTAACCGACTCGATAGATGCCCTATCTTCTGTTGCACGGACTCCCCTGACAGTCCCAGCCAGCCGAGTGACATTCGAAGACATCAGCAATCTATGGAGCACCTTCTGAGCACTAGCTCTTCTTATATTCAACGTCCGTGGAAATTGGCCTGATGGATAGTCCTGGTAAGGATTCAACAGCGGAATTCCAGAGAAATGTGTCTGAAGATCCCCAACATTGAATCTAGTAGTACGCTCCATGAGACGGGAATATCAATATGCACCGAGGCTCACCGGCCACCAGCCTCTATCATCTCTGCATCGAAATTAGGCCACAGTCGTCGTGCACCTTCCCCAAAGAGACTGAGAAAAACTGAAGGGGTATTTGGTTCAAGCCACCTGGAATTTACAGGGAGCTCACCGTGTGCCGCGTTGTATTGCAAAATCCGAGTCTTGGGCTTCTCAGGATCCTCGATCTCTGGGTCAATTATAATTACTCGTTCGAAATGATCAGCACAAATCCGAGCTGTGATAATCCCTGCAATGCTTTGAGGTTGGTTAGCCAGATACGCAGAGTAATCTTTCAATCGACACACCTTCCTCCGCAAACTATGGCTGTACCTGGGAGCGTATGCCTCCCTGGGCGTCCCAGTATATCCAGCTGTTTGAGCCATGACGCCGGACTTTTGCAGAGCTTCTGCCAGGCGAAACAGACGACGAAGCAAACGGCGGAGACGAGCGAAAGCACAGAGGCACTGTACATGAGTATCCACACGAAGAACAAAGAGAAACTTGACGCAGGGAAGTCCGGCGACAATGGACTTTATATTTTATGTCGGACATGAAAACACGGTCTCTCCGATCGCTTCTATGTAATGCAAGGGACCAAGGTACCTGTCAACCCTGTGAAAGTTTGATTTTTTTGTTTTTGTTTTTTGGAGCGTTTGTTTCTTCATTCGCTTCTGTCCGTTCTTGATGGAAAATCTTGCACAGAATGTGCGCGGATACAATTAACTTCGGGGCAAGCGTCTGTTAATGCAGAAGAGTGGCAAGAGGCGAACTCACCACGAGGCTAGGTGATATATAACGGGGTAGGACAAGATGAGGAATTGGGAATAGAAATCTGAAACGCCGCGACGGCGAACAGACGTGGGTTATAAACTGTGACCATGCGCCAATGTCCTTGGAGCATTGTTATCACAGTTTTCCAAGTCGTCCTGCTGCGCGTCAGTCGAATAGCCGATGTATTTGAAGCAGGGGGCGATAAATGTTCCGACTCCGGCGAATGCGGAGAATGCGCACTTTGATGATTGAATGATTGCAAAAATTCAAGTTGTCAACGTCTGGAATTATCGAATTCAGAACAAGAATCATGTCCAGGGGCTCCAGGCGAGTCGGAGATAGACGTGGCTGTGCCGATCGGCCTCGGCATCGGCACGGCAAATTGGCAAATCACTGCGTTCCGACCGCTGACGACCTCGGAGTACCCTCGGTTTACCCTTGTACATTCTAGTACTCTTGTACACCTACCACATGTACCATACACCGGGGTTGGCCGCCATCCACCACCATTACCTACCCTCTGTCTACCTCATTGGTCGGTCCACCTCGTCTACTCAATCATTCTTGCTGGAATCTTGATGCCTGCACCGGCTCCGGAAAGGTTGGCCTACCTTTGCCTACATCAGCCGATGTCGGTCTGCCTTTGTCCAGAGGGGTAGACAGACCTTATTGACGAGGTAGACAAACATTTCGGTGTGCCCTCGGTGTGCCCTTGTAGACCGGCCCGCGATGTACTAAGGGTGGGAACGCAGTGAGTTGCGTCTGAAGGAAAACCAAAGCAAACCCATCTCGCCAAAGCGGCGCTTCCTAGTGGATACTATGTATGTGCCTCCATACTGCTGCAGCCCAGTCGATTTTGCCTCCGCGTTTGTTTGGTGTCCAGTGTGCTGCGACCTTTGTAGTGCCAACTCAGACAAAGACGTGGTCACCCCCTCACAGTTGTCAAGCAGCGGCTCATTCTCTAGTTTCGGTTTCAACATGCTTGCACGTGATCCAGGTTGAATTATTAAAGTTTGTGCATTACGATGTGGATGATTAGAAGAGCTTGTCCAAGCAATTAAAATAAGGAACGAGTACTAAGGACTTTCCAGAGAACTGTAGGAGCCAAGAAGACCCTCTCGGACACAAACAAGTGCCGAACGTGCCACAGGGCGGACGCAACCTCTTCATCCTGAATAGTACGTCGTGACCCATGAAAAAAATGACGAATGGATAACGGCCAGACTCACTTTAGAGGCGGCTGATATCAATTTACGTTCAAACCAGCGTGCAATACGCCCGATGTCCTTAGTTTCTCCATCTATTGGCATGCAATGGAGTGATCCGTAGTCTGAGAATCGAATGAGTAAAAACCGCGGGACAGAATGGAGACGACTTTACCGTGCAATCGAGTGGCATCCCTGAAAGGCCATGGCATCAGTGAAGAATTTCCAAGTGCAAGATCAACTTCGACGCACCAAAGAGAATTCATCGTGTGGCGAGAATTTTTGAAATAACGCGAGGAAAAATCTCTGGGGAGACAGGTCACACCGGAATTGGACGTCACCACGTGGAGGAGGGAATTTAAAGCCATCCCATTCATGAGGGCCTTGGAAAATCCTTGTCTATTGCAGTGAATCAATGGGTCAGTAGTCTCAGCTGAAGGAGGGAAGTTTACCCGTGGATGGGATTCAATTGCAGAGAAGCATCACCCATAGCAATGAAATTCGAGGGAAGGTCTCCGGTGGCCAAACTGTGGTATCGGACGAATGACTGAGGGGCTGAAAATATTTCTTTTAGCTGCGAAAATGGTGACCGAGACTAGACAGGGCGCACGAATTTTTATGGTGTCAAAGGAAGGATTTCCATGTTCGCAAAGGAGCTCGACGACCTCGATGAACCAGGACGGAATAGGTTTTTTAGAGCCTCGAACTCCGGTGATGAATGGAAGGACTTCGGGCTCGGTCCGTGGTAATTCATGCCCATAGGTATCCATGAAGATGAGATGCACTGCGAAGATTCAATGGCCCATTTCGGACGAGAAAATTATCAACATACTCATGTTGTTGTCAACATTCGTAAGTGCAACAATCGACGACTGTGCGTCATCGTGAGGAAAGTAAGCGTATACCGCGGCAGTGTGCAGTAGAGCTGCTGGGATGGGGAGCCGAACCCCAAGCTCTGGAGGAACAGTGAAGCAGACAGTCACATAGGATATATTTGCATGATAACTAGAGCGAATATCTTGAGGAACATTGAATCCCGCCGATTTTAGCCATTTTAAACCTGCTTGAGTTGTTCCGGTGCAATCTGTACGAACAATCAGATCGAAACCGAATCACAGAGGTTTGAACTGGCCCGCGACCAAGGCTACATCGTCAAGAGACATGTGAGAACCATCGAGTTGACGAACTGTAACCGACTCGATAGATGCCCTGTCTTCTGTTGCGCGGACTCCCCTGACAGTCCCAGCCAGCCGAGTGACATTTGAAGACATCAACAGTCTATGGAGCACCTTTTGAGCAAGAGATCTCCTCATATTCAACGTCCGTGGAAATTGGCCTGGTGGATAGTCGTGGTAGGGATTCAACAGCGGAATTCCAGAGTAATATGTCTGAAGATCCGCGATATTGAATCTAGGAGCCTACTCCGTGAGACGGGAATACCAATCTGCACCGCGACTCACCGGCCGCCAGCCTCTATTATCTCTGCATCGAAAGTAGGCCACAGCCGCCGCGCACCTTCCCCAAAGAGACTGAGAAAAACTGAAAGAGTGTTTGGTCCAAGTCACTGCAATTTACAGGGAGCTCACCGTGCGCCGCATTATATTGCAAAATCCGAGTCTTGGGCTTCTCAGGATCCTCGATCTCTGGGTCAATTATAATTACTCGTTCGAAGTGATCAGCACAGATCCGAGCTGTGATAATCCCTGCAATGCTTTGAAGTTCGTTAGCCAGATACCCAGAGTAATTCTTCAACCGACACACCTTCCTCCGCAAACTACGGCGGTACCTGGGAGTGTATACTTCCCGGGGTGTCCCAATATATCCAGCTGTTTGAGCCATGACGCCGGACTTTTGCAGAGCTTCTGCCAGGCGAAACAGACCACGAAGAGGCAAACGGCGGAGACGAGGGAAAGCACAGAGGTACTGTACATATGTATCCAGATGAAGGAAAATGAGCAAGTTAAATGAAAATCCGGCGACATTGGAGTTTATATTTTGTGCCGGACATGGAAAAACGTTCCGTCTCCAATCGCTTCTCTTCTACTCCAAATTATCTGTCGACCCTGTGCGTACAGTTGACGCGTATAAATAGTACGGGCCCGGCTGTTCCTTGACGAGGCCGCAATACATTTCCTTGCTTCCTGTGAAATTACGGGATGCTCTGATTCCCCGATCGCTTCTGTTCCGTTTTTCAGCCGTCTTTGGTGAAAAAATCTCGAATAAACCTGCACCGCAGAAATGTTTGCACAGAAGTCTGGGTACAATTCTCTTTTGAGCGAGCGTCTTGTAACGGAGTAGTGGGAGACAAAGTCACCATCAGTCTAGGTGATATGGACGGGATGGGAAGAACAGGATGAGAAATTTAGAATAGAAATCTGAAACGCAATGGAGAATAGACGAATTTCCATGGGCCCTAGACGGCGATCTTGCGAACGAAGGTTTAGCCTGGGCCTTGTGTCCGTTGTTATCGTCTGTTGCCAGAGCTTCTCTGTCATCGGCTGCTACGCGTCTCGCATCGTGCGTAACCTTGGGGTGCCGCTGGGTACGGTTTGGGTACGGTGGATAGATGCGGAGCACTTGCAAATGTGTTACAGGTTATGCAAGGCTGCCGCTGCTATAGTATAGCTGAGATATTGGAGTTCAAGTACTGTTGACTGATCAGAAAGTTCAGGCGCGGAAGGAGGAGGAAGTGGATCCTCGGTTGGCAAAAGCTGGATGTGGCTGTGCTGGTCCGATCAACTTCAATCGGTCCCGAGTCGGAAGTAGGTCCGAGTGGGTCCAAGACGCTACAAGCTCAAGAGCGCCTGATTTTTGGTGCATAAATCAACACCTGCGAACTTGTTTTGTGACCTCGAAGAGCAGATGTCCAAACAAGTGCGAGGCATGATGAAGTGCCTGCGAAAGAAGTCTGCAAATACTCCTTTTTGTAAAGAGCCTCCTCAACCGAGCCTGAATTCCATTTGAACCATGTACAACATATATGGATCGATACATACAAGCAGCGGATATAGAATGTGAATATAGACAAGAAAAGGGCACACAATCTCGCACATACACATGCGCACTACCGACCCGGAGTCCGCTCCCGCCCAGGCGTGCGCTCTCTCCGTGGCGTCCCAGGCCGCCTCGGTGTGCCAGACCCACCTCCAACCGCAGAAGCCCCCGTCGCGCCCGTCGCCGTCGCCGTCGTCGGCAGCGTCAGCCTCCGCTCCCCCTCCCCCGCGGTCATCGCGCGCTGCACCTCCCTCGCCGCGCGCCGTGCCGCGTCCCCCACCTTCGCAAGCGGCCGCTCCATATCCACGCTCGCCAGCGCGCGCAGCACCCCGTGCGTCGCCGCCGCCGCCGCCCCGCTCGGCCCCGCCTCCGCGTTCGTCTGCGCTCGTGTCCGCGCCGCGAGCCCGCCGAGCCCCGCGTCGAGGAGCCCGAATCGCGCGTCGAGCGCCCGCCCCGCGACGCGCGCACACGTCCGCGCGGCGTGCAGGTTCGTGTGCAGCATGTCAAATTTGAACTGCAGGTCCGGGAGGCGGGCGCGAATCTGCGCGGCTAGGCCGTCGGGGTCGTCGTCAGGCGGGGCGTTGGCAAGTCGCAGCCCACGCCGGAGGCGCTCGTCATCAAGTAAGCGCTCGTCTGGGAGAGCGTTTCGTTGAGCGTGTCGCCGTTCGTGGATTCGCCGTCGCTCTTTTTCGGCGTAGGCTTCGTAGAAGTAGGCGGTCTTCTTCCATTCCTCGTCTTCTTCTTGGGCTCTGAAAGAAGATAGAGTGAGAGGGGTCAAAACACATAGAGGACGAGACGTACTCTTTAAGTTGTTGGGTGTAAGTAACCTCCCACTGCTTATTCTTCTCGTTCTGAGCATTCGTCCCCGTCGGCACGGCTTCATCCTCGGGGCCAAAAAGCGAAAGGTCGATCCGTCGCTCTGCCAGCATATGGACCATATCGTCTGTTATAGATTTGAGGGCGGAAGCATCCTCGGGAGGTAATGAGGATGAGCTGGAAGAGGTGAAGGATGCGGCGGCTCGGGAAGCGCTCCATGTGAGGAGTTGGCGTAGTTGCTCCGCATCCGGAAGATCGCGGTCGATGTGCTTATAAAAGCTGTCTTCGTTAACCTTTGGATGTGGAAGGGCTGCCAGTTCAGATTAGCAGCGCGAAGGCGTGGGAATACTGCAACGAAATAAACATACTGAAGGCCCCGGACTGGAACGAGCTACTTATTCGTTTTCCCCGCCCTCCAAGCGATGTCCGCCGCTGGTGCGTCTTTGGATCCGGTTCGGGCGTCTTTCCTCGTTCGCGGTCGCGTGCAATGGCCGCCATCGCGTCGCTGCGCAACATCTTGTTTCGCTCAGCCTGCGGTGTACCGTCAAGCAGCGGTACCTCTGTGTCAACGATAACGGTGACGGCCTTCTTGGACTTGCCGGATTTCGGTTTCGGCGGTGCTTTCGCGGGGGGACGAGGGCCGAAAGGACATTGAACTTGGAGACGCGTGCTGCTGAGTGGTGTTTGAACGCGAAGCTCGACGGAGACTATCTGCCTCATCCTCCATCTCCCGGACATCCTTCTCCACAACGGGGTCGACAGAGGGGTTTCGTGTCTGGCGTTGGGGCACAGAGAGGCCGTCTGCCTTGAACTTTTTGGCAGGAGGGTTGCTTGGGCCGGCTGAGGGCTGCCGTAGCGCGTCATTTCTGGGCTCACGGACGATAAGGAGTCCGCCCGGGGTTTCTTCAGGGTCTATATCCCGCGTCAGTTGGTTGAAACGCGTGAATGTGGTTCGTATACATTTCCGTTTGCTGGTCGACGCGACATCTTTCCTAGGTTTCTTTGCCGGGGGTGCGAGCAGAGGATTTGGAGCCAGTAACGGATTTGTCGAGTCGCGTTTTGTGGTGTCGCGTTTGGTAGCCATCGCCCGACGCAGCAGGGGAAGAAAGCAGTCCGGTGCGTGACTGTGTCACAGTCACATCACGATGCGGCTTATGCTTCGCCCTCAGTTCAAATTTCGGTTATGGCCCTTGTCTTCGTTCTGCGGTTTATTGGACCTCAAAACAGGTGTAGAAATCGTCCTCCTTTTCGCCGTACGCTTCATTGTTTTATTCTCGCAACAAACCGTTTGTCATGGCGTTTTCTAGGTGCTGAATAAGGTTGCGGGTGTCTATGGGCTCATTGCAGCCCTCACTGGCGCGGGTGGCTCTTTTGCGCAGCTCAGTATGTACATATACTCTGTCCTTGGTCTCATTGCCCTGGGCTGGGGTCTGCAAGTCGTCAAAGCGGTTCGTCTCGCTCATAAATTCTTAATGATTGTGCAGTTGCCAACGCGAACGCATAGGAAGACGCACGGCAGACGTTATACCTTGCGCATCTCTTCGCTGCAGACTATGTCCTGTCCACCTCGTGGACGGTGTACTTTGCCGTGCGGTGGTGGTGGTACACACCGCATGACGGTGCCCGTCAGGCCAACTCTCAGGCGCAAGGGGACTTGATCGCAGTCGCACAAATAACCGGACCCGTGCTCACCGGCGAGCAACGTGCAGAGGCTGCCCGCCTCATCTGGGACCAAGAAAAGGGAATGGCATTCGGCGTTATTTTCGTTTCCTGGCTATGCAAGGTCGGTGGCTTTCCTACTTCTTCATCATCATGTAGAATCAAACGTGCGTCGGCCAGATCTACTTCGCCCTCCTGCTGTACTCCTATGCCATCCATCTCCGCAAAGGCTCCTACCGCTCCCTCGCCCTCACGCGCTCCAACCCTTCGCGTGCCACCGCAAACGGCGCCGCCTCCGCGCAGTCTTCCAGCGCCCTCGCAGAAGATGAACTCGACGAAGAAGTCGAGGACTTCTACCGCGTGCCTCTCCGCACGCCCCCACCCAACGCCCGGCACGCCACACACCCCACCAGCGTCTCCTCCTTCGCCGAATTCGTCGGCGCCGACAAGGCTCAAAATCCCACACGTACGTCCTCCACCCACCCGCCCCGGCGCTCAATAACCCATTCCAGCTTCATCCCACAGCACCGGCGGCGGCTTGAAAGCGCTTGGCGACTTCAACAAATTCAAAACGCCCGCAGATGCGGACGACGACGACGACGAGAGGTACTGTTCGACACCGACGAGTACCCGTACACGAGCTCGGGCTCGACGTCCAAGGCACACTCCAAGCGCGGGACTGAGACGAGCACGAGTGGGAGCAGGAGCAGCGTAGACAACGACGATACCTTTAGAAAGCCCGAACTGTAATTCCTGTACATATCTACATACCCTTGCGGATTATCGGATATAATATAATCACCTAATAACGAATCCCGCACGGATGCGAGAGCAGAGCAAAGAAAAATGAGCTATCATTGAAGGCTATATATATGTAGCTAGCTATCCATTTTATTCTACCGTGCGTGGACAATACAAGCTCGAACCGTTTTTACAGCCGCATAATAAGCTGCTTCACGCCCGACATCCACAACCCAATATCGTCCGTCTGCGAACCCCGCGTCAGCAGATCAACATGAATCGCCAGCGCCGCTTGGCGATCGCGCGATTCCATGGCTATAAGGTCGCGTTGGTTCCGTCAACACTGCAGAGCAGAGGATGAATCAAAAAGAATGCGTACCTCGGGTAAGAACAAGCAACTGCTCGACCACAGACGGCGACAGCGTCTCGCAATTCAGGGCATCGAAAAGCGGGTTAATACGGCGCTCCAGGTCATCCACGAGCCGTTTTTGTTGCGGCGGCGACGTCTGCCGCATCTGCGCCAGCTGCCCCGAGATCAGCGCGAATATAGGCTGCGATGCCTCAGGGATGTGGCTTCTGTCGCCAGGGGCTGAGCACAAAGCGTGATTAGACAGTGGACAGAGGAAACAAGAGGAAAATTGAACGACGTACGGTATTTTGGAGGCGGGGGTCCTTTAGGCAACGCACGAGCGGCAGCGGCAGATCCTGGAGCGGGACCACCGGGAGGCCCACCAGGAGGAGGAGGCGGCACACCCCCGGTCCCTGTGGCGGACCAGGTCGCTGCTGCGAGCCCGGAGGAGGCGCATACGGCCCTGTCTGTTGCTGCGATCCTGGAGGAGGCGCATACTGTCCACCCTGGGGTTGCGAGCCCGGAGGGGGAGCATACGGCCCCGTTTGCTGCTGTGCTGGTGGAGGCGCATACGGCCCGGCCTGCTGCTGCGCGGGGGCCGGGGGCGCATAGGGACCGGATGGCTGCGGGGGTGGCGCGAAGCCCGAAGGCGGGAGTGGCTGGCCGGGCATAGGCGCCCCAGGGGCGGGCACGCCACGGGTTGGCGGGGGGCCCGTACTGGCTGGGAGTCGGCATACGCGGCGGACCGCCCTGCGGAGGGGACATCATCCGCGAAGGCGGCGGCGGCGGCGCAGCGGACTGTGGCCTGGCTTGGCCTGGTGGCGGCGGCGGCATGCCACGTGGGGGCGCCCCTCCCGCGGCGCTGCCGGGACGCGGGGGTGGTGGGATATGCTGTGGCTGCCCTTGAGTTAGGTACGGCGACAGCGGGGGATTGAACCCAGGCGAGGCGGGCATGGCGTTTGGGAACGGGGCGGTGATGGCTCCGGGTTTGAGCGTGTTGGTGGGCGGCGTTGCGCGCGAGGGAACCGGTGGCGCGTCGTTCCAGCCTCCTTTGTCTTGCCGTTTGGGTGGGGGAGCAGGCGGTGGCGGGCCTTGCAGGTTCGCTAAAGAGCCGGCACGGGGAGGTGGCTGCTGCTGAGAATTGATGGGGACGTTCCCGTTTGAATACGCGGCGATCCCTTGAGTCTGTCCGTACGACGGGCCAGTTGTCTGAAGAGGCTGGAGGGGAGAATATGCCGGATAATTTCGTCCAGCATTTGCCTGTGCAGGAGGAGGGGTTGAACGAAGCCGGCTGGGAGGGCGGGTTATAGTTCCCGGCAGCCGGCGCAGCTGGCGCATATGGACCGGACTGCGCAGGTGGCTGGTATCCTCCGCTGGGTGCAACATATTGGCTACTCGCCTGCTGGGAGTACTGCGGCACTTGAGCCGGCGGCACAGGAGTTTGATAGTTGTTATACCCTCCACGGGTCGCGGGCGCCGTCGGACGAGTTTGGACGGCCGGTGCGGTGGCCGGCGGCGGAGTGGCCGTCGAGCTGGCCTTCGTGAGTCTCTCCCTCTGTCCCTTCAGAGCAGCATCACCATATGCGGCCGGAGTAAGTTCCAAGAATCGAACAGCTTCGTCGACAAGTCCCTGAGCGGCGAGCAGCGAAGCATACTCGTAATAACGCTCGTACAACCCAGAAAGCTTATAGGTCGTTTCCTCAGTGGAAAGATCGGCGTCGACGTACTTGGTGGCAGCCCGGAACACGGTCACCTTCTCAATGAAGGTCTGTAGCGCTCGCGCTCTCGCTGAATAGACCGACGCGCCGCTGCCAGCCCCAGTCTCAAGAGCCTTGGCCTCGTCCTCTTCCATCTCCTCAGTCCAAATACCCACGAGCCTCTCGAGTTTCCCTGCCGCCAAATACGCCAGTGTAGCGTTCTTCCGCCACACCTTCTCATCTTCCTCCTCGACAACGCGCCTTCCCTGGCTCTCCAGCCTTCCTCCGAGCTCCTCGACCAGTCCTTCAAACTCGCCCTTCTCTTTGCCCGCGAATGTGCACAGCACAACGAACACCTCCTTCCACTCTTTGACGTCCGCGTTGCGCACAACGTCGCTCAGATCGGCGTTGACGACCGCCTGCAACACGCGCCCGCTCCCGCCGTTCCCGCCCTGCTGTGTCAATGTCGACGCAAAGTATGCGTCTTGGGTGCGTCGCAGCAGCGCAGGGCCCCCGCGGACCGCGAGCAAAATCGCGTCGGCATAACGCGCGGACGCGAGGCACAAGCTCACCGCCGACTCGAAATCGCCGAGCACAAGGGCCTGCGTGATGAGGCGATCCGTCGGCGACGCGGATGCGGGATAGATGTTGAACGCGCCCGCACCCTTTGGCGTTTCTGATGCGGCGGACGATGGGCGCGAGCCGACCGTGGCCGCGACGGAAGAATCAAGCTGGTAGTTCGTGTGCGGGACAACGGTACTGAAAAAGTCAGACGCGTCCGCTCCGTCGCCCTCCCCGCCAGCCGCGTTTTCATCCCCGAATAGACTCGGCGCAGTGGTGGTGCTTTCGGACTCGCTAACAACGGTGGCCATCTGCGAGGTGACGCTGACACTGACGCTAGTGGCAGCGCTGACCTCTGAGGGCGCCTTTTTCGCTGCCGGTGCCCTCTTCTTGGTCCGCAAACGAAACCACCGACTCGCGTGCAGTGGGCACCAACTCCTCCACCTTCATTGTCGCATCGGCATCGGTAGTCAAAGCGAGAGCTTCGACCGCCTCTCTGACCTTTCTTTCGATCTCGGCCTTTTCGAACCCGAGCAACGCGACCAATTCCTCGCGCGAGTCGGACTTGAACAGACTAAGCAAGGCCTTCCACCCGCTTTCGGCGTCTCCCTCCTTGAACTGTTCGCTCGCCCAAGTAGCGACTGCCTGTTCGCCTTCGGTCGACCCAAGATCCTTGTCCAGTGCGCCACGTAGACTTGTAGCCCGCTCGACGACGTGTTCCTCGACGTGCACTGTCCGCAGATGCACTGACCCACTCTGGTGCTTGCCCGCTGCGTTGGGAAGGTTGGAGACGCTCACTAGCTTGCCACCGAATCCGAAAGACGCGCCGACAGGGCGGCGGAACCACTTAGGCGGATGGGCGAGGGAGAGCATACCAGTAGCGCTGGTTGCGGTGCCTCCGGGCTGCAGGTCAAATATATCCGCACCGGACGCGACGTGGGCCGCTACTTCGGAGGTGGCAGCAGCAGCAGAGTCGTTTGTGCCTTGAAGGGAGTGCAGGCCGATCGTTCCGTCGAAGAAAGCAGCGGCAAGGAGGTCTGGGTTGCGAGGGCACCAGTCCACTTGGAAGGCCCAGTTCTGGGCACGGGGAAAGCTCGCCGAGGGCATCGCCGGTCTGGGGGTTCCAGCACAGAGTACGGTTGTCTTTGCCGCAAGACAAGAGAAGGTCCGCATCTTGGGCGCACCATGAAAGGGAGAGAATGCCTTTCTCATGGCCTGTCAAAATCTAGTTTCAAATAATCAACTTGAGCTGGGTCAGGGATTTACGCTTTGAGACACATACTTTTTCGGGCGCGCGCGCATTGCGAAGGTCCCAGAGCATAATGATGGGAGACTGGTCATCTTCAGAAGCGGTGACGAGTCTGGTTGCGTTGTCTGGGTGCCATCTGATGTCGCTCATTCCGCCGCCGGACGAGCCACCGCCGCCATAGGCCAACGCGACGACTTCGCGCTTTCCGCGCAGATCCCATACGACAGTGTAACCGGTGTTGCTGGCACCAGCGAGGACGTATTGCACCTGACGATTCCACGCGACGGAGGTCATTTCGTCGAGCTTGGTCGAACGCGCACCAGGCGTTGGAGTGTACGGTTTTGCGGGCGAATTAAGGTCCCATATGTACACCTGAATAGAGCGGAAAATTGAATTTACGAAAGCTTGGCTTATGACGAGAGCCGTATACCTCGCCGCTGACAGCCCCGGACGCGATGAGGTTGGTCTGAATCGGATTGAAGTCGAGACCACGAATAGGGCCGGTGTGAGTGGAATTGCGCATGATGAGGGCGCTGACTTTCGGTGAGATTTCAACCAAGCGCAAAAATCAACGGTACGCACTCATCCGCCGCCGCAAGAATCTTTGCAGGGTCCCAGAGAGCCAGCTCACCGTTCTCGAGCCCCGCTGCGATAACACCGCGTGGACGAGCTGCATCGACAGAGCCCCCATGCGAGACGATTAAAACGAGCAGTGTCTTTGACGACGCCTTTGGGGCCTTTCTGGCCCGCGCCGCCGAGTTCAAACTCGTCCCTGTCGAGGAAATCTGGGGCCCATATCTCGAGCTGGCTCTCGTCGCTGAAGGACTCGTCGAGTGCGCCGGCGACGGTGCCGGTGGCCAGCAGCGGCAGCTCCGCTGAAGGAGACCACGCAAAGGTCGATGTGCGGTGGATTTCCTTGAGTTTCATGAAGGAACGAAAGTAAAAGTGGAAAGTATTGACGTGGATTCACTGATGATCTCGCCCTAAACAAGTCACATGATCTCATATACACGACTACAGCGCGATCTCGACATCTAAACGCGCCAGGTACGAGTACACGTCGGGCGACATACGGTACTTGAGGATCCCCGCAAACACCATAAGGGACCGCGACTTTTTTCGGAGTGCCGCCAAAGACATTTGGCGCGTCGCGTCCCCCGGCCCCATTGAGTTTTTGGTTTTTTGGTGAACGCCAGCAAGCGCATCCATCGTCAGAGGCAGGTATGTCTGCAGGTTGCGCTGCAGTGCCTCGTGCAGGTCCTTGAATTCCTCCGCCCGACGCGTAATCTTCCCCACGTCGCCGTCCAGCGGTATCAAGTCCGTCGACTCCATAATCTAAAGTAGACCGTGAGGACGCGAAAAAATTTGGCTCTCAAAAAGCTTACATCGAGCGCAAGCTCTGGCCGCCCCGCCTGCTTCGCTTCCACCGCCTCCCGTACCCTTAGCAGCCGTATCACCGCGTCGCGGTCTTTGCCCACCGCCCTGTTCGTGCGCTCGTAGTGTCGCAGGATATCCGCCGCCGTGTGCTCGATCATCCGCGCCTTCTCGTCCGGAGTCGGCATCGCGACCGTGTTTCCCAGCGCCTGCGCCAGGCACGAAATGACCGTGCCGTAGTCGCCCGCGAGGTTGTACAGCTTGATCGCTTCAGGGATGCGGTCGTTCTCCTCCGAGTGCCGCGCAGCCTTGATGAGAATGTGCTCGTTGAACTCGCGCGTGTCACGTAGACCCAGCAGTGAAGACCCCTGCTCGATGACTCCGCTCTGTGAAACGTCAGTCCTATAAGAAAAGGAAAGAATGGTCAAGAACGGCATACAAAACGCGTTCCGTCGGGCCTGAAACCACCCACGAGCTCTTCCCACCCTGGTCCGCTGTTTCCAAGCACGATGATCCGCCGCACAAGCTCCCAGGCATTCTCGATCTGCTCTTGCCCCACCGCGCCCTGATCGGAGCAAAGCCCGACGCAGTACACGTACTGTAGCGCCTCTTTCGCGTCCATCTTGACAAACTGTCTTGAATAGCGCCAAATCAGCGTTGACAGGCTCAGGGCGGGGGGTGAAGCAGGCGACAGCGACACTGCATCGTCATTAATTGTCGAATCTCTTCAATGATGGGGTGAACTCACACGGTGTCATATCGCTCGTCTCCGCCCTGGACGGTACCCGCAGGAGGCCATGGTACGCCAGCGCAATCGCTAGATGCACCGCCTCGACCTCCGTCTCCTGGTGCTCCCACAGCGCTGCCACTGCGCGCTCAAATTGCCCGCACATGAGCAGCACGCCCGCCCACACCCCACGCCGCGCGCCAGGTTGGTTCGGCGGCCCGTCGAATTGCCGCTCGCCGTACCCCAGCAGCACCTCCGCGAGCCCCCGGAGTCCATTGTCCTCATCCTCGTCGACCATGGCGAGTTGGAACCACAGCCAGTCCTCCGTCGTCGAGGTGACATTCGGGACGCTCCGCCGCGAAGGCTCGAGCTTGCCCATCAGCTTGTACAGCGCCAGTTTAAAGGGATCGGCGGTAGAGGAGTGCAGCATGTGCGTGTTGTACACCGACTGCAGGTTGTCGCGATTTTGTCTCGGCAGGCTGGCAAGTAAAAGATTCAGTTTAATGTAGGTTTACGAGGGACGAGCGCTGACCGCCGATCTGGAGATTCAATCCAGGTTTTGAAGTAGTTGATGAAACTAGCTTCACGGTGTTCAATGGCCTGCTGGAACTGAACGGCTTCCTCGAGTGCCTCCTGATAGTGCCCAGTCCGAACGAGGAAAAATAATCGAGCCCAGAGCGGCTGGCCCGCTACCAGCTATACTCATTTTTTAACACTTGAAAGAACCGATGAAATATTCGCTGCTCACCTCAATACGTTCCTCCCACTCCCCATTCTTGTAATACCGCACAAACAAGAACGCCCGCACTTTATTCGCGACACTCGGATCACCACCTAGCTGCGCCTCATTCGGCCGTGACTGCACCGTGCGCTCGAGCACGTCCCAGTACTGCTCCTCTAGCGCCTCCCGCGCACCACGGGCGATTTGGCGCCGCAAATCTGCAGCCTCGCGGGTCTCCTGGTTGCCCAAGTACGCGCGCGCGAGCTTGCGCTCGAGAACCTGTGCGTTGAGGATGTGCGCGCTTGCATGCTCGATGGGTGGGAGTGCTGGTGGCTCGCGGGTGATTTTGGCAAGGACGTGGAAGTTTTGTGTTATTTGCAGGGAGCGGGGCTAGACATCACTTGGTCGCTAAAACAATGATTCACAAGTTGCGAATAACGTACATCAGGAGCAACGTCGAGTGACGCGCGAATGAGGGAGTGCACGATGGGATAGGGATGTCCCGCGAAGGCGGGCAGCATTTAATTCGGTAATGACGCGGTCGTAGATCATCATCTTGCTTTGCATCTGCAGGGTGAGACTCGGTGCGACGCTGGAAGCAAGACTACTTTTCCCGTGGAAACTCTTTTTGAGCTCGGCCATAGCCCTGTTGTCCCCGCCGACGCGTCCGCCGAGCTCGTCGAACACGCGCTTCTTCTTGGCCTCCCAGTCACGTCGGCTGCGTTCCTCGAGGGTGCGATAGAACTGCTCCTGCGTCTCCTTCCGACCCTCTTCGATGGTGGAGATGAGGTTTTGCTCATGAGCATGGCGGAGGTAGCCCGCGACGTCGGTGTCCTGAAGCGGTTGGAGGGGCGAGAAAGTTGCAGATGTGTTGAGATGCGCTATTGAGCTGGTCAACGCGGGCGCATCGACGTGAGCTTGCGCAAGTAGATAGTTTCTGTGAACAAGATATAATGTCACGAAAGTCGGAAGAAAATCACCGGAATACTGACGCGCGGTCTGTGTCATTGGACGTGCCAGGTTGGCGGGAGACAAGGCGCCGAGACTGGGCCTCTACCTGGTCAAGAGAAAGGTGCACCGAGGGGAGCTCTGGCCGTGATAAATGCGAGGTGAGGTTCTTTGAGGACGTCAAGAGCGCGGAGAGTTCAGAGGCCATGATGGCAAGTAGTGGCAAATTGTCGTTGAAATTCGTATAAACCAAAAACTGAGCGGCAGGTCAGCTTAATTAACGCGATACAGACGCGGTTTTGTGCCCCAGAAGCAAGTAGAGCGCGCGGAGAAAGAGGCAAGACGGCAACAAGAGGCAAAGCCAACAGCGTCCGTGTCAAACGAAACCAAAGTCTCCCAACTCTTTCTGCTAATGTCACGACAAGACAAGGCTACAACAGACAGATTCACAAGAACTTTGCGGGAACTCGTCAAGCGTCCCGACAATAAACTATGTGCAGACTGCAAGCGCAATGGCAAGTCGCGTTGCGTCTCATCGATCTAAATCTCATTCACCGGCGCAGATCCTCGGTGGGCGTCGTGGAATCTCGGCGTATTTTTGTGCATTCGATGTTCAGGCATTCACCGAGGAATGGGAACCCATATTAGCAAGGTCAAGTCGGTTGACCTCGATGTTTGGACCCCAGAGCAGATGGAGGTATGCACGCTCCGAAGCGCATGAAGCTTGAACACGTTGCTCAACGTCGGCACAGAGTATCCAAAAGTGGGGAAATCGTCTCGCAAACCTCTACTGGGAGGCTCATCTCAAACCTGGCCACCAGCCGCCTGACCAGTACGCTTCCGCCAAATTTGCTTTTGCATGAAGACGCTGAACGATTGACCTTCAGTAAAATGGAATCGTTCATTCGTTCCAAGTATGAGTCACGGCGATGGGCACTCGATGGACCACCACCTCAAGATCCCTCAGTTCTCGATTCAGAAGCCGGCGTGTCTGAGGCAGCAGTCAACGCCGCGCCCGCACAGCCAGTCGCAGCTACACCTGATCCGATCGGGTGGAGTTCACCGTCCCCGCCGCGCGCATCCAACTCCACGGTTAACCGGCAGCCGCAACCTCGTCAACTCATATCTGCTAGTCACGCGAACAACACCCGCACCGCCGTTCCCCTCGTGCGACCTCCGCCGGGCCAACAAGCCGCCCCTCCCGCGCCTGCGCCCGCACCAGCCCCTCCAGCACCCCAAGATGACCTCTTTTCGCTCGATTTCCATGCTCCCCCCGCTCCGTCTCCTCCCCCTACCGCGCCGAAAAACGCAAAACAAGACATCCTCTCCCTCTTCTCCACCCCAGCCGCCGCGCCAGCCATGTCGCCCCAGTTCGGACAATTTCAACAGCAGCAACAGTTCCAGCAGCAGCAGTGGGGCGCGCCGGCACAGCAACAACCGATGCAAGCGCAGCCGCAGCCGCAAAGCATGATGGGCGCAAATGGGACGGGCATGTGGGGCGCGTCGTCCGGCTGGGCTGCGCCGCAGCAGCCCGCACAACAGAGTAATCTGTGGGGCGCCCCAGCAGCCGCGGCGCAGCCGTCTTTATTTGGCGGCATGGCTGATACGAATAACGTGTGGGGCGGGATGGCCTCTGCTGGATCGGGGCCGGCTGCGAGCACGGATTTGTTTTCTACACCGGCGTCGACACAACCGAAGAAGGACGACGCGTTTGGCGATTTGTGGGGCGGGTTTAAATAATCGTCATGTACACTAAGCTTGTAGAGATTCGTGGATTAATGTTCGTGTGGGGGTGGGGCTGCCAAAAATATGTGCATCGCCACAGCCGATCACGACTCGTTTGTCAACTCCTCATGCTCCGTCAGTCGTCGAACGCCATTGAACAAACGAAATGACACGCACTATATTGTATCCTATCAAACGATTCGGAATGACTTTAAATCTTTAAGCGATTTCCGCAGCGGTCAGTCACCGTGCCCTCTGGGTCTGCATCCGAATCGACAATCACCCAACACTTGAAATTTGACTCAAGCGTTGGAACTGGAAGTAAAAAAACATACCCTCCCCGAAAAACCATGACAATAGCCCTATGGGAAACTGGGCGGCCTTTTTTCGCAACTTCTAGCGCGGTTCTGGCACGGTTTGGGCGCTCTCCGACGCCTTCACCTTGGTGGCGGCTCTCATTACAGCTGATTGTCGTTATCTGTCCTGGCCTAAGACTGGCATAAAAATACCTCGCGAATCCAGAACACATCCATCCCAGGCTTGTGGGAATGCAATGCCGGAGTTTTTGCTATCAAACAGGTATGGAGCATTGCAGTCTTTTAGTCTTGTGTGGCTAACCCGACCTAGCAGCCCAAGTTGGAATTCGAATCACTGCCCCACTTGTCTGATCTCGCCCCCAAAAGCCCGCAGCTCCATTCCGGATCCGCTGGAACTGTTCCGAGAACGGGATTGTGGCAGCTCACTGTTCATTCATAACAGCAGTATTTCGCAAGGCCATTCAATGTGCGGTGTTAATCTTCCCATGACTCCATCGCCGTAGCACATAAGACCGTGGACCTTGAAGACCTGCTTGATTTCCGCGACCATGGACGAAGATAACACCATAATCTACTACTACCAAGTCGTTCGGGTACGCAAGTTTTTGGCCCTTTATGAGGTATACGTGATTTATCTGTGGCTATGCTAAGTATATGAACGGTGAGGATGTCCTTGACAAAATATGCGCTCATAGTCCGTATTTTAGTTGCGAGTGTGACAATTCTGGTCTCGAATTTTCATAAGCAAATGCCCCCAATGGCTGAACATGGCGTTGATTTTCGCAGGTGTTCGATTATGCTTTAACTTTCAATCTCGAGGTAAATTTTTCAAGGTCTTATGCGATCACGTTGATCCTCGTCATCACAGATATCATTAATCTGGAGGTCGAAATGGACACTCCCAAAATTTCTATTTCTGTTGTCCCGGTATTCAACCGTTTTCGACGTCCCGTTGGTCTTATATTGTAGCCGGCTCCCCATGCTCTCAAATAAGATCATACTCAGTGACACAATCATTCAGATACAATCACCCCCGTGGTCTCGGTTCAGGTTCGGTCATCATTTGTACTTGGGGAATAAATCACAAACCTTGCACTGAAGCATTGTGCACAACTGCATGAGGGCGTAACATGTGAGATCTCCCGCGTATACTTGGCCAGGGATGTTTGATGTTGAACTGCACAGGGGGAACCGTTTTGGGTATTGCTGTGGCGGAAGGTGAGTCAATTGACTGGTGTCTACCTCGAAGCTGAAATCCTCCAGCGATTCTCGTCATGCGGACGTATGCCCTGAGCGGCGCAAGGCGGAGTGTTTTGATAATATTCACCTCAATTTGGGTGGTATGCTTCCTCGATTTTCTGTGATCGTTGCATTCAATGAGTTTCTTTAGACGGGTGTTTCTGCAACAATCGTATTCGTAGTGCTTTTTGTCAAGAGTGCAGTTTGTATGTTCAATTTCAACATTGCATTTTCGTGTCTGTTGAACCTCTCGCAGTCAAGCTGCCGCCTTTACCGGGAATCCCTGGATGTTATCTAGCTGCGGCTAACAAAGCGGATGTGGTCTTGCCATTCATTATCGTGCTCATAAACGATACTCGTCCATATCACCCTTTCTTAACGTCAAATTATTCTAGTATTGACGGGTCCTCGTGCAGTGATCATGGCGTACACGTTATATCTGGGAATCAAGAATTACCGACATGCGAGAACTCCGCTAATTGTCACTTTATACCGAGACAGTATCACCTACTATGTCTTTTTATGCAGTAAGTCTGTTGTTGTTAATGATGCTTCATGTGTGCAAATCTGTGAAGTTGCATCGCTGTTGAATGTCTTCATGCTCCTGAATGGGATGAAGCTCCCGAAGAGAGCACTGGCGCAAATTTTCAACGCGTATGTTTCTTTCTTGCATGCATAGGAGTTCTTTTTTGAATGATTGCTGCGCTCCAGGTTCATCCGAGTCATGCATAGTGTCCTTTCGGCACGGGTCATTCTGCACATACGTGAGGTCGAGCAAAAGAGATTGGAGTCGGAGCGCGATGACACTGCTTTCTCCGCGGTACAATTTGAAGGACGACGAACAGTACAGACGGAAATATGAATTTGTTGCACAAAAAATCAACTGCAGAAGCGGACGTTTACCGAGTGCCTGCACTGCTACCAGTCCCCTTTGACTTAAACTAGACATCTTTTTATCGCGCAGTCGCTCAATGCTACTGGTTGAAATTCGGTTGAAAAACTGAACGTGTGGCTGTACCCCGGGCCTGAGCCGGGCCGGGCCGTTCAGCCAGACAAGCAGACATATTGGTCCTTGTCTTCTTGCCACCTTCTTGCGTGGAATGGCTCTTTTGTGTGCAACGAGACGACGTCTTTCCCATGAACTTCATTGGACCCTGCAAGTAGAGAAGACAGTCGCGCTCAAGGTCGAATATAAATTTTTTCGCCCGTGGCTCCCTGTTTCCGAATTTTGGTGTTCTGTGGACGTCGCAGGTTGGCTAGCCGCTCAAGGCTCGTTCGCGAACGAAATGGGTCTCAAATGGTAATGAATCTGGGAAGCCTAGATCTATCGGAGAGGGGAATTCAGCTTCTGGAATTCTTTCTGCGCCGCCCCGCTGTAATGGCGGACAAGCATCTGCGTTCGAGAATTTTTTGGGGTCGCACCGCCTTTTATCTGAATGGGATTTCTCCTCGAATTTGTGCTTTTAGACCGTTCGGCTTCCCAGAAACGTGCTTCTTGCTGGCTGTTATGTATATGCTGCCACACATCCTTCCAAGACCTCGGTTGTGCGAAGGTTCTGCTAGTACTACTGCATCAGGTTTCAATGCCGTTAACACTAATGGTCGCAAGATAGTCCTTCGAAGCTGTTTCCACCGTAGTCATTGGGTTGTTTCTGCTGGGCGCTTTTTAAACCTCATCCGAATCCGCGCTTCCTTCAGAGCGTATCCATCTCAACTGGGCCGATTGCGGGCACATCGAGAGATTATACATCCCTGAGAACACGGACCTACCACTTTCAGGTATCTGGATTCTCCGCCATCTACTCCGCAATGATGGTGAGAAGCCGCATCCACTCAGAATGACCCGCATTTCCCAAGGCTATTCAAGGCATGTTTCAGGGGCGGCAGAAGACATCCTTATAAATTTGCCGTGATCCACGCCCTAAACACAAGACGTTCGGGATCTTCAAGATCTGAATGACTTTTTCGACCATGAACGAAGATGACACCATTATTTACAATCTTCAAGTCGTGCGGGTGCGCAAGTTGTCTATCTCAACACACATGCATGACTCACCGCTGGCTATGACTAGTATGTGGATGGTGAGTATCCGAGGCGTTCTTTTGGAACAAAATACGCGCTCATATCTGGTAGTGGCCAGTGTAGCGATTCTGGTCTAGCATTCGCTTCAAAATAAAATGCTCCCAATGACCTTGATTTTCGCAGGTGTTCGATTATGCTTTGACGTTCGAACGCGAGGTAAGTTCTCACAGGTTCTCTTGCACCGATACTCACATCCAGCATCGCAGGTCTCGTTAATCTGGAGATCAAAGTGGTCTCTTCCGAAAGTCCTCTTTCTTCTGTCCCGCTATTCGACCGTTCTGGACGTCCCGTTGGTTCTGTATTGTAGGCAACCCCATCACATTGTGGAATTATACTCGGGATACAACTTACATCCAGATTCGATAACCCCTGTTGTCTCAGTTCAGGTGCGCTCATCTTCGCTCGGGAGCAAATAATTTGTTGACCGTGATCGAAGCATTGCGCTCAACTGCATGAGGGTGTTTCATGTGAGTTATCTGTTGTTGATCCACAAGGCATTTCATGGTGAACGGGTTAGGGGGAACCGTTTTCGGTATTTCTGTAGCGGAAGGTTGGTCGCTTGGCCAATGTGATAACTCGCAGCTGAAAATTTTCAGCGATTCTCCTTGTGCGCACGTATGCACTGAGTGGCGCAAAACGGAGCGTCTTGATCACATTTACTTCAATTTGGGCGGTACGTTCCCTCGATTTTCTGCTATGTGCTATTCAGTCAATGCTGGTAGACGGCTGTTGCTACAACAATTGTATTGGTTGCGCTTTTTGTCAAAAGTTCGATTTGTATGTTCAATTCTTTAACGTTAGATTACACGCGGATTAAACTCCAAGTCTTTCGCAGTCATCCTACCGCCTTTGCCGGGGATCCCCGGATGTTTTCTCGCCATGTACAACAGAGCGGAAGTTGTCGCCCCATTCGTGATAGTGCTCCTGTACGATACCGGTGAATATAATGCTTCGCTCCAAATCTTTCCTGGCATTGACCTTCTGCACAGTAGTCATAGCATACACACTCTACCTTGGAGTCAAGAACTACCACCATTCTGTACGAATTCCACTGCTCGTCACCTTATATCGAGACGGGATCACCTACTACCTGTTTTTATTCAGTGAGTCTGTGCCTTGACATTCTGTTTTATTTGCTTAATATCTGTCAAGTTGTATCTTTGCTGAATGTTTTCATGCTCCTAAATGGCACTTCGCCCACGAAACAAGCACTCACACAATTTTTCAACACGTGTGTTTATTTCTTGCATCCTTGTTCGGTTTTTGACTAACAGTTGATTACTGTTTTCAGATTTGTCCGAGTCTTACATAGTGTGCTTTCGACGCGGGTCATTTTGCATATCCGTGACGTTGAACGAAAGAATTTTCAGTTGGAGCGCGAAATTCCTTTATCCACAGTACGATTCGAGGCTCAGACACTAGATACTCAACGGTGATTTTTTGTACTCACGAATTGATCAATGGACGGACGCCCTGAATTCAGAGGCAAACGATCCAAGACTTGTGCGTCTGTGCTGACATTTCAGAAAGGAGACCACTGTTCGACTCGTTCGAGAAGCCACTAATTTGGCCGTTTTACAAGAATTGCCGCGATGATTGGAACCATCCCCGAACAAGCAGAAATTTTCGGGATTGAATCCCACCCGACTTGCACGCTGAACAGCATATGCTCAGCACGATTACCGAAGAGCAACGGCAATATTCGGCAACTGTGATGGCAGCCAACCAGCCGAGCGGCCTTTGACCGCGACCACTATACGATGAGAACCCCAAAGGCTCCGGGAGTTCTACAGCACTGCAGCACTAGTGGCTCTCAAGGTCAATTTAAATAATCCGCCGGTTTCTCGAAAAGCCGCGCATGCCCGCCGAATATCCGCCTTGTTGTTTTCTGGTCTCATCGCGATTTGCTGATAGTCCTTGTTGCGGACGAGTCTGAAACTTTCCAACTGCTCAAGCTTTTGCTTTAAATACCGAAAATATGTTTCCATCCTGCATACCCCTGCACACAAATGGGCTCGGAACCGTTACCACAAAGCTTCCTCAACTGGGTGCTGGACCGCTTTACAGGGTGGCAAGCCGGCCTGCCAGCCCCTTCATCCACCTACACCGTGCAGACCGTCAAAATCCCTCTTGCAGGTGACGACAACATTCAGCTCATGGCAGACCTCTACCAGCCCGCGCACGGCAAGCGCCCATCAGGCACGATCCTCACGCAGACCCCCCTACGGCTGCCAGCTTCCTTTGAGCCTCAGTGCGCGTACCTGGACGTGCCACGGGTATAACGTGCTCATGGTCAGCACCCGTGGAACCTTCGGATCCACCGGAGCGCTCGACCCACGACCCCATACGCACAGACGGCGTCGACGGGCCACGCGTGGTCGCGTGGATGCGCGCACAGCCGTGGTACACGGGAACCTTCGCGACCATCGGCGCCAGCTATGTGGAGGTTCACGCAGTGGGCGCTGCTGAATGCCGATCCGCCGTTGGAGGACATGGTCGCTGCCATCATTACCGTCGGCCCACAGGATTTTAGCGAGATGTTGTGGGGCACGGGGGCGCTGTGGCTGCCATTGGTGGACTGGGCGCGGCATATGACACTGCAGGAGACAATGTCCACGCTGAGGATGCTATGGACCCTCATGTCCGCTGGTGGGGATGGCTGGCTGTCGGTGAAGAAGTCGCTGCCGCTCGTTGATGGTGCGAAGGCAGAGCTGGGAGATCGGACGCCGTGGTTGTACGAAGTCATCAATCGCCAGGACATCGCGGGTGATCCTTACTACAAGCCCATGAAGCAGGGCGGGGCGCTGGAGAAAACAAAGGTGCCCATTCTGCTGATCAGCGGGTGGCAAGATATTTGCACGGCCCAAACAGTGGCGGCATACCAGCGGCTGCAAGAGAGGAACTGTACTGTGGCTTTGACCGTTGGGCCCTGGAACCACATGGAGAGCCAGGGTGGCGACGGCGTGCTGAAAGAGACATACGACTGGTTGGAGAAGTATTTGGGCAAACGGACGACGGGAGACATCCGCCCTTCGCCGGTGCGGATCATGGGGACTAGGTGCCAACGAGTGGCGGTGGCTGCCGATTTGGCCACCTTCCACGAAACCTTTGGAACTTTTCCTGGACCCCAAAGGCACTCTTGCTCAGACGCAGCTCTGTGCACCCGATACCGCTCAATTTACCTTCGATCCCCACTCCCCAACTCCAAGCATTGGCGGTCCATTCCTGTTTGGCGGCGGCAGCGTCGACGACTCGGCGCTTGCCAAACGCTCCGACGTCCTCAGCTTCACCTCCGCGCCGCTCCCCGACGACGTTGAGGTCCTCGGCAAGCCATCCATTTCCCTCCTTCACAGCTCCGACAACCCGCACGTCGACCTCTTCGTTCGCCTCAGCGAGGTCGGCGCCGGGGATGTCTCGCGCAATCTAACTGAGGCTTACAAGCGGCTCGACCCCGCGCGCGCACACGCCTAGCGCACCGGTGCGGGTGCAGCTGGAGCTGTCGGACTTGGCGCATCGGTTCAAGAAGGGGAAAGAGGATACGGGTGGTGGTGGCGGGTGGGTGCTTCCCGCTGCATTCGTTCAATCTGGGGTCTGGCGAGCCGCAGGGCACGGGGACGACGCTGCGGCCGGCGGTGCATATGGTACATTGCGGTGGGGAAGGATCGAAGCTTGTGTTGCCTGTGGCGGGATGGTCCTTTCAATCGTGCATCGAGCCATGTATGCTGTATTTCATTATCCTCCTATAGTGTATTGTACAAGAAACTAAAGAACGAGCTATGTACGTTATATTTCGTTCTTTGAATGTTTCGTTTTGCACGACTTGGCAACGTAATGGTTCTCTCCGTGTTCAAAAGTATTGACTAACTACTGAAATAAGTAAATTCGTCTAAAGTCTTGGACTCGTCGTGACAAGCTGGCATCTCGAGAAAACCAACCGAATTGCTGCTTCTCACTTTCGAGGACACTAGTACTAGTACTGTCATCAAGACACCGTCAGATTTTCAGAAAAGGAAATTTGGGGCTGTTCAGTGGCTGTGCATCTTTGTCTTCTGAACTGACACCATGGCTGCCAACTCGGGATTGCCCCAAGAACTTATCGATGAAGTCATCGACTGTCTTAAAGACGATTTCGTTACTCTCAAAGCGTGTTCATTGGTCTCCTGGGCATGGGTCTCGCGCTGCAGATCCTCCCTCTTTGAAACATGTGTCCTCACCTCAGAGAACGTCGCGGACTTCCGCGACTTGCTGTTGTCCGCCGAGTGTACCTTCTCTTCGGATATCCGCAGAATAAAGGCTTCGAGATACACAGGGAGCCCTGATGACCATGTATTCGACGATATTATGGCATCCATGCGCGACCTGGATATTCGCGAGCTCTATATTCATATAAGGCTGAGCAGCCTTCACAACGGCGCATATCCGTATTTCTGCACGGGTTTCATCACGGCCTTCTCTCGGGCTACTCGCCTCGACCTCGGCTTCTCGACGGAAAACTACAGGGCGCATGTTAGTATGCCGCTTCTGGAGACAATAACCCTTTTCCCTGCTTTACGGGAGCTTTGTATCTTTGAGCTATGGGAAGATACGCAGGATTCCGCCATTGCCAGAGTGCCGCCGTCAGACCTGCACTGCCTGGAGCTCCATGGGACATCAATAATCTCCATTCTGGGGTGGTTGAGCGCGTCCAACCATCTTCCAAACGTGGACTCACTCACACTGCCATCTGTAAACAATCATGAAGCGTCGATTGTGCGTGCCACGATGCAGCAGATCGGTGGCAACCTTCACTATCTTGATATCGACTTGGAAAATTGGGGAGGTCTGTATGAGTCGCGTTACATATCACTTTTACTTTCCCTCATTTGATTCCCCGCAGTCGACCACTCGGTTATTTTCGACCTCTCACTGCATCCCAACCTTAAAACATTAATCATTCGCGACAAGTACGGCAGGGTCGAATTCTTGCTTCCGATCGTAACAAGCCTTGCTGCCCCAACACTTGAACACCTGTCCTTGGAACTCGACGTACCGTTGTACGAGGAATTTGACTGGGAAGCGCTTGACGAGTTTCTGAGTGGACCGCAATTTCCCAATCTCCGCCGCGTCATGGTCAAGTGTACTCGGCATTATGGACGTGGATGTCACGATGATCACATATATGTGTACGCTGGTTTGCTACCAGTTTCGGGGGTTTTGCAGACGGAGTGGTAGTCGGACTTGTGGGGAATGGCAATCCTGCTGAGAGAGCGGGAATGAAGCTCCAGTACGGTCACGGTGTACTACGTGGAGGACACGGAAAAAATATCGCGACTGTTTCACACATTTGCGCTGCCAGAAAGGCCTTGTTAATCCCGGGTCGCATGACGCATTTTCCATGGGATGTTCGCTGGGAAATTTTTCATGCAATATTACTGGCGCGTATGATCGGGACAGAACGCGACTGGCATCTTCGGTCTCGTCCGGGTACTCCGGCTTGACCTTGGTTGGCGATTGCACGATAAAGCTCCTTGACCTGGATGGAGACAAGGGATTGCTCTTGCGCTCAAATGAAGCCGAAGAGAAGTAGGGACGAGCCGTCCGTGGTGGAGATGAGCGTGAAAATGGACTATGCCACAGGGTTTGCGTATCAGGAGGTGAAGGACGAACGGAAATCGTCTCTGTGTTCATCGAAGAGCTGGTGACCGGTAGTCTACTGAGGTGGGGAGCTTGCATTTGCTGCGCGAGAGACATGAGACGAATTTGCTGCGGACATAACACTTAGGGTCCACTCCAGAGAAGCTGAAGGTCATAAGGCAGCGGAGTGAACGGTAGCGACGACGACTAGCAGCTGGCAATGGGAGTAGATGTTATCGTCGCTGACACCGGCAATGCCCAGATTTTCGGAGCCGAAGTCTTATTTTCAGCAATTTTTCCTTTTTTGGTGGGTGGGTGGTAAGCGGCGGCCGAAGGACAACTTGACACATCAAATCGAATTTGAACCGCGACCAATCCGCCGACCATACATATTCTCGCTGGCTATGTACATACGTGACAGGCTGTGGCCATGGGACAGCAACATCGGCCGGACTTGAAAAGTTGAAGGCTTCCAATATCCAGTTGACATCTCTGTTATGTATCAGGCGCAGGTATAGCCACTCTATGATTCTTCAGTCGGCGCCGGCCGCGGCACCCTTACATCTTCTGGCTACGCGATGGCGGCCACAAGTCCGATTCCCTGTCCGCTGAAGCATGGCTGGCTTGGAGTCGAAGTTCGAACGTTCCCCGATGGAATTTTTTCTTCTCCGGCCGACTACAGCCAGAGCCTGCGCTCTAAAATGGTTTTGATTTCCATTCAAGTTCCTTGAGCTTAGAATAACGCCAATTCAAACACTGCGGGCCGCGCATGCCTGTCGTACCTTGACATCGATGACACCCACATTTCAAAAACAAGAAATCTGTCCAAAATCGGCACTTTCAGTTCCCCAGGCATCTACGTGCACAGTGTGCTCAAGTTTCCACAAGGCCGTTGGTTCGGACGCTCCAACAATGTGAGTGCATGATGTTCTATGAATTTACTGACCCACGTCCAAGCATATAGAACGACCAGACGACCGGGTATCTTCAAGGTCTGCAACACTTCTCCGGCCATGAATGAAGACACTATCATGTACTATGATCAAGTCGTGCGGGTGCGCAATCTTTCCATCCTAAGAACAGACATAATCTTACCTCTGGCTATGCTCCAGTATATGGACGGTGAGAATTCGAGGTGTTCTCTTGAAACAAAACCCGCGCTCATAGCCTCTAGTTGCAAGTGTAGCCATTCTGGTCTCGAATTCGTCGAAAACAGAAACGCTTTGGATGACCTCGATTTTCGCAGGTGTTCGATTATGCTTTGACATTCGAACTCGAGGTGAGTTTTCGGGGTTCTAATGAGCTAACAGTCATATCTGTTGTCACAGGTATCATTAATCTGGAGATCGGAATGGTCTCTTCCCAAAGTCCTCTTTCTTCTGTCTCGCTATTCGACCGTTTTCGACGTCCCTTTGGTCTTGTATTGTAAGCAATGCCATCGCACTGTGGAGTCATAGTCAGGATACAACCCAGTTGGTATAACTCCTGTGATCTCGGTCCAGGTGCGCGAATCGAGATCTTGGAATAAATAACTCTCTGATTGTCTTGAAGCGTTGTTATAAACTTCATGCCGCCATAACATGTGAGTTATGTCCCTCTTATATGGGCAAAATATTTCACGTTGAACGGCTTAGGGGGGACTGTTTTCGGTATTTATGTGGCGCAAGGTCAGTCAGTTGATCAATGTGTGAATACCTCAGAGCTGAAGTATTTCAGCAATTCTCATCCTGCGGACATATGCGCTGAGCGATAGGAGACGGAGTGTTTTGATAACATTCATCTCAATTTGGGTGGTACGCTCCCTCGACTTTCTGCTACCATTGCATTCAATAATGTGGCTAGGCGAGTTTGTCTGCAACAATTGTAATTATTGCGCTTTTTGTCAAAAGTTCAATTTGTATGTTCAATTCTTCAATATTGTATTTAACGTCAATCTAACTCAGGTCTTCCGCAGACTTGCCGGGAATCACTGGATGTTTCCTCGCTGTGGTCGACAGAGCGTATATCGTCCCCCCATACGCTATAGTGCTCATGTACGACACAGGTGCAGATACCCTTCCCTTTAATTTTTTTATGTCATTGATCGCATGTATAGTAATCATGGCGTACACACTCTATTTAGGAATCAGGCACTACCGGCACTCTATGCGAACTCCGCTGCTTGTCACCTTATATCGAGACGGGATCACCTACTACCTGTTTTTACTCAGTAGGTCTATGCGTATTCATGCTTCACTGGCTCAACTGAATCTGATCAGTCATATCTTTACTGAATCTTTTCATGCTCCTGAATGCATATGGCACTTCGCCCTCGAAACAAGCACTGGCACAACTTTTCAACACGTACGTTCATCTTGTTTCTCGTTGGATTATCGTAATGATTGTTGCACTCCAGGTTTCTCCGAGTCATGCATAGTGTTCTTTCCACGCGAATTATTTTGCAAATCCGTGCCGCCGGCCTAGAGCAACTGGAGTCGGAGAGCGAACTTCCTTCATCTGATGAGGGAATACGATTCAAGGCTCGGCCAGCAGAGGCGGAGGAACTGTAATTTTTGTATTTGTGGAGGGTAGGTTATTATGGAGATCGTCGCGGCGAGGCACAAAGCCATCAAGAACTGTTCAAAAATTGTATCAATACAAACGTTATCGTTCACTTAGTAACAGGGATTACGATCCCTGGCGGGAGGTGCGCGCGCGACCACCGAACAACAAGTAGGAAATTCCATACCCTATGTTCCTCGTCTGGTTTTTTTTTTCTTCTCTTTTTTAAGCTAGAGAGCATTTCATTATCAAGTTTTGCTCACCACACAAATTCCGAGTTGTCGTTCGGAAATCAATAGAATTAGTGTGACAATACTTAGTGTGAGAATGATGGTGTCAGATCTTTAACGCGCGAGGTACACGAGCGAGGATCGATAAAGAGTCTGTCCAGAGAGAGACTGGGAGGAAGTTTCGCTCGTTCACTTGAGCGTAGTGGAAAGAATAATCGGAGAACATGAACTTGATTCAGTTCCAGTTCGGTAATAATTCGGTAATTGCCGGTTTCCTGCGGGTACTAGGGCCGCCGTCTCAGTGAAGTGAAGCCACCGCCCCAACACCGCCCCAGCTGGTCAATCTTCCTCCAGCTTGATTCTCACTGAATCTCAGGTACTGATAGGACGGAATTCAGACACCACGGCCGCAACATCCAGATTACTGCATCTGTTTCGTTGCTTGCTATCTGCTAGAGGCCCAGACTGGCCCAGACGATGAGCAGTGCTATAGGCGCAGTCCAAACTCTTACTCTAAAGTTCCCTCGTTCGACGGAACGAGCAACGCGCATTCTAATGTTTCCCTCTTCCAAATTACTCTTCTGCAAACGGTACCGGTTTCTAATCCGCTAATCCCTTGGCTGCCAGATTTTACCTCTCAAGTCCGACTCCGCACGCCATCTCCAAGCGAAGTCCATGCCTTTCCCGAGAAAACTCTTTCCCCTCCAGAGCGCTTGCTATGATGGTGGACAGGAACCTGTGTTCAAAATTCTATGGTTCTGGTTTCTGTTGAAGTTCTCGGAATCAGGAATAAATCCAATCTAAACTCCATGCGAGTCGGCAGTCCACCAAAACCTCGAGATTTCAGTAACGGAACGGCCGTAGAAACACATGCTTTCTTCGACACATGTTGGTCTCATCTTGACATATTTTAACACATACATTCCAGTGACCACGGATCTTTCCAAAAGCAGCACTTTCACCCTTTTCGATTCTTCGCCATCTAACCATGGAAGGATAAAGCAAGGCCCGCGCAAGTTATTTCGATTTTGACTATTCCTTGACTTCACCGCTCCCGACACATCCAACCCACATAAAACGACCCGTAATCTCATAGATCTGCACATCTTCCTCGACTATGAGCGAATACAACACAATCATATACTCTTACCAAGTCGCGCGGGTGCGCAAGCCTCTTATTTCAAGCCAATATCCCTAATTCACCTCCGGCTATGACAGTATGTGAACGGTGAGCATGGGTGTGTTATTTTGGAACAAGAGATGTACTCATAACGCGCAGTCGCAAGCGTAGCCATTCTGGTCTCGAATTCACCTGAAAGAAAATTCTTCCAATGAACTTAATTTCGCAGGTGTATGATTATGCTTTGACGTTCGAACTCGAGGCGAGTTTTTGCAGGTTTTCTTGTACTGAGACTCAAGTCCCTCATCACAGGTATCATTAATCTGGAGGTCGAAATGGTCCTTGCCAAAAGTTCTCTTCCTTCTGTCCCGCTATTCGAGCGTTTTTGACGTCCCGTTGGTCTTATATTGTAAGCAACCCCATCGCGCTGTGGAATTATACTCAGGGTACGACTGACATCCAGATTCAACAACGCACTTTGTCTCGGTCGAAGTTCGTTATCTGTTTTTGGAAGCCAATAAATCACTCACTTTCATTCAAGCGTTGTGCTCAACTGCATGAGAGCGTAGCGTGTGAGTTATGTCTCGCATATGGACGCAAGATGTTGAAAAGCTTAGGGGCAACCGTTTGGGGTATTTCTGTGGCGGAAGGTTGGTCGCTTGACCAGTGTAGCAGCGAGTCGCGGCTGAAGCCTTTCAGCGATTCTCCTTTTGCGCACGTATGCACTGAGCGGCGCAAAACGAAGTGTCTTGATAATATTCGGCTTATTTTGGGCGGTATGCTCCCTCGATCTTCTGCTACCATCTTATTCAACATGGCCAGGCGGGTGTTTCTACAACAATTGTATTGGTCGCGCTTTACCTCAAAAGTGCAGTTTGTTCGTTCAATTTTCAAGCTTGTATTCTGCATGAATCAAACCATATTTTGCAGACAAGCTCCCGCCTTTGCCGGGAATCCCCGGATGTGTCTTAGCTGCGGTCAACACAACGGATGTCGTGTTCCCATTTGTGGTAGTGCTCATGTATGACACAAGTACGGACACCCTGCGCTTTGAATTTTTTGTGGTATTGACTCAGACAGTAATTCTGGCATATACACTCTATCTGGGAGTCAAAAACTACCGCCATGCTGTAAAAACTCCGTTGATCGTCACCTTATATCGAGACGGGATCCTCTACTACGTGTGTTTATTTAGTGAGTTTGCGCTTCATCCTTTATGCTCCTTCTGCTCACATGGGCATCATAAGCCATATCCCTGTTGAATGTTTTCATGCTCGTAAATCGCATCTCGCTCACCGGGCAAGCATTTGGTCAAAGTTTGGTTAACTTGTATGTTTCTGTCTTCTGTGCATGTTCAATTGGATGGTAATGATTGGTGGACTGCAGGTTCCTCCGAGTCATGCATAGCGTTCTGTCGACACGGATTCTTTTACACCTCCGTGAAGTCGAGCGAAAGAAATTTGAGTCGGAGCGTGAAGTTCCTTTCTCAGCAATACGATTCAAGGGTCAGACAACTTTAGAGACGGACGCCTGATTTTGTATCCGTAGAGGTATTTGAGTACTTCTGATTGCATTGTCATTTGAAAGAAATTCCGCTGCGATGCCTAAAATCACTGAGCGACGGCCGCATAAGCAGAAAACTTGAATTTCTTATGGATTCTATTTTCTTCCCTGCAGTTACCTTCGCACCCTAGAATTAAGATTGTTCAATTTACAGCGCACTGCGGTTATTTCCTGACTGTCTATCATTCCCGCTAAAATATAAACTCTTCACTCGGAAAGCCAACCGAACTCATGTGAACATGACTTGGAGAATGGGTGTCAGAGAAAGATTCACCGCCCGAAACCGCTTCGGAGTCATGAAAATTGCGGGGATGCCCGGTCGAGTCTTCTAATCTCAGGCTTCAGGTTTACTCATACTCTATAACTTACCCGCAGTGAAAAATAATCAACTCTGGCAGGATGAACTTGAATTACCATATAAGGACTCGGCACATCGTTCATCCGCCCTTCAAGTTTCACGTGAAGACGGCGCTCCCTTCCTGCTCCCTCCTCCGTTCAACGTTCAACGTTGATCTTGAGTCTCAACGACTGCAAGGCTCCAGGCACCTCAACGTTTAAGCTCTCCAAAGCGCCAGCGAAGCTCCCATCAGGGACGCATTGCTACTTAGGCGTTGTTCTGATCGAAGGTGGGAACGGCGAAACGGCCACTTTCGACGACAAACACTCTTTGACAAACTCGTGGCGCGCCGTGCTACGCGTACGCTCTCGATGCCACCGCCCGATCGGCGGATGACCTGAGATTCTGAAAGGATAGGATCGACGGCAAAGTATAAAAGCTCACGGCGACCTTCCATTTCGCAACACAAAAAACCAACTCTTTTACAACTCGTGAACTTCCTCACATCAGTACGCAATGGTTAAACAAACGATCAAGCTTGGTGGCACAGCATCCGACGTTACTGTGGCGCGCGTCGCGGTACGTGATTCTCATTTTTCTTGAATGAAGCGCTGATAGCCTGAGCAGCATGGGCTCATGATGATGACGTGCGCTTCCCTCGCCCATTCACGTTCACTCAATCTTTATATTCTTCCTCTTACGCAGCTGGATCCCCACCCCTGTTCCCGACGAGCAATGCTTCGAGGCCATCAAAGCCGGAATCGACGCCCTTCCACCCGGAGCCAAGATGTTCCTTAACAGCGGCGAGTTCTATGCAATGGACATGCAAACCGGGAACCTCGAGATGCTGGCACGCTTTTTTGAAAAGCATCCCGGCTACGCTGAGAAGACGTTCTTGTCGGTGAAAGGCGGGATTAATCGGGAGGTGAGAGGGCCGGATAATTCGTAAGTGCTTTCCTTCAGTGCGGACGGAAGTGTCATCTATCAATTGCAGGGAAGATAAACTGCGCGCAAGCGTTGACAACATCCTGCGTGCTCTCGGTCCGCACAAGAAACTCGACCTCTTTGAGCCCGCGCGTATCGACCGCAAGGTCCCCGTGGAGGATATGATGCGCACCCTTTCTGCCCTCGTCAAGGAAGGCAAGTTCACGCATATCGGGCTCTCGGAATGTAATGCGGACACGCTCCGCAAGGCACACGCTGTGCATCCCGTGACGGCCGTTGAAATTGAAGTCAGCCCGTTCTCGTTTGAGGACAGGACGCGCGCGGTGATTGATACGGCGGCCGAGCTGGGGGGTGTCGGTTATTGCGTATTCGTGAGTGTTGCTTACTCGCAGTACTGGTTCTCGTATGTCCAACATTGAATCCTTCCAGGCCCCTTGGACGCGGTATCCTCACCGGGAAGATCAAGAGCGCGGCGGATCTGCAGGGTGCGCGCTTCCTTGCTTGCTCATTTCTTTGCTCAAGATATTTTCCATTACAAGAGGGCGACATACGCTTCCGGTACAGCCGCTTCAAGGCCGAGAACATCGAGGGCAACCTGCCGGTCGTTGACGCGCTGGAAGAGCTGGCGAAGCGCAAGGGTGTCACCGTGGCGCAACTCTGCATTGCGTGGGTCGCGGCGCAGGGCCCGAGCGTTATTCCGCTGCCTGGATCGTCGTGCGTGCTCCTATATTATTGCAGTACATCGGCTGAGCGACTGACTGGGTGCATACAGGAAAGCGACGCGCACGCTGGAGAACCTGGAGGCAGGGGACATTGTGTTCAACAAGGCCGAGTTGGACGAGATGAGTGGGATTATCGAGAAGTACGGTGTGAAGGGCGATCGCGGGATGGGGTTCACGGATGAGCAGCAGCATTATTGGGGCTAGATGAAACGTGTACAAGTGATGTTTTGATAATCGTGTAATCGTGCGTGTAGGGATATAAGCAGCAGCCGAAATATGTCCTTTTCACTCAATTTCTATAACTTCACAGTGGAGCATTTTTTACGATTCATCGTCAGTTGGCTACTGAATTCTCAGCTCGACTCTTGGAAAATTACCAAAAAAGACTCATTGGATGAGTGGTGTTTGGTCTTGTGGATATTCGATCAAAATCGCTTCCGTCTTCCTCCAACGGCATGCTACCGCCAACTCGACAACGGCTGCTCAGAAAACATACAAGTTGTCAATTTCTCGAAGATTCTGAAGGGCGCGGCCCTTGACGTAGTCTGAAAGCTGGAGTGGCAATCTGAAATCTGCAATCCTTGGAGGGCCCGAATCGTTCTTCATCTCGTGCTTCAAAATACTCATTCCGTTGGATCCGGACTCTGTTTGCATCGGATTGGTCTCACCTGGCAAGAACTAAATCGAGAAATTAGAATGGAGATCAACCAACATGGATGTCAGCCATCCGCGCTTCGCTCAGCCCCGCAATTGAATCTTGCACTCTAGTACCATTTCCACTGGTTGAAATTCACACTCTCTGCTATATCCGCTCGTTCCCGCACGATCTCTCCTGTGTTCAAAGCGCTTTGGCAGCTTGTGCGCGCGCTGTTTGGGCGGTCACGGGTAAGCGATCTCGAAGACGGGACGCGAACCGTCGTCACTGTCAAAATCGAAGGTAAGATTCTTTTTTCGTTTTGGGTCTTTTGTGTCAGCAAAATACGGTTGACCACCTCGGTAAACGGGATCTCGTTCCGGACCTCCGCGCCTAACTACTTGTTCTCCCGTTTTTCTCGTGGAGGGTTTTCTGCTCCGGACACCCTCTCTACTTTCTGGCTTCCCTTCCCTTTCTCTTCTCCCTCTTTCTGCGCCGCAGACACGGTTGACAGCCTCGGCACCGGCAGCTCGTCTAGGACTCCGTGCCCAGTGCCCACTTGGATATCAACAGGTGGTCCCTTGAGTCGTATCCAACGAAACGGAACTCATCTCGGAAAACTCGAAAAAAAATCGCAAAACCCGACAACGCACAAGCAGACAGCATATAATGAGAGAAAAGAATACTGTAGCCTGGTGGGATGGTGTAGGGGATGCTGGGAGTGGATACTTTCGGTTGTCATTTGAATTCAAATCATTTCTGGTTGAGTTTCCGAATTATTCTTGTGAGGCGAGTTTGACGGCGACGCAATCGCTCGATGACGAAGACGAGGCAGAGAGCCTGCAGAGAGCTTTGTCAAAACTGAAAAGTCAAGTTGAATAATGTTGTTTTCGTAGACAGACGCTATAACAGTAGGCAAGAGCTTACGGTACAAACCACCCCGCTAGTTATCGTTTTCAGGGACCACACTTGAGCTGCCACCATATGTTTCCTCTGCGCCACATTCCACCGCTATTCATCGCGACCACTCTCACATTTGGAGGGCTCTGGTCGGTCTTCGACGGCCCAGGCGCGATTCGCGACTTCGGGCTTCCAGAATACGTCACCGTCTCTTCACCCGCTCAGTCCGTCATGATCCTGAGTTCAGGACGTATTCTTGCATGGTGGTATGGCAATCGTGCTCTTTCTGAACTGGTACAAAACGGCACACAATATGCATTGCATCCCAGGTGAGTAAATGAATATGGAGAGATGCAAGTTGACTGATTGCTCTTGTTCAGCTTCTGCTGTAGCAGTGGACCGAGTTTTATGATTTATCTGGCGGGCGTGATACGATCGCACCTCGGCGGGCAAGATTGTCGGCCAACACGATCCGCATGCTGATTCTCAAAGCCCACATTCGACTGGCCCGGAAGGAGGCGATTGAGATTCTGGACGAGGCGGTCAACATAGAGTTACAGAATATCTGTACCGTATTTCAACGGTCATATTTCAGCCGTACCGTCAGCTGTTAAGACTTAGCCGGGACGTACGGAAAGAGCCGCACTACGGTTAAAATTCACCGTCACGGTACCGTATATGGTACGGACAGTGATGATCCCTAAATTCGAAGGCGGGAACCGGGCGACACGGCCCACTTTTGACGACAAACACTCTTTGACAAACGGTGGCCCGCCGTGCTTCTCGATGCCACCGCCCGATCGGCAGATGACCTGGGATTCTGAAAGGATAGAATTGACGGCAAAGTATAAAAGCTCACGGTGACCTTCGATTTCGCAGCGCAAAAAACAACTTTTTTACAACTCGAGAACTTCCTCACAAATGGCGAAACGGACGATCAAGCTTGGTGGCACGGCGTCTGACGTTACTGTGGCGCGCGTCGCGGTACGCGATTCTCATTTTCTTGAACGAAGCGCTGATAGTCTGAGTAGCACGGGCTCATGATGATGACGTGCTCCTCCCTCACCTACTCCCATTCTGGCAATTCTCATATTCTTTCACTTGCGCAGCTGGATCCCCACTCCTGTTCCCGACGAGCAATGCTTCGAGGCTATCAAAGCCGGAATCGACGCCCTTCCACCCGGAGCCAAGATGTTCCTCAATAGTGGCGAATTCTATGCAATGGACATGCAAACCGGGAACCTCGAGATGCTGGCACGCTTTTTTGAAAAGCATCCAGGCTACGCTGAGAAGACGTTCTTGTCGGTGAAGGGTGGGATTAATCGGGAGGTGAGAGGGCCGGATAATTCGTAAGTGCTTCCCTTTGGTGCGGACGAAAGTGTCATCTATCTATCGCAGGGAAGATAAACTGCGCGCAAGCGTTGACAACATCCTGCGTGCTCTCGGTCCGCACAAGAAACTTGACCTCTTTGAGCCCGCGCGTATCGACCGCAAGGTCCCCGTGGAGGATATGATGCGCACCCTTTCTGCCCTCGTCAAGGAAGGCAAGTTCACGCATATCGGGCTCTCGGAATGTAATGCGGACACGCTCCGCAAGGCACACGCTGTGCATCCCGTGACGGCCGTTGAAATTGAAGTTAGCCCGTTCTCGTTTGAGGACAGGACGCGCGCGGTGATTGATACGGCGGCCGAGCTGGGGGTGTCGGTTATTGCGTATTCGTGAGTGGTGCTCGCAGGATTGGCTCGTGCGTGTCCAACATTGAATCCTTTCAGGCCTCTTGGACGCGGGATCCTCACTGGGAAGATCAAGAGCGCGGCGGATCTGCAGGGTGCGCGCTTCCCTGCTTGCTCATTCCTTTGCTTAAGATATCTATTTCTATAACCAGAGGGCGACATTCGCTCCCGGTTGAGCCGCTTCAAGGCCGAGAACATCGAGGGCAACTTGCCGGTTGTTAACGCACTGGAAGAGCTGGCGAAGCGCAAGGGTGTCACCGTGGCGCAGCTCTGCATTGCGTGGGTCGCGGCGCAGGGCCCGAGTGTTATTCCGCTGCCTGGGTCGTCGTGGGTGCTTTTCTATCATCTTGTTGCAGCAGCTGAGTGATCGACTCGATACATGCAGGAAAGCGACTCGCACGTTGGAGAATCTGGAGGCTGGGGAGATTGTGCTCAGCAAGGCCGAGTTAGACGAGATGAGTGGGATTATCGAGAAGTATGGCGTGAAAGGGGATCGCGGGATGGGGCTCACGGATGAGCAGCATCATCATTGGGGGGTAGATGAAGCGTGTACAAGTGATGTTTTCATAATTGTGTAATCGCGCGTGTAGAGATATAAGTAGCAGCCGAAATATGTTTTCACTCAAATTCTATAACTTCACAACGGAGCCTTTTTGCCGATTCATCATTAGTGCGCTACTCATCCACTCGACTTTTGGAAAATTGCCAAAAAAGACTCATTGGATGAGTGGTGTTTGGTCCTGTGGATATTCGATCAAAATCGCTTCCGTCTTCCTCCAACGGCATGCTACCGCCAACTCGACAACGGCTGCTCAGAAAACATACAATCTTGTTAATTTCTTAAAGATCCTGAAAGGCGCGGCCCTTGACGTAGTCTGAAAGCTGGAGTGCCATTCTGAAATCTGCAATCCTTGGAGGAGGAATCGTTCTTCACTCCATCTCGTGCTTCAAAATACTCATTCCGTTGGATCCGGACTCTGATTTTACCTGGCAAGAACTAAATGGAGAAATTAGAATGGAGATCAACCAACATGGATGTCAGCCGCCGCACTTCGCTCAGCCCGCCATTGAATCTTGCACTCCACTACCATATCCTCGTTGCAATTCACGCTCTCTGCTATGTCCATTCTTTCCCGTGCGATCTCTCCTATATTCAAAGCGCTTTGGCAGCTTGTTCGCAGCGCCCGCGCTGTTTGAGCGGTCGCGGGTAGGCGATCTCGAAGACGGGATGCGAACCGTCGTCGCTGGCAAAATCGAGGGTAAGATTCTTTTCTTGTTTTGGATCTTTTGCGTCAACAAATACGGTTGACCACCTCGGTAAACGGCATCTCATTTCGGACCTCCACGCCTAAGTACTTGTTCTCCACGGTTTTTCTCGTCAACAGTTTTCTGCTCCGGACGCCTTCCTCATTTTCTGGCTTCCCTTCCCTTTCTCCTCCTCCCTCTTTCTGCTCCGCAGACACGGTTGACAACCCCAGCACCGGCAACTCGTCTAGGACCCCGTGCCCAGCCACTTGAATATCAACAGGTAGTTTCTTCGTTCCTCAAAGTCTATCCCCGGCATGGCTTTTTCGTTCCGACACCCGCTCGCTGATGGGTTTTCTCCCTCTTCTCCTGGTCTCCTCTCCTCGTTCCCGCTACGGTCATTCTCTTCAACGGCGCCGGCCAATCCAACGAAACGGAACTCACCTCACAAGACTCAAAAAACAAAACCCGACAACGCGCAAGCAGGAAAAACATCAAAAAAATCCCAGAAAGCAAAAGAAAAACAGCATATAATGATTAATAATGGGAGAAAAAAAATCGCAATCGGACTGTGACCTGGTAGGATGGGTGTGGGGGGATGCCGGGAATGGATACTTTCGGTTGTCAATAGAATTCAAGTTGTTTTTGGTTGAGTTCATTGTTGTGAGCAGGCGAGTTTGACGGCCACGATCACGGAGACGAGCCAGAGAGCGTCGTTAGATGTCCAAATGGATAAATGTCGTTTTCGTAGTTTCTTACTAGCGAGGTGATATGTAAGTACCGAGGCTACCCGCTGTTATAGTTATTCTTTTTTTTGGAGCGTTTGGTGTAACGATTTTCAGTCTGCTGTTTATCGTTTCCATCAGAGACCACACTTGAGCTGCCACCATATGCTTCCTCTGCGCCACATTCCACCGCTCTTCATCGCGACCGCTCTAACAGTCGGAGGGCTCTGGCCGGTCTTCGACGGCCCAGGCGCCATTCGTGACTTCGGGCTTCCAGAACACGTCGCCGTCTCTTCACCAGCTCAGTCCGTCATGATCCTGAGTTCAGGACGTGGCACAGCACTTGGCCTCGCTCTCTTCGCGTTCTACTTCCAGCGCAAATATGCAGCTTTCGACACCGTAATGGCCAGCTTGTTATACGTTGGATTGGTCGATGGATACGTGTGCTGGAGGGAAGGCGTTCCGGGAAAGGCGTTGTTTCGTTTCACTTCGGGCGTGCTCATCGCGGGCTGGGGTGTGCTGGGGCTCACGTCATCATATGCTTCCTAGAAACTTCCGTACGATCTGACACCGTCGGCCTTTCGAATTATGCATTTTTCTGTCAACAAGACTGTCGAAACCCTGGGAGCTAAACTGTCGTGAACTCAAGAGTCCCCCATGCCAGAGGGAGAAAGTTCAAGGAACCAGACGGCCCCAGGACGCGATGGTGAGCGAGATCCTAATATAATGCATATAGAAGTTTACAATATTTAAAGGAACGGCACTAAGTATCATAGCTGAGAGTAATGTCAAACAGGAGAGCCGAACATAGCGTCGGTCAATGGGGAAGTGGGTGAAATGGGAGATAATTGGTACAGACAGGAAGAAGAGAAGGAAGGCGGCAGGTGATCAACATTCAGCTCTGGCTTCCTCCGCGCAGACGCCTGCACGAACACCTTGGGCTGGACGATCCCCTTGTACGCTCGCTCGAGATGTTATGTCAAGCCTTCAGGCGTCGGGAATGGTAGGCTCCGCATGAGTTGAACAGCTTTCGATACATGAATCCTGAGAGATGCGAGGTCGGCCAACCGATGCATAGCAGCTGTTGGCCCCAGAGTTTTCTGAACCTGAATAGTCTGCTTGAGCACATCGCTGTGGGCGAACTGGTGAGCATAATCTGCCGAAATACAGCCCTAAACACGTACGTCAACTGAGTTAACTGTTCGTCCAACACCTCCAGCTTCTTGTGCGTGGCTTCACGCAGATCCTTCTTTATTTGCTTCTTCTGCTTTTGCGCAGCCGTCAGGACGACATCAAGACAGAGAAGCAAGTGCGGGAGCGGCCCGAGATATCGAAGTCTGTACGCCTTGTTCGGCCAGTTGATGCCCTCAGCCTCTTTCAGGCATATGGCGAAAAAGTTGGCACAGCTTGCGGAGAGGTTCGGCTTGGCCATTTCTGCTTTGCGCCTTTCCGCGCGCCTGTGCGCGCGTTTGAATGCCTGCTGGATGACTAATGCGGCGCGGATCTCTTCCTCCGTGGTTTGGACCGCCTGCAGTGCGGGTGGCATCAAGACTGGTTCTGTGGCCAAGAAAACCTCTTCCGATTCGCCGGTCTCGCCAGGCTCCGCAAGCGCAGACTCATCTTCGGGTGGATCATCCTCATTGTCTTCGGGCAACACTAGGACCTCGCCGCCCTGAGCATCGACATCTGGTGCTGAAATGCTTTCGATCAAGGAACCTGAGGAGCCCAAAAGCTGCGGGATCTCTTCAGGCGACTGGTAGATTATCCGACGTATATGACGGTTGGGTCGGCGCCGGGGGCCCTCAGCATGAAGCAGCACTACCATTTCATCGTGAGGAGAAGCAGCAGTCGACCCCCGCAGTGCCTGTACAAGCCCAAGCCAACTGGTCGCCTTCAGATATCCGGGCGTGGTAAATACGCGCCCGAAACAGCCATTGCTATAATGTGCAGCTTACCTGTCGGAAAGAGAAAGAGATCGCGGGTTTGGATCCGCCCGGCGCAAAGCAGTGATCAATTTCAATACTTTGAGACGAAAACCGGTACTACTTGAGTTGTAGGCCACTAGAAAATCGGTCGGTTAACAGGAAAAGATGAGATGTCGAGACGCGGAAAAACTCACGTAGGCAGATGCATCGGCATCTGGAGAAGAACCATGAGCAATTGATCTCGCACTGATCTGCATGAGACGTACATCCGAGCGAAAAAAAGTATCTCGTATCCTCCCGCCGAGAGTGGCGAGATTTCTTTTTTCAAAGAATAGATGCTCTGCCCTTAGGGTCAACTTGGGTACGCGGACAATTTAAATCCATTGACCTGCCCCGGCACCGGAGTACATGCGCTCTAGGAGGACTCCCAATGAGTTTGCTAGTAGACCGAACGAATCGGTTTGGCGGGGACCTTCTCCAGATACGCTCGTCCAATTCACCATCCAGCTAAGCGGGAGGGTCACGTCGTGTACGATCCCGCGCTGCTGGCGGTCAGCTATCACTATACAAGCACAGAGGTGCTTCAGGACGTCGCAAAGAATGCTTATATGAATGGGGAGGGAATTTTGAATGATGTGTCTGGCAGCGCATTGAGGATATCGTAACTCTCCGACGTGGATTCATCTCACCGAGCAAATAGAATGCCAGCAGAAATGCAGATCTCTTGCTTGCCCTCGAGCACCCATAGGAATTCTCCAACGATGTAACTGCCGCCGGGTCGCTTGTAAATTGACGGCTGCATGCGCATGAAAGGGGAATTGGTCAAATACGACATGGCGTCCTTGCGGTCGAGCTGGAGGCTGAGTCGCGCAACTCGCGCAAAGTTTGAAAGGAATGTCGCGGTCGGGAAGAATTCGAAGTCATAAACCCAGGTTCGGATCCAATTTCGTACCACTTGAAAGCCAGCCTCGGCTTCCGGAATTGATCTGAGATCGAGACTGGATGCTGAACCCAGGCGGTAGAAAGATGGATAGAGGGAAGAATACAATCGCGAGATCCAATATCTGAAAGGGTATGAGATGTGTTTCAATTCGCATGGAAACGTACCTCCTGGAAACATTATCGCTGATCACGAACTGGCCGGTTTGTAAAATAAGGATCTGCTGGAGGTGAATCCGTACACGTAAATTGTATTCTTCCCGCGTGGGCACAGGAAGATGCTCGCCTGGACAATCGACGCGGTTGCAATGGCCATCGAAGACGGAATAAAGAGAAAACGCGCGAGTTCTTCTGCAGACTTCAGTCTCTTGCAGAACCCGTAGTCGGAGGCGTTCTTTCAATGTTTCATAGTAAATTTCTCTAAGTTCCGCGCCGTCGAGAACGATGTTTTCTTCGACGGTTGAACGAAGGAAAATCGGTTGCTCTAGCTTGCGTAGGGCTGAATACAAAAAGGTGCCTCTCGGGATCAGAAAGTCGTTTTCGCCTTGCCGTATGTATCCAAAGAGTGTTTCGGCCAGTGGTTGATTGCAAGGATCTGCCCATGTGAACAGATTCAGCAATTTAACGTAGCCAAAGAATGCTTGGAGCTCTTTGGCGACACCATCAACCCGAAGAGCCTGGATTTTGGGCGGGTTGGTGAAACAGTGGTCGAGACAAAAGTAAGGCCGCGGCCGGATTGGTTGTTTCAAAAGACTCTCCAAGATGCTGGAGCTTCGAAAGGTCATGACCACGTATAGCTTGGAACATCGAAAGCTGGGAATAAATGAATAACGGCTTCGCAAAAAGATTCAAACAGAACGAACCTCGTTGCGCTCGTTTTCAGACAAAAATGAAGGGTCCACCTTGGCTGCCAAGGCCAAAAGAGGAGGAACGGAGGGGTCTTCCCTTGGCAACACCGAGAAAGAAACTTGCCGCCAAAGACTTTGCAGAATACATTGCACACCCCGGCAGACCGAGGCTTTATTGTCCCGATCGCGCAGGAAAAGTTGAATGGCTTCAAATGTGCGTCCTTCTTCGAGGTGGACCTCGGCAGCATCACGAAACCTTCCAAGCGATTCAAGAAGTGTCGCGTGTGCAACGTCCAGGCCACGTTCCTCGAGGTATTCCAACGCCTCTTCGTAGGAAGAGAAGAGCGCATTTACTTTCCTGCAATGTAAATTTGAATGAAAATAGAAGTCGTGAATATAAAAAACATACTCAAGCTGGTACTCCTTGAAATAGAAAACCTAGACCTAGCGATCTCATCTTCTCTCTGTGGCACTGCACGATATCAACCGCCTCGTCAAATCTTCCCAGTTTGCGATAAAGCTCCGTTGATCGCGTGTATTCTTGAGCCTTCAGGTAAATTTCTGCAGCTTGTAGTTGTTCGCCAGACGAAGCTCGAAGAGGATCGAGCTGGCAGTTTTTTTTTTTTTGAAAGCAAGACAAGGAGAAGAAGATACATCAAAAACAATACATGTAAAACTAATTCCAGTTTCCACCCCACCATTTCTGCACTCGCTCTCCACCATGTTCGTCATAATCTGCGCGCGAAATGCCAACACTCTCAAACTCTTCAGTCTGGGCAAAGCGCGCCATTCCCCGCCACGGATCCGCCGCCACATCTGCCGCTGTGGAAATTTTGATATCCATTTCCGGTGGCAGAATCGGGCGTAACGTCGCTTGCAGCCGAGGAACCAGCCCAGGGAACTGCGAAGGGCCACCAGCGAGGAAAACATTCTGCAGATGTGTTAGTACATAAATGAGTATGAGGACTTTAATGAGGTACATTGACGAGCCGCTCCTTCTCCGCATTCGAGAAACGAGCAAGGACGTTTTGGATGACCTCGCCTAGGCCCGCCGAGTCAACCCCCGCCATCGCCGGCGAAAACCACGTCTCACAGACGCGCCAGCGCTCCGTGTTGAGGTGGATGCGACAGAGCCCTTCATCAAACCTGAGTAACATAGAAAGAGCGAGAAATATGGATAGGCACCTTCGGCGTTGCTCTCATCGTATGTGGGACGTAACGTCGAGACGAGTTCGGAGCGCTTCGACGTGAGTGAGGCGTGTGTATGTTGTACAGTGAACGATGGGTCATGTAAGAGAAGCTTTTGCTCTATCATTGTCAGCTGCGACAAGTCCTCTTCTTCATCTGAAGACGGGGCTGCCATGTTCTAGACGCACGTAAAAAAAAGACGAGCATCGAGCAAGAATACGAGTCTCACAATTTTGCGATAAATCGCCCAATCCGCATCGTTGGCGCCAAAAAGATCTTCTGCTCAGAAATTCAGCGATAAAAGGAGTTGAAAGGGAACTATCCTTACCGCCGCCGCCTTTCCGCTTTTTCTTGGGTACGCGGTCATCCGCCGCGAGACTTGCAATATTTTTCATGCGTGCCTGCGCGGCTGCGCTTTTCCGATCGCTCAAAGCTGCTTTCCGTCGCTCGCGATCCCTGATACGCGTCATCAAGAACTGGAAAGGTTCAGCATGGTGGAATTGGTTGTAGCAGCCCACAAACCTCTTGCTCGCTGCGCATTTTCCGCACCCACCCACCCAGGTCACCCTGCCTCTCTTCCTCTTCCTTCAGTTCTTCCTTCTCCCGCTCCTCGCGCTCCCGCTCTTTCTCCCGCCGTGCGCGCGCGCGTGCCTCGAAGCCAGCCTTCATCAGCTTTTGCTTCTTCTTTTCCTTCAGCCCGTCTTCGTCCAGCTTCGAGCATGTTAATTGAGGAGCGAAATTAAGCCAGGATCTTACATCAGCATCCGGAACGTCCACGAGAGGGAAGGTAGGCTCTTCCGCATCTTCCCCGCCGTCCGCTGCGGCCTCCTTTTTCCGTGCCTTTTTCAAGTCACTTTCGAGTTTTTTAATGGTCTCGTCCAGTGCAGCATCGTCATCGAACCCTTCCGTTTGCAGCTTGTACTGGAGATGGGATGTGAGTGGATATTCCATTAGGAAGTCTCGAACTTGCCATCCACTCCCGCTTGGTGTCGTCGACTTTGCCTTCGCGGAGGGTGAGGAGGTGCTGCAGATCCGTCTCCTTCTGAAGCAGCTTCTCGGTGCGCATCTTTGCTGCCATTTCCTGCAGTTTGCGGCCCTGCTCCCTGCGACGCTCTGCGATCCGCTCGAGCTCCTCGGGTGTCTTTTCTTCTTGCACTTGGAGGGCAAATGGAAATTGTATAATCCGGTCGGCCTCGCGGAGGGCCTGGGGCGAAGCAAGAGAGCGTAGCTGCGTAACGTAGTCGGGCGAGAATTCACAGAAGTTGTGGAGCATCCACTGCGATTGCGCGGGCGTGACGCGCGTCGGGAAGCTTGTATACTTGAGTTGAATAAGTTTCAGCAGGTAGTCAGCAGATTGCGAAGCACCCCAAGGAATACGCTTTGCGTGGCTCAGGATGCCTTTGCCGTAGAGGATGGGGATAATGGAGGTGGAGGCGGTGTTGAAGGAAACGACGAGCCCGTCTGCGCTGGGACCGTTGTTCTGATAGAAAGACATTATGGAATCGACACAGTACGCGACGGAAGGAACAGAGTATTGCTCAAACAAGAGCTCTGATGTTACTGAGGCAAGTGAGAATGGGAGCCACTGAGAGGAGTGAACCTACACGATCTCGAGTGCATGGGTGAGCAAAGACGCTCAGTCATGATCATCGGGTGGTCAACCGAGTCGGTATCGATACTCAGTTGTATAAAGGCATAGTCTAATGCATTTTCCTACGTCGTTTAGCAAACAAAAGTAACAGACGGAAGACCCACTAAAGCGTCGAAATTCAAAAAGGACATCGCCTTCCCAAGGCGTGCGCGCCTGTATTCTGGCGCCACCCTCAACGTCTACACCATCGCCAAAGAGAAGAAGGGGTTTATTGGTCCTTCGTTCCTTATATTTTGCTATAACATTCAGACCCGACCGCGGCGAATCCGACGTCGCGAATCCATACCGCAGGTTGGTGGAACCGTTGTCAATGACCAAGGGCGTGCGCTGTGAGCGATGCTCGTCGTAGGGACTAGGACTGGGTGGGAGCGCCGGGGGCACCGGGGACGGCATCCGCGTTATAGCATCCATTGCAGACGCGTTCGGCTGGCGGTCAAAGCGAGAGCTACGGTCTCCGGACAAAGCATGACCAAATACAGGTCGCTTCAATTCAAACCACTTCAGTCAGAATATTGAAAATCCACATTCCGCGCCAGGAAAATGACCTCTGCGTCTCTCGATCTGATATTGGCCTCTACACTCATATCTCAAGGTGCAGAAGCAGCAAGTTCTTCTCCGCTACTCTTCGCTCGCTTTCTCAATCGATCTCGCCAACATAGAAAGTATACAAGGCAAAATTATCCTCGGACCCGTCAGATTCTGAGATCCTCTTGAAACATCGCTTTCGCAAAGGCTATCGGCACCCTACTTTGGATGGGTCGTTGACGCGTGCACGCGTCGCTGGTGAAGCACGAGCGCTTTTGAAGTGTCTCCGGTATATCTTTTCTGGCTTTCCATGCTGTAATTCAATGCAGTTCAGAGCGGGGGTTAATGTTCCTGGCGTTCGTATGGTCGATGCAGCAGAGGGTGTGCTAGGAATCGAATGGATCCATGGGCAGAGTGTACGGAAACTTCTTCCCGGAGGCGCCGGGGAAGACGAAGACGCGTCGGGAGACTCTGAACCTGAGGCAGCCGATGCATTGAGGGAGTATGATATACCAGTGGGTCTGTTGTTGAACTATTTCCCTTCGTTCATGCCGCTTACTTTCAATCCAGACGCCCTCATGCAACTCATTGGCCAGGAGATTGCCAAAATGCATTTGGCGGATGTAATCCACGGAGACCTTACAACGTCCAATATGATGCTTCGGCATCCATCTTCATTCAAGTCTCGTCACCCTACCCTTTCCACAGAATTAGTAGGCGTTTTCTGTCTCTGTTCATTTCTCGGCGATAACGTTCCAGGTATTGATCGATTTTGGGCTTTCATTCCACTCAAGTCTCGTCGAAGATAAAGCCGTCGACCTCTATGTCCTCGAACGCGCCTTCTCGTCGACACACCCAGACTCGGAGCCGCTATTTGCGTCTGTTCTTAGGGCATACGAGCAGCGCATGGGAAAGGATTGGGCCGCTATTGGGCGACGATTAGAAGACGGTTTGTGACTTGTTTCTGCATATTCCGACTCATAGATGTCTTTATAGTCCGAATGCGCGGTCGCAAACGAAGCATGGTTGGATAATCCTGTAACATATTCGCCCAAGCCTCAGCAAATGTACACCACCAATGCGTCTCAATCTCAATTGCGCCCACCACGCTCATATCATATACATATCTATACTATACCGCTGATTATACAGCGCTCGCAAGTCCAATACAGTACACATCAAATCCCGACTCTTCTTCTAGGGGTCTGCGTCACTCTAGCACCAGCACCAAGACCAGAGTGCCTGGGTGTACCAGGAACGATAATTTTGGAGCTCCCGCTACTGGTCTTGGCAGCGAGAGCAGCTTCCGCCACCTGTCTTGCCGTCCTACACGATAAACCGAATCAGAAATCACAACGTAGTATTAGGATGATGCACGTACTCTTCCCGCTGACGCGCGATCTCTGTCTCCAATTCCGCTTTCCTGGAGAACTCGCGATCCGCTTGCCGCCGATTTCCTCGCTCGTCAAAGTTCTTTTCCTTGACGGAATAGAAGACGGAACCCAGCTCCGCTGAAACAAGTGCCACTGTCAATTGAAAGGTTCAGGCACAAGCAGAACGGCGTACCCAACCAGTAAGCATCGATTGAGGTAACCTGAGTCATGTATTCCTTGGATGTCAGGATGAGCTCGTGATAGATTACATATGTTGGGGTATCTGGCAACGCAAGTAAGTCAAGCGAAAGTATGAAAGGACGAGTGGACATACATCCGAGACCATACAAGGCGCTGGTAGGGTGCAAATGGGTGGGCAGTCCAGAACGGATATTGACGAATTCGCCAATACCCTTAGCGCGTGCGGCTTGATGGAAGTATCCCGCGCAAATGGCCTTCCTGGAGGAAAGTCAGATACGAATCCCATTGAATAAATTGGTGTGGACCAACCTCAAAACATCGAAATCAGTTCCAGCGGCGATGATTTCCATCTTCTGGAACTTCATGATATCCTCAAGCTGGGTCCGGACTTCCCTCGCTTTGCGCAGTAATTTAGGGTGCAAGAAATGCCTCATCGCCCAGTCGTCTCGATACCCGTGGCTCTTCCACTGGTTGAACACGTTCAAGAGCGTCAAATGGTCGCTCTCCGGAACGTTAAACTTCTCGCGAGCTGCGTCGGCTTCCTCCATCCTCTCCTTCGGCCGATAGAACACGCTCGGGACAGACAGCATGGACACAATGGTCAGCATCTCCGCTGAGCACTTGTATTCCACGGAGGCGATCAGCATCTTCGCCATCGATGGCTCCATCGGGAATTCATTCATCTTGCGACCGACGGGTGTCAAGTCGCCGACGTTGTCAAGAGCGCCAAGAACCCACAGTTGGTACATGGAATTCAGGATATTGGACTATGCAATAAGCATTAGCACGAAGTCGATGAAGACATTGGATGAGGAAGGGTTTACCTGGGGCGGTGGATCCATAAAGTCAAACTCGAGCAAGTTCTTGACGCCCAGGCCCTTGAGGAGTAAGACCGTGTTCGCCAAGTTGGTACGCTGAATTTCGGGAATCGTGCTTTCGAACAGCTCGTTCCGGTACGCCATCTCGGTGTACAACCGATAACAGAACCTCCAGGAAAGTCAGCATATGAAAGACACAATGGGGTCAACATACCCGTTCCCTGTTCTCCCCGCACGGCCGGTGCGTTGGTTGGCGTTCGCCTGGCTGATTGGTGTAATCTGAAGGGCGTCCATACCGACCTTGGGGTTGTACACTTTGAGCTTTGAATAACCAGCGTCGACGACGTATAAAATTCCGTCCACTGAAGAGGAAACGATCATCAGAACGGAGCGGTGTGTATATCCGAGAAGGATAAACAAACCTGTCAGAGAAGTCTCCGCGATATTTGTGGCTACTATAACCTTCCTGCGCCCATCAGCCGTAGGCTCAAATATCCTGGCCTGTAAATCTGCGGGCATCTGCGAGTAAATGGGCAAGACGGCTAACGGAGCCGGGTCGATGAGCTGTGACAATCGTTCTATGAACCACGTCAGTGAGGGCCCCCCGCCCTTCCAGGGAAGTAGCAGAACGAACCATTAACGACCTGGCACGTTATCTCGATATCCTCTTGACCCGTCATGAAAACAAGGATATCGCCAGGTGGAAGCGAGAGATGAATCTGGAGGACTTGCTTGACAGCACTGTCGACGTAGTCCTCGCAGGGCGATTTAGAATGGAATGTTTCCACTGGGAAAGCACGACCAGGGATCGTATATGTCGGGGCGTTTCCATAGAATGAGGAGAACTGACATGCGTCAAGAACAGTTTCATGTCGCAAAGAGAATCCTACCTTGTCCGCATTCATCGTCGCCGACGTTACAATGAGTTTTAAATCTCGTCTGCGCGATAAAACTGCGGGAACCATTAGTTACCGGAAGGAACAATCGCGCGAAATAACACACTCTTTCGGAGAAGACCCATCAGCACGTCGGTATTCAGAGACCGCTCGTGCGCCTCGTCGAGGATGATAACGGTGTAACGATCCAGATCGCCTTCATTGAGTGACTCGCGAAGGAGAACGCCATCCGTCATGTCTATACGCAAGTCAAAAATGAGCACAATTGTGAAGGAGGGGACTCACATTTGATCTTCGTATCAGCGGAAGTGCAATCCTCGAAACGAATGGCATATCCGACAGTAGAGCCTAATTTGCACTGCAAAGAGTCAGGGAGTGGAAGAACAAGAAACGAAACGGCAGTACCTCCATCTCCTCGCTGACACGCTTCGCGACCGACATGGCAGCGACACGCCGAGGCTGAGTGCAGCCAACCAAGCCATGCTCGCAGTACCCATCCTCATACAGGAACTGTGCCAGTTGGGTTGTCTTCCCGGATCCAGTCTCACCGACGACAACGATGACTTGATTCTCACGAATAACCTTCATCAGCTCCTCTCGACTGGCGAACGCCGGGAGATACTCCCTCTGCTCCCTTAGGGTCCGAGTTTTGGCGAACGTGCTGACGCCCGCCGAGGTCTTCAGGTGTGTCGCGAATTTAGAGTCGCCTTTGTAATCCTCCTTGATTCCAGCAGCCTTTTGCTCCCGCTCCTTTCGCTCCGCCTCAGCTGCAAAAGGAAAACGGAGACTACGTGAATGTCGAGACTCTGACTTGGGCTCCAAAACCCAATCAAATCAACGCACCTTCGGCATCGGCTTCCTCATCTTTCACGCCCATTATGTTCCCCAGTGCGGTTCCACCGAGCGCAGCCAGCTTCGCAGCGGCTTTCGCGCGTTCAGCTTGCTCTCGCTTCTCCTTCACGAGGGCGCTACCTTTCCTGGAGAAGACAGCCATATCGCTCGTTGGGTCGCGAATGGGATTGATGGGGGCAAGTTGTTTGGTAAATACAGTGCGCCCATCGAGGAATGGCGGTTTCAGGTCATGAACCATGACGTGGACGGTGGATTCCGACTCGTCTTCAAAATCCATGTCCACGGCTTTGCGGGTAGCAACTCCGGAAGTAAGCATTCGATTGGCTTCCCAAAGGTCGTTGTCGGCATTCTGTGAAGAACAACGTGAGATACAGGCTGAAGGAACCGTCAACGACATACGTATTGTGCCTGCTTTGCGGAGATTTTTTTCTGGAAAGATGATTGAGGAAATATAAGGAGGCCATGAGGCGGACGACCCACCACTTGTTTGGTCGCCATTTGAGCACTTTGGAGGGCATTCAAGTCCTCGTATTGAGAAAGAGGATTATGCTCCTCGTCTCCAGCAACCCCACCCTCCTCCGCACCGGTGTACCAGTCACGGTCCAACCTGACCTGTTCCTCCTCCCATTCTCGAGCATCGAGACCGAAAGCAGATTCGGGGCTACTAGCTCGTACGTTTCGAGGCGTAGGAGCATCCCATCCACGGTTACCGGCTCCTCCCCAGCCAGAGTTTTCCTCGCCAGGTCGACGAGGTGTCGAGTCCCAACCCACATTAGGCACTCTGACACTGGGTGCGTCCCCGTTTCCCCTCACCGTGCGCGGGGTAGCATCCCAGCCGCGGCCATTATCAGAATCGCGCTGTGCGCCCCAGCCGCGATCTCGATCACGATTTGAACGCCGTTGGAAATCGCCCAAGCCTTTCGGGGCATCGTCCCGACGTTCATTGGCAGCTGTGATGCCCTCTGTAATCCTGTCAGAAAATCCTAATAGAAATGGGGTGAAGAGGCTACAACCTCGCTGCTTCTCTTTGTTCCGTCTATGCTCTTCCAACCGCTTGCGCGCGATTTCCGACATGCCTCCAGGATGTGAGGGCGTTTCCGCACCCCGCTGGCGTTGGTTATCAGATCGTACAGGCAAACTCGGGACTGTGGGGTCGATAAGCTGAAGTAAAGCATAGAAAAAAAATCGACGCACCCTTGAAAACCGGCTCGGAATCGTCTAGACGTGGTTTCTTGCGGCTACCTTGGTCATTCCCATTGGCCGCAGCTGCACGCTTTTCCTGAGCGAGCCGATCGAGCCCAAGTATCGAAGTGCGGGGTGTAGGAGGCTCGAGGGGTTTCGCTGGTTTCCGGAACGTATGGCGCTATAAACGTTGGTCAATTCTGAGGAACTGGACGCAATTGTTTTCACGCACAGCATCCGTCCGCATCATCAGTCCTCCAGGTCGCGGAGGTTCTGGCTCGAGAACATCCGAGTCGTGGACGGTTATTCCTTCAACTGGCTGTGGAACGACGCCGGTGGCCTCCTGCTTTGCATGCAACAATATTTCTGCATGCAGCTCTTGTAGAAAAGAGTCCTGAAACTTGCCAAATGCCCGCGCCGCTGCGTATGCACGGTCAGAACGAGAAATAAGTGGATTGGCAAGTAACAGGACGCACCTTTGACAAAATCTTCAACCGAGTTGGTTTTGGCGATATCCGTTACCCGCTGCGCGAGTAAGTCATTGGGATTGAGGGTATTGAGAGCCCTGGAAAGCTTTATGGCGAGTTGATGGTTGAAGTCCGTCATAAAAAGCTAAGGCTTATGTAACCCGCCTCTATCTCTGACTCTTTACTCATGCCGGACCACAGTGCGTTCAATGCGCTCGGTGTACTCAGATTCTAACGCTTCAAAAAGCTCAATATTCCCCAGCGGCGCGTGCGCCACTCATTAAATCCCCAAGTCTTCGTGTCCCGCGTCCAGTAAATTCAGGCTTGAAGCTCTGTATGCTAATTATGTTGAATGTCATCTAGATACTCCTTCCTCCGGACATTCATCCACTACCGGACTCTGTAACGCCCTATGTAATTTTCATTCTTTACCAGTCTTGATATTAGCTGAACTTGGTGCTAGTTCGTTTATCCATTCACGCTCGAACCACACATCTTGACGCTCGAATCATCGCGGCGCAGCACGCTGGAATCGCACGCAATGCGACGGGAGGAATACCTCCGTTCCCGGGCTGACGAGAAGGAGCGGCGGAAGCGCGATGCCCTGCGCCGCATTGCTCCAGGTTTCGAGCCCGAAGGCCATTTGTTGGTCCCGACGAAACGATCGTCGATTATTGCTCCCGCCCCAGCTATAGCCCCTCAACCTCCTCGGTCGGTCATGGATGAATTAGTGGACCAGCTGGCGGCTTTGGACTCGGCTTCTTCGAATTCTCCCTCAGCAGGGCCAACATTGTAGAACGGAAGGGACAATGTATTCGCACATTTGTATTTCTAACGATGTAAGTGGGGAAGGAAATGATTTCCTAGTATTTTGCCCCGACCATCACCGTCTGTCTTTGCTCTTCGATACGTCATGCAACATACTATCACAGCCTGCATTTCGCGGCCACGTTACTTAACGCAGGCCACTGAGGGGGATTTTTCTGGAATAACGTTCGCCAGAACTTCCAAATAGGAAAATGGCTCAGAAAACAAGCTCTCTCGACCCAGTCGTTACTGAGGAGCTTTGACTGTAATCCTAGATCAGACTCGCAAAAGGACGGGACATACGGGCGAACAGCACCTCAAAAAAAAGTGCTCCGCCTCTCCTTCCGCCCGGCTCTGCGGATCGCTCGAGACCGGTTCAGGGAGCCCTTCTTCCCCGCAACGCGGTCATTTCTTTCTTTGACTTCAACAATGTCTCTCTCCGTCACACTTCTCTTCATGGCCACCGTGGCGTGGCCAGTGAGGAGTGGACGCGGGCCTTCCGTTGCACTTTTGTGCCTGGGAGAGAGAGCCGGACATTGCGTTGGCGTTGGCGCCTCGCTCTCCCAATGCCGGATCGTCGCAGATTCCGAGCAACGGGTTGGTAGAGCTGGGCGTACGACAATGGGAGAGCGCGCCGGGGAGGGTGCAGAGGTGTGCAAAATAGCTGTCGACGTCGGCTTGAATTGGCGGACGACAGTGCGTAAAGATGACATGGTGTTGGTTGTATGTTCACTGGTGGAATGTTGATGAGAAAGAGGTTTATGCGAACGGCCTTTTATACTGTTTGGATGGGGATTGTCTCACCCAACATACTCCTAAAATTCGAAAAGTCTCAAAGTTCCGCAGTGCTTCCGCGGAACAAATTGTCTCAGGCAGAGTCTGGGCTGGGCTGGACTGAGCTAGACTCAGCCTAGGCAGGAGAACGCGAGGAGGAAGTGCAATATCCTGTCTTGGATCTCGCTCATATGTATGTTCAAAGAATCAAGGAGTCATCGATCGCCATTGGAATCATCCAAAGAGCAAACCGCCTAGGAAATCATAAAGACCCGGCTCGAGGTATCGGAGTATAGGAAAGAAATATCTTCAAGCTGCTGCAGAACGCGACGCGCGAAGAGCGAAAGCTAATTGGAGAACGCGTTGGTCATGTGACCCTGCCGCGAAATTGGTTCAAGTCTCGCGATGCCCAGCAGTAAACCTCCCGCCTCTCAATCGCCCAGCATCCCGCAATCGGCGCGCTCAGGCAGTCCCACAAAGGACATCTCCGGTCTTCCTCAGGCAAACTACTCCTATTATCGCGACGTTCATATGGATACCGCCAAAGGGCTAACTGCCGCAGGGTTCCCGGATGTTCGCATGGCCACCGCCAAAGCTTTTCCAAACGATATCATGATGGAAACAGCAAAGGGCGGAAAGACGATGAAGGCCGGCGGATTTCAGATCTGGGAGCTCGAGCTGCTCGACAATCCAGAAGTCAAGCGCAAAGCTACAGTTGCTCAGCTATGTGCGTCCTCTTTCACGAATTTTGAAACTCTTCAAATCGTTGACTGCCATGGGTCAGATTTCCTCGATTATTACTTCCAGACGCTAGGATATCTGCATTCGCGTAAAGAACGGCGTGCAAAATTCGACAAGGACACCGCTGAGCGCGATCTCAAGCCGACAGAGCACGCAAAGGAGTTCAAGTCATACTGCGGCCGCGAACGCGTCCTCTTACGTCGGCGGCGGACTAAGCTCCGCGTCGACCAGTTCCACATTATCGCTCAGGTCGGCCAGGGCGGGTATGGCGAGGTCTTCTTGGCCCGGAAACAGGAGACGGGCGAGGTCTGTGCATTGAAGAAAATGCGGAAGCGGACATTGTTCAAGATGGACGAGGTACACATGTTTCTTGGATTCCATTCGCGTCGTTTACGGGTTTGGCTTTCAGATCCGCCATGTGCTGGTCGAGCGCGACATTCTCACTGCGACCAAAACTCCTTGGCTCGTGAAACTTCTCTACGCCTTCCAGGACCCGCAATACGTCTATCTTGCCATGGAATATGTCCCCGGTGGCGACTTCCGCACGCTCCTGAATAATTCTGGAGTGCTCAAGGAGGAGCATGCTCGCTTCTATATTAGCGAGATGTTCGCCGCTGTAAACGAACTGCACAAACTCGGTTACATTCACCGTGATCTCAAGCCCGAGGTGCGTCCCGTCATCGCCTTTGGATCACCATTCATAATTCTCGTTGTTAGAATTTCCTGGTCGATAGCACTGGGCACGTTAAGCTCACCGACTTTGGTCTTGCCACCGGCGCCCTTAACCCTAAACTTATAGAATCATTGAAAGTCAAGGTGATGCAGCACGGTGTTCTTTGTCGCATCCATATTTAACACTTTGCCCAGCTCGACAAAGTTAAAGATAACCAAATCGTCCACCGATCTACCATTGAACGCCGCTCCATCTACCGCTCTATTAGAAATGAAGACGCCCGCTACGCAGACTCCATCGTTGGATCCCCGGATTACATGGTGTGTTCTGTAAATTTCGTCAGGACACGGCGACTGATTACGCTGCAGGCACCCGAGGTCCTTCGCGGAAAACCGTATAACCATTCGGTCGACTACTGGTCCCTTGGCTGCATCCTCTTCGAGTTCCTCGCAGGTTTCCCTCCCTTCAGCGGTAGCACCCCTGACGAAACCTGGACGAATCTGAAAAACTGGTCGACCGTCCTCCGCCGTCCCGAGTACGACAAGCCTGAGGACCTTGTCTTCAATCTCACCGACGTTGCATGGGACGCCGTCACCTGGTGAGTCTCCTCTTCTGCTCTCAGCCTTATTCCTAACCACTCGCTCCCCTCAGCCTCATCGCGCATGCCACCACCCGCTACTCGTCCATCGGGCAGGTTAGCGCACATAACTTCTTCACCGGCGTCAACTGGGACGACCTCCGCTCCGTCAGCGCGCCGTTCGTGCCCGCGCTCGACTCGGAGATCGACACTGGGTACTACGACGACTTCACCTCGCTCGAGGACATGGCCAAGTACGCTGAGGTCAAGGAGAAGCAGCGGAACGTCGACGCGGTTAAGGAGAAGGAGGAGCCGTTTAGCCGCGGCGTCTGGGTCGGGTTCACGTTTGGGAAGAATGGTCCTGGGCGCCAGACGGGGTTGGGTGGAGGGAGCGGGTACGACGATGGGGCGCTTGCGACGATATTCTAGGCACCCAAGGGTGGTGTCTGGGCCTGGCTTTGTGACTGCAGAGGATTTGTTTTGTTACCCATTGGAACCGCACGTAAAAATACCCTGTATACTTTTGTCTAATTATGGCGCCTGTGTTCGTAGCTCGTTATATGTTGCGTAGCGCAGGCGGGTTGCTGTATAGTCATAGTAATTGATTTATAGCAACAATTTGGCGACGAGTGGCAACCATGCGGCGTTTGGTGGGTCAGTATTGACGGCGCATTTTGTTCCATGGCATGTTTGGAAGATCTGCAAATTCACGAGGGAGCGCTTCCTAAATTTAGATTCGCATACAAGTACATAAACCATAGATGTTACATATTGCGCTTGATTTCTGTTCGGGTCCTAGTTCAAGTCCATCAGCGGTCGCCGTGACAAGAACGAAGGAATAGACATACAAAATAGAATGTGAAGGTGACGCGGGGTAACTCGGGAGATGCTAAGCTCGCAATTGAGCGTGAGCGGGGAGGGAAGGTCGGGGTGTGCGGCGGGTCGAAGTGGCAGTGGGGTGGAGTGAATTCGATGTGAAGGATGCATCAGGTTGGGGAAAGCGGACGAGGGTCGGGGCGGTGGCTACGCTTGAGAAGCTTGGCACTCGCTGTCTCCTGGCCTCCATGGCGGATTTGCCACTACTCCTGAGAATACCACTGTGCACCGTGTCAATATTTCTGATCGTCGCGGTGTATTCCTTTTTGCGTCGGCGACGCTCCTTGTCCAAGGCAGTGGCAGCTGCCATCTCTGGAGACACGTAGAAATTGCCAGGGCAGCTGGGATGCCCGCAGCGATGGTTGCCGGGTGTTGTACAAGGACGATTAGGGAAGCCGCAGAATTCGATGTCGCATTTGGGGTGAAATGGGGAGGGCCATTTTTCAGGGTGGTAGTCTTGGAAGGGCACACCGGTGTACGCCGTAGGATCGTGGCGCTGATGGAAGCGGATAAAGGCATCGTGCTGCTCCGAGATTTTTTGCGCCCTAATCGCCGCCGCCTTTCTGGCACCTTTGCCACCATCCACGAAATTTTTCAGGGCAGCTGAATTTTTTTTATTGAGTGAGAGCGGGGAGAAGAGGGACGAGTGAGTCGTACCAAACATAGAGTCCGGAATTATTGGGGAAAAGTCGAAATTTAAATATTGCAAGATATCGCCAGTGTGAATGAAAGTGGTGAGAGGTGTCCTACCAATGCGAACGAACCAGAGGGGATTATATATGCCCAGCAGGGATGGTGGCAGGACTCGCATTCCCATATTCGGCACGGACAATGGAGTCCACAAAGGAAGAGACGATGTGGCTTTGGAACGATCTCAAAGCGTTCCAAAGCGTCCGGAACCAAATTTCCAATGCCACTGCACTTGAGATGATGGTTGCAGGCGCCACAGACAGAAAATATTGATAGCGAGACACTGGCAAGAAAGCAGCAGGGCAGCGTTCAAATCACCGCAACCAAAATCACGGTTCAATGCAAGCGAATAAAAGCAAGGAGACACAATACTCCAAGGGCCGTTAACGCAGGAGAACTGTTCGAAAAACATATAAATTCCATTGCATGTCACCCGACTTACATGAAATATCCAGAGACTCTGAGGCTGAGACAAGCGGAAAGCTTGCAGGGAGAGTGTTCCGGAAATAGCCGCAAATTACCAAAACGGGAACTCGAACACGATCACGTTTTTCGTTTGTTGGCTCTTTCCTCCTTCACGTTATGGCCACTGTAGGCTCGGTAACACGTCAAATAGCGGCTCTTGAGCTCTCTGGATCCAGCTCCCGCTCAATAGCGCCCTCATCATCCATTGCGAGACCCACCCACACCAAGACCGCGAGCCAGCCGAGTGTCGCAAAACTTCTAACGAAATTTGCGGCCCCAATTCTGAATCCAAGCCAATCTAGCTTGGCTAACCTTCCCCCTCCACCTCCTCGGAAGGATAAAGACGCGGCGGCGACGCAGCCACCCGTTGATATCGGTCGATATGACGGGGGGTTGGAGCTTGAGAATGAGGAACGAGGCGAGGTGATATCGGGAGATGCCGCTGCTGAGCTGGCGCTCGACTCTAGTCTGTCGCGGTATGTCTCAAAATTCAGTCTGTTGTTGTATTGACCGATTTTGGGTAGGACGTATCCGACACAGGAGTGGTCTTTGCACTCGTTCGACATGGGTCGACCTTTGGGGAAAGGTGGGCGTCGCCATCACCTCCACACTCAAAGCTTGAAATTGTGGTCCAGGTAAATTCGGCCGTGTATACATGGTCCGAACCAAGACGGCTCCCAACTACATCTTGGCGCTCAAGACCCTCTACAAGTCCGAGCTCGTCAAGAATGGAGTCGAGAAGCAGACACGGCGCGAGATCGAAATCCAGCAAAACTTGCGCCACCCGAACATCATCCGCCTCTACGGCTTCTTCCACGACGAAAAGCGCATCTTCCTGATGATAGAGTTCGCTGCCAAGGGTGAATTGTACAAGCAGCTCAGCAAGCACGGATGCTTCACCGAAAAGAGGAGCGCACGGTATATCGACCAGATGGCCGATGCGCTCATCTACCTCCACGGGAAGCACGTCATCCACCGCGATATCAAGCCCGAGAACTTGCTTATCGGCATGAACGGCGAGCTCAAGATCGCCGACTTTGGTTGGTCTGTACACGCGCCAGGGCTGCGGCGTATGACTTTGTGTGGTACGCTCGATTATTTGCCGCCCGAGATGGTCGAAGGGAAGGAGCACAATGAGAAGGTCAGTCCGCGCTCCTTCTCGATTTCGTTCCGACCTAACTAAGTACAGGTGGACCACTGGGCTCTCGGGGTGCTAACCTACGAATTTATGATTGGGGCACCTCCCTTCGAGGACCGTTCAAGCGTGAAGAGTATGTGCCACTTTCTTGGTTATTCCCACATGGACGGCTGACTCCTCCAAGACACCTACCGCCGAATTGCTCGCGTCGACCTCAAGTTCCCACCCAGCATATCGGTTGAGGCCAAGGATCTCATCTCAAAAGTTCGTATCTTTTTCCTTGGCGCCGGACCCACCCACTCACCTGGTCTTTGACAGCTTCTGCAATACGACCCCCAGAAACGCGTTGCGCTGACCGAGGTTCTGCGTCACCCGTGGATTGTAAAATACCGGCCGCAGGGCACCGTCCGCCAGAGCGGTGTTTAATTTATTTGTGCTGTATAGACTGGCAAACTCACTTCTCATCTCACTACCATCTGTACACGCTGGCATTGACCCATATGTTTAATTTATTATAATCTCTTGGATGAAAAATCGTGTGGAACAATTTCAAGTTACAAGAGGTGGGGTAACGGCAGAGTCCGGCCCGGAAACGACTCCCTCTTATCTTTCTTGTGTCTTCCTGTCCCCTTCGCTCTTGTTCACAACCAGTCGCTGCAGGGAGAAACTATGGCTGCCACTCCCTTCCCCATGGATTCCGTCTTCCCTCAGCAAATGGAAAGAACCAAAGGAATGTCGATAACCCAAATCAAACAGCTCGTCGCGGAATCGGATTCCAGAGTGGTTTCTCTCCGAGACGAGATTGTGGCTCTCACCGACCTATATACAGTAATCGCGAATTCGCTACCGCTGCTGCTCTCCGTTCCCTTGTTGCGCCGATTCGTACCCTTCCGAACGAATTGCTTGCAGAAATCTTCTTGCTCACGATTCGCGATTCCGAATCGGACGACTCTGAAACCATCCAGAAATCTTCACGGGGCATCCAGGACGCCTATCGCTTCACACGGCGATCATTTCATAATTTACCCTTATGAACCCCCAGAAATGTTCACAGATCCAAGACGCCTATCGCGTTTCGCATGTCTGTCGTCATTGGAGGCAGGTTGCGATAGACACCAGGCGACTGTGGACCGCGCCTTTAGAGGTGGCTTTGCCCCGGTATCGTCGCCCGGCTCCCGGCGACGATGGGGTGGAAGCCTATGTCGACGGTTTGCGAGCGTGGCTCGCGCGCTCGGAACCGCTCTCCATTCCCATTCACATTACTGGGCTCGACAACGAGTCGTGGGGCACCGATTCCGGCTCTCGTGTGACTAATGCACTGCTACAGAGTGCTTCCCGATGGCGGTCGTTGCGATTCGCCCCCTTTGCACCGGGCTGGCTTCTCCAGCGCCTTATTGGGAGGCTGGACTCTTTGGAGGAATTGGAGTTGCGGCGCACGGTCGGCGACAATAGCATACCTTTGGCCCCCGCAACAATACTGTGCTTTACAGTTGCTCCTTGCCTTCACAAGTTGACCATTAATCCGGATCCGGACATTCGGCCACTTCCCATTCCATGGGTCCAGCTCACCGATATCACTCTCACCGCCGCCATCTCATGCGAGGTTTTCCTCGATATGTTTTCGCATTGCATCAATGTCGTCCGAGCATCCGTTATCATAACTGGTTCATCTCCGCGAGCCGCAGCCGGTGTGTTGGCACTGGACCACCTACAAGTCCTTTCTGTCAGTTGGGCCACCAGTCACGCTGATTTTGGCATGCGATTCCTGGACTACTTCTCCGCTCCGGCTTTGGATAAACTTCACCTGCGATTCATGTTCAAACAGGATACGAAGTGGAGGGAAGCCACATTCGCAGCCTTCCAGGGACGCTCGCCGAATATTACCAAACTCAAGATCAGCGGCAGCGGCTTGTCCATGAAGTCCGATGCCCTTATAGTCACCTTGCAACATGCACCGTCCCTGACACATTTGTCTGTCGACGATTGCTGCGGTACCATTGACGACGTGCTTCTCGGTGCTCTCCGCTTCACCGATGAGGTGGAGCCTCTCGTGCCACACTTGCATAGTCTGACCCTCGCCATATCAAAACCTGGATTTTCACATGAAAAACCTTTGGCAAATCTGATTGCGTCGCGGTGGTGGACGGATGCGGACCTGATGTTGCGCTCAGAGGCGCTCATCGTCCACCGCTGGAGACAGATAAAATTGAGGGACGATTCGAACCATTCCAGGCGAGATTCGGGCTTCAAGCCTGGTCCAAAATTTCGAGATAGGATGAAGGAGTTGCAGCAGACTGATCTTGCTGTTGACTTGGTACAGTACAGCTCATGGAAGTCGGAAGGCGAGGTCTGGTAGTGTAGTGTCAAATCACAAGACGTTTCTCGATCTGCCACTTCAGAGTGTATTGTGGACCAGCTCAGCCTCATTTATCGCTCGAATCATTGGCCGACAATGGTTTATGGACCGCGCGGATTTTTCACAAGTCTTGCCCCGTTAGAATTCTCCATTTTCCAAGTCCTGTGCCGAGAGGCGACAGCGTTGATATTTCCAAGTTCGCCCGCCTCGAAACCTTGCATGGTTTCCAGAAGTGAGACTCTCCCGAGCGCCTACTCACGGTCCCACACGGCGTCACTCGGTGTCAATTTTCATCCACTTCTTCCCATTGCGTGAGTTTTGCGAGATCCGAATCAAAATTACCTAAAATGGACTGTGGACGAGTTCAGCCTGATTCAGCGCTCAGACTAAGCCCGCTCACACCGAGTCAGCTACTTGGCCGAAATGCATCTGGTGGTGCTCCTGGCTCATGTACAAGACGCAGTCGAGTCGTTTGATCAGATCATTTGCTACAAGCTTCATGGACTCGGGACGTCACGAGTTGAATGGTTTGATCATGGATTGGTATTCGACTATCATTTGCCACAAGTTTTGGGATTCGGAACGTTACGGATTCTTTGAAAGCTGTTGCACAGCGTTGGCCATCAGGGTTTAAAGCCACTCGAGAATAAGGTATCGAGCATTATGACTTTTCACCCATACAATTTTCTGGGACTGCGCCAAAAATATACCTTCCTGTTTGCCTAGCATGGACACCTTCAACAAGTTAGCGATCTATCTGTGGGCTTTTTCATTCCTCCCGAATGCTCTTGCATCCTACTGTGCCAAGTAGGTATTTTTCTTGTATTTGCGAACAAGCCTCATGATATATCTTAGCGGTGTATGTACTACGGGCTCCGATCCAACGGGAGTCATAATAGGTCTTGCAGTTGGGGGTGGTGCGTAATTTTCATGATTTTTCTGCAGCCCTCTGAACCGCGAGGAAGTCGTAATAGTCTTCGTCGCTATCATAATCATCAATGTATCTCGGGGCAACCAGAGGACGTCTGTTCAAACCATCCAGCTTACCACTGCAACCAGACAACACAATCACTTTTCCCTCGGCGGCTCATACATCTCACCATGCCCAGCAAGCGGTAATACAAAACAATCGGTTCGGAGGTCGGGCTGGTGAACCCGCATCCATCTCACCATGCCCACCGTATGAGCCTCCACCACCCTTCCCCGCAGATGCAGATTATCAACCCCGGAATGTAATAGTATAATGAAAGCTTAAGGTGGAAATGGGCGCCTCGCACTAGCGATGTGACGGGCTGAAAACCAAGAAACAGACAGTTTCGATCGATGTACAGTCCATACTGGTTGCTCTAGTTTGATTATATGGCAATGACTTCTGAACGATCTTTTTATTTGACGATATTTCAATAAAGTACTGCATCCATGCCTTTTACAAGTCCCATGCCAGCAGGCGAGAGCATTAATATTTTCCAACCCCGCCCGCCTCGAAGCCTTGAGATGTTTTCGGAAGAGACTCTCCCGGGCGCCTATCCAGGGTCCCACACGGCATCGCTTGGTGTCAATTTCCATCACTTCTTCCCGTTGCTTGAGTTGTGTGAGAGTTGGATCAAAATTACCTAAAATGGACTGTGGACGAGTTCTGCCTGATTCAGCCCTCGGACAAAGGCTCGACGTTGGCCGCTTATACAGACCACAATACGGCCAAGAATACGTCTATTGAGGCTCATATACGACACTTGAATGGTTTGAACTTTGATCAGATCATCCAAGTTCCGGTTACAGATAGAGTCTTTGGAAGCTGTTGCACAGCGTTGATACTCATGATTTAAAGCCACTCGAAAATACATTATTTATGACTTTTAGCCCATACTACTTTCTGCGACCGCATTGAAGTCTACCTCCTTATTTCGAGTTACCCAGAATGGACACACTCAACAAGGCCACAATCTATCTGTCGGCCTTTTCATTCCTCCCGAATGCCCTTGCATCCACGTATTGCGCCAAGTAGGTGTGTTTTTCAGGATTTACAAACCGGCCTTGGAATATTTTAGTAGTGCATGTACTTCAAGTTCCGATCCATCAGGACTCATAATAGGGCTTGCGATCGGGGGTGGTGCGTATTTTTTATGATTCTTCTGCAGCACTCTGAACCACGATGAAGTCGTACTAGTCGTCGTCGCTGGAATAATCATCAATGTATCTCGGGGCAATCGGAGGACAACTGTTCAAACCGTCCAACTTACTACTACAGCGGACAACACGATCACTTTCCCCTCGGAGGCGCATACATCTCACCACCATGCCCATCACATGCATCATATGCATCATATGCATGCACATCACCACGACCACTCCCAGCAGGTGGCCATGCAAAACAATCAGTTTGCAACTGGGAATATGGGGATGCCGATGTAACAGCATGATAGAGGTGATAATGGGGTACATCTACTACTTATATTGATGCGACGAGTTGAAGATCAAGATCCAGATAATTTCGATTCACGTGCAGTACTACTAGTAGTTCAGTTGTAATTCCTGAACCGTTTTCTGCGAAATGCCTGTGGCCAGGTGAATGGCAAAGCGAATGAAGGTTCATCGGGTGATGAACAGGGAACTGGTGCGAAGCAAAATAATCTCAACAACTTTCTGAGGTGAAATGTCGTAGTCGGAGTGTCCAGAGTCCGGACTGAGTCAAGTGTGTCCGTCCAAGAGTTCTTGAGGAAACACATCAAATCGAAGACCGTTGTTGTCCGAGGAATGTGAGTTGAAAAATTTCGAGTGTAAAAGGCAGGAGACACTTCTCGGTCTTCTGAGCCATTCATTGCATTTGAGAACAGATCCAGCCCGCTTGACGAGTTGCGTGTCATCTTGAAGGCCTTGAGTGTTGCGCAAAAAGGCTGCTGAATCAAAAGATGCCACGGGTAAAGCAGCATGAAAGGCAAGAGGAAAGGAGAGCAATATCGACCAGCCTTCCCATTTGCGGAGTAGGTACTTTGTATCGGATTTCGAGGACATCATTGTCTTCAACCAAGCAAGAATTAACCTGCGAATTGAGTCCGCGGAGCGGACAGGAATATACCGCAACGTTTGGTCCTTGTTACTTGGAAGGTCACAGAAGGGAGTTAGTCTTCAAGTTAGTCAGCAGGAAGGGTCCAAGTAATATCGGCGGTTAGGTGGGGGTTTGGGATCCCAAATTGTAGCGGGGTGAATGGAGATTACGCGATATTATATCTCAAGTGCACAGTATCGATACGAGAACTTGCTCGCCGATTCCGCTGTAGAATTCGAGTGCGTTCACGGCAAGTGGTGGTGCACCGCAAGTTGAAGTTCACGGATCAATCTCTGTTGGAGTTTCAAAATTTGAACTTGTCCTCTGCGTTCACGGTCATGACCACTTCAACGATATCTGTTGCTGATAGACTTCGGATTGCGATAGTATGAAGACTTGTCCTGCTTTAAACTGCTCTCAGACTGCTTCAGGCATTGATGGCGCTGAAATTCAAACCACCAGACCAATCGTGTACAGGTAATTCGTCACTACTGTTTCAATCAAGCTCTCAGAACTCTGTAGCCTACGTCCTGCAACTTCGTGCCGCGTTTCCTCCTTCCACCCCGACTGCCCCAACGACGGACGGATCTTGAAAAACGCATGCTCTGGCCTTGGAGAATGAACTTGCTAGTCTGAAGCTAAAATACGAAGCAGAGCAAATCAGTGCGTTGTTTTTCATTCCCTTCGCTCTATTTTCCAACGAATGGTGACGAAGAAACTCTCGCAACTTCTTCGGCTTCCGTGAGCGATGCTGCACCCAGTAACAGCCAATCCGTCAAGCGGAAGCCGAAAAAGAAAGCAACCGTCAGCCCAGTGGTTGCTCCGCCGCATGTCGACCTTGAAACTGTCCTGGAAAGGCTCCGTGGTGGTGGTGCGTTCCACGTACCTCGTCCTTGTGCGTCTTCTCATCGACTGTAGAACCCGAATTCGCTGTCTTTCCTGCCTCAACCTCTCTATTCTCGAGTCTCTCCGTGTTCCAGGAGCTCACTTCCGCGTTACGATCGTCCGAAGTTGCTGTGACGGCCGCTCAACGGTCCCTTCTGCTATCCAGCACGAATCGAGCTCTTACTGGTCTCGCAAGTGTTCTCCATCCCATTCTGCGCTCTCCCAAAATCACCGTCGCCTCACAAGTCTCCACGCTCCAGACTTTGGCGATTCTCGTGAATGATCTTGTCTCTTCTTCCCTGCCCTTCCTGTTGCGCAAGCCCAAACTCCTAAACAAACTCCTGGACACGCTCCTGATGTCTATATTGAATCCTGTTGTCGAGCCGTTCTACCCTCTTTCCCGCCGTTATCTTACATTCCTCTTCCCCATCATGCCCCCGACAGCATTGCCCGTCGACATTAGATCTGAAATATTGCACCTTTTCCAAAGTGCGTTCAGCCCACTGGTTTCGGTTTCCTCCGCGTATGAAGTCGACCTACGGGCCACCATCGTCTTGGGCGTGCTACGGGAACTCGAGAATCTCTTACCTCCTCCATGACCCGATAACACTCGACCGGGCCGTACGCACACTCATCGTCTCGACGCTCTGGTCCGGAAGGATGCGCTGTGGTATCTGTTTACCATCCTTCACGTCGTGTTCTCTCCCGTGAAAGACCGCGCCAAGTCTGGATCGTCCACCGGCGCTATGGCTGAAGGCAAGATAGTCGACTCGTTTTCCCGAATCACCAACCGCTGTCGCAAGTTTGACGGGACGGATACATGTAATCTCTCGGAGCGAGATACCGATCCTGAGATGCCATCCAGGAGCTGTCCAAACTATCTCGACCTAGATGTCATAGACGAAGTGGGTTACCAGATGATTTTGGGCGCTATGGAGAGGTTTTGGCGATGAACGGGCGAACGTGAGTCAGGCCCGACCGTGTAATCATTTGCACCGATCTTGAACACAGGCAAAGAGATGGAATCATTCCCAACTTTTACGGCCAGTGTTATGAGTCGTTAGGATATGCTTCCCTGTGTCCCACTTACATGGACTTCTTGAACAGGCACGACGAAGCACTTCCTCTGTGGCGGCACCTCACGCAGGCCGTCTGTCACAACTGACATTTACTCCTATGGTCCTCATCCCCAATGTTCGCTGTTCTGACAGAAAATCCCATACCACAGGCCGTTCCGCTGGGCTTTCCTTTGTCTCGACCCAGATTTCTTTCTTTTTTCGAACCCGCGATGTGTATTTTCAATGAGCCGGCCAGAGTGGCCTGAATCTTCGAAAATTTAAACCTTGGATCGGACTCGTGAGTTATTAATCTGCAACTAATGGGGCCTGACTCCAAGTTCAGATCTGCTTGAACTGGAAAGTCGCCCAGCTGAATGGACCCGCCACTACTAGAAGATCTATTGATGCTGGTACTTATTACCGATCGGACGTGGATTCAATTCGGTGGAAGAATTCTTTCCCTAAGGCATCGCTTACCACCAGTTCCAAGTACCTTACGGCTCCCTCTTGTTCAACCGACTAGCTATAGTATGCCGTGTGCGTTTGCTAAGCCCACTACAGCTTTCCTCCCTTGATCCCCGGTCCTTGCGCTCTTTATCCCTTCGAAATCGAATCGCCTGCTTCTACCCTCGGACGTACGGCCTCCTATATAACTTACTGGGCCCCTTGCTCCGTTAAACTCAACAACTAAGCACCGGAACGGCGACCAAGGCACGTCCTCGTGCATATCCTCATTCCAATGACCTACAACCGTGGTTCATTGCCTCTCTGTCCCAGTTAGCGATGTAATCGGTCCTTGCTGGAGTGAGTACATTTTGCTCGGGCTGCTGCACTTGAATAATGGTTATTTGTTAGTACACAGAGTGTTGACTCTGCGTGCATGCCGCTGGACCCGGACTTCTTCGGGACTGAAAAGGAAGCTTAAACCTCGTAAATGTGCTTGTTCTATGCACTCAAAGCATTGACCGGAAACGGACGTCTTGAACTTGCAATGGTGATACTCGTAACTCGATTGGAAATTCCCAACGCTTAGAATAATTAAGACCACGACCTCAAGCTCAAACAATTATGGTGTCTGCGGCCGCTTGCTTCCTCTTTGCGCTGGCCATTGGTGGCTGGACATCCCTCTTCCTGCTACTTTACCTCCGGCATTCAACCACCTCGACATGCGCACAGCGTTCCCCTAATCAACATCCTTTTTTTACAAGTTTCAGCTCGAGTCTGATTCTGATTTCCGAGGGAAAGGTTCGTCTTTCATTCGATCCCGCGCGGAACCCGCTCCCCTCGCACTGATACCACAAGTACTCGAATCCTTCAAAAATGAGGAAGACGAAGACTGATTTTGATCAAGATAATTGCGGGCATCAAAGCGGGCTGGTCAGTTATAGTCGCAAAAGCGAACGATCTCTGGGAGATGTGTCCACGGAAGCGAGCAAGGCCAAAAACCTTGACGCAGTGGGGAATAAGAGGTGGGTAGTTTATTTATTAAAAATCACCCTCGATGGGAGCCTGGATAGGTGCCACTTGACGTTTGAACGTCCTTGTAAGTTGTTCCGCAGGGTCGGGAAATACTCAAATGATTAAGTACTTATTTTAACTGACTGATTTTAACTTGCAGGCCGGGAACCGGATGTTTCCTGGTTGGAGATGTCGTTCCTGTTCCTATCAAATCTCTGTTCTGCTGTGCTAAAGCCCGCTCAGGTGGTAGTGAGCCATCTGGTGCGTTGGAGCTTTGGAGCTGGAGCGCCTGAAGCTGGATCTGCGGACTCCAATCGTGTAAATTGCAACTTGATTGCAACGAATTGTTGCGGTCCCATTATGGAAACCATTTCATTCCCATTGCGTACTGTCTGCTTTCTGGAGCTATTCGTTGCTTCGATTGCTGATTGTCTGCCTAGCCCGAAGCCGTCTCACCATTTACTATTTCACTGGTTGATTTTTCTTTCGTACAGAGGATGACTTGAAAACATCACAAATGGACGACGGTCCGACCCGTATACTGGGAAAATTCGTCAGTATCAGCGTACTGGCTTCACAGCGAGCTAATTGTCTGCGACTTGAATCAACAAATATATGGTCGTATATTCAATCACGGATAATTCAATTGCAGTACGGGGCACTATCCAGCAGGAATAGTAATACACGACAAGGGCAGTCTCAACTTTCATCCAAAAAGAAAGAGCTAGGACGAGTATAGCAGTCATATTCTCAGCCTTGCGCAATGCGCATGCTGTGAACCCTCGTCAAGCTCCTGTAGTAAACTTTGCGTAATGAAGTGTTTTGTCCATGGAGGTATTGGTCGGCCGACAAATGTCAGGCTACCTCCATTCCCGAACATGCCCGAATTTACTAGAGCCATGTCCAGATCTGTTTTTGCAATCATCGCATAACAGGCCAGGTTTCATAGCTTCGTTGGACCCAAGTTGAATCAACCTTTGGCAGTATGTGGATATCTTGTGAGTTGCATCATGATCTTCAACCCAAAGGCCCCAAACTCTCTTTCAAATTTCAAACGAACTTGATTCACATGTTCTGTGGAGTATCCGCGCCAGCTGAAGCGTTCGCCACCGGCGAACACATCTGCGATATGTAGCAAGTAAGATTGCTTCCGTCGACATGGCAGCCGTGGATATTGAACTCAACATTAGCGGCGTGTGTTCAATGGCGGACCGGAGCGGCAACAGAATATAATCCTAGTTGTTTCCATGGAAACAATTGCGAGCAAGCGTTGGTCGCATACACCGTACACGGACGCGCTTCAGTTCCGCGTCAAATATTGGAGACCTGTTTGGGCCTTTTAAGCTGAATTCCAGAAGTCAAACGAGAATCATGAACCAATGTTTTGCACCTGATGAAACAATGACAAAGCCCCCCCCCCCCTTTTCCCCAACCCCCCCCCCCCCCCGGTCTTGTCTGCGTTGAGAGAAAAACAGAAATGTTTTTCAAACCTTGCAACCGAGCTCTGAATCTACACCATTCTCCTCGATCTCCCAGTCGACTACGGCGGTCGATGCTTCAATAACCCATCAAAGGAATTCTAATGTTGAAATCCCAGATTATCGAACGAAGCCCGTTGTGAACCGTGCCGAAATATGCCTTCTAGTCTCCGTTAAACCTAATCGGCCAAAAAAACAAAGTTCAGCAGAAGAAACGGAGATCATTGCAGTACTAGTTCATTGAAATCTGGGATAATGAGTGTTCAGCGTTGAACATTGTAGCACAAGCCGGTTGAACTTGACCTTTCCACCGATTGATATAGGAACCGGCTCTTGTATTGGGTATAGGTATCGTTCGTATTATCCATTCGAATTAATGCCGACAGCAGCGCTATAGCTGGGACTCGAGTGCAGGGTCAATCCCTTACATTTACATGATGCTGAACATCGACCAAATCGACAAATATATCAGGGATGTTGATCGCCGCGGAGCGTCTATGTTAGTTGGTCAGGTCGGGCCGTCAATCCTGACGGACGGATGGCCAAAATCAATGATGAGTTTCAATCAATAGCACTAGTACTAGCGGGGAGCGACTTGAAGTTAAGTAAGTGAGCAATAATATTGTTCCCACTCAATATTGACGTGAGCACGCCGCGGCACACCCGTGAACCCAACCGTCAACAGAATGGTGACACGTTCCGCGGTGCATATGTAGCGAGGAAACAGATCCAGGGTTTTGCACTAGAACGACTGGGGGAGTCCTTCCAAGTCGCTAGTCTCAATTGGCACCATGCATCGTGTAGCACATCGCGGCTGTGTAAACCGACACGCCGCCGACGTCAACACCGAGGATTTTGAGGGTCAGTCTCGACATTTATATGTTTGCCATTCCTATCATGATCAATATCCGTCGTATTTAAGATAGTCTCTAGATCTCCGAGAAGGATATGTTATCTGGTACCTCGATAGGTTGAATGGTGATTGTACATGTTACTTAGAATGTTATTAATAAGAACTGAATTTTCAAAATCCTTTGAACTAGTGGATGTGTGGCTGAGGGCGGTCGGGAAACATTTTACATGTCCATTGGATTGTTCACAACCCGCGGATCACAAATTGACGACACTGCGACTGCTCAAGGAACTGTACACAGCTGCACACGCATGATAGACGCATGATAGACGTACTATGCCAAATATGCCATGATCGACACGGAGAGATCCGACACTAAAGTATAGGACCTGTAAAGGAGAACCAGGACTCAATTTGTGTCGGAGACTCTGTCAAGAGACATTTCGCGCTTGAATCGGTCTCCTTCCCAACCCGTTGCTCATTGTATGGCTATTCACTGTTGGACGCTGAACTTCAACCATTTTTTTACGTTCAATTTGGACTCACAACCGCAAATTGAACCATTGTTTACAGTTGTTATTCGGAAGGAATTGCAAATTATTTTGTAATCTACTTCAAGTCGGAGGCAAATTGAATCCGCCGTCAGTTGAGATATCAGCAGACTTGCGGCCACTTTTCCAAAATAACGTGGGCACGAATTGGAAATTAGGAAGGCATGGATTCGAATGATGCAGCCACGAAGGGAAGAGACCATGGGTGATTCATTGTCGACACTTGCCTCTGTCAAATAAAATTCCTCCGGTGGCGCGCTAGTCAGATGAGCCTTTCAGGCTCTCTCCAGCGTTCAGGTTTGAGTTCAGTATGAAACCTCAACTTGAACAACGCGGAAGTGATTATTGGGCAGGCCAAATAATTCTGACGCAGCGATGCGCTCACGCTCTGTATTAGGTCGTAGAAGCATGTGGTGGTCTACGATATGCAGCGGCAGTGTCTTTTTTGCAGCTTGACAATTTCGAGAGTACAACTCACACAATCAATATTACGTCACAGGCATATTTCAACCACTGCCCTGTCGTAAATTAGTTTCAGTTCAACTCGGCGTACATACAAGACGGCACTCACTGAACTGTTTGCGTACCGGAGACATTATTATTCGCGTAGTAGGCCGTAGTGTCCCATTTGGATTCCAAGACGCATGACAAGACGGATCTCAGCGCAGAGTTGGAACATATGTGTGTATGAATTTACCGCCGGGAAGGGCGAAGCTGTGTTCCCGAGTTGAATGAAGCCTCGAGTTACTCGAGGTCCGTCCTTTGAATGACGAAGGGACCTAGGAACAAGCTTCAGCAGTGAGCTACTTTGAAGGACCCTAAACTCAGTGCGACTCCAAGTACACCACGCTGCATGATGTGTGGTAGGCGTCAAACTTCAAGCCCGGTGGATCGCAATTCCAGCACCCTCTTCAAGGAACCCTAATCCGGACACTCTCGCTGACACGCTCCATGTAAGTGATCAATGGACCGGCGTGGTACATGGATATTGTAAACATAGACTGATAGACATACCGGAGGCGTGAGTGTGGAGTGGGAGCATTTTAATTGAGAGTACTGTTCAGCGCTTGAGGTTTATTCAACTTCACGAAAGCGCTACTTTCCTGGATTGCATGAATAGCACCAGTGCTCAGGCCAAGGATCGAGAATAGGTACCGTGGCCGGGGCGAACACAGGACCCACATATCACACTTACTTGACCGCGCGCGCACCGACAATTCCCCGCTCCGCGGTGCGTGAGAACCCCGACCGGAGGGCTGCTTACATGTCGTATTTTGGCGTGGGTGGGAACGACTTCAAAGTGGACAGCTTGAACGCGGAATAACGATTAGGCAGCGACAGCGCGAGAAACAAAGTCTCATGCGAGGCTTAAACGTCTCTGGGTCTGTGAGAAATTGTGAGACCGTTTCAAGACCTACGGATGTATACGTTACGGCAGGATGAATCGCGGTTAAACTTCATAAACCAGCCGGGATGAGAAATAAGACAGAGACAACGTCGATAGCGTCGGGTACACCATCAGCGTACCGTTTGGCGCCAAGTCGGAAAAGCCGCGGCGGAGGCGCCGAGGAACACCGAATATGTGCGGTGCCGGCAGATTCCATTATTAGCTATGTCGGGAGGGTGTCAATACTTTGAAAACCATACGCGCGGGTTGCAGAGATGGCGAGAAGATGCATTCAGGTGGGTCTAGACCCTCCCTTCCTCCGTTCGAGTCGTGCGAGGAGGAGAGGTCAAGCGGGGTTGAAGACTTGAAGTGAGAGATGGTACAAATGCCAAGTGGATTGAATGTTCAATGCAAGTCCTGGCCGCGGCATACAGATATGCATTGCGGGCGCCGCGAGAGGTATGCAATTGAGTTGACCGAGGCGATGCTTGTATAAACTAGACTAGAGATGGTGGGGAGGAGATGACGGTTGAACTGAATGAGCATTGAAGAATCAACAGAGAAGATACGGGGGTTCGAAAGGATGATTTGAATTTCACGGGGGGTCGTATCTTGGTCGGTGAATTGAATGGAGAGACGGAGAGATGAAGGGCGATCAAACACGAATTGTTGAACACCGCGGATTTGATCGGCTAATTCTTTGCGGAAGTTGCAGCGTCGCATTCGGAATCCTTCCTGGAAGTTACACAGCATCCAATTGGATTCCTTTCTTCCTCGCCTTCCTCGAAGTTTCATCACCGCAAAAAAGAACTGTGAGGGAAAGAATCAACGTACACAGATATTTCATCATAAAATCTGTTCAACCCGCTCATTCATATTCATTCATGTATAGCAGATGAGACGTACCAGCACATTTCATTTCTGAATAGAATGACCTGTAAATGAAGCACTCACCAGAATAGCAAGCTGTCTGTTGCCAAACATTAATCCCGCCCCCATTCGGAGACTCCCACTTCCGCTTGAATCTCCAAGTGTCTTGTCTTGTCGCCGTGAATCGTTCTTCGCTGTCGAATGGTTACCCAGCCACCTTGAAGTGAACTCTATCAGAAACCCGAAGCCGCCCGACAGAAATAATCTGATTACCGGTGTCCGTCTCTGCTGCCGTGTACACCATATATGTTGTGATATATCAGCAGCGCCGTGACTGTCGTTTCTCGAATGCCAGGCCCACACAGCATGAATTCAGCTGAAAGCAGACAAATCAGTGTACTTTGGTTGTCGGAAAGGAACTCTATCAGAAAACCTGAACAGCACCATAAACGAATAATCACAGTGTAGTAGCTGTAAGCGTCAATCCATATACCACGGACCAGCCTGTACATGAAATCGATGCCATAAATCATCCTCGATGGGCGCACGACACATGGAATGACATCCACGATAACCTGGTAAACATCTCTTTTGTCATTGTTCCGCGAACGTCTCTGAACTGTGTACACACTGATTCAGTTATCAAGCTGCGAAATCAAGAAAATCATCAGTTCCGCTCCATATCGGAATCCGACCCAGCCTCGAGGCAACTCTCCGGGGTATACTTAGCACAAGGAAGGCTACATCAGTTAGTCGACTCGGGATCAGATTACCGCGATAGATAGATGGGTGACGGCAGTGGACTCGGGCGGGGCGGGCGGTGCGCTACGGGCCCAGAGGAATACAGTTGTGGGTTAAGTGGTCGTGGGCTGGGCTGAGTATTTGCGGGAAGGGTGCACATGGAAACAGAGCTCCTGCTCATCTCAGCTTCCGTATCCCGTATCCGTATCGGTGTTTCACAATGTCAAAATTGGAGGATTAGTAAATGAATGAATGGATAGATGGATGGATGGGAGGAAGGGTGGGAGAGGCCGTATATTTAATGTGCCCTGCCTGCCCTGAGTACGGGCATGCCTGCCGCGGCGTGTATGGGGAGGATGGGAGGATGGAGTGATTCCGTGATGATAGCAGTCCGTCCCTGCGGCGTGTTGCGAGAGGATTCCGGTTGGATATACGACCGACCGAGCTTTTCCAGGATATCAGACCTAATTATTGCAGGGACGCGCGGCGTGCAGCGTGCTGGCAGAGGATAGTGCGTCGGGTGTGCCGCGAGAGCTTTCCTTTGTTGCCACAAGTACGCTAACTGGACTTTCGCATGCGGGGCAAGGCGGTGTGTTGATAAGAGGAAGGGGTTGTGTTTTGTTTTGGTTCGAAGAACCCATGATTGTGGGTCCCAGCGAGCGCCAACTTGGAAACAGTGTGCGGCGAGAGGATTCCCGGAGAGGACTAGGCTTCATTTCGGTCTTTTGCGTGTTGTTTCCGTCATTCGAGTCTGATTTGCATGACGCGTCCACCCAATCGATCGATCAAGAAATGCGTCTGCTCCTCCACACGCGGGACCCAGGTACGGCGTGTCGGGAGAGGAGGGAGGATGCGGACCCGAGACAGTCGCCGCTGCGGGAACGGGAACGGAAAGCGGGGATCAGGATCTGATCCCATTCCCGTTCGGCTGCCGCGGCAAGCCACGTAAGGCAAACGTAAGGCATCATAGTTCGAACTTCAAGTTTTGAAAGAAGACTCGATGTCCAAATTTACTGGCGTCAAACACAAAAATCTAAAATATACGCCCGCCTTGAACCCGTATCTGTTCTGTGTCACTATCGCTACCAGGTCTTTGATGAGATGCGTGCCTGGCAGGGAGCCTGAACAGTCTTGATCAGCCTGAGTGCCAGTGAGTGAGCCAAGGCCAAGTACAAGATTAGAGTAAGCACTGGCCGTGCCTTACTTGGTTAATTTCCGGAGTGCTGTCGTACGAGGGGTACTGGGGTATTGTGCTACTAGCTCAGTGTTGGCGGCGAGCATGAGGAACACGATTCAACAAGGGGAAGTTCGAATGTGGGATCATCATGCAGATCTAGAGCAGACTGAGTCGGAGTCAAGTCGGTGCACCAAACTCAATCAATCCCGCAGCTGCAGGGCCCACCTGGCAATAAATAAATTCGTTCTTCGACGAGTCTGAAGGCCGCACTAACCTGCATGCGTTCCAACAAAACCCACAGCCCTTTCAGCACGGGCAGAACCTTTAGGTTCAATTTTTTTAAGGTTTTAATCAGGGAGTTTCCTCTCAGGCATCAGCGCTGTGCACAACAAACAAGCTTGACTATAGGGTACCAAATACCTATAGGCTAGGCAGAGCGGTGAATCCGGAAATGAATTAATACCGCCCAGTGCAAAACGCAAATGCCTCGGCCTCATAAAAATGAAAAATTGATGTGCGCGAACGCGCGCGGGGTGTTCCGAGATGAAAAGAGAGCTCAATTTCATTTCATGTTACCGCGATAGTATTAGAGTATGATTGCGAGTAGAACTGTAATAATATCGATTGTAGGTCCCTTCATTCTGAATCTGAGCAGAGAAGCCTCGGTGTTTCCAGAGAAGATTAGCGTTTCAATTGGGATTAGACTATGATTCCAATTTCCGTCAACACTAGTGAGAGAGTACTGGCGGCGGAGAAATGTACATATGCCGCGATATGTACGATTGTGGATTGCCAGTGTGGGTACCTCAATCCAGCGGCGTAGAGCTGGGGTAGGGTCGGAGAAATTTAAAGAATATCGAGCGAGGTATTAGCGGCGGCCGCGGGGAGGTGAATACTGACATGTTGCAAATCAAGTTCAACTCACAGACTTACCCCGATTCGCAATACACAAGTTATCCTGCCATAATGAGTAAGTAAGTTAGATATGCCGCGAAAGTGTTGCACCAGTGACTGTAGGTCCAGTTGCACAAGCGGCGTCACGGCCGGAACCAACTCGTTCGAAGAAGGAAGATCGTCAGTTGGATTAGGTAGTATTGACAGTCGGATTGGTGGATTGGCATTCGAACTGTCCCAGGGTCGGGCAAATTCGGTCCGCAATGGCAGTCTAGCGGCGGGGAAGTGACCTTGCCTCGCCGGGAATCTAGCGGCGGGGAGGCGACCTTTGCTCGCCAGGATTTACCTGAGACGTTAATAACTTCCCACCCTGACTTACAGTGCTGTAAGTTCAGTTACCTCCGTCCTTCTGATCGCGAAAGCCGAAATTCAAATCCGACGTCGCGTCGGCAAACACAAGTCTCAAGTCTCACCGGTACCCGAGTTTGGTCCGAGTCGCGGGAAGGTTGGACGCGTATGTGACACTGCAATCGTAAGACTGCACCAATCGTAAGAGTTGAAAATGTCGAGTTCACGACTTTTCGATATTGATTCGGGTTCAAAATCGAAGTTCGGTTGAATTGGAACGAGTTTTGATTCCATTTCTTCAACTGCGCTGCGCAAATTTAAAACCAGACTGCGCACCTTGAAATCAGCTTGAATTCCGAGCAACACCAACTGCGGCTGCGCGGAAGTTAACCGTGAGGATCGTCACCCAAATGCAGTGCATGATTTACCTCCGTCTCGTCTCATCCCGTCGCGTTCCCTCTGTCCAATCGCATCCCGTCCCGTCTCAATCCGTCTCATCCCATCCCGTTGCTTGGCACCGGCACGTCTCGCCTCGCGTCGGCAAACTTCACTGCAATGAGTACGCGAGAGTAATACGCGAGTCGGCGTCGGCGTACGCTTACCGTAAGAAACTCTTCAAAGAGACGTGTCAGAAGCTCAGAGCCGAGCGCCGGAACAACACTGGTTTAACCCGGGCAAGTGTCGTGCCGTTGTGTATGTACATATCGTGCAGGGTGGACTGAGGTTTAACCAACTTTGACCTTTGAAGCTAGTGTCCAACTAGCGTGGCATTCTCACTAGTAAGAGTGTAGTAGGGTAGAAACTTGAGAAATGAACTTGAACTTGCCCGAACGACGGGATGCACGAACTTCGCCCCTCAAATCTTGTATGTTTAATTCGAGCCGCCGGCGCCGCCGCCACTGTGGCCACGCGCCATTTCGTCGTCGGCAAATGTGGGTTCGGACTTCAGAGATGTTGTGGGTCCCAGAAGAATCCGCGCCCGCGTCAGGGGTTAGTTCTCCTGACATGATAAAGAAATATCTCAATTTCAGGAAAGCAAGACATAAAGCGAAACAGAATTCAAAAGAAATAGATAGAGAAACGCGGAGAGCGACGCACAGGTACGACTCGGATGCAGGGTTGAACCTTGACCGAAGTTGAACTTCCAGGTCCCGTTCAGCTATGAGCGGCGTACTTGGTAGCGTCGTAGGGTGCAACGCAAATGAACTTGGACTTGGACGAACGAACGACTGAATGCACGAACGATGCCCCTGGAGATATACCCTACCTACTCGGTCAAAGCCTGTATGTTTAATTCGATTTGTCGCCGGCGCCACCGCCACCAGGCCTCGTGGTCGATCTCGGTGAACCGGAGTTTGAATCGGAGCTCACAATCTATGTTGTGGGTCCCGAAATGCAAGTTGCTGTGAACTTCAGTTAAGTTCTCCTATCAGGAAAGATGTCAATTTTAGGCTAGCGAGACCAAGACAAGGCTTCTAGCTGTGGAAGAGAACAGAATTTAGAGAAACACGTCTATTTACAGGAAAGACCCACCAACACTCGTAGCACTTGGACAGACTTTAACCAACCATCAGCGTTTCCTGGTGAGTCCATATCAGGATGAATTATGGAAAGTCCACTCGGCACTAGGATCAACGGCCCGACGGCGTCTTAGAGAGGCTTGGGTTGACGGGCTCGCGTGGCGTAATAAAGCAACTGCTATCAAAACTCAGATGCAGGGTTGAACCTGACTGAAATCGAGCTAGTACCTCGAAGTGAGCGCGGCGCACTTGATTAGCAGCGAAGTAGGGCACAAACTCCATCCCCCTCATCTCCCTCACTAGTACTGTCAATAACCCCTTACCAAACGCACGCACCCCCGCCCTCACGACGACCGACACACCGAGCCGAGTTAACCTCGCACTCGCGACGACCGCACTTGGCAGCTCCAACCGTACTTGGTAACCTCGACCGAACTTGGTGCTTACGGCCAGCCCAGGGCCTGAAAGCCTGTATGTTTAATTTGCGCCCCCGCCACCGCCACCCCCGCCTCGTGAGTGCGCGTGCTCGGGCGACCGGAGATCGGAGGGCTTCTCCGGAGTCCGGACGGCGGCGGACAGTGTGCATACGTTAAGTGTTAAGGACCGTGTTGATTGAGTACCGTCGCGATCTTGACAGTGGTGTGCTGCCGTACGCGCTGTGGGCTGCCGTACTCGAGTTCACTTCCGCGTTGTGTCGTACATACTTCTGTTCTGCTGTGCTGCCGTTACGGTACGGCGTGGTGGTGGTGCCGTGCCGTGCTGTGGGCGTGGGGGAATACTGCTGTGTTCAAGTTATTGTGGGTCCCTTCCGAAGTCCGAACTTTCATCATTTGGCTCTGAAATGGGCGGGCGTTAATTCCTGATCGAAATTAAACTTCGAATTGGTTGGTTCGATGAACAGTTGAACTTCAGTTGAGCTCTATATATGTACTGCTAAATATAAACATTTGAGTTCAACTTCAAGAAAGCGAGGAACGACTGAGTGAAATTTTTAATGGATCGCGTACGGGTGATGAGGGTGAGAATGGGTGCCGAGCGCACAGTGTTGTATTTCAAGAGGACCGCCGACGCGGGGACTAGGATGCTGTCATTCCAAATCATCATCGAGCGGCAATCGAATTCGAAGTGTTGATTCCATGACCGATTGCACCAACACCAACACGGCGAATAACGAAGTTGAATGTTGAATCAATGAACGCCGTGTTGAGCGAATAAAATACAGCCTCTGAGTGAAACGGGGCTTGTCTTCACATAATATGTGAAAAGAAAGGTCAATTTTCAGGCAGCTGAACAGAAACAGCATAAGCGTCGTGGTCTTGGGACCAAGAACAGCAACGCACCAAAGCGACGCGAAAGGTTCAACCATCAATAGAAAATTCGAGTGGGACCGTGACGAGGACGCACCAAAAGCTGTTCAACCATCACCTAAGCCATGTATCCAATCCACGTCCACAGAAAACCCGTTACCTTCGAATCCTTCCACCACGTCGGCCGAGACGGCGACCTCGGGTCGGCTCCCTCGCCCGTCTCGGGCCCGGCTCATCATCGGTCATCATCTTCCCATCGCCTAAAAACCTATTCAGTAGGTGTTCAAAACTCTCCCATCCCACCGTGTCTCTATTGCGCTCCACATTCGTTCGTCCGTTCGTTCGACGTCCTGAGCCGACATGACATCGTGGATCCAACCTATCCCTAATCCTGATCCCTCGAGTAAGAAGTACGAGGAGATACTTAGTTCCCGGGCGAGAAACTCTCATCGCATCCTAAATACATATCTCTATCGCCTTCGTGTCGTTGGCATCGTGGATCCACTCTATTCTTGATCCCTCCAGTGAAATTTAAAGTAAGAAGTACGAGGAAGCGCGACGCAAATAGTTCCCGCGCAGGATTGTACCGCGCGGTGCGCAGTGCGGGATTGGGTGAGATTGATCTCCCACTGCTCCCGTTGACAGCCAATTGCAATTGCAACTCTCGCCAAAACGATTCACCCGGCGTACATATGTACAGGATGTAATTACAGAAAGTCAAGTGAGTGTCGGTCCGCGGAACACATCAAAACGACGCCAACTTTCCCAGTGCCAACGTTAACGACAATTCAGAATTGAAACAGTTGGACAACTCAACATCACGCGTACGGAAAAGGAACGAAAAAGCGTACTAGGACGGAAATGGGAAGTGGTTCAGACTGTTCCGTGGTTCAGTTGAGTTGGTTGAATTTGGAGTCCGCGCTGTTGGTCGAGTTGGAGCTGGACCTCGAGTTCAAGTATCTGGCCCTGAACGTCGAGCTGGTAAGATGTCAACGTTGGATGTTGGCAATGGACTCCACAGGCGCACATAAGTACTGACGTTGGAGCCCCGCTGGATTTGGACTCTGGATCGAACACGGTTGTTGTTGGTTGCATTCGTTGCGTTGAGTGGGTGGAGTTGAGCGCCAAATTAGGTGGTATGTGCGCAAGTATGAGTATGAGTATAACGAATTGATTACGCATGCGCAGCTGGAGCTCGAGGAAGCAAAAGATTGGAGTTGGAGAGTCGAGCTGATTACAGTATTGCGTTGGTTGGAGCTCGAGCAAGCAACTTGGAGTAAACCAACGACTTCGAGCTCCCATTGCAAGACGGGGTAAACAAGTTGGAGCCTGCCATCCAGCCAACAAACAACTTGGAGCCCGTCCGTTCCATCCCGTCCCGATCCCTGTCCAATATTGCAAGACGGGGAAAACACCGTTATCCACACCACCAAAGCAAGCACGCCATGGCATAGGTAGGCATCCTCCATCCATGTCCATGCATGGAATTCCAAAAAGTCGTTCCATCCGCATTCGGCGTACATACGCGCCGCTTGGACGCCTGAAAGCTGGCATGGACAGGCCGACCGCATATGGATGCCGTACCCTCGTACGCGTGCCGTCACTATACTCTACTCTCACGAGGTTTCAATTTGTGTTTTCCCCGGCCCGTGTTGTGTGTTGTAAGCAGAGGGAGTATGTCGTAACGGTAAGAGGAAAATGTTGTACGTGCGGTAAGCATCGCAAGTAAGCGCTTGAGGACGTCGACGTGTCAAGGAGAGTGAATGAGCCTCGCTTGCAGAAACTGTTGTTCCGGGGTACGATATATCATATACATAGGAAATCCCACTGTATACATACATCCCGTATTTTGGATAATGTGTGTACAGGGGGTGCCGTACTGAAGAGAGGGAGAGCACGCGAGACAGAGTGTTTGTTTGAAAGGTGGAGCGAAGAACACACGAGATGGACGGAGGGGAGAGTACGCGAGATGGACGGAGGGAGAAGGTCAAGGACGGAGAGAAGGCTTTGGCGGGCTCCAAATTCTAATTAACTTGGCAGAATAGAACACACCCGGAACAGCGAAAATCGAGAATACAGAAAAAGAACAAACATGACGTTAATCGCCGGACCACCAATAAACACGGCTAGACGGCTGACAGTGTCCATGCAAGTATCAAGTCGCGAGGGGGATTCGGTTTGACGGTTGGCGAGGATGGGGATTTGGGTTTAGTGTTTGGCGAAAGAAGCTGCATGCCGGGGGAGGGGAAGCACATACGCCGGGGGCCGGGGTCGATGGGAGGGGGGACGGCGATGGGGTCGGAGGATGACAGTGCACACTGCGCGTACAGTACAACTCTGGGTTGGGTGAGCTCAGGTTGGGTGTACATACTGAATTTATGCATGCCATGCGAGGGATTCGGAGGTGTGTGTTGATAGAAGCACTCAAAGGATACTAGACTAAGGGACGGAAAGAAGGACAGGGAAGGAAAGTAGAGCATAGAAGGACGCAACAGAGTGGAATTCGAACGCGCATGCAAACTGACACGGAGGCTCGGGCAGGCGACTCGGACTCGGCTACGGCGACTCGGAGGAAGAACAGCGGACAGGACATAGGAGCAGAAAGTGTCAATTAGGCAGCGGGGGGTCGGCTGCGGTGGTCTTCGTGCGACGGGCCACGTACGCCGACCACGTACGCACACCGGGGACCGCACCCCCGCCCCTGAAAAAAAGCGCGTGCTGGGATTCGCGGTCGTGTCGTGTGAGCGTCGGACGAAGATTGCGCTCGGGGATGAGACTCAGGATCATCATGATGCCGGGACAACGATCAGTAGCGCGGCCCTGAGGGGCAATAATTTCGGTGCTATTTGCGGGTGTTTATTATTCATTTCCTGGCCCAATTTGATAATCGCCAAAAATAATTGAATTAGTTTTTTGGGTTAGTGAGTTTGGGTGGTGAACGCCGCGGCGATGGGAAGCTTAGCTCGAGGTGCGCGGTGCCTGGGAGAGTAATAGGATTCAGAGGGACTGAAGGGAGGATGGGGAGGTCAGGGGGCGCGGGGGGAAAATTCGACGCAGGATGGCGGTGGAGAGTGGAGGGGCGGGCAGATGGCAGTGGAGAGTCACTGCGAGGCAGGGTGGAGAGGGCTGAGCAGACGCCCGAATATGCGCCGTGAAACGTGGATGGCCAGATCGGGAAGCAGGAGATCTGGATCTCGGGCTGAGATCTTGGCGGAGTCTATAGGCTATATTTGGAAGGCGGTGGATGGTGCATTTATATTCCCAGCGTGAGTTGCAGGCAGTCGTAATTGCGATGGCTCTGAGCAGCTCGCCCGTGTCGTGCGCGTCTGTCCTCTCGTCGTCTGCCTCCTGCTCGTCCATCTCGAGCAGCAGCGGGAGCAGCACCCACTCGTCGTGCTCCCTCCCCGACCTGTCCCCGCGGCCCAACGAGCACCTCGCCGTCCTCCTGGCCAAGCACCTCTGGAAACCCGACTCGTCTGCGCCCAACTGCGACAACTTCTACTGCCGCACGCCCTTCTCGCTCCTCGACCGCCGCCACCACTGCCGCAAGTGCGGCGGTGTCTTCTGCGGCCCGTGCTCCGCGCGCACCACTTCTCTGCTCGACGCGTCCGCGCTGCCCTTCCTCCACCCGCCGCGCGGTACCCCTCTTGCGGCCTTCGAGTCGCCCGTCTCGCCGATTGTCTCGGCACGCGTGTGCGACGACTGCTACGACCAAATCCACGGCGTGCGCTCGCCCGTCCTCCCCCCGCCCACCCGCCGCCCCGCCCCGCCCTCCCGCGCCAACTCCCTCCTCTCCTCGCCCATAGCACTTTTCCGCTCCCCCGCCTCCTCAATATCCTCCTCCGCCTCCGCGCCTGCCTCAGCCGCGTCGAGCCCCCCCGCGCCCACCTCGCCCCAATTACCCCCCCTCAGCCACAGCACCATCCTCCCCGCAGGTGGCATCTCCCTCAGCCGCGCCGGCTCCCGCTGCCGCACGCGCCCCTCCTCCCCCGCGCTCCCTCCGCGCTGTCACCCTCCCCTGCCGAGGAGCCCTCCTACGGCGAACTCGACGCGTACCCATTACGGCGCGCGTCCCTATTATGCAAAGCCTCTGGCGGCGGCCGGTGGGAGCCCAAGCCCGACCTGGTCGACCCCGCACTGCGTGTGCCGATCATCGGTGGCAAGGCGCCCTACGAGATCGACATGGAGCGCGAGGAGGAAGAGGAGCGGCAGCGGAGAAGAAATCCCGTTATTCGCGATGGTGGTGAGTTTTCTCCTGTGCCCCTTTTTTTACTCGAGCTGATTTGCTGATTTGGTGCCCAGAATTCCAATACCGCTTCCCCTCAATGTGCGAGCCCGAGCCCATCATCATCGAGCGGCCCGCGCTCCAGCTCTCCACCTTCTGAGCTCCCCACGCCACCTTATTCTTATTACTGTATATTCTTTGCCTGCCGCCCATGCTTTGCCTGCCTCCTGCACCAACACCACCACGCGCCGCGCGCGCCCTTTGCATCTTTCCTCATCTCTCGCCATCACTGTCAACACTGTACTGCTAGCCACATCCCACTACCCTACATCTCATATGCTTTAGTGCTCTGTTCTATGCGCCACCCCCTTATACCACCCATCGTATGCCGCCTAATGCTCCCTCCGCCCCCGCGTACTTTTATTCGTACATTTATTCGTTCCCCATCCTCCTCGCCTTCTTGCCACCCGTGTTGTCTGTTGTGTTACCGCGCGCGTACGATAGACCTTACCCCCCGCCCCGTACATATACATACCTCGCCCATACATAGTGTATTGTAGCAATAACATCCACCGCCCCGTTCGTCGAACTCTTGCGCGCGTTTTGCTTATTCGTTGTTTTACTGGGTCTTGCTTGCTTGCTTTGGAGTTTTTTTTGGTTGGGTGTAGATGCGAATAGACGAAATTTTGAAGAACACTCTTCTGCTGCGTGATCTGAATTTGAGTTTGCGTCCTGCTGCTTTGAATATTTTGAATCCGTCTTCGAGCTCAGCGCCGAGCGTGAGTTCGTGATCTGTGCTCTACACTTGACATAGTACCGGGAGTTGTCCAATTGCTAGGGCTCGTATAATGCTACCTACATACATACTATAGAACCGTAAACGTTCTATTGGCAGCACACAGGCGGGCCCTCGCAATTGGACCCTCGTCGCACAGCACGGCTCCCAGCCGCAGCTAGCCGTGGCCGTGTCGTACGACGCGAGTTTTCGCAGAAGTCGCGAGGTCGCGACGGCGATCTCACATACCCACCTGCCGGTTGATCCCACTCCCTAGCGAGCTGATCCCCTCATCCTGCTAAGCGAGCGGGCGCCGGGCGCCGGACTCCAGCTGGACCCATATGTTGCGCTGATCGACCCGGGGCAGTGTCGTGCGTACTTTACTAACTTACGCCGCTCATGGAAGGGTTTTGCCTCCCCCCCACGCGGCGGGATGCCAGTGATCGACCAGACCGCCTGCGCCATCAGCGAGTGCAGTGGTGATAATTGATATGCGTGCAGCGTACGCGGGCGATCGCCGCTGCAGTGTTTCGTGCCGCGTGCCGCGTGCGCGTGGATGACGCCGCGACGGGGTTTAGGGGGACCAGGACGCGGAGGGGGAGGGGTTTAACCTTTAAGCGAAGGCGAAGGTGAGGACGAGGGGGGTTTAGGCGGGGGAGGTGGGGGTGGGGGTGGGGATGGCCGCGGCGAGCGTGCTGCGTGTGGTGTGGCGTGGTGCTGTAACTTCAGGCGCCGTGCTGTAAATTCCAAGACGGCGAGGGATGGGTGCCAAGAGGGAAAGAGATGGAGGTGACGGGCGGAGGGCGGGCGGACGAGGAGGGCGGAGGGCGGAGGCAAATCCCGATCCCATAATCATAATATTAATTACGCCCGGGCCCATGGGTTGACTTGGGAGCCAGCGACCGCTTGGCTTGCCATGGCCATTGGAAATTTCAAAAGATTGAATCGAAACGATTCAGGCAGACCAAAACGGGTGGGTGTGGGTGCGACTGTTGGATCGACGCTGCCAAGCGGTTTGGAGGGGTCGCGTGCGCAGACGAGGTTTGGCTCAGGCTAGACAATCGCGGTTGAAGAGTGTTCTGGACTTGCCAACTTCCTGGAAAAAGTTGACCTCGAGGTTGCGAATTCGAAGGCAGGTAAGCTTAAGCCTTAAGGTAGCTGTACGGTAGAATCCGTGCGCTGATCGCGACTTGTTGTCGAGGAGTTCAACTCGTTAATCTAACCGTTGCCGACCATCGATAGATGGTGCCAATGCGACGATCTAGAAGGAGAAGAAGACGTCGACAAGAATACTTACCGGAACGATATCGATGAAATTCAATTGCAACCTTCACAAGAGGCGTGGACTCATCGTACTTGATTGAATTTTAAGCTTTGCGGCGGTCCCATGTTGAAAGTTGCATTTGGGCAGCGTTGCTCGAATCCAGTGGATCAACGCCTGTCCACACTCGCGCGCGCATTGCTGGCATGGGGCAAATTCAGTGAAGTTCATGAGGTTGGCGAATTTCAAGCCTTGGTTGGAGTTGTAATGTGCGCCGCCAAGCTCGAAGCAGATCATTCAATCTTGCAACACACCATCTAATCGATGGATATATATACAGTGCGGCGCCCCGCAACACGAGTTGAACAACGTTAACGAACTTGAGAGAAGACGAAAGGCCCATGCGCGCGATTGAAAATAGACATCACTGGGGTTGAATATTGAAAAGCTGGGTGCTCGTGCGCACCGACCCAGTGGGTCCATGCTCAGTACACGCCATATGCGCTTCAGGACGGAGGCAAATCCTGATCAATGGTGCCCATAAGTTCAAGCTGAGGTATTTCAAACGCAAGTCGATCGATCAATTACAGTATCGAGATTCCGTGCGCTATGTTTGAATTCGAACCTTCGATACAGCACCGACGCGGAATCCAGATGGATGCATGATCCGAGCAGATGAGAAGAGAGGTATTTTCGCTGCGTTTTACATCGATCTATTCGTTTCGTATCTTTCCGGTTCAATTCGGGAGACCAGTCAGCGAGGTTGAACAATGAACGCGTTGAACTTGGAAGTATACCACAGGAAGCTTTAAGGAGTTGGACGGCAAAATTAATCGATCAACGATTATAAACTCGACAAGTTGAAAGAGAAATGCACACGCACACGACTCCCGAGATTGAGACAGAATTGAATAGGAACAGCTCTACCGCCCGGGGACGGGACGTCGTCCCCGCTGCATCCCTTCCGGGTCCCTTCCGAGCCATACGCACACACCGAAGTCCGTGCTCCGTCCCGAACCCTGTGTCTAGCTGTGCTTTACATACGTGCGTACGAACAGCACGTCGCACGCACACCGTTCCGAACCCTGGGAAAGTTCAAGTCACTCACCGGTGAATCCGGGTCCTGGAGTAGCCGGTGCGTGCCGACTCAATTTCCGCGCGCGTTAGTTAGACTCTGTGTCCGTGTCCGTTTCTGGTTCATTCGAGGCGTGTGTGGGCAGTGGGTGTGTGTGTGGGTGTGGGCGGCGATGACGATCCCGGGCCTGCGTATCCGAAGGAATTGCATGTATGATTAAGGTAAGACCGGAGGCAAAATTCAACCAATGAATATGCCAATTTAGAGGTATTATGCATTACGCCTCTTTGTCAGCGAAAGAAAGTTATCAAGCATAAATAATTAATAAAGTGGAACAACACGTTGAAGTTGAAAACACTTATGGACATATAGTTCATCAACAAGAGTTTCAGGCAAGCGCCGCAACAGCTTGGAAAAAATAAAATGCGAGATTCAACCGCACTGCCCAGTCGGATCTAAAGAGCGACAAACGCTCAGCTGCAGGCAGTTCACCATGTAAGTAACTTACCGCGATTAATCCACCCAGGCACACACGCACACGACGCGGGTAAATGCACGGAAAAATGCATCCCCCCCTCGTCTCGTCATTCTCGTCATCTTCTGCACATAGATGCTTCTCATGCCCATAGATCCTGGATGATCGTTCAAGGCTTTTCCGCGGCCTGGGACCTGAAGCCTGGAGGCGTGAAAATAAGCGCCCTCGGTGTGGTCTTGTGCCTCGCATCCTTTCGTTCCGCGCCGGATTTGCGCACGTATTTTGCACCCGTTGGCGTTGGTCCGAGCTAGCCTGGGAAGGGTTCCTGTCCTGCTTGCCTGTGCAGCATCAATCAAGCACAAGTCAAGTTGCTTGAGAGGTGACTGAATGTGTTCGAGGTGATTTATTGCGGTTGTGTTCAGATGTGCCCGCAAATGCCGCGGCACCGGGACCGCGCGAGACAAAACACTGAACTGCTTGGCGCGAGGGAGAAGCACTGACACTGACGAAAAAGAACCCGAAACCGGAACGAGTCTCCTCTGCGTTCAAGCCAGGAAGCAAGCACTCTTGGCTTGGATCAACATTGAATGATGTTGTGATTGAGGATGTAGGCGCCCGACGGGGGAGCGAGCGTGTGGGTCCCACAGGAATCTAAAATCGTTTATTTAGGCGACGCCCCAGTGCGGCGTCAGTGCGGCTTTTTGCGGTTTCCGAGCGCTTCCGAGGCGCTACGCGGTGGTACGCGACGACGTGGGAGGCGCGCTGGGGCTAGGCGAGCCGCGTGCGCTGGGCGTCGGGGAATGGCACCCCACGGTCCGTCGGGCCACGACAGCCGTGCGCACACCCAAGGAATGCCATGAACGAGGTTGAGGTGACCGGCGACCACGGTGACGACCCAACGAGCCAAGACGCCGATATTTGTTCTGCTGTGATGTGATTATTCTCCGAATGCCGGGGAAAACCGGGTACAGGATAAGAGGGGAAAGGACAGAAATCATGCGCAGATCCACGCACACTCGTTCCAATTCGTTCTCGTGCCTAGAGTCGTGGGGATAAGTGGATTAATATCGGCTGCCTCCGGGATTGAGCCTACGGGAGAAACAGTTAATTGATCCTCCTCCTGCTGGTCAGTGCGGCGTGGAAATTGGATCCATCAACGCGAGGATCCATGATGAGGAAATGGGGTACGCCTCGGGAGGTGCCGGGTGTTCGCGTGGATCGTGGAACGCGCTGTTCGGTGTAATCAAGAACCACGAAAGTCAAGTGCAGATTACAGGATGTCGGGGAGCTGGGTGGGATGGCAACTGTTAGGAACAGCGTAGGCGGTAAGGGACAAGCGAGCTGGCGAGCGAAAATTGTGCATGGCAGTCAGTCAGAGTTGGTAAGCAGGAGTCGGCGCGCGTGCTAATGAAGGTGTGTTTCGAATGCACCCATACTTACCGTAAAACTAGTCGCTTAGCCTTGCTGAGGCACGGTCGTCGGATATTCGCTGACAAGCTACATACAGCTGAAAAAGCACATGCGAGTTTTCTTGTCGTTTCAACTTGAAGGACCACCAACGACCCGAGTTGCATGAAATTACGGAGAGCGATTGAGACGGACATTGGATTCGGACGGAGTAACAGGAAATCAGGTGCACTGTGCAACGAGCTTGAGACGGCCTCAGTCGTATACAGAGCCTGGACCACACAGCCTGGAGGTAAGGTCAACTTGGGCAACGAGATATCAAGTAGAACTTGCGACCGATACTGCGATTTCGGGTTACTCTATACCTGTTGCCACAACAATTCAAGAAATTAATTGCTCGCCTTGGCTCGCCCTGCGTGCTCGACGGTTGCAGCTAAAGAAATTATTGCAACTCGACTAGCTGAGTTTGGATACTGATCGAGACCAACTTCCCGGACCGAGCTACGCCGTTCCGCTTCTTGCCGCGGGAGCAATCCAACCGAGGCGGGCGCCGCGGTGCTGAAAGAACTGAGACACTTAAATGAGAGCAGATGAGTACACATACTTATGTATATGCAGGGGGTTGTTGGACAGGAAGAAATCGTGCTAGAGTGGGCTTGGGATCTAGTGGACTCGTCTGCAGAAATTTCCACCTGGGTGCTTATCATTGGACAGTTTTGAGGTCTCCGGTAAAGTTGTAGAAGACGGTGCGCCTGGGACGCGGAGCACCTACAGTCGCGAGTGGGAAATTTGAAGGCGTACTAGCGAAGGGTGTCGATAATCAATTCAAGCTTCCGCACGCCGTCAACGAAGAAAAAGACTGGGCGCCACACAAGTGGAGAACACATGAATTCATGTATAGAGTGTGGATAGAGTGGGGCCTTCTGGGAAAGATTCAAGGGTTGTAATTCAACGATAATCCCGCCGCCAATCGCCAGTGGGCCCGGGAGATGCCGATATGCTTGCAGAGCACAGTTCGGTTGCCGTGGTGTTCAGCTGATTAGTGGAATTCTAACTAAAAGTTGATAACAACTGTGCGACGACAAAAGATCTAGAAGTGGAGTGCACGCCGGGAACAGAGAGCGTTCGAGGAGGCCGCACTTCGCTACAAGTGGGAATTTCAACGTTGGTGGGCTGCCCCAGCACAGGTACAAGCGACATTATTGCGTCGAGGATTGGCCGCAGCTCAACCCAGTTTCTTGCACTTTGAGGCTGCGATTTCGGTTCAACTATCGACTGCAACTGGTGTTTCTGGGAATCGGAGCTCCTGCTCGTTAGAGCTCAGAGACATTTAGCCCGTGCTAGTTGGATAACTTGGTGGAAGCAAAGATTCAGTGAGGACCCTGGTGGCGGGAAACAAAGGCAGACAACGTGCAGCAAGACAGAGACAAACAAGCGCGTATCTTCAAAAATTTTCAAGCCGACTCGTTCCCTAGATGCTTCGCCTGGGCCGGCTGTGCGCGAGGCCGTTGCGAAGGCATGCGACGACGAATGAACTGGGACTAGCATCCACCAGGAGTGCGCTGAGCACCGATATCACCCGGCACGCCAGCACGTCTACCTCAGGCTCTACTGCGTCGAAAAAGACACCACCACCACTGCCAGGCAAGAACAAAGCTGCTGTTTCGTCCTCGAGCAAGTCTGCTTTGAATCCAAAACCACGCGCCTCTGCGGAAACTGCAACTGCACCTCCGAAGAAAGTGCACGAGCCCAAACAGCCGAAACATGGCCGTCTCACCCGCAAAGCGCGTCCGCCACGACCCACAAAGTGGCGCAAGCCGCCCCCGCGCCGGATTCGCATGCGAACCACGCTGCGAACCGCCCGCCGGCGCGTCTACCTCTCAAGAGCCTTCAATGATCCCCGTGCTCGCGTCGCGCGTTTCCGCTTGGGTTTTCACGCTCTCCACCATGCAGAGCCGCTACGCAGAGGGCGCCGCGGACGTCTCCCCTCGTGGCTGCGCAACGAGCTCGCGAAAAAAGGTGAGCTCCAGACGAGGCGGACGCGGAAGCGCTATGGTCGCCCGGAGATCTCGTTGAAGCGGCCGCGGAGGTGGAATATGCCGCTCCCGGCAGGTGTGCTGCCGGCGTACGATGAAGCATTAAAGCTCATCCAGAAGGACGCGTGGAACGTGCAGAAGGAGGCGAAGGTCATGCGACGGGAGGTGGACCGGCTGCATCGTGTGCTTAGCGGGGAGGTCGAGGGCGAGAAGGTGGAAGGGGAGGCGAGGACTGCAATGGAGGCCGAGCTCGAGGCCAAGCGCGAGAAGCTGCACGTCCTCGACGTGCAGAGCGAGGTGAACCTGCCTGAGGTGCGCTGGAGTGTCGCGAATGCGATGGCGGACATGCGCATCCCCTCTCATCGCCACCTCGTCGAGCAGCGTTGGCGCAAGGACGGTGACCTGGACCTGTTGATGGAGCGTCTCCACCAGATGAAAGTCCTGCCAGACGTCCTGCCCGTGCTCCATCCGTCTATCGACCTCCATGTCACCGCGCGCCTCATGCCGGAGCATTTTGAGAGTCTCATGAAGCGCAATCGCTTCCAGCGCCGCGTCAACACCTTCAAAGAAGTCATACCGGGGAATTATTTGACCCCGCGGCAGGTAAACGCAATTAGTTCGCTAGAGACCGTTCAGAACGCTGAGCACCGAACATAGACGCGCGTTCCACCGAAACTGTACGCGAACGTCTTCCACACGGACGTGCGGCTCTACACAATGCTGCTCGTCGACCCCGGTGCGTCTGATCCCTTCCAATTTATCTCTCTCGCTCACATTGGTATTACAGACGTCCCCGACCCGGAGAACAAGACGTACACAACCTTCCTCCACTGGCTCAAGTGCGCTGCCTCTCTCTCTTGCATCCTGCTCCGCATCTCTGACGCGTCGTGACAGACCCAACATTCCTCTCTCCGCCACGCACACAGGACGTATCCCGCTCCTCAACACGCACACGCGCTACATCCCACCTCACCCGCAGCGCGGCACGCCGTACCACCGCTACACGCTTCTCCTCTTGCCACAGCCGCCCCAACCGGGAATGAAGTGCGTTCTCCATCTTCGAGAGAACTAGTCACTCATCTTCCGCCAGGTACACGCGCAACACTGAGGCCCTGCTCACCGCGCAACAGGCGCGGCTCACACAGAGCATACTCGACGCTGCCGCCATGGAGGCGAAGCGCGCTGAGGAGGTCGCCAAAGCGGTCGGAGAGGCGCGGGTGTTGAAAGGTCTCTCTCTCTTCCGTTGAACGTTGAAGTAGTGGTGACAATACTATGCTCAGGCACCACGGGGCGGACCCCCGGACGGCCGCAGCACCCGACGCACCCCAACGCGGCGCTGCCGCACCCCGCGTCGAGCGAGGATCCACTCGCCAACGTGGTGACGCTCTCGCAGCGGATTGATGTTCCCGTACGTTGCGCTTCTCACTTTCCTGTTTCCTTTCTTTCTGATTGCCTACCGTAAATGAAAATAGGTAATCCCCGACGAGCAGCGGCTGCACTTTAACGTGCGCGCGTTCGCGAAGCAGTACGGACTCAACGGCGCGATGGGCGGCGGCGCGCACATGTGGCGCGAGGTGTGGGACAAGTACGTTGGCGCGGTGTATCGGTATGAGCTGCGTGAGTGCTCCGTTTTTATTTTTATTTTTATATCGTTTCCTTCGACATTAGAATTTTTCTCTCGTTTTGATTTCTTTCGTCTAATCAATATTCACGCCGCCATCCAGACAAACCGCAGCCCATGTACGGGCGCCCACCACGGGAGGACCCGCAACGCGAGGCACACTCGGCGCCGACGAGGCAGAGGTATCGGCTTGGAGCGTAGAGGAATGGAAGGGAAAAGTCGCATACTAGTGGCCATTCTCTGTTGTTCGGTGCTCACAGGGCTAAATGAATTAACACGAAAGTTCACCGAGACTTCATGGGACTTTCATCACACCGAGAAGAGCTTCGACCTCCAGAAGACGTCGCGCCGCGGCGCTCCCAGGTTCAGTGCTTCTCGGCTCCGCCACTCTGGTCTTCGACGCGCCACCACTCACACACGAGCGCCTCCATTCGCGCTGTCGGCTCGCTCTAGAGTTAGCTATTCAAGTTGTGCTCTACCTCCATCTACCAGCAAACGCAATGGAATGGAAGGCGCGCAATGATGACTTTGAAGACTCCAGTAGGCGCGCATCAGTCCTCGGTGCGATGCCTTCGTGTGTTCACGAGCCCCATTGATATTATCTGTACGTTTACGCGTTCATTCAACGACAACGTTGCGGCCGCTCGTTTGTTCGTTCGTTCTACTCGACGAGCCATGTAACTAATCCGAGTAACCTATCTCGAAGTCTAGAACTCATGTGCAGCTAATCTTTCTGTCTTTGCAGTCACACCCTTAAGCTTTCCGTGTATACCGTCCAACAGTTCAAGTTCCCATACGTCGTGGGCAAGGATTGCCGCTCGTTCTTTCCTTTCCTGGTTCCCATTCAGTGTCGTCCGTCGAGGGCGGCGACTTCCTCTGATTCCCCGCATCTTACACGTCGCCGCTCGCACTTTGCCGTCGCCATCCTCGTCCTAATCTCCTGTAGTCTCGGTGACGGTCAATGTCTCCGCACAATCGCCATCCCTTTCTTGTGCTGTTCGCCGTCCCCGCAATAACTCCTCGCTCATATGGGCAACCCGGGTCTGCGGAAATGACGCTGCTGTGGGCACCACTCCCGCTCGCCATATCTATCTATTCATCATCCAATCGATGGACACGGTGGTAATGTGCGCCCGATACCAGCTAGCTGCTATGCGATGGATGCGTGTTCTGTTCATTACGGGGCAATAGCGAATGAACGCTCAGGTCGGTATCATGTTAATAAGACGCTCGCACAGTATCAGTCAACGCCGGGCTGTGCCCCACTGCTTGCTATACAATAATCATCATGATCAGACCCAACGATTGGAACTGTTTGACTTGACTTGACTGAATACCGGCTCTCGAAGCTAAGCTAGGCTGTTAAGTACATATCATAGGTCAAGCACCTGCTAACCCCGCCCGAGAACACACGTCCGCCGCGGCGAGCTGCACGAGGTCCACCGGGACGTCCCGCGCAACCTGTTCTGGATCACCCACACAGATTCTCCACAACTATGAACCATCTAGCTGTTCATCTGTTCGTGTCGGCCTCGAGGCAACCATATCCGAGAACAGCGCAGTGGCGCACCCGCTACAAGGCCTCAGCAACCTATGGAAGGACTCCTTGACGCAATGTCGGCGATTGGGAACATACCAGCAAGATCGAGGGATGATGGACACAAGAAGCTTATATGTTCCGATCCCGTCGACAGTCTCTTTTGCTGTTTTTGGGTATCAAGTTCGCAGGCGGGAGAGATGATATTAGATTGGTGTGGCGTCGGAAGAACCCGTGCCCGCGGAGCGGGTGGAGCGCGGGGGGTACTCGGGCGTCGTCTACTCCGTCCGCGACAGCCTTCGACTCGCTGACTGTTACTTACTGCATTTGTTTGGACTTTCCGGACCTCGAGGCGGGCCGGGTGGGAACCCGACGGAAGCAAATTTGTACCTTCCACATATGGAAATGATAGTTTGTGTGTGTCCCAATCCTCGGGAATACTCGAGTGTGGAGTATAGAGTGTGCGGGGAATCGCTGGTACGAATCGGATTCAGAGATAGACAGCTCTGGCGCGAGCGGGTATTCAGATAGTACAGCGATTGGTGGGCGTTCCTGACAGTTCTGCTTTCGGGTATTGTCAAGATGCCAATGATGCGGGGTCGGATGTCCTAAATCCTGCCTAAATGGCTGTGGAACACTGCGGAAAACTCTAAAATTCGGACCAAGTTACCACATAGCAAACTGGCGCATATCCGAGGTCCATGGTCCACATGTACACCAGCCGCGGAAAAGCTTTCCTGAGAACAGCGAGGGAGCGTCTTGTTGGTAGGGTGACCGTATTAAGAAGTAAAAGAACCACCACCAAGGGTTCTCTGTGTTTCTTACGTATTTGGAGTTGGCGGGCGGGACCGCGAAGGTTATTTCGAAAAGGGAGTTCATTAAACAAAACAGATCGTCCGTCCGCGGGATTAATTTTTGACAGGTAAGTCATGAGCGAAAATCCCTCAGAGGCACACGAACGACCCAGAGGAGGTCTTGACTCCATGTTCGGCGCTATAGAAGTTTCTCGAGAGCGATCAACCTGGTTCCATACTGACCTTGCAGAGACAGAAATGTAAGTTTTTCGGGGGATAGAGGTGGCACGCGACGGGACCTGAAGAAGCACAGAGTATCGAGAATCGTCGAAGTTTCTGAGAATCCTGGAATGAACTGCCACGCTAGAGAATCTGCGAGGAATTAATGATGATTCCCGATTTACCGAGGCCAACAAGGCAAAAGGAAGTTTCCTAGGACAGGTTCAATTGGTTCGACTCTGGTCCACATCGTAAAATGAGGGTACCGCGAGGAACAAAACAGTTTCTGACCCCAGTTGAACACCAGGAACGATGCTGCTACATTAACCGGCCTCAGAAGTCCAGAGTAACGGTACGACTTAGGTCGCCGTCTTTTACGGAATTTGCTGGCAGTGTTGGAGGGTTTAAACTGCGAGAAATAAGGTTGGAAAGTACAAGGCCGGCTTTCGTTATTTGAACGACGGCAAAACGTACGGATGGCAACCAATTGCATGCTTGTTGAAATCTATGGTTGGCAAGGTTCCAAGGAAGGACTGAAAAATGAGTGGGACTATACGATTGCATCTAGCTCAACTTCACCCGTCCATCGCCAAAACCGCTCCATAGCGCCCAAAACCATCTGGTAACCCACTTCGTCTATGACATCTGGGTCGAGATAACTTGGACAGTTCCTGAATGGCAGCTTGGCGGCCTCAGTATCTCGGTCCGGCGTATTACATGTATCCGTCCCGTCAAACTTGCGACAGCGGTTGGTGATTCGCGAAAACGAGTCGACTATCTTGCCTTCAGCCATAGCGCCGGTGGACGATCTAGACTTGGCGCGGTCTTTCACGGGAGAGAACACGACGTGAAGGATGGTACATAGATACCACAGGGCATCCTTCCGGACCAGAGCGTTGAGACGATGAGTGTGCGTACGAGGCAGTCGAGTGTTATCGGGTCGCGGAGGAGGTAAAAGATTCTCGAGTTCCCGTAGCACGCCCAAGGCGATGGTGGCGCGTAGGTCGACTTCATACGCGGAGGGAACCGAAACCAGTGGACTGAACGCACTTTGGAAAAGGTGCAATACTTCAGATCTAACGTCGACGGGCAATGCTGTCGAGGGCATGATGGGGAAGAGGAATGTAAGATAACGGCGGGAAAGAGGGTAGAACGATTCGACAACAGGATTCAATATAGACATCAGGAGCGTGTCCAGGAGTTTGTTCAGATGTTTGGGCTTGCGCAACAGGAAGGGAAGGGAAGAAGAGACAAGATCATTCACAAGAGTCGCCAAAGTCTGGAGCGTGGAGACTTGTGAGGCGACGGTGATTTTCGGGGAACGCAGAATGGGATGGAGAACACTTGCGAGACCAGTAAGAGCTCGACTTGTGCTGGATAGCAGAAGGGACCATTGAGCGGTCGTCACAGCAACTTCGGACGATCGTAATGCGGAAGTGAGTTCCTGGAACGCGGAGAGACTCGAGAATAGAGAGGTTGAGGTAGGAAAGACAGTGAATTCAGGTTCTACGGTCGATGAGAAGACGCACAAGGACGAGGTGCGTGGAACGCACCACCACGGAGCCTTTCCAGGATAGTTTCAAGGTCAACATGCGGCGGAGCAACCATTGGGCTGACGGTTGCTTTCTTTTTCGGCTTCCGCTTGACGGATTGGCTGTTACTGGGTCCAGCATCGCTCATGGAAGCCGAGGAGGTTGCGAGAGTTTCTTCGCCACCATTCGTTGGAAAATAGAGCGAAGGGAATGAAATACAACGCACTGATTTGCTCTGCTTCGTATTTTAGCTTCAGACTAGCAAGTTCCTTCTCCAAGGCCAGAGCATGCGTTTTCCAAGATCCGTCCGTCGTTGGGGCAGTCGGGGTGGAAGGAGGAAACGCAGCACGAAGTTGCAGGACGTAGGCTACAGAGTTCTGAGAGCTTGAATTGAAACAACAGTGACGAATTACCTGTACACGATTGGTCTGGTGGTTTGAATTTCAGCGCCGTCAATGCCTGAAGAAGTCTGAGAGCAGTTTAAAGCAGGAAAAGTCTTCATACTATCGCAATCCGAAGTCTATCGGCAACAGATATTGTTGAAGTGGTCATGACCGTGAACGCGGAGGACAAGTTCAAATTTTGAGACTCCGACAGGGATTGATCGATATTGATCCGTGAACTTCAATTACTTACGGTGCATCACCACTTGCCGTGAACGCACTCGAATTCTACAGGGGAATCGGTGAGCAAGTTCTCGTATCGATACTGTGCAGTCTTGAGTACATATGCTATTGCGTAATCTCCATTCACCCCGCTACAATTTCTTACAATTTGGGATCCCAAACCGCCCCACCTAACCGCCGACATTACTTGGACCCTTCCTGCTAATAACTTGAAGACTAACTCCCCTTCTGTGATCTTCCAAGTGAAAAGGACCAAACATTGCGGTATATTCTTGTCCGCGGGCCCAATTCGCAAGTTGATTCTTGAATCTTGCTTGGTTGAAGACAGTGATGTCCTCGAAATTCAATACATACCAAGTACCTACTCCGCAAATGGGAGGGCTGGTCGATATTGCTCTCCCTTCCTCTTGCCGTTGATGCTGCCTGACCCGCGATATCTCTTGCTTCGGCAGCCGTTTGCGCAACACTCAAGGCTTTCAAGATTACACGCAACTCGTCAACCGGGCTGGATCTGCTCTCAAATGAATGACTCAGAGGACCGAAAAGTGTCTCCTGCCTTTTACACTCGAAATTTTCAACTCACATTCCTCGGACAACAGCGGTCTTCGATTCGAAGTTTTTCTTCAAGAACTCTTCGACGGACACACTCGACTCAGTCCGGACTCTGGACAGTTCGACTATGACATTTCACCTCAGAAGGTTGTTGAAAATATTTTACTTCGCACCAGTTCCCTGTTCATCACCCGATGAACCTTCATTCACCTAACCACACCATTTCGCGGAAAACGAAGTATCGTCTGATCGGAAATAGCCTCAATGTCAAGGTTGTTTAAGAGCTCATTGGATATCTTTTTCAAGAGCCATGGATTACAACTGAAGCAACTAGTACTGTACGTGGTTCGAAATTATCTGGGTCTTGATTTTTCAGCTCGTCACATCACTATAGTAAATGTACCCCACTCTTACCTTTCTCATGTTGCTACATCGGCACCCCCATATTTCCAGTGGCGAACTGATTGTTCTGCATGGCCACCTGCTGGGCATGGTCGTGGTGATGGTGTGTATGCATATGATGCATATGGTGGGCATGGTGGGCATGGTGAGATGTGTGCGCCTCCGGAGGGAAAGTGATCGTGTTGTCCGCCGTAGTAGTAAGTTGTACGGTTTGAAAAGATGTCCTCCGATTTCCCCGAGATACACTGATGATTATTACAGCGACGAAGACTAGTACAACTTGATTGTGGTTCAGAGCGCCGCCGGAAACTCATGGAGGCTACGCACCACCCCCAATCGCAAGACCTATTATGAGTCCTGTTGGATTCGAGTCGGAGCTTGTAGTACATACACCGCTAAAATATCATGAGACCCGTTTGCAAATCCAGAAAACGACCGACTTGGTACAGTGTGTGGATGCAAGGGCATTCGGGAGGAATGAAACAGCCCACAGATAGATCGCAACCTTGTTGAGTGTGTCCATGCTGGGCAAATAGGAAGGAATATTTCGGCACGGTATTACTAAATAGTATGGACTCAACCTTTTCAAGGTGGCTTTAAATATTGCGCCAACGCTGTGCAACAGCTTAAGTTTCACTGAGTGTTAGAGATCCCGAAAGCTTTAGCAAATGATTTGATCAAATAATTCAACTGTGTGGAGTACATGAGCCCCACTGACCGCATTATTGGCCGTATTAGGTTGAGTAACTCTGGCCTGAGCGGCGAATGTTCTAACCTTGGTCGGACCGCTTAATCAGGCTGAATTCATCCACAGTCCATTTTAAGGTTCCGAGCGCGCGAGCCACGCTTTTGACGTAGATTCCCACCCCATGGTTGTCTGGATTTTGAGGAGTAAATCACCTCCAAAGGCGCGGTCCATAGTCGTCTGATACCGTTCGCAACCTGTCTCCAATGACGACAGACGTGCGAAACACGATGGGCGTCCTAGATGGGTGAAGAGCTCCCGACTCGGAGGTATCCACAGTTTGAATCGGAATCGCGAACCGTGAGCACAAAGATTTCTGCAAGCAATTCCACCGGAAGGGTGCGACCGTCCGTACGACGCTCCGGGCCCACCCCCGCCAAAAAAAAAAAAAAAAGAATGGGCGCAGCGAGGGAACGCAGAACGGCAGCGATAACGGACTCGCGGTCGAGCAGCTCAACGAGAGCCATCTCGTCTTGGAGAGAAGCTGTTTCATGTGTGTGGTCGAGCTTCCTCTGGTTCTTTCGATTTGCTGAGCAAATGGCTTCCATGACGAGAGCTGTAATCTCGTCTCGGAGAGAAACCATTCTCAAATCCGATTCAACTGCGAGGAGCTATTTGATTGAGTTATCGACATTCCTCCGGTTCTTTCCATTTGCTGAGGGAAGATGGAATCCATGGGAAAGGGAGTGGCGGTCATGGTTTCTTCGCTACAGTGACTGGTAGAGCGGAGAGGCTGATCAAAGCAAGCGGAGAGGACAAGTTCAAATTTTGGAGCTCCGACACCGTGACGGATTGATCCGTGAACCTGCAGTGCACCACCATGAAGGCACTTGAATTTTACAGTGGAATCGGTGCGACAGCTCTCTCTGCTCCATTTCCACTCACCCAAAATAGGCGGGCTACATCTGGCTCTTTCTAGAAGTAACGCACCGGCATCTGTGAGCCATGCGTTTGACTGGGATCAGAATGCTTGCGACGTTTATTCTGCAAACTTTGGCCCTGGGATCGCCGGAAAAGTGCTGCATGCCTTGTTTCAAGCTCAATTCCTTTTCTTATCGCCACACAGGTCGATATTATGACCCTGACTGTGGCATATCTGGCCTCCTTGAAAGCCTCGCTGTGGTTGTTGTCGCCCGCGTGCCAGCCGTACACAGTCCTTAATTCTTCTGCTAAAGGAGAATTGGATCCACGAGCCAAGTCATTCATTCATCTTGTCCAGGATGTCATCCCCGAACTCGCTCGTGAAGACGCTCATCCCACCCATTTTCTGGTTGAAAACGTGGGTGGTTTCGAGGTGAGACCGCTCCAGTCGCTCCATTTGCAGGCAAGCTCAGTATAAGTTTGATAGACCTCGACCACCCGACAAATTCTCGTATCGACACTGCGCAGTCTTGGATATACTATCGCGGAATTTCTACTCACCCCGCTCCAGTTCGGGATCCCAAATTCTCGCCTTCGGTATTACCTCCTGGCCAAGAGATCCCCACTCTCCTTTCGTGACCTCCCAAGCGACGAGGGCGGAACTTTGCGATATATCCCTGGCCGCGGGGACGCATGGATTGATTCTCGCTTGGTTGAAGATAACTCTGTTCTTGAAATTCGGGAGTACCTTGATCCTGAACCCGTTAGCGGGTACGATATCCCAGACAAAATACTCCGCAAGTGGGGAAGGCTGTTCGATATTGTGCTCCCTTCCTTTCGCCGGACATGCTGTTTTACGCGCGGTATCGTTTACTTCAGGAGCCGTTTTATGTATTCTCAAAGCCTTCCAGGTTATACGCAACTCGTTGAGCGGGCTGGATCCATTCTCCAAATGAATGAGGACCAAGATGTGTCTCCTCTGTATCTTTTATCTGTGAGGTTCTGACTCAGATTGCGCAGACAGCAACTGTCTTCGATGTCTTTCTTCAAGAACAGTCTTCTGCGCCAGCCGGAAACACGCTTGACTCGGTCCGGACTCTAGACAGCCTCCGACTACGATATTTCACGCCAGAAGAGCTGCTGAGATTATTTTGCTTTGCACCAGTTCCCTGTTCATCACCCAGTGAACCTCCATTCATTTGGCCGGAGAACATTTCGCGCAAAACGAAATATCGTCTCATCGGCAATAGCGTTAATGTCAGGGTCGTTCAGGAGCTCATTGAATATCTCTTTGAGGAGCCATAGAATTAAACTAAAGCAACTAGTACGGAGCATTCATTGATCGAAGGTGTCTGGTTCTCGAGTTTCAGCTCGTCATATCACTAGTACAAGTGGAGTCCATTCCTGCCTCAAGCTTCGTTGTGCTGCTACATTCTAGTGTGGATCATCTGGTGGTGGTGGTGGGACGTATGGTGCATGTGGTGCATTTGCGGCGTCTGTTGCAAAAGACGGAGGTGAGTTGAATGTGGCGGCGCCAATGGATTCATCGGCCCGCCGATCAGGGGCATCGCGCATACGTAGTAGCATCATGAGCCGACGTCCCTACGGTGCCCGGGGACATCTTCGCGGCGACTGAAATACCAACGGGCAATAGGAAGACTTACGGACTTACGCGTGTTTCAGAGCGTTGCGTTGGAATACTCATGACGAATACCCACCCCCAAATGTAATAGCTATTCCGGCTGCCCCTGGAAGACCGCCTGTACTAGAGCGTGCACAGACGGCTGAAATGTCATAAGAAACGTTCCAAAATCGAGTTAAAGCACCTGCTTGGCACAATATGGAGATGCAAGAGCATTCGGGAAGAAGGTCAAAACCCACAGACAGATTGTGAGGTAACTGAGTGTCCCCATGCTGAATGAATACTAAGGACTAATAGTGGCGCAGAAAGTAATGGGTGAAAAATAGTTGCCCGATGAAAGGTTCATGGTCTTGAATCCTGATCGTCAACCTTGTACGGCAGTGCGGCAGCTTCCCAGAAAATGTTCAAGCAAAAACCTGCCGCACATACTTACCAACTGAACCTTGTGGATATGATCTGATCGGGCAATACAAGTTATTCAACGTTAGCCGGCACCCGACCTGGAATCGGACAATCTGGGTGCCCTACTTGATGCGTTTTTGGGACGTTTTGAACTGAGGGAACCTTGGCAGTAAGTGAGCATTAGTCAGTAAACTGAAATCAGAGAGCCAGACCGATGGTACTCAATCAGGATGAACTCGTCTATGGACCATTTTAGGAAATTTTGACGGAGTTTTCGGACCGGGCTCCAACCACGAAACGCGGAACGACGCCGAGTTGCTGTGCCCGACGACCACACCCAGGAGGCATGGTCGAATTCGCACGCGACGAAAATCGAAACAGAAAAAGACCTTCCGAACCTTTGGTGTTATATGTGCAACGCGAAAAAAGGACACTGAGACTTGTAGGTCAGAACTCCCGGCTCACAGGCGGAACTGTGCTTCACATTTTGGACCTAATGCAGACAGTTTTGTTTTGTTTCTTTAAAAATACATTCATTGCACCCGTAAAATCATGAAAATATTCTCGATCATTCAGGTATTGTTTTTTTCTCTTTCGGTGAGAAAAACCGCACGATCCTATTACACGAGGAGCTGCAAGCGGGAAATCAGCACTACACCCAACCACACCATGGAGACCGCATACCAAAGCAAGATGCCCACCCACGACAGGACGTGCTTGGAACCCAGCTGTTTTTCCACTTATCGTGTCAAAGAGATCGGAGAACGGGACGTTGTTCAAGCCGTTCGAGACGTACGCCGTCAGGGTGCTGATGAACTGGTCGCGCAGCCCCGTGTCGGTGACGATCGCGCTGGTCCAGACGGACCAGTCGGACTTGGTGTACGTGTGCCGGGTGTCGAGAGGGACGCCGTACTGGTTGATAACGGTCTTGTACCAGGCAGTTTCTGAAATAATATGTAAAAAAGAATGAGTGTGGGAAGCCCACAGAAAAGATGTCGACGCACGCTCGTCGTATACCGACTGGGGGAAAAGCTTGAGGCCGAGGCGGACGTCGCTGTAGAGATTATACGCCAATCCCCAGCTGGCGTCGTCATTGTACTGCGAATTCAATTCAGCACGCGAGTGGAAGAACAGAGAACAACGACTGACATCGAGCGTCAAGTGAGCGCCAGTCTTAGACGCGGAGTACACCTGCCACTTGGTCACGTAGTCGGCCGCAATCGACTATCGCGGCATCAGCGACAGAGCATCGACAGAGAAGACAGACATACACTGTAGTTGGTGTACTTCGCGGTGTTGCCGAGCAACTTGGAGATCTCAGCCATGCAGCGAATGCCGATGATGCCCTTGATCGCCAAGTTGGTCTGGTTGGCGAGCTGCCCGGCAAAGTCATCCGTGCTCAGCTGGAACGCCGGAATCAGCGAGTCCTCGATGAGGTACTGCGTCCATTGATCCAAAAGGGATTCCTAGCTCTCTGTCAGACGCGGATCATCTTGAAGACGGAGAAGAGAAGCCATACGTAGCGCTTGATCTGCGTGGTATCGTTTGTTGCCCGCGCAAAGCTCAGGGCCATGATGAGCATGTTCCCGCTCTCCTCGACGGGCATTGCCTCGTCGGTACCATCATTGTGTCCGTCGGCCTTGGGGTAGTGGGCACCTGAAAAACGCCTCAGTTAAGGCGTACAAAAATGATAGCGGAAACTACCTACCCATATCATGCACGCTCCACTTGTTCGGGTACAGACCAGAGGCCTGGTACCTGTACAGCGGCTCCAGAAGGTACTCGCCCAGCTTTGGGTTGAGGTATAGGAAAATCGGGTGCGCAGGGAAGACGACATCGACGGTGTTGACGTTGCCGTCGCTGGAGATTTCTGCGGGACGGTCAGCGTCTTCACCGGGTTCAGTAACAACTCGGCCCACCTTTCATGAAGTACATGACGTCGGACGTGTTCCACGCCCCGAAGGCGTTCTTCGAGATGGTGATCTCGTTAGCAGCCATAGCCTGGCGAATCGACAGCGCGACAATCCCAGCATAGTCGTCAGAGATTTTCGTAGCATCCGTCTGCACCTGCTTGTCGAGGGCATTGGCCGTAGCCAGCGCGGTGTTGTAGTCGTTAAGGAAGAAAGAGATCTGAGTTCAACGACGTCAGGATTTGAGGTATGAATGAGGCATAGATAGCGCATACCACTTGGTTGGCCGTGGAGTATTTGCTCCAGAAATAGAGGCTGCGCGCCTGCTTCGCGTTCCCGGCGAGGACATACTTGATAGCTGGGTCCCGAATATGGCCGACAGCGAAGGTTACCGAGGCAGCGGTGCTCCCGACTTTGCCCAAGTCCTTGGCGAGACCGAACACGGGCCAGCTGTCGCTGATGGCACGGAAGTTGTTGTCCTTTGCCGTGGTAGAGAGGACGCTGTTATTCAAGAACCCTCCGCGCACAGTGATGTCGCGACCAATTTGTGCCGTGGCACCAGCCCCGTTGAGCATGGAATAATACCAATTGCCGTCTAGCGGATGATGCGTCAGTCAGACGATATCATGGGTGCAAGGCGGAAACGTACATTGAGCACGGTCGCTGATTTCTTCGTAAACGGCGGGAGACACGAGGGTGTACTGGTGGCTGAGGATGTCGGTAGCGGTAGTCGACCACTCGATGTCCCACGAGTCGCTGCCCGAGGCCCATTCACCACTGATATCAGAGTAGACTTGAACAGAGTGGGTGGCACCATCTGTCGACGCGACCGAGACGTGCATGTAGGACATCGGGATCGATTGCCTGACAAAGTCGGTCGCCTGTTCAACACAGTTCAGCACACGACGCGGCTCTGTAGATGAATTCGTACGTCAACGGGGCTCAAGAATGTTACGGTAACATCAACAGGGCCAGCAGAAAGGACGAAAATACTTTGCGTGGACGTGAACTTCGATCGACAAGGTCAGCGCCAGAACGCAACACGAAGCACGAGGAACCTTACAGTCATGCTCTTCTGCGTTGCTTGGGTGAAAGAGCTGCCCGCGACGGAGGCGGCGCCGAGGTAACTGTAGCTTTCGTCGTCGACCTTGACGAATCCAGTCCAAGCAGTCGTCTGCCCACCCCAGTGGGTCGCCCATTCACTGTTGAGCGCGACACCCTGCCCCTGCGGCAGCCATGTGCTCAAATACGGCGTCCTCACAGCGAGCGGAATCGACGGCGGGTTGAACGGCGTGTTCGTCCACGACGTCGCACCGACAACTGCCTGCACCGCAAAGAGCCCGAGTCCCGTGCAAAGAGTCAGAGACCGCATCCTATCCTGCCTTGAACCTCAAGCGAGCGAGGCTGGGGAACGAACGCGTGTCTTTTTTCTCCGCCGCTTTTGTACCCCGCGCTTCTCATCATGACGAGAGCGTAGATCCTGCACAGTGAAATTCGTTTCTGATGTGGATTGCGCGAGATGATCCCGAGACCAGAATGCCCATATGCGCGCAGAGTGCAGCTGGACCAGGTGATGCGCGCTAAGCATCAACCGCACACCGAATGGCATTTCCCTTGACCGTGATTCTATCATCTTTGCAGGTTGAAACGTTGAAACTCGACGATCGTCGTTGTTCATTCGACGCAGAGGATCTGCAGTTGAGAATCCCAAAAAATTAGTTTGCTGGAGCCAGCAAGGTCCCGCCGTTGAGTGTTGAACAGCAGGTGTTCATAGTCGAATCCGGGACCGAGGAAGCATTTGTATGACAGTCGAAGTTCGAACGACAATTGAGGGCGTTGAGGAAGAGCTCGCCTGTTCGGTGATCTCCCCGATTCACGTCATCCGATAAATCACGGATTAGAATTTTTCTGGTGCGCGTTTGGTACTGTATGTACGTACGCGTCCATGCGGCGGTCTGGGCGGCGCATGCGCGCGCGGATGGGCCGGACTCTCCCCCAAGATCGAGAATCTACTTCGAGGTACTTGAAACTCGAAATTCACAAGCGCCCGTTCAAGAAAAGTAATCCAAGTTACAACTTCAAATTCGTCGTCACATTGGAAGGAACCCAAGTAAGAAATCCATTGGAGGTTACAAGTACAGAGAATAAATAATAAAGAAGATTTGGAATATGGATATGAGAGTTCTAAGGGAAGAGAAGCGAGAGATAATGAATATGCTATATGGAGGATAAGCGATGAGAGAGATGGAGAGAAGACAGAGAGGAAGAGAGACGACGCAGGAAAGAAATCGGAGACCCAAGCAAAGACGGTAAAGACAAAACCTGAAAGAAGTAAGAACATGTACAGGCAGAGAGGAAAAGCCGTACCACGGAATCCCAGACTGAAAGCCATTCCGGAAGCGAACACCGCAGGATACCCCCTCGATCGTGACGCGTCCGCCCTCGAGGTCCGCATCCTGCTGTGTCGCAACTCGCGTGCTGTGGCGTGCTGGCGGCGAGGCGTCCCAAGTCGTCAGCACCTTGGACATCCCACCGCAGGGCTTCCGGGGGACTGGCGATAAGGGATTTGTCGTGGCTAAGTCAGCGACGGGATTGGTACCATCTCTTCTTCTTCTTTGCGCGGGAAGGATCAGGAGACGGTGGCGGAGGTGGCGAGGAGACAGAGAGTCGGAGTATTGTCAAGAGCTAAAAGGGGTTGGGAAGGGTACAGCACCGAAAGAGAGAAAGACGTACGAGGCAGGCAGCAAGCATTCCGTCCGAAAGAAGGGAAAACACCACCGGACGGATGCCAGTGGCGAGGGCCGGTAACAGAAGAACAGTCTGCAGACGTGGTCAGAACCCAGTGGAACAAAAAGGTTCGACCACACACCTGATTGCGTATCCAAATATCGAGTTCCCGTGCAAATGACCAAACCGACCCAGAGAAAAATCTCTTCTAAGAAATCAGCGAGATGAACGACGCTGGAACAGAGAGCGTACCTTTCGACCCAATCGACACACGTAACCGTACAAACCCGCCAACATCTCAATCAGAAGATGAATCGCGAGGCGAAGGATGGCCGACGTGAGGAACCGGTCGAGCTTGTCAAACTCCTCGCTCAATCCCAAACTCTTTTGAGCTCTCAGCCCTCCCACGTACAGCGCCATCTTGACACCCTCCACCACCATTGTTGCCGTGACGGCGTTCGGGATCCGTGCGCATGGCGCGTGCAACGGCGAGCAGGCCGGGTCCGATGGTGTCGACTATGCCCGCATTGAAATCGCCAAAGTCGAAGGGGTCGAGGATGAGAGCCTGGGACGGCGCCTTAGCGGAAGCAACGACGTCGAGGACAAACGCGATGCTGCCTTCGCTGTAGTTGCGTGTGCCGTTGGCATGAGTAGGCCAGAACGGGCCCAGGGAGATTTGCGCGTAAGCCGAATCGTTGATGACCTCCAACTCGACTGCACGGAGGACAGAGATAGAGGAGGGAGGCTTGACTGACATCATGTAAATGCAGCCGGAGGCAACGAGGATGGAGAGGCGGCGGAAAGTTGTAAACAGCATTGTCGTGGATGCTAAACTGAAGGAAACACCTTGTTTTCCGCCAGTATTTATACCCGAATGTCGCAGCGGCTGTGCTGAGTTGAAGCGCGTCAACAGACGCGATCGGCGACGCGTAAAGCACAGAAAACATACACGATCGAAAAGAAGAGCTTGGACCAAGTATCCCCGTTTGGGTCTGCCTTCGCCCTCGACCTTGAAGAAGTGGAGGGACGGCGTTGATTTGAGTAGCGTTCGCTGCCTGCACGGTCTTGTGGGTCGTATGAAACTCGCTAGGCGTTGTTTTCCCATTGACGAGAGCGTGACCTGCCGCTTCAATACCAAGCACGAAATCCTCCAATCAAGCTCCAAAAATGTCCCATGTCCTTGTAGATTCTCGTCGCCGAGTAATGGCTAAAACAAGCTTCGGCGAGTCCACCGTATTCTTGCGTCTGAGCTCTGTTCAATCGAAGTTCGAGCTGCCCACCCAGAGCGAAATCCTCAAGCAAGCTCCCGCAGCCCATACGCTCTTCACGTCTGGAATCTCTGGGATAAACTTCGGCGAGTCCCTTCGGATCCCTTCGTCTGAACTCGGCATCGAAGAAACCGACATGGCCGATGCTCCTCCAGAAGTCGGCATTTCAGTTCAAAGAAGTATCTGCCCAATATCTGCCGGTGCTCGAATAGCGGAAGAGTTACGCGGGCCCAGCACCGTTTCATCCAGCCAACTACACAGAGACAGAGTACCGAGATGAACGTATGCCAGGTTCTTCTGCCTTCATTTCGTTCATAACATAAACAGAACCCCCACAACGCGCAAGTCGAGTCCTGCGCGGTTTTGTCCCAGCCAGCAGCAAGTACAAGTTAGGAGGATTGTTCGACGAGGGTCAGGTAAAAGAAGCAAGCCGCCAGCGTTGGCAGTTCTGCCATGATAACCGAGGTGCTCGCAACGCCAATAGACGCCAATCCACAGCTGACGCCGTTTCACTTTGTGATTCGTGAACATATCTAGTGGTCGAAGCATTTCCCAGGAGACCAAGCGCCGCACTAAAGAGTTGCGCGCCTTTTCATCCAGTCAAGGAGGCAGACAGAGAGCCCAGGTAAGCATATTTTGACCCTCCTACGACAGCTAAGTTATTTAACCAGCAGTCAGGTGAGGATTCTTTCGACGAGCATCAGGTAAGAACCGTGCAGGTTCTGTTCTTGAAATTGCCAATCCTTCAGGCACTCGGCATCAGGCGCATATGTAGGTGCGGTGCGAGGCGACGCCGAAGAGACTCCAGGAATTTAACGATGCATATGCCAATTTCAAGAGGAAGAAACCTCCACTGTACTCAGATCAAGCGGCTGGGTCCTGATCAAGATATGGATAGGAAAGAGACTTGCAGATTTGAATGGTTGGTTGAGACAAAGGTTGAGAATGAGTGAGACAACTTGAAGATGCCATCAATGCCACTTTCGCACGATTGGAAACAAGATCCAGCTGCAACTTCGAATTCGTCGTTGCGGTCTCGGGATAAGTACATCGGGACGCGTATGAAGATACCGACCACTTGAAAAATATACGTGGTAGAAGAAGCCTGTATATGTACGTAATAGAAACAAGAATGTCGATGTCGTTGAACGATAAAGAAATAATAAACAACAGGAAGGGGGGGAAAACTACACAAAATATATGGTATGTATATGTACGGGAAACAATGAAAGCGAGGGATGTATGAGAGATGATCCGTGCAATGGAGGGGATCCGTGGATGAGATTGAGGAAAGGAATATGTAGGACATTCCGAGAGGATAGCTAATGCGTGGAGACAGACAGACGACAAACAAAAGGAGAACGACAATGACGCGGCTCGGAGGGACGCGGACGCAAACCGGGCACTTGACTGAACTTGAAAAGGATTCAACGGCACCGACGAGGCAAACGAAGTGACGCCCAAAATTATGAACGCCGCTCAACAGGCGAGGCCCACAATTTTAAATCATGAACGCCGCCTCCTCACTCTTACGCTCATGGCCGCTTGCACCGCCTATGACCGCCTCCTCCGCCCCATCCCACACCGCGAACTCTCGAACCGCTCCCGGATACTCGCGTACCCCGTCCGGTCGACGCGGTGGATGTAATAGGTGCCGCCGTTGTTCCCCCACGAGACGCTGCCGGAGTGGTACGTCCGCTCGGTGACGTCAAAGATAGCAGAGATGTCGTCGACCTGTGAAAACACCCCCGTGTGAGTGAGTAGATGGAGAAGAAAGAGGAGACAGACGCACATTTCGCTCAGTGACGCGCGCATTCAGCGAGGGCACGAACGGCGCCAGCGACACCACATACGCGCCCTCCTTCAGATCCAAGAACTTTGGTCGCAGTTGCTCATTCACTGTGGATGTTCCCGAGTCAGCGCAAGTAGAATACGAAACAAAGAACAAGAAACCGCACGGCTCTGCTCAAAAACCTTGTTATCCACCAACACCACATCTGCTTGCGCAATCAACTCATTCACGCGCGCACTCTGCAGCATATCCCCCTCCTCCAGCTCAATCTCCCCCACCTTCACCCCCCACATCTGACACCGCACCTTGAAATTCGCCGCCATATCCTTCGCGACCTTCGCCGGCTTCGGATTCAGTTCAATGCCATAACTTCTGCACCCCGTCTGTAGACTCGCCTGCACCACCACGTTGCCGACGCCGCTCCCAAGGTCGAGGAACAGCGAGTCCTCGGTGAGCCCGGTGAGTGTGAGTATCTCGTGCACGAGCGAGGGCATGAGCTCGCCATACACCGCGCTCGAGAACGCCTCGTATTGCTTCAGCTTCTGCACGTGCGGGCCCACGCTCCGTTGGTAGTTCTCTTCGATAATGCGCATGAGCACCTTCCTCGGCATCCCCGTTTCCGTCCAGCTGTGCACGATTTCCTTCAGTGCGTTCGGCGCGGGGTTGGAGAATGCGTCGCTTGGAAGTCGGGGGTACTTGAGCCGCTGGAGGAGCGCGTTGATGTGCTTGAAGGCGGCGAGGAAGGAGGGCCCGTCGCGCCGGTGGATCGCGCGCTGCACGGCGCGGAGGTAGTTGGGTTTCTGCGCGACTGGTGGGGGGAGAGGAGTCGGACAGCGATGATAACGAGCTGGAGGAAGAGTGCGAGCGCGGGGGCGAGGGCGGTGGGACGGGGGACTGTAAGTCCAGCTGGAACAGCGTGTCTTTGGGTATTGGCCCGAAAAGGGCTTGCTGAGCCGGAGTCAGGTAGCCTGGGATCATGTTAATTCGAGTATCTCGGGAAATAACAGGGGCGGACATTCTATTATCGTGTACAGTGTCTTTTCGACGTCCATTATCGGATTGTAGTGGTCTTTGTCTTTCGGGGCGAGTAGAATGAATCTGCGGACCAAATTTAGCGGCTCGCACGACTGGGAAAACACACACTCCGGAAAATCCGAAGATTCGGGGCTCCCAAAAACGTGGCCAAAAGAATTGGTTATCGCGGGACTGCCAAACTTTTAGTTTTCTGGGCTCCCGAAACCCAAGCTTCAATTGAATTGATGCTTTTGGGGAGTCCAGAGACCCGAATGGTCCCCAAACCATTCTTTCAGAATCGTTTTTGGAAGCCTTCGAACAACGGATTTCCCTGGGTAACACACACCTCTCCGATGAACCCGTGTTGGGGTATTCAAGATCTACATAAGGATAGGTCTTGGGATGCGGTTTAAACGAGACGTCTCCGGGGTCCTCAAGGTTTTTAAAGTCTGTGACAAGTTAAACTTAGTCGCACCAAGACGGAACGCACGCACAAGCACAATAGGTGCGCAGGAGCATCGCGACCGCGTTTTCCGAGCTAAAGTGCGCGGGATCAGGGCCACCGTCGCCCTCCGCGACCCAGCATCGGCGAATCACAGGAATCTCGCTGTCGACGGCGGTGAAGTGAGACGTGGAACGCGACCTGCTGGTGCGATATATGGGCTCCGGTGACGGGGGTTGCGTCTTCTGCTGGCTGGAGGCGCGTCGGGGGAGTTTGAGGCTGGACACCACGCTTTTACGCGGTTTATCGCCCTTTAGTCTCTTGACTCCGCGTGGCAAAGGCGCGTCTGGGTCGGACACGCCGCCCAGGGACGCGGATTTGCGCTTTCGTGGGGGACTGGATGACGGGGACGGTGAGGAGAGGGGCGAGGACGCGGTCGATTGGGGCCCGTGAGACGGGCTGGACGACGGCGGGGAGTATTTGGCCGGGGGGCGATGACTTGGGGACGGGGACGCGTATGGTATTGACTACATGGGTGATTGGTTTGTAGGACGTCCCGGCGGGGGACCTGGAGAAAAAATCGGCGTCCGGCTTTGTCGTCGTCGACGTCTGGAGCATTCTTGGTGGACGTGCGGAAGGAGAACGATGGCGTCACGAGTTTTTGCCACGCAGATCACAGCCACCTTTGTTCCTCGCTTTACTTACAACCATCTCCGAAACATATGCGCCTTGTCCTTTGTCTCCATTGTTCCTGGCGCGCTCAGCACTAGCCTTTGATTATTGCCATTCACAGCCCGCTCATCCCACAGCGCTCCAGCATACACAGCAACGATCACCACGGCCCTTTTGTCAGTCCGACAACACCCGCCGATCTTGCCGCAAGCCAAATCGCGGCCACAGGCTTAAGACTGGCTGTTGAGGCGTTGGGCGTTATGCAGCGCCACAATTCTTCCATTCCTGGCGACTCAAACTCTAGTGCAGTGTGCAACAGACATGCTTGGTCGTTGCCAGTTTTCTCAGCTTCCCTCCAATCGTTGTCTTTGGTCTCTTGGCCTCGATGCTCCGTGTACCTTCAATTGTGTTCCATGGATGCTATTCTATCAGTAGAATTGGACTGGCCATGGCCCAAGAATCATGGTCCGACTTGTTCTCAACACCTGCTATCTGAAGTTCCTCCACGAAACTGGACCTTCAAAATCAGTGCTGCTTCCTCGATGCTGTTACCTCGCCCAACGTTCTACATCTTTGTGGGTTCTTTATTTGTACCCGAATGGAGGTTACTTCAGACTGGTGCCTGCGATGGAACATAGGCCTGTATTCAATGTAATTGAAGATGGTGAATGAATCTAAGTCGAATTATCTATCCCAGTGGGTGGATTCATGTCGGATATGAAAGTTACCGTCAACGTGTGATATAATATATCATTTTTACCATGTTCCGTTCTACAGACTTTGCAAAAAATTCGACGTACGAGATTCATTCGTCTAATACTGCCCAACAGCATTTACGACGCCTGAAAGTGGCCCAAATTGTGACAGTCGGCTGCCGATCTCGAGCGCAAAAGGTAGATATCGATGATGCCATCACACCGGCTACTTGACTCAGCTGCAACTTTTTCGTACCTTGTCAACTTCAACGCTGCTAACGAGTCAAGTCAAAGTCTCAAGTCAGATTGAACCTTGGAGTCCTAGTCAACCCGAGTCAAGACCCACCGTACTTATACGCGGTTTCGCGCCCTCGATCCTCAATCCAATAACTCTCTAGATCTTAGAATCTAACGCGCACAAAACGCAAATATGACCGACCCAACCCTCTTCCCCACCATCGGCACCATCGCAGATCAGACGGATCTCCTCGAGGACCGCCCTGATACGCCCACCGAACCCACCCTCACCACCAAAGATGGCGAAACTGAGACTGAAGAAAAAGTCGTGCAGGAGATCGAGTCCTTATGCATGAAATGCCATGAACAGGTGCGCGTCGGGTTGCCCGCTCAGCCTCGTACTGCATAGCATAAGTAATTCATGATTTGTGCACAACTTAGTAGGGCGTCACCCGGATGCTGCTCACCTCTATCCCGTACTTCCGCGAAATTATCGTCATGTCCTTCCGGTGCGAGTTCTGCGGCGCGACGAACAACGAGATTCAGTCGGCTAGTTCCATCCAAAGTGCGTTTTCTTCTTAACATTCTTTCTCTATTCTTTTCTCGTTGTTCTGGCGTTCTTGATTTCCTGGATATTTATGCTCATGCGACGACGCGTAGAGGAAGGCACGGTGTACACCGCCCGCATTCTCCATCGGAGCGATCTAGACCGCCAAATCGTGCGCTCACCGACGTGCGAGGTCTACCTGGCAGAATACGAGCTCACCCTCCCCCGCGTCGAGCCGCGGGCAGCTCACCACCGTTGAGGGCCTCATCCGCGACGTCGTCGCGGACCTCAGCATGGACCAGCCGCTCCGCCACATCCAGGACCCCGACGGGTACGCCAAGATCGAATCTCTTGTCTCCAAACTGCAGGAAATTCTCCGCGACGAAGACGAGGAGGACGAGGAAGCCTCCGCACCGAAAGTACAAGTTGGCACGGCAGCACAGAAACTACACCTGCCGATGCCGGCGTTCACGATCAAGCTCGATGACCCCGCGGGCAACTCGTGGATCGAGTTCATCGGGAGCATGGCGGATCCCAAGTGGAACATGCGCACGTACGCGCGATCCCTGCAGCAGAACGTCGAGCTGGGGCTCGTCGCCGCCCCGGAGGAACAGCCTTTGGACAGTGTGCAAGAGGAAGAGCACGATGCGACCGGGGAGGTCGTGGAGGTGGAGAACAACGAGGAGATCTACGTGTTCCAAGGCGTCTGCTCGAGCTGCGGGCACCCGCTCGACACGCTCATGAAGAAAGTGCTCATTCCGTACTTCAAGGTGCGTGCAATTCTTTACATGAATGGGAAAGCGAGTGTGCTAACTATTTGGGGACGTAGGACGTCCTGATCATGTCGACGAACTGCGACCGATGCGGATATAGAGACAACGAAGTCAAGTCCGGGGCCGCTATCTCTGACAAAGGCAAGCGCATTATCCTCAAGGTCGAGGACCGGGACGACCTCAGTCGTGACATCCTCAAGGTACACTTCTACGCATTCCTTATCATAAAATAATCTTGACGAACGCCCCGTAGAGCGAAACCGCCGGCCTCGAAATCCCCGAGATCGAACTCGTCCTCCAGCAAGGCACCCTTGGCGGGCGCTTCACCACCCTCGAAGGCATCCTCGAGCAGATCTACGAAGAACTCTCCGAGAAGGTCTTCGCCTCCGGCGACGCCTCTGACCCCAACGACCGTTCCTCCTTCGCTACCTTCCTCGGCAAGTTGAAAGAGGTGAAGGACGCAGCGCGGCCGTTCACGCTCATCCTGGACGACCCGCTGGCGAACTCGTATGTGCAGAATTTGTACGCGCCGGACGCGGATCCGAATATGACGATGGAGTTGTATGAGAGGACGTGGGAGCAGGACGAGGCGCTGGGGTTGAATGATATCAAGGTGGAAGGGTATGGGGCGTCGGACGGTGAGGAGGAGGGGGCGGGTGAGAAGGCCGAGGTCGCGGCCGCTGCTGGTGCTGAGTCTGGTGCAGCGAAATCAGACTCATAACGCGCGCACGCGTGGGGCACTGTCACTGTAGATTGTGTGTACCAGGTATGTAGACGGGCTGCGCTTTTGGCACCGAGTTGTATTAGAGTAAAATCTGTATCAATTAGTGTGTGCGAAGGAATAGGAAGGAATTTTAGGATGGCAGTGATGGCATCAGCCGCGCGTCTTTGTTTCGTTCAACCATCCATCCCAGATTCTGTGCAAGCCTGTCTGCGCCTTGCACCGCTTCCTAAAGTATGCCCCCGATGCCGAGTGTCTGAAGGGTGGACAGTTCCCCGGCACGGTTATCTCTACCGACGCTCGGCCACATCCTGGACCGCCGCGTGCGACTTGTATTGCTTGTGTGGCTGACAGGACGCGATCTGGGCTCTACCTGCGTTGGGGGGTTGGATTTGTACTCGTCGACAGTCGAATGTGACTTATGCTTGTGGCAGACCGAGACAAGACGTATTGTCCAGACCCGTACTTGCATTGTGAAAGAATTATCCATGAAATGACCCAAGAGAATTTCACATACGTTCACCCATCTGCGAGGTTGGACCTTATTCTCATCGAACACGACTTCTATCTGTGGCTCGCTGGTTGGGACCAAACGCAAGACTTTCTGCGTTGTGTTTATAAGCGATAAGGATGCTTGGATAACTTGAAATACGCTCATCTTAGCCCTCCATGTGGCTCTGTGTGACTGGGTGGATAGAAAGACGATCGTGAGCCTGCACAGGCGACTGTTTGGTATGCTGTCTTCGCCTTCTAGGAATCCTTCAAGCATTGACAGTTGCGTTGACTTTGAGAGCTGAAAGTTCACTAGCTGGGAGCTGATGACGAAGCATGAATGCTCTCGAGCTCAGAAGAAAAAATACGAAGGGACTCGCCGAATTTGATATCTGCCATTAATCGGCGACCAAAGCGCTACAAGGGAATGGACACTGTCGGAGCTTGCTTGCGGGATTTCGCTCTGGGCGGGCAGCTTGAACTTAAACTGGAAAGAGCTCAGACGCAAGAATGCAGAGGATTCGCCGAAGTTTGTTTCAGCCATTACTCGGCGACAAGAATCTACAAGGACATGGGACATTTTTGGAGCTTGATTGGAGGATTTCGTACTTGGTGTTGAAGCGACAGGTCACGCTCTCGCCAATGGGAAAACGACGCATAGCGAATTCCATACGACCCACAACACCATGCAGGCGGAGAACGCTACTCAATTCAGGGCTGTCCCTCCACTTCTGCAAGGACGAGGGCGAAGACAAACCTAAATGAGGATATTTGGTTCAAGCACTTCTTTTCGATCGTGTGCTTTACGCGTCGCCGATCGCGTTTGTTGACGCGCTTCAACTCAGCACAGCCGCTGTGATATTCGAGTATAAATACTCGCAGAAAACAAGTGTGTTTCCTCAGTTTAACATTCTTCAAAATGCTTTTTACAACTTTCCGCCGCCTCTCCATCCTCATCGCCTCCGGCTGCATCTACATGATGTCAGTCAAGCCACCCTCCATCTCTGTCCCCCGCGCAGTCGAGTTGGAGGTCATCAACGATTCGGCTTACGCGCAAATCTTCCTGGGCCCGCTCTGGCCTACCCACGCCAACGGCACACACGACTACAACGAAGGCAGCATCGCGTTTGTCCTCGACGTCGTTGCTCCCGCTAAGCCGCCGCCGCCCCAGGCACTCATCCTCGACCCTTTCTACTTTGGCGATTTCAATGCGGACGTAGTCGACACCATCGGACCCGGCCTGCTCGCCGTTGCGCGCGCAATGCGCACGGATCCCAATGCCGTCACAGCAACAATGGTGGTGGAGGGTGTCAAGATGGCGCTGTACATGGGAGGATTGAGAACTCAAAAGGAGGTTGGGATTGGGCGAGGAGTTGAACAAGCTCGACCGGTTCCTCACGTCGGCGGTCCTTCGTATTGCATCCAATCTCGTGTTGGGGATGTTGGCGAGTTTATGTGGTCGGCGTTGCCGAATCGGTCGAAAGGTGCGTTTTTTATTCCAACGTCTTTCATCTCGCTGATTTCGCCCTAGAAGAGGCTTTTCGCTGCGTTGGTTTGGTCATTTGTACGGGAACTCGGTGTTTGGATGCACGTCCAGGTATCTAGTTACATCATTCTTTTCTATTTCTGACCACGTTTACAGGCTGTTCCCTTGGCCCTGGCCACTGGTAACCGCTCCACGGTGCTGACCATCCTTTTTACCGGGATACTCGCAGTATGTCTTACTCCCTCCTGGTGTCGTGTCTTGCTCAATTGCATTTTAGCTTTGCAGTTACCTTCGACGACTCTCCTCCCGCCCGCCACCTCCGCCTCCTCCATCTCCTCCTCCCCGCACCAAAAAGAAGAAGCGATGGTATCAACCCCGTCGCTGACTCGACCACAACCAGCTCCTTGCGTTCACCAACTAATTCGGAAGCCTCGCGGTGTGACGACTAAGGTGCCGACGACTTGGGACGCCTCGCCGCCAGCACGCCACAGCACGCGAGTTGCAACACAGCAGGATACGGATCTCGAGGGCGGACGCGTCACGATCGAGGGGGTATCTTTGCAGTGTTTGCTTCCAACTTGGCTTTTAGTCCGGTAATCAGTGGTACGTCTTTTCCTCTTTGCCTATATTCTTCTGACTGACTTCTGACAGGTCTTGTCTTTACCGTCTCTGTCCGTGTCCCCGTTTCTCTCGCCTCGTGTCCTCCCCCCTTCTCTCTCTCTTCTCTCTATTTCTCTCACTCTCTCTTCTCCCTCTCATGACTATATATTTAATTGCCTCTGGCTTCTCTTCCCATAGATCTCTTATTTATATCGTCTCCAGATTCTCTCTGTACTTGTTTCGTCTATGAATTTCTTGCTTGCCTTCCTTCAAATTGGACTTGAACAGTCTGAAATCGTCGAGTTCTTTTATTTACCTCAAAACTCAAGTTGAACGACAATAATCGAATTTCTCTTTATTTCTTGTTTGTCGAGTTGTTGATTGATCAACTTGATCAACTCTTCTTCTTGAACTTCACTGTCGTTTCAGCAATACGGCGCATGGTTTGGCCCGTTCGAGTTCCGAGTTCTTTGCTGTTATTCTCTTAGTCTCAGTCGCTGCAGTCATTCCACCCGCCCCCTCTATAGTCGTGACTCGTCTGATAACTTGATGGCAGAACCAGGCAGAACCTGACCGCTCCGCTCTCTATCAGTATGGTTCCTACAGCTGCCGTCTACTCTCGTCACTCAGACTTTGTGCTGGGGGATGAGAAGATTGTGCCATAGAAAACTGACATCTGCCTCTTCGCCAGTCAGCGAAGGTGATCGTTGGTGCGGCCACCAAGTAGTTCGCAGTGCCGGCATTCCCATGGCATCCCAAACACTGTATCTACTTAAGGATGACTTGGGGCTGCTCTTGAGAGTCTCCATTTATCAATTCTTTCCGTGTTCTGTATCCGCTTGGACTGTCTCCTTCCCCACCTTTGTTTCATCCTCTGAGTTAGCGTATTAGCGCCGTGTCTTGCCATCGCCTTCGGTATGGGTAGCTCCCAGTCTCAACATCCAAACCCCAGCAATGTCCCTATACGCAACCAGTACAAGGAAGGCTCGTTGCGGGGGGACCTAATCCTCCACAATGGCCGCATTCACACAATGGATGCCACCAACCAAGTTGTCTCGGTCGTAGCCGTCAGAGACGGCAAGATCGTCTATGTAGGAGACAGCGTGGATGATGCTCGTAGCCACTTTCTGCAGGCTCCTCGCGCGATCGACCTCCAAAACCACATCACCATCCCGGGTTTGGTCGACATCCACAACCACATGGTCCTGTTCGGCAACAGGCCTGGCCATCACACGCCGCTCGAGAACGCTTACTCCATTGCCGAGGTCCAGGAGACGTACCGCGAGCACGCGCGCAACGTACCTGACGGGCAATTCATCACGACCATAGGCGGGTTCCATCCCGGCCAGTTCCGCGAGAGACGTTTGCCTACCCTCGCAGAGTTGGACGAGGCTCTTCCCAAGCACCCTGCTTTCGTCTCCATAGGCTTCTCCGGTCCAGCTGCCACCAACACCCTTGGCAAAGCTTTTTTCACCGGCGTGACTGTCGGTGCAGATGGCTCGATCGCGGAAGGCACTGAAAACGGCACGGCCCTGCTCGCTCTCCGAGAGCAGCTTACATTCGATGAACGCAAGCGCGGCGTCCGGGATGCGATGGCATATGCAGTGTCGCTCGGCGTGACGACGCACCTGGACCAAGGCGCGTTTCCCGCGACAAATACCCCCGCCGATGGCTCCGCGAACGAGGATAACAACACCATGCATCTCCCTTTCCTCTCTGTTTATAATGACGGAGATGCTACCATCCGCCTGCGCATCAATTTCTTGACCATGGATGCAACTGCCGACACGCCTACCTTGACGGCACGTCTGCTCAACACGTTCAAGTTCTTTGGCAATGATATGGTGCGCACAGCCAGTATGGGCGAGTTCGTGACCGTGGATTACGCGGGTGGACCTGTGTTCGACGTCGCAATTCGGGAAGTTCGGAAAGCGGGATGGCGGCTGGAGGTGCATTCAATCACAGAAACTGATTACCAGACACAGATCGAGGCGTTCGAGGCGCTGGATGCGGAGATGAGCATCAAAGACATGCGCTGGGTGATTGCTCATGTCCCCTTCATAACCGACGAGTTCATAACACGCTTGAAAAACCTCGGGTGTGGGACGAACTTGACCGCATTTCAGTACCTGCAGACTTTAAACCCTCCGGCCACGATTCCAGCCGGCCCACCGTATCGGAGCCTCGTCGACAGCGGTATCCACGCTGGAATTGGCGGAGACGGTATGCAGATTGCGATGCTGAATCCATGGGTGCAGGCATACTTTGCGACAACGGGCAAGAATGCCGAGGGAGTTCTTGTCAATCCAAACCAGCAGATTTCCAGAGAGGAGTTCCTCCACTTGTATACACGTGCAAATCAATGGCTGCTGGGCAAGCCAGACGAGAGCCTGCTGGGAGCTTTGGAAGTCGGGAGACTGGGCGATGTGGTGGTGATTAACGAGGACTACTTCACGGTGCCCGACGAAGAGCTGAAGAAGCTGAGATCTGCGTTGACGGTTGTGGGAGGTGTGGTGGTTCATGCGAATGAAGAGTTTAGCTGAAGACTCCGTCGTCTGGACCAACTTTGTAATTGTACTTGGCAGAATCATAAGTCGCACTCCCGAATGACGCGACGCGACGCAATAAGTACACCTCGTGACCGTGCTGGTAGCCAATTACAAGTTGCGCATTAGATCAGCGGGCTTTCTGTCTTGCCGTCACGCCGCGTATGAAAACTTGCTCAGTAACTACTGCGACACCCTAGAGCTCCTCGATGCTGTTGCAGCAGTCGCTGCGATGTCTTCCTCTGCGCTCGACGCGTCTCCTCGCTCCCCGTCTGGCCGTATACCCGCACTCCCGTTCTGAAGGCACCGTCGCCTCTTTCCCGCATGTCTCCATTTCTCCCGACAAGGTCGTCTACCGGGGCCCTCTAACCGGCACCTTCAAGCGCCTTAAAGTCTTTTCCCTCTCTTCGCTCACTCTCTGCCTCACAATGGCGCCTGTAATGTTTGCTATCGAGACGAATCTTCCCTTTTCCGCTGTCCGTACATTCACTGCTTGTTTGGATCGACAGTACCTCATGTAGCTTTGCAGCGCGTTTTTCTTGCTTCGACAGCCGTGGGCACATCCTGCGTCAGCACCGCCGTTATTGCATGGGCCGGTCGCAGCTATGTCACCGCCCTGCGCTTCACCAAATCTCCCACCACCGACGCAATCGAGCAAGTTGAACTCACCACCCTCACCCTTCGCCTCCGGGCCCGCATCACCCGTGTGCGTTCACTTTTTCTGTCACCAACCGCCGCAACTAACTTGTTCTGATTAATATTGCGCAAACGCAGATCTACGATCCCCTCTTCCTCGTCCCCATCGACCCCCCGTCAGGATTCGCAAAATGGGAGCTAGCCCAGCTTGTGCTCCTGCCGCCGCACCTGCGTGCGGGCACGCCCCCCGCGCCCGGCACGGAAGAGACCGTCGCCGAGACTACCGACGCGCACAACCGCGTTCTGGGCCGCTGGATCGTCCGCTGGGGCGAGAACGGCGAAGGCGCATGTCGTGAGGAGGGACGGGTCGTCCGGTGGGTCGTCTTATCTGTGCGCGGAATACCGAACTAATTTATTATTATCAGGTATTTCAACGTGCATGAGGAGCTGCTGCCACGCTTCATGGAGCTGGGGTCGGGAGGGCCTGCGCTGCCAGCGGGATCCACGCCAACGGTGCCGTCGGGTGCAAGAGCGGCACCGTGAGCGGGACGAGTGAATTGAAATTGTACTAACTAATTTTTTCAAGTCTGTCTATATTAATGGGAATCTTGGAATATGCATGCATGCACCTCCACTCTAACAGTGCAGCTGAAATGAAGGGTGCGCTGTCTCTGCGGATATTGATAATACTATTCCGGCCCGAATGACTTGCATGGCAATCCGCCGATTCCCGGTCATTGAAGGGAGGCTCGAGACAGCTCGAGACCTATTGCAATTTCTTCCATTTAGATTCGTCGCCTGGGGCCAGAGCACTCTACCGGTGAGCCTAAGAAAACCCATCCAACTCCTTGGTCACAGATGGCATTCCCCTTCTCGTTGAGTAACTCTAAACCGAAGATCAGTTTTCGTCGAACACAGACTCGGAAGCCGGACACGCCTGGGCCAAAACGATCTTAGGCAGCGTATCAGCTCGTCCGTGGTATTCACTGTAACTGTCTTAGGCTGCATATCAGATCTAGCTTTTCCTCGTGGCCATTATCGAAGTTTTCCAATAGACATTGAGGCATTGTCGGCGCAGATCGGGGAAATAGTTTTTTGGGAGCGTTGGGAAGGTCGAGTTATCTGAGACTGCATGAACGAGATATGCAGGGACGCAAAAACTGAGTTTGAATTCGGTCAATCCAGTATGGTTCAACGTTGTAGGTGGAAAAAGCTGTTCAAGGCGAGTGGCGATGCGGTTCACAGCCACTCGTGATTTCTGGCTAACCATGTCCACCGATTCGTTTTTTTCCGTCCGCTGTAATTGAGCGGGCGAGACAATGGTCAAAGGCAGATATGGAACGGGTCGTCGAGGAATCCGAATTAAAGATCGAGGAATTTGAAATGAAGATAAAGACTCTCGAAACACAGCTCGCTGCCCTCATGGAAGTGCGCGATCGTGAGCGCGTTTTGGTCACCACGCTCGAATGCCTCCTTTGGCCCATCTACACCTTGCCCTGGAACTGCTGGCCGAGATCTTTCAGCACGCCATTGACCGCGATACACATATTCAGGATGTGTTTCGAGTGCCGCAGGTCTGTTCAGATTGGAGGCAGGTCGCACATAGCACTCCACGACTATGGACCGGGCCCATGCGCGTAGATCTCGACAACTACGTGCTAGCTGATCAGCAGGAAGCAGCCCGTATCAATGGTTTGACGGCATGGCTGGCGCGTTCCGCAGCGCTCCCCATGCCTATAACGTTGAGACTATGGTCATCGAATATCCATCATGATCTACTAGAGGAGCTTCAGAGTCTGAGAACCGCCTCCCGATTGTTTGTGGTTGGATTCTACGGACTGTGCTGCAATACAGCTCATCCGTCGACTGGCCGAATGCAGGCTAGACAGTCTGGAAGAGTTGGACATACCATTTCTCCAGCCCATGGGCGCCATATTTTCATTCACCGCCGTCCCTCGCCTCCAAAAGCTGAGCATGAGCCTTTATTCATCGCTGCCCATTCTCGTGCCCTGGTTCAATCTCACCGATCGGCGATGTTACTCTTCGTCACCTGATCCTGCTCTCGATATCCTTGCCGCGTGTGCAGATCTTGCGAGGGTGTCTGTACGCACCGCTGGGTGGTTCGGGTATCCCCAAGCAAGACAAAATACTATCACCCTCGCTCACCTGCACACTTTCTCTTTCGCTCTTTTTGGGGCCGCAACGTACTGTACGTGCGTGTATGGAAGCAACACGGCCCCAGACCGTGACAGTCAAAACGGCTTTCGGCAACGCAACGAGGCCATTCGTTACCGTGACTGTTGCGAATTTGGGCAACTGTGCATTGCCATCTTCCACCTTACAACAGCTCTTGGGGCTGCAAAAGTACTTTAAGACCAGGAATAGAAGCTTCACGGCATGATCCACCATCGTCTAGAGGCTTTTTGGGGTATGAGTGCTGGAAATATATTTATTTTATTTTTTGTAACGCTATTTTTCAAAGCAACCGACCTGACCGTTACCGTGACTGAGCTGGGTTTGGGCAACGCAACCAACCCCTCCGTTACCGTGACTGTTGCTTCCATACAGGCACGTACAGTACTTCACACCTTTTTTCAACATATCAGCTCCGTTGTTGCAGGACTTATGTCTGCAGTTTCGGGAAATGACCCAACACGAACAATGGACAGAACCATACTTCAGAGCATTCCTGGGGCAGGCACCAAACATTACCCGGTTGGAATTGCAGCGCGCACACCTCACATCCAATGAACTCAGAGCTGTCCTTCATCATGCGCCATCTCTCACCCACCGGAAATTACGTCGTTGTGCTTGCTTCGATGATACCCTCATGAGCGCCCTACGCTACAAGGACGATACGACGCCCTTGGTCCCCCACCTGCACAATTTAGTCCTCAGAGACATGGTACATGAAGTTACAGACGATATTCTGGCGACTATGATTGCGACTCGGTGGTGGACGGATGCCGAACTCGCGTCGGCAGCGTCGCCTTCGGTCCTGCCTGCGTTTGCCCGCTGGACGCGGGTGGAGCTGTGGTATGACCTGAGTAATCATTTCCTCCTGGAAGATATGCCTTCCGAGATCTTGATAATACAGTGACCAGCCCATAGTCGCTTGTCCTGTTAACGGGAAATAAAACAACAGCGACTAGCATCACATCAATATTCTGCGGGGGGAGGGGCATCCAAGGGCATTAACGCTTGGCTTGGCTGATCTCGCCCTCTTTAACTGGACGCGGGAGAAGAGAACCATGTCGCAATTTTCCATTTTCCGCTTGGTCTTTCAACCACGAAGCGGGATGCTGAGAGGAAAACTCCTCGTGCCCCTTCCGGTGAAAATTGAAACAGCCTTGGTCCACTGGCTAGAGAATGCATGAGGTTGGAGGCAAAATCTATTCCGAGTGGACACTCGAGCCCATTCCTCCGATAAATTAGAGGTCCTATGTAAGTGTACTAGGTACATAGATGAGAGGGATATGTGGTACAAAATTGAACAGCAGTAGTACAGATGTGATCCCAAGCTTATATAGGCCCGTGTGTTTGTGTCTATGCGACGGGCGAAAATAGGGAAACATGACGAGAGTACAATATACGACGACGGTATGACAGCATGCACAGAAGGAAACAGGAACATGATAGATCGACACAGCGCGAGGAAACGTGGACCCAAAACGCTACAGCTTTGAGAGCTCCATGCCAATGATTACATATACGATTGTCATGGGCGGCGTGACGACGCAGTATGCCCAGAAGATCGTGCGGCTGATGAGACGCTCAAAAGCATCGCCCGACGCAGCTTGCGTTATCTACGCAAAACGCGGAATGAGATCAAGAGCCGAGAGGGACGAGGAGACCTACCTGTGCGAGCGTGAGCGCCGGCGGAGAAGACAACAAGAGTACATTCGCCACGACAAACACAGGACTATCCGGACGTTCTTTAGTCACGCTCAAGACCACGAAGAAAAACGCACTCAGCGAAGACGTCATGGAGATCGAACCTTGAGCACAGCGCCATGAGCGGGAGGATCAACATTGGTGTGAGGATCATGCGCGAGACGACCGCAATCACGACCGTTTTTGTCTCACCGGCACGCGCTTTGGGGGCCTCCCCTGCCAGGCGCGCACTCTGCTGCTTCCCAAACATTTCACGCACACTCTCCAGTAACGAGCTTGCACTCTTCGACGCCTGCACGCCGGTACCGTTTGCGATCCCGTTCGCGTGCCCGTTCACCGCACCAACCTTGGGGTCGGGCGGCGCGGGATAGAAGTACCCGCCGAGCACAATGAGCGTCACCGGGATGGAGCAGTTGCCCGCACTGGTCACCGCACCCTTGATTGGCTGCAGGTGCTCATCAAGTGCATGCTGCAGCGGCTGCACACACGCGACAATAAGTGATGCAAGCGCGGCCCACAAAGGAACTGTCATGAACTCGTTCAGCGCGACCCAGGCGCGGTAAAGGCGCCGCCTTGTATGCCGCAGGGTGGAGCCTCCTGTCTGAGAGACGGTGGAGGCTTTGCGTACGGGCCGTGAGGGTCTTTGAGCGTGTTGGGGTAGCGAGTGAAGTGCAGGCTCCGTGGGCTCTGGTGGCGGCTCTGAATCGTCACCCTCCATGTCCGACTCATCAGGGCTGGGCGCAACGGTAGATTGGGACGCGGAGCTATCGACAGTAGGCAGCTGCGCGCGCGACTGATTGGGAGAGTTGGGAAACGAGTTGTAAAAGCGCGACTGACGGCGTCCGTGCCCGGGACGGAGGAACTGCGATCGGGGTGCCTCGACGGAGACGTGTGGGACGGGATCATCATACGCGCTGCTGTTAGGCCGCAGTGTTCCTTCATCCGCGGGGAATTGCTCCTCGCCAAGCAGAGGACTAGACTCGTCATCTGCGCTGACGCTCGATTCGCTCTCTGGGTCAGATTGCGCGAGTAATCTCACGCCATAACTCCATCGCAGCACCATGCCAAGAGTGCTGTAAAGGACGAGATATGTAAGTGCCCTACCCACCATCGCGTTCTTGTTGTCGCCCTTGCCCCACTTGAGACCCGGAACAGTAACAACCAGACTTTGCATGAGCGCAATAGGCAAGGAGTTGGAGTTCATAAACATGGCCGCCGCCATTGCGAAATTTCTGCGTTTAGTCACAAATTAGCGGTCATGTTCAGACGATGGTACTTGAGCATATAAAAATGCTATTTCGCTGTGCGGCGGCTGAAGTAGCAGAACGGACATACCTCTGAGATCTTTTTATACGAAATATCCATCCCAGAAAGAAAGAGACCGCCATGGATACGGAGGTGACTATCACGAAATAAATCGGGATAATCCATAGTTCTTTCAATTTCTCTGGTACAGAATGAGAACAATAACTGCTTAGAAAAATAGCCAACACACCTGGCGACAAAAAGAAAGCAACTTTGGAGAACAGAAGAGACGGTGTGAAGAGCGAGACGTTGAGCCGATTAAGTTGCTGAAACCTAGATAAGCCCAATGGGCGCTCGGCAGGCCCAATGACAGACCTTTTGCGTCTTCTTATCGAGAATACCGCGTGCTGCGAGAATGTACCCAGCAAGACAGAGCAAAAAGACCTCCAGAATTGACTGAAAATTTCGAAAAGAAATTGAGCGAAGAACACGCGCACGACACGCGACTGACAGTGAAAACTGTGATGAGGAGCGGGAGGAATGGGCCGTCCTCTTTGACCGAAGATACAAGCGTACAGTCAGACATGACCGTCTGGAGGGAAGACATGAAGTCTCAGAATATTTTGTCGTGGCTGCTTTCACGGAAATGATCTGGTCCGACGTGACGCGGCTGTGACACATGTTGGATGGGCGCTTTTAAGCGCTGTGAGTTGCTGCGGATACCAAGCATGCCTAGAAATGCCCAGCCGATGGTGCCTCCAATTCTCCTCGAAGGACGTGAAGAGAAGAAGCATCGAACTGTTTACTGTAAATACACGGTGGAACACGGCATCAGTGGCTGTCCGGATCTCAAGCTCAAGCGCTCAAGACCCATGGCGGCCAATACTGCTTCCAGGAACCGCGGGGTCCTATCCTCTCAAGCGCGATTCCGACTTCGAACCACTTCAATTCATACGATAATTTTGTCTATTTGAATTTTTCAATCGAGAAAGCACTCTCCAGGGCCGTTTACAAAGCCAAGCCAAACCCAAATGCCTTACTACACTACGAGCTTGCTGTTCATTTCGTTTCCGAAGCCAACACCACGTCTTCCAAAGGCTGCCAAAGAACTGGGTTGTCAGGTCTGCTTACATCCTCTGGTGGCTTTCATTCAGTTTAATCCTTTGGCCATTCTGGTTTCCCAAACCTCAAACCCGCTGTGTATCTCATACAGGATAAGGCTCAGGATGAAGTGTACCCTCGGAGGTGCTCCGAAGAGGGCCAGCTACTTATCTCGTTGTCGTCATTCAGCATTTACTCCGGATTTGGTCGGCGAACGTAAAATGAACCCCGCGATGGGGCAAGGCTTCTCCATGGCGCCAAGCGAAGACTAGCTTGTCGTAAGGCCCAGTCCATCCAACTCCAGGTCAACTCCAGGTCACTTACTTAATCCCCGTCCGTTGGAACGAAACCGGTCTCGAGACAGCCCTTGGACAGCCCAAGCACTTCGTTCAATGTATGCCTGTCAAGGTCTTGACCGTATTCTGTTACGCATATCGAGGATGCCCAGAAATGCCGAGCCGATGTGAACATCCTCAGGGAACGCGAAGGGACGAAGCATATGGAACTCGTGGACAAACTGTGGTGGAAATATCAATTGTTGTGAGAAGTGTGGTGGTTCATGCGACCAGGGAGTTTGGTTGGTCTGGAACAAGGAGTCTGTCATTATACCAAGCAGAATCATATGACAGTCCCTACACCTGGGAGACGACGCGACGCAATAAGTACGTCTCGTGATCGTGTCTACAATGGCTTTGCGTCGATATCGAGTTACCTCCAGGCCAGGTAGAGGGAAAACATAAGAAGGCAAAGGAGACTTTGGTAAAGGGGGCTACAGATGGTGAGGTGCGCCGTGTTACATCCGCTGGAGTTTCTTTCTTCGCCGCACAGCGTGCTTATACCTCTGACTGAGTTAATGTTTTTAGCATGGCGGCCACGGATTCGAAATTTATTCCTTGAGGGGGTCACACCTTTGGGCTGCACGCGCTATGAATTCATTGTACTAAGTCAGCGTAGGGTCGACCGTGAATGAGCCTCTGAAGCGGGTGCTGAACTCGGTAGCAGTGACGCCCCCGTGCGGTATGATGGATTTCACGAATATGTTTTGAGAGCGGAGCTGAGAAAGAAAATTTCAGCAAATTCGATATTCAATTTTAGTTGGACAGCCCACCTCGTGCCAGAGCGCCTCCGTAAATCCCTCTGGCGCAAATTTACTAGCCGAGTACATGGAAGTCATGGGTAGCGACCATAGTCCTGAGCCGGAGCTGACATTGATCACACCGCCGCCATTATTGGCACGAAAGTGGGGGAGAATGACGCGCGTAACATCGATCTACCCTATGAAGAGGTATCAACACTAGATTGTTAGTTAGAGGAATACAAGTACCGAAGAAGTTGACATCGAATTGCTCCTGAACTTTTCGCGCGGGATCGCATCAAACAAGCCGCTCTGACCATAGCCAGCGTTGTTGAAAAGAACGTCGATACTTCCGAATTTGGCGATCCCAGCATCGATTACTGGCTTGATGGACGCAAGTTCTTGAACATCCAGATGCTGGACGAGCATCCGAGGATCATTCATCCTGACCAGTTCGTGTTCGGCGGTGGGGTTGCGCATTGTTGTGACGACATTCCAACCAATGGAATGGAATAGTTTGGCGGATGCTAAACCGATACCTGCGATGGAGTGATCTAAGCCATAGAAAATAAATTCTTTGAAAGCGACATCAGACGAACCAGTGGAGGTCCCGGTGATGAAGATCGTTTTGGCAGACATAGATTAGTTTGAGAGGTACTTGTGAGGTACTTCCTAGCTGAGGGGTTCGACGACATTGAGCCTTATATGCCGCGTCTGTGAGCATGTAGAATAGGAACACCCGCTGCTGGGGACGCGAAACCAGCTCAGAAGCCCATAATTAGATACCTGCTACTCGTCGCTGGGCGCGGACAGCGCAGCAACTTATGATTAGAGACCGCCGGAAAACCGGGTCTTACACCAAAGTGCTATAATGCAAGAATGCGGTGGCCCATCTCGTGTCGCACTTCCAGTTGTCTCGGATGTGGCCCGCGGCTTACTTGCCTCATCTTATCCACCAGTCTTCGGCCGCCCTCAATGGGTCTTCCTCGCAGATTTGAACGGTGCTAACTTGCTGCCTGTTGTGCGTACGCGTCTACGGCTGCTTAGCCATAGCTCCCTATGCAGCAAGCTGCTCCCTCCATGGAAGTGTGGTTAACGTTCGGAAGACGCCAGAGCAAAGCACACGATAAGTTCGTGTCGAGGATAGATTCGGGGTATCCGGACCGGGAAGCGGCTGTCAAACAACCATCCACTCGCAAAAAATTATTTTGGGACTTCCTCGCTGCTTGTACCGATACTGGGACTATAGACAACTGGATACCTGGGCTTAGACTTATACTGGACTCAACGGACCCTTGAAAACTTGGCAACACCATGGCTGTAGACTTGGTCGCGGACTCTGGCTCCAAAAAAGTGAAAACGAAGAAAACTAAAGAGCAGAAGGCAGCGGAAAGGGAACAGCTTCTTGCACAGGCACAGTCCGCGTCGGACGTATCTGCCGGTGATGCGGAGGTGAAGGAGAAGAAGAGCAAGAAACGCAGTATAGAGGCGAACGGTTTGTGATATTTTTTTGGTTCATCGTGTGCAGCGATATTGAATTACTTCCAGGTCAAGAAGAGGGAGAGCGCAAAAAGAAAAAGCGCAAGGAGAAGGAGGAGACTTCCGGAGACCAAGCCGCATATGAGGCGAACGGTTGGTGTTGTTTTGGTTGCATGTGTGCGTCAATATCAAGTGTCATTCAGGTCATGAGGAGGGAGAGCGCAAAAAGAAGAAGCGACAGGACAAAGAGGAGGAGACGTCGGGAGAACAAGCTGCGGATGGTGAGTACCGTTTGGGAATAACCAGATGTAAATTGACGCTGTTATTCGTCAGGTGAAGACTCGGACAAGAAAAAGAAGAAGAAGAAGCGTAAACATGCTGAAGCAGAGGCGCAGGATGAGGTCGTTGAATGTGAGGACCCTCCGCTTCGTTCAACTTGTGCTCATAGTATCGACATAGCCACAGGAAACGACAAGAAAAGCAAAAAGCAGAAACGAGAGGAAAAAGCTGCCAATGTCGCAGAATCGTCATCATCTCCTTCCAAGACTGAAAAAGAAAAAAAGAAGAAAGACAAAAAAGGTGCTGTTGCGGCCTCTTCTTCTGCTTCGGCCCTTATCGCACAAGCAAACTCCGCTGAGGCCGCTGCTTATCTGGCTGAACACTGCATAACGATACACACGCCTGAGGATCAGGAGGAGCTCCCTCCAATCCTTAAATTTGAGCAACTCGCGATACCCTCCGAACTGCGTTCATGCTTCAATGGCTTTTCATCACCTACGCCTATCCAGGCGTGCACATGGCCGCCCGCTCTCCTGGGTCGGGATGTTGTTGGAATTGCCGAGACCGGCAGGTTCGCATTCCTACAATTCTTGCATGTCAACGGTATTTACGATCTCTCAGCGGGAAGACCCTTGCTTTCGGTATCCCGGCCCTCACACGCCTCATTACATCCCCTCCGCCGAGCAACGGCAGCAGCACGGTCAGCGTGCTGGTCGTTGCGCCAACGCGTGAGCTTGCTCTGCAAACACACGACACTTTGAGTACGCTTGGCGCACCACTAGGGATCGCTAGTGTCGCAGTCTTCGGAGGGGTTCCCAAAGAGCCGCAAGTGCGCATGCTGCGTAACTTGAACAAGGTGAAAGACGGCTTGACCACACGCGTAGTGGTGGGCACCCCAGGACGGATATTAGATCTCGTGCAGGAGGGTGCATGCGATTTAAGCGGGTATGTTCCCTTCTGGTAATTATTCATTATTTTATTCAAAGCGGGCGAACAGCGTAAATTACTTGGTTCTGGACGAAGCAGACCGGATGCTGGACAAGGGGTTCGAAAACGATATACGGAATATCATCTCGAGCACAAAACAAGGCAGCGAGCGGCAGACAATGATGTGTACGTTATGTTTTTTCCTCGGTTTCTAGTCCGAGCTCACCCTCTGGACAGTCAGCGCTACGTGGCCAGAGGCGGTGCGGCGGCTAGCAAGCACGTTCCAGCAAAATCCCGTGCGCGTAACGGTGGGGAGTGATGACCTGACCGCGAATCGCCGCGTTACACAGGTAGTGGAGGTATTTGACGACGCGCGGTCCAAGGAGTGCGTGTGATTCTTTAAAGACTCCAAACCTCGTCGCTTATTCTCCATGCAGTAACCGGCTTCTGGGCCATCTCCGTACATTAGGCCACAAAAAGACCTCAAAGACCGGTGGGGAAGAGGCACGCATCCTGGTGTTCGCGCTCTACAAAAAAGAGGCATCGCGCGTTGAGCAGCGGCTCCGGCAAGAGGGATACAGCGTCGGTGCGCTGCATGGCGACATGTCGCAGAACGCACGCATGGAAGCTTTGGAGCGGTTCAAAAACGGGACTACCGGGCTGCTCGTTGCAACCGACGTCGCCGCGCGGGGGCTGGATATTCCAAACGTGGGGGCGGTGATCAACTACACGTTTCCGCTTACCATCGAGGACTATATCCACCGGATTGGGCGGACCGGTAAACGTTTCTTGTTCTGGTCACCTTTCGGCTTCGCTGACCGAACGCATGTAGGACGAGGGGGCAAGAGCGGCAAGTCAATTACTTTCTTCACGGGTGACGCACACGAGAAGGCGCTCGCTGGGGAGCTTGCCAAAGTGCTGCGGGAGAGTGGATTCGACTACGAGGCTTTGAAAAAGTTCCCGATGGCTATAAAGAAAAAGGAGCACGGTTCGTATGGGGCGTTCTACAGAGACGACATAACAACGAAGGCGACCAAGATTGTGTTCGACGACTAGAGTAGATTAGAGTAGAGCAGAATATACCTTTTCGTTGCGGATTTTGGCCCCCTAGCCCAGTTTGGTTACCTCAATAGTATCGACTTGCTGTGCAAACACTTCTCCTCCTGCCATGATGGGTCTCTTTAGCCAGGCCGGCGCAACTCTCCGTGGCGGAAAGCCTCGAGGCGGGGGGCGAGGACGACAAGGCGCCAGAAGACACTCCGCCTGACGATACCTCAATCCTGTTTGTTCTCGAAATCCAATTTCAATGTCGCACCCTCCACTGACTCGCTCCAGCGACGAGAATGAGGGATCCATTATTCTTTCGCTCATATCCCAGCTCAGGTCCGCTGCTCTTGCTCCAGCCCTGCTTTCACTGACGCAGTGCAGAATCGGGATGGATCTCTCCCGCGTAACCTTTCCCACTTTTGTCCTCGAGCCCCGCAGTATGCTGGAGCGCATCACGGACTTTATGTCCCACCCCGATCTCATTTTTGGGTGCGTGGCGCTGTCTGCAGCGGCCGCGGCGCAGCAATTGATTCGCCGTCACAGTGCCGAGACTTTGGACGATCCTGAAGAGCGGTTCATGCGGGTGCTGCAGTACTACCTCGCTGGATGGCATATAAAGCCCAAAGGCGTCAAGAAGCCGTACAACCCCGTCCTCGGCGAGTTCTTCCGCTGCAGGTACGACTATCCCGATGGAACACAAGGATTTTATGTTGCTGAGCAAGGTATGTGGAGTCATTGGGCCATTCGACGCATCGAGACGCGTCCGCAGTTTCACATCACCCGCCCATATCCGCATTCTTCTACATTTCGCCTGCAAATCGTCTGAGCATCGTCGGAGAGCTGCGGCCGAAGTCAAAATTCCTCGGAAACAGCGTGTCGACCACAATGGAGGGCGAGAACCGCGTGTCGCTTCTGGGCTGCCCCCAAGACGGCGGTACGTAGTTCCATTCTCCACGTCGTCGTCATTTTTTCTTAAGCTCGGGCCCGCCACTCAGAGTACGTCATAACGATGCCGAACATGTATGCGCGCGGCATTCTGTTCGGTAAGATGGTGCAGGAGCTCGGCGATACATGTACCATCAAGAACGAGACGAACAGCATGTCTGCTGACCTCGAGTTTAAGACCAAGGTGAGCCCGAGGGTGCTGGGGTAATTTCGGTCCCTATCTTACGCTTGGCAGGGCTTTTTCTCAGGGACTTACAACGCCATCTCAGGTCGGGTGCGCCGTAATTCGACCGAAGTTGGTGAGGTCTCGGGGCGGTGGAGTCACGTTATGGATTTCAAGAGCAGCAAGGTAACTCCAATTTTCCTCTTCGTTGTTAACTAATCCTATATTATCTTCAGACGGGTAAGAAGAACGTTCTGTTCGACGCTATCAAAGACGGCGACAAGATCGTCGAAAAACAGGTACCGCCCGAGGATGAGCAGGAGCCCAACGAGTCGCGTCGGTTGTGGCGCGACTTGACGAAGGCGATAATTGCCAAGGACATGGAGGCCGCGACGACATCCAAGTCCGCAGTTGAGGATGCGCAGCGCGAGCAGCGCCGGAAGCTGGAAGAAAGCGGCGGCAAACACGTCCCGCGCTTCTTCCAGGTGCGGGACGGGCGGTGGGTACCTAAACTCACGTACGTCTGTCTGTTCCAATGCAATACGTCGGGGCTGATGCTCTGCCAGTGTACCCTCTGATCCGGAGAATGCGATAGTGGTGGTGAAGGACTGGATATGGTCCTCGCCCTCGTCCTCTTAGTCTCCACTTTACTCCAAATCTTATAATACGCTTGCTAGATGATAAACTGTACACCACCGTTCTACATATATTCCGCGTAGAACTGGCCTCCACTGACATGTTGTAATCACGAACTTTGCACGAAACCTCTGTTCATTATAGTCTGAACTCGTATCTACAAGCACATTTACACGAGTGCGGCGACGTTTGCGGAGCCTTGGAGAGCCCAGCAGACTTTGCTAACGCTCTGTGCACCCTGTGCGCCCAACACCACACTCGCCTGGTCGACAAACTTTTCTTCGAGCTGCGCAGGCGTCATGGGTACCTCAACACTGCCAATGGCGTGCTGAACGTGCTTCGTCAGAGTGGTCCCGTTCTTCAGGTAGACAGTGATTTTCGCCTCATCCGCCCCGAGGCTCTCGTCTGCCGTCGCAGAGATCTTGTCGCGTACAGTAACGATTTCCTTGCTCAACACAACTTGGTCCTCATATTGCGCGGGGCCCGCCTTGCCGAGCACGAGTCCAATTGCGCCGCCGTGATAGACACTGAACTTGGCCTGCAGCCCGTCCTGCGGGGTCTTCTTGCCTGTCAGCTCCAGCACGAGCGGATGCACGCGCACTTCCACGCGCTCGATGTCCGCGGCCGTGCGCCCGCCTTCTGCGCCCATCTCGCGGTGCAACTGGATGCAGCCGTCGATGACAGGATGCACGACGATCCCGCACGGGAAGGGCTTGAACGCGTTACGCGCGATCTCCCACTCGGTCCCGAGCGTCGCGAGCTGGTCGTCGACGTTGTTCTCTGTGCTCACGACACGCGCCCAGCCGCGCTTTGCCTCGATTGCTTGCAGGGAGCCGGTGTACCCACGCGCGGCGAGCACGGCGGCGAGGAGGCCGTTCTGCGCGGCGCGCCCGACGTGGAAGGACTTGGTGTCGGTGCCGAACATGTCGCGCAAGCCCGTCACCTGCGTCGCGGCGATGCTGATCGCGTGCTGCATCGACGTGCGCTCGAGGCGCATGAGCTTGCCGACTGCGACGGCCGCGCCGATTGAGCCGACGGTACTCGTGATGTGCCTAAATTTTATTCAGCCGCTTGTATGTGTTTGCGAGGAAGGGACTGGGCACACCAGCCTATGTCGTAGTGCTTGGGCCAGACACCCATCCCGAGCTTGCATTCTGCCTCAATGCCGGCGACGAGGGCCAAGATGAAATCGTCGCCTTTGACGCCGCCCAGGGCTTCAGCTTGCGCAAACAGCGCGCTTGCGACTGGTCCCGTCGGATGGATGATAGTCGAAAGGTGCGTATCGTCGTAATCGTGAACGTGCGACGCGATTCCGTTAATCAGAGCAGCATGCGAGGCATCCGTCCGTGCGCCCTTCTGACCCAGCAGCGAAGACGTCGCTTTCCCAAAGAACGGAGTGAGGGCCTCAGAAGCAGTAGTGGTGGTTGGGTGCAATGCACCACCGATAGCGCAGCCGACCCAGTTGTAGAAGCTGCTAACGGCTGCTTGGATCACCTCCGGCGGCAAGCTGCTGTACGAGAGATTAACGGCCCAAGAGGCTAGCTTTTCGGTGGCCATGGTGAGAGTTGGAAACAAGAGACAAGTTATCCATCCCCTAGATTCAGCCTGAGATTATCATGGGACGGAAGTTGGACGGAATAACGGTGATCCTTTTGAACGGTCCCGGGCCGGCCAGAAATAGACATGGTCCAAATCAGGAATGCCAACAGTGTCTCGAACAAACTTTGACAACCTTTCCTTCAATTCATTTCCTCTTCACTTGCGATCCAGATACTTTACCTTTGCGCTCCCCGCTGGCTACGTCTCAATAACTGCAGGAACGGAATTCTGATTCAGTCCACGGATCTCGCTCTAGCTAGGCACTCCGTACTCGACTCGCATCAAAGAAGCGCTGGCTCTGGGAATTTCACCACTTCTTCGTCATAGTCTCTTACCGGGCCGTCATATTCAACAGAATGGAGCTTGGTTTTCGGCGGCGGTCTCTCGATTACTTTGCTTCAAGCCAGTCGGTGTTCAGTAAAAGACGAGACGCAGAGCAGAAATCACAGTTACACTGCGCAAATCCGCCATATGAGTAATGAACCGAGTTCGAACAACGCGTTGGACCCATAGCTCCCACGGTTTGAGACCCCAGGTCACCGGACTCCAGACCCGCAGGGTGAGCGTGCGAGTGGTTCGTGCTGGCTAAATATATGCGTGTGCTCGCCTCAAGCTTCGTCTTTCGCGCTCCTATCATCGTACGATCGTAAATCGCTCCTAGTACCATGCAGCAGTACTTTGGATTGCGAGGCAGGGCTCTCAACAATGCTCTCGTGTGGGCGGTTATTATGCCAGCCTATCTGCTCTTTGGGTCCGAGTTCGACTTGTGTTTTCATGCCCCACAGGACTAACCGTCGCGTTTTCAAGGTATAACAACGGTGTAGCTGGAGGCCTCCTCGATTTACCCGATTGGATTGCGACCTTCCCCCAAATTGACACAATAAATATAACGGGTTCCAAGCAGGCGACGAATTCGCGCATTCAAGGAACGGTCGTCGCTGTCTACACACTCGGCGCGCTCTTCGGAGCACTGTCCTGCACCCTCATCGGAGACCGTTTGGGCAGAAAACGCACAATCATGCTGGGGACCGTGGTTACCTCCATCGGCTCGATCCTCCAAGCCTCATCCTTTGCATTTGCTCAGTTAATCGTCGGGCGATTCATCACTGGTTTGGGTTTCGGCGTGATCAGCGCGACTGCACCAAACTGGTAAGTCAACATCTCGTATTTTTTCACGCGTTAGCTTATACTGTGTTGCAAGGCAAACGGAATGCAGTCGCGCCGGACATCGAGGATTCGTTGTCATGCTCGAGGGCCTATTTATTTCCGGTGGGCTTATCATTCAAGCTTGGATAAATTTTGGCCTCTCGTTTACCACTGGCGGCGTTTCATGGCGCTTTTCTTTGGCGTTCTCCTTATTCTTCACGATTATTGTGTTTTGCTCCGTTCCCCTTTGGCCAGAATCTGTAAGTTGATGCAGCCAAAGACGTGCACTCGGCTCATGCAGAATGTTCAGCCCCGGTGGCTTATTAAAGTGGGGCGCCTCGATGAAGCGCGACATGTTCTCGCTGCCCTGGACGATGTAGACATCGACAATCCCTTGATTGCCCAAGAGGTCCGAGAGATTGAAATATCTCTGGAGGAGACTGGAAAAGGTACCTTCCGCGATATCTTCCGCAACGGACCTGGGCGATTTGCAAATCGCGCCTTCATTGCTGCTGCTACCCAATGCTTCCAGCAAATGTCTGGTATCAATGTTCTCGGATACTACCAAACCACTATCTTCAGGACCTTCTTGGGCCTACCATCCACCACTGCACGAATCCTCACTGCGACTGTGTTCATGTGGTAAGTTTGCACCGTCTCCCGCCACTGCGTTCCCGTACTGACGGCTGGCTTGTTAGGCAAACTCTCTGCGCGCCAATCGGCGCATATACCATTGACCGCCTCGGACGGCGCAAATTAATGATATTCGGCGCAGCGGGCATGGGTATGTGTATGGCGCTCATCGCCGGCTGCACATCGCATCCCACAAACCACACCGCCGTGCACGCCGCGATCGCGTTCATCTACCTGTTCAGCACATTCTTCGTGACGGGCTTCCTCGGCCTCGCGTTCCTCTACTCGTCCGAGGTCGCGCCGTTGAGCGTACGTACGCCAATCACTGCGCTCTCCACGACGTCGACGTGGCTCTTCAACTTCACCGTCGTCGAGGCTACACCGACAGGCTTCAACTCGTTAGGGTTCAAGTATTTCATTATATACGCCGTGATAAACTGGTTCCTCATCTTGCCGAGTACGTCCCAGCGCGTTTAGATATAAACTCATCTCGGCTGACGAACGATCGGGAATAGCGGTGTACTTCTTCTTCCCCGAGACGCAGGGACTGCACCTTGAAAGTGTGGACGAAATCTTCCTGGAGAGTAAGAATATATTCGATCCGGTGCGAGTGGCCAAAAGGTTGCGCGCTAGTGCGGTAAGAGACGCAGACGGGGACATGCATATTACGATGGGGCAGAAGCACGTCAACGGAGAGAAAGGCAAGTCGATGGACGAACAGACGGAACAAACGGACGAGGCTCCATGAATAATGTAATTAACGAATGTACGGTATTGAAGGTGGACAATTGGAATTTACCACCCCAATTTGTGTTCTTCAGTCCCACCTGAACGCAAGTAGCCTGTCTTCGAGCCAAGGTTATTTCGATATTTGCAGCAGTGCGGTGCCTTCATCAATTCGAAAGCTCGGACTTTTCCGGGCCGAACCTTCACTCTCCTATTCTTATCAGCCGACTGGCGCTCGCGTTCGATATCTTTCCTCCAGGCTCCAGCACATTTACCGCCAAAAATAACGTTGAATTCTACCAACCTGAGAGTAATCCAACACTTCCCAAGAACCATGCAAATGGCCGTGCCCCGGTGGAAAGTAGCGCTTGAAAAGGCACTCGCAGCGCACTCAAAATCATCTGGTAGGACAATCTGTATGCTCAAGACAATGCGGTGACCTCAAAGGACCTGATATCCTAACAGTCATCCAGTTGGCGTCCATTGACCCTTCGACCCCGGTCCCTCATGTTCGCTCTCTTATTTTCCGGGGCTGGGTCTCCCCTACAGACAACCCCACTCACCCTCTGCTGCTTGCTACTACTGGTTAGTCGAGACTGGAACTACGCTTGGCTGCATTAACGAAGCACCACCAAGATGTCCGAACCCCTAAAACAGCGCAGATGATTGCGAACCCGCACGTCCAAATCGTCTGGTGGATCGACGGCAGCCAGGAGCAATACCGCATTGCTGGCACGGCGCACATTATACCGTCGCCGGGGCACGTATTGCACAAGCACTTCCTGCACACGATACAACCTTTCAGCGAGGGCGAAACGTATGATTGGGAAGCAAAGAGAATTGAGGTATTCAAGAGCATGAGCCCGATGATGAAGGCGAGCTGGTGCCGCCCCACACCAGGTAGCCGATTGGAGGGCGGAGAGGATGAAGCGAAAAAATGGCCGACTGAGCTCGAAGAACCCAAACCGGGAGATGAAGAGGGCAAGCGGCTGTGGGAAATGTCGCTTTCCAACTTCGCCCTGGTCATTGTCGAGCCTCAGGACGTCGACTACATCGAATTGAAGCCTATTCCGAATCGGCGCACCAGGTTCTGGCGGCCGAGCGAAGGCGTGTGGAATGAGGAAGCATTGGTGCCTTGAAATGCTTGGGCCTCCGCGTTTGTCCACCCCTCTGGCCTTGTACCCCTTCGGCTCTGTACCACTCGTAACTGCTGCGCAGCCATCTGTAAAACACGAAGTACATATATTTTGTTTTCTATTCCAACAACAAGGTTTGTCAGTACATACAACAATCTCGTAGCCAAAACACAGCAGGAAATAAAATCAGAGCGGAGCAATAGCGATGGTATAAAGATATGGTGTTCCAGATCCGTCCAGTGTTCGAAGAGCTGGCACATCCGGCGTGTGGTGGAGTCATGCTTTGACTTTCTTCCCGTTTGTCTCTGAGCCATCGTCGTCCTCAGGCGCGACCTCCTCGATTCCGCGCTTCTTGGACGTGCCGGCGGGGGCCTGAGTACTGGGGAGCTCTTGGTATTCGTCGTCATCATCGTCCTCCTCCTCCTCTTCTTCCTCCTCCTCGGCCGATGCTTTGGGCTACTCAAGTCTGAGTATATAGCGCGAATGATGATACCATGAAGACCCACGTTTCCTAGCAAGAGCGCGGTTAACCCTGACTGGGACTGCGGTCGGAGCGAAGACGGTTAGGTTAAATAACCTTGAAATACTTGCGCCAGCCTTACCGGTTGACCACCCTCCTCTTCATCTTCGTCCTATGCGCTTGTAAGACTTCTGTATCCTCCCACAACAACGAATACCAACCTCGTCGCCTTCTTCGTCGTTGTAATCCTCATAGTCGTCGCTCTCCTCGCCCTCTTCGCCCTCATTCTGGTTCTCGTCGGCATCCTCTGCTTCCTCGACTTCCTCTGCCGCAGGATCGGCTACTGGCTCATCGTCGAGAGAACTGCCTGACATTGGGATACTTCTAAGAGGATGGCGGCAGGAAAGCTGACGCGAGCGCTGGCAATATCGGCTTTTGGGTGGGTGGCGACCGAGAACGATTACAGCATCGAACTTTGTTTCCTTTCTTGGATTCTTAGCTTTTCCACGTCTGGCCGACAACGCTCAAGGCTTCTTTTCTTGCTGGCGTCTTCTGAATGCAAGCTGTTCGTTCCATGGAAATTGCAGCAAGTTGCAAAGGGAGTCATGGGTACACTAGCCGTCGTGGACACCGCTCAACAGTCTGCAAGACTCCCGACGGAGGACCCGTCACCCGACGGGCTGAGTCTTACGCCAAAGTATACAGGTGCGGGGTGGCCCACTTTGCGGCCCACTTGCAACTGTGTCGGATGTGGACCCGAGCGCTCATCCTGTCATCCACTGCTTTCCATCGAGTATCCATTGCGAACTTGAACTATGCTGGTGTGCTGTCGTGCCTACGCGTCTACGGCTGCTCAAAGGGATGTCCGCTCCCAGGGACAAACAGCGGGTGTTCCTATTCTACAAGCTCACAGTGGCGGTATATAAGGTTCAATGTCGTCGAACCCCTCAGCAAGGAAGTATCTCTCAAGCACCTCTCGAGCTAATCTATGTCTGCCAAAACCATATTCATTACCGGGACCTCCACTGGTTCGTCTGATGTCGCTTTCAAAGAATTTATTTTCTATGGCTCACTCCATCGCAGGTATTGGTTTAGCATCCGCCAAACTATTCCATTCCATTGGTTGGAATATCGTCGCAACAATGCGCAACCCCACCGCTGAACACGAACTGGTCAAGATGAATGATCCTCGGATGCTCGTCCAGCATCTGGATGTTCAAGAACTTGCGTCCATCAAGCCAGCAATCGATGCTGGGATCGCCAAATTCGGAAGTATCGACGTTCTTCTTAACAACGCTGGCTATGGCCAGAGCGGCTTGTTCGAGGCGATCCCGCGCGAAAAAATCCAGGAGCAATTCGATGTCAACTTCTTCGGTACTTGAATTTTTCCAATAATACTTACAATCTAGCGTTGATACCTTTGCATAGGGTTGATGGATGTTACGCGCGCCATTCTCCCCCACTTCCGTGCCAATAATGGCGGCGGGGTGATCAATGTCAGCTCGGGCTCAGGACTATGGTCGATGCCCATGACTTCCATGTACTCAGCTAGTAAATTCGCACTGGAGGGATTTACGGAGGCGCTCTGGCACGAGGTGGGACGGTCAAAGTAAAAATTGAATATCTCCTTTGCTGAAATCTTCTTTCTCAGCTCCGCTCTCAGAACATATTTGTGAAATCCGTCATACCGCATGGTGGCGTCTCTGCTACCGAGTTTGGCACTCGCTTTAGAGGGGCGGCCGCGATCGACCCAACGCTCATTTCGTACAACGAATTCACTGCGCGCACGGTCGGAAGGTGCGAGTTTCTGATTCGTTTGTCCTCGTATATAATTCTTAGCTCGTATGAGGTTACCAGAAAATGTTCTCTGGCGCATATATTTCCTCTGCCGACGTGGCCGAAACGATTCGCATTGCTGCGACCGATAGCACCGACCAGTTGCGCTATCTCGTTGGTAACGACACTCATGGCTTCGTCAAAGCGAGATATGAATCCCCATCCGATAAAGAGTATATGGCGCAGATCCGGTCTTTCTTTGAGTAATCTTTGTAACGGAACTCTGTCAGACTCTCAAGGAATAAATCGAATTTGTGGCCGCTGTGAAAACATCAACTCAGATAAAGTGGCAAACATGCTGTGCGACGAAGAAAAATCACCCCAGCGGATATACAGCACAGGATAACGAGCAAGCGGCTCAGCGTTTAGTGCAGCTCACCATCCGCGGGCTGTTCTCCGAAATCGCCTTCCTACTCACTTTTTGGAGCCAGAGTCAGAGACAAAGTCTACACTTCTCAAGTTTCAAGGATCTGTTACGTGCGTCCAAGTCTAATCTAGTCTATAGAGTCTCAGTAGAATAAAAGGATGTCGATGCAAGAGTGTCCCAAAATAGCACGCTTCCCGGTCCGGAATCCGGATACCCGAACACACTTCGACACAAACTATCGTTGCTCAAGGCTGCCAGTTGTATTTTCTTTGCCTTCTGGCGTCGTCTGAATGCAAGCAGCGCTTTCACTGAATTTTCTCCAGTTCTTGGCACTGGCACAATCCCAGACGACTCGTACCCTCGGATTCAGAGTTCAGACAATCCAAGTTGCGAGTGAACTTTGCTCATCTCTGGCATCTCATCATAGATGTCGGTCCTCATTGGGTGCTTCTAACGCCGGGAATGTGCTGCCGTGCGTACGCGTCTACGGCTGCTCAAGGGCTGGGTGTACGCGTCCAGCGGCCACGGGCGGCATCGGGCGGCGTTTATAGAAGCTCACAGTTGTGGTGTATAAAGCTCAATGTCGTCGTACGCTCAGCAAAGAAGTATTCTCAAGCCATTTAAATATCTATGGCCCCCAAAACGATCTTCATCACCGGGGCCTCCAGTGGTTCGGTTCATGTTGCGTTTAAAAATATTCATTTTTCACTCCATCTCTAGGTATCGGTCTAGCATCCGCCAAACTATTCCATTCCATTGGTTGGAATGTTGTCGCGACAATGCGTAACCCCACCGTTGAACACGAGTTGGTTAAGATGAACGATTCTCGCATGTTCGTCCAGCGTTTGGATCTCCAGGAATTTGCTTCCATCCAACCAGCTATCGATGCTGGCATTGGAAGATTTGGAAGCATCGATGTTCTTCTCAACAACGCTGGCTACGGACAGAGCGGCTTGTTTGAGGCGATTCCGCGCGAAAAAATCCAGGAGCAGTTCGATGTCAACTTATTCGGTATGTACTCGAATGTCTCCAATAGCCGTTCATAGTTAGATATGTCGGATTGATATTTCTGGGCAGGGCTAATGGATGTTACGCGTGCCATTCTCCCGCACTTCCGCGCCAATCATGGCGGCGGAGTGATAAATGTCAGCTCCGGCGCAGGACTATGGTCGCTGCCCATGACTTCCATGTACTCGGCTAGCAAATTCGCGCTGGAGGGCTTCACAGAGGCGCTATGGTACGAGGTGGGCGGCATTCAATCACTTGCCTGAAACTTTCACTTCAATGTTTTCGTAGCTCCGCTCTCAGAATATATTTGTGAAATCCGTTATACCGCACGGCGGCGTCACTTCCACAGAGTTTGGCACCCGTTTCAGCGCCTCATCTGCGACCGAACCAACGTTGACCTCGTATAACGAATTCACGGCGCATATTGGCGAAAGGTGCGACCCTTCTGCTTGAATATCGTATGAATTTGTCAACTCGTACGCAGTTTCCGCAAAATGATCGCTGGGGCATCTGTCTCTTCTGCCGATGTGGCCGAGACTATTCGCATAGCTGCGACGGATGGCACTGACCAGCTGCGGTATTTCATTGGGAACGATGCGCGAGGTTTCGTCAGAGCGAGATACGAATCCCGATCGGACAAGGAGTATATGGCATACATGCGGTCTTTCTTCGAGTAGTCTTTAGTTAGGATCCCAAGGAATAAATTCAGAACTCGTGGCTGCCAGTCTTCCAACGGAACCATCCTTTGCCGAAACGCTGCGCAGGATAACCAACAGGCGGCTAGAATTGAATGCAAATTCGATGCAAAATCTCCATTCCGACTATATACAATGCGGTGTAAATGAAGCTTCGATGGGGTATGTACTACGTGTGCAGGTTTACAGCAAGAAAAGGAGGGGTGGCCCAGGATTAGAATCCAGGTAGATAGGTGGGAGCTAGTGATAGATAGGTGTGTAGATTGCAGGTAATATATAGGGACTGTGGTAGTGAGTGCATAATAAAATGGATCCAGTGTGTGCATAGCAGGAGCGATAACCAGGAGAAACAAAAACGACAGAAAGACGGGACGAGTGGCCCTTTTATGGTCATCACTCCCACCAACCGTCTGGGCCCAGAGTCGGCGCAAGCGATACAGTGCTCGGCGTAGGAGACGGCGGAGCCGCCCGAGACTGCTGCGAATATCGCGAATGAGCCTGCGGTGGGGGGGCGACGCCTGTTATCCTGCGATGAATATCGACTTGACGGCGTCGGAGTATGTTTCGGCGCATGCATGCTCGTAGCAGTGCCGTTGGGCGGTCCGCGAGGTGCATGCATGGAGTCCCATACTGACGGACCCGGAGGAGTGACACTGCGTGCGGGGGACGACGGCCTGCTGGGATAAACCGTGCTCGTACGCGACTCAGGTCGACGTGCGCCGTTGGTGATGCTACGATGCGGCGAAGGCGCAGCCAGCGGTGGAGCTGCGGCCTTCGTCGGCGTTTTAGCGCGGCTACGATCCAGTTCTACTTGCAGCTGGTTGACCTTGGCTTCAAGACTTGCGATGTGATCACGGAGCTTATTGTCCCGGTCCTTTGAACGACATCAACAACCGGCTCAGTTCACGAGTTTTGGTGCTTACCTTGGCTAGACGCTCGTCCGCTTCTCGCTCATCGAGTTGTAGTTTGACCAAGGAATAGTCTGCGTCCAGTTGCGATTGTGTTTGCTCAGCCTGATCAAGCTTGGTTTGGATCATCTCCAGTTGCGCTTCCGCTTCTTTCGTCCGCTTCTCCCAGTCAGACGACCGTTGTTGTGCTTGGGCCAAACTCTGGCGCGCAGTCATCGCAGCTTTCTCGCTGTTCGCCACTTTGGCTTCTTGATCTTTGAAGCGTTTTAGAAGCGCTGCATGCTCTCCCTCAAGAACTTTGCTACGATCGCGAATATGCCTCAGCTCCTTCAGCTCCTCGTTATCAGCTTGACCAATGAGATTCGTAAGCATCTCGATTTGTGAAGATGCGTGGCGGAGGTCATCCCAGTGAGTTTGCTGAGAAGTGAGGTGATCGTATTGCTTCTGCAGAGCATTGAGCGCCTGGACTGCGGAATCCTTGTCGCGAGTTGCAAAGGTAGCCTGAAGGTCCAACGAATCGACCTGTAAGAATAGTATAAGTTCATCGCTACTCAGAAACATCATGCATACAGACCTTGGATTTCAAAGTTTGCTTCTCCGACGTCAACTCGCGGTTCGCCTTCTCCAATTCCAAGATACGGTCCTGACTCGTCTGATGAGTTAGGTCAGACGCTTGCAGACGCGCCAGGGCTTTGGCAAGTGCATCCTCGAGATCCTTGTTCCGCTCTTGCACTGCAGTTAGGTCCACAGCATTTGAGCTCGTCGAGGCCTGCAGCTCCTTCAGCTGCAATCGCAAACGGTCACGGTCGGCTTCGACGATGGAAAGCTTCTCGGCGATAACTTCTTTCTCCACACGGACTTGACCGTGCGCACCGCGTGCCTTGGCCATCTGGACCTGGTACTCGGTGTTGTTTCTGCGAAGTTCGTCCATCTCGCGCTTGTTGGCGTCACGAGTGAGCGCAAACTCGGCGTGGGCTCCGTGGAGAATGTTCGTCGCAGCAGCGAGTGATTCAGGCAAAGCACTAACTTGCTCCAGCGCTTGTTTGTGCAACGAAAGAAGTTCGTGGCTATGAGCCGATAGAGTCTTCTGTTCATCAGCAACGTCCTCGACCACGGATTTGATGCGTAGGATGTGTTCGCTGGGTTCCGAATCCGAGACGACGACACCATTCGTCTGACCGACTTGAGCTTGCGCTGCATTGAGGGCCTCGATCGCAGCAATGAGTCGAGGGGGCAGATCAGACATGAGAGTGATGACTTGTTGGTGGGTCGACGCCAAATCGATCTGTTGCGCAGACAATGACTTTTGTCCGTCCAAAACGCTTGACAAGCGACTCGTCACTTGATTCATAGGCTCCAGAAGACTGACGACCCCGTCGGTGACCTTTCCGGCCATCGCATCGGCGTTGAAAGCCCTGTCGCGAACGGCAAGCCGCGAGTCAAGCCGTTCGACCACGAGGTCCGCAACCTGCTCCTTGATCTCGAAGGCATCGATGGGCGCAATTGCACGACGAACTTCGGCACAAAGCTGCAACGCGATCGCGTCTGTGTCTACAGTGTTGGCCTTTGAAGACGGCAGCAACGGCTTGAGTTGCTCTATGATAAGTCCTGCCGTTTCCCGTTTATCAGATGTGAGGTCTATGAGCTGGGAGATATGAGGTTTGACAGCGTGCGCGAGCTTCTCGGTGAGATAGTCATAGTCGACTGCTTCGGGGTGCAAAGAATTGAGAACCGGAGCCAGAGCGGACATCAAAGCGTCCACCGTCGAATCGCGTTCCCGAGCAGGTGCGGCAGCCCCGACCGCCTCCAACCGTACCGACAGCTCCTGGATAGCCTCCACAACCGCATTGACCGTCCTGTTGTTGAGCTCATGCAACAGCGGAGCCATGCCCTCGGCCGAGTCCACCGGCATCTGGCCCTGTGACATGCGCATCCCGATATCCGCAAGCTCGCGTTTCAGCAAAGCGCGCGCCTCGGCATGGCCCTGCTCAACGACATCCTTGATAAGCTCAAAGTCAAGCTCCCCCCGTGCATCCAAACGACTATTCTCCAAACTGCGTGCCGCCGCTGAGTTCTGAATGTGGCTGTGGAACAGTTGGACCACCTCGGTGATCATTGCCTCCGCCGAGGGGCTCAGTGAACCTCTGCTGCGAACAATGTCGCGCCGAACGGCGTCCAGTTTCTCGTCCAGAAGCGCCTCAAGCCGCCCCTCGTACTTGTGGATCTCCATCCTGCTCGTCAAATCCATCGCCACCGATTCCTCTTCGTCCTCCTCAGATTCCGACGAGTTCGTCTGCTCCCGCATCGCGTCTGGCAGTGAAGCCGACCGTCTCCGCCCGTGCCCACCAAACGGTCGTTTCACGGACGACGAGAAGATATCATCCACTGGCGACACGAGTCGGTTGCCCGGATCCGTGACGAGACGCGAACGTGAGATCTTGCGGGAGATCGATATTGGCGGGACATTGAGATCATCCAAGGATGGCCGCTGCGAATGGTCGAAAATTTCGCGCGAACTGAGCCGCGAGCGTACCGTCCGCCGCGTGCGCTCGTCCCCACCGACCATAGCCTTGAACAGACCCGCAGGCACGGTATTGCTCGACCGGAAATCGAGCTGGGTGCTCGGCGACGAGCTATGCGTAAAGTCGAGCGGGACTGGAGCACGTTTGGTCCGCCCAACAGGGAGCGCGAATTCCTGCTCGCCTTGTTCCTCGCCGGCTTCCGGTTTTGGATCGGGTTTAGCCGTACCGAGGCTCTCCTCGTTATTTGGCGCGTCCTCTGCGCCAGGGCTCAGTGGCATCAGTGACGGCAGCAGTGGGACCACATCGCGTGACGGCGCAAAGCCCGCAAACGTGAACGGCTCCGCAGACGGGTTGAGCGACCTGTGCGCCGTCGGGGCAGGCTCATCGCGGCGTATACTCTGCGGCGAGTCAAGATTCGGCGGGAAGCGGAACGACGACATGGTGTCTCCATCCTCGTTCGAATCGTTGCTGAGGCTGCGGCGCTGGCGTTTCTCGCGCCCTTGGGTCTTGTAGGGCGTCGACTCGGCGGTGGGTTGAGGAGGCTCCGGTTCGGGGAAGGCCACGTGCGGCCCGCCAGGCGGGGGCTTGAACGTGAATCCAGTGGGCTTGAACTCTTCGGCAGCGGGATTGAACCGCGGCATCGGCTTGAATTCTACCGCAGCAGGATTGAGGGCCGTTCCTATTGAAGGTAAGCGCGAGTGGGTGATAAGGGGAGCTTTCGGGGGCGTCTGCGGACGATGGGAACTCCAGGGATTGGGGGAAGTCATAGACGGTGCCCCAAACACAAACGGCTCAATTGGGGCCCCAAAGACGAACGGCTTGGCGTGAGGGTTAAGAGAGTCGCGCCGGGGAAGCGTTGGCTGCGCCGCTTGAGGCTGAGCGAAGTTGTAGCTATCCGAGGGCAATCGCGAGTGCGCCTGGGCTGGATCGTGCGTTGTGAAATTCCCGGAGGTTGCGCGCGAGTGCGGAAGGGCGGGCAATGGTCGCGTGCCTCCCGAAGGCGATGCGGAGTAGTAATTATTGGGGTCAACACCAAGATACTCGCCCCGACGGAGTGCTTCTTCCTCGCTGGGATTCGAGATCATATCGTCCTCGTGCCGCTGCGGGACAATGACGGTATTATCCGGAGGTCGGGGGAAGTTAGGGACGCGTCGCGGTTGATCATCTACGCGGCGCTGCATGCGCCGTTCAACCCGTAACTGCCGCGCACGCTCTTCGTCCGAGGGGTTCGACCAGTCGCCGATGCTCTGCTGTAATTAGCATCTAAAAAACATAGAAAACAATCGCGAAGCAACGAACCTCGTCTTCAGACGTCTCTTGCCCACCACGGAACCGATCCTCTGAGCCTGTCCAATCCGCCGCCACCTCCTGATCCAACTCCATGTCCTGCGAATCATCGGCAGCCGTAAGGTCCATGCGCTCATGCGCGTGGCTGTTGATATTATCGCCTACCACACCGCCCACCGACCGCAATGATAGTGCCCCTGAAAGCCGCGAAACGTGCCGGGAGTGGCGCGCGGTCCTCAATCCATCACCTTCTTCCTCACTGTCCTCATTGTCGCCGTCGTTCGTCGCATTGGCCTCGGCCTCGACCTCCTCCTCTGTCTCTTCTTCTTCCTCCGTGATGTCCAACCCAAACCCTCGAATAAAGTCCGGACGGCTGTCTCGGCTTTCCGGTCGGCTCAACGCACGCGGAGCAGTGAGCGACGACATAGATACGGGGACGCGACCCTGCGGAGCGTGAATGGGCTCGCCTTCGGATTCGGAGTCGGCGCCACGGTGCTCCGGAAGGGAGCGTTGATCTGAGCCGAGGAACGCGTTAGGCCCGAAGGGGTTGTGTGCATCGAAGGGAGCGGAGGGAGCTGCCTGAGAATGGAAGGTGGGTGGCTGCGCCAGAGACATGCTATATCCGTGGCGATTGAGGAACCGCGGCGGAGGTTGGTGATGAGGAGATGGCGAGAGACCAAATGGCGGTTGTGGCGATGTTGAGCTCGAATTAACGGTAGAGGGATTGAGCGACGACTGAGTCTGCGATTGCTGGAGTTTATTGAGTTTGAAGAACAGCAAGGCCGGGTCTGCGGGAGACGATATCTACGAACAAAGGTTGGAGTGGACCAACACGTGTAAAACATGATCCAGACTAACCGAGGCTGCGCGGGCATGGGGCGCATGAATATGAACACCATTAGAGCGCTCGATACCCAAACGTTCCAACTTGTCGTCTATCTCGCGCTTTTTAATCTCCTGCCATGCAGTCTGATGATCGAATGAGCACAGACGTACTACATCAACAGACAATCATGGAATGATACCTTGCCAGGGAGGAAGACGTCAATTGTCGGAGGCATCTCAAGCCTCCAGCTATCCGAGGGGAATGGCTCGGCGGTCGTCAGCTCCGCCTCTACGACTTGCACATCTTTATAGACGAAGGGTGTCTCGAGCGGCTGTCTCGCCCACGACGGTTTTTCCAGCGAATTGCCGTCGTCGTCTTTTGGCGACTCATTAGGTAGCTTGATGATTACTTTCTTGGCCTTGACCGGGGGGACCGTTGCAGCTGGGATTGGTGGCATAGGGCTAACTTTGCGGGCAGGCCCGCCGAGTACGGCTTTTGGAGGACCTCCAATGCTGGGCTGTCTCCTGTTCCTACCAGGGAACGGAGGGCCGCCTGGAAGGGGTCCGGGGAAGGACTGGCCCATCATCAATGAAGGGCGAGGAAAATGGCCAGCTCCCGGTGTCATAGGAAAAGTAGACTGGGATGGTGTAAAGCTGGCCAAGCTGGCGCTGCCTTGGCGATGCGTGGGGCGACCTGGAGCCCTAGGAACCTGGGGATTAAAGAAAGGCTGCATAGGTGTGTGGAGGGGCAGGGGAAATCCTTGCAAAGCCGTTGGGAGGGCGGGAGAAAACATGGGCTGGCCACCGAACAGCGCATGCTGCTGGGCTGGGGGTATGTTGAGGCGCAGAGGCTCCCGTGGACCGGGGCGAACCTGAGCCATGGCTGAGTAGTTCGCACTACAAGCAGGGGAGGAACACCGGGATATTCCGTCGCAGAGTTTGTTTGGGGACCAAATCTTTACATTGCCACACCACGTCAACCATCTCTAAATTACATCCTCCATGACCGCCACCGCCATATTTCGCCTTCCGAATGAGCTTCTGGTGGCCATTGCTGCTGCTGGTCAAGAGAAACGTATCGCAGAAACGTTCAGTCAACATTCACGCTGGCAAACTCCGTCCGCGACTTTCAAATCGGAATGGACCATGTCCCAGTTGTCCCGGCGCTTTCGTGCCGCTATCATCGGTGCTCCAAACCTGTGGATTCTGGCAGAAGCAGAGTTGGAACACCAGGGATCAGTTGAAGTCCTCAAGCTGTACCTGGAGCGTTCCCAAGCCTGTAAAATATCGATAACCTTGCGCGAATCGCAAACTAGCGATCTCGAGTATGATCATCTGCTAGACAGGATCAGCTTAATTGCTGCGCACTTTAATCAGATACAGATGCTGAGGATTGCGATCACAGACTGCAGAAAGGAAATGTGGAATCTCTTCCGCGATGCAGCAGCACCCGTTTTGGAGCACCTCGAGCTCATAAACGTTTACAACAAAGTCGGAGATACAGTTGAGATGTTCTCATCTGGAGCTCCCAAATTGAAATTTTTCAAACTCGATAACTTCGTACTCGATTCATTCTCAGCGCCGTGGACGGCGTCGCTCACGCATCTAGAGTTGTTGAAGTGCCCAGCCAATACCCCAGACCTACCGCCCATCGTTGCGCAGTCCCCCCAGTTGATTCGTCTGCACCTCGACACGGACTTCGACAGAAGCGGAGCCCAGGTCCACATTCCAACTCTGGAATTCCTCCACGTTGTGATTCCAAACGAAGAAGACTCGGATTACTTGGTGGCCATTCTCAATCTCTTTGACACCCCCGCCTTAACCGAATTGAAGATCGAGGGCAGCCACGGTGACCAGATCGCCGTGCTCTTCAACTCCACGCTTCTCACGTCCTTCCCCGTCCTCACCTCCCTCTCCTTCCTCTACAAAGGCGCGTGTGGATGTGATAGTACCGACGACTTCTCTTATCGCCCCATCGCCAAATCTCCTCCCCTCTTCCCCACCCTGACCAGCCTCACTCTGGTCAACCAATGTTTCATCCGAAATTTAATCCCCGACATATTGGGTCCAGACGCGCCGCCACGGCATTCTCTCAATACCGTCACCTTGTATCTCAAAGACAACCCGGAGATGGTAGTACAGAACGTATGCATTGACCTCGAAGAGGCGGGGAAAGCGAGACGCGAGCGCGGGGACGTACTTCCCAAGGTCCAACTTTTCCATACGGTTTCAGCGTTTTACAACTGGGACAATGGAGCCGGCCTGGACTTCGAGATGATGTCGATTTGGTGACGTTTTCCGAGTCCTCATCGTCCGTCCAATGTTCTATACCCAAATTTCTTTGCTTGGTCAACCATGTCAGTATCCACGACTCGTAAGCGGATCAGAGTCTTCGTTATTGAATTTCGTGTTGAAGGAAGAGCGGGACTTTCGGAGGCGTTTAGTATAAAAACAATACGATTAGAACAAATGAGATGGTGGCGGGCAACATCGGTCCTCGGCATTTGCTGGGGTGCATCGCCACACCAAGTCAACAACTTGAAGTCAACCATACCAAATCAACTCCTTTGCACCCCGCGATATGATATTCCGGCTTCCAAACGAGCTTCTGATGGGCATTGCTGCTGCGGGCCAAGAGGAACGCATCGCAGAAACGTTCAGTCCACGTTCACGCTGGCAAACTCCGTCCGCGACTTTTAAATCGGAATGGACCATGTCACAGTTGTCCCGGCGCTTTCGCGCGGCTATCGTCGGTGCTCCGAACCTGTGGACTCTGGCAGAAGCAGAGTTGGAACACCAGGGATCAGTTGAAGTCCTCAAGCTGTACCTGGAGCGTTCCCAAGCCTGTAAAGTATCGATAACCCTGCGCGAATCGCAAACTAGCGATCTCGAGTACGATCATCTGCTAGACAGGATCAGCTTAATTGCTGCACACTTCAATCGCATCCAGGTGCTTAGGATTGCGCTCACAGAGTGGAAACAGAGCTTGTCGACGCCCTTCCGCAAAGCAGCAGCACCCCATTTGGAACATCTCGAGATCATAAACATTTACAACGAAGTCGGAGATACCGTTGAAATGTTCTCGTCTGGAGCCCCAAAGTTGAAATTTCTCAAAGTTGATCATTTCAGACTCGATTCGTTCGCAACGCCGTGGACGGTCTCGCTCACGCATCTAGAGTTACTGAGGTACCCAGTCGAATTGCCAAACCTACCAGCCATCATTTCACAGTGCCCCCAGTTGGTTCATCTGCACCTCGACACGCACTTCTGCAGCAGCAGCGCCCAGGTCCGCATCCCAACTCTGGAATTCCTCCACGTTATGATTCCAGAAGAGGATGCGGATTATTTAGTGGCCGTTCTCAACCTCTTCAACACCCCTGCTTTGACCGAATTGAAGATCGAGGGCAGCCACGGCGACCAAATCGCTGTTCTCTTCAACTCGACGTTGCACACGTCCTTCCCCGCCTTAACCTCCCTCTTCTTCCTCTACAAAAGCGTCTGTGCATGCGATGGCGGCAACTTGGGGTTCTCTTATCACCCTATCACGCAATCTCCTCCCCTCTTCTCCACCCTGACCAGCCTCACCCTGGTCAACCAATGTTTCGTCCGAAACTTAATCCGTGACATATTGGGTCCAGACGCGCCGCAACGGCCCTCGCTCAATAACGTCACTTTGTATCTCAAAGAAAACCCGGAAATGGTAGTACAGAACGTATGCATCGACCTCGAAGAGGCGGGGAAAGCGAGACGCGAGCGCGGGGATGTGCTTCCCCGAGTTCAACTTTTCCATACAGTTTCGGCGTTTCACAACTGGAACGATCGGGTAGGATTGGACTTTGAAATGATATCGATTTGGTGACATTCTAGGCTATTGCTCGTTATTGGATTTGGTTCAGTATAAAAATATAAAATACAAAATACGATTACGATGAACGAAATGGTGGCGGAGAGTAGGTGAGATGGGAAGTTGCTGAGGTCTTGGGTATGTGTGATACAGCGTGGCGTAACGTAGCGTAGCTGGAATGCGTATAGACAGGCCGAGGGATATCGAGCGAGTCAGCCATGAGCCGGACGGACGAATTATCGCCATGTGAATGTAGGATACGCGACGAATGCATACCCGAAAAACGTGATATCACAAACGGTGGTCCATTGGAGAGCCATGAAGCCGTTGGAGTCGATCTCTTGATGCGTCAGACGAATCGCGAACACCCTGTTATCTGCTGACCAGTGACCACGTCGGAGGCCATCTTCAAGCTGAGCTTAGAACTCGCGGTCACTGGGATTTGATTGAGCCTTCTGGTATGGACAACTTAGTCGATGGGGCGTCATCCCACTCAAGTATGGACATATGTCAGCCGCTCAGGGTCACTAATATTCCAGTCCGCTCGTGGCAAGGATTCGTCTCCAGAGAACACACTGAGAGGGCTGTGATATGCACACAGATGAACTTGCGCAAACGGCGATGGTAGATTTGATCCAGCAGCTGCGACCCAGATCTTCAATCCAAACCACAGAACAGGAATAGCGCTGCGTGAGTGTCGAGAATCCAGATTGGAGGCATTGAGAAACGACCCTAGAGTTGGAGAACAAAAAGAGTCGGCCGCCGCCGTTCAAGACAAAAAGCTGCTTGGGTGGCTGTGATTGCCGAATTGAGCCTTTACCTCCACGCTCAAGTTGCTTTCGGCCTGAAGCACCTCAGGCTCTCTCTTTCCTACTTTTCCCTTGGCTTGTCCACATCTTGTTTTTTATTTGACCTCTTGATGTTTCTGCACTACTTACTCGAAGAAGCAATCTGGATTCTGCAGTAAAAAACTACCTGGATTCAAAACCATGCTCGTTGTCCCTCCCGTTCAGTTGACGATCGCCTCAATCTTCCTTAGCCTCGTGGATGTATTTCTTTCTTCACTGGCTAGTCTAGCAAGTTCGCAAAGTCCCTTCGAACGTCGGTCTTGCGACTCTCACTACCACATTCGTACCGATCGTGATGCGGCCTTATTGTTCAGCGCTAACCCACCATTTGAACGCCCATACATCCTTATTGTGTCAGACCAAAACTTGATCGCTCCAAAGGAGTTACCTTCACAATTACAAGACAATTAGCCTCCATTCACACGCTACTCAATCCACTCTATAAAAGGTTCAGGTAGCAAAATTTTTCATCCAGGCTTGCGTTTTCGAGACCGCCCTAGCACCACTTGTACTCGCTATCCCGCCCTCATCCTCACCTGTAATGGACTTCTTCTTCACCATCTCATACGCACCCTCCAAGGTCGAGGACGTCGATGAGCTGCCGCAAATCAACGAGGACGGCTCCTCTGGCTCCAGTGGGAGCTGCATCGTCGCATGAATCCACCATGCTTGAACTCTACATGCCCTATGCTATGATCACACTGTATGTCTCCCTCACTATTATCGTCCGGCTTGATTCCACCGGTTTACATGTCTTCCAGATGCTTAGACTCGCAATGCAATGCGTAATTGCGTCACCACCGTAAATTATTCGTCGCCACCAAAAAGTTTGGGTTGGAATTGGCTGACAGGACGGCTTTCGAGGGGAATTACGCTCCGGCGTTGTGCTTTATTCAACTACATTCGACTTCTTCACTTGTATTTTCATTCACCACTCCCGTCGCCGTAAAATGGAACACTTGAATTCCCACTATCTGCAATGAGACCGCTACGGTGCAAATACTACTACTTTGCTTTATTCTTCCGTGAATTTTCTTCAGCAATTTCCATCGTCGACGTTTTGATCTTCGGCTTACCGGGCCGTAGGCCGAACACATTCCCGCACTTGGGTTTTTGCTCCTGCACCCAACCTGCACGCGTTGATTCTCATTGGCAACGCCTGATCTTTTGCTGCTGCGACCTCAACTCTGTAATGGCCACAGACCTTTCCACTCTCTCGTTATTTCCAGCAACGCCGGAGCAAATCACGGTAGCTCGTCGGAGAACACTTCATGAATGGGGCAAAGGTCTAACCATGGAGGAACATCTGGCCCGCGACGCTAGCCAAGACCAATTCGACGGCTCTCGCGACGGACGTCTCACTACATGGTATGCCGGCCGAGAATACGGTTTTCATCTGCGGAGCTTGATTTGGCGCTTCAAGGGTGCTAGCGCCGAGAGAGGACCCGCAGACCCTGGACTTCAAGTGCGCATGCGAGACGTGAGTGAGACAACATGCGACAAGATAAGCATAACGCGTATGGCGCGCCAGGTTCAAACGGACAGGTTTGGTCGTTGACCCGGCAAAGAACAAGGGTGCAGAGACTGTAACATGTTATGGTATCGCGTCGGTGTTCACCCCGCTAGAAAACCGCGGTAATGGTTTTGCGAGCCACATGATGAGGCTTTTGCACTGGGTCATTGCGGATGAATCGTTGCTGCCTTCCTCTAAATTTCCTGCAGCGTGGGGCACGCCCCCGTTAAAAGTCGACGGGACCCGAAACGGACGCTTTTCGGGACTCTGGAGCGATGTGGGGGATTTCTACAGCTCATGTGGGCCCGTACACGGCAAACGAGAGGGGATGGGTGATCAGAGGTACCGCAACGACCGTATGGGACGTCGATGCGAGCCCTCTCTTGGATACCTCATCCGACTGGACATGGCTAGATGACGCTGGGGTCTCCAAGCTCTGGGAAGAAGACGCCGGGAAAATGCGGGCTGATATGGAGAAATCAGAGCATCCTGGCATTTCGTTTGCATATCTCCCCATTCAAGGCGTCGCCTCCTTCCAGCATCGTCGATTGGAAATATTCTTACAGCGACTCCCCGTGCCGCCGCAGACCTGGGGTGTTGCATCCACCGACCGCACTGCCTACGCAACCTGGACGATCGACCCTCGGCCTCCAGCTCTGCGTACACTCACCGTGAGCAGGGTCCGCGCAGATCCACAAAATTTCAGAGGTTTGGTCGGTAAGATTCTCGAGGTTGCGCGTAAACATGACGTGAAGCGGATAGAAATGTGGAATTTGCCTGTGAAACTGGAGATTCTTGCGGGGACGTTCGGCGCAGCAACCCATTCGCGAGAAGAGCATCTCCCTGCTTTCAAATTCTACGGGGAAGGGCCCGAAGCGGAAATTTCGTGGGCATTCAACGAACGGTGAGGCGGCTGTATTTTTTCAAAGCTGAGACTCTTCTTGACGAATGTAGGTTCTGTTGGTGCTAAGTTGGAATGAAAGTTGTAGAAATAGCCTGAAATTGTATTTGCCCCACGGGATCTGCTATCCTTAGTTCACGGGACGGGTCGTCGGGCAGAAGTCCGAAACGCCGAGAAATTGATTGTGCTTGTCTCTATTGTGCAGCATCTTCTCTCACATAAATTTCGTGTTCCTTGAAGGAGTCCGAGCGCGCGTATGCGACCAACGCAACTCCTCCTCAAGTCTGGCCGTTCAGCGTGGAAAGGTGCGCCCCGCTCTGCTGGCTTTCGTCAACATTTATTCTGCGTCATCAGGCCCGTACTTTGTCGCGTTTCCCAACCTGCGCGAGGCTCTTGAGAACCACATCCCCGTCAAAACACAAGCACGAGCTTGTACGATTCTCCCCACCTTCGTTGGGTGCGTTTCCTCTATGCAGTCACGTCCCGATAATGTTAACCAGACCAACAGCATTACGTTCCTTGTGCACAATGGCCGCGACTACAATCCCGTAAGGGTCACTCAGGATATGGTGGGGCATAAACTTGGCGAGTTCTCGCCGACTAAAAAGCGGTTCTTGTGGAAGTGAGTGCTTATGCGGTTAATTGTGATCGTAGGAATTTAACGATTTCAGGGCGAAAAAATAATGGACGCGTTCTCTGCTCATATCTCCGCCGTGTGCGGCTCGTCACGGCAACGACCAGACCACTGGAGCCTAGCGCCCGATACGGGTGCAGCTATGTATTTTATCAAGCTGATCTACACATAGAGGCCCAATAGTGGTGTGGCAGTTCAAATAGAGGTGCCCTATAATTCCCGCGTCCATTGCGTAGACCCCCTCTTGCTTGGTCCTTTTTGCAGGCCAAAAATCCTTTTTAAGCTCAATATCCTGTCCTGTTTGCAACGCACTCTGGAGCGTCGGTGAATCTTTCGCTCCGCATAAACTATGTGTGGTCTCGCAAGAATGTATGAACCAGGGCGAAGATGCTCAGTAAAGACATTGAACCTCAACTCTAAAAACAAGGAATTTCTATTCAGTCGTTGTAACAGAAAATCTACCGACCACCAATTAGTACGAATACATATGATTCATATCTAACTCCGCCAATACTGCGCCAAATCGTGAATCCGATCCAGCACGACAGTGATATAAGACGTCTCGTTCAGCAGCGTCTCAAAATAATTTTCTGCTTCCTCGTCTGTCAAGTCAAGCCGGAACTTCTCCTGAATCTGCTCATGAACATCGCGGTGCTTGATGTCAGGAATGTTGGCGTCGACCATGAGTGCGACAAGATTGAGAATAAGGTTCGCACTCTTGCGCAGAATATTGAACGCCGTGCGGCAAAATTTCTTGAAGCGCTGATAGTGCGGGGACTGCGCACCGCCCATGGCATCGACCATCTCTTTGCAGACTTTAACCAGCGGCGGAAAGGGTTTAGGGTCTCGTCCGAGGATATAGCCGAAGTCAACTAAGGATATGTGCGTGCGTCAGTGGACTGGACGGGCGAGGAGATGAAATACATACCATGGAAGAAATGACCTGGAAGTAATGGTTAGGTGAAGCTGACCGAGATGGAAGAGAAAACGCACATACCATCTGGAGCAACAAGCAAATTGTCTAGATGGCGATCGCCCACGCCCAGTAAGTACGTGACAACACAATATCCAGCTAAAGAAGTTGACAGTAATACCGACAAGAGACAAAAAAAAACATACCACAACTGCGAACAAATGTATCGATAACGTCCTTGTGTACGCCCCAAGTACCAACAGCCCCCGGATCAGGGTTGTTCACGCGGAAGTAATTGAGCAAGTTGCCATGTTCGCTCACGATGGCCGCAATGGTCTTGCTCGGAATAAATTGAGCCATGCCTTGCAGCGGGCCCGTAGCGAGCACATCGTATGGGCTCAGTTTCAGGTCTAACTTCTCCTTGAGAAACAGACGGTCCATGAGGGTAAAGAGCTGAATGACGAGTTGGTCCTGCCGCATGTCGTCGCCGTCCTTGAAGATCACAGGAAACGTCGAGCCGTCGGAGCACTGGAAGTACAGTAGCAGCGGATACAGATTGCTTTTGAACACAGACGATTGGTCTGCGACGATGCCGGTGACCTCAATAGCAGCGTTCAGAGGAAGCGGGAGAGGCGGCATTGACGCAAGGTTGTTCTTCGTATCCGTGATGAGCGCACGCAATTTCTCGATCTTCTTTGGTCGCGGGTCCTTCGAAGTACGCAGCTCCCGGGCGCGTTTCGCAAGCATATCGACAAGAAGGCCTTGCCGTCGCATCAGCTCGCGCCGTTCTGAGCCGCCTTCACTCTCGAGGATCTTGCCCATGAAGCGGAATACTACCCGACCGTACATCTTTGCCATCATACGGTCCCGGTCCTCGAGTGCGATCTCAACGATGAGGTACCAGTATAACCGGTTCCCCAGTACTGGATTTGCGACACCGCGTGTAATGAGGAAGTCCGTGAGGCCGCTGTCCTCATACGAAATTGCGCCTGTTGTGGTTGAGCGCGAGGACCGCTGGTCAGTAGCAGCACTCTCGAATTTGAGGGCCTGCACCAATTGCAAAAAGATACAACCGTAGTTCCTGGGTAAAAGAATCAGCACAACTTCGTTGGCCAGTCGGAGAAGTATATATACATCGTCGTCTGCTCGGCTCAACTGGCGGACAGCAAAGGCGCGCACACGAGAATCTACAGTGCCCGGCCCAAGCAGCTCGAGCGCATCGTCGGTATCAATCTCGGTCCACTGGGGTAACAGCTCCTCGACTGCTTGTTTCACCTCAGACGAATCGCGCCATGTCACAGACTTCAGGAACTTGGTAAGCCCATGCTTGTCCCGGACAAGATAAAAGCGAAATTTCCAGATTAGATCCTTCTCTTCGGAGGTTAGTGGCTGAGTTGGAGCATAATTAAGGATTTCCTGGAAAGGTTCAGCGGATGAATGCAGAAGAGCAAAACGTGACTTACGGCAAGCTCGTCGCGAATCTTGGCATTAGGTTTGAGTTCGCGATCATATGGGCTACTTCGGTGGCTTCGCACAAGGCGACGGTGCTTATCCTCAACAGGGTTTTCCAGCGCGACGTCGGGGTCGATGACTGCCCAAAGGTGTGGCTCAGACGTGAAAGTTGACGAAACAGAGGTGGGAAGAGGGGGTTGCGAAGATTGGGGGAGTAGTGTAGAGGTGGACGCGGTCGGTGCCTCTGGTTCGCTGAATATGACGGGGAAGTCGAAACGGGGTAAATCAATGTAGAGGAATAGATTCTCAGACTTGGCCGTTTCCGCGGCGTGTATCTCCTCCATCTTACGCCAGGCCATTTTGTCAAGCCAATCAGACTTGGTAAGATCTCCTCGTTCGTATTTTTTGACGAGCTACTGCGGTTTCAGAAAAAGACGACGCGTCAAGGAGAAAATTTTTGACCTTCTCTAACCGACCCATTTCATCCCGCTCATCTAGTTTGCTAGGGGTAGTGGACTCCACCGATCCGTCGCCTTCAACTCCTTGCCACAAATGTAGGCGATGCTTCCCCCGCCGTAAGGTCCTTGTGCATGGTTAGTAGCGCGTTCTGATAATAAATGACCTTGCTTACCATTTCTTTCCGAACAACCGGAATGTTGAACCTCCTACGGGCACGGCAGCACGCGGACCTGCGATGTCCCACACAGTAAACACGATCTGAGAGCTGAGCGGGAGGTCGCAATAACGGATTGGGAACGTAATCCACTCGTTCCACGTGTAGTTATTCTTGAAAGCCTTGAATGACGTGCGGAAAGGGATGGTCAAGGGTTTGTTGTCGGCCGTGAGTTGACAAGTCACATAGAGGTCTGCGAGGGTTCTTGAGCGGGATTATTAGGCGCAGGGACACGGCAATGCGACAACATACGGAGACTGTACGCCGTGGAAACGCAACTCTGGCCGCTCTAGAAGCTCTGTGAACGAGCGTGGCTGCCGGGTACCTTCCAACTGGGATCTACAGGACAAGGTCGGTCAGATCGTTTGTGGGGTTGATAGAACACTTGCATGCGGAATGTAACGGGTAATTTGAGGTCAGAAAGCTTGGCAAAGGTAAAGTCGTCTTTGTCCATGGTGCTATCTCATGAGGGTGGGTATGAAAACTCTTCGCTTCGTGTGCGCTGCTAGAAGACGCAAGGCAGTTAGTGGCTGTGCTGATCGGAGTCTGCACCTCTGTTCCGCTACCACCAACCACGTGTCTCTTAACCACCATGTCTCCTATTCATGGGTTGTCGAAAAGCCTCCCGGTCCGCAACACATTGCGTAGAACTGGCTCAAAGGTTATGACACCATTGAATGGTAGAGCCCTCCATGGTTGCTGCCACAGCGAGCGGCCCCGGTGGCGATAACACCTTCGCCGGCATGCCTCACCGCCATGTACTGCACACGAGAAGAGATTCCTCGGTGTATGCTGCATGGGACTGGATGAATGCACCTCGAGCTGCACATCGAGCTGCGAACACGAGGCGATAGCGCTCTGCGCAGGCGACCACTGAATAGTACACACATGCGCATCATGATGGTCAAGGCAATGTCTTGCCCGTCTTTGCAGATAGAGACATACCAAGTGCGTAACTGCAATTTACTCACCACCCTGCGCATCTTCCCTTTGTTTCGAAGTGAGGAACACAGTTCCCAATTTCCGGGAGGCTCTCGGGAGAAATCGGACGACGGCGACGAAGCTCCACAACGATAGGGGTTGCTTCAAATATGAGCACAGAGTGACGTCATCGCACACACTTGGGAGACAGCGCTGCACCGCCGGCGGTCCCACTAGCAGGTGCCGAGGCGGCTCGAGTGGCTCCTTCCCTGGTGCCAGTACGCCAGCCCTCTGCGTTAAACGAGCCAGCTGCGAACAGCAGCACTCTCACGCGACACTGGCCTGCCCCCCACACTGCTGCAAACTTGAATTATACACCAGGAGCGCTGATTGTCGCGCAAAGACTACAGCGCAAATAGATCCTTTTAGCTGGAGGGCTCTCAGCAGCGATAAAGGAACCGATGCGGTTCGGAAAGCTCCCCCACAAATCCTGAAACTAATCAATTTGTTGGTTCATTTTCCATCTATCTAATGCGATGTTTTCGCAACTCATGACAAAATGGATGCGTCGAAGGCACGAGGAGAGGCAAGCACGATTTGCAGGACCAAATCCATACTCCACGCACTCCCGCCATACATCAGTCGATACGATCGACATAAGGTAGGGCTCATGGACTCTAGGCATACGTCACATGATTTGATCCCTGCCAAAATCACTGCCATCAATTGGCTTTTGGCCCAACTGTGCGCTTAATGGCAGTCGCAGCTGGAACCAGATCAAAAAACTGGCTGCAAGGAAATGTTGGCTGAGATCTTCCCCACAGATCTATGGCACCACTTTTTCCAATTTTGAGCTGTATACAATGGCATTAAGTTTTTCGTCCAAGAGCTTGGCAAAGCACGTGATGTATGCCTAGAGTCCATGAGCTCTACCTTATCTGGCTTTGCATGCGAGTGGATATCCATTGGGCGACGGTCTGTTCAATGCTCTCTCGTTCTCCTTCTCACTCAGAGACTGGCGCCATTCCTCTGTTACCAAATTATAATGCTTGTCCTCGAATATCGTAACCAGACCTCTACACCGCAAACCAGCAAAATTGTCCACAACAGCTCATGAATAAAATAACGTGGGGACATTGTTCATGAATGTCAAGTCGGGATACTGATGAGCCCCAGCAGAGGTCAAATCCGTTGAGGTCTGATTGAGGTCCCACTAGGCATCAATCAAACATTTTGCTTTCGATGCCACTGCCACCTCGTCGTCTGGCATTCTCTCGAGGCTTCAACACACATCGGAGGTCTGTTTCCAGTTCAATGTCATTTAAATGTCCATTACAGCTTCTGCCACCACGCTCACTTCGTCTCCGACCACCAACAATGACCCCTCCCACTGGTGCCAACTGCTCGATTTCGTCTGGTATTACCTTCGTTCTCAATACTCAAGGCCCTGGACCCTTCGTGAGTTCTTCACCCTGTGGTTTCAATATATAGCTCCTCATAATATACGGCATGAAGACATTCAATATCAATTTGTCGGGTCTTCCTGCTGAGTCCTCGCTGGACTCAATCAACTTCGCTGTGAATACGAATAGTACAAGCAATACCGGTGCCACAGTTACCCCACAAGTCACCCGACAGCGTCCAAATAATGGTACCCGAGCCCCGCCCCGACCGTTCCTGTTGCCACAGCGCACACAATCCAATATCACTCAAGAAGCTGGCGACGTCGTACCTGAGACGCCTCAAAGTCAGCTCGGGGATTTGCCGCAGCTGGGAGAGGCTATTGATAGCCAGAATGTCGATGCTCCAGACAGTCCACGGAACTCGATGCCGTCCACCGACGCCACCGAAGACTCGGACGACTACAAGGATGATCAGTCGCCAGCAACATTCAGTCCCAACTGTCCAGTGAGTAGCTGAACTTCCGTTATTGCTGTATTAGTTTTGATCCAGTCAATTTAAAGTTAGTTGAACCATCTCGAAAAAGACCGTTGGACCGCATGGAACGCGAAGTGATACCGAATACTCCAAGCCCGAAACGTCGTGCTCGTGAATAGATATACTATTTTGTGTGTAGAAATATTGTGGAACTATTGACGTGTTCGCTTCCTTTTCGGTGCTTCGCTCTCCACATCCTCGTCATCCTCGTCACTTTCCTCCTCGTCTGAAGTATCAAGATCGGCTTGAGCATCTCTCTTCGCCTTGAGTGTTGCTCGCCTTTTCTCCTGGGTTCTTGCGCGTTTCGCTGTCTGTGATGTCCGTAAATGTATCGCAACGAGATGATGGTGGGCCTCTCGATCGACATATAGCGGCCGAGGGACAGTGAGGGCAACCGGGAGGTTGCGCCGGAGTAATGTTGCATTGTGAAGTGCCGCCATGTTGATAACAAAATGCTCATCATCTCTGTGTGCCAGAATTTTGATGGTCTGCGAGGTTTCTTGACGCTCTTGCCGTACCGGGCGCAAGGCTGTTGGGTCACATTTGACCAAACGGCAATCGTGTGCAGCAGAAAAGCGAAACATGACAGCCTAATACATGATTTGGTCAGTCGCGCACATCCCTAAAGTCTATAACGCACATTTGCGAGAACCACAACTGTTTGAAGAGTAGTATCGGCAGGTTTCTGAAGAACAGGCATTCCAAATTCGGGGTGTAAGGTCTCGGAGACAAGAAATCTCTCCAAGGTTACAACGCCATTCGGAACACCTTCCGCGCGGCTCTCCGGAAGCAGAAGTTCCTGAATCCACCCCACAACCACTGTTTTCTTCGAGGATGTAAATTTTAACGGCAATTATTGGTATTGAATTGAACTACCTTGCTGTCTTGCGCAAAAATCCAGGAACCCTTTCTGCAAAAATCTCCTGACTGAGCTGTGACACCAATTGCCGAGGACCAGCGCACAGAGGCAAGGACTGGTAAATTGGTTGAAGGTGAACTTGCTTGCGTATCTTTCCATTGCAGGAATACGGCTTTCGACTTTGCAACCGGGCGCATGTTTCCTGTGTCACAAATAACTTCATTCTGCTCCACAACATAAAAACTGGGAATTTACCTGTGATTACCGTGCGAGGAGGTACCTACCCGAGGTGACGTTGGATAATTGGCATGTTCTTCAGCACTGAAAGGACGTTTGGACCTGCACAAACCCAATCATTATCGACTTTCCAAAATCCGCCACTCAGGATGTGCTTCAGACGATCCATCGAGGCGAATTTCATCGCTATGTCGCGGCTGGGGGCCTGGTGGTTACTCAAAATCGAACATAAACGGAATATTGCGTTGAAGCATTCGAAGACTTCAGTTGAATTCCGGATCGGGGGCCCAAAGCGCCTCACATCCTCAACAATGTGAGGAAGGAGGTGAAGTTTGATCTTCAAAAGGATTTTTGCAGGATCCTGGTCACCGAACGCATCAAGAACATTCCCAATGAGAGTCGAGAGATCACTCTGGGAATTTGTGTTACTTCCAAACCAGACACTGAAGATAATGATACGCACAGTATACTGAGCCATATCATCAATTTCATGCACCCATAATACCGCACCGAGGTGCGAGACAGCTTTCACAAGGGCGAATAACTCGGGCGAGACGAGGTCGTGTACATGAAAGATCATGGTCTGCATCAGAGTCTTGAAATGTTTTCCGATAAGACCATTCCGATACTGCATCATATAAGCAGCGCGGATCGGTGGGATGGTCAGACCGTCAATGTCCGTGGATTGGAGCTGAACAACAAAAAGATTGCGCTGGTCGTCGGTCCACCCGGAATGGAGCATGTACCAAACACACTTGATGATGCCAAGCAAAATTGTATGAAGGATTTCGACGGGTGTATCACGATTTGGGTCGAGACCTGTCGAATTTCAGTTCAGTTTTAATCCGGTGCATTAGAATTCAAACTGTGAGACAGACCCGATATATCCAAGAGTGGGTTGACCTTGTCCCCAGGTTGCTGGGATAGCCAGATTTCGAGTTCTCGCTTTATTGATTCAGCTGTCCGCCCGGGGTTATTTGCCTTCATTTCTCGAGATTTCTTGAGCAGTATGTCAATCCAATACTGGGCGACCTTGTCCTTGACACCTGTGGCAGTTTGCAATCGAGTAATTGGAGCCTCGACACCGTACATGGCCAGATCTATTTGATCTTCAAGGGTTTTTTTAGTTTCGGCTGCTAGACGGGGAATCCCAGCCTGCCGAAGCTAAGTCAGAGACATGATAAAGAGATGCTGTTGCCTCCTTGCAACTCACATAATGCATGTTGTGATATCCAGCGTCCGATTCCGTGACTTCGTGAGTTCCACCGGCCTTGCAGCGACGACAGCCACAGTTCGCATTCCCACCCATATGTGATGCCTCTTCGGACTGTTGAGGATTATCTGCTGGAAGACTTGGTACCCGGAGAATCACACGACAATTACGGTGAGTTTCGGCATTATAGCAGGGAATTGGGTTCGAATGGGTGGCCCTTCGCAACATCAGATCAGTGTCAACTCTGTGGAAGCATCCACTTACTGTATTTGCTCTTTCAATGCAGAAAATTGCTCTGGAGACGTCGCATGCGGGGAGGTTGAAACAAACCGAACGAAATACTCTTGTTGAAGAAGCTGCCCAGGCAGATTTGAATTGGCGAGATACATGTTGATGTGCTTGTTATATTGCTTTGATTTGTTATCGGAAACATCGTCTGCCCAAATTGGGATCATGACGACGTACAAGTCATCTCCATGAGCAAGTTCACGAAGTGGGTTGGGCATTTTTGGTGCTTCGATACTCTCTGAAGTTTGTTGAAGCAATTGAAACTCCGTCGAATGATTTATTGGACTCACCTGCCCATTTAATCTCGCCTCCAACACTCTCAATCACATCATGGTAATTATACGCAAACTGCGAAGCAGCAAACGAATAAACCTGAGTTCCAATCACCCACCCACCCTGCAGAATTTCGGGTCAGTGATGAATAAATATTACTTCATGTACATACCGCCGCGGGCATGACTTGAACACAGTCTGCACACAGAGCACCTTCGCGCTTGATCCATGCGGTCGGAATGACCAACCAACCATTTTTCAGGATAGCAACCTCGTCAATATAAAATTGGCGTGGCCCACATGCATACATCGGGGTTAATTCGGATGGTTTGAATTCCTTCCAGCGCTCCGCCTGCCAAACTTCGGAAACAGGCCCGGTCGTCTCCTCGGGATAGAATTGGAGATGTTTAGAAACTTCAGGATTTGCGAAGTCCTAATCGCAGTCAAACCACAATCCTGCTTTTATAACTTTAAACTCGTGAATACGCACGCGTGCTATCGTTTCTCTGATATCGTTCACATAAAAACGATTGCCAATGCTGGAAGTATACAATTGCGGCTCGCTTCCACAGAGCTTGCGAAGTCGTTCCTGCATCTTGCGAAAGCCGTTGTATGAAGGGATATTGGAGACATTGCATTCCTTCAAAATCCATAGGATCATCTTGAATTGATTGCTTGACATTCTCAGACGGGGGAGATTGTCGAGAATATCCAGTAACATGGCCTAGAAAACGGAGCAACTGTGAGTGACAGTAAAGAAAAATTGCTGTTGATATGAACCCGTACAACTTTGTTGGGGTATGGAGAATAGGCACTTTCCAGAGGCACTTGAGTATAAGCCAAATCATCATCGAGCTCGTCCTCCTCGTTTTCAATGTCTATGCAAGAGAGAAAGAAATTAACCAAGTGATGTCAAAAAAATAAAAATGTACAAACCTTGTAAAGAGGTCGTGTCCGGAAGTGCTATGTCGTCGTCATCTGCGTTCTGGTCGGATTGGGAGAGCATTTTGTCCACTTCTGCTTTCAGTCGCATCCGTTCATCGTCGGGATCGTACAACGGCATGTATGTAGGAACTATGGGAATATCAAGGCCTGCAGCCTCAAAATCGGCGTAGGTTGGACTGTGGGAGTAGCTATCTTCCGGGTCGAACATTGCAGGATATTGAGAATGAGAGACAGTGTTCGGTGACTCTGCGAGACGAGCCTCGGGACCGGAATAGACACTGCGTAGCCTCCGGGTATTTTCTTCTTCTTCTTGACGGCGAGCTGCCTGTCTCAGGACATGAGCACTGTGAACATCACTTTGAAGGTGTGCGATCAGGGAATGCCGAAGGATCCATTTCCCAAAATTCATTGGATCGCTCTCCTGGCATATTCGGCAGCGAATATGTTTTGTTTCTGGGTGTTCCTCAATAACTACAATTTCGTCAGAATCTCGCTGTCCTTGAGTCAACGAGGCTTACAGTCAGGGAGGTCTTTTGTTTTGCGACCCATGGTGGAATGAGACAAGATTCAAAGCGCAATGGCCACCGCATTGTCGATCAAAAGTTGCTGTACTCCATTGTTGCTTGATCTCGCTCTTGATTCTCCTCGAAAAAAAATACTTAATTCTTGTTCATTTATACAGGATGATGATCAAAAGCAAGGACGTTGGAAAACCATATAGCACGACCGGTGAGTTCAATGTGTTGCGCGGACAAGTATGCGACTCGGAGTCGCGTCGCCAACGCGTCGCGTCTGGTCACGCTATCGCGCATGTCAAATTTGTGACATTGTCACAAATCCGACTTACCATTTTCGTCTCCGCTCGTCAACAACTCGCCGATGCCACCGTTGGGCCACAATATATAAAGCTGTGGTGTTGCAACAATGGGAACTCAAGTATTTCTCCCCTCGCTCTCATGTCCAACACTTTCAACGACGAGAACATTGATCCTGCTCTTCGTGCCATGGACAACATCTCGGTTGACCCTGCGGCCAATATGCTTGAAAAATTACGTGCAGGCAACTCTTCTGCCCCACCTTCCAGTCCTGGCACACCGGCCAATGACGATGACATGGATGAAGACCAGCTCAGCGGCATGACTCCGATATCTGGCTTTACCCTCGGCACACCTTCGCTCACTCCAGGTGGACCTACGCTCGTTGCATTCGGGAATGCGGTCAAGCACCAGGTGAAACTCAGCGAGAAATCAGCGGTGGCATTCGACCAATTCCTTCGGGTACGTCTTCCTTACACTTTCCACAATCCTGGCTTGACCTCCTATACCCATGATATAGTTGCGTACGCCTGAAGAGCGTAACATTGTCCTATTTGCCCATGTTCTCGAGTTACTCGACATCAGTAGGAGAAATGAGAGGGCAGAGCAGTTTGTGATATCCCCAACTCTTGGGGTACGTGTTGGCCACCTTTAAATCTTTTTCTCTTCGTTGGCTGATAATCAGCTGTATTAGAAAAAGATCCGGACTTACACACTCGCCTTTTTTCTTTCTCCACAACTCTCTGCATATCGTGGCCCGAAAGCGTCTGAACACATATTGGTTCGTTTATCTCACTCTCCTGATATTCGTCTGACCATCCTTTCCGTGGCATAGAACGCTATGCGTGATTGCAAGATATCTGAACTTCCCCCGGACTCAGACACGACGAGCGTGCAGTCGGTTCTCTCCTCGATCGGCGAGAGGGCAACACACTACCGTAATGTCATCAAGACGACCGTACGTCTCTGATTACACCCCTTTCCGCATGTTACATTGCTGATATGCTTCGAAGGTGGCATCGTCCCTTCAGCATGGCTCTCCTTTGAAGAATATTGCAGCACTTACAAGCAAACTCGTCCAAGGGTCCACCCTCAAAGCCACTTCGCAGCTCTATATTCGACTGGCATTCATCGTTCGTGTTCTTTTTTCGCCGTATGCTGCGTTAGCTGAGATTTTTCTAAAGCGCTACATCATGGTTGAGTACCCATGGCTCAATGAAGAAACCTTCTGGCTGAAGGTGGACGAGGTCATTGCGCAGAACAGCAAGAGCTGCGAGACAGAGAAAGAACTCAACAAGTATGTTCTATTTCATCTTCATCTTTTCTCGTGTAATTTTTAATACATTGTTCGTCGCAGGCTTTACAATCTATTTTATAAGGAAGACATCATGAAGCACGGCGACCCGGCCACCACAGCACACAAAACCTCGGAATTCAGCGAGGTGGATGGCGGGTGGCAAGGTGTTATTCGGAAGCACTCGGTGACCGTTCTCCCAAACCCCAAGGGCGGCCAGATATTGCTCAAAGCTTATCAGACCTGGCTCGCAGCCCAGCCCACCGAGAGCAGGAAGCGCAGACGCACTGATGACGTTGTCGACGGTGCTGCAGAGGGAATTTGAATACTGTGATTACATTTGGATATTTTATACGATGAATTTACATTTTATTATCCCATTATATGTGCCTCACTTTATTATGAGACTGGGGGCGATTTATGATGCATACGAGCCTTTACTGCTGTTCCGAGGACGGGTGGCAGAGGAAATTATGCTATTTGATAAATTTCGATCAGAATATTTACCAGACCTTGGAGGAAGGTCTGAAGGGTGTCTGCACACCGAGGCCATGTTGATATGCTGTCACCTGAGCTCACGGTAAGAACAATTTGATCGAGGTCGTTCAGAGGTTCTGGCTCAATCAGGCCACATTCGGATTTGCCTTTTGACGTCCACTGGACCCCATGATGGGGGCTATCAGCCATCGGCTCCTGGATAGATCGATCACATTGTTCGAAGGCCAAAACGACCTCGGTGGCCGTCTGCGGTGTACTTCCGCATCGTCTGGTGCACATGGCCCACCGCGACTCATTTGCACATGTACACGGAAAATTCGTGTCGCAATGATGATAAAACTTCGCGCACACTTCTCATGCTACCAGCTCGTACCCTTTGCAGGCAGGAACGCTACAAGGCTCGGAAAGAGTCATGCTAGGGCCACTTAGCAAAATGACTCAAGAACACGAGCGCCATACAATAATGGCACGCTGTCTTGGTACAAGTTTGATCTTATGGAGTGTCGAGCTGAGCGAAGTTCATTTTCGGTCTTGGTGGCGACAGCACACCTATACTAGGAGACATTGGAATAAAGCAGTTCTCTCATATCCGATCTTGGAGACCAGGCGACCCTGGGGTCTTGTCGCACCTCGTTTATCCAACCAGTATGTTTTGATTTTTTTGGGTACTGAATGTTGTGGGGGTGTGGACGGGATACTCAGGTCATCAAGTGGCCAAAGAGAAAGGATATCCGTAGCGTACGATTGACGCGTGTACGTAGTACGGGCCCCGGCTGTTTCTTAACGGGACCGCGCCGGAATATACCTACCTACCTACCTACCAACATCGTTCAGTGTCCAGGTCGCATCTCCTACTCCCATGCACTAGCCGCCTTTATGATTCTTCCGTCCATGCTCAACATAAACTTTGCTCTGGTGCGCAACTTTGTGGCAACGATTTCAATCTCTTCAGAGTAGGTAATAAAATCGAGATTTTACCAGCCAATAGGGGCGCTCAATTGTTAGGTCGACCTGGTCGGGTCGTCAGATAATTCGAAAAATACAAAAATCATTTGATCCCCGGTGTCTCGGTTGTGCGTGGGTTCTGATGCCGCGAAATGGGAAGGTCCAAATGAACCTCATTTTAAGGGAGAAGTTGGGGAAAGGGGTGTTATAAAAATCGACCATGCCTTCAATGATGACAGGGACACTATTATGCTGTTTTTATCCAATATTAGCAAGTAATCAACCCTCATCTTCCTGTTGACAATACCACAGTCCTGGAACAGTTATTATCAGGCTAAAATGGCACACAAATGAGCAAAAAAAATCCCAAGAACAGTTCCCCAACTGCACGGAATTTTTCACGCCTGAAAACATACAAGAAATTGGAAAATTGCAAGCAGATTGATGGGGCGTTGTCGGCCATCAACTGATTTTTGTATTTTTCGAATTATCTGACGACCTGACCAGGTCGACCTAACAATTGAGCGCCCCTAATGTCATGTACAGTTACTGGGAGAGTCGAGTGCAGCAGCTCCCGATATATGTATTATTTCACGAGCAAGAAATCCAGAGCTTCCGCTGACACATTCACGAGCACATCACGCAGGGCTCGGCTTTCGGTCGACACGCCGGTATGAAAGATTTGAAGCGTGGAACCACTGGCTTAGAATTACTATGTTAGAAATAAATCTGCGTGCTGTTGATCATATTCACTCCACATCTGAGTCCTGACGCTTCGAGAACGCTCACTGTCGCCACACTGGCTGAAAAAAAACGGTGCTGGGAATTTGAGAAATAAGTCCTGGTCGTTATCGTCTCAGGTCTATTGGTTGTCTGATATCATTTACTACTGTGCAGCCCGAGTGTCCTGGGACCCCTAGGCTTTCGCCTCTGCCTTCAGAATTACCATATATGGAACGCAGGACGAGCTTATTTGGCGCTGTTATAGCTGTTAGCCGCCTCGAATATTGCAGTTAGCTGTCAGGCTGAAGTATCGCGACCGTATGCAACGCTTGTAGGAAGGAAAAAAAGTAAATTGGACAAATGAGATGAATAATTATAAATGATTGGCATGCGAGGGAGAACTATGAAGCACAGAGTACGGCGGCGAGTCTCAAAACATTTCTACAAGTGTCGTAAAATGCAAGAATGGAAAGCAGGGCATCTAATCGTCATCGTCGACGAACATAGACTGGTCTCCCGTCGCGTCATCATCTTCATCAGACAAGATTTCCACGTATTTCTTCGGCGCAGCGCGAGCAGGACGGGACGGCGCCGTCCGCGCAGGAGGTACAGGAACCTCGTCGTACATGTCATCATCTGAGCTATCCACCAGCTTCTTCGGCGGGGCCTTCTTCGGTTTGGGCGGGGAGGCGGGTTTCATGCTCTTCGAGATCTTCCGTTGCTCAGGCTTGCTGGCAGCACCCGACGGCCCAGCCTTCCCGAAGAAGTCGGTCACCGCAGCCTGGGACGGCGATGATTTCTTCTTCTTGGGAGGCTCATCATCGCTGTCGAGCGCACTGTCGAGACTGCGGAAAACGCTGATGAGCACGGCAGAAGGAAATAGAAACACCGACTCACCTCTTGCGCTTCGGCACAGCCTTTGCTTTCCCTTTGCCTTTCGGAGGCTCGTCAAAGTCCTCGTCGTCGGAGTCGACAAGGGCCTTCGTCTTCTTCGGCGCCCGCTTAGCAACAACCTCGACGTCGCTGTCCTCCTTCGTCTTGGGAGCCGCCGCCTTTTTCTTCGGCGGCGGGGCTTCGTCGACGTCCATGTCATCGTCGTTCGCGGGCTTCTTGGGAGGAGCTCGCTTCCTCGGGGGCGGCGGCGCAGGAGGCTCGTCGTCATCCTCGTCATCCTCGTCCTTGGCGGCAGGCTTGGGTTTCTTGGGTTCGGGCGCCTTGCGTTTGGTCGCCTTAATAGGCTTGAAGTCGTCCTCCGAATCGGAGTCTCCCTTCCGACCTCTCCCGGTACCGATGGACTTTCGCGTCTTCAGAACGGTCTGCTTCTTCTTGATCTTCTTCCCTTTGGAGTCGTATTGACCTTGAATCTCGAGTTCTTTTTTCAAGGCCTGCAGCAAATGTGAATTAGACGATCGGCGGAGAATGAAGAAAAAATCCGCTTGCCTCCCACTCTACCAGGAACTTGTCTAAGTCAGCCTTCCACAGCTCCTTAGGCGAGATCTTGAGCAAGGCAAGCAACTCCTGCTCTTTCTCGTCCGCACTTCGGAGCAATCTCTCGATCTGGTACCAAAGTGTCGGCGTTAAGTGAAATGAGGAATCACCACACGCACCTTCTCCTTCGTCAGACTGGAGATAGCCATCCCAAGAAGATAATCGTAGTCGCTTGCGCTGGATGTGTCGTTCTCATCCTCATCCTGCTCCTGCTCCAACGCGGCTTCGGTTTCACCAGCCTCCTTGGCCTTACTGATTTTGGGGAACGGTCGGAACTTGTGTTTCTTAAGGTCAACGATGATATCGGCTTTCTTGCGATTCGAGATGATGAGCTCTCGATCGACAATCATCTTCACAAATCGTGCCTGATTCGTCAACTTTTCGAAGGCATTCTGTAATTCAGCAGCTTGGTGATCCTGGAAGCACAAGCTCAGTTTCGTCCGGATAGGAAAAAAAAAAAAAGCCAAAAACGGACTTTGCGCTTCTGGTAATACGCCAGTCGAACCGGGTAAAAGTCCTCCATGATTTCTTCCGGCGAGTTGTATTTCTTGATCTTGCCGTCGAAATCGAAGCAGATCATGTTGGACGAGGTGATCTTGGTCGTGAGTTTGAAAAACTCCAGCAGGCCTTTCTCCTCTGCCTTCTCGAGCTGTTTCGCGTCCATCGTGACGGTGAAGTTTAGGCCATCGTTGTCGTGATACTCCTTGTAATCCTGCGAAAGCGGTCAGCGGCCATCCTCGTTCGCAGCACTGCACGCAAACCTTGATCGTCCCGGCTTCGTTGTCTTTACCAGAGAGCATGCTCTCCAGCTCGACTTTGTAGGCGTTCGTCCACCTGTGGATAGGCAACTCCGTAATCCTGACCGTAGTCGCGTTGACCTTCTCGATGATACCATGCACATCGTACTTGTTCTTCCCTGTGGGCTTGATTTCGCCTTTGAACCCTCGCCACCATGGATGCATGGGAACCATTTCCTCGCCATCCATGAGCCTGTGAAGATTGGCGACGATGTCCGCGGGGTTGAAGCACGGAATGTTTGTGCTCCATCCTGGAAACGTAAATCAGCCACAGAACGAAATGACCAGAAAGAAAACCAGGGTACTAACCAGTGCCGATGCCCTCCGCTCCGTTGATGAGAACGAATGGAACGATGGGCATGTACCATTCCGGCTCCACGACCACGTTATCATCCTTCTGGACATTGAGAAGGGCGTCGTCGTGTGGATTGAAGATGGTGCGCGCAATAGGTGTCGGCATCGAGAAGATATACCTAGCCGAGGCAGCGTCCTTGCCGCCCTGGTCGCGAGAACCGAACTGGCCCTCCGGCAGCATCAGATTGATGTTGTTGCTGCCGACGTACGTTTGCGCCAGGTTGACGATTGTCATCCCCAAACTTGCTTCGCCGTGGTGGTACATCGATTGTTCTCCGATATAACCCATAAGTTGAGCGACCTAAAGGTGATCAGAGTCTCGAAAAAAAGACAGGATGGCGACACCGCTTACTTTGATCTCTGTTTTCATGTTGCGCTTGAAGCAAGCCCATATGACTTTCCGTTGACCAGGCTTCAGACCGTCGGCGACAGAAGGAATGGATCGAATATTGTCCGCCATCGAGAACAGAATGAGCTCCTTATTGATGAACTCTGAGTACGGAATCTCTTCAAGTCGATGATCCAAGTAAGTTCCAGGCTAAAGAGTATAAGTACATCGCAAGGGAAAAAAGAGAAAATAATACCTTGAACTGACGTAACCATTCCTTGCGTTCGTCAGCTTTCTTCTTGCTGAAGGCAAGCTCAATGAGCTCCCTGTCGCCTTCCTGAGTGGTGGCGAACGGGATCATATGCTTCTCCATGTGGCTGAAATAGTCATGGGCATCTGTGTCCTTGCTCGTCCCCAATCCCTGCATGGTCTTCGTCAACGCATCCTCAATTTACCAGCTGAAAATTCACAAACCTTGTAATACTTGACTTTCCATCGCTCCGAGCCAGGAGTTTCCTCCGCCCATAGCTCGTATTCAGGAATTGTGAAGAAATCTTTCCGCTGTGTCCCTTTCGTCACCTAGCGACTGATTAGCCAAAGACAGGATTGTCCGACGTCGACCAACTCACGCGGACGATGGGGGTAACGAACTCGACGAGGAAATCATCAAGCGCGAGAAGGGACGGATAGAAATGATCGAGGAAGTTGATGATGAGGCCCTTGATATGCGACCCATCGTGATCCTGGAAATGGGTAAGTAATAAATTAGGTTGGGGAAGGCCAGAGAAACAAACTTGATCGGTCATGATCATGATCTTCCCGTAGCGCAAGCTGTCGGTGCTCGTGTACTTCTTACCATGCTGAAGACCCATAATCTGCTTGATGTTCTGGATCTCCTCGTTCTTCATGATCTGGTCGTGCCTCGCTTCGCGAACATTGAGAAGCTTCCCGCGGAGGGGGGAACACGCCAAAGTTGTCACGGCCGACGACGTTCAAGCCAGCGATGGCGAGAGACCTGGCCGAGTCTCCTTCGGTGAGGATGAGCGTGCAATATTTCCCATTCTTCGTTCCGGCGTTGTTGGCATCGGAGAGCTTGGGCAGACCGGTCAAACTGAACAGTGAATTGAGTTGCGAGTGACGGATAAACAAAGAAGCTAAACATACCGACTGCGTTTAGTGCCGTCAGTCTTCTTAATTTGCTGGTCCGCCTTGAACTGCGCCCAATTGAGGATGTGCTCGATGATCGAAGACTTTTGCACTGCAGAGAAAGTGAGTTACAAAAGTCGTCTACTCAGACCGGAAGCGGACACGCCTTTCTTCATGAACTCCTCCGAAAGCACAGGCTTGGTCCCGAACTTGGACGCCTGTAGCGTGAGCGTATCCTTCGTCTGGCTGTCGAACGTCGGGTTTTCGATCAAACAATTCACGAAAATCCACATATGGTTCTTGATCTGCGCCGCCTTCACCGTCGCCGCCTTGTTTTTCTTCCCAATCGCGGTGATGAGGTTCTTCGCGATCTGGTCCGCAATCAAGTTGACGTGCGTTCCACCTTTCGTGGTCGAGATCGAGTTGGCGAACGCAACGTGCTGGAACTGCCCATCCGAGACGGCGAAACCAACCTCCCATCGGTTGCTGATGCGCTCGAAAACAAGGGTCGGTTTCTCGGGAGCGGCTCCGCCGTCGTTGTTGGCAGCCTGCGCAGCCGAGGCGAGGTACAACTTGACGTACTGCTCGAAATTCTTGACGTTGGTGATCCTCTTGTCGTTGAGGAACACCTTAACGTCCCTCACCGTGCCCGCCATATCGTAGACGCGCTTCCGAAGAAGACTGGCAGTATCCTCGTCGATGGATTCCATCCCGAAGCGCTTCAGGTCGGGACGGAAGGAAATCTTCGTCCACTCCTCGCCTTTGCTGTTCGATGTGATCTTGGCCTTCCCGCATTTCCCCATGTTGTCCGTCCAGGTCTGTTTGTACTTCTGCTTTGTCTTCTTGTCAGCAGTCTCGACAGTGAATTCGTGAGAGTAGATGTTGGCGAGCTTGGCACCATAACCGTTGCGACCACCGGTGAGTTTCTTCTCGTCGTCGTCGAAGTTAGACCCCGCGAGGAGGTGACCAAAGATCAGTTCGGGAACGTAGACCTTCTCAGTTTCGTGCACCTCGATGGGAATGCCGTGGCCATTATTGTACACGGAAATCGTCCCTTCGTCGATGTCAATTTCGACTTTCAGCGTATCCATATTCGGATCATTAATCTGCCAGCTGTGTAAATACAAACTAAAACGCGTGGCATGAAATGTACCTTATGGTCAGCAGCATTAACAAGAATTTCGTCTACAATCTTGAAGAAACCCGGTACGTAGGTGACGTCGCGCTGCACCATAAGATTGTTTTCTTTGTCGTACGTCCACATATGCTGCGTGAGAGCCTCCACGCTTCCAATGTACGAGTCGGGACGTTTCAGAATGTGTTCGATTTGAGTGAGCTGGGTGGCAATCAGTTGTATGTCACTATCGGACGCAACGACGCGACGCACCTTGGTGTATTTCTCGGACGTGGTCTTGCTCTTGCCCACTGGGTTGGGAACATCATTGGCTTTCGAAGGGCCGGCTACCTCGACATCTGACGCGTCGCTCTCGTTGGCGTCGTTGCTGTCGACGAGCACTTTCTTCTTCGGAGGGGCCTTGGCTTTGCCAGCAGCCGCGGCTTTGGGTTTGGCGGGTGCTTTGGTGGATTTGGGTGCAGCCTTGGGCTTCGCGGGCGCCTTCTTGGCCTGAGCCTGCACGACGCGCTTAACAGCGAGCAAGAACAGGCGACATGCGAAATACCTTATTTGTAGGCGCGTAGCCCTCTGATTCAGACCCGCTGTCGTTAGCAAAGTCAAAGTTTTCGCCCTCAGAGGAGCTCATTGTGAAGTGGCGCGTGCGAGTGGTTGGGTTCAAGTTTGAGTAGGACGCGCGTGAGTGAGTGTGTTTGTTGATCGTGTTGATCGTTACTCTTGTCCACGTGACGGGAAATTTATTCCGGCATAGCAGTGCAGCTCGCAGCATCCAGCATTCACAGTAAAGAGCGTAAAAAAGATGCGAAACGACGAAATATCGAGCAAGCGAATAGTGTGGACGCTGAGCTCGTAAACTTTATCGGTCACGAGATCTAATCCCACTTGGACGCGACGCGGTCAATTCAGCGCGAAAGAAATTTACGGTTGACTACACGGCCGAACGGAAATCTTGTGAATTCGTAGTACGAATACATGACGATTAATATTGTTGGGGTGGGCTTTTCCCAGATAAAGGCACAACTGGCCAAACCAGTGGATGCGGTGCCAACCCACTCTTTTTCAGTCGACTATTGTAGCCTTTTAAGGATAGTGCCAACATTCCGTTCATATTAGCAGTGCCAAACCTTCGATGTTGAACTTTTCCCCGCCTGTGTGATGCTGCTCCAGAGGCAGAAGGCGACGCGGCTCCAACGTCCAATTTGAGTGCCGCCGTTTTGTCGTGTTGAAACCTAACGCTACGGCCTATTTGGTGCTAATCCATCTTCTCTCGTATGCATCGCGGTCCATGAATTTATCAAACGCAGAAATAGTCTTGACAGGGGATACTCCGAGTCTGTTGGTTGCTGGATGCTCGGTAGCTACTGCGATCCGCGAGCAGTCGACCAGAATCATTGCCTCATCCATTGGCCAAACATGCGGGAATTGGGCTCAAGGTGGGTCGGCCGGGGGGCCACGGATATACAGCGTTCCTTTCGGTCGGCATTCCATTATCCATCCGGCAACACCGAGAATGCAGGAGGAAGGCGTATGGTGGATAGAACAGCATCCCGCGAGCATCGACCGGACTGAGGGCTGCTGCCGGATCAAAATTGTAATGCGCCTCGGGCTGAGGGAGAATTGCGGACTTGGAACCGCGTAATTACCCTGTGCATGGCACTAGTCAATCGTAAACTTGGACTTGTTGCTTGCGAGCGATAGGAGATAAGGACAAGGACCCGTTCGCGCCGCAAGTGAAATCTGGCGGAAAAATGAGCCTTGAGCTGCATTGAGAATAATTTGCGTGAGGTCGGATCTCTCGCAATCCGTAAAAACACAGTCGAGGCAGTGAATCGGGAGGTGGATACGCTTGAGCTGTTTACGCCTATGGAAATATTAGACGTAGTTATTTCTGTGTGGATGGACAGTCAAGCGACGAGGCAACTTGCAGATTCTTGGTAGTACGGCAGAGAAGTACATGGGCACCCGACAAGCCGTCCAGGGCAAGGTTTAGCACGCTAGCTTCGCGATCGCGCTATCGACACGTTGAGCTTGACCGCGGCGATTGAATGAAAGCAGAGCAGAAGTGCACATTCCCACGACTTGTCTTTGCAAACAAATAAGCTGTATCAGGTCAATCAAGGAACAGTATATAGCTTGCTTCCTTTCCCACTACACTCCTGGGCACTCCTATACTCCCTCTGTCTGACGCGGTACTCACGCCGACGTGGACACTACCGTTCACCTCAACCTCAAGATCGCTGTCTACTCGCGATGGTGAGCACTTCTCAATGCAGATCATCTACTCCCGCGAACTGTATACCCAGGTTTTCGTAAACAGCAAGAAATTCGCCTGGTACGATTTCTCTAAGTGTTCTCTGTGCATTATATGCTCATCATTTCACAGTGAATCGTGTATTAAGGGCCACCGTTCATCGTCCTGTCATCACACAGACCGACCGCTGTTTGAAATTAAGAAAAAAGGTCGGCCCGTCTCGCAATGCGAAAAGTGTCGCCACCTCCGCCAGGCACGGCGCGTACACTCCAAGTGCAACTGTCCACAAGACGAACAACCATCTCGCGGTGTGCTCCTGCCGTCATCCTCCACAAAATGTGATTAGCAGCTATTATTTAGCACCTCTTGCGCTCCAATCATTACGCTAACGAGTCCGCTAGCTCGGAGGTACATCCCCATTGCTCCGGCGCTACCTAACGGCCTTCGAGACGTCTTGTCAGTGTCCCCGCAGTCGTCTCTTCCTTCTGATTCTCGGCAGCGCGGTTAGCCCTAAAATTAATTTTCGCGCGCTTCTCGTCTCTCATTTCAGGCAATTATAACAGTCGATTCGCTCTTGAATCCATGCAATTGCAAGAGCGGCTGGAAGTGTAAATGCCGCGCATCAAATAATGCTGGTCCGTCTTCTCGCCCAACGGCAGAATCGTCCGCCGCAACAGGTCTCGCAACTCTTGCCCGAGCGGCGGCGCTGTGCTGTAGCACCGACCCGTCGCCATCCTCCGCTGGTCCCAGGAAGATCACCGTGTCGAAGCGCCAGACATCACGTCCGAGCAGTCCCAACCACCACTCGCACAAGCGGCCCAAACACATCTCGATCGAACGCTCCGTTGGTCCCGATCTAGCGCCTATCCTCTACGACGAATCCTTCCCGTCGCCTTCAATCCCTTCATTCGAAGTCATGCCCCCGATGAGCACGATCACGTCCCTCGCTGGCTCAGGCTGCACCTGCGGGTTCGAGTGCGCCTGCCCTGGCTGTGTGGAGCACCGTGGGCCCGAGCACGCTGCGAAGGACCGGCCAAGCTGCGCGGACGGGTGTGGCACGTGTGTCGACGCACGCGCCGGGATCGCATTACCGGGCTACGAAGCGTCCAGCCGCTCGAGCTCAATCACAAACAGCATTATCGACCAGTTCCTCGCGCGGGCTGCCGCTCTACCTGCACCACCGACCCACCGCAAGGTCGGCGTCGACATCGACCCTATGAACATTATGGTATACCCGCTGGCCGGAGTCATCAATCTCCCGAAGCTCGAATGCTGTGGCGGTCAATGCTCATGTCCTGCTGGCTCGTGTAATTGCCGCACGTCATGCAACGGACGATGCAGTACCGAACACCGGGCTAACCATTCCAGGCCATGTACTTCTCCCGCGAAGGTGTGTTGTGCAAGGTAACGCACAACGATCCCGGCTCGGCGTCACGTCTATGTACTTTTACTTTATGCTTTCCAGCTTATTTGGTATGCTTTTTATTGGGTCCAAGAAGAATGAGATGTGTACGAATAGTTATATACTATGTGGTAGTCGATCAAACAATCCATGTTAGTATTGATATGTCGCGGGTATGCCATGAGCCCTTTACAAAAAATTACACCAGCACGTTGATCCCGTCCTGCATCGCGCTGAATTCGGCAGCTTACACTCTGTCAAGGTTGAATCAATTGCACGCAAGAAGCCATGGAAAAACCAATACGAACGTGTCGTCTATACGTGCCATATCCGAGGCGTTAGCAGACAGGACGCCAACGAAAATGCAGCGAAGCGCACCATGATATTCGAATTGCGTCTAACGTGCAGTGGGCAAGTAAGCAAGATCCGGTCCACACACATCGTGTAATGCGGACTACATTACTTACCTTCTTGGGGTTGTCTGGGGCGTTGCGCACGTAACGGTCATTATCAATAGGCCTGCACCGAGGCGCAGTCAGTCAGTTCACGACGCGATGTCCGACGCGATATGAAAAGCCAAACGTTCGACGCACCGTTCCTTTTTCTGCACGTTAGGTTAGATTGCTTTCTTTACGCAGCAAGGAGTGTCATGCATACCTTGCACGAAGCGAGCATGCTCTGTAGGGTAACGCAGACCGCTATGACACTCAGCACCGGGGACCTGCATCGGAACCAGCGTGAATAGGGGCCGAGGATAGTCTGCCCGAACGCACCATTCATTCCCGAGAATAGAGGCGCAGATCTTTGAGATTCAATTGAGCACGCAGCCGAGAGGACCGAGCGGATGTACGTACGTGCCCATTAGAATATACATGCTGCGCGAAGAGATAAGCACTCGAATCCGGAGGCGAGCAGAGTGGGGAAGGGCGCACCGGATGGACAGGAGACTGCCTGCCATCAGTCACAACGAACTGTACGGCAGGCGAGGAGATGGGGTATTGCGCGTCGAAGCGGAATTGCAATGTGTGAACCTCGGACTGCCGGGAATAATAGTTCAGGCCAAGGGGCAAAGATTCCGACGCGTCGAGGGGTAAGTACCTGGTATAGCGACTCGCCCATTACCTCAATAGTGAACCACCTAGATAGAAAGTCTAGATCTGAAGCCCAAGGTGCGAATGCTTGATTACCAGGTGCTAAAGTCGTCAGCTTTCACCAGGTTTATGCCTGTCAAGGGATAATGGGTGAATTGGACCCGGTAGGTCGCGTAGTTGCTCACCAACTGGGCAGCCCTCGGATTTGATCTCGGAAAGCTCTTTGGCAAGCCGTCTAGATGCTATAGATGCCATTGGTGTCGTCCGAGTTGTCAAGGCGCGATTGAGGCGCAGAGATCAACGATCAACGCTCGAGATCACCGCGGCATTATTTGTGTTCAAGGGTCCAGCCACACAAGTTGGCGTATAAAAGGGAACATGCCAAAACAAAATTTTCATGTCATGCCTCTCCGCTTTAGAGTCACTTGTCATCCTAACCACCTAGGGACGCCAGGCGCTCGCAGAGATGCAGATCGCAGTCTTACCGCGTCATACCTGGAGGGTGTATCTTTGCACTTTGCATCTTGATCTGGGAAGATACATTTCCTCGTCGTACATACTCTGGATTTCTAAAGTATACATTGAATTCGACTCACGATTGAACTTCTTTCTTCTCAGCTTCCGCTATCCGTCGCTCTCTGTCCTTGTTAATCGCAGCCAAAATTTCACCCGCGCCGGAATCTATTAAACGCTTTGCCAGTTTCGCCCCAACCGCCTCAGCGTCCTCAGCACTCGCGACTTTCTCCTTGAGAGTGTGCTCGACGTGAAGGCTTCCGTCGAGTGAGGTCACGCAGCCTGTCAGCTCCAGCTCGTTTGTATCGCTCAGACGAGTCGATACCCCGACGGGAACGCTGCAGCCGCCCTCGAGCACCCTCAGGCATCCACGCTCAGCTAGACATGCCCATTGAGTTTGGCGATGGGTCAATTTTTTGCATAATTCCATTGCCTCGACGTCGTCGCTGCGGATTTCCACCGCCAGCGCGCCCTGCGACACGGCGTGGTAGAGAGTAGGAGGCATGATGTCGGCCGTGAGCCGGTCGCCCATGCCGTTGCGGACCATGCCTGACTTCGCGAGAATAAGAGCCGCATATGGCCCATCTTCGGCGTCAAGTTTCGCCATGCGAGTGTTTCTACTCTGAGTGAGAATTGAAGGAAAACTAAGAAGTGAAGGGCATACAAGTTACCCCGCTAAAGAATACGCGTCAACTCGGCAAGCGAACGAGATGTTCAAGTCACATACGACGTCGAGAAACTTCAACTCCGGAAACTTTCTTCGCAGCTGTGCGACGCGACGCACGCTACTGGTCCCAACAACGCTCCCCGCTGGCAGTTCTTCGAGACTCTTCCACTCTTTCCCAGCCTTCACGACCAAGCTGTCTACCGGGTCCTCTCTTTCCAGGATTGCGCCAATCACACAACCATCGGGAAGAACGGTGGGAACGTCCTTGAAAGAATGCACAAGCATGTCGACGGTCCCATCCTTAAGCGCGACCTCGAGATCTTTCGTCCATCTAATTCGCGCTGCTCAATGTACCCCCATCGATCGGCAGTGCGACGGCAGCAACTCACAGTGCTTTCCCGCCGAGTAGATACAACGCCTGCGACTGATTCCGGTCCCCGGCGGTGTTCATGAACGAGGTTGCGAACCGCGGAGACGAGTCTACCGAGGAAGGATACAGCGCTTCGAGCCCAGCAACGACGATATTCGTCTGTATCTGCGCAAGCTGCGAGGCGCGCGAGGCCAGTGTGAACGTTCGAGGCATCTTCGAGGGTGTAAGTAGTCTCGTTCGCGCTCAGCTTTCGATTTTTGAAAGTAGTCCCTCCGATCTGCGATCGTCTCACGCATTTTCCCACGCACCGGATAGGGGCCTTCCTTTCCCGGTCCTATGTACCTCGCCAGTACCTGGCTTAGTTTCCCGCAGGCTCTCTTCGTCGTGAAATGGTGCGTTTTAGTTGGATATAGGCCCTCCCATGCTGTCTAGTCTCCCGGTTCATCTTCCCAACCACTTATTTAACAGCTATGTGCGACTGGGAGACTTAGACGTTATTGGCTATGCCCGATTCTTCTGTTAATTTCGACAGTCCCGGAGTCGCTACTACTATTTGCCAAGAACTAAGAACCTCTCTGCCGAAGTCCGAGCGGGGTGGAGCGGAATGCCGACGTTACGGTATATAAGCCTTCGCGGTCACGACAGAAGTGCGAATGCTTCCTTTCAGCCAACGAACAACCTTGGTTATTCTGGCCAATGTCTGGATTACAAATACTACGGTCACTCAAGTTCGGTTAACACGGAGGTGGTCGTAACAGTCCTAATACGCTCGCAAGGTATAAAGACGGGGCGTAAACGTCCATTCAACTCATCGAAAAGCGCGATGGTTCTTTTAGCGTTAATTCTCGCACTTCTCACTGCGGCCTTAGGAACTCCCTTGGTCAAACGCGCTCCTCAGGTCCAGCCATTCAAGATCGACCTCTCCAGCGGTCTGCCGCACCTCCAAGCGCTTATTCAACACACCAACATTCCCACTGAAGCTGAGGCTTTATATCCTGAAGCTGGACTCGAGTTTGGTATGACGCTAGACCTGCTTCGCGATTTAAAGACGCAGTGGTCGGATGATTTCGACTGGGCGCAGCAGGAGGCGGAGCTCAACCAGTGGGATCGCGTTCACTCCGTATTTTTTCATTGACTGACTAACATGAACAGAGTCGCACAGTTCACGACCACCATTGGGGACCAAACTCTACATTTTGTGCATGAAAAGTCATCTGCCGAAGACGCCATACCGCTCTTGCTCATCCACGGTTGGCCAGGTTTGTCTGCTGCTGTCAAGAACATATCAAATATTCACCCGAGTTGATTTCAGGCTCTATTCAAGAATTCGTTCCTGTCATTAAGCCGTTGACTCAGCCCTGGACCAGTCCAAGCGGGAAAACGATCTCGTTCGACGTTGTTGTGCCCTCGCTTCCCGGATTCCTCTTTTCTTCGGCGCCACCCAAAAATTGGACAAACGTTCAAACAGGCGCTCTTTTCAACACGCTTATGACGGAAGTTCTTGGCTATCCCCAGTATACAATGCACGCAACTGACTGGGTATAGCATTTCTCGTTTTTCTTGACTTTCGTCTGACGTATAATGTAGGGCGCTGACATTGGTTATCGCATGTACGAGTCTTTCAACGAGACCGTTCGGGCTGCCTTGTTCGTTTGGTACCAATTCCTTCCTCCGACGCCGCAAGATATCGCGGATAACAACATTGTGCTCAACGATATTGAGAAAGTGACTCTCCAGCGCAGCATGGACTGGCTCACGATCGATCAGGGCTATTTCCAAGAACAAACCTTCAAAGTGCGTTTCGTGTTGTGCTCTGACATTCAAACCAACCATTCGTAGCCCAATGACATCGGGCTTGCGTTGTTAGACAACCCAATTGGCCAATTAGCCTACTTAGGGAGCATTATCACGCGGTGTATGTCGATATTCCTCGAACGAACGCAATAGCGCCCGACATACTAACCACTCGCATAGGGTCTGACCCACGCGCTGGGACGGGACCGTCAGTGCTCACGAATAGCACGATTTTGACCGCTGTTTCACTCTACTACCTCACCGGTACCTTCCAATCTGCCGTCTGGCAATACGCCCGGAATGCGGGCTCCTTCCGAACGAATTATACTCAGGCCCCAACTGATGCGCCGATGTTCTTCAGTCTCTTCGAGTACAACATTGGGTTCTGGCCGAAGCAGTATGTCGCGAAACTTGGGAACTTGATTTCGTATAAAGGTGCGTGCGACTGAGGTGAGCGAACAAATCAAACTGATGCAGGTGCCAGAACACGATTTTGGTGGACACTTTGCCGGGCTGGACAATCCAGCGGCGTTCATTGAAGATATCCGTGAGATGGGCGTTTACTATGCTTCGAACGAATTGGGACAAGTGGGGAGCACTACTAACCAGGTACCTATGGCTAAATGACCTCGAGTTGGGAGCATACCCAGCCATGTACCATGATTTTGGCCCAAAGAAATCGTTATACATTATGTGATCTAAACCAACATTTCTAATCGGACGGGGGAACGTAGGGCTCGATCAGCATCTTGCTAAACTCTTTCAGTTTCTCTGGCCCTCTGACTTCTTCTGTTAGTAGAGGGAGCTGTATAATATGGAAGAATTCGTCATAGAGCTCGTGCGCCTCTCCCAGATACTTTTGCTGCATCTTCTGGCGCACAGAGCAATGCTCGCAGTTGTTTGCTATTGAAACCAGAATCAGCACAATGATGAACAAGATAAATATCCGCACATTTCTTAGGAAACAGTAACTGATTAACGACGATATTATGCGTGTCGATCTCGTAATTCGTTAGTTCTTGCACCAGCCGCTCGGTTTCGTACAGCGACAGGAACTCGGATATGCAGACGCAGACGAAAGTGGTCTTTTCCTAATGCCAGCGTCGTTTGTTTCAACGGATGCTACAACGAACGAGGGAATGATTGGCGTACTGGGTCCTTGAATTGCGTGTTCACTTCCGTGATCACCTCGCGCATCGATTCCAGTTTCGCAAACATGTCTTCCTGCGAGCCAGCTTCGCCACCCATCATGCTGGACATCTATACACAGCCGTGAGTGACGAGTTGCAATTCCGGAGACGTGGTTCAGAAACCTGGCTGATCATAGGTCCGAACCGGGAGCCCAGGGTGCTCAACTTGCCGAGAGCCTTCTCTAGCACAGTGGGGAAGGACAAGAATCGCAGAGTGTGCCCGGTCGGTGCGGTGTCGAATACGATGACCGAGTATTCCATGGATTTGACGTGTCTATGGTCAGGGAGAATGAGGACAATATATAGCGCGTCATTTCAAGACACACTTCATAATTTCGGCGAAGCTCATGGCTTCGTCCACACCGGGGATGGCGAATGCGAGGTCTTGCATCATAGAACCCATCATACCATTCGAGTCCGCTGAAACTATTGTCAAGAGAATACGAAGTGCAAGAGTCGGCTTCACGAACACTGCTCTACCATCTCCTGGATGGAGCTGGTAGGATCGATTTCCATCGCAAAGAGGTTGTCAAAGCCGTTCACTTTCGTCGCGTCCTTGGAGAACTTCTGGCCAAATGCATCCGACAAGTTGTGCGCTGGATCCGTAGACTATCGGTGCATAAAGTCAGCGCGTTTGCGCGATCTGTGCGCGACTTGGACATACAATGAGAAGAACAGATTTCCGGCATTTAGCAAGTTGGATAGCCAGGGAGCAAGAGGTCGTTGTTTTGCCTGTTCCAATAATTATTCCCAGTTCATTCTTCACTGGGTGCGCGATGCCGACTTGCCTACACCACCCTTTCCACCTGAGGATGGGAAAGCACGTCAGTATGCTTCCACTGCTAGCCCCCCTAGAAAACGTGCCGCAGAAAATCCATTTGAGTGATTGCTGGTCGAGGATGTTCTGCAGCGTAGGCGGAAGGAGCTCAATGTCGTCCATGGCGCACGTCCGAGATGAGTGCAAGAGGCCAAGGTCTAAATGAGAATTGATCGGACGCGTGTCACTGCTTGAACTTTTCCATCACTTCCACGAACCGACTGGAATTCGGTGGATCGCGGGAGAATATACTATGGCGGATATAGTCGTATTCAAAGGCATGCGCAGTTTATTCACGCTCCAGATGCCCTTCTCAATATTGTAGCTTTGCAACTTGCAAATCAACAGCGAAATGCATACGGTTTGCGATACAATGATTTCGCTCGGTATCGGTGCGCAAGAGCATTTTTATACGCCAGCGCTTCGTCTAAGCTATGACTTCAGAAAACACTGTGCTAACAGGACACACCGACTGCGCTCGACGCTGAAAATGACGCACGGCAAAGGTCGGGAGTTCAAGAAATTGCCTCCGATCACCCCAGAAATCGTCAAGGACGGACAGTGAGGCATGTTCTCCGAACGCATGCCCAGGGCTGACATTCTGGCAGCCTTCAACTCCTCCTCCTCGAAGCCGAACGTGCCTGGGCGTATTCTCAGGAATTGTCGTCCGCGGCTCTGCTTCCAGCGAATGCAGATCAAGCGAGTACTCTGCGTCACAGCGCTACAGGCCGTTTCCGCCGTGCTGTAAACTGGTCGACTCAGTTGCTCTCCCTCAGCCAGACCCTTTACGCTGCTTCTCGACTCTCCGCAGAAGACCTCCTTCAAGTCACGATCTACACCTTGATTTTGAACGGACGCTTTCTCAGATATCGCGATGAGTTCGAGGATGCGCTTATTCAACTGAGTGTCTCCCGGGGGCCTTCTCGACGAATTAGCGGCATCTGCACCAACCAGTCGAGATCAGGCGCTCGCTACGCTCTTCTCTGATGAAATTGGTCCAGAGATCAGGTATTGCGCGCACGAACTAGGCCGAACCAAGGCCTACGATATTGACGGCATTGTTGCGGAAATTGCTGGAAGACACAGGAACCAGATCGTGGAAGGGTGTGATGCTATAATCGCGAAACTCAGCTCAGAGGGCGCCGCCGCTGGGCAGGGAGCAAGCCGGAAGAAACTTGCCGAATTGATTTGGGAGGACCAGTCTGTTCCTGTGCGGAACCCAGAGCTCGTGGACGTCCTGCTCAAGGTGCAGGAGGCTGAACACAGACTGGATGGGTTCCAGCAAGGATCTTCAAGCAGCACAAGTAAGAAAGGTGTTGCGGCATACGACGCGATTCTTCTTGCTTTAAGCGATGCAGAGGAAGTCGCCAGGAAACTTACAGAAGCGCAGCAGGTATGTGTTTCAAACTTTACCGGGCAGTCGTACTCAATGCATACAGCTGAGCGGCTCTAGCTCGACCTCCTCACCGGGGGCTCGGGATATCCATTTCGTGCATGCGTACATTGTGTATCAACTCCTTTCGAGGCGAATTCAGCGAGACCTTCTTCTCGTTTCTGCTCTGCTGTCGTCAGAGTCCAGTCCTCAAGCTCGCACTTCAAAGGCCAAATCCGAGGTTGACAGCCGCCTTTTCCCCGCGGTCGTCAAGCTCCTGGACACCGTGCTCCAAAGCCTCAATCAAATGCGGGCGCTCAGTGTTGTCGACGATAGCCCGGATCTCGCGTCCGCTGTAGAAGCTCGATTGTCGTTCACCAAGGCTCGGAGGTGAGCTTCCCCAGTACCACAGCACGCACGCACGCTCATGATCGTCTTTCCATTCTACAGATGCCTCTTCCTCGCCCGCTCCTATGCGCCAGTCAAAAAAATATGCAGAGGCGTTGGTATTGATCCAGCATGCGAATATCCATATTCGGGAGACACAGTCCACGCTCTCGTTATCTGACGCGGACCCCATATCCGCGGCCACACCTTCGTACTACCCCCTCTCAAGCGAAACTGTATCGGAACTCGAGGGCACCCTGTCCTCCGAAGGACTGCACCTCAAGCGTGACTGGTTCGCATTCAACGGCGGCGAAGTCGACTCGACGGCTAAATCAGACAAGAAGCCGTTGTTCTTCGATATCGCAGTGAACTATGTTGCGCTGGATATGGCGGCGCTGAGAGCGCGCGCTGGATTACAACCGGTCGAGGAATCTCAGGTGGCGGCACAGTCTATCGTCGAGAAACGACAGGCTGCGAAAGAGGACGTTGTCGTTGACACTGCTGACTCGAAGCCGGCTCCTGCAGCTGCTCGGGGAGGGTTGAGCAGTCTCTTGGGCGGATGGTGGGGCCGGAGTTGATCAAAATAGCATTAAATCAAACTGGACTTGTATGCTCATATACATTTAAACGGCCCATTTCCCGGCGATTATGTGTTGGTTGCTGAAGATAGCTAGGCTCTGGCAAATTGTGAAAGATTTCAGCAAAGGCCTCAATGCTGTACCAGACAAAGCTTTCGAAACCCTTGTTCCACGCTGACTTTTACATTAAGTGCTGTTGCTGTACTTCGGTTGACTGACATGTTCTGACGAATTCATTGACACTCGGACTAATTTTGGTACTGAGTACAGAGGATTCACAAACGTCGACGCCGCATGAACAGAATAAATGACAACATGAACACTTTTCGGGATGCAGGACCACGTAGATAGTGGACCATACGTGCGCAACAGCTAACTTTCGTCCTCCCAGTCACTCTCTTCGTGGTCCCAATCATCACCGCAGTCACTCACTTCCGAGTCATCCCAGTCACTCTCTTCGTCGTCCCAGTTGCTCTCCTCGTCCTCCGAGTCAATCTCTTCATCATCCGAGTCCCCCTCGTCGTCTGAGCCCACATTTGTCTGCACGTCGATATCCAACCCGAAGAATCTGAATGCTGTTAGTCGTCGACAAACCGACTTCTTTATCTTTGGCCAAAATGACAGGTGTACTGTCTTCAGTTTAGGAACAAAACTCGCAGGGCCGTGTGGCATTTGAACTCGGGATTCCAGCATTCGAATTACGGCTTCATGGTGGAAATCTCTTCCTCCGAGAAATTGCAGCGATTCGAGATCCGGAACGAGCGGGGTAAAGCTCGGGCGGCAAGTAAGAGATTTCCAGACTTCATCTGTGAACTGGGCCGCGCCCAATTCTGAAATGGTGAGGTGTCGGATTTTCGGCATATAAGCAAGGCAAGTCATGAATTGAGTCGCAGTCAAAGTGGAGCCTTCCAAAGTGAAGTTTTCGATGTTTGGGCCGGAGCGTGCAATGAAGGAAGGGAGATCGTGGAAGGAAAATCGTGAACATGCGCTGCTGACTGCAAGGGTCGAAAGTCGAGGACAGGTGAGTCGAAGGTGGAGATCGGCATGAGACTGAGAGATTCGGAGAGTTTTCAAAGAATAATGTGTGATCGGCGGGTGCTGGAAGGAAGAGGGCCGCTCGACGCTGAATGTACAGTCGACTGCAGCCGAGGCCGCGCTTAAAATGCGCAGACAGTCATATTCCGAGCAGTTCCCTAGGTCAATGTGCGTTAATTGCGACCACGGGAAAGTCAGCCATTCTTCGCCAACATTATGATGATGCAGAAAGCGTAATTTGGGTGCATTGCGAAGCTCTGCCCAAAACATGCAAGAAGCGTCGGCTGGAAGGGTGTGACCGACGGAAAGAGCCTGGAGCACAGGGAGCGATTTCGGTAAACAGCCATGAAGAATATGGTAGGAATAATCTGGAACATTGACAAAATCCACCAGACGCCAACGCTGAGCGTAAGGCAGGATAGTCCGCAAAAGGTCCTGGCAATCCTTGGTGACGTGTTGGGGGACAGCCTCAGAAGGCGCGAGATGGATTCGAATGGACAACGGTAGTGAGCCTGAACGTTTCAACCAAGTATCACAGAGGGAAATATAGTTCCGCAATTTTTCGTTTGTGCAGGTAATGAATATCGAGTTCCACAGCGTCGGTGTTGATAAGGCGATGGTTCTCCATTGGCGAGAGACTTCTCCGAAAATCAATGGTGCCCTATGGAGGACAGGTCTAACCTCATCGTTCTTTTCGAAGAAGTTGGCCAAGCTGCTGCTGGATGTATCGTTGGCTGAACTCGCTTCAATTGTAGTGAGGTGCAGGAAAATCTCGGCCATGAGCTCGGACGGTACGCGTCGGATTGGTGCAATGATGCTTTTATGCTGGTCGGAAAGACGATGAAGGACCGCAACTTCGCAACGAAGACGATCGATGGCCTGCTCCCTCCGCAAGATTTCTGCATCGATGGCCGCGGTAAAATCATGGATAGAAGCTGTTTCTGAGGAAGTAGGCATCGATTTCTGAGTGATGATAGACTTGAATGGCGATGGAATAAGGGGCGCGCGCGGGGGATGATCCTTGCCACAGTCAAAGCATTCTGTAGAGCGTGCCAGAAGTTTGGGCGCCATGATTTACCTATATCGAATTGAATACACTGTGGATCTGACCATGGATGAGAACCGTCTGTATGCAACTTACTGAAAAGATGAGGAAGGGAAGGCGCGTTTTAGCTTCTCTTGTCGTTCAGAATCACGTCTTGAAGAGCGAAAGGATTGAAGCAAACGCGTCGCGTCACAGCGTGACACAATTTATTTGAATCGCGTCTTCAGTCGCGCTCATACGCACAGGATTAACATGTTCACTTGGTATTTTTTCGATTCGGGAGTTGGTAATAGTACAACTATCGAGTGACCACTGACCAGACAAAATAAAAAATAAAAAAATCATAGCGGGGGGCTTCCAAGCGGATAGGTAAGGGCACTCAAGAAGCCGCAACACCACATCTATGCATCCACTTCGCTCCAATCGCTTCCTACATCGGTAGAGGATGTCTGTGTCGGTGCAGACCCCGACGTTGTCGAAATTTTATTGCCATCGGCGCCGGGTGACGACGAGGCAGGCTGGGGGACGGTGGTGGTGTGGTCCAGGGTTGAGTCGGGAGTGGGAACATCCGCGTCGGCAGATGTCGATTCGCGGGCCACGGTAGAAGCAACGACAGCAGAGGCCTCTTTCTCTTCAATTTTGGGCGAAGAAAGGGCCGACACGGACCTCTCCCTCCCAGCCCACCGTCTCCATCTATTCTCTACGACCCGCTCTACCTCGTCCATCACCCCTCCACACGTCCAACAACCTCCTTTCGCTCGTGCCTCAGTCCCTCATCGCCGAAACTGTCCACCGCATCCAAACGGGCAAGCAGCCCATTCAACGCTTGGTGATAGAACCGGACAGGCTGGTTCTGTGGGCTGTACGAGAGCTTGGCTATCACAGATTCCTCTGCAGTCGCGTTGCGCGTAGGCGAAGCAGTGCGCGAGGTGGAGAAATCGAGTTGAGGTGGAAAGACGAATTCGTTGGCGAGGGCGATGAAGGATGCGTCGATGGCATGCACCTCTGCAGTCGACGACGCGACGTCTTTGACCGGCGCGGGTGCAGGAGCTTTGCCCTTGCTCTCGGACGTAGTGGGCGACGGGTGCAAGTCTGCAAGCGACAAGCGAATCGCCTCCTGAAGCTCGCGCTCCTCGCGCTCTTCTTCCTCAGTCCTCTTCGCCACGGGCGTCGAGTCGTTGGTCGTGAAAGCAGACTTCGACGAGCTCGCCTTGAAAATTCGAATAAATTAGCCACATTGCCACATCAAACGCATGGATGTCGTACCTGAGGCTGCGCGGGAGCGGGGCAGTGAGCTTCACCGCCGATGAACATGTCGAAGAGCTGCTGGAGGTCGCCTTTGAGACCTGATTGGTTACATTGAGATGAAGCTGCAGTGCAGCCAGCGGCACCAGCCAAGTTGTTGAGAAGGTTCTCTAGGCCAATGTGCTCAGCCTGGTCGGCTGCAGCGGTGGCGGGAGGGGCAGGCTTGGAATCGGGAGCCCCCCTGGGAGAAACAGAGGCAGGACAGGAAGTTTCTTTCTTCTCAACTGCGGTGGACGTAGACGTCGCAGCATTGGAAGTCGACTCTGGGGGTTCCTCGAAATCGACGCCAACAGCGCTGAGGAAATACGTCATGAGCTGTTCGAGGGTAATGGGGGCCTCCACATCGCGCAGCAAGACGGAAACTTCAGCGGGTTTGAGTTCAGTTTTGCAGGACTCGGGACACAAGAAGCGACGCTGAGAAACAACAATATCAGGACCCGAGACCAAACGAAGAACTATCGGTACTGACATGACGCAGATTAGGACGGTGCGCGTCATGAGACACAACGAAGCGCACGGAGGGAACGAGGGCGCGGTGTGTGAGAGCCTCGAACTTTGTGCGCTGGGCAGCGAATGCACGGCTGCGCTCCATGTCGCGGGCGACCTGCTGCACCTTGCGAGCCTCATGCATACGGAGGCCCTCAAGCTCGCGAGACTTCCGTTGTGCTTCCTGGACGCGAAGAGCCTCGAGCTCCTGCTCACGGACGATGCGCGCGCGTTCCTCAGCGACGATCTGGCGGCGGAGTGCTTCCAGGTCAAGAGGAATCGCATGAGGGTAGTGCGGAGCTGGACTGTGCGTGTAGAAGGCATTGGGTTGGTGCTTCAAGGACTGAATTTGCTCCAGCCTCTGGCGAAGCTGAATCTCCTCCTGTTGCAACTGTTCCGCGGCGAGATACTCTGCCTCCGCAGCTTTGGCTTCAGCGAGGGCTGCGAAATATTTGTCGCGAGAGTTGATATGAGAAGCGGGGGATCTATACGAAGAGAAGGCAGACGGGTAAGACTGGTGGAACATTGCCCAAGTGATTGTGCTGGTGTAAGACTGAAGTTTTTGTTGAAGCAACCAGCGCGACTGTGCCCGCTTTTATATCCATTCTTGAGCGAGACGCGCGTCGGTACGCGTAAGCCCTGGACGCGCGTCGGTGTCGGTATGTTCCAGAAAGAGACAGATCTTTGTCTGAGTCAGACACCGGGGAACCCCTGGAAGAGTTTAGACTGCCGGTGAGCCCTAACGTCTGGATGGAGAGAAACTTGGGATGTTGATACCTTGATACTCGGGCAGACGTAAGTACGAGCAAGAAAGATTTGACAATGTTTCTTTCTTTCGTAATCGACTCCGAGTCGTCAAGTCTAGCTGCTGGCCAGCATCGGTTTGCCATGTCTCGCGGCGTCCTTGGTGGGGAACATAGCAGAAGAAGTATCCGAGTCACTGGAGTGGATCCTGGTACCCGGATTCCCACCTCAAGTGCGAGTGGACGAGGAGCTTGCTGGAGCATCTCAGTAGCGCTCCTGGAGCCATACACGACGCGCATGTCATCAATCTCGTTCTTCGCTTCACGCACAAAAAAAGGCAAGAAGTTATGGGCTCGATGCAATCAGGCGCGTCAACAGAGGTCATCAACACGTTGAACTCGATCAGCATGGGTTTACGATCGCTTTTGGAATACTACGCTATGTGCCAAGTTCGACTACTTGTCGCTCATGGTCTTCGCCTGGCGCAACATCCAGCTCCCCACGTCTATGTACGGCTCATCGACGGAAGCCGCATACCACAAAACCGAACACGAGGACACGAAGCCAACCAAAGCCCGGTAGATGAGCGACTCCTCCTCAAGGCCATCTGTAATGCGCCTTGTCCCTCGTCCTCGCCCACGCCTGTCTCTTTGTCGGTCGGCCACTGGCAACCGACCCTCAGTCTTGCCAGTACTGGGGGCTCCGGGCAACTATCAGGCTGCGTCCCTCGCCTTTCTCCCCTTCGTACACGTTCCTCGTCCATCGCAAGATCGACGCCGCCCCACAGACTACCACCGAAGAGACTCAGACCTCTGCTCCCAAGGGCATCCTCAGCGCCGCAGCAACTCCTTACATTCCTTCTGCTCCCTCGAAGGCTGCTCTCACCCAGGATGCAGCTCTGACAACTGTGGGTGCCAAGCCCGGCTGGCAGCCCACCAGGATGGCCCACTGGGCCTGCGGCGGCTGCCCGACGCGTATGACCGCTCCTACTTCTGAAATTCTGTCCATCGACCCCTCCCCTTGCGTCTCGCCGACACCGAATTCTCTCAGCGCTTCTTCGCCGGAATTCTTCCCTAGGGCTCGTGCATGGAGAGCGCCGACCGTCGATGGGAATGCTTCCCAACCCACACTGTCTTCGGCCCCTGGCACCAACGGGTCCTTTGCCTCTCGATTCCGCAGAGTACCACCGGTGTTCTGGTCTCCCGGCGGCTCGACCATTCCAATCGTAGCCCCGTCGTCTTTTCAAGCTGGCGCGCCGATCGAAGAGGGCGCTAGCCGGCCTGAATTATGTTGCAGCGCTCGTGGTTCTACCAAACCAGAAATACAGTTTCGGACTGCGGCCCCAGCTTCTGGTCACCCAAGCTCAGTGGACCTGCAATTGTAATCCGTTCTCCAACGTCTGCATAAATCTCCATTTAGATTGAAGCGCTATTTCTGAGATACGGTACGTTGCTCTTTACACTTATACAACATTCCTAGCCCGACTGTACAGAGATTCACTTCCCTCCCCGGATTCTCTTTCCTTCTCTTTATGCTCCCTTGTATTTTTTAACCTCCGGCTTCTGGCAAGTCTCTGGATAACTTCGAGTTCTGTCTTATTCCGACAGCTTCGCTATCTTCATCGTCTATCCCTTCTGCTTGGCAGCTCCCCGTCTTGCAGTACAACCGACCGAAACCTGGCCTACAACTTCCTCCAACCTCCGAGTCGTCTTCTTCGTCTACTTGGTGGCTTGGAGTGCAATCTACGATCTGCTTGATGGATTTTTGTCTTGCAGTACAACTTATTTATCGTCAGCCCCGTTATTTATAACTTCAGAATTTCTGTAGCATTGTATCCATTGGTGTTTATTCTGCTTGAATGTAATGGTCTCTTGCTTGACTACTCTTGCTCTCGATCGATTCAATATTTTACCGTCTTGCAATTGGAGAGTGAGTCTTGCGAACGGTACACAGTTGAGATACTGTTTCGTATTTGTTGTCGGTCTGCGTGCACTTAGTGGAGAGATATCGAGATTATTGTCGACAGGATCGGAAAGGGAAAAGGCAGCACCGTCATAAATCGATGAATTTACTGACTCGCCGGTGTCGGAAACCATTGGGCCATAAAAACTGGCTGCGGTCTTGAATCGGGAAGGCCTCCTTGGTCACAACTAATGGATCGATCTGCTCCGGGTGCACACGATACAGCAGGAAGGAGGTCGATAGGTAGGCCATAGTATTCTGGTACTGTCCTGTAAATAAAGAGAAAACGGCCCCCAGTTCGAGTTGTGGACAGGAAGTTGTGGACCCCAAGCAGCAGGGTGTGAAGTCCGGATTGCGTCCAAGTGCCACTCGATTCTCTGAATCTCCGAGGGGAAAAAAGCCGGGACATTGGGGAAGGCGCCAGCGCTTGTAACGGAAGTGGAGGCAGAAGAGGTGCCATGACCGGATTGTTTTTGAAATCGGTCATCAGCAAACATTCATAATTTGCTTTCTCTCTTCCAACTAGACTGGACGTCCTTCCATTCCACCCTTTGGAGGTTTCCTTCGAGTACTGGCGTCCTTTGGCTTTTCCTTGCTATTGGGCAGTCGACGGCTGTTCAAACTGTCTTACGGTACTTGGTCAAACCGCAGCGACTATCAAGTCCTGGTCGACGAAAATTGGAAAAAAGTCGGACTTCCTTGAGCAGCTCATGCGGAAAGCCACTTCGCCAGCAGTTGGTGGACCGAGCTCATAGGCTTTAGCTTGTTGAACGTTGGTACCGGAGCATTCCCTTGATAATGGGAGTTTTCCTCAAACCACCGATGACTCAATGCGCTGCGCGCGAAGAAGGCACTCTTTTGAAATCATTTTCTTGGGTTTGGATGCACCATTATTGCCAGATTGGCTGGTGTCGATGGTGGACCGGGGATTGAGTCACCTCCGTTTTAGGTGCGAGTACCGTTGTCGAAGATCGAGTCACGCGTGCTGAGTATCTTGTGCTTCTAGTGTCGACTGATCTGAATTGTTCGGGCGAGAAACAGTATTTTCATGAACCGTGTTCGGTCAAGAGCTGAAGCTACGACGGTGGTCGGGCGTTAGGTGTCCGACACTGTTTATGGCTTGAGTCTTGTTTTTGCTGGTTGCATCTTGCGATTGCTGGGTTCAACCGTTCAACGCGTTCAAACCGAAGCTGCTCTAAGCTGTTATGTTACCTGCATTGGCGTTGTGGCTGCTGGCGACCAACAAACCTCTGGACGTTACGCGTCACTGTCACAGTAGTCGGTCCCGACCGACTCAGCGAGAGTAACGAGCATTTTATGTGCCAGATAAATCCAGCTGGATGCGAGGAGCTTATTGCGATGAGCTGATTCCCAAGAGCCAGTCGTGTATTATGCCAGGCGGCCCGTCTCGGAAGCTCTGGACAGTCTGCAACAGGAATGAGAAAACAGCTCCGTGGACCTGAGAGTCTTTTCGTTGGTCCACTGATCTCGCCAGACGCAGCCAAGCTTGAAGGGGTCATTGTCCCTAGTCCCCCTTGAGATTGATGAGCAGTATACTCGCTACGTCCTTTGGACAATGGTAATGCTAAGGTCGTCCGTCCTCTGGTGATGCACGTTTGATCCCCGTTCAAAAATCCAAACTTTTTTTCAGGTCGCGAGCCACGCAGTAACTCGTCGATGTGGCTGGAAGATCAATAGTGTTTCTCGCGGGTGGTCTTGGGATTGAAGGTGAGTGATATTGAAGTTCATACGCGGCGATAATGGTGGATAACGAAGACGAGAGATTTTCCATGTTGGTTTACGGGTTCCCGAATTGGACACTCACGGCACTGGCGTACCTTCTTATATAAAGAGATTCCTTGCTATTCAAGCTCTCTCCCTCTTTCACCCCTACCAAATAGCCTATTATTCTCCCCATCTTCACCAATGCCTCGTCAGGACCCTCCCTTTCCTTCAATCTCCCTCGTACTTTCCCAGTCCGCTTCGACGTCCTATCTTATGTTTCCTTGGACCTCAATCACCTACCAAGAACCATTTGCCCCGGCAGCTGTCGCGGCGTACCCTATTCCCGTCGCAGTGTGTTTTCTCTTGCTCGTAAATCTTCAAACTCTTACGGACTACAGCAGTCTCAACAATCAGCCGTGCCGACTCCAAACACTCTTCCCACCAGCATTGAGGCCCTTCGTGTATTTTTTTTTTTTTTCATTCGACCACATACTCATCTACTGATTTTCCTTTCAGCAATTCTTTGCAAACATCGTTACTCGTCTCAAAGCCCGGATCACAACTTGAGCAAAAAATCGAACACGTACATAAATACCGCATCTTGACGTCCCACCCAGGTGAATACGTCCATTGCATCCAGCAATTCTTTTCACTGATTCACCCAATATCTATAGAACGACAACAATTAGACCGCGCGACGCGGACGCGCTCCAGTGCATACAAATCCGCTTACACACCTTTTCTTGACTATACACCGTGACTAGTTGAACCTGGCCCATGCTCAGCGGCTGGGACGTTGTTGTTCAAGCTGTACATAGATTTGGACCGACTGGATGAAAAGAAACGGAAGTTTCAGTAACGAGTAGCCATTCTTCGACAATGTACTTACTTGCGCATTCATGGATCATACTCACAGCTTAGCCGCTAACTCGAAATCACACTTCGTTCACAGATCCTTGGACTGAAGCTAAAATTACCCATGATTTTTTTTTTTCCGATGGTTGGGCACACGATCTGTATCATAGTTTTATCAGTTGCAGCATCGGTGCTTCTTTATAGTGCCAAGCGGACAACTGCAAAGGGGCTGGGCCGTCCTTGATGCCCTTTGATGTCGTTCTTCCCTGCGTCACGCCGCAAAAGTCATCGATCAGGCGCGTCAATAATTTTCAGTAGTGCACAGTACATCCGACAACGTGAAAAATACGACCGTGGCAGACGGCTAGCTTTCGTCAGAGTCCTCTTCGCCGTCCTCCGAATCGCTCCACACATCCTGCGAGTCGCTCCCTACACCCTCCAAGTCGCTGTCTTCGTTCTCCGAGTCGCCTTGGGTCAAGCTGCGGCCATCTACGTTTTCTTGCGCATCGATGTTCAATCCGAACTTCCGAAATGCCGCAAGTCGTCGCCGTGCCGAACGTGTCATCTTCTGCCGAAATGGAAAACACATTGTATTCAATTTGGGACCTGCACGGCGGTGGTGTTTGAACACGGGACTGAGCATTCGAACCATGCTTCTATGACTGAAATCTCCCTTGCCGCCGAGGGAATCGAAGATTCGATATCAGGAATGAGAGGGGGTAGACCAGGTAAGAGATTCCCAGATCTCATCTATGAGTTGTCCCTCTCCAAATTGCATAATTTCGAGGTGTCGGATCCTTGGCATAGCTGGCAGCCAAGGCTGGATTGAGCAATGTCGATGATGGATTCTTTCAAAGCTTCTCTTTGGATGTTTGCACCGGAGCGTGCTATGAAGGAAGGGAGCTCACGGAACGAAACTTCTCGACCTAGGATACTGATTCCAAGGGTCGAGAGTGAGCACAGGTGAGATCAAGATGATTATCGGCATGAGCCTCGAGTCTGAGAGTTTGCAATGCAGAATGGGATACTGGCGGGGGTGCTCGGAGGAGGAGGTTGTTGTACGCTGAACCTGCAATCGACTTCGGTCTGTGTCTCGCTGAGAATATGATGACAATTAGATAGCGAGCAATTGCCCAAATCATGTGCGTTAATTGCGACCATGGAAAAGTGTGCCATCCTTCAGGACTAGCACCACCAACAGTGTGTTTCAGAAACCGTAATTTGGGTGCAGTGCGAAGCCCGGCCCAAGAGTTCCGAGAAGAGCAAACCGATGGACTGGGACCGACGGAAAGAGCTTCGAGAAGGGGGAGCGAGGTCGGTATAGAAGCCTGAAGAAAATCGTAGGCAGAAGTAGGAATATTGGCAGAATCCAACAAAGCCACCGTTGGGGATAAGACAGGATGGTCCCAAAGAGATCCCTGCAGTCATCGGCGGTGTGTTGCGGGGGAAAACGCTCGGGATAAGATAGAATGGTGCGATGAAATCGAGTGGACAGCGGTAGCGAGCCCCATCGCTTCAACCATGTATCAGAAAGTGAAATATGGTCCCGTAGATTTTCGTCTGGAGAGCTAATGAAGATGGCGTTCCACAGCCTCGGTGTTGATAACGCGATAGCTCTCCACTGGTGAGAGACTTCTCCAAATATCAACGCGGCCTAACCATATCGTTCTTTTTGAAAAAGTTGGCGCAGCCGCCACGCTCGTCTGGGTGCATACGCTTGGGTGATATACGTGGTCTGGCTTCGATTGCCGTGTGGCGCAAGAAAATTTCGGCCATAATTTCGGGAGGTACGCGCCGGATAGCGGCAATGATACTTTTATGCTGCTCGGAACGACGACGAAGTACCGCTATTTCACAGCGGAGACGATCGATGCCTTGCTCCCTCCGCGCAATTTCTGTATCAATTTTCAGCATGAAATCGTGAACAGTCGCTGTGTCCGTAGCAGTAGGATTTTTTTCCTGTGGTAATGAACCCTTGTAACGGATGGGATGGAGGCGGCGCGCGGGGATGGGCCTTGCCACAGTCAAAACATTCGAGGCAAGTTGTGGTGAGGCTGGACAATGACTGGACGTAAAACTAGCTGTGGGAAGGAAGGGTCAAGAGACGAGGAGGAAAAAGGCACCGCACGCAGTTTTCTAGGGGCACAATGGACCAATTCCCATCGTGCCTCAGGTGTTCGTCAGCTCCGGAACCTAGTCCACCATTATGAACTCATGAACGTCCTCCGAGTTTGTGGAGAAGTTGCCTGGCACGGTTCGAAGACCGAACTTCATCGGAATGACACTTGAGTCTCAAAATCTTGGAGGGAAAAAAAAATGGGACATCTGGGAGTGCGCTCAAAGTTTGGCGCGGTAGATGTGTGCCGAAGAAAGAAAAGTATTGGCAAGAGGATTTGCGGGCCTTTGACCCTGACCGATTTGTTTTGTTGGTCGGCAAACATCCATGCTTTCTCTCCTCCATGTTCGAGTCTGGTACAGGACGTCGTTCGTCCACCATTCTGAACCCTTGGAGGTTTTCTCCAGGTGCTGGGTCCCTTGCTTTTTCTTTTGCCAATGGAACACGGCTGTCGACGTTCAAACAGTCTTCATATCCCGTCCCGCAAACAGCAAGTCTTTGTCGACAGGAACTGGAAAAATCTGCCTTCTTTCAGAGGCTGGTGCGGAAAGCCACTTCGTCGGCCATTGGTGACTCGAGCCCATCGGCGGGGGTCGCTCATTGGCGTAGACTTGTTGATAACACAACGATCGTTTTCTCAAACGCCGATGACTCAATGCACGCAGAGAAAGCACCCTCTTGAAATCGTTCTCCTGCTTTGGCTGTATGGCTACCTGTCGGACTGGGTTGTGTCGTGGCTGTCGACGGAGGATCTGGAATTGAGTTGCCTGTCTTAGGCGCGAGGGCCTTCGTCTCAGGTGCGAGTTCACGTGTGCTGGGTAGTATGCTGTGGTGCTTCTAGTATCGATCTTAACTCTTCTGGGGCGACAGGATTTTCATGTCTTCATAAACCATTTCTGATCAGGAGCTGGAGTTGCGGAGTTGCGGTGGTGGCTGTCGGGCTGGTTGTGACTTGAATCTCGCTTTTGCAGTGTATCTTGCAATTGCTGGGGTTCAACCGCTCAAAGTGTTCAAACTGTTACTTGCATCCGTCATGGCTGCTGCTGGCGACCAACCTCTGCGCGCCGTTACGGTCACTGTCACAACAACCTTGTCGAGTCTGACTCGGAGCGGGAGTGACGAGGTTTCTGGGTGCCAGATGAATAGAGCTGCGGACGGGTCAAATGCGAGGAAGCTATCGCGATAGATCAATTTCCCCAAGCCAGCCGGGTGTGACTATTCGGGAGTATGCCAGGCGCCCAGAGGAGTATGCCAACTACTCGAAAGGCCTGGGAAGTCGCAGCGCCAGGGATGAGAAGCCAGAGATGCGGTCCAACTGAGCTCCGTGGACTTGAGAGTATTTTCATCAGCCTATTCATCCCGCCATAGTCTTCCAATCGCGGTCGCGCATGAAGAGTTCTTGTGTCCAGTCTTTCTCTTCGAGTTTCCCAAGATTCGAGGTCGAGGCCATGATACTCACCATGCCCTTCGTGCGAGGGTAGTGTTAGGGCCGTCCACTCTCTCATGATCACGCTTGAGTCCGGCCCAAGATGCCAAAACTTTTTGCTGATCCTGATCCATCCAGTCTTTACGACTTGGAGTAGCAGTGTTTCTTGCATGCGATTTTGGGATCGAAGGTGAATGGTATTGACGTTTCTACGCGAAGGCAATGTCGGAGAACGAAGACGAAGAGATCTTCCAGACGCGCGTCGGTTCCCTAAATGGATACTCACGGCAAGGGTGCCTTTTTACATATAAAAGAGAGTCTGCACCGTTCTAACCTTCCTCTGTCACCGTCTTCCAGTCTTCAAGCAGAGGATCCTGTCTTTAACCCATGCCTCATCACGACCCGCCCTTTCCTTCGATTTCACTCGTCCTCTCGCAAGATGCACAGTCCACTCCGGTTTCCTATATGGTATTCCCCTGGACTTCAGTCGCCTACTATCCTCCTGCCCTGGCACCTATTCATGCACATCCCGTCCCCTCCGCAGTGGGTTGTTTCCTCAGTCTGTCTTTGACCTGTTTATGAGTCTCCTGCAGCCGCCTCAGCCTTCAGTCGCTCCGGCTCCAAACGCTCCTACCATCAGTTTCAGGGCTCTCCGTGTATGTTTCGTCGTTCATTGCCGCCTTGTTCTAAAATCCCTCGAGAAATTCTTCTCGGGCGTCTTTACAGGGCTCAAAGAGCGAGTCACGTCCTAAATGAAATTTCAAAGTTCGCGGTGTACCATCTCAGATGCTCGAATCATCACGTATAGAAGTTTGTGGGTATCTTCCCTCCCGCAGACGTACTAATTTTGCTGACTGCAGTGCTCCTTAAATTCATACATCTTCGAAATGTGTTGAAAGTCGTTCAACGTTGTACATAATTTTTGAGACGGCTGGAGGAACATCGGCGGACGAAAACAATGCCTTTGGTGTTTTGAGGTCCCGATGTGCTGGATTATGTGGGAGGGCAAATTTAGACCCTGTGCGGTCGCAGACTGGAAGAAAAATTGCGCGTTCACAGTGTACATATATTTGTGCTTGACACATTTTCATGACTGGGCCGAGTTTTGACATAGCTTTTGACACCAAGCACAAAAGAGCGAGTCGAAGGACGGTCTCACCGTGCGCAACAGAAGTATGGTCCGTAGGATGTTCATCCTCGAGGCATAGTGGACCGCTTCCCTTCGTGCCCCAGGTAACGTGTTCGTAAACCAATTGGTCTCCTCGGTCAGGCGAGTTACTCGAATAAGTATTCGCCACTATTGACCAAACGGCCGTGTACAAGACCATAAATACAGAAAATAAGGACTAAATTCGAAGGCAAGACCGTCAAGAAAGGAACTATCGGTTCATGAGCATTAAAACATGTATGATAACACTCAAGCGCACCGTTTGGGCTTGAGATTCAGAGAACTGCGATGTTCCTCCATGTTCCTCAGCCTCTTCTTCGCTTATTAGGCTGATTTTCCGACCAGCTTTCTGAACTTCAGACCAAAATTGGCTGTTACCGGGCTCAGAGGTACAGTTGCGGCGGAGATTTTGCATGAACCTAAGATTTCGATGAGCTAGGTGGAGTTCAGGCCATCTCAAAAGGACTCACAAATTCCATGCTTCAACTTCGTCCTCCTACACACAGACCGTAAGTAGCTGGATGTGTTTGAACAAGACCAACACACCTTCAAGCACGTATCTCTCAGCGTGTCCATACACTCCATGAGCTCCGCAGTTCGGCGATTAGCAAACGGACGCATCACAATCTCCGTGATGACCGCGCCCAAGTCCTCCACAGCCTTGCTCACCATGTCTCCTCTCGCAATATTCGCCTTGAAGTCGTCCAGCGGGCGCGTATTCCCGACAATGCGCCCGGGCGCGCGTCCAGGGTCGAACTCAGGCGAGAGCGACCGCGCGGGTGTCGGCAGCGGGTTGTGGTTCTTCTTTGGCGGCGGAGGGGTGCCCATGGGCTTCTTGGCCTTCGCGGCTGCCGTCTTAGCGAGTATGTCGTCATCGGAATCGTCCTCCGTCGCGCTGTCATCGGCCACGGCCTTTTCCTTGCCCTTCTTGCCGGCCGGGGACGCGCTGACTTTGGTCTGCGACTGGGTACGCGTCGGCTTGGCGTCGAGAATGGAGGTGTCGTCGTCCTCGTCGCGCGCGTGGACGTGGCCGTCTTTACGCGCACGCGCGACCTTCTTGGGCACTGGATGACACTAGGGTGAGCAGTGGGCGGCGTGGAATATATTAGGACACATACCTTGCTTCACTTTGAGCTCGGTCTTGGCTCCTTCGATTGCTTCGCGCGCACGTTTGAGCACGCGACGAGGGGGCTCGAAATATTTGAGCAGGTCGGGGTGTGGAGGAGGAAGAGGGTTCTTGCTGAGGTCAGACACAACGGCGGCGTGGAATTGAGCCTGTTTGATACGGTGGACGGCTGGGTTATACGATAGACGCGTGTCAAACCAAGGGCCGCGGTTTCTGTAACCGAGCACGTTGAGGACTCGAATCGTTAGCGGTGTAAGTGAGAATCTCACCCTTCCTCGTCTTTCTCCCCGGCGTCCATGAGATCCATAGCGTCCACGAAAGCGTCCATCGCGTCGAGTTGTGCCGCGGTGGGGATGTATGCATGCTCCTTGAGCACCTCGCCTTTCTTCGAAACGAGATTATCGAGCGACGCAAAGGTGTATTTGCGCACGTCGTCTGCAAAAGGCATCTGCGCCCAAAGAAGACAGTCGACGCCTTCGGCGATGCAGGGCGCGAGTACGCCCATCTTTGCGTCCATGCCGTCTTTGGTGACCCACCGTGCGATGGCCATTGCATTTTTCTCGTACATCGCTTGTGCAATGGAAGAGATCGCGACTTGCTGTTCGGGCTGCGTAGGATCGCCCCAGACGTATTGGATTTCGCCCATGCAGAGTTCGCGGCGGAACTACGAGGAGATGGATAAGCTCAAGAAAGAGAGAACGGGTAGGGCGCACATTTTTAGCCAGGAAAAACCCGCAAATGTCGATTCCCTTCTTTGTCGGCAGCCTCTCGAATTGACCATCGGGACAAGGGACGTAGGTCGTGCCGTACTTGAAACCCCGGATGAGTTCTTCCTTGTCCACTTGTTCGAGACCCGGATCTATCTTGTTCGTCGGGCGGCCCTCTTCGTCGTCGTTGTCATCGTCATCTTCGGGTTCAGGTTCGGGCTCCTTCTTTATATCCTCCTTTACATCCTCCTTCTTTACACCCTCCTTTTCTACATCCTCCATCTTGACGTCCCCACCCTCGTCATCTGAATTGTGCTCCCGGCGGTCGACATAGTACTCCGTGCGCATCTTGAGTTGGGTGAACACAACTTTTTTTTCGCACCCTGCGTCGACTCCTCCCCGTCCACATCCATCTCGTCATCCTCATCCTCATCGATGACTTTACCGTCGGCTCCCTTCTTCTTTCTCCGCTCCGCAAACTTCTTCCAGCTTTTTGAGCGGCTTTGCGCTGTGCATTTGCTGGTCTTAATGTTGATCTCCATCGCCTCTTCAGGCCTGGTAGAGTTGTCCCCGAGTCGCAGGGTGGTGGCCATGAGCGTCGACTTTGTGATTTTGATATCTGGTCGCACGGTTTCGCGCAGGGCAAGAGCGCAGGTTCCCAGTATGGCGCCTTCCTCTTCGAGGCCGTCCACCATTCTCTTGTAAAATTCTTCATTTTCCGCCTAAGATGCTTTATCAGAGATAGAAGAGTAGAAGCACAGGATAAACACCTTGAAATTGGATTTGTCTTCCTCAGCATATGGATATTCTTCGTCATCAAAGTCGATTCCGCTGTTGAAAATATGAATACTGTGTGGCAAGATACACACGAAACGCACACGACGGTCAGGCCGATATCAAGTTTTTTTTATTCTTTCGATGGTCGCGTCAAGGTCGTCTCCTTCGATAGGGTTCTCGCCGTCTGTGACCAACACAATTTTGCGAGTCCAGGTTTTTTTCTTCTCCAAGTAAGCGTCCTGAGTTTCAATCGCGACAATGAGCGCGTCGAGCGCTAAGCGTTCCTTAGCTCACAGTTTGTTTGGTGGGCGCAACTTACGGTCTCCTGAGTTGTTGGAGGGCTTGAGAGCATCGAGTTTTGCAAGGGTCCCTGCGTTGGGCTGCCCAATTGGTATATACTCAAGCACGTCCTCATAACCCTCTTTCATTTTCGTGTGGAGAATATTCTTTGTTTTGCGGGAACCAAAGACGATAACGCCACACTGGTCGGTCTTTCGCCCATTGAAAATCTGTGTGGCGAGGGTCGGAGGCGGCTCAAGCAGGTCTTGGAATAATACAAACCATCTCTTGGATCTTTAACTTGACGAACTGGAGCCCCCATTGGAGGTTTGTTATTTCATGTAACAATTCGTTGCCTTCGGGGTCGTGAGTGCGCAACTTGGCCATCGACGGTTGAATGTCGACGACAAACATCGTGACGGTGTACTATATCGGGTGAGACTAAGCTGGAGAACATATAGAGGCAACAAACCCCAGCTCTTTCTGCAGGCATGATGCGGTTCGGAATGAGACGCGTCGAAGCAGGTGACCCCGTTTGAGTCAAAGCTGAGGTAATCAGCTGTGACAAGTGACCGTGACATACACAGCCCCAACCACTCCCAGAACATCGCGAGCGTCCACGGCACTCGGAAAAGCTCGTGATCTAGCCTTTCAATTTGCGCGGGACGCGACTGTCCGTACATCACAAAACACCGTCCCCAAATGCTCGCCAACAATTTGGCCCAGAATGTGCCCCAGCAACGGGTCCCTGGGCCCCAGGATCTCCAGGCCATAATTGGGGTATATCTCTCAGATTTCGGCCTTCCTTCTTGACTTATCTCTTCCTCAGCGAGCCAACTTTCTGCGCAAGAATCCCCACGAACAAAAGAACCCCGGCGAACTTGAAACTCTCATCAAGTATATCCAGCATTTGAGTAGTCAAGGTCCGTTCATTCCTGTTGTTTACCTTGCGAGATTCTAGTGCTTATTGCTTGATCAAGGTCGACTCCCAGGTCAGCAACCACAGCAACCTCTCACAAACGGTCATGCCGTCACAAATGGCTCGGGTCCGTCTCTTGCTTCAGCCCCCATTCCTTCGCAATCCTTCCCGCCCACTTCCCAAACTCCCGTCTCCTTCACTCCAGACCAAGTAAACGCCCTGAGAGCTCAGATACATGCTTTCAAGCTCATTACCAGGGGGCTGCCTGTCCCGGAGAACATCCAACAAGCGCTACGTGTGCCCAACAACGCCGTACCAGAACTCGAGAAACTTCTCCAAGGATCGGACGTCAACGGCAGAGTAGTCGATAATGCGGTCAGGGCGGCCAAGGGGGAGCCGGTGGATGACTTCAAAGAGGAGGACATTGACCCCGCAGATCTTCCCAAAGGTCCATTCATGGAGGACGATGTCAACTCTGGCATATACCCGTACAACGCGTACAGGCATCCATTCACCCACCTCAAACGACCCGTCGAGGTCGACCCCAAGCTCTTTGCCACCCGTCTTCAACGCTTGGTCATCCCCACCATCATGCCCACCGGACTGGATGCTCGTCAGATTATCGAGGAGCGCGACCGGTTCATCGAAGCGCGTATGCAGCAGCGCATCCGGGAGCTCGAAGCTCTTCCGTCTACGATGGGTGACGGTGGATTTGAGACCGGTCTTAACCCCCAAGACATTGCAAAGGACGACAAAGAGAATGCTGTCGATACCAAGCCCGATCCATCCTCCCTCCCAACCCTTATCAGCAGCACCTCGCACGGAAAGATTCGTGCTCTAATTGAACTCAAATCTCTCCGTCTCCTTGACAAGCAACGCGTTCTTCGCGCTCAGGTGGCAGAAACCCTTATCCACGGCTCCCTCCTTCCCTTGAACCGCCCCGACTTCCGCCGTTACAAAAAACCTACAATCCGCGACACCCGTACCACCGAGCAGCTCGAACGCAAGCAGCGCATTGACCGTGAGCGTCGTGCAAAGTCCAAGCACGTCGAGCAACTCGACGTCATTTGCGAGCACGCACGCCAAGTCCTTGCTGCCAACCGTGCGGCACAGGACCGTGTCGTTCGTCTTGGGCGCTCGGTTCTCAACTTCCATCAGTTCACCGAGAAGGAGGAGCAGAAGCGAATGGAGCGTATCGCGAAGGAGCGTATCAAGGCGCTCAAGGCGGACGATGAAGAGGCGTACATGGCGCTCGTCGACAACGTCAAAGACACCCGTATCACACATCTTCTGCGGCAAACCGACTCGTACCTCGACTCGCTCGCCCAGGCGGTTGCGTCGCAGCAGAACGAGAGCGGGCCTATGGACATGCGTTTCGAAATGGAACACGGTCCTGCGACAGAGGCGACGTTTGGCGCCAAGATTTCTGCTGAGGACGCCAAGGAAACTTCGAACGGGAAGGTGGACTATTATGCTGTCGCCCACCGCATCTCCGAGAAGATCACCAAGCAGCCTTCCCTGCTTGTTGGTGGGACGTTGAAGGAGTATCAGCTGAAGGGCTTGCAGTGGATGGTGAGCTTGTACAATAACAGGCTCAACGGAATTTTGGCAGACGAGATGGTATGTCGTCCTGTTGAGTGTTTCTGTTCAAAGACTGATTCTCTACGTCAGGGTTTGGGCAAAACGATTCAGACTATTTCGTTAATCACCTTCCTCATCGAGGCCAAGAGACTGAACGGGCCGTATCTCGTCATCGTCCCTCTGTCGACTATGACCAATTGGTCTGGAGAGTTTGCCAAGTGGGCACCGAGTCTGAAGGTCGTTGCTTATAAAGGCAACCCGGCGCAGCGTAGAGCTCTTCAGGGCGAACTGCGCGTCGGTTATTTCCACGTTTTGCTGACGACGTACGAGTATATCATCAAGGATCGCCCGATCCTCTGCAAGATCAAGTGGCTGCACATGATTATCGGTTTGTCATTTTAATAATTTCCCTGCAGAAATTGTGCTGAAAATCATCTCCAGACGAGGGTCACCGCATGAAGAACACTCAAAGCAAGCTCACCGTGACTCTGACGACATACTATCACTCTCGATATCGTCTCCTCCTCTCTGGAACACCTCTCCAGAACAACCTCACCGAACTGTGGTCCCTCCTCAATTTCGTCCTACCCCGCATCTTCAACTCCGTCAAATCATTTGACGAATGGTTCAACACGCCGTTCGCAAACTCAGGCACCGGCGACAAGATCGAGCTCACTGAAGAAGAGGCGCTTCTCATCATTCGGCGTCTGCACAAGGTGCTTCGGCCGTTCTTGCTGCGGCGTCTGAAGAAGGACGTGGAAAGCGAGCTCCCGGACAAGGTCGAGAAGGTCATCAAGGTTCGCATGAGCGCACTGCAGAGCCAGATGTACAAACAGATGAAGAAGCACAAAATGATCGCGGATGGCAGCAGCAAGAACGGGTGCGTTATTTTATTTTTGTCTTCTATTTGGGATCGGAAACTGACTCGTCGTTTCCGTCGTAGGAAACAAGGCGGGGTGAAAGGGTTGAGCAACGAGCTGATGCAGCTTCGCAAGATCTGTCAACATCCTTTCCTCTTCGAGAGCGTCGAGGACAAGATGAACCCCGGCGGCCTCGTCGACGATAAACTCATCCGTAATTCCGGCAAGATTGAGCTGCTCAGCCGTATCCTGCCGAAGTTCTTCGCTGGTGGTCATCGAGTGCGAACATTCCTTCATTTAAATCATTCGATTTCTCAGTATTTAATCAGGTGTTGGTTTTCTTCCAAATGACTAAGGTTATGGACATCATGGCCGACTTCTTAACCATGATGGGGTGGAAATTCCTGCGGCTCGACGGCGGTACTAAGACCGAGGAGCGCGCAAACTTTGTGCAGCTGTTCAACGCCAAAGACTCGGAGTACAAAGTCTTCATCTTGTCGACCCGAGCAGGAGGCTTGGGCCTGAATTTGCAGACTGCGGACACTGTCATCATGTCAGTGCTTGTGCCTTGCCCGTTCATTTCCGTATGCCCTGACCCTCTTTTCTTTCCGCCTCTGCAGATTCGACAGTGATTGGTAAGCAATTAATTGATCGCACTTCATTTTTTTGGCTGACTCTGACTTCTTCCTTTCAGGAATCCTCATGCCGATCTACAGGCTCAAGATCGTGCTCACCGTATCGGGCAGACCAAGGCCGTACTCATCCTTCGCTTCATCACGGAGAAGAGTGTGGAAGAAGCTATGTATCAGCGCGCACGTTACAAGCTTGACATCGACGACAAGGTCATTCAAGCCGGACGCTTCGATAACAAGTCCACTCAGGAGGAGCAAGAAGAATTCCTGGTTAGTCTTAACCTTCTTTTGAATCTCAAGATCCCGCTGAAGTGGTAATAATAGCGATCGATCCTCGAAGCCGAAGAAGATGAAGAGAATGAAGAAGCAGGTGATATGAACGACGACGAGCTCAACAGCATCATTGCCCGGAACGAGGAGGAGGGGCGAGCTGTTCCGCGAGATGGACATGAAGCGCGAACGGGACGCGCTCGAAAACTGGCGCGCCCAGGGACATCGTGGCAAGCCCCCGCCTCCGCTAACGCAATTCGAGGAGCTTCCGGAATGCTACCAAAAGGACGAGCCCTTCGAAGCGACCATTATGGACGAGGCAGCCGAGGGCCGTGGGCAACGGCGCAGAAACGTTGTGAGCTACAACGATGGGCTCGACGACGAAACTTGGGCAATGGTAAGTATTAATCTGATTAGATAATCGTGCCTGCTGCTTATTTGTTGCTTCTTGTAGGCTCTGGAGGACGGGGAAGACCTAGAAGAGCTGGCAGAACGGACCAGGAAAAGAGGAACGAACAAGCTTCTCAGAGACGCCGAGGCTTCGGGTCGGGGCACACCCATCTCAGATACCGACTCGCGCGCGCGGAAGGCGAAGAAAGGTAAAAGCCGAATGGCACCTGATTATGAGCCTGCCCTTGGCAGCAAACGGAAGCGTGCGGTCAAATCGATCTCGGCGACACCGTCTGTCAACGAGGACGATGACGATGATCGTCAGCCGGTGGGTGCATCCCCCACTTCATCCGAGCTTGTTGGTTTAATTCTTGGCTCAGAAACGCCGCAAAGCACCACCGAAGAGCAATGGCAATGACGTTTCCCCCGCGGTTAGAGAGAAGATGAAGAAGATCTTCAACGAGTGCTATCGTGCGGTTGTGGCATGCGAGGACGCCGATGGTCGGAAACGATGCGACTTATTCCGAGAGCTGCCAGATAGACACGTAAGTTTGGCGCATAAGCTGCACCCTTCTTTCATTCAACCAACTCTCCTTAGGAATACCCCGATTACTACCAACTCATCAGCCAGCCGATTGCGCTTTCCCATCTGCGGAAACGAGCATCTGGGGTGTACTACAAGGACCTGCAGCACTACCGTAACGACTGGACGCTCATGTTCAACAACGCGCGCACGTACAACCAGGAGGGGTCGTGGGTGTACGTCGATGCCGTCGAGATGGAAAAGGCGCTCGATGCGACGTTCAAGCGCCTCGCGACGGGGTCTGGGTTGCCTGGTGCGCCGGGTGGTGCGGCGGCGTCGTCGGGCCCGTACGAGGAGGCTCTGACGCCGATGGATGAAGACGACCGCCCGCCGCCGCCGTCTAGAGGCCGTAGCTCAACGCGGCGACAGGTGATCAGCGACGAGGAATACTTGACTCCGAGTGACGATGATTGATTAACGACCATTATCTGGGCTTTCTCGTGTGCCATTGTGTGTTATATCTGTATATTCATTGATTCAGAGTAGATGTCTTGCCTTTGCAGAGTACATCCGTAGCGTTTGCTCCTAATTTTGTTCTCGATATCGTGAAATGTAATTTTCTACTGCGCGAACTAGCAGTTCTCTCTTTCAAATGGGAAAACAACGAAATCTGGCTAAATTCATGTAAATCCCTGTACGAGTCAGATATTTGTCTCGGTGTGTGTCTTGGGCGCTTGAGGGACCTCCGGGCGACGTGTGCTAATGAATTGTTTGTTCCGATCACGACATCAGGATTGTTGTCCGTTTGCAGTCTTTCACCGCTTTGTCCCAGTTCGAGCATACTGACACGACGGCGTCGATGGTATGAGCACGGCACCACCTTCCCCCCAAGACTCTTCTCATCCCGCCGTTCCTTTAACTCCAAATGCCCCGTCGGAAACCATAGTAGCAGAGCCCCTGCAAGAGGTCGATATCACTGAACGGGAGGGCGCAGCGGGGGACGGAAACGGCGTGGCACTGCCGCCACTGAAAGGGGACTTGGAACAAGACGGACGGCCACAGCGCGAGTCGAGTATCTGGCCGAACGACCTCCCGCCGAGCCCGCCCCTTACGCGTCCCAACACCGCAGAGAGCATGTCGCGTGAGAAGAAGCCCGCAGGCGACGACTCGTTTGATCTGGAGGGCGATCCCGAGTTCTCGATGACGCTAGGGGAGCATGCTCATGCGACGGACTCTGAGGTAGAGATGGAACCGGTGAAACCAAAGACGACGGTGGTGCGTCAGGCGTCGGCAATTCAGCTCGACGCGAAGATGGAGCCCCAGCCATGGGATCTCGTCGACCCGCCCGAAACTAACGGTCAGACGAACGCGGAATACTACGCTTCGCTCAAAGGGAGCAAGTTCAATACGTTAAATTCCTCGTGCGTCCATCTTTCTTTTTCTATCATAGACACCGGACCCTGTTGACGGTTGAATTCGCGCTGTCGTTCGTACGGTCAGCAGACGTGCGCGGGCGTTAATTCCCAAGTCCTCGTATTATTTTGGGCCGCCACCATCGGATTCCGCGTACGGCACCCGGCCTATTGGGCAGATAGGCGTGCATCATCCGAGGGAGATTCTGCGCGTGGAAAGGGACTATACCGGCGGGGAGCTGATTCAATTTGCACCCATCTATCCTCTGGAGCTCGAAGGACGGGTGAACATCAAGTTACCGTCGGCTGCAGCCATAGCTTCTAACCAGAAATACTTCCACGCAGATAACACCCACGCAATTCTTGGAATCGATCAATGCTATCAACGAGGTGCTCATTTCGGCGCACAGTTTGCGGCATGCGTTTCTGGATAATATGCTGTCGGTGTTCACATTGCAACTTTCGAGAGTGCTCCTCACTTCGCACTACGAAAAAGTAAAATTGAGCACTCACTTTTTGGTAATGTGGCTGAAGCTCTATTATCAGGAAATGCAGCAGCTACAGTTGCTCATTCAAGGGCTGAATGAGCGGGTGTACAATCCGGTTGGACTGAACATTTTATGGCCGCGGAAGGTCGCCTTTCTCTTTGTTAGTCGAGACTGTTCTCCGATGATCTCGTAGCTGACTTTACCCGTAGATGGAAATCGAATACTATGTAAGTCGCACGTTGTCCTAATACTGCCATGCTAATCATTGGTTCCAGTGATTTCACAACGCAACCTGCTACAGTACCGGCGACTCACCGTTCGCCTAAGTGCTTCCTCTGCCGTGTGCCGACTGCTTCTCGAGATTCTTTGTGGATTGTGTTGGACGGTCTCTTCGCATTTATACATATATCTTTGCACGCAAATGGCTACAGATATACCGCGTTATAATGTTCTTCGTATCTGAATACGTATGGGCTGGGCCTTGGAGTCATCTACGGTTCCGTTCTTTATTTATGCGAAAGGGAAGATCTCCGCGACGCGCGTCGTGCCGAGTGATTGCGCCTCTGATCGTGACCGTGAGACAGGGACCAAACACGAAGCAAAGGATCTACCAATTGGCTTTGTAAGACAGATCGGTCTCACCTTCCCCGTTCTCCACCGTCCATTTCTTCGTCCAAGCTAGCTCTCTCAACTGTCCTTTGAGCCAGCTTACCGAGCCCATTCGACTTGCTCACTCATCTCCCCGCCACCACTGCCCTATTCTTATTAAATGGATACTTACACATCCGACATTTCCCCCCTCTGGGATCTCTCGCAGGCCTCTTCCTTCTCCCAGTTGCCCGACGATGACTTTCTGGCACTGCTCCAGAAGCAGTTCCCTAACACTCAGGGTCCCTACTCGACGGATTTCGGTACAATGGGGATGAATGGCGTGAACCCACAGACAATTTCTCGGTACCCTCTCCCCACCTTGACGCCACCCTCGGAGGACAGCAGCCCCAGTCCGCCTCAGCAGTCGGGGAACAAGAGTCCGGACGACGAGCACGACTTGAAGCGCAAGGCAAGTGACGAAGACTTCGAGGAAGGCCCGAGCACGAAAGCTCAACACACATGTACGTATAAATTCAGCTTGGATATCTCTTACATGGCATTTATTCGAGCCAGTGAGCAACGGCAAGAAGGCCCCGTCGAGACGCAAGGCGAGTGGAGGTGGCAACGCCAACAATGGTGTAATTATTATTATTTGATCTAAAATCGGGAGACCGTGTTCACCGGCATATGTGCCTGTTCTAGGACGAGTCTCGCCTGATGAAACGCAAAGAGCAAAATCGGGCGGCGCAGCGCGCTTTCAGAGAGCGCAAGGAAAAGCATGTGAAAGACGTGAGTTGAAACAGTTTGTTCTTGGGTGGAGCGGATTTAACTCATGTCCACCCAAAGCTTGAGGACAAAGTCGCCGCACTCGAGGCAAAGAATGACGCAGCAACCTCAGAGAACGAGAACCTGCGCGACCTTCTTTCCCGACTGCAAAACGAAAATGTGATGCTCAAAGAATCCTCCTTCACATTCGCTGTTCCTAAAGCTGGCGTGTCGGGTTCAGTATACTCCACCATCCGTTCTCCCGCCACATCAGCGTCCACCTCTTCTCCCCAACCACCGAACGGGGCCAACCCCCTCGATTATAGTTCGCTGACGACCTTCGATCCGGCAATGCTGAGTCTGTTGGACGATACACCTCAACACACGGCGACGGATGGTGCAATGCAGATGAACTTTGGGTTTGGCGAAAGCTCGAGCGTTCCCGCGAAATCCTATACGACCATCGCCAGCAATCCCATGTTCACCTCCTTTGCATCCGCCTTTGATTCGCAGCCGTCACTATCACCACCCGCCCCAGGTCCTGCAGAGTCGAGTTCCACCCCGAGCACAAATGCGAGTCCTTTCAACTTCGACATGGGCTCGCTCTCGGCGTGGTCGACGCCGAACCCCGATAATGGCGCGTTCGACGATCTGTTTGGCGGATTCATGGGCGGAAACCCAATTGACTTTAACGACTTCAATGTCCTCATGGCGAATTCCCCCAGTTCGTCGATCAGTCCCGTTGCACACCACGCGTCGCTCAACACCACGGCCGCCCGCTCACCGGCGAACTCGACTACGTCGTCGTCGTCCAAATCGTCGGACCCGCTGTTTAACACGCCGCGTGAGAGTTCCAGTTCGGACTTTGACGACGATATGGAGAACAAGGAGTGTCCCAAGTCGCGGGAGGAGGCCCGCAAGCGCATCACGAATTCGGGCCCGTCAGCGTTTACCGAGGAGGCCCCAGCGGTGCGCAAAGCACAGTCGATGTTCGGCCCGACAATCATGTGTGAGGGATCCGCGTTCCCGCAGACGCAGCAGAGCGAGAAGAACATGGAGATCCTCGCTGCGTGGCGCACGGTCACGTCGGATCCACTGTTCAAGGTATGCTGTCCCCTCTTCACTGATTCGCTGCGACGGAGAGGCTCACGACCACGCAGGACTCCGACCTCGCAGAGCTGTGTTCCGAGTTCTCGAGCAAGGCGCGGTGCGACGGCACGAAAGTCGTGCTCGAGCCGCAGGGTGTGCGCCACATCATCGAGTCGCTCGGCCAGAAGCACCGCAAGTAGGAATGGGCTCCGCACCTCCCTCCCCACTTGGACGGCGCCAACCGACGACCATTGTATAGACCTCCGCACGCACCTCATCTTGCACCAGCCAGCATTCATCGTTTTTCGTCTCTTTGTTTTCAAATGTTCATGTATCGATTGCCCGCACGCCGGCGGCCGGCGTGCACCGCGTAAGCCTAATATCAGACCAGTCCAGTCCAGCTAGGCGACACAAGATCGTGTCGCGCCTGCTGGCTGGTGGATGGATGTACGACGAGTATCATGGCGCAGACCAGGACCACAGACAGACGATGCGGCCCATGGGTACGCGCTGACGATAGTACGCCCGTCCAATCATTCAAATGTTCTGTTGTTGTATCCCAGCCGCGCTACGGTGCGCTAGATTGCCTGTATTCTAAGTACTTACTACATACAGCACGCATGCGTACCGCATCGCACGTACACTCCATCCCGTATTTTACTTACGTCGCGCCGCCATCTCATTTATCGTATTTGTATTTTTTACCAGACAGAAATCAAAATGATATTCAATAACTGAACCTCTCCTATTTATGTTGTGCAGATCCGAGCATGATACTTTGCACAGATCCCGCGAATAGTGTGACTAGGGAAAGGACGCGATCTCTTCATCCTTGGAATGGTCGTACTCGTTCCAATCTTCAAAGCGTGTCGCACGACGAAGTTTAACCTCGGGAAACGGGTCTCGACGCTGGCGATTCAGCACAACGTCCTCCAGGGTGTTGCGCACGTCTTGTAACCAGCCCTCTTTTCTCAGATACAACATGATGGTTTTGAGAGACGGCCAAGGCAGTGGCCCTAATATGTCTCGGATTAAGTTGGGGATAAAGCATTGGTTGACCAGGGTGAGACTGGATAGTGCAGGGAACAGCACGACCGGTGGGGATGAAATTGTACAATAGAGGGTTTCATCATCACATAAACAAGGATCGTTGTTGACGAAGGATAAGGACGTCAAAGCAGGGAAAGATGAGCGAGTGACGCTCGTCGAATTAAAGAGCGTGCAGATCTGGTCGCCGTGGCTGCCGTCGACTATGAAATCGGTCAAGGCGGGAGTGTCAAAAAAGATTGACGATATCCAACAAGTAGTTCGGCACTACTTCCAGCGCTGAAATGGAGATGTGGAGGATTTCAGGGTTGGGATCCGAACCCGGTCTCCCGATGTGCGGATGTGAGTGTCGAAATGTAAGTGAACTAGCAAGGGGCATTGCGCCGCGAGTGGGACAAGGTTGTCAACGCCCCAATCGATTGGGTGCCTCCGCAACTGCAAGTGCGTGAGAGATGCTGTCCATGGAGCCGTCGGCAAGTCGAGTGCAAGGCCAACGATTTTGACAAATCAATTTCGGGGCTCCAGACGCGAATGTTGCAAGGATTGAATCTACCTCGTCCGAAAACTTCATTATCTCGAGGTGCTGTAAATGCGGGGCTGCTATAGCCCGAAAAGGGCTCAGCAGTTCCACTATCCTCTCCGTTCCAAATGAAATCCGCAAGGCCTGTATGCGAGTGATAGATGACACAATTTGGTTGACCCGCATTAACATGAGTTTCAATGCGTGGTCATCCATGTCCAATCCGCGCCTGTCTGGGAAACTATCTTCGTGCAAGGTTATCGATATTTTACATGTGCGGGAACGGTCCAGGTAAAGCTTGAGGATTTCGAATGGTCCCAGGATGCCCAGGTTTACTGCAATGAGGGTCCAAAGTCTCGGCGAATCGAGAACAACGTCTCGAAAGCGACGGGAAACGTACGATAAGACCCATTCCACTTCAAAAGGCTTCAAGTTAGAATCACTGTGCCACTGCCACTGCCACTGTGAGTCCGAACTGTATGAATCCGCGACACGATCCTCTTGGCTCGCTGCAGCAACGGCGGCAAGAAGCTTATTTGGAAGAAAATATATAGTGGTTTCGGCGTTCATGGCGTCAACGGGGCACAAAACCAGGCTCGTCTCGAGCTCTCTTCTCGACTTTCTGAACATAGTCTTCAGGATCACGGTGGCGCAACCTGCAGCTGGAGAAAGAGCAAAGTATCAGACACAGCCACTCTTTAAGTTTGATCTGTGAGCCTGGTCGTTACTTCTAAAAAGTTACCAGACAAATCGGTTAGCGGCCTACACAGATCGTGTTCTACACTACGGGAAGGACGCGACCTCCTCGTCCTGGGAATTGGCGTACAGTCCCCAATTTCCCAGGCGCCGTGGACGGAAAAGCTTGATCGCGGGAAACGACTGCTGAAGCCTGCGCTTCGCCACTACATCCTCGAGGGCGCTTCGCACGTCCTGTAACGAGTCCCGTTTGGGGACCAACTCGAAGGTCTTGAGAAACGACCAAGCCTGCGAGCCCGGGCCTAATATGTCTCGAATTAAGTGGGGGGTGAAGCATTGGTTGATCAAGGTGAGGTTGGAGAGCGCGGGAAACAGCGCAACCGGGGGAGAAGAAATTGTACGATAGAGGGTGTTTTCGGCATCACATGCACAAGCAGTTGGGCGGGAGAACGACAAGGAAGTCAAGGCGGGAAAAGATGACTGAGTGAGGCCCGTAGAATTAAAGAGCCTGCAAATCTGGTCGCCGTGGGTGCCCCTGACCGTGAATTCGGCCAGAGCGGGAGCGTCGAAAAGATTGACGATATCCACCAGGTGATTATGCGCTACTTCTTGCACTGAAATCGTAATGTGGAGGGATTTCAGAGTTGGGATGCGAACGCGGTCCCCTTTTGTGCGGAAGTGGGTGTCGAAATGCAAATGAACCAACAAGGGACATTGTGCAGTGAGAGGAACAAGGTTGTTAATGACCCAGTCGAATTGGTACCTCTGTAACCATAGGTATGTGAGCGAGGCTGTCCATGGAGCCGTCGGCAAGTCGAGTGCAAGGCCAACGATTTTGACAAAAGTCAATTTTGGGGCTCCGGACGAGAATATTACAAGGGTCGCGTCTTCCTCGTCAGAAGCCTTTATTATCTCGAGGTGTTGTAAATGCGGGGCTGCTATAACCCGAAAAGGGCTCAGTAGTTCCACTATCCTCTCCGTTCCGAGCAAAATCCTCAACGTCCGTACGCGGCTGATGTGTGGGACAATTTGGCTAACTCGTATTAACCTGAGTTCCAAAGCATCATCATCCAAGTCCGCGTCGGTGTTTTTTGGAAATTCGCGCAGGGTTATCGATATTTTACATGCGCAGGAACGATCCAGGTAGAGTTTAAGCATTTCCACAGACCCCCAAGCGTCCAATTTGGCTCCAATGAGCGTCCAAAGCGCGGGGGAGTTGATGATAACGTCTCGAAAGCGACGGGAAACATGTGAGAGGACCCATTCCGATCTAAAATTGTCTATCTTGGAATCTGTGTGCCACCGTGGGTCTGGACCGTATGAATCCGCGACACGCTCCTCTTGGCCCGCGGCAGCAATGGCGCCAAGAAGCTCGTTTGGAAGAGAAAATATGGTAGTTTTGGTGCTCATCGCGTCAAGGGTGCGGAAAAACTGGAGAGAACAGAGAAAGCAGCCGGCACAGCCACTCCACTCCACTTACTGTAAACTTTTGTAGAGCGGAAACCGTCACGGTGACGGTCCCCGAGTTGGGTTTCCAAAACGCCGTGACGATTTCCATCACGGCCCTCTGGTTTCCAGTCCTCTTGCGTGACGCACGAAAAAAATCGGAAAATTGCCAAAAATTTGCCAAAAATTTCTACGCCTCTTCTGTAACTAAGAAACTCTCCAAATTCCCCTCAGAATCGTATGCCAGAATGGATTCCACTTCGGATTTGTTGCGTGAGCCAAATTCCCCGCGCGCTCGACACAGTTAGCATCAGAAACGAAAGGAACCTCACTATCCAAAGTTCCTATATCAAGACCGAGTGCTTGTTGGACAACAGCTGCAAGCGGAACATCACTCAGACTGTCGTCATGGTGATTAACGGTGGAGGCAGGTCAAAAATTTTAACAGCCAAAACAAGTCACGCTGGCCAAATAGTTTCTATAGATCACCGGACCGTGTTTTTTGATTCTCAACCCTTTTCATGCATTTGTACTTCAAATTCTTTCCAAAAGTACCGCAGTTTCCAGTTTCCATGGTCCGTCACGGTCAGTATGGGCGGGTTTCCATTCGGGAACAACCGGTGGCTGTGCAAAGGCGTGGGAAAGTTTCCGCTCTACAAAAGTTTACAGTACTCAAGTCCGGATCCTCTTGTGCTGCACACTTGACTTCATGTTTTACTTACGCCGCACCGTTGGTATTTTATATTTTTTTTTACCAGACAGAAACAATAACTCAATAACTCTTTTCCCCCATGCTTCGCGTACATAAGACTTTTGAACCAAATTTGAATACTCGCATCTGCATAAATCTTACTCATACGGCACCACTGAGGTCAAGTCTATGTCTTGTGCGGTCTTATTACGGGAAGGACGCGATCTCTACGTCTCCGGTAAAGTACACGCTCCAATCTTCTAGGCGACGCGGACGGCAAAGTTTGACGACGGGAAATGGCTGTCCAAGCTGCCGTTTGGTCACTACGTCTTCAACGGCGCTGCGCACGTCCTGTAACGAGTGCTCTTTTGGAACCAACGTGACAGTGTTGAGATGCGGCCAAGACGGCGAGTCTGGGCCCAATATGTCTCGAATCAAGTGGTGGGCGAAGCATTGGTTGATTAGGGTGAGACTGGACAGTGCGGGGAACAGCGCTGGAGGGGAGGAGATTGTACGGTAGAAGATGCTTTCTGCATCACATGGACAGGGACCGAAGCGCGAGAAGGATAAGGAAGTCAAGGCAGGGAAAGTTGACTTGTGGTTGGTTGAATTAAAAAGCCTGCAGATCTGGTCGCCGTGGCTGCCATCTGCCGTGAACTCGGTCAGAGCGGGAGCATCAAAAAGATTGAGGATGTCCAACAAGTCACTCGGCGTAACTCTTAGGAACGAAATCGTAATGTGGAGGGATTTCAGAGTTGGGATGTGAACGCGGTCCCCTCTTGTGCGGAAGTGGGTGGCGAAACGCAGATGAACCAACGAGGGACATTGCGCCGTGAGTGGGACAAGGTTGTTAATGCCCCAGTCCACTCGATAGCCCCATAATCGTAAATCCGTCAGCGAGGCCGTCCATGGGGACGCCGGTAAATCGAGTGTAAGGCAACTGAGTCGGACAAAATTCAATTTCGGAGCTCCCGACGAGAATATTGCAAGAGAGGCATCTCTATCGTCGGAGAGGTTTATTATCTCGAGGTGCTGTAAATGCAGGGCTGCTAAATCGCGAAAAGGGCGCAGCAGCTCCATGATCCTCTTCGTCCCGAACCAAATTCTCAACGTCCGTATGCGGTTGATGTGTGGAACAATTTGGGTAACTCGCATGAACATGAGTTGCATAGCATCGTCATCCAAGTCCGCGTCGGGGTCTTTCGGATCTTCGCGCAGGGTTATCGATATTTTACATGCGCGGGAACGATCCAGGTAGAGTTTGAACATTTCCACTGACCCCAAGACGTCCAAGTCCACTCCAATGAGCGTCCAAAGCGCGGGCGAGTTGATCATGACGCCTCGAAAGCGACGGGAAACATGCGAGAGGACCCATTCCGAGCTAAAATTGTGAATCTTGGAATCAGTGTGCCACTGTGGGTCCGGACCGTATGAATCTGCGACGCGCTCCTCTTGGCCTGCGACAGCAATGGCGCCAAGAAGCTCGCTTGGAAGCGAAGATATTGTGGTTGCGGCATTCATCGCGTCAAGGGAAAGCAATGGGTACAGCCACCTGCTTTCCAAATATGGAGTTTGATCATGAGAACATGCGGCTCGTACCCGATCTCAATCTCAAGATTGCCAGAAATGAGCAAGAAAAACAATATTCATGAAGCCCGAGTATGTATAGTGGAGTACATCATGTATGTTTGCGACAGTTCATGCGAGACGATCGACTTCAACTATTTCTCTATTGTATATACCTATACTAATAATACTTTCAATTCGAATCGATACAGCTAGTTACTACTACCTACTATGCACCTGGAGAACAATGGAGAGAAGTCACGCGAGGATGTGGATTGCGGATTGAGATAGAGAAATGACGGTGAATTGAATATGTAGTAAATTAGACGAGGACGGAATTCGTGACGGTCATGACAATGCAAGAAGAAAGCGTGGATATCAGCAAGAAAGCGGGGAGGGAGGCAAGACCGAAGATCACGGCGCGGAATCCATCTTGTCGTTCGGCGGGGACGGAGAGTGTTTGGGCGGCGTGCGTAGGTGGACGACCTCGACTTTTGGACGCGGAGGCGGAGAGGCCGAGAGGTTCGAGTCGACCTGCATCTTGTCGTCTCGCTCCCGTTCACGTTCCCGCTCCCGCTCCCGCTCCCGTTCACGGTCTCGTTCCCGCTCCCTCTCGCGCGGCGGCTCCCTCTCCCTCTCTCGTTCCCGCTCAGGCCCAGGCGACGCAGCAGTCGACGTCGGCGACAGCGTCGCAATCGGCGGCAAGGCAATCGGCGCAATGATATGCGACACCGCCACGCCATTATTCCCCGCACCAGCACCGCCGCTCGACGACGACAGCCCCGCTGCACCGATCGGCCGCGGGTGTGGTGGGAACACGGCTGGGAGAGGTGGGCTTGCCGGGTAGGGATCCCGCGTCTCGGGTGAGTGCGATGCGGGCTGGGTGCGGAAGGGAATCGGCGACGGGCGCGTGGATGGGATGGGTGTCGTGCGGCGGCCAACAGACGAGTCGCGCCGGTGCAGCACATCGACGCGCGAGCGCTTATTGGTAGAGGTCTCCGGCGCCGAGCCTGCGTTGTCGTCAGCTGGGCTAAGAGGTCGTTTCAGCGAATTGGGCGGCGAGCCACGACTGCGAGTCGAGGAAACAGAATCGCGGTGTGAAGGCAGCGGTCGCTCTCGGGGCTCTCGCTGCTCACGGTCGCGATCGCTGTGCCGGCTGCCAGACGAAACCGTCGGCGACTGCGAGTTCGCGCCCTCCATCGGCCGCGGGGGCATCTCCCTATACGACGCCAACCCCATCAACGCATCCGCCACACCCGGCTCGTCATAATCATCATCCACTACACGCGACGGCATCCTCGGTGCAGCGCTCGTGGGCGACGGCTGCACCGAGCGCCCCGACGACCCCGAGCCATTTGAGCTGACAGGCCCAGGCGAGCTCGGGCCCTTGGGTACCCAGGCGACACCTTGTAGCTCGTCGTCGAGGGATGCGACGGCGTCGACGACGACGGGCCCGCAAACGGCTTCGGCGTCTCCGCGCCGCCGTCCTCCTTCCTCTTACTCCGCTTCTTCCGCTCCTTCTTCGGTGGTGGCTCCGCATGCGACGCCGGCGGCACCGAGACCTCAGTGTGCTGCTGCAGCTGCTCCTTCGGCGCGCGACGGCGCTTCGAGTCCGCTGGTGCACCCGACGACGACGGGTGCGGGCTTTCCGAGCGCGCGGATGCTGTTGCGACAGTTGACATCGGCGGCAGCGGCGGGCGGGCGGGGTTGCGCAGCCCCTCAGGCGAGCCCGCATGCGAGCCGGGGTACCGCCCGCGCGACACGGATCTTGCACGGTGCGGCTCGCTCTCGTACTCCCCTTGGTCGCGCCCATCGTACCGTGGGTCATACCTCCGCGAGTGCTCCGCATGCCCCGTGGGCGGGGACGGGCGCGCATGGGGCGCCTGCACAATCGAGGGCAACGCCGTCGGCGGCTTGGAATCCCAGTACCTTGACGACTGCGGCGCGTGTGACGACGGGTGCGCTGAGCGCGGGGACGTCTCGGGCGGGCTGCGTCCTCGGTGCGGTGGCGGGGAGCGCTCGCGCGAGGGGTAGAACGGCTGGGCGGAGGGATGCGCCGACGACGGCGTTCCGTGGCTGGGGTAGTCGCTCGAGTTGGAGTGCCGCGGGCGGCGCGCGTCGTGCTCTCGCGGGGGCCAGTCGCGCCCGTGCTCTGGCGGTGGTCCACGGCGGTCCCAGCCCATCTCGGGCGCGTCCCCGTTGCGGCCTTGCTCGTGTGCAGGGAAGGTGCGCGGCGAGCGCTGCGGCTGCCCTGGACCAGCGGGCTGGCTGCGAGACGAGGAAGAGGCGTACGGCGGGAACGATCCTGGCGGCGGTGGCGAGCGAATGCGACCGTGCGGGGGAGGGGGACATGGACGCCGACGCAGGGCGGTGGCGCGTGAAGAACGATTCTTGGTGGTGCAAGTGACTGCTGCCGTTGCGCACCTCTTCGGGCGGTTGGGGAACGGGGTGGTGCAGAAGCAGACTCTGGTGCCCAATAGGCCCGCCACGACTCCCAGGCTCGCGAGACGAGCTGGGGGGATAATCGCGTGCATGCGGCGGCGGGCGGTCGACGTCCATCGGCGCAAGCGGGGTGTGCGGCTGGGGGTGCCTGCTCTCGTCCAGAATAACTGGTGGTGGTGGCCCTCCACGGAACGGCCCAGGCGGTGACGAACGACCGCCAGCGCCAACTTGCGATGGCGGAGGAAGGGGAGATTTCCGTCGGGCCGCGCGACTCGGTGCGGAATACCGGTAGCGGCCTCTGGCTGGTCGATTGCAGCAGGAGGGAGGGCCAGTAAGCCCAGGCGGGGGGACCACTGCACTCGCATATGCAGTGGGGTGTACGTCCTGCGGGCCAGGAGCGGCGGGAACCTGCCCACCCGTGGCCTGCGCATTCTTCAGCAGCGCAAGCCGCTGCGAAATCACAGGATTGCTCGGATCCAGCTCGCTCGCGCGCGCATAGGCGTCAATGGCGTCCGAAATCTGGTTATTGCAGCTCTCGTACAGACTGCCGAGGTCGAACCAGACCTCCGAGATGTACGGGTTGATGCGAATCGCGCGAGAATACGCATCGAGCGCGTCCCGGTATTGGTTGATCTGGAAGTATAAAACGCCAATAGAGCACCAGAACGTAGGGTTCCGCCCATCACGATACACGGCCTGCTGATACGCTTCGTACGCCTTGTTGTACTTCTGGCCGGCCATGTAAGCGCGTCCAAGAAGGTACCAACTCTGAGCATCGGAAGGATCTAAGAATTACATTAAGCGAACACGTCCCGAAGATGAACAGCAGTTGCATACCAGCTTCCAAACTCTTGGTGAGATACTGAATCGCAAGGTCCTGGTTCTGGAATGACGACCCGTCCTGATGATACAGCCACCCAAGCTGTTGAAGGACTTTGGCGTGGCTGGGATTATCGGTGACGACGCGTTCATATGCGTCCTTGGCACTGACGTGCTACGTACGTTGCGCGGGAACACATCAGGAAACGGAGCAAAGATAGAACAGGAACAGACATACATCTTTCTGCTGTTCATATACGTGCCCGATTTGGAACCAAATGTCGGCGTGTGCCAGCGGGCTCGGAGGATTGCGGAGAATGCGGTCAAAACAACCGAGTGACTCCTCATACTTTCCCTGCTGCTTGTATATTATGCCGAGGCGGAACAAGATTTCGTTGGCCTTGTCGAAATCTAGGTCTTTCCAATTAATCCAGACCGCCGTTCGGGTTTCAGCTAATTGAGGGGAACCTACCTTTGTCCATGCGGAGAACGGAAGAGAAGGCCTCTTCGGCATGGTCGAGGGAGCCGTACCGGTCATAGAGGATGCCGATGCCGTACCACAGCTTTGGGTCCTCCTAGACGCGGTGTAAGGGCGGATGGGGGGGCGGGGATACGGGAAATGATAAATTACCTTTGGGTTTGGGAGAAGGTACAAGGCCTGTTGGTAGGCAGAGTAGGCCTTCTGGAGGTCATCCTGCATCAGGTAACAGTGGCCTAGAAGACGAGGTTAATACGCCGACGACAGGTGATTGAAAGGCGGGAGTACCCAATGCACTCCACACTTCGCCATTCTCTTCCTGAAGGCCAAGAACACGTTGAAAGAACTCGACAGCCTAATCCAGAAGAAGCAGGCGTAAGTGCCAAACAAAGACAACGGAAGGTGCGGAATCCTCGGATTCGGCGAGGCAAAGTGGCGCAGCTCAGAAGACACATGCCTTGGGATAGTTCTCTTTGATCCGAGCTATTCCTGCGACTTGCGTGAGACCCGAGAGGGACATGGGGTTATGTCGTAGAGCGTTTTCGTAGGCAGAGAGGGCGTGCTCCAGATCGCCCATCTGTTCTGCGACGCGGCCTGCGCGATGTCAGCCACGAAAAATAAAATAAAACAAGGGACAGAGAACACACCAATCAAGAGCCACGTCTGCTCGTTTGCGGTGGTGAGTTTGTGGATTGCGGAGTTTGGGGCGGGATTGACGCCGTTGGTGGGGGGCAGGGCCCTGGATGGGGGAGACGACGGGGGGATGGGGGCCGCCATTCTGGAGGGGCGGCGGGGGGCGGGCCGTTGTTGAGGATGTGGGCGTGCGGGGGCTCCTGGAGGCGGCCCTCGCGGGGGGTGTCTCATCGACATGGCTGGGGCGGAAGGAGTCGCACCCGCTTGGCGAAGGGCGTATATATATAAGTAAGACGCAAGAATAAAGTCAAACCAAGTGACGATCAGAGAGAAGACGAAGACAGGCACGAGGTCGTCTCATCTCCGATCTCGCACCCAGATCTCTGATCTGGTTCTCCCGATCCGTGTGCCTCTCATATAATTAACAGATCACCCTCCATTTCTATTTCAGCTGTTACACACTGTTCCCACGCCGACCCACTCAGATCAGATAAGATAGCGATGGCAGTGCTGACAGCCATGACGTAACCCGCCACGTCCGCGGCGAAACACTGGCGAAACAGCTGCTCGGTTCCAGCGCCCACATCTCCACCGACTCGTCTCCGCTCGCGTCCGACTGAAACACACTGCCAAGTACCCATTCGGCTTCTCACCGCAAATCCACCCATCGACTCGCGAAATGTAAGATGTTAAGCGGCATTATCTTGAACCCCCGTGATCTCATCAGATGACCCTGCGATTCCTGATTCCTCTCGGACGTGTCAGACTCCGATTCGCACTCCGACACTATATTAGCGCACCCTTTGACGCACGACGCACAACCGCCACTCCGTCCTCCTCGTCCTCGCCATGACCCGTACGTGACCCCGCGTCACTGCTAGTCCACACACTCGCCCTAATCCGGCTCCCAGGCGGCAACCAGCGCGACCAAGATCGTCTCAAGGCCCAGAAGAAAGCCGCCGCCAACAAGACAAAGCCAAAGGCAAGTACTGCGCTCTACTCCCCTTTCCGGCAACTACCCACTCACGTCTCCATCGCAGGAATCTGCCAGCAGCCTGGCCAAGCGAAAGGAAGCGTATGTCTTTTTTGGTTCACAAGGTCTCTCGAACCTGGATTCACGGATGCTTACAATACAGTGACGCGGAGATTTTACGAGCCAAGCAAAAGGCATGCGACTTTTCGGCTCGCATGTGCCATTTGTTGCTACGCCACTAACGCTGTTTTCCCACGCAGAAAAAGGAAGAAGAGAAGGCCGCCACAGCCACAGCGAGCGGTAAATGACCTTCCTACGTATCGGCTTGTCTCGCTCGGCAATTATACTCCCATCCATCGATCCTTTCTAAATTTGCACTTTCCTAACTCGGTCCGATTCGCAATTCATTTCCATGTGTATATAGTCTACCGCACGGATCCGGCTCATTGGCGATGCCATCCGACGCACCCCTGCACCTGGCAACGCAAGTAACGGAAATATACATAACATACCTGCTGCATGATCCTGATCTGCGTCCGCCGAACGGAAAACGGAAGATTATCTATCATCTATCCATCCATCCTAACACCATCCACGCATTTCCTAATCCAATTTCATGTGTTAGCAATGAACGAGTTCTCCAAAGATGATCATGTGTCATGATGCTCTTTTGCATCTCGATTCCGCTTTTCCGTTCCTCGCAGGCTGTGCCGATGCCCGAAATGGTGGAGACGCGCTAGTGTACGATACGCGGCGCCGCTAACCTGGTTACCCCCATCTAGCCGCGCCTGCTTCCATTGACCGTCAATTTGACACACACCGGAAAACACAAGACACTTGGATCAGATTGAACAAGATTGGGTTTACAGCGTTCCAGAAAAAGCAAAAACTCGCACGATGACGCCTTTCAAAAACGCCGATCTCCTGACGGTCGTAAGCTGTAACTGTTTTCGCTTTCTCCCACAGCAACCGCTCCCCCCATCCAGAATCTCGGACCGGGGGATCAAATCCCTGACATGTGTATCGCACCCCGCATTCGGTGCGCAGCCCACCTTGGCACCTGCCACGGAAAAACATCCAACCCAATAAAAACTTCCGTCAACAGGAGCCCCGCGTCCGCTTCAACCCGATGCACGTCCGTTAAGTGCGAGATCCCTCCCAGAGGCCGAATATTAATTATTATGGTATCACCATCATCCATCTCGGAGAATCTAGATACGATGCCTACTCAATTGAGCTTTGCTTCATGCTACTCACAGCTAGCATTGAACGAGGCCAGATTATGATTATGGGTGCTGTAATAAACTAAAACATCCTGTTCGAGGCTAAATTCACTTTACTTTATCTTCACCGCCCCGCCCCCGTCGAGCCGTCGTCTTCGCGTCGGAGTTTCCAGCGTGTCTTCTTGTGTCCAGGACCGCCCTCCTCCGCGTCCCCAGCTCGGTGTGGGCGCCGGCGACAGATACCCACCAAAATGATTGTTGGGAATATTCGCAGGGTGGTACGCAACGGCAGGGGGGATCGGGAACTGGGGGTGTTGGTGCGGTGGGACCGGCGGGGCCTGGGGCTGATGGCGAGAACGATAAAGCGAAAGAAGGGCGTTGATAAACAGGGTCAAAAATGACAAGGATGTCAATGTGAACGCCTAGAGAAACCCGCGAGATTCGAAGTCAGAAGTGCCGCGTGGCACATTGAATGGTATAGGACGCGAGAATCAAACGGAGGGACTGACAAGTGTTTTCCAGCTGATAGGCTCGACAAAGCCATTCACTACCTCCGCGATCATCTCGGCACCGACTTTGGCGCGTCCCACTATTGTCGGATCACGGCTCATACATGTCGCCCAAATGGCACACTGCTGTGCCATCGCCGGTAACGGATTTTCGCACAGGTTATTCTTGTGTTGCAATGCACACATGGCAATGTCCTGTACTATATCTGTCGCCAAGAACCCGGGTCGGGTCAAAAGTCAGTAATCATGGCGTCAATGCGCAGCAACAGCTGTGAGAACACCAAAAATGACGCACCCATTGAATACTCTGATATCCGCTCTTCGACATCCCGCTGAACAGTCCAGATGAACTGCACGGCGAGATACAGAAATAGCAGGATCAATGATAGGTTGAAAAAAAATTGCAGGTAGCTAGGATGCCACGCTCATCAGCGCTTATATCTCGGACATCACCAGCAAGGTACCCACCCGAGCAAAATATAAGGCACATCTGACTGGGGAGCCGGCGGCGAGGGTATATTGAGCGTGTAATGGTTCGAAGTCGAGCTTGTTTGCGTCAGCCGACCCTCGTCCTCGTCATCGCTGTCCGAATACGGATCCCGCTCTTCCCCACGCGACTCCGGCACAGTGGACATCGACAGCGCGGACTTCATGCGTGATTTAAGCACGCGCCGCATCCCGCCCGTCGACACCTTCCGGGCCGGCACCACGGCGCCGTTGTTTTCCGGCGACATAGGCCCCGCGCCTGCTTCCGGCTTCGGTGGACTCGCTTCCCGCATGTCGACGTCTCGTAGCTCAGGTGCAGGAGACGATTGTGGGAATGCCTTGGCGGGGGAAAAGTTCGGCGGTGGCGCCCATGGGTAGGGCGAGGGGGACCCCTGGCGTGGCGGCGTTTGGAAGATGAACGGGATGTTTTGGTTTTGCCCAAATATGGGATTGTGCAGTGGCGTCGGTGGGTTGCTAAGGTCCGCATGCGACCCTGCGGACGTTCTCAGAAAGGCATGTATCCTGAATCGACTATGGAGAGGACACGTACGTTTTTTCGGCGTCGTTGGGTCGTCGTCCTCAGAGGCCTTCCAAACAGGGACGGTACTTGGACGAGACGTGTATTCAAAGTCCATCGGTGCGTCCGTAGAGCGCTGAGAGCGTAGGCGGGAGGTCGACATTATGTCGTGGAGGAGAACGAAAGAAACCGCGTCGTGGTTGAGCGCAAAGTTTGTGTTTGAACGCGTTTGTCACGGCATGAGGGTTGTGACAACGTGACATTTTGCTTTTCGTTATGTTCCGCTGCGCAACCTCCACTCTCCGACGCCATGTGGGACGACGCGCCTTTCATCCCCTCTCCGGGTACACCGATCCTCAGGGGAGCGGTCTGGTTCCGATAGTAATCGAGCAGACGGTGCGCACGTCGGCCTAATGACTTGTCCTTCAATTCTGAATTGTTGTCAGGGTAGGGGTGAACGCTCCTATGACATTTTCTCGCGTCTGCTGCGAGAGCGGGTGATCATGCTCTATGGACCTGTAAATGGTTTCCCCTCGATGTCATTGACCCCACATATCCATTCGAAAATCGCGTTTCCAGATCCGCGACACGGACTCAACATTAACTGTCGCGCAGCTGTTGTTTTTGGAAGCGGAGGACACGTCCAAACCAATACACCTATATATCAACTCTCCGGGCGGAAGCGTCACCGCTGGGCTCGCAATTTACGATACGGTTGGTGTGGCAATGCAGGTGCTATTTGACCACTCATCTACTCGACATTAGATGCAGGTTTGTGCTCGCAACTGTCTCCGGCAGCTGTGGAAGAGCGCAACAACTAATTGAGTCCCCCAAAGTATGTTTCAGCCCCCATCCACACCTACTGTATTGGTCAAGCGGCGAGTATGGGGTCGCTCCTGTTGTCAGCGGGCGAAAAGGGCAAGCGCCACTGTCTCCCGAACGCGAGCATCATGATCCACCGTATGTGTATCTCCCACTTCTCTATCTCATATACCTTAAACAGGGGTGTAGAACCGTCGGGTGGCGCATCCGGTCAAGCATCTGATATTGCCATCCACGCAAAGGAGATCCTCAGAATACGAGAGGCACTAACCGGCATCTATCAAAAACATTGCGCTAAAGACGGCGAAAGTAAAGAAGACGGTCTACGGCGATTCGGTAAGCATTCCCCGCCCTGGAATGTGCCATGCTTATAGGCTACTTCCACCGTGTTTTCCAGGAGAGGCTTTAGAGCGAGACTATTTTATGACAGGTACAGCCCCGCGAACTACGCTGGTTCGTAAAGCTGATATGTTTGATGCACAGCAACACAAGCTCTCGAGTTTGGGATAGTGGATGCGATCCTAGAAAAGAGTCCCAAGACTGAGAAACTCAGTCCATAGAAAATGCAAGACATGTTTCGGTTCAATCTGATTCTCGTCTGCCATTTGGCTGTAAGTCTTGGCGTTTATATTACCGGCAATCAAAGAAAGCAACGGCGTCTTCACCTCTCCGAGATCGGCCCGCGCTCCCACGGCTTTCCACGATCCTCCCGATTTGTAGGATTCGCGATCCCATATGATAACGTTCAGACTTGATGCGCCCTGCTCCTGAAAATCGTGAAGCGAGCCTGGTCGTCCACACCGACACAAAGTCGGGTCATTGAGCATTTCAACCCGATAAACCTGGTTGCTAACCGGTTCCCCCGAACCCGGGCCACCCGCAAGCTATGTTTTAGGAAATCGAATCTCCCATGACCGGAAGCTTTTCCCATTGCATCACTGCATTGCCTTGAGTGTGTACACATCCAAGGGTCTCAAACGCAATCAGACCTCATCAAGCATATTAAGTTTTGTCGGCCCTGTTATTTCGCGCTAACCATTTCCTTCATGTCCTTAACGTTTGTGCTCTGTCTCTGCACCCTGCTTTCTCTTCTTGCTGTCTCCGATGCCCGAATCGCAATCGCACCCCGAACTGTACCACCTCCTCCGGAAACGCTTGTAATTCCAGTGAGTCTCGATGAAAACCAAATTTATTCCGTGATGGTCAATATGGTGCGTTTGTCCGTTGAAGTGATCTGGATCGAACGTCTTATTGTCCACAGTCCGCAAATCCTTCTCCTCAATCGTTTTCGTTTGCATTAACGACATCCACCGCGTCGGTCAACTGTCCCCACTTTATGTCCACCTTGAATTTACTGGGCTTGATATAGAATCACCACCGTGGCCGGTGTCAATTGCGACTCGTGTGGTGGGGTTTCTTCGTGGGTCCAACCCCAGAAGATTATATTTTTACCGCTCACAGAGATCATCTAGCTATGATCCGTCGAAATCTTCCAGCGTGCAGCAGTTGGCACTATCTCAGAGTGTGACCACACTGAACGGCGACGCTAGCGGCACCGTGGTGCTAGAAAACTGTAGCCTTGTCCAAAGCAATGGCTCCGCCTGGGTGTACCCAAATCAAACAGGTGTGCAGCTCACTAATCATAGCTGCGGCCCGATCTCATCATGCATTTGAATCGTAGTCACTGTGGCCAACCAGTCGTCCTCATTTTTCTCCCCGGGAGTGTCGGGTATGATTGGTATGGGCCTCGCGCCGTTTGCGGATTCACCCGTCGCCGGCTGGCTCGCGCGCAATCCGACACAGCCTGCTTTCTCGGTGGGGATCGCACTCAATCCGCTCTCGCCCACGAATTCTTCGGGCTCGGGCGGGGAGCTGCATTGGCAACAGCCGGACGCGTCATTCTACGAGGGTGAACTCGCATCGAAACCCATGCTCGCTGCGAACGCGTCGAATCCGTCAAACATGTCGACATGGTTCGTTGAAATGGACGCATGGACAGCGACTGGGCCCTCGGGTTTCAATGTTTCACAGAGTGGCACGCAAATGCTCACATTCCTCGATCCCTTTTATGCGGATATCGTCTTCCCGCAGGGCCCGGCGAGGTCAATCTGTATGTCAACTTCGCAGTCTGTTTAAACTTATCTGTAACCGTTTCCCAGACGCCGACATCCCAGGCGCCTCAAAACACGCGACCTCCGCCTTTGCTCATTCCTGGAAGCTCCCATGCGATTCACGGTTCACCGTCACTGTTACCTTTGGTTCTTTCTCGGCCAGCCTGGACCAGTCCGTGCTTGTCATGAAACAGGCGGACGGAATTTGTGTCGGCGTCCTGCAGGAATGGATCGACCAAACCGCGACGGAATACCTTTTCGGATCGCCTTTTATCGCCGAAGTATACTTGTGGGTCCACACCACCCACAACTGATGTTTAGGCTAATTTCTTTTTCCAGGATCTTCAGCTTCTCGCAATCGGGCAACGGGACCATGAGTGTCGCCGCACGCGCCCCGGGAAGCAATCAACTCGCGCCTGCAGCCATCGCGGGTGTGGTGCTCGGTACCCTCGCTGTCGTCGCGCTCTTCGTGATTGCCGCGGTCCTCGTATACTTCGCTTTGCAGCGGCGGCCAAAATACCCTCACAAACGACGCAAGCCTAGCAAAACGGAAATCACGCCATTCACGGCTACCTCTGGCTCGAGCCCCTTGCGAAGTTCGTGGCAGCCTTATGATAGTCAACGCGATTTGCTGGAACCCAGTAGTACATTATCTCCGGGCTCGCCAGATTGGGTAACGACAATGCTCAGCGGGGACAGTAGCCCGAATTCGAATTCCTTCCCTGGCGGGACGACGCTCAGCGAGTCCCGGGGCACTGTGGCCTCGTCTTCTTTGATACAGCTCGACTCCCCTCCACCATACATGATCCCGAACTCTCCTCTGCCTGTTCCTCTCAGGCCTCTACGGAAAAAATCGGCCGCGGTTATAGACTTTGGCCGCAAATGGACTATATTCTTATGTGCAGTAGTATTCTTGAGGAGAGCCAACATGTACGATAATACGACACGGACGCATCGGAGATTATGCCCTACACTAGACCGAAAAACTAATGAGACGACAATGCAGTATTAGCAGCCCTGAAACGCACATTTCCATCATCAATCCAACTCAGGAAAAGACAGCTGTTACCCGGAGAGTGTTACAAGTTGCCTCGCAGCATCTACATTCCAAAGGTCCGAATATGTACAATAAAGATACCACAACCCACACAGATTATATTAAAAAAGACGCTACCTACGTGACCCATTATAGCTAGTCTCATCTACCCATCCGGACCGAGGTTGCTGACCAGGGTAGTTCGATCCTTGTGGCGGTGGTCGGGAGTCAAAACGGACAGGAGGGGGGGCTACGGACAAAACCTCGTTAGTACAGGCTCGGAACATTACAAGCGGATGTATACGCACCCAGATGGCGCTTGGCGATCATGGCTCCCCAGCCGTTGGTGGCGCATGTCTGGTTGCGGCGGAATAATCGGGGCAGGATACCCTGCATAGTCAGGCCGACGCCGACAGCATCGCAGTATTGCTAAATTAAACCAACATGCCAGTTTCAGAACCTGTACCGAAGAAATGAAACGGAACACGGACCGCTCCCAATAACCCATAGTAGCAGAATAGCGACCAGGCCGGCAACGATGGCGACTGGGATGGCGATCTGCAGGTTCTGCGTGAACCATGCCTAGCAGAAACACAAGTGCCCAGTCAGTTTGGAACGAAGGTCGTTCGGTTGTTCTTTGTCACCTTGGCAGTACTTAAGAGCCCATTTGACTGGCAATTCCCCGAGGCACAGACTCCACCATAACCTGGACTACAATTGAGCGAAATGATAATAGGGAGTATTACAAAGACTCACCACATGGCGAACCATCGACTAGAAGAGCTGTTAATAGGATACATTGATTTGATTGCGTAGGGTCCTGGCAAGAGACTTGACATGTCTGGGAGCTCTGGTTGGGGCATGCCTTCGTGAGGTTCATGGAACCTCCGAGCTGCTGACATTGCACTGAAGTGCGGCGTGAGTCGTGTGCATAGGCGGAATCAGAGACACGTACAAGCAACGGATGTGCATAATCCACTGGCGCAAGCTAGGCCATTACTGCCGCAGCTTTGTCCTGATCAACGAAATGAGACATTGAAGTGGCCCAAATTAAGAAAAAATAAACCATTCGGAACAACAACATCGTCAGGACACAGGGAGGACGTTCCGGTGCACATCTCTGCCACATCGCACTGCGCGTCCTTCGCTTGGCGACAAACCTGCGTTGACGGCGCGAACGTACATTGCGACGTGCAGCACGCGCTGCTGTCCGGGTCGCATACCGCGTTGGCCTTGAACTTACACGTCGTGGAGTCGCAGCAGGGTGAGTCAACGCCTTCCCCCCGGGTCACATTCCTCTCCCTGCTCGACAATGCCATTGCCACACATCTGGAGCGAAATGGTCTCCACATTATTGCTAGGATCCTGCAGGCAGGTGGTGTTGGTTCTGGATGCCCCGACCATTAACGAGCCTGGGTACATAGATGAAATTCGCGCGATTGAATGCAGGCACACGAAGACGAACAAATGTTTCCAAGACTGCACTGAGAGAATGTTTTTTCTCCCGTCTCTGCTACGGGACTCATGATGAATTGAGCTTTAGCGTCGCAGGTACTAGCCGTCAGGGGACAGCAGATCGTGGTCGAGTTGCAGCCGTCGGCGCACTACAACGAAACAGTATTGTACTTGAGTCTGCGGATCTCTTGCACAAACGATTACACTTACGTCGTGCTACAAGTAAATGATCAATGAGCAAATAATTCCAATCGCAGAGAACACGAAGTCGACGTACAATGGCACCAAAATTGTGACCGATTTCATGGGCAACGACTTGCCATTCCGTGAGACCGGCGGTGGAAACGGCTGTGCCAGAAACTACGGAAGGCTCACTGCCAGTCGCGGTCTGTTGGCATCTTGATGCAGATCAGCAGGTGGATATGTGGCAATTCAATACAACTTACAATGTCGCGAGCCATGCAATGCCGACTTCTGAACCAGTAGGGCAACCACTCATAAGGTGCCACAGCCCAGCGCCGTCGGAGCCTTTGTCGCCACGCCATTGCGAGAACAAGGACAGACGGTCATTGAGACTGACGGTGTTGCAGTCAGTGTTCCACGGGAAAGACGCATTAACAGGATTCGGACACCTATTACAACGCTCAGGCACCTTTCTTAACAACAAGAAAAACCTACGTTTCGTCCTGGATCTGAAGCTCGACTATGCCAAGACTGACGTTGAAGGTTGTCTTGTATAGTGCGCTGGCAGCATTCCAATCGTTCAAAATCTGGCTGGTAGCGTTTTGATGAGAACCGTATTTCGAGGTATACACGCAATCAGCAGCAACACCCATGTATAGCTAAAGGGTTCAATGGGCATGTTAACGCGAACATGGGAAACTGCAAAACTTACCACTTTCTGAGTGTTCGGGCATCCAGCGTTGTCTCCGATGCTATCCACAAAACTACAAAAAATGGTCAACGTCAGTGATGTGGGGCAAGAAATTGCGCACTTGGTGCTCATCTGAGTGCCGACCACATCATCTCTTTTGGCAGAGAAGTTACCGAAAAAGCCCAGAGGGTTTTCAAGCCAAGGGCTTGTTGCGGGTTTCTGAAGGAAGGGGTTCTGCAGAGGATCCGTGTTGTATGACATCCGGTCATGCCCACAAGTCTGTGGTGCGGGTGCGGGGGTCGCGTGCTCGCCTGTGTGCGCAAAATGTTCTTCCTCGGCCGTCATTATGTCCGAGTCGCGCCAGATGACCAACTCCGAGTCAATGATATCGACGGGTTCCGTCCAGGCGATGTCAAGAGGGCGTTTATGTCTTTCATAATTGTCCTTGGTTGTAACGTGGTACACGACGCCCTTGACGGTGAACGCACCCTCAAAGACAGGTGCTATCCGCTGGTCGATGTCGCCTTGGTGGTGGACCATGATACGCGCCCAGCCTAGTTCTGCAGGGTGCGGGGAAGGTACAACGCCGGCAGTATCTTCGCGCATGCGCGTAAGCGAGTGGTCGGCATGGATGACTTCACCCCAGTATGCCTTGACAGTCTCTCGCAAAAGCGGCTTCGTGCGGGAGATGTAAGACGTTCCGTCAGGCCCGATGGAATAATAGTTGATACGTGCGGCGGGGTGGATGAGATGGTCATTCGGGCGAAGATGCAAGTGAAAAACTTCGTCAAAGGCTGCTATCTTGAGGCGGAACGAATCGTCATATCGAAGAATCGTAGAACGGGGAAGGAACGTTTCTCGCTTTGAGTATGGCGACGGATTAACAGACGAAGAGAGCTGTCGGCGAGGCAGAATTTCGAGCGCAAGAGTCGACGGATTGGCCAGGCGTTTCAAAGGCCTCGGAGACGCGCTATGAGCTGCAAACCGATCAACATCCAGAGATGCAGGAATTTCACCCCTCCTACCGGCCACTGGGTCTATCCATGCAAGGGAAAAGGTAACGACCAGCGCCAGAAAGCTAAGGTAGAAATGCATAAAGGAGAGAAAGCCGCCTGTAGAACAAATGGAAAATTGATCAATCGGTAACTTCGGCTTCCTCCCCGACGTTTCAGCGCACACACCTGCGGAATGGACAAGACCACAGCGGAGGACAGATAAGGTGAAGAGAAAGGAAGCCTAGAGCTTTGTGTGCGGCGCTCGAGGATTGATCGGCAGCCTTGACGGCCGTCGTCGCTATGCAAACTCGGCCTCACAAAAACCATCACAGAAATCACCAAGTTACTTACGCCCATTCATTCGGGCCCATTTCTTGGCCGCAGTGCACCCCGTTGGATAAATCTTGGCTGTCTTGGAGGGTGGCTTCAGCCTGTCTTGGCCGGTTGAAGGAGTGATATTTCCACAACGCGTCGCGACGCGCCAATGTTGATTCACTAGACGTCGACAAGTCCTTGTCGAGCCAAGACTTTGAACATTTGACTCTTTCTGCTGCACGCTCTCCGTCTCTGGGAGGATTCTTTACGGTCTCCGGAACGCTACACTAAGCTACCAGCGGTTGAAATTTGATTTCCTGAACTACATAGCGATTCGGTTGACTATCCATCAAATAAGTCTGGCTGGACTCCGAGTGAAGCCGAGTGGTTCATTGCACTGCGCAGCAGAATGATGTCTTGTGATCCATAGCTGCCTCCATCGACATTGTGGCGATGTTCTGGGAGACACAACAAGGCAGCCTGGACCATTCTAGGACCTTTCATCAAGCTACTTAATGTCGCGTGCAATTCTTTGGTGAATCGCGTACACATGTTTCAAAGCCATCGTTACTTCGCGGATCTCTGTAAATCTGGCTCTCCTCTTCGCCATTGGCACAAGAGTTTACTTGCTGGACAATCGGTGACTCGTGATTTCGACGGCGCTGTCTTTGAAAGTGCGAAATATCTCGTCCTTTTTTTTTTTTTTTTTTCTTTTTTGTGGGACGTATTGTGGTGGGTTGGAATGCGTCGCTGGTCTGACACATCTCATAGGTGCTGTCTAGCGCTTTCGCGCTTCCATACACCGAGCCGACAAAGTCGGTCGCCCAGCCCGTCGTTTTTTGGCCATGGAATTGAAACCCAGCCAGAATATCTCATACCTGTAATTGCTCGCTTCGCTCGCAATTCTACCCTAACACGTGACGAGGCAGAGGGATAGAGTAGGCTGAAAACACGAACAAATTCTCCGCGCAGTGGCTGACAGTGCTCGAGGGACAAAATGCCTTCAAAAACGTTCAATTCCGGGTGTATCGCGCTGAAAAGTAGATCAAAAGATGCGCATTTTTGGCGGCTTTCGGCTCATACCAAAATCATCGGGAACAGGGAAGAAAAAAAAATTGTATTCAAGAAAAGGAGGCGTGTAATGACGATTACATGCTTCGCGAGCACTCCGCGCTTTCGGCGGATCCCTAGTACATATGCTACATACTCAAAAGAGCCAGCAAGCTGTCTGCCGTCCATTCAAGTACTTTCTTCCGGGCGATCTGATGCTAATATAGACATTCGTACGCCGGAGAAGGCGCATGATAGACCATCTCCCTCTCAATGAATTTTTCTCGTGCCAAACAAATTTTCCTGCAAGCCGTATAGAAATTGAGCTCTTCGCTCTCGAGTCCATTCTTTCGAGCGTACTTTCGCATTCTCAGTGGATACCATTTCTAAAGACGACTGTGCAAGCCACACTCATTATACATATGCTGCCCGAGAACGCCGTATAACACTGCGAATCTAGGCTTCCAAAAACACGCCGTGGCGTATTTTAAATTAGGTTACACAACGTTGCAAGGACCACATTCGGGCAGATTTTAACGGCACTTACATACATCGAGGAAACCATGAGGCGTCAAAAAAATCCGACAGAGGGCAACTGCGGGGCGCCATAATTCTGGAATTGCTGTTACTTTCAGCCAAGGACAACGGTCTTTCCACGCCGAAGTGGCGACTGGCAGGCTTGCCTTGAAGATTCCCAGCATCGCTGCATGTAAACAATCACACAAAGCATGAGAAAGAAACGGAATCAATCCTCGACCCCAGTCGTATATATTCAAAACTTCGGAAGTTCAGCTCCGTAATGTACAGTCACGGACAATCAATAAAAACACATCAGATGAGGGTATGGCGGAGAGTGGTGCGTGCATCAACTGGTATTAAATGAGGATGCCCACAAGTGATGAGGCAAGCAAGCTAGCATCGAGTAAGTAGATCTAAGGGTGAAATGTCCGTATCATAGCTTATTCGTTGCACTCCTCATAGACGACGCCCCTGGAGAAGAGGGAAATTTCAGTAACTGGCAGAAGTGAAAAAGAACGTGACGAACCTTCTTCCCACCCTTCGCGGCTTGTGCGCCCTTGGCGGATTGAGCACCCTTGGCAGCTTGAGCAGTGGCGGGTTGAGCAGTGGCGGGTTGAGCAGTTGCACCCTGGGCAGCAGTGGTCGCTTTAGCACCCTTGGCAGCAGTGGCAGCAGTAGCCGCCGAAGCAGCCTGAGCAGCGGTAGCAGCGGCGCCCCCAGCAGCAGTACCAGCAGCAGCAGTACCTGCAGCAGCAGCGGCACCACCAGCAGCGGCACCTCCAGCGGAAGAAGTGAACTATAGCGTGTTGTTTCAGCATTCAAATCCTAAAATTGCGCAGGAAGACTGACGTAGACACAGTCATCGAGCGAACCGTGCTGAGCGACGGGAACGATGGCAGGCTGATGCGTGGACGAGGAGACGATCGTGCACATGCGGTAAGCACCAGCGGGGAGACCACCAGCAACGGTCACTGCAACATTGCCCTGGGCATCCTGGCCGTCATCAACACCTTTGAAGAAGACGAAGTCTTGCGGGTTGGTGACGGCGGTGGTGGTGAGCGAAGGGATGGACTCGATGACAATGTGCGTGTGCCCGACGATCTGACCCTGGGAGTTGAGGGTCTGAGGGTTCGCGAAGTAGGTCTTGGCCGCGTTGGTGAACGTGCCGAGTTGAATGCCCTTGGTCTGGAGGGTGACGTTGAAAGTCGTGTCAGATGCAATCGTATCCAGGTTAGCGGGAGACTCTAAAGACAAAATGAGCGACTCTCGTCTGGTGGGCTTGAAGCCGGTACGCACGGAACTTGGACGACGGCATGTTGTCGACCGATGGGATGTTACCGATGGGGGTGGGGTTGCAAGACCCAGTCGTGATTTGCAGACCGTTGGTGATCGGGACGTTGGGGAGGCCGATCGCGCAGAAGTTCACAAAGTTGTTCTGCGAGGTGGCGGCGGCAGACTGGCCGGCCACAGGGGGGTTTTGACCTTGGATTCCACGTCAGTTTCACACCTCCCTTCGAATGAAACGGAAAAGCGCACCGTTATCAGTGGTTTGGATCACACTGGGGTCAACGGTCGTAGACGTCTGGAGGTCCCCAGTGTTGCCAGTAGCAGCTAGACAAGAATTGCTATGCTCAAGAAAGGCTCAGCTGATGATTTAAGGGGCTCACCTGCCGTGTTTGCGGCGGCAGCAGCGGTCGTAGCAGCAGCGGTGGCAGCAGCAGCAGTGGTGGAAGCAGCCTTACCGCCCTTGGCCTGAGCAGCTTTCGCGGCAGCGGCGGCGGCCTGGGCATTTTGTTGACCACCCTGGTGCAACAATTTGAATCGAATCGAGACGACTATCCCCTAGAATGCTTACCTTTTGAGCACGAGGCACTGCGACACCCGAGACCGTGGAGATCAAGGGCAGGACCACAAGGAGCGCAGAGAAAGAGGACGCGAACTTCATACTGAATATAGAACGTGGATTTCACGGAAATCTATAGAAGGAATGTGGTTGATTGGCCGTATAGAGCTGACTGACAGAGTACATTGAGCTCAGAGGAAAATAAAAATTCACCAAGGACGTACACGAAGTGGACGAGCAGCACGGCTGCAAGAGAAAGACGAAGGGGGAGGAAGTGAGTTAGAACTGATGTTCCCAGGAAGGCGGCGGGCTTTTATTCGGGATCAAGGCCGGCTGCAGGCAGTCGTCACGGTGACTAAGGGCTCTATTTTGGGGCTGGCAAGCATCCAATCAGGGCGCCGAATCATTCAATGGAAGTGGCAACAGTAACACCACGGCACCTTTCTCGATTTACCGATGGGTCCTCTGTCTTGGGTTTCTCTATTTTTTTTTTTTTTTGTATCTAAAATTTATTCTTGCCCCCTTTGGCCTTCTCGACAGCACACATGAACGATGCAAGAGTATCTACCTCCTCCCTTCCGTTGATCGATGGTAGGTCGCGAAAATGGCGCTCCGCAATCCCTGCCAAAACGCCATGCAACTCGTCGAGGTCCGGTAGGATTGGTGGACGCGTCGGCGCTTCCTCTTCAACCAACCGAGAACTCCGTCTCCTGTTTTGATCTTTTGATTCTCTTCGGGGGCGGTTAGCTGGCGTTGCTGGCGGTGGACTCGGTGCTCTCGATCCCTGCCGTGTCGGGTTGTCGAGCGTCGCCGGCGGTGGAGGATCGTTCGCCAACAGCGGCGACGGATATACAGGAGGCACGAGATCAAATTGAGTGAGGTATCGATACAGCACTGTTTCCCCTCATTAGTTAGCAGCAAAATCCAGCTCGTTCGCTACTACTACAATACCTGGAGTGGGAATCTTGATAAACTCAACCTAAGCGCAACAGGCATCAGACCAGCGAAGAATTGACTATTATCAGACATATTCACCAAGGAGACCCTTGAATCGGCGTCGATATCCCTGCGGTTGTTTGCGGCGGCCACAGCTATCGGGTCGACGCGTTTGCGCTTCACGCGTGGTTCCCCGTCCACCTTGTCTGCCGCATGTCGTTTCGCGGCTGCATTTCCCATCGGCGGTCCAAAGTAAGCCGCGTCATCGTTCACCTTCTTGCGTGCCTGTGGCCGGGACCTTGAGCCCGTGCCAGTCATTTGCGGTGCAGACATGATGTTTTGTCGCGCTCGATGTTTCAGAACCGCGACGCGGTTGTGGTCGGAGGATGCGAAAGACGACTTCTCAATTTGGCAGGCGTTGTTTTCCCCATCTGGGTTGCGTGATCTGATTCCCGCTCCTTGAACAAACCAGAATTGTGGTTCCAGAGGATCGTTCCGCTTAGAAGTTTATTTTTATCTTCGCTATCATTATTGGAACGGTTTTTAGATTTTCCTTTGGTCTCAAAAAAAAGCTCGAGCAACAGAGCTTCAAACCGCTTTTCTGAACTCACTTGAAACCATTGATGTCCACCGTCAAGGTAAGTGTCTGAAACACCTGTGCCCGTCAGTCAATCCATCCGTCCATCTTTGACAGAAGGTTGCTGTACTAAACTCCGTGTGTTGGCCGTTCATTGGACAATGTTCATCAGGTTGATTCAGTGATATGTATTTTTTTGGCGCAGAACGTCACCCGTCATGTCGACGGTCTAGGCCCGCCTATTGGCCTAATGTTGCGGAAATGCCTCGAAGCGAGCTGGAGTACACTGTAAATGTGCATGGTCTGATTTATTATTTGGTCGGCTTCACTTTCTGGCCACCCGCATATACACTTGCAGATCCTGTAAATCCCCAGCAGCGGGAGCAGGCGAGGGCGGGAGTGCAACGAAATTCAGGACGCCATCAAGGTACACTAGTACTGCCACGCGGGTGGAGCCCGAGAGTGAATTGTCGTCATTGTGCAGAAAATAGCCCGGGAGTAACTGCCGCATTGTGTTGAAACTGGATGGTTCAAAATATCCAGGTCAATTTCAACCATCGCCAAGACACGGGGCAGTTCGGTTAGTTCGCCAGGAGTGCTTGGCTTGGACCCACTCATCCTGAAGACCAAAAAGGATATTTTTCCATGGCCGTCTAGAGAGCTCCATTGGTTTTTGACACGTATTCTGGTTCCGAAAATAATTTGAATGGTCGTGGTGAGCTTTCAAGTTCTGGCAGTGGGAAGGCAACATTTACACAAATCTGCTCACTTTTCTTGCTGTGATTTGAGGCTAGGAATCCGGAATGGACTCCCAGCCCGAGTCCGCCAGTCTTGCTGCTGCGGCGGGCGAGGATCACATCGCGCATGTAGATAAAACAGACCCGTCTCTCTGTAAACACCTGCCTGTGGGCTGGGTCTGCCGTGTGTTCAATTAACATCAGAACTGATCAGTGATACTGTTGTAGATGTAGTACCGTAATATCGTGGAGTACTGCCTAGTACTGCTATCGCGACGAAAAATATGTCGTAAATTTTGCTGATCAATGATATCGTGGATCAATGCTATCGTGACAAAAGCAAAGGGTTCCCCGATTTTTGAAGAAGTTGAAGAGAGTTGGATGCATCAGCAAATGCCCAGCAATGCGGCTAGGAACTCGCTTCGGATGCAAAGGGTCTGCTAAGCCTCTGAAAGACAGGTTTGACCTCGTCGTCCACCTTTGATATGGGCACTTATGGGCACCACACATACGTCTTGATGCTATTTGCTATTCGACCAGAACAAGCTCGCATGGACACCACGATTTGCAGACTTGGAGCCCAATTGACGAAGATCCACGCATCCGAGTCAAGTTTGCCAGGTCTTGCCAAGGCCAAGTAAGACACAGATCTAGCCTTCGATCCTCGAAGGGATTTATTGATTGACGCTGATCCGCGCGTACTTTCGACCTTCTTGAACACTCTAGCGCCACGCAAAGTAAAGTCCCAAAAGCCGTCATAATAAACAAAAATTCCGAGTCGACTTGGAGAAGTAACGGCAATTGTAGAACGGTCGATGGTTTCCAATATGAAGTCGAGACACACGGTCGCCGAGAACACCACCCCGAGAACACCATTTGAAAGAAAGTCTCGCGATCCGCTATTTGAGGCTAAATATAGCGGACCATTGGCGGGCTGGCTTGGCGACGCGTCGATTATTGGCTGGCCCCGCCAGCTCACTGTTGATCTATTTCCGCCGCGGTTCAGCTTCGGGAACGGCGTTCAAGAGGCGGACTGCAACCGGCTGCAGCCAGGTGTGAGGTTCATGTGTGTGCCTGTGTCCGAAGCTGTTAGCGCTGACACTGTCCATGGAAACAAAGGGGAGGTGGTTGCAGATATAAGTCAAACAGAAACTCTGTCATACACAAGTTAGACTTGGGATGTCGAACAAACTTGCTTGGCGTAGTAGCCGCCGCGTACCTGCGACATCTCGAGATAACCTTCGGATGTCTTCGGAAGTTGGCCTTTTTCGGGACTCTGATCGGACAGGACTTTTTCCGCTCTGACAAAGCATCTGATCCACTGTGGAAGCCGAATTTTGTCCAAGTACTTCGACCTCGTACGCGGGTGGCTTCGTTCTTCGGTCGATTCATACCAAACACCGCCCCATTTCCGCCCTATCTGCGCTATAAAGCTAGTATTTGCCAGCGCAAATAACTGACTCCTTGCAAATTTTCAACCCGCTCAAAGCTGAGACAGATGTCGACCTACGGGACACTCTTTCGCGTATCCACCTTTGGCGAGAGCCACTGCCCATCCATCGGAGCGATAATCGATGGCTGTCCTCCGGTGCGTAGACCTGTCCAGAACATCATATTATCCGGTCCCAATTGTTTTTTTTTTTTTGAAAACAGGGGCTTGAACTCTCTGCAGCGGATATACAGGTGCAGATGAACCGCAGGCGGCCAGGGCAGAGCGACCTCACGACTCCTGTGCGTACTATTCAGATCCCCAAAAATTCGGTTCATCATGATGAAATCGTGCACTGTAGCGAAACGAAAAAGATGCGGTCTTACTGCAGTCCGGAATCGAGCATGGTGTGACCCTAGGCACGCCCATTGCGCTAATTGTCCGGAATGAGGATCAGCGGCCGCACGACTACTCCGAGACAGACTTGTACCCTCGTCCGAGCCACGCGGACTACACCTACCTCGAGAAATACGGCGTCAAGGCGAGCAGCGGTGGAGGCCGCAGTAGCGCGCGCGAAACTGCCGGTTCGTGTGCTCACTCGCTCCAGCTAAGCGTTCATCATGGATATTCATTATTGTGCAAACAGCACGCGTTGCCGCTGGTGCGATCGCGGAAAAGTATCTGAAGCTCGCGCACGGAATTGAGATTGTTGCCTTTGTTTCGGGCGTTGGCAAGGTGCACATTCCTGTGACTGCCGCGTCAGTGGATGAGGAAACCGACGACGCGCCGGAACCGCTCTCGGAGGAATTCCGCACGCTGCTGAAGAACATCTCACGAGATGAAGTCGATAAGCATACCACGCGCTGCCCGCACCCCGACACTGCGGAGCGCATGAAACAGGTGGGCCCCTTCCCTTCGCCAATCCTTCCGTTGATATTCACAATTTGCAGCGCATTCTTCGCGCGAAGGAGGCCTCGGATTCAATTGGCGGCACAGTCACCTGTGTCATCCGCAATCTCCCGGCAGGCTTGGGTGAACCCGTTTTCGACAAGTTCGAGGCGAAGCTTGCGCACGCGATGCTCTCGATCCCCGCGACCAAGGGCTTCGAGATCGGGTCCGGCTTCCGCGGGGCGGAGGTCCCAGGAAGCAAGCACAACGACCCATTTGTTCGTCGCGCAGACGGCTCGCTTGGAACACAGACGAACTGGAGCGGCGGTGTGCAAGGTGGAATTACGAACCGCGAGGACGTGTACTTCCGGGTTGGGTTCAAACCTCCCGCAACGATTTCGCAGGCACAGGCGACAGCGCAGTATGACGGGACGCCAGGCACGTTGGCGGCTCGCGGCCGGCACGATCCCTGCGTTGTTCCTCGTGCGGTTCCCATCGTGGAGGCGATGGCGAGTATTGTGGTGATGGATCTGCTCCTTATCCAAAAATCGCGTCAAGCAGCGGCGAGCTTGCTTCCTCCTATAACGACCTTGCCCGTGACAATGGTTATGCCACCTCGGCCTGCGTAGGAGAAACTCGAGACTCACCTTATAGATTTGTACTCACTTGTGAAATAATAGAATTGAGCGTTTACAGTAAATCATTGATAGCTACAACCTGCTACAACATTTGAATCCGTCAAGAAAAGACGACCAAGATAAACTAATTATAATACGAATACAACAGCGGATAAAGCCAGCCATAACAGCGCGTTTTAATAATCATCGGGTTCGTCCAAACAACCACAACATAGAATGGGCTGGAGTTGCCACCACCACCACTGTGCAATCGCATCAGTACACCTCTATCATATACGAGGTAGGAGAAGACTTGCATGGTGATTTAGGAGCCGCCATGGCCACTTTCCAAACACAAGGTCGATCTGGCGCGACAACAGCGCTTCGTCGTCGCGCTCCTCCTCCGAGTTTCCGTCGTATCGTCGCGGGGGTAGCCGGTCTCCCAGCAGAGCGCTGTGCTCGCCGGGGACAAGACCCGCTCGCCGACGCGCATGGTGTTTTGCATTGCGCGCCTCCGCCGCTAATCGGTTCGACACCGCAAAGAGACCCACGCGTTGCCCGAGGGTGCCCCACCCTGGGGTGCTATCCGCCTCCGTGAGCGGGGCACGCAGCGGGGCGGAGATGGAGGAAGACGGAGAGCTGGAGAGCGAGGACGCATGGTGCAGTCCGGAAGTGATGCGCACCCTCGACCGAAAATGTACACGACTACGGCGCAGGGGAGAAGAGAAGTCTTCTGTGACGGTTGCGTCGTCAGTTTCGGGCGGGTGCTATCAATTAGAGCGCTGTTGCTGAGAGATTGGTCGTGTATGCTTGGGCTCTCGACATGGATTGAGATTTCGTCGCCAGAACAGCTACTGTCGCGTTCTTCGGCGGTCTCCGTATTGCACACGATGAAGTCCTTCTTCAGAGGACTTGACATATTTATTAGATCCTCGTTTTGGAGTTCTAAGTGGGGTGGGTAATTCGCCGAATTAGCCGGAGCTTGTTGAGTGCATTCGTGCAGTCTGCTGCTCACCGATGGTATGGACAAGAATTGGAATCTTGGAATGCGCCTCGACGTCGGGAATCGTGCCAGCTGGGGCAACCATTAAATCAAGTAGACAGACAGCGCTTCAGGTGATTTGCAGCAACGACAGTCGAGAAACAGTGCCCGAGGATCAGAGGTACTTATTCAATCCTCAGCAAGTGCGTACATCCAGTTATCCGAGAGCCCGTCGATGCAGGAGGAAAGAGAGTCCAGTACCGTCGGCGACCAAAGAATCATTCTTATGACGCTGTCCAGACTTCATCGTGGTGCGGAAGAAGGTCGCCGAGGTCCGATGTCTGTTCAATTACTTCCGCTTTCGAAAATCTTTCATCGGACCAAGTACAGTTCAGTTATCTATCGACATGGTATCATCGTGCACTATGCATCCAATAGCATAATTTCATCCAAAGCATGCTTCACACTAACCGCGTCGAAGGCACCATCTGACCCATCGACTTCTGTGCACCTTACACCCATCGCCTGCAAAAATCGCGCAATGAGAAGAACGATAGCGATACGATCCAACGACGCACAGTTATCTGCCGCAAGTCCACCTGGACCGAGGTATCTTTCAGATACACGAGATTTGTGATAAACGCACTGACAAGACAGTGCAGAGTTAAACATCAGCTTGGCAACACGGAATGCGACGTACGACACGGGAAACGTCGTGTTGCTACCGTATCCGAGGCCATACGAGTGCGTGTTGTAATGCGCATTCAGTGTTCGCACAATGGCGCTATAAAAGGCGTAAGGATCTAAATTCTCGGATTCTTTCGCGCGCGCACGCGCACTTGATGTAGTCAACAGCAGTGTACCCATCTGTCTCCCTGTCGTTTTTTGCATTGACTGTGGGCGTTGCAATCAGTTGAAAATTGAGAAGAGAGAGGGAAGGAATCACGCAAAAGAACCTTCGCTCGCAACGAGCGCGAGCGTGCAATGGCTGCTGCGACACCTCGCAGTGCGAGACACGGTATCAAGCTGAAGAAATAATAAGCGTCGTCGGAGAAATCATATAAAATGCGTACCTGGTCCACAACGAGCCACACGAGTAGACGAGCATATCATTCGCCGCCAACGCGGAGATGTACTCCGGGTTCGGCGAAGGGTGGATCTCGAAGCCATATGCGTTCATATAGAAGAGTCCTATGGATCCAGTGAGCCATGCATACGAGGAACGAATACAGATGAACGGGGCTAACTGGATATGCGCGCGCCGAGGGGCTGGTACTGGTCCTTGGTCCCCTGCTCGAACATCACGTTCTTCCGTTGCGAAATCGCCTCGCCCATCCCGTCGACGGGAGAAAACCCGTCAGAAACGGTGATATTAGGTGGCCCGTCAAGGCTCTGGGCCGGGACAGGGTGCGAAATCTCGCATTGCCCGACCAGCTTCTCGCCATTTTCCTGAAAATCCAAGTCATTCATTGCGCCACAGGCAGCATCTGAACTAACGAGCTCAGCGGCGATGGTCACCGTGTGGTTTGTCACAATCGCCGGCAGGATGTTCGCCTGGCTGTTGGTTATCGAGGAAAACAAGAAAATTGACGCCGGAAGCGATCGGAAAAAGCCTTGTGCGGCGGCGAGGAAGTAGTTCCCAATGCTGCTCATGATGTATATGCATCGAATCCAGATAGCTCAACATACCTGCCGTTGACAAAGGTAAAATTTTTGTGTGCGCGTTTGAGGAGTTCGCTTTCGAAGTGGACCAGAAATCCTACGCGGGAATGAGACAGCTGGGTGCGGCAGAGGGCGAATCTGCCTACCGCGTATAGTCTCCTTGCGGTCGTTCGGGATCCCATTCCACAACACGCTCCTCCCCTCGATAATATCGCGCCACTCATCGCGTGCTTCGCGCTCGGAGTAGTGCGCGGGTAGGCGGTACGCGAGTAGTGTGCGGATCGCATGCAGGGGCGAGGTAGGCGGTGCGTCCGGTATCAGACGTACCAGGCGCGAGCGGATGTCCCCAATCTGCCGTACAGTGAATCCAGCTCATGATACTCAACTTGCACATACGGATGGACCACCGAGGACGCGGATGATCTCAGAGGAAGAACCGCCGTCGTCGGAGACGGGGAGCACATAGCACGCGTTTGATCCAAAGGCGGAGCAGATGGCGTTCCCACCTGTTCCTCCTGAGATGACCACGCATGCGGGCGCGGTGCTTGACGCGTTAGACGCGTTCACTGGCTGTTTCAGAGAGGCATGTGTTTGAGCTGGGCGGTTCCCAGGTGCGCCAGAACTTTGAGTGGGAAGATCAAACACAGAAGAGCCAGGGCTATCGGGGTCGCGATTAACAGCGAGCGTTAGACCAGAGCTGCTGCCTCGGGGCTGAGGCATGAGGCCAGCAAAGTTATTCCACCGACTTGAAGAGTCAAAGTTCCAAGATTCTCAAAGACTATTTATTCAAGAGTCAGAGCAGCCAGAGACGTGTCAAAGCGTGCTGAAACGTGTCGCTCCTTTGGCGCTCGTTGCTCGTCGCAGTCGGCGGTTAATGAGTGATTGCTGGTGGCGGTGTAGGGAAACAGCTATTTTTGGGTTACTTCCCTCCAAGTCGAACTTTGCTCTGCTTTGGACGCAACTGCGGGTCGATATTCCCAATCGTGCTTCACTTCGAACAGGAACATGGCCGACTTTCCAGCTCTGCGCGGATTCTACCAGCTATTGTTCCTCTACATCGAGCCTTGTCGGTGTCCTTTCTGGTTGAAGTGCTTCACATGAATGGTTTGCTTCTAGTATCCACAATGCTCCCTGCTCTCATGTCGTGGACGGTTGGTCTTGTTCTCTCCCACTTGTAGCCATCAATAATTAAGAACGCACACTCAAGTTCCCTGGCGCGGCATGGTTCCACCACCAGCTGATTCCCTCTTCGAACCCTGTCCCAGCTTTTGCTCTGGACGCACGAACGCAAATGATGGTCTGGCAACTCGGGAATTGCGTGTGATTTCATTTTCCTCTGCACAGCAGTTGTAACTCGTTGCTCTGGGCAGGCTATCTCCTCCTCGGGCTCGTCTCCTCGCTCGTCTTCCGCGCTGCCCGAGACAGCCTCCAAAAGGACCCCGTTGCGCAAGAGCGCATCGTGGGCTCCTTATTGACTGCCCTCGCTATCGCAGACGTATGTAGTTTCTATCTGGATCAATGGGCTTTCATTTTGACGCGGTTATCTGTATCAGGTTACCCAGTGAGTTTATCCCCCCGATTGCCCTTGAGTTTGAGCGAGAGACAAATGACTGTTTGTAGCATTGCTGCTACGTTCGCCGGCCTTCCAGCAGACATCCGCTATGCCCCGTTGGCTTGGAACCCAATGACGCATGGGAACATCTCGATTGTCGTCGTTCTTCTGAGTGTCAGGTACATGTCATCCTGCTCTTCAATCAGGAGGAACTTGAGCTGATTCACCACAGAATTGCGTGGTTCTTAGGCATCAATAGGACGTCGTATTATTTCCAGGCCCGCAAAAAGACCGCATGAGAACGGCGAGTCTGCCGGTTACTGTACACCTAGTATATGCAAACTATCAATACATGGGCACAAAATCCGGTCGCGTGGGCGATTGAGTCTTTCGTTCCTTGGGCCAGAAGACTGCAGGAGGTTTTCGACTACTAGGAATCTACAGATCTTGTGAACAACCAAGCGCAAAAATACACTGAAAGCATGGAAAAAGCATTGTGTTGTGTGGGTAAGGCTAATAGTACATTGATTATCTCACGTTGGGTATCCCCTCCATCGAAAGCGAGTGTGGAATGCGTTGGTGCATGCGTGCTTCAAGAGTAGCGTCTAAATCGCGCGGACGTATGCATCACTTAGCTGGCACATACAGGTGCGAATAAAATATCCATAATCAATCGAGAATAAATTAATTATTCATGACTGTGAAGCGTCGCTGTGGAGGCTGCGGTGGCGGCGGGGGTGGCGGTGGTGGCGGGCTGCTGACGGAGCTCTCATCATAGTGACTCGAGAGATCCACCTCGGACATGTCGAGCGGATGGATGATTGGTATCGGCTCGTTTGCCGTCTCCTCCTGCGTTCGCCGCTGCCACTGTTGGATTGAGGCGACGACGTTGTTGGGTTCCGGCTGAGCTGAGGGTGGTCGTAGCAGCGGATTTCCAGAAGGGAGCGGGCTGGGCGCCACGGATAATCGCGTGTTCGGCGTATTCGGTGGCTGGCGCGTTTGAATAGCCGGCGGCGGTGGTCGACGATTGAAACGTCCGACAAGAAGATTGGCGTTGAACGAAATCCTCGATATGCGGGATCCAGAAGACGGGGCTGGAGGTGGTGCCGTTGCTGGGGCTGTCGGTCGACGAGACCGACGAGATGAGACACGAGGAGCTGGGGCTGGGAACGGCACTGGAGCCATGTCCGGCGGTGGCTTGGGATGCCGCTGGAAAAGGTTGCCAATCTTTCCAATGGGGGAGAAAAAGGGACGTAGTGAGGGGCACATTTGAACGATGGGCCTGGTTTCGTCGATAACGCATGTACAGGAAAGCCAAAGCAATGAGAAGAACGACTGCGACAGCAGCGATAACTCCACCGGCGATTGCAGCGGTATTATTGGTGCTTTTAGTGGCACCCAATGATGAACTGCTCGGGGTAGACTTTGAGTCTTGGGCCGTTTGGGAAGCAGCCAGCGCGCTTGAGGATGGCGATGTTAAATCGTCAGTGCTATTGCATTTACTCAGAGCGACTCTGTTAAAGATTTCGTAGGGACTTACGAATACGTGATGGAATCGAGAATAACCAGTGAGGAACCTCCACCAGTCGCCCCATTTTTTATCTCTAGGGTGTGGTTCGCCAATCCAATCGGACCAGATGAGAAGACGGTAGCTGGTTGAAAGGTTGAAGACCCGGTGGGAGTATAAGTAAAAGTGTCTCTCTGAACTCCATCGATGCTGAACGTCATACGGGATATTCCGCTGGGCGAAGGTGAGCGAAGAAGGTTTCTCGAGACATGGGCGCGTACACTGGGTTTGACAATTCGTTGGAAAGAATACAATTGACGCTCACAGAGCTGCCTGAAGACTATTGATTCACAAGATGACATTTTATCGGAATATGCACACCCGAAAAAAAGCAAGAGTCGCAAATGGTGGAGACTGCTGACTATTTTTTTTGTTGCCCTGGTTCTAGTGCAGCGTGAGAAGGGAAAGGGACTCCAAAGAGCTGGAAGGACGAACAAAAAGCGAGCCGTGAAACGTATTCATATACGCCAAGTTGGTAATCGCGGGAGTAGGGCAGTCGTTACAGCCTCCAATGGCGCCTTGCACCCAGCTGTTCGGTGGTTGGTAAGAGATTTCAATACCGTTGGGGCCACCATTTTGATCATCAACCGCTATTCACGGGGACGAGTAAGACCAGGAGCGGAAGAGAGATGGCCTAACACACTAATGTTGACGATTGCTGCCGAGGCAAGCTGAAATAAAGAAAGGACGGTCGCGAGCCATAGACACCGCATCCTGAGAGGGTTGTTGAGAGAAGGAAAGGACGGATTTATCTAGTTGAACCGCGGCCAGAGATCAACTTGCAGTAAGTGGCATGTAGGACAATCAAGAGACCTTCTGACAGACCCTTCGCGTATAAATACAGTACGGCCCAGTAACCTGGCTCATAGCCCTAAGTGTCTGGATCACGTCAGGTTGATCCTTGGATGATCTCCGGGCTGTCGCCGGCTGTCTCCTTGTGGGAACGTGATGGCACGTGGGTCACTGCAAACCCATTCAGTCTTAGCCTCAGCCGCGCCAAAGCAATATTTGGAATATGTCCTCTGAGGACATCGCCGAAGAAATTCGCGAGAGTTTCCCTGGTACGGAGGAAGTAATCGTCCAATATCTCGCTGGGTATCTTGTCGACGACGCTGGCGAAGAAGAGGATGTTCTCCAGGTTGCTCACCAAATTCTCAAGTCTCTGGCTGGCAACCGCGACGATGTCTTGGAGAAGCTCATGCTGCGTCTGGGAGACCTCTTAGAAGACCAACTCAACGAAAGGCTGAAAAAACGAGCGGGTCCCAAGCTGCACAAGCTCGATAGAGTCATGGACATGAGCAAGGCTCAAATGTCCAATACTATTGCGCTGTCCGAAGGAGTTGACCTTGAATCCATTAACAAGGGAAAGTTCGTTGGTCCAGACTAAATAATTAATTCAGTTTAATTATATGACCCAGAGCCTCCAAGGTCGATGTCAAAAAGCTCGAAAAGCAGGAGGCCAAACTCAAAGTAAACCGTTTCATTGATACTCGTTCCTCACCCTGAGCATGCTTTTCTCAGGCAAAAATCGAGAAACGCTCACGGCGCGACCTGTATGAAGGCTCCAAACTCCTTGATGCTCATCGGAAACAGGTATGCTATTCAATGATAATTGCAATTCCAATTAATGAACTCATGAAACAGCAAACGTATGAGGAGATGTTCATGAAGGCCTGTTCATGGTTTATTTGATAAACTGGATTCTAACCCCTCTTTCAGATTAACCCGCTGGAAGCGAGCGCCGCGGCCAAAAACAAGAGCAAGGATATTCATCTTCCTTCAATCGACGTCAGTTTTGCATCGAACCGCATCCTGTGCGCTATGTCCCGTCGTCGTGGCTATCGAGGACACTATTAATTGTTTTTCCAGCTCTGGCGCATCTTTGACTCTAGCTTATGGCCGTCGGTACGGCCTTATCGGTCGCAATGGTCAGTTTGCCGGTGGCGCTATCGTTTGCAATGTTGATTGTTTCAGGCGTCGGTAAATCCACACTTTTACGACATATCGCTATGCGAGAGGTACCTATACCTGCACATATCACCATCTTGTTCGTCGAGCAGGAAGTAAGCCTGTATTTGAATCTTGTCCAACGTCATTTCACCTTGGGATCTCAGATCATAGGCGATGACACTAGTGCTATTGACTCTGTCCTCAAGGCTGACGTCTGGAGAGATCACTTGATGAAGGAGGAGGCTTCATTAAATGCGACGCTGAATAGCCTGGAAGCCGAAGGTGACGAAAAACGATTTGTGGACGCTCGTGAAGAGGCGTCATCGCGGTTGGCCGATGTCCATACCAGATTATCTGAAATGGATGCCGAGAGTGGGCCCGCCAGGGCAGCTGCTTTACTTGCCGGTAAATTTGGTCACTTTGTTACATTGGCATCCCATCGAGACATGTAACATAGGTCTCGGTTTCGATGAGGCTGACCAAAAACGACCAACAAAATCATTCAGTGGTGGTTGGCGGTACATTCTTCACAGCTTCCATTGTGCAGATGCTGAGATGACAAAATAGAATGCGACTGGCGCTGGCCAGAGCACTATTCGTGAAGGTAGATCATACGTAGACTAGTTGTTACCGTGGCTGATTTTGTTAGCCTGCACTGCTCCTCCTCGATGAGCCTTCCAATCACAGTCGGTTTCTCCACAAATCTCACGAATATATTGATTCATTTTCGTAGTTGATTTGAATGCTCTCGCCTGGTTAGAAGACTACTTACAAACATGGCCTGGGACGCTTCTTGTCGTGTACGTGCGACTCTATTCGTCTTCCATCACATTTAACATTTCTTGAAGATCCCACGACCGAGCATTTTTGTATGTATCAACCATGGCGCCCATAATTTGACGCATTGCCTCTAATCTATCCAACAGAGATGCGGTTGCAACGGATATCGTGCACCAGCATTCCAATAGGCTTGACTACTACAAAGGGTAACAGCCTTGAACGCTTCACATCCGATTTCTGATTTTCACTGTATTCAGGAATTTCACACAATTCTACTCCACCAAGTCGGAACGCGATCGAAATCTCCGGAAGGAATATGACGCGCAGATGGAGTATAGGAAGCACTTGCAGGCCTTTATTGATCGCTGGAGATACAACGCCAATCGGGCAGCACAGGCACAATCCAAAATAAAAATTCTTGAAAAGGTCAGAATATCATTGTTTTTGAATGCGTGACTCATACAAAGTTAGCTACCTGACCTGGAACCTCCGGAAGTGGAGGAAACAGAACAATTCAGGTGAATTATCAGATTATTTTACCAGCATTCGCTGACACATTAATAATCCAGGTTCCCTGACACCGAGAAGATCTCTCCACCATTGCTTCAAATGAATGAAGTGACGTTTGGATACACGCCCGACAAGATCATCCTCAAAGGTGTCAACATCGACGTTGGATTAGACTCAAGAATAGCTATCGTTGGTGCCAACGGAGCCGGAAAGTCCACCTTGTATGCATCTCGGTTATTGCTTCACTTCCATCCCAACATCTTCTATAGAATTAAAATCCTCACGGGAGATCTATCTCCCATGAATGGACATGTTACTCGAAATGGGCGATTACGCGTGTACGTCAAGTGTTCTGCCACAATCTGTTTACCTCTAAAATCCAATTGAAATTAGCGGCTACTTCGCTCAGCATCATGTGGATTCATTGATTCCTTCGATGTCTCCTGTACAATTCCTTGCTTCTAAATTCCCTGGCAAGAGCGAACAGGAATACAGGCAGCATCTCGGGAATTTCCAAATCAGTGGAATGACTGGGTGCATTTACCTCTTCCTTTTGCTTGATACCCGACACTGAGTCAGGTTTGTCAGACTTCAGACAATAGGAACTCTCAGCGGAGGCCAGAAGTCACGGGTGGCGTTTGCTGTACTTTCCCTCCAACAGCCGCACATCTTGTTGCTTGACGAGGTGTGTGTATTTTCCCTACCCTCCGCTTCTCTTCCTTCCGTTGGACGTGAAACTTGATTCGTCGTCATGTAGCCTACCAATCATCTGGACATTGAGGTAAGCCGTTTGCATGTGCACGCCGCAATCTATCTTACGGATGTCTTGAAGGGTTTGGATGCTCTCATGCTTGCCTTAGAGAAATGGAACGGCGGCGTGATTATCATCTCCCATGATGAGCGCTTCATCACTAACGTCGCCAAAGAAGTAAGCTTTTGTTTTCCTTATTTTCTCGCTAACCATTGTGAAGCTTTGGGTATGCGGCGACCGTACAGTTACCAAGTTCAGAGGAGACGTTCAAAGTTATAAGGTACGTCTTCTGGGAACGAGTCATGCTTACGAAAACGCTAACACTTGGTGTAGAACCTGATCGTCAGCAATATCAAGGCAAAACCTTGATTTGCACACGCATGGACGGAAGAACATCTGGGGAGAAGTAGATCTGATCGGCCTCCCGGGTTGATCATAACGATATTCACGCTCGTGAGAGCCCTCGGAGTAACATCTCTACACGGAACAAATGCTGTCGTAAAAGAAAATTTGCGCCCATCGTTCGGCGCGAGCCGCTCAAAAACTTGCTTTATCCACTTGAATCTGTTGGAAGATCATTCTGATTCTTGGGTGGCGTGGGAGGTTAATCCCTCAATGTTCACCTGGAACAAGATGGTAAATTGGCCGCACAAGTAGGTTTGTGAGTTGAAGGGAACAGCGGCCGCGGCAGCGTGGTTTCTGACGCGGTAGTTCTTAAAGCGCCTCAGAATTAGATAGAGTTCATACCAAACCGTATACGTAAACTAGCGAGCGTTTAAGTACCCAGGAATCAGAAACGTAGGAACGAGCGCTCTATGGGATTCAACCCTAGACTATCAAATATATCCCAAATGACTTGTTGTACGAAGCGATGTCCAGCGACCGGCAACCAAAACAAGTCTTCCTCCCACGCTGGCTACATATGTCTCATGCTGGCACAAAGGAACGTAAGATAGAGGTTGTCGAGTACACAGAGTATAGCATACTTGGGTCAGAAGCGAACACCGCCCGAAGCTAGTTAATTTGATTTTAGTGAAGGCCACATGGTTCCAGAAAACGGGTGAACTGATCAGCTTTGGCTCTGCAACCCCACGGACTTGCACCATCCAAGATCCAGAGTTGACTGTTGAGGTGACTCGCGATGACTTTTTTCAGTCTTCGTTCAGTCGACTCCATAGGACCAAGCTTTTGACCTTTCGCTGTCAAGTTCCTACCCACCAAACCCACAAATTCAGAATACGTCCCTGGGGCAAAGTGTTTCAGAAGAAGTTCCCCAAAGAGCAGACAGTAATTTAAATGCGGGAACCAAAATTCGATCCAGGCAGTGGATCGGATAGAAAGGGGAGTTCCACAAACGCAGCGCAACTCCTGAAGCGCCAAAGCAACTGATGAGCATTGAAGTGCATTCCACCGCCGAAACAATCCACCAAGTACAAGCCTTGAATGTTCCAAAGTTTGGGGGCGATTTTTGATTTAGTTCGGACGAGGATGCGCCTCGAATGGTGTGCAATTACAAGAAAGACCCAAGTACTTTGTCGCCACGCAGTTGAACGCAGGGTACCCCAAGTGGACACATGACAGTGCAATGGGATCCATGAAGCGCTCTCGCGCGCCAAGGTTTGTACGATAAATAGGATTTTGAGTGGCAAACCGGACTTTCTGCGCCAAAAAAACGGCAATCCTTGTCCACAGATTTCATAGAAATGTGAGCCCAATGCAGTTGCACACTCGACCAAATGAAACAATCCGTTGATTTGGCCGTGAAAGAGGTGGAAACATTGTCAAAATTACAGTGAAGTGATATTCTTTTGGCACGCGTAATTCCCTTCGTCCGTTCTGGCCCAATCGGCCATTTCGACGAGCCCTTGGCAGGGGAGTCCAGGCAGCATCATTCAAGCAAGACGTTCGTGTTGAGATGGCTTGCAACCAAGGTCGAGGGCGACATCGTTCAAGCATGCGTGAGATCAGTTCTAAGATGCATGCAGGTCGCCATAGCTCCAGAGACGCAGGTGTTCAGCGCTTCAGTTTGTATACCAAGCACTCGATCCGTCAGCATGCTGAGTGGCGGAGGAGATCGGTTCGAAAGTGAATGAACCGGATCAATGATCGTCTGTTCTGCGGTTCTCCGGCTGAATCTAGGTGAATCTTGGTCGCGTGCCACCACTTCGCCTTTGTCCCTCAGTTCATTGAGACAGCTGAAGCATACTTTGGGATTGCTGGCGCGAATTCTGCTGAATTTCATACAACATTACTGGGCTGGCGATCGGGATGCTCCAGCGACTTTCGTTGTCTCCGCTGGCGAATTCGTTGTCTCCGCTAGCGAATTCGTCCATTCATGGTCCTTGAAGGTTCATCAAAATCTTCAATGCGCACATTTGATCCCACCGAACAGTGAACCTTTAAATCGGCCATGATCAGGAACCCATTCAAAAACCGGCTCTTCCGTACACCTCCCCATGAAACTCCCTCCTCTTTCTGCAGGCTTGTGGGCCTTACTTACACTACCTGGTTTCACCACCGCCACCCCTTCGAATTCAACGGGAAAACGGCAGGCTCAATGCGCACAAAATTTGGCTGTTTCACTGGTACTTGATTTAGCGACGTTCTCAACACGCACCGGCTTATTTTGTGTCAGTCTGTTGCGGAACGGCTCCAATCCCACTACTTCAACTCATTGACCGGAGAGTACAGCGGAGGTTTGCTTTTGACTTTGCAGGAACTCCAGTAGACTTAAGCCAATTAACAGGCTCTCATTGGACTGATGCTAACGCAATCGAAAATATACACAACCTGGTGAGGTTGCACATTCTCTCAAGTAGTCGGCTTGCTCACCGCAGCAGATGCTTGCAACCGAGACCGACCAATTTTCCGGTCTCGCAGACAACTCGTATCTAGGGCGAGCAGCGATTCTGCAAGAAGATCTTGGCATTTCCCTCTGGTCGGACATTGTTGATGGCAGCTACGACGATGCTAGTGTGAGGACCTTCCTTCATTCCAAGCCTGTCTGCTTAAACTCGCTGTTATCACTTAGTGGATTATTCTTGCACTTTGGAAGATCGCTGATTATAAGACTGCAAGAGGGCTTGACAGTTCCGCGTACCTGGTGAGTTGTAATCCTTGTCGCCATAACCCTTGCTCATGAGTGTTCCAGAATAGTGCAAGCACGATTTACAGTATCGTCGAAAGCGCCTGGGATACTTCTGTCTGTGGAGGCGGGGGTGCGTACTTTTATGGCTCATCTTCTCCTTTTAAGAAAGCATCCAGTGTGGTGGTCGAGTGCCAAGAACTATAAAAATTCGATCACTAACGAATTATTTTTGCTGGTGTCGGCTACTGGCGCTATCAATTTCCCCAGCAATTCTGCGTATCTTACGAACGCAATCAATGTAAGCCATTTTCTGCTTTTCCAAGAACAAACCCTCATGTTTTATTTTCACCTCCAGGTACGGAATTGGAGTATGCCTCAGTTATTTTGCTGAACTAGCAAGACCGATAACATCCTGGATAGTCGCCAGCAGCCAACTGCGGAATTCTCAAGGGCTCTTCAATGACGGCTTGACAAGCACATGTGCTAACAATGGTCAAACGACTTGGACCTACAACCAGGTATTTCCGACCTTCCCGCGCCAATTTTTTCGCTAAGTAAAACTAGGCAGTCATTGCGTCTGGTCTTGGCGCTCTATATGCCGTCACTCGAGACTCGACTCTGCTGGACGAAGCAGAAGTTACACTGGACGCTGCCATCTCGCTGATGACGAGCGGGAACATCCTCAAGGAATCTTGTGACGACCCTGTTAGCAGTACTTGCGATAATGATCAAGTTTGTCTTTCATTTTTATACAATGTTCGCGCTTTTCTGATCGCGATACACAATATAGCAAGCTTTTAAGGTCAGAATCTTCGTCGTTTTGGAATCTCTTGTACTGATTAATTTTCGTATGTGTTCTCAGGGCATTTTCACCAAGTGAGTTATCCCGGCCCCGCCACTTATCTTTGTTGACTTGAACTAGACACCTGCAATACTATCTAGACAGGGTTAACGATCCTGCAAGAACTGCCAAAGTATGTCTCTCTCTCTCATTACATAGTTTCAATGTGATCGGCTCCTTGCAGTACGCGGGTTTCCTCCACGCACAAGCTTCGGGGGTATACCACTACGGAACAGATTCTTCCAACGACATCGGCAGCGTCTGGTACGCGCCATCCCAGGGCGGCTCCAGTTCGCATATTTTTTCTTTGCCAACGTTTCAAGGGCTAACGACAGGTTCTCCAGTATTTACTGCCACTTCTTCGTCGTCCGGGCTTGCAGCTCATATTGCCAATGCGAAGTATGGACCGTGCGAATCATTGTAATCGTATATCCACTCTTGAATATATTTGATGGGGAGACGGTCCTGTAGGCGGATGCGTCCCAATCGAGGAGGGTATCTTCCCGTGTTCGTTTCCATGTTGATTTTTCAGTTCGGCAGGTAGTAGGGCGTCTTTCCTTTTCTCCTTTCGGGTTTTGTCTCCGGCCGGTTTGAACCAGTCCTGTGCCTGTTTCGTTTATTTTACGGAGCCCACCCCTGTCGTTCCATTCGATTTCAATCTGTTGCGTCTCTTTCCCGTCTCTGAATATCGGCAATATTTACTTCCTTGCATCGTCGATAGATTTCTCAATTCAAGCAAGACCGGCCCTGGATGCAATGCATTGTTATTACAAGCCTCACAGCCACCCGAAGTTGTAGACAAAAGACTCAGAAGGATGATGGTAACGTTGATCTTATCTCATCCTTTGTGGGTCCCAAGTGGGTGTTGTGATCAAACGGTCCAAGCGCTAGGTCCGAAATAGAAATTGATATACAAGGTTCAAGTAATGACGCATGTGTGATGAACTATGAAGCAAAAATGGTACAGACCGCAACCCAAGGCCCGAGCAAAACTCTACCAGGTACCTTGGTATAGTCATGAGCAAAATCTAATCAATCTGCGAGGAATGTCAAATAAGTATGCGACGACAAAACAAGAGGACGTACATGCACGGCTACTGGAAGCGTATCGAGGATCGTGGGATGCTGGGCGAGGCGCGTGTTGTGGAACTGCAACATTGACTGGTTGGAGAATTAGCAGTGAAAAGTAACGTGGACTCACCAGTCGAGTGTGGTCTGGGCATACTGAAATTGGCGACATATTGATGAATATCTTAAGATATGAAACTGTAAACACCACCCACGCTGGCAACGACATATGCCCGTTAGGGGGGCGCGGGACGGCGGGTTGTTGTTGTGGAGGATTCGGGGCCGCTTGGGATGGGTTAGATAGACCCAAGACGAGATGGACAACAACGTACGAGGGCGTCCTCCGAGATTTTGAGGGAAATTGCTCATCATCGGTGAGCTCATATGCGATGGTGTGCGTTTGACAGCCCCGGACCCATCTACAAGGAACTTCAGAATCGTTGCGGCGGCCCATGATTCGCCGCACCATAAAGACCGGGCGTTACAGAGTAAGAAGGAAATTTCTGATGTCGACCTTGGGCGAAAAGAAGTCAAACACGGAACTTATGAGAGGACAAAGCAATCACTAGGAGACCGCGGTTCGGGTATCGTCCCTAGGTTTCCCATTCTCACATCCAACCGACCGGTGGGCACTGCACCGAGGTCGAAGTCCCCGAGAGGTTGTGGCCCCTGGAAGGTGGCTTGGTATTGGGCGGTTCTCCTGTGTTGCTCCGGGGACCATCCAGAAGTGTCCGGATTGACTGTGAAATCGTCAAAAGGGAAGAAGGCGGATAGACGAGTCCGATTATACAGGTGATGGAGTCTGAAGACTGTTTGCTACGCCGGTCGTCATATTTCTTGTTGCGGTTAGATCCTGGTGTAGACATAGCGAATAATCTGAGACATCACCCGGGGTGCTCTATTATACCTTTGTTCCCTATATTTGCCTTGAGGCACGGCTAGGGCACCCACAACGTTGCTTTGGGAGGTATCAGATCCCTTTGAGAGGTATCAAGATCCCTTTGAGGAGTTTGAAATTGCGTTCACGGAGTTAATCTTGGGTCCTTTTGATCACCTCGAGGCCACGCTTCTCTCTCTTACTGTAACGGGCCAGAAAACATCCCACCTGCCTGTCGCTCATGTTTCTCTTTTTCTTTTTCTGACAGATTTGCGCTTGGACCATGCTTGATAACCGAATCAAGAAATTGTATGGTGATGGCCGTGTCGGCTAGCAGCGCAGAAAAAGAGACTTCAGTACGACTTCACTTGAATTTTCTTTGGGAAGGCAGGAATCATGGGTTGATACAGAAAAATAAATTCTGAGGTTGAGTTTTGAAACAACGTCGAAACTTTCAAAACTCGAAGTGAAGTCCCAAGTCATGAAGATCCTCAATAACGGCAGGCGGGTTATCCAAGCCCGCGAAATGGCCACCGAAATCATGCTCTTGACCAGGAGTCAGAGATGGTCTTACGGTATTTACTTCGTACCTTTATATAGAACCAAGTTGCTCGCACGCTCAACGTACTCCTTTGGCCAAAGCATGAGATCAAACTCGAACAGGCTGAACACCATTGGCGCGTCAGTTGCGGGCTTAACGTAGTCCGACGCAAATGTATTTGGGTTCTGAGCGTACAACCACACAGACGACTGGAAAGTCTGTGTCAGGTAGTATAGCGAGACCATTGTGAGCAAAGTCTCGTGGGTCAGCACCGAGGGTGGCGTCCCAGCGCGCGGATCCGACCCTACATAGCAATCAGTTGTGCATCCTTGTGATGTGTAACGGCGGTACAAAGTTGGATATTACCACCAATCCAAGCTAACTGACCGATCGGATTGTCGTATAGCGCAAGGCCAATGCTGTTGGGCTGTCGTGATCTTGAGCAGGCTCCAGCGTGGAGGGAGAAAATACACACTTTGAATGTCTGCTCTGTAAAATATCCCATCCCTCTAGTTCGGTAATCCACTGTACGCTCTTTTGTTACCTTGGCAATATCGGATAGTGTAATATTCTCAGCCGCGATCTCGTCCGGAGTTGGGGCGACAAAAGGGATGGACTTCAAGTTGGCGGCACGTACACTGGTGTTGAAGGTGCTATATAAAGTATAACCTATTACTGAACCCTGAGATGGGTTGAGCCTCAGAGGACGCGTAGTGGGTTCAAGGTATACCCTGTCCGTGCCATGCAATGCATAACCCTGGGAATACCCGAGCACGTCGACCATGAGGGTGTTGAAGATACGCGCAGTATCATTCGTGGTCCAGTTTTGAGGAGGCGGAGAAGAAAAGAGAAAGCCGGGCAAGGACGGGGCGACAACGTCAAACGATATTCGTTTACGGGTCGGACTGATCCACAATTCAGTCAGTGGTTTGATCACAGGCAGAAATTCTTGAAACGACCCTGGGATCCAAGTAAGAATATTGGTAACCGAGAAGAGATGAATGTTTACCGGGCCAGCCGTGCATCATTAGCAACGGGATCCGGTCAGATTCTTGCGACTTCGCGTGCACAAAATGGACGGTCAGACCCTCAATCTCGGTGGTGAACTGGGGAAGTCTGCGGCGATTGATTCACGGAAGCCGACAGGGAAAGGAGAAATCGTACTCATTTAATGCGGCCTCCTGCTTCGTCCAGTTGAATTCATTTAGCCATTCCACCTGCAGGTCGTGCAAAAAATCCAATCGGATGCCAAACTCGATGCCCGCGGCAGGATACAACGCTGTGACAGGAAGCCGCGTATTCTGTACGAGTGCCTTCATGCGGGGAAGTTCATGCGCTAGATCAATACGAAAGGGCTCCACATGGAGATTTGGAGCGTCGCTGCTCATCGCAGGCAAGGAGACCATCAGCAAGCAGATTATTGTTTGAGCCATGTCGCAGTATTTCTCGACGGTTATCCCGACAATTCAAGCAAGATACTGTCGATGAGAGAAACAACGGGCCGACAAATTTGGGTCAGACGACGCAGGTTTACGAAGCCGGCGCGCCAAGAGGTGCAAGGCAAGTCTAGATTGCGCATTTCATTGCTCCCGACAGTCATGAAAGGTGATGGACGCCCAGGTAGGTAGGTAGGCATATTCCGGCACGGTCCCGTTAAGAACCAGCCGGGCCCGTACTACGTACCCAGGGATATGCTAATTTGCAGAGACGGTCTTTCGAACAAATTGTGATGAAGCAAAAGGAAGGAGTCTCAGAGTCCCACGACGTGGCTGTGCTGCTATTCTTTAACTTTTCCGCTAGTCTGCAACTCGTCTGGCTGAAACCCCACTCCAATGTCTGAGCCTTCCATGTCCTCCACCTCTGGGGCGGAGTCAATGCCCCCCGGTGTCATGGAGGCACTTTTGCGCCCATCGAAAAGCAGACCAACCTTGCGTACACTCGACTCATTTTCTAGCGGGATTACCGAAGTTAGCCTGCCCGAGTCAGATTTTCAGGTCAACAAATACGATCTCCTTTGCCCGCGTCCAGAGTGTGGGAGCATAATTCTCCGCTCCGGTGTCGGTAAGCTTGTTGAGAAGCCCAGCGTGCAGGTGCGCACTTTTCTCAACCCACGTTACGCGTATGTAGACCAGTCAGATGGAGCCCGCGGACCGCACCCCTTCGCTCCTCACGCCGATGCCTGAACCTCCCACGTTAGTCTATTGGTGGCTAGTGGCGCCGTCGCCCATGGAGTTTGAAAATATCGGGTTCTCAAAGCCGCTTACGACTGGTAGACCTGCTATTTGTCCAAATACAGCGCATAGAACTGACCCTTTTCTATGTAGAGGGTGCCCCACAAATGAAACTTCTTAGCTGCGCCGAATGCGATTTGGGGCCCGTGGGCTGGACCGAAGTCGGCGGGAAGGAGTTCTGGGTGGCATGTTCCAGAGTAGGCTATCGCGCTTAAATGGATCCCTGCTTTTCTTTGTGCTAACGAATGAGATGTCATTTAAAGTTTTCCAAGTCGTGAATCACAGTTTTGCAGCAACTATTCGAAAGCTGTGGCCTGTGGATAAATACGGCTTGAGGGGCCTAAGGGGCTGTGCCACAATGATGCTTTCGAGTTCTCAAGAACGTCCAACTCTTTTCACTCGCTCGAACTTGACTTGCAAACAAAAATCACTTATTCGATAACACCAATACAATCGAATTGCAAGCGATGCGCGCTACCGATGGTGAGGCTGTACAGATCATTTTAACGACAGCGACAACGACAGGGGGAGTCACTTTCCACAACCCTTTCAAATGACCACCACCGAGCCCCCTCCGTTCGAGCCCTCGAAAATCGAGCTTAAGTCCGTCGCGGATAGCAAGATCATCGCTGTGAGCCTATACTCGACACGCGCCGAGATCACCCGCCTCTTCAAGTTTGAAGTCAAGACAGGTCAGAACCAGGTCCACATCGCTGGCCTGCCCAATGTTCTTGAGACCGAATCGCTCCGGTATGTACTTTGTCTTAATCATGAGCAGTACATCTTATAGCCGGTGTAGAGTCGAGGGGCGCGGCGCAGCGACCATTCACGACGTGACAGTGTCCATGGCGAAAGGGGAACATGTCCCTACGTCCTCACCCAAGCTCTCCGAGCTGCTAAGTCAGCGCGAGAAGACGGCAAACTCACTGGCGCGCTGTGAGAAGGCATTGACGTCCCTTGAGCAGTACCTGGGCTCTCTCACCGTCCAGCACCTTGAAGTGTCACACCTGGACAAGGTACTGGAGCAATACGACTCTACGGGTGGGCGCCTAGACGCGAAGAAGACCGAGCTTACGGAGGAGCTGCGCCGTCTTGACGCAGAAATTTCGAGTGAGCGCGCATTGATCGCCGTTCCACATGAGAATAGCAAGTTGCGTATGCAGGCGGCTATCGGGGTCTTTGCGGAGTCAGAAGGGGCTGTTGAAATCGCGTTGATATACGGTGCGTTTCGTTTCTATTTCTACGGCCAGATTGCTGACCTGTGTCTAGCCGTGCCGAATGCGACCTGGACGGCATTTTATGATATTCGCGTGGAAATGGACGCGAAAGACGAAGATCCGGTTACGCTTATTTACAAGGCTGCGGTAAAGCAGAATACTGGAGAGGTATGTACACGGTCATCTTTACTCTCCTGAGCAAGAATGGCTGAACAGTTTGATTACAAGTCTTGGGACGACGTTCCGCTGCAGCTCGAGACGTCCACCCCGACATTTGGGCTTGGGGTTCCTTCACTTGTCCCCATGGAATTTGAGTGTCTATGAAGCGCCTCTATCGGCTAAGAAGAGTAAATCGTCGCGCGGGGCTTTTGGAGGGCGTGGAGGCCGCGGGGCTCCGGTTCCGGCTATGCGTATGAGGCGTGCTCAAATGTTCATGGATCTCGCGGCTGAGGAAGATGACGACATGGACATGGACATGGAATATGCGGTCGCGTCTGTGTCGTCCAAAGGGAATGTGAGTGCAACATTCCGCGTCCCTGGTCTGGTGACCATTCCTTGCGATGGCGACGCGCATAACTTCACCATCGTGCAATTGAATCTCAAGGCAGCGATGTCCTGGGTGTCCGTGCCAAAGATCGACCCCAAGACACATTTGAATGTGGGTTCATTCTCTTTTCTTTGGACGGGGACCAGAAGTTGAATATTCGTTTGTAGGCGCGCATTACCAATGCATCGGAATATACGCTGTTGACCGGCAGCGCGAGCGTCTATGTCGACGGGAGCTTCATCTCGCGCTCAGTCGTCCCTGCCGTGAGCCCGCTAGAGAGCTTCGACTGTCCCCTTGGGTGCGTCGTGTCGTTTCGCTCTCCGAGTCCAACACTAATGCGTTCACAGCCTGGACCCCTCCATCCGAATTACATACCACCCCGTTCTGAAGACGCGCTCCCAGTCAGGCTTCTATAGTAAGACCGTGACCCAGGTCTTTTCCCAGCGCATCACGGTGCACAACACCAGGGCCGTCGCGATCGAGGGGCTCAAGGTCATCGACCAGATCCCCGCATCCCAGGACTCGCAGATTGAGGTCAAGCTTGTTAGCCCGGCGCTCGGGACCTCTGCGGAGGGTGGCGGCGGCGCGAACAAGCGCGCGAGTGTACTGTTGAAGGGACCGACGCAGGCACCGGCGCAGGGACCGGTGGTGAATGTCGCGAATGGGGTTGTGGCGCAGTGGGATGGCGCGGACGAGCCTTCGGTTGAGGTAGAGACGCTCGGACGGGACGGTAAAGTGAATTGGATTTGTGCTGTGCCTGCGCAAGGGAAAACGAGCTTTGCGCTGGAGTGGGAGGTGGCGGCACCCGCCAGTGTGCAAATTGTTGGGTTGTAGTCCGGATTTCCGGCTCGTGTAAATCTTAACTTATGTGTTAGCTGCTGTATGTGTACTTACCAGGGTGAGTGACCTCAATTCAAAATATTTGACTTGATTGTAAGCATCGTCGTGTAAGCCCCATCTCCCGGTTTCTAGGCTCTCAAGACATTCGTCGCCCCATCCTCGTCTTCCTAGTCTTCATTGTGCTTCGGCCGGACCAAAACACGTTAAAAACGACTTTTTCCTCCCATGTCGCCGAGATTTCCAGACGCGTTCAAGACTTGCTATATACATTCGATTGGTTTACGCCTGCACTCGTCGGGAGCGGCGCATATGCGACAACACTTCAACCCTCTCGCCTACTCACTGTAGCCATATCACAAACCCAACTGCTTACCCCACTGTGATTGCCCTATTCTGCAGTACATCTATCTAGCTATAGACTCTATCACCTCTGCGTGTATCATCAATAGCTCGCCGTAGGGTAGTCCGTGAACCCCTTCTCCGCCGGGATACTCGGGTCCCCATAGAACGTGTGGAAGTCGGGAACATTGTCCAGAGGCTTGCCGTGCAGAACGCGTTTGGCCAGGTCCGGGTGGGCGATGTACGGGATGCCGAACATGACGCCGTCGAGGGTGCCGGCGGAGACCATCTCCTCTGCCTCGGCTGGTGTGAAGCCGCCGTTGCCGAAGACTTTGGCGTTCTTGATTACTGGTCTAAACGAGATGAGAAGTATGAATCAGTCGTTGTTCGGAGTCAGGAAGGGATATAACCTGAAAGTGCTGATGACATCGTGCTGTGTCGCGCGTCCTTTGCCTGTAAGCCATTGCATTGATTAGCGCCGGGTCTGCGTACACCACACCACATCACGCCCGCGAACGAACCGTCGAAGAACATATCGTGGATCGGGAGGTACCGCAGCAGGCAAAAATACGAGAGTCCAAGTTTGTCGGCCTCGGAGATGAAGTAGTTGTACGTCTCGATCGTCTCTGCGATGTCGTCAACACCCAGCTCCTGGAGGGTGCGATGAATTACATACCTTCCAGCGGCATGCCCATGTCGTTGTACCCACCAGCTACCAATATCAATTCATGATGTGAGTTCTCGAAGGCGAAAAAGTGTGCATAGATTGCAAGCAAACGGAAACAAGCGCACCTGGACTCAGCTTCACAGCGACATCTGGGCCGAATACCTCCACCAGGGCTTTGAGTACCTCCAGCCCGAAACGCGCGCGGTTCTCCACGCTGCCGCCCCATTTGTCCGTCCGCTTGTTCGAGGTGGAGTCCAAGAACTCATGCACGATGTAGCCATTCGCGCCGTGGACTTGGTTCCGCATAGTCATAAGCGAAAGACTCATCGAAGGCTCGGTGGCGGATACGCACGCTCGACACCATCGAAGCCGGCCTCTTTGGCGTTTATTGCCGCTTGTTTGAACAGTGAGATTAACAGGGTTGGGTCTTCGATTGCAGTGGGCTGAGAAGAGAAAGTTCCAATAGGCGATTGCCTTGAAGCAGAATGAATTCAGGACTAACGGTGACGTAGCCGGGGCTGCCTGGGATGAAGCGGAACTTGCCTCCGCGGGCGGATATTGCGGAGGGGGCGTATACAGGCTGCGTTTTCACGGTGAGAAGGGTGAAACTCCTATGTATGTATTAGAGATAGAACTACGCACCACGCCTGCGCGGATTTGTTCTGGCGCGTCGGGGTGGCTGCAGCGCCCCACTGAGATGATAATACGCGACTAAGAAAACCAGGCAGGTCAAGATGAATAGGGCTACGAACGGTGCCATAGCTGGATAATTCGTTACGCGTCAGTCGCCGCGCCATTGTGGATTGGGTACTTGCCTGACAATACATCTTGGTTTCCGTTGTATGGACAGCATCGACAATTCCCTTCCATGCGGCTTATCGGCCAGGATATCAGCTAGAGTGCATACTATTGTTATAGCGCGTATACATACCGATTTGTTCTTTACTCCATATACCGGGGGCTTGTGCCCATTCTGACCTGTTGTGCGACGTTTATTGATCATCGACACCCTCAGAACCAGCGCGCGCACCCTTGGCGCGTGACGAGTGTCCCTTCGGCGAGCATGAGCCCGCACCCCCCGACCGCGCGTTGCATGTAATACTCCTTCATCAGTGCGTTCGGCGTTGCCGATATTGCGTCCGCGCGATTGCGCGTCAGCGCGGCCATCCCTGCGTCCCTTCAGGGTTGAACGTTCCTTTCTTGCAGTTCGATGACCCACGCCAACGCACCGATGCGGTTCCGGATGGTGATGCTCCCGAGTTTGAGGGGCGTTAAGAGGGCCTTTGCCATTGTGTTTAGTGGAATCCTCCCGGACGCGTACAGTAGACAGAGATAGAGGAGTTGACGAGAGAAGACGGAACTTCCGTTGATCCTTCTTCTTATGCCAGCTTTAAAAGCTAACAGCAGCCGGCCCGAATTGAATGACAATCATGCATTTTCCGTTTTCCCGTCGTTCCAGGCTTTCGTGGACTGTATTTTTGTGAGTTCATGACGATCTCGGTGCCTTCTGGTGTGAATTCAGCTGAGGGATTCCCATGGGATGTGGGAAATCGCGTCGCATCGCATCCCAGAACGAAATTCAAGCGTGTCTTGATGTGTGAATGTGAAGCCATGTAGGTACATATGTTTAGGCTTGCGGAAAGATTCCAATTTCGGAATCCGAATCGAAGACCTATCAGTAAGCTTGGACCTGATGGTACGGCATGGTGTACGAGATGTCCACTGCCAGGACGAGACAGGAATATCACAGGATGTCGACATCGATGCCCGTGTTGTCGCGATTAACGGCTCAGTTCGCGGAATTTCGGAAGCATAGACTCTAGCCCCGTTCCGATAATACGATGCAGCCGGTCACTTGAACAGGGGAAAACAAGTAATGGTTGACGCAGCAACGAAGCAGCGCTGAATACGAGGAAGCAGGGTGTGAGTATAGATGGTGGCAGTAGCCCCCAGAGTAGAAATATGTGATGCATCATGCGAATGACAGAGGAGCCTTATTCGCCAGATCAAAGGTTCGCGTCGGTGGTGAGGTTCCGGGGACAAACACCGACTGCACCGCCACAGCTTCGGGACTATGCGCTCGCCTTTGGCCCGACGCTTAACCCGCGTTCACGGATCCTCACACTTCTAAGCTTTTCGCTTCATGCGAATAAATCAAGCTCCAGTGTACTCACTGGTGAACGTAACATTGAAGAACTTCTGAACACCCGGACTCCGACACGGCTTATCCCTATCCGCATATTGCATGAAATCGCGACTTCCTGTTTGAGCCACTACGCCGCCACGTGGATCGCAGGCCAAATCGGGAAGGTGGGCCTGATCTTCGGTGGATGACGCAGGTGGTGCTGGTGGTGTTTTTTGCCGGTGGAAGCAGGGTACAGAGCCTGGGCCGACAGCCGACAGATGCCGCAGACAGAACCGTCTCAAGACGAGTGTCAGGGCTATCTCGGTCTCCTGTGACGAGTGAACGATGCTGTCATGACCGATGATGATGGAGCTGCGAAGGGTCTAGACTGATGTCAACGATTGGGTGATTGTGACGTCAGTGGCTTTCTTCTCGTCTTTCCATGTCCGACTTTTTCAGCGCAGTGGGCGATGCCAACGCTGCCAGCAACCTGCCCGACAATACGAAGCTCTTCGCAGATGCCATCGCTGCAAGATTCAACGCCCAATCTGACGAGAGTGTCCTAACGGCCCGCCTGCTTCCCCCGGTCCTCCCGCTCCCCGTCCCCCGCGAGCCCGAGTTCGATGGCCAGTACACCGCTGTCCCTCCGAGCGCGCTCGGGCCATGGCTCGACGATCCAAAGACCCTCGTCGTCGACATCCGGCCACACGCAGCGTACTCGTCGGCCCGCATCGGCCGCGCGGTGTCGCTGTCGGTGCCCTCGACGTTGCTCAAGCGGCCCGCGTTCTCTTTGCAGCGCCTGTCCGCGATGCTGCCCTCTGCCTCGGCCCGTGCGCGCTTCTCCGCCTGGCGCACGGCCCCGCGCATCCTGGTGTACGACGCCGACTCGGCCGCACTGTCCGAAACATCCAACATCCAAGGCCTCCTCCGTAAGTTCCGCGCAGACTCGCCGTCTGTCGCCCTCGCCTGGGTCCACGGCGGCTTCCAGGCCGTCTGGCAGGCCCGCCGTGATCTCGTCGATGTAGTCCCCCCGACGCCCGAAACAGAGACCGAAGACGATCCGGACGATTCCGCAACCATTCCCGCCGCAGGCAGTCCCGGTGCTGCGCGCGCCACCCCGGTTTTGCGCGCACACCACCTTCCCCGCGCCGCATTTGCATTGGCGAGTACCACCCAGGCGCCCCGCCGACCAGGTAAGTTTCCGTTTCTGGCGCCTTCCTCAAAACACCGCAAACGGACGACTCACGCAGCTGGGACGCCTGCAGGACCCCCGCTCCTCAACCCCGCCCAATACCCCAACGCCAACTTCAACATGGTCTCCGCCCGCGACACCGCCGTCGCCAACCACGGCGGCAAGGACTCGTCCGCGGCTGCGTTCAACCCGTTCTACGACGCCGTGCGCCAGAACACCGAGCTCGCGCATGGCATTACGGAGAAGATACCCCTGAGGCTGCCGAGGAGGGTGAGGAGGAGGTTGGCAGAGCTGCCGTTTGCGTGGTTGAGGAATATTGCGAGGCGCGCGGCCCCGGTGACGCCGCCTGAAGCGACCGAGGCGAAGCCGAGTATGAGTTCGAGTATGGGGATGAGTGGTACAGGTGCGGGTGCGAATGCGAATGCGGCCGCGTTCGCGACGTTTCGTGGCCCGCCGGACTCGAGTGAGGATGAGAGTAGTGATTCAGGGCCCAGTGTGACGAGTTGGAGAGGTGCGTGCTTCTTTATCTTCATTACTCATGTTCTTCCATTCCGACGTCCTGGTATTCTTGCATTCCGACGTTCATTTTCGTTTCGGTTCTGTCCCTCGCATTCGATTTCCATTCGGTTTCATGTCACATTCCTTCCCTTTCCTTCCCCCCGTCTCTATCCAAGTATTCTAATCTAAACTAACAACCCACAGGCTCATCCCCCTTCCCCTCGTCCTCTTCCTACCCACACGCGTCCTCCTCCACTTCCCTTCTGCCATCCTCTTCTTCTGCTCAACACCTTTCGCCGCGCGATGCCTACAACCCGCACCAATCCGACATCGACGAAGGCACCGAAGCGCTCGCGATGCAGTTTTACCGCATCGAGCTCGCGGAGCAGAGGCGGATGATGGGCGTTATGGAGCATCATTCGCGCGAGAGTGCGGTTGTGGCGACGGGGGGTACGGGCGGGGTTGCGGCGGGGGTGGTGCCAAGGACGCCGTTGAGCGGGCCGGTGCATGCGGCGCAAGGGCAAGGGCAGCCCGGGGGTGCGGGCCACGTGGGGGGCGCGTCGGCGCATGGGCCGGTGCCGGTGTCGGTGCCGACGCCGGTGCGCCCGTCTGCGACGGCGACGGGACTGCGCGGGGAGAAGCAGGGAAGTAGCGAGCCCGAGCCGGAGAAGAGCGGGTCGTCGGACTCGATGATGTCGACGTCGACGGGCGGGAGCGGGAGTGGGAGTGGGAGCGGGACGAGCGAGACGGACTTGACGTCTTTCAGCGAGGGGAGTGGGAGTGGGAGTGGGGCGGAGAGGAGGAAGCGCGTGTTTTCAGGCTCGTTGGGCTTGAGCTTTGGTTTGGGCGGCGGCACGTCGGGGTCGGGGTCGGGGTCGGGGTCGGGGTCGAGCGGCGCATCGGGCTCGGGGTCGAGTGTCTCTGCGTCAAGTGGCTCAGGCTCAGGCTCAGGCTCGGGCTCAGGCTCAGGCTCAGGCTCAGGCTCAGGCTCAGGCTCAGGCTCAGGCACAGGCGCAGGTTCCACGCCCAAAACGTCATCTCAAACAATACCCAAATCCCCAACAAAATCACCAAAAAAGACGAAATCAAAAGGCTCGTCGAAAGAGGGCGGCGACGCGCACGGGCACGAGCACGGACATGGGCACGGGCACGGGCATGGCGGGTTTCCGTTTAGCATTACGGCGGGGGTGGAGAAGGGGAGCAAGAATCGGTGAGTGTGTTTGTTTCGTGTTTCTTTTGAGTTGTGGTTCTTTTTGGCTAGCCGAATCGTCCTTCGTCCGTGTTCCTGTTGAAGTTATGGGTTTATCTTGGGGAAGAAGAGTTGGGATGCAGGTTTCTGTTGAGGTTCTTGTTCCTTTTTTTGCCGAGTCAAGTCTTCTTTTCTTTCTTCCCTTCATCTTTGCTTCCTTTCCCCCCTCTTTTCTTTCGGGACGCAATGTGCTCGTTTTCGCTTCCGGGCTACTTTTTCTTTCTCCCTTCCTCGCCGTTTTGATTTCCTGCTTCTTTTGTTTCTTGACTATTTTCTGACACCCGCCCGCCGACTCTAGGTACCGCAACATCTGGCCCTTTGAGCACGCGCGCGTGCGGCTGCATCGGCTTCAGGACGCACCCGCGCCGAGTCAGAGTGCGCGTTCGGCGACGGCGCCTGGACCTTCTTCACTCCCGCATGGTGCTGGACATGGTGCACAATCATCCTTGACAGCGGAGAGTCACAAGGACAGGGCACAGACGTACCCCGGCGGTGAAGGTGCCCGCGCGGGTGGGATCGAGGCACCCCCGCCGTCGCGCACGGACTCGAACTTGTCGATCAAGACGCTCACGGCTGCCATGGACGCAGACGCGGACGACTCGGCGATCGAGGCGGACGTGGAGCTCGAGACGGGCACGGAGGACGAGGGCGTTGCGGATGTCACAGAGCAGGAAGACGAAAAAAGCGAGACATCGGAGGAGTATGATAATTACATCAATGCGTCGCACGTGCAGCCGCTGGGGACAAAGAGGCGGTATATCGCGACGCAGGGTCCGTTGGAGGCGACCTTTGGCGATTTTTGGACGTGAGTCGTTGCATTCCTTTTCTTGGGTCGTATTTTCGTGCATTTGCATGGGGATGATGGATGTATGAATGCTAACTCCGCGTTGCTCGCAGGCTCGTCTGGCAGCAAAACGTGCATGTCGTGGTGATGCTCACGCGGGAGGTCGAGGGTGCCCAGGTATTTTCTTTTCTTTTGAAAAGAAACGCCTCCCCCCGCTGACCGGGCACGAACCCAGATCAAATGCGGGACGTACTGGCGTCCAGGGACGTACGGCCCCCTGCGCGTCGAGCTGCTCGGGTGCGCGGCAGAGGGCTGCACCGGCGTCTGCGCGCTCTGCTCCGCCGAGGCGGGCGCGGAGCCTGGCGGCGGGGGATTTTTCTCGGCCGCGATGGGGATGCAGATGCAGCACACGCCGAAGTCACCGGCCGGTAGCCCGCTCGGACTCACCGGGCGGCCGCACCAGCAGCCAACGACCCCACAGCCGCCGCAGCCGCCGGGGCAGCTGATCAAGCGCACGCTGAGGCTGACGCACGCGGCGTACCCGGAGGCGGGGCCGCGCCGGATTGTGCAGCTGCATTATTTGGGGTGGCCGGATATGAATGTTCCGGAGGATGCAAGCGGCGTGTTGGGGTTGGTGTGGGGGGGTGGGGAGGGTGATGGAGGAGGTTGGGCGGGAGGGGAAGGTGAAGGGCAAGAGTGGGAGTGGTGGGGATGAGATGGAGGTGGAGAAGGAAGAGGAAGACGTGGACTCGAGCGACGGCGAGTCCGGCGGCGACGACAGCGACAGCGAGGTGGACGGCGCGACGGGCGTGTTGCGGCGGGCGCTGCGCGCAGGGAACGCCGATGCACCTGTTTTGTTGCACTGCTCCGCGGGTGTGGGCCGTACCGGCGGGTTCATCGCTGTAGACGCCGTGCTCGATGCGGTCAGGCAAGAGGCAAGGGAGATGTACGCTGCTGGCTCCAGTGGGGTCAGTCCCATTGCATTCGGCGGTGAGGGAAGTGGAAGCGCAATTGGGGCTGGAGGTGGAAGTGGGGGCGGCAGTGTAGCACGGAGCGGGAGCGAGGGGATCAGCAACCTCAGCGCGGGGATGCGCGCGTCGGAGATCAGCGGTGGCGGTGAGGAGGACCGTATGGAGATCGACGTGGAGGTCGAGGATGTCGACGCGGATATGCACACGCCCATGCAGGTTGACAGTGCGGAGGCGGAGATGCGGCTAGGCGAGACAACCCGCCGCTGGGCGCAGCGTGTCGCGGACACGGAGTTGCTGTCTGCATTTGCCCCAGGATCGCTCCCGCAAACCGCGTTCCCCTCGTCGTCTGAAACAGGTCTCGGCCCGGCGTCTGTTCCTGTGTCCTCGACGCTGGGGGCACCGTTCCAGTTCCAATCCGCCGCCACGCACCGCACGGCGTTTTCGCTCAACCTCCCCGCCGCGCGCAGACACACCCCGCACGACAGCCTCCCTACTACCCCAGCGACAGCGACGAGCCTGCACTCGCAGAGCCCGGAGGCCAAGTCTGCGTCGCTGCCGCTCAAGATGCCTGCCGCAGGGCATGGCAGCGGCGGCGCGCTCCCGCTGGCGGTTCGCCGCGGATACGCGGATCGTTCACGCACGGTTTCGGAACCCAGCGCCGCCGTGCCCCCCGCACCTGCCTCCAAAGCCTCCCGCGCCGTGGCTCCTCCCGCCCAAGTCCTCCAGCAACTCGCCGTTCCTAGGAAAAATTCTTTCTGACCGCCCGCTCGCCAACTCGCCGATGCCGGACCCGGACCGCCCGCGCTCCTTGTCGCCGTTCCACGCGGCGGCCCCAGCACACCCCAGCATGCACTCGTTCGACGGGGACGACCCCGCCTCACGAGAGCCGCCGCTCGTCGACTACAAGGAGCCGCGCGCGCTACATGCGCGCAGCGGCGCGCGGCCCGTGCGGCTGAGTGCTTTCGAGGACCCGATCTGGGAGGTGATACAGGACATGCGCGAGCAGCGGATGAGTCTGTGCCAGAGCTTCAGGCAGTATGTGTTCGTGCACGCCGCGATCATCGAGGGCGCGTTGATGGTTGCTGACGAGGAGCGGGCGAGGGCGGGGATTACGTGGCGCCCGACGGCGTATGCGCCTTCGCCGCGGAGGGGTGGGCTGGGCATGGGCGTACGGGCGCCGCGCCCGACGCGGTTGTTGGTGCCGAGCGACGAGGGGCAAAGCACGACGTCGTCGACGGGGAAGCGGCTCGCGAGCCCGACGGAGCTGCCGAAGGAGGACAAGAAGGGCGAAATTGCGCTGTCGAAGAGGCCCAGCATAAAGCGGAAGCAGGCGAGCGGGGACGAGTACACGAACCCCCTCCCGACGTTTCCGCCGCCGTAGGTGCTTCGCTCATCGCACCATGTCTGTCTTTTCTCCCAACTGAACTCTCTTTCTCACTAACAAATACACTGCATACATATACACCATTCCTCAAGATCTCACACTTGCATCTTTCTCACTTTCTTGCTTGTCTGTTGCTACTACTACTCATCAACGCATTCACGACATCAGTTACTCACTATACACCACTCTGGCTTTTTGCTGGAACTTGTATTTGTACCTCACACACGTGCTGTATTTTGTATTAACAAGAAATAATTGCTTTGACCTCTCTTTATGATTCAGAATTACCAAAAGAAGTAATTGGCGCTTTGCTTTGTTCAACGCGCGCTGCTTTGTCGATGGGTGGCAGCAAGCACCGAATAAAATGGGCAAGACTGCTCCTTCTCCACAACTACCACTATCTACAATTTTACGCACACTCAGGTTGGTTGCTCAATATCAGGATTCTCGAGATAATTGACCACTTGGTTAGTCGGGGCGTTGTTCACAACATATTTCAGTCTTTGCCACCCGCATCATGTTTTCCTACTTCTCAAGAAAACGGAGGACACCCGATGCCACTCTCAGGGTTCCTCCCGAATTAATGAAGAAGTTCCTTGCGGTTCAGGACGAGCAAATGAATGCTTACAGGAAGCGACTGGACCAAATCCACCAGGCCGAAAAGCGCAAAAAGGAAAGGGCGTTACGAGGCGAGGATCCAGACGACGAAGAACAGCGGCTCTCAGTTGACCGGATTCGGGGAAAGCCCAGATTCTGTTTGGGAACTGCTGGACGTCTTTGCCAGCGACATAGGAAATGTCTCAATATCTCCTGTGCCACCATCCTCGGCCAATTCAGGTCCAGTGTCAGAAAGCCCCGTCTTCAAAGAATGGCTGAACGAAGCCCACAGCGAACAGACGCTGATTGACGACGATCTCCATCCCGTCGAGCTGCCCCCCAGCCTGGGGTCCGAAACCCCGTTGACAGTGGAGGATTTCATAGACTGGCTGAGACGCGAGGAAAAGATGGAGAAAGAGGACTCTTCTCTGGTCGCAGCGGCTCGGGATCCTGACTCGGTGCCCGAAAGCCCTGTCTCCACAGTGCACAGTATCCACAACAACCAGGCGCTCAAAGATATGTTTCTGACGATTTCGCCAACCCTAATCACCAAGATCGTGGAGCACGAGTTTAAACCCATCGACCTGGCGAGACTGAACCCCAGGCGCCGGTGGGATAAATTCAAGGACGGTTGTTCGCTGAGCGATTATCCGTCGCTGCATTCGCTTGTCGCGCCGATATGCGTATATTTCTCTGTACTTCAGGCCGGAGTATCCGCTACCTCGGGCGACGTGGAGACAGCCAGGATTATTGGCGAGAGCGGGCTGCGATACGTTGCGCACTTGATCGAGTTGGAAGAGCTATACCAATGGCCCGTGGTGGTGCAATACCACATGCAGTTCCACAACAAGCGGCGGCAGGATATGGTTTTCGACGATTATTCGCGGTGGAGGGTTGCTGACAGGGACCTAATCAATAAGCTCCTGGTCGGCCAACTGCGCGGGGCGGGGAGGCAAGAGCGATGGGAGCGTTTTTGAGAGAGAATCTGGAAGTTACAATTGTCAACTTGTACGTGAATGAAATTGCAGAGGACGCCAACTGGGTGCACAAAGAAACCTTGTTATGTGGCTGTGCAGCAGCCGTCACTGCACGACCACATACTCTTCATGACGATTTGCGTCCGAGCCATCCTTGTCGAGCAGACTGAGCGAACCAGACAGTCCTCCAAGGCTGATATCCAACGATTCATTGAAGAATCAGAGCAAAAAATTATCTCCTTTGAATCGCAGATCAGGACACTTATCGAAATGCGCGACCACGAGCGCGCGCGTGCCGATGCGCTCAGACACATCATGTCGCCGATCCGCACCCTCCCGACAGAGTTGTTGGTCGAGATATTCTGGCTCTCGATTGATGACGAGACGTACATCGAGGACGCGCATCGAATATCGCAGATTTGTTCGCATTGGAGGGAGATTACCCATGGCAGCCCGCGACTATGGACCGGGCCTATTCGCGTAGATCTCAGCAACAGACTCCGTGACGGTCAAGAGCTCTATGCGGATGGATTAGAAGCGTGGCTGTCGCGCTCTGCACCCCTCCCCGTGCCCATTTTACTCAAACTGGACGGAGAAGATACCTGTCATCGTATTCTGGACAACGTTCTCAGTATTTCCCCCCGCATCCAGTCTCTGCACTGCGAGAATTTTTTCCCGCTCTCGATACTCAGTCGACTGGCGGAATGCAGGCTCGACAGCCTCGAGGAGCTCAACCTGGGTATGGCCGACAATTATCCCACCCCGCCCGCGTTCACCATGGTCCCCCCGCCTGCGAAAATTCAGCATAACCCTTTATTATAGTGAAACACAGCTTTCCGTTCCTTGGGGTCAACTCACTGATATCACCCTCGACTCTGACTCGCCCGATATTATCCTCAATATCCTCGCCCAGTGCACGTCTCTGAAGCAGATATCTATTTGCACTTCTGGCTGGCCTTCGACCACCCCAGCCAAATTTACACAGCGCTCCCTCGCACTCAGCCAGCTGCACACCTTGTCCCTCGATTTTGGGTTCCCTGAACATGTCATGCATCTTTTAGGCCCCTTGTCTGCTCCCGCTTTGGAGACATTACATCTGAATTTCTTGCAAATACAGGGTAGCATGCAGTCGCAACTACCGGTATCGTTGGCAGCGTTCTTAATGCGGTCGCCGGACATCACCCGCCTCGAAATACGATGCGGGCTGCAGGGTCTCACGTCGCACCAGCTCACCGCCACCCTTAAGCATACACCGCGCCTCACCCACCTAGGGTTGACATGCGCCTCCCTCAATGACCGTTTCGTTGATGCACTGTCATACAAAGTCGACGGTGTTGCACCCCTAGTTCCTCGCCTGCATAATTTGTTCCTCGAACGAATATACGAAGATGGGTTGGGTGATTTGGAGCGTATGTTTGTGTCGCGGTGGTGGGGGGATGCGGACCAGTCGCATTCGCACGCCGTTGCACGCTGGAGTCACGTAGAAGTGTGGGGTAAGTACAGCGAGCCCTTTATGGAGAGTATGCAAGCCCTGCAACAGAAGGGACTCCCGCTTGCACTGATTGTGTGATCAGAGACTTCAAGACATCCTCATTCACATCATAGCGATTTTGACCACTGTCTGTAACTAGTAATCCGTTTTCAACATACACGCACATTACCATTGCCTAATTCACGCTCCACAAAAATGTAGAATTATGGTGTCGGTGCAATCGCAGCTGGTGAAACACGTGGAGTATCTTTTTCCGCAACCAGGCCAGAGGGGATATTGATATATTTTGTGAATCGAGACAGAACATGTACCAACCGGTACGAATAATGGGTATCATGATCGCGAGCCCAATAATTACAGGCACTGAGTTACAATCCTACAACGTGCACCCTAGCAGGCGCCGTAACCTCCCACTCCAACGCAAGATTGATCTTGCCCTGCGCAGGCACAGCGCAAACCCAGTTCAACTTCCGGTCGCGTCCGAGCGTATCGATATCAACGGCAGATTCGTCTGTCCCATCCCATTGCGCTACGATCCCGTTCGCAACGTTCACTACCGGTGCCTGTGGCTGCGACTTCAGCATCACACTCGCGCGCTTGCTTGTCCCGGCACCACCCTCTGAAGGGAGCACGAGTGCCGGGTTGACCAGCCTGACTTCAATCTGCGAGTCCTGCGATGCAGGGATCTGGTCGACGATCTTGAGATGCTCGATGGAGACAGCCTTGGTGTTATGGACGGTGATGCGCTGGGAAAAGACGTGTGTCACGGTCTTGGTGTAGAATCCTGACTGGGAGCGCGTCTTGAGGACGGGGTGGTACGTGATCCGGATCGAGGGGTCCAGGCTGTGGGTGAATGTCAGCCTATCAAATCAATGACGCGAAGGACGCTACGCACCCAAGGGGACAGTCGAAACTTTCTTGGGGGCTCACGGCAGGGACATCTGAGCGCGAAATAAAGCTCCCGTCAACGTAGACGCTTGCGCTGCCAGCGAGTAGCGTGTATTCCGATGCATTAGTGATGCGCGCCTTCACATAAAATTGAACTTGACGTTCCACGGGAAAATAAACGGTCGTACATTTAAATGCGTCTTGGCGTCCATCTTTGGCACGGATACCCAGGACATGGCTGCCTTGAGGCTCAGTTGCACGATGGTAAAATTATGTGCGTCACCATCGCACGGGATGGTCACCAGCCCAGGGACGCGGAAGGTCGCGCTGACGTTCCCTTTCGAGGTCACGGAGGCATCCTCATACCTCATCTCAGGCAGTTGGTACTCATCCTCTCCTCCCAATAAGGCTGCGCTTGCGAGCGGAAGCGCGGGCATAGACGGAAGCGCAAATGAGCGCGATTTGCGCGCGGATTTGACCGCCCTCTGCATCTGCATCGGAGGCGGCGGCTGATAGACACTCAGATTCCATGGGGAAAGCGTAGGAACACCAAGCCCAAACGTCGGGGTGGATGTCTCGAGCTGCAGCGGAACGTCGTCCCAAGACTTGCAACCAAATTGTTGAGCAATTCTTTCAGGAGCGTGTAGATGATTGCATACCTCTCCGGTATTCTGTTTTATAGCGGCCTTGTAGATGAGTGTAACCGGATCTTCTTTCGTGTCCATGTCTACGCGAATATCATAAAACGCCGTCCAAGTCGCATTTGGTACGGCTAGATGCAGTTCAGCAATGGCTGTAGAAACAGAAACGAAACGCACCATATATCAACGCGATTTCGACAGCCCCTTCCGAATCCGCAAAGACCCCGATAGCCGCCTGCATACGCAGCTTGCTATTCTCATGCGGGACTGCGATCAATACGCGCTCATCCGAAATTTCTGCGTCGAGGCGTCGCAGCTCCTCGGTGAGCTCCGTCTTCTTGACGTCCAGGCGCCCACCCGTGGAGTCGTATTGCTCCAGGACCTTGTCGAGGTGCGACACTTCAAGGTGTTGTACCGTGAGGGAGCCCAGGTATTGTTCAAGGGACGTTAATGCCTTCTCACACCGCGCCAGTGCGTTCGCAGTCTTCTCACGTTGGCTCAGCAGCTCAGAGAGCTTAGGTGAGGACGTAGGGATATGTTCCCCTTTCGCCATGGATACAGTCACGTCGTGAATGGTCGCTGCGCCGCGCCCCTCGACTCTACACCAGCTATCAGACGCATTGCTCCTAGCTGAGAAAATATTAGCACGTACCGGAGCGATTCGGTCTCAAGAACATTAGGCAGGCCGGCGATGTGGACCTGGTTCTGGCCGGTCTTGACCTCGAACTTGAACAGGCGGGTGATTTCGGCGCGAGTCGAGTACAGGCTCACAGCAATGATCTTGCTGTCCGTGACAGAATTGAGCTCGATTTTCGAGGGCTCAAATGGAGGGGGCTCGGTGATGGTCATTTAGAAAGGGTCACTGGAAAGCGGTCCCGTTGACAGTGCTGTCTGGTGCTGTTGAATAAAGCAGTGATCGGTACAGCCTCCCACAGACCCATCGTTTGCAACTCTCTGAATGGGATTGCGTTTGCTACCGGCGGAGGTCAAGAACTCCTGGTGGTTGGTGGTTAAGAAGCGAGAGTGAATGCGGAACAGCCCTTCGGCCCGGGCTTCGGCCGTGCTACTCAACCTCAGCTTCACCATTCAAGCTCCAATTGAATTGTCGAACAATATATAAGACTCGTGGCCAACAGTACACCAGCAGCGAGCCTGTTTCCATTTCACCAACGATTTCTGGCACCGAGCGGCTCAAACCACCAAAGCCATTGGACGTTTGAACCTTCAAGCTTCAATGTGGATCACCCCAAGTAGTCCTAAGTCGGCCTAGTCGGCCTGGGCCTTCGGACCACTGTCAGCTGCGGTGACCGCGATCTTCTCCTTCGCCGATACGATTCGCTTTTGATTTTCCAGACGACCCAAACGAGCCCATCCGCCGATGAAGGTTAGGTTAGCGCAAATCAAGTTCGAATGGTCCCTTTCGATCTCTTCCCCCAGCCCCAGGAGGCCCCAATACCGGGCGACCGTGCAATCTCCATCGCCATTATTAGCATTATTAGCCAACTAGTCTAACAGCCTTGATGCCGCAGCGCCTTGTTCCATTCTTAGGCCAATAATCGTCTCAGGTCCGCCTTCATCCTCCATGACCACTCTGTCAATCGACGTTGCTGCCATATTCCGCGAAATTCGCCTCACCGTGACGGAGATCAAGAATGGGATTGCGGCTGCCAACGAGAAGAAAAAAGCGGCGCAGCTTCTCGTATATCGCACATTGTCTCTGCACCCGGCGCTTGATCAGATGCGTCCGCCTACCGGGATGCTCGCTGACGTCGACTGGTACACGGAACTTCGCTCTACGTTCACCGCTGGTATATTTCGCAGGCTAGGTATATGTTATTTAATTTGTTTTGGTTGGTGGATCGACTTATGTGGCATGCTTAGGCCAGAACGAGCATTTTAAGAAGATGGCGCTGCTCGGAGATATAGGCACGAGAGCCAGGATTATGCTACTCCTGCTTTGGATCATTGGGCACCGGTTGTCCGGAAGACGCAGTCGGAAAACTCCTTTCTACCGCCTTTGGGGGTGCCATCAGACAAGACGGGAATCATGGCTTGGAAGAAGAGGTGGCGCAATTGACATCGGTGAAAGATGTGCTCGTTAGTTTAAGAAAGATGATCAAAACGAAATTGCCTCTCCCACCTGGTACGCCATGGAACCTTCTTGTTCAAACTCTTGATTGACTGCATTCGTTGTAGACAGAAATCCTTTCCAGGGCCGCGATTACAGTGCAGAGGACGAAGATAAAGCTCTTCCGCGCTCAGAACTTTGGGGTTACGCTCTGCCAGAAAATCTAAGATATGAATACGACGTTCGGCTTAACCCCACTCTCCTGTTACACCATCTACCTGTCAAAACCATCATTCCCCAAACCAAACTCACCATTCTTGTGATCCAATGGGCATCCTGCAATTTCGGTTTGGGCAAAAAGGTCTATTCAGAAGAAGAGATCGATATGGAGGCTTTCTGGAACGCCGACCCCCCACCGCCAGACCACGATGATGACGAGGATCGCTTCTCAGTCTCCAGTTTCTCTTCTTTCTCCTCGGCGGGGAGCAAATTTGAAGCCTTTGAAGGTCTATCATGTCCCCACTACGAGGCGATGTGGGACGGGCCGACGGAAGATTGGGTCCACTCCCGCTTCTGTTCAGTATATGCAATGCACGGCTGGGCTCATCAGAGCTTCGTTCGTGTCCTGCTGTTCAATGTGTTCTGTCGCACGCAGACGCTTCCGACCACAGCCCAAATCTTGGATGCAGTCCACGTAGCTGACCGGCTGTGTGGACATCGTCTTCGGGACGTATGGCGATACGCAGAGCAATTCATTATTGCCCGCGCCTTACTGGACTGGAAGACGCGAAACGCCACCAATCCATGGAATCCTGTCTACTCGTCGTTGTCTCCCGAGGAGCGAAGTAAGATGGTCATTTTTGTTGATGCCTTGAGGTGGGATGAAGCTCAGCCCTGGAATGATACCGATCTCGTCCCGTTGTTGAGCAACGCACGAGAGTTCCTGATGAATCCCTTGCGAGTCTGCAAAGACGCGCCTGACATCCTTTCTTTGCCTGAAATTTCCTCTCGAGACACCCACAGCAGCCTCAACGTTCTCCCTGACCTCGATCCCAAAGCATGTGTCTGTGGTGAATGCGCGCTTATTCAATCACAGCTGCCCACCAGCCTCGAATCCTTTCGCTTCCAGTACTTTGTGATAACCTCCCGCCCAAACCACTGCGACGTGCTTGCTAAAACATGGGAGCCGATGATTGCAGCAGCGGAAGTATGGCTAAACGACCTCGTTTCGAGAATCGAGTGCAATTTCGCGTTGTTCCCCGATGTTGACCGTCGTATGGGTCCAGCCGTCCTTGAAATCGCCAATGCAATGGGCATCGCAGTTGGTTCACCGCTATCGGACCAGCAACTCCTTCGTTTATGTGTGGTGCTGTACATCATCACAGACGACTGTGCTTTTAGCCATCCCGAAACCTCCAGGTCCGTTCGGGTTGGGATACACTTTCTCACTGCCTTGGGCCAGCGATCGAGAGGATTACCGCGTGGAAGATGGTCCAAATTCTGACCGGGTCCTGCTCGTGCACAGTGCATGGATGTATGATATGGTGGGCACGGAAGGACTCACACTTCTGCACGAGCGGGAAGGGCTGAAGATCGTCTACAATATCAATACGATTATACGACCCAAGTGTTCCGCCATATGCATGCCGCATTTCAAAGGGGACTCTGTATCTCTCTTCCCCGCCCGGATTTCCTCCATGCCGACTGATCCTTCGACATCATCTGCCGTCGATGAAGAAATGGACATTACTCTTGTACTCAGCAGCTTTCAGACTGACGCGTTTCCACTTCTTTCGGTATGCTCCCCGACTGGATTCGATGCCCCACCGAGTGCCGTGGCCGCCCTCATACGCGTGAACTTCCTCGGGCGTGTCATCGAGACAGTCTGGAAGCCTGACGTTAAGCAGGGTGCGCCATGCGACCACACAGCTCTTTGGGGACAGGCAACGCGGTCCTCACCGACAGCTATCGAACTCATTCTCCGAGTACTCCCTCCTTCTGACGCCTCACTGAAGGCTCTTGCAACAGTGGACATAGAACGGGCTTTCGTGAGAGCGAAAAATAGCTCTGCTGGGAGCCAGCTTGTCAGGGAAATGTTGGACGAACTTTCAAGGCGGGTGGGGCCTCTAACGCAGGCGGGGTCTCCGCTGGAAAGGACGAGAGCGTGCATTGTTAGATGTGGAGCGAAGGATGGGCCAGTTGACGCGATTGTCGTGCTGGCAGCATCTTTGAAGAAGAATGTTTATGTTTTGGATCGACGGTAGGTCCAGTTCTCGAATTCTTTTTCTGTTGATTCGAATGTATTAGTGAATGCTGGGAGTGCGCTCTGATGCGCATGTCGGAACATGGTCGGACTGTTGGAATATCTGTTGATACTAAACATTGAGTCAATCATTGTGGAGGTAATTGACAATTGTACTGTGGACGTTATTATACAGACATATATTGCGCCATGCTAAACGAATGAGCAAACTAGCTCAAAATTAGTGGTCTAAACCTACCCTTTTTTTGATTTGTTCCCTAATCGTTCTTCTAGTTTATTGAATTCGTTCACAGCAATCTCTTCCTCCTGATCCAGAACCTGCCAAAATAGTCGGAAACATGAAACTCATTCGCATTTCCTGCTCACCTGCAGGACGCCTTTCACTTCTGGGATGTAGTGCATAAGCATCCTCTCGATCCCACTCTTCAGCGTCACAGTGCTAGAATCGCAGCCTCTGCAGCTGCCCTTTAGCTTCACCTTCACCAACGCATCACCGCCCTCGTCAAATCCTCGATATTCTATGTCACCGCCGTCTTCCATGATTGCAGGCCGTACTCGTGTCTCAAGCAGCTCTTTAATCATCGCAACGGTTTCCGAGTCTGTATCGAGAATTTTAGTATCTTGAGGGCCAGCATTTTCCTTGTCCTCTTGGCTGCGAAACAGGGCTTGACCGGAGGAAAAGAATTCCATGAGGATGGAATAAATCTCGGGTTTGATGATCGCCCATGGGTTCTCCGAATCCTTCGAGACGGTAACGAAATCAGGGCCGTAAAATACAGCCTTGACGCCCTCGACTCCCATAAGCCGGATTGCCAGAGGGGAGCTCAAGGATGAGCGTGTGTCCAGGAATTCGGCGGTCCCGTCGCCCATGACGTCGACTCCGGGTATGAATTTCAGCGAATCATCATTCGGCGTCGACTCGGTTTGTATGAACATGGATCGACCTGGACGGTTTTAGAGAGCCTCGGACCACACTTGTATCTGCTCACTGAGCGACGGTGCCGGCTTGCTAGAGGATGCATGCGGCCTTGGAGGTAGGACGGTCGAAGCGGTCGCAAAAGTTGGGCCCCGCTTCAAGATTGCTGAACGCGGCAGAGAAGAGGATATTGTCCTGTGATGAAGCAGGGTCTGCCGTGCTGCCTTGGGTTTGAAAGCAGTTCTAAGGAAAGTTGAGGACATGGTCCGAAGCAAGTGTGAAATGCTTTGTCAGTTCAGTGACACGCTTCGGCTTTTTTCGGCCGCCTTTCCGTCTCTTCATGTCCGCTACACAAGTTTCTGAAACGGCTATTCCGTATCTGGTGGCCACGACGATCGTCCTATGGTTAACGTGGAAAATATGGTCCTTCCTCAAGCCAAGGAACGTTCGCCTCCGCTCTGTTGCAATCGTTGTATTGGGCGACATTGGACGCAGTCCACGAATGATGTACCACGCTGAAAGCTTTCTGGAAAATAGCTTTTCCACTCATATAATAGGCTACGCGGGTACGAAGGTAGCAGAGCTATTAACGGCACTGAACCCCCTCCAGGTTCTTCACTGATTCCCTCGTTAATGAGGGCGAAGGTACACAACCTTCCTGAACCCTCACAGTGGCTGCGCCCGTTTCCGTTCATCATCTCTGGGCCAATAAAAGTCTTACTCCAAATTTTTCACATATTTATTGAACTATTCACAATCCCCAACCCTCCTGAATTCATTCTGGTTCAAGTTTGTGTTCACTTTACTTGACCGCCAGAACGCCTATGACGGAACCTCATAGAACCCACCAAGCATTCCGACTCTGGCGATTGTTTGGATTGTTGGGCGTCTTCGCGGAAGCAAAGTGATAATTGACTGGCACAATCTTGGATATAGCATCCTTGCCATGAGGTTCCCCAAGCAGGGAACACGGCATCCGTTGGTCAGACTCGCAAAGTGGTGGGGACTATTATGTGGTTCTTTTTGCTACATTCCCACTTGTTCTCAGGTTTGAAATGACCTTCGGTCGGTCGGCGTATGCACATTTATTCGTGACCAAGGCCATGCAAGATTTCCTAGTCAAGGAATGGGATCTGCAGTGCGTTCATAACTAGATACATTCAATTGTGGGACTGAATTTCTCCAGAGGTCTGAAGGTTGTGTTGCATGATAGACCACCTCGGCGGTTTCACCGATCGACGCCGCAGGAAATACATGATGTACGCTGCGTTTATATTGGTTGAACGATCTCTGAGTGAAATTCAACAGCTTTTTACCGTCAAAAAACCACAGAAAGATCTAACCTTAGAGCCCTCTTTGGCTGGTTTCCTCCCGACCTATGATTCCCCTACTCCAGTCCTTTTACAACCATGAATGCTGATAGCGCAACAAAGCGCCAGACTTCGCTTTCGCCCACTCATATGATAGATCCAATTCATTCCAAGATAGAAGGCCCCTTCCTGCGTGGCGATCGACCCGCCCTGCTGGTCTCGAGCACGTCTTGGACTCAGGACGAAGACTTCAGCATTCTTCTCTCTGCCCTCCAGAAATATAATGCGCAAGCAGATGTTAACGGCAAGAAATTGCCAAAACTCCTTGTAATTGTGACCGGGAAAGGGCCCCTACGGAATAAGTACATGACGGAGGTAGCCGAATTACAGAAAAAATGGGACTGGGTGCGGTGTATTAGTATATGGCTGGAAGTGGAAGATTATCCCACGCTTTTGGGTATGCGCATCTTCTCTTCCACTCGCTCTGCGTGCTGAAGTTTTCGACAGGTGCAGCGGATTTGGGCATCAGTTTGCATGCTAGCTCCTCAAACCTGGACCTGCCAATGAAGGTTGTCGACATGTTTGGCTGCGCATTACCCGTCTGTGCTCTCGATTTCAGCTGGTTCGTCCGTTTGCCTCCATGAAGCGGTTACCCGTTGATCATGGAATCTAGTTTGCATGAACTGGTTAAACATGAGAAGAATGGGCTGGTATTCGAAAACGCGGCTCAGTTGGCGCAACAAATTGAGGCGGGTGCCTTATTCTATCGCAAAATTGTTTCACTTACATTTTCGAAGACGCTTCTGACTGGTTTCCCAAATTGTCCCCGTTTAACGAAATTACGGTCCAATCTATTGCCTATATCAGATAGAACTACCTCACCACCTACGCACGAAATTTCTGACGATGTTTGGGAAAGTTGGGACGAAAATTGGGCGCGACATGTGCGACCGCTCATCCTGCAAGACTTTCGCCGGGATGAGATTTAAAATACATTAGTGTACTCTATATTTATGGAATAGGGTGGACCGTTTTACAGCATCTAAAATACACGAAAATCTATGTGGAGCCTGTTGAGCTAGAGATCGTTATGGTCTCTAGCCGGCCCCGCCCCTTGCATTCCTTCTGTAGTAGTTCGTTGATAACCCGGAACTGGCCAGGATCGATGAGCATAACCTGAAAGGTGTTCAACGATGTCGTTTGGCGTCCGAGGTCCAAAACTTACAACTTCCCACTCACTCTGCCCCATGTCCTCTTCCTCAACAGTTTGCGCACCCTCTTTAACCTTGTCTTTCAAACGCTTGCCGTCGGCAGTAGGCATTGTGACTCGGACACGCATCCGAGACCGTTGTATCGGCAGAGTAGAGTCCGACTGCAATTGCTTGATGCATGCAGAAACCTACGAGAAATTATTCTTCGCACCGCAAAGAACAACAGAAAAGACAAACCTGGCTTTTCGCAGTCTTATCCTGCTTCACACTGAACCCCGCTTCAGCCATGGCCTTTTCTATCATGCCAACAGCGTAAGGCCGCCCAGTCGCGGGATCTTCGCATTTCTCGGCCACAAGAGTCGCGATCTCTTTCCGCAGAGCTGTCAGGTCGTGGTCGCGTTCCTTCTCTCCGACCTGGACCTCCCCTTTCTGGAGGATCTGGAGCGAATACGCTCAGCTGACGCGCACATGGTTCCATTGAAATTGCGAGCACCTCTTTCACGATATCTGCTATATCGGTCTTGCCGAATGCTTTCTGCAAGTCGTTCGTTTTCGAGAGTTCCCCTTTGGAAACGTTCGTGAAGACATTGCTGATCTGGAGCACGTCGTCTAGATTTGTCTCCCTGGAATATTATCTCAGCCTCGAAATATCGACGCGTGAAGCATCAACTTACACCCCCGTTCTCCATTCCTGGACTTTGTTCTTATAGCATGCGATCTAATGTGCACGGACATTGAGAAGATTTTTCTCGTAGATGGAAACCGGTAACTACCTCGAACCGTTTTCCGCCCTTCTTGAGGCGTACGATCGAGACGTTTGTTAACCTACACGGCCGTTAGATGAATTTTGCGTGGTTTGGGGAGTAATAATACTTGATTTGATTTGAGGGTTGGTTTATCTTGGACATCCTAGAGTATAGAGAGCACAAAGTAAGAGACTCAAAAGAAAGACGCGGTTCCGACTGAGATGATTAAGGATTGATTCAAAAAGCCAAGAACGGAGGCGAGGAGGCTGTGCAGCTGCCGATCAGTGCTTGCCGAGCTTTGCAACGACCCTCAGCGCTGACGCTTCACGCAGCACTTATAACGCGCGCTCTTTTGCTTTGAAGCACTTTTCTCTACCTTGAAATACCTCAGTAGTCGCCCACTTCATCATGATTAAAGGAATCGGCAAGACTATCAAGCGGTATTCTGGTCCACAAACACCTTGTAACTAGCTCTGAATGTAGTGCATTGCAGGACACCGCACAATCTGGGCAGCAAGGTCGGGCTGTCCAAGAGTGAGGACTCTACTCTGCGATGCCGTTCTCTTGTATCTGACTCGTTCTTCAACCCTCGTAGAATCCACCGACCCCGAGTTCGATGACTATCAACGACATTTCGTGACCATGGAAAAGGCCGCAGAGACGCTCTTGAAGGACACCAAGTCATTCACGGATGCCATCAATTGTACGCCTACTCGCATTGTCTGACTTTCGTTCACGATAATCCGCACTAGCTCTCTTCACCTCTGGCGCCGGGTTCGCAACTCACTTTTCCACCCTCTTCCACCCAATTGCGGGCGAATACGATCTCATTGGGAAAAATCCCGATTCCGCGCAAACTATTCGTAGTGTGACCAAGTATGAGACTGCGATGGAGGAACTACGCACGGCAATTAGCCCAGAACTGGATCTCATTGAAAGTAGAGTTGTCGGGCCCATAAAGGAACTGCAGCAGGTCATGAAGTTGATCAGGAAAAGCATAACAAAGCGGGATCACAAGGTGCGCCGATTTAAAAGCTTTAACCTCGAACACCATCTATATCTTGAGCTAGCTTACCGATTACGATCGGTTCAACAATTCATTGACCAAGCTGCGAGACAAGAAAGAAAAGTCCTTGAGCGACGAGAAGAATTTGTTCAAGGTCCGTTGATGTTACATCCATGACGCGATGGAGGACTAATGAGGATATTCTTAGCTCGAACAAGATTTCGAACTTGCGACCAACGAATACGACTTTCTTAACAACGCCTTGAAGACTGATCTCCCGCGCTTCATGACACTTTCCACCCAATTTATCGACCCCCCTCTTCTCGTCCTTTTACTACATGCAGTGCGTTCATTTGCTTTCCGTCACCCGCGCAGCCGCTCAACTGTCCCCAAATTCAGATTAAACATATTCTATTTGATTCTCGAAAAAATGAATGGCTTTGCCGAAGATGCCAAATATGACGTTACCAATACGCCTGGCTCACAGATTACCAGCGATTATGAGGGAAAGCGCACAGACGCTTGGAGCAGAATTGAGGATCTGAATATCACCAAAAGAATAATCTCAACTTGTACGTTCTGTTTTTTTTTTTTGCGCAAGAATTACTTGATATAATAACTGGCGCACCTTAGCTAAAATGGTTCAGGCGAATCGCAGTGCAAGTGGCGGCAGCACTCTGGGCCGCTCTGCCACAACTGCGTCCAGCAGTAGTGCCGGCTCCCTCCCCCCTCCCCGAGCGCCTGCACCAGCGCGTGTGCCCTCGAATTCCAACCTCAAAAAGGTACCACCGCCTGTTCCAGGTTCGAGCGCAGCTGCGCCGCCGCCGCCATACTCGCCCGCCGCCGCGTCTGCTGCTGCAGCGACGAAGAGAGCTCCGCCCCCTCCCCCTCCGTTGAAGCCCAAGCCAAAAGTTGCACCGAAGGTCCAATACGTGGTTGCTCTGTACGATTTCGCCGCACAGGTAGATGTTTTGGTTGCTTCTTCCCATGAGCCGCTCCTGAGTTACGCATAGGCCGATGGAGACCTATCATTCAGCACCGGGGATCGGATAGAAGTTGTTGAGCGAGGGGCGAGTGCTGAAGACTGGTGGACAGGTCGGCTGAATGGTCAGCAAGGAGTATTTCCGGGTATGCGCCCTTTTTACTTTAGCTGAATATAGTTTGACACTACACCACAGGAAACTATGTCCAAGAGAGCTAGGCTGTCATCGACGATATATATTTAACCACACGACTTTGGACAAGCTATGTCTTCGAACTGTATTTCTCATGGAGGATGTGTACTTGTGCGTAGCCAGTTATACATAGGTTAGTTAACCATCTTGTGGCTTTTGAGAGGGTGTGCTCGGATTGGTGGATTGTGTGTCGGTATGTGTTTCTCCCCCGACAATGCCTGGGCTGCGGTGATGGACTCCACGAACCGAGCGTTAAGCAAATTATAGCTGCGGTTTCGAACTCCATAGAGGCGCGCGCAATTTCTTAACGGAATCTCGTTCGTTGTGCCTGTCACCCGGGGCCGACGTGCGGAGAGGACGGGTCTCAGTTGCGAGCCACTGCACTGCAAAATAGCTGTATCTACAGCTTTACCGACCACCTCCGCGTCTAAATTTCTACGGCGTCTAAATGGCAACAAGCGCCCTATACTAATAACACTGACGTCGTCGGGTACCGTGTGCGCAGCATCGCCTCCGCAACAGCAGTTCGACACCGACCTTAACGCTTACCGCAGCTCCACGCTTGGCAAGCGCAGCTGTACATACAATAATATATCAAATTAAGGTTTGAACGGGACCAGGACCTTCGATACCATACCGCCCTCGCGCGTTCATCGAGCCCTCCTCCTTCATGCTCCTGAGCACGTAACAGCTTCGAAATTAACAACGCATGGGATGATTCTGAGCTCGAAGAATAGCGCGAGGCAAGCCTTGGTCTCAGTCAGGGAAATCGTTCCTTAAGATTGGATTTACGGAAAATCCGGGGAGATGCGATTCCGTAACTGTCGGAACATCACCACTCCCAATCAAGCAGTGTTCCTGATAGATTCGGCGTCTAACGCGCCCTCACACCGCCATGGCCACCGCAAATGGAAATCTCGAGTCAGTGCAAGTCATTGCCCCTAATCCGCGCGCCTAAGTATGACTGTGGACGCATGTGAAGCGACCTAATTGAATTGTCTATAAGTACATCGCTGTGCGCCGTTGATACCCCAGCACCAAGCCCTCCCATCTACACCCCAAGGACACTTCAGCAACCTTCTGCCACAATGCCAGGAAAGCACGTCCGTTTCTCCGACGACGACGTCGTCTACCCTACACCTTCCCTCTCCGCAACTTCGTCGCTGCCCTCGTCGTATGGGAGCGACGTTGGGCCGATGACCCCTCCGAACGGGCCGAACCTATACATGCCCCTGAACATGGGTGTACCGGCCGCCATCCATCCTGTGCTTGAATTCGCCAAGGGAGCAATCCCACCCCTATTATTCGACGTTACTCTCCCCGCCGAGAATGTTAAACCATCCATGACCAACATTCCGCCCCAAGTACTGGGGACCCCCGCGACGAACCAGCAGCTTTCTACCCTTATCCTGGTACATCCTAGGCTAGGCCGCTGGCAGATAACCGTCCAGCCGGCCAAGGGCAAAGTTGTGTTGGTGCAGGACGTCCTCAACGCAATATACACGTCGCTCCGGCAGCAGGCTTCCGGGACCGACTTCGAGTCGCTCCCACCAGCTGCACAGGTTGAAGTGACAGCGGCGTTTACGCGTCGTTGGACGCGTATGCCAACCCCCCAAACACAAAAGATTGAAAAGTCGAAGGGGTTGAAGAGAGTGGATTTTTTGGGCAGCACAGTAACATTCGCTGGGCTCTTGAAGTCCCAGTTCGGGCCCAACTGCTGGGAGCTCATGATGTCATGAGGATAGCGTGCAGGCGCGCCATTCGACGAGTTATACCCGGCTATCCACATACCCCAACCCCCATCCCAACTCACCCTCTGTATCGGTAATATCCAAACCCCACCTCCAAACCTTGTCTTATCAGTATGTAAATGTATCACTAAAGTCTATTCGACGAACTGTCACTTCGTAATGAATCTTTCTGAATCCCGCGATGATCATGAGAAGATAATTGAATTGTTTGGAATCCCGCGATGCGATGAGAAGAGAGTTCTGAATTTGTCGAGTGCACAGCATTCTGTCAATCAACGATCACGCTACAATGCACGGGCTGTCATTGGTCCATCGAAATTCCAATGCTGTAGCCAAGCACAGCCATACAAGTCACATAAGCAACTCGACTCTGTCTGGATCCGCCGGAGGCAAAAGCCTAGTCCCGTTCCATTTCTCTTTCACTCCACCATGTCCACCGTTCGTTTTGCTCGTCTGCAGCATGCGTCCCGTTTCTCGTCTCTCCCCTTCCTATACCCATGCGTGGCCACGTCGATGGGCCCAGCAAGGCGTGCCATGATGTCAGCATACCGTCCTCGGGAGAGCGAACGGACCCCACCCGTACCAGAGGCACCCCCGCTAGTTATCCCATCCGCAACGGAGCTCTCTCCCGATGCAGCAGCACCTCAGACTGTGGCACGGCCTCCCCCGCTTCCCAAAGCCGAAAAGCCCCGACCGGTGCTTCGAGCCACGAAAGCTGCATTAACAATCGTTCGTCCTTTTTTCACTCGAATTTCGCACTCGTGTTCATCAGAGCGAATTATATTCAGACGTCCGAAGCTGTTGTACGACTGCGGGCGCTCATGAATGGCCCAACACCGCAGCTAATACGCATTGGTGTCCGCAACAAGGGTTGTGCCGGCCTATCATACCACCTCGAATACGTGGAGAAGCCTGGGAAATTCGACGAGGTTGTGGAGCAAGATGGCGTACGTGTCCTCATAGACAGCAAAGCGTTATTCTCGATAATAGGGAGCGAGATGGGCTGGGCAGAAGATCCGCTCAGGTTGGGCCCCAAATCACCTTTTTGATGTTCTTTTCGGCTCACATATTTTTTGAAGCTCCAAATTTGTGTTCAAGAATCCTAATATCAAGGATGCGTGTGGATGCGGCGAGTCATTCACTGTAGGGTCATGATAATTGTATCATTGCGAGCAAGACGAATTATTACATTATAACCTTTGTATCTATACTTTTTAGACAATCGAAACCTCACGTCTATTACTGGTCCGTTTTCTGCGACTTCTTCTGGTGGGCTGGATGGGGAATGAATGGTGAGGATAAGAAGGAATAGAACGGATGTATGCATACCTTCGTTGCCCAGATATTATTGGAGCGAGTCTCTATCGCCATGACCGTATTGTCTGTACTTTCTTTTGCGAAGTCCCAGATATCCTCGCGGCGAGCCGAAGTCCGGGGTAAAATTGTGAGCCTCGGGTCATCGACTAAGAGCTTCGTGTTTTGTGTATTGCAGTCGTCCGGGCGGGAGAACATTATAAACACGACCAGAACTTGGAGGTTGCGGCACTCTGTCAGGATCTTTTTCAGAACGGGTACATTGGTGGACCGTATCTGGTTTTTATAATTTTGGAGGGCGAGATGTGTCAACGCGGGGAGGTCGGAGAAGGGGATATCCAGCCAGCGCTGCGGGGCGTCAAGGACGTGGAGATGTGTGAGCTGCGCAAAGGCCGGGTGGCTGAAATAAGCGCCCTCGGCCAGACCGTCGATAATGTCGAGGCTGATACACAGTCTTGTCAGCCGCAGCTGGGATAAAACCGAAAACGGCGTTCGCCCATGCGAGAGGTCGATGAGATGCACGACCGAGGTGCATATCGACAGAACACGAGGGACTGCGGGGTCGTTTGGGAGCACATAGGGGTCGATCTGAATTTCTTTAATCCATTGCGCATAGTGCGTTGGTTGTACATCGAGGGTCCGCAAAAACAGAGGAAAGCTCCAGCTCGACTGGCACACTACCACAGAGCGATAAAGAATTGGTTCGACCCTGCGCAGACGTCCGCAGTTAGTTCGCATTACCAGCTGCGTGTTGAACTTCGTGCTCACCAGGAGCGGCATCGGTGGGCGACAAGGATGATTCGAAACGCCGTCCGAGAGTCTTCATGAGCTGCCAATTCGAAAACTTTGCGCTCGAGGTCTGGAGGAAGCCTCGGTTCGATGGACATGGTTTTGAGGACAAGATGCAATAGAATATCATATTCGGCTGCTTGTATCAGCGGAACCAAAATTTGAGTCAGGGGAGCCGGACCCGCGCAAAATTTAGGCGGCTCGCGGTTGACATCAAGCAGGTTAACGCTCTAAGATGTGCTGCTGATTGCGCGGTAGACTGGTATGTCAAACGGTTCGTGAAAAAACCAATGCTAAAAAAAATGGGTGTCCAGCTTTGTGTTGCCAAGTTCTTGTTGGACATCCTTTCTGAACACTAATATATCTATACAGACGCTGTCCAGATTTTTTGGGCCCACCAGGTCGCCGAAGAATTCTGCAGAGAATGGCGAATTCATGCGGCGCATTTCGCAAAACCAGGATTTAGGTTGCACCGTCTGTGAGTCCAGGTAGTGAATCCATAGACGGCGGAAACCATTAGCAGTTTAGGTTAAGACCAGCGGTTATCAGGATAATCATCCTGGTCACAGATAGATTTAGAATCTGTCTGGGAAGAATCCATCCACAAAAGCACGCGCAGTCCTTCTCATGTCCGACCGCCTGTCGCCGCGAGACTTCAGAAAACCAGTTAAGAACTGTTCACAGCAGCGCTTTGAAAGGTGAATTCAGGTGAATTCGAAAAGCGTCGGATAATTGTGCTAAAGCCTATCGCGGGAAGATTTGGTAGTGCGGAAGCGTAGTCTCTGCCAATGGTTGTTTCGTGGTGGCTTTGGACTATCTGCGAGTCAACAGGAAGTTGGGTGATATGAATGGAGTATTGGTTGACCCAGAGTTCACTTGAAAGTTGGAGGTTGAGTTCAAGTTGAGCGTTGGTTCTTGCCACGATCACGTGATTTATAATTTCGGGTTCCGGAGGCGCGTTGGAGTCGCTCGAACCGAGTTGCGACCACCTTTAAATTGCATAATTTTGTTCTCCCAGAGCAAGCAATAGCAATAATCATAAGGTGGTTTTATAATACATATGAGCAATAGTAATGACCAGTGATCAGTACCGTCCGTCGTTCTCCGCCTCCCGTTCTACCATGCGAGCAATAGTAATAATTACAAAGGTGGAATCATCTGGTTTTATAGTACCGTCCACCGTTCTCCGCCTCCCGTTCCACCATTCTCCTCTTCTTCTGCTGCATCTCGGCCGCTTTTTCATTGATGAGCTGCGCCTGTTGAGTACTCGGAAATCCGATGTCCCAGTAGCTGGGGGGTGTACTCGCTTGTGCCCAATCGTGGCGGTGGCGGGAGATGGCCTGCTTATGCGACTGGATGGCGTCCTCCCTTCCGCCATGTCGACAGGGTTTCCTGTGACCTGACGATTTTCGAGGACTGCGCCACAACGGTGGCTGTAGGCGGTTAGGCATGGGTCCAATAGCCTCGTAGTACTGTACGGGCGGAGTGAGTGGGAAAACGAGAACGCATATGAAGTAGGACGCCTTACATCGCGACAGCACTCGCAGTCTCCGCCATCCATCCTCCTCCTGTCTTCTTTCCTCCTGACAACTGCGTCGTACTGGAAGTCCACTCCTCCGTTCCGCGCTGGATCAATGGCATAGGACGCGTTGATCGTCTCGTTCCCACTAAAATCAACTATTATCTCTCAGACGACAAGGCCGAGAGAGAAACGAACGCTGCTGCAGCCTTCCCGTACCGCCCCCTCCCCTTGTACGCAGAATAATCCGTAAGCTGCTTGCTCGCGCTTGTGTTGGCTGGGGTAGACACCGGCGCATCTTCTCTCGTCATTCGATTCTCTCTGCCCCGATTTTTCACAGGGCTACTTCTGGTCTCTGAGGTATGCCCTCCATTCGTAGTGACAGCCAACGGAGGACGGACTGGACTGCTGAACCGCCGAATTTTACGTGGTCTTTCGTGGTCGGCGTCTTCGTTCTCCGGACGCATACGCGTTCTGGCTGTGGAAGTGAACTGGTTGCTGACCCGTCGCTCGTTGGGATTGTCCACACCGAAGCGGGGCAACGTCGATCGAGTCGGCAATGTCGAGCGAGGTGGGAGGGTCGTCGAGCCCGCAGGCCGTTGGTCAATAACTGATACGGAAGTCAGATGCAATATAGATACAGTAGAGAAGGAGGTACCGATAACATCCTTTTCGGGCGCAGGGTGGTCCAAGGTGAGGGAAACTAGAGCGGACACTAATGAGTGAGCGCCAAAGTGTCTACCGGACACCATGTAGCTTGCCTTGTGAATCATTGTCAGTCTCTGATAAATCTATGACATCCTTCGATTGCATTAGAGGGGAAGGCGCAATAGCAGGCGAGCTGCTGGAAATACATGAAGACGATGAGAGAAAGGGAGGGTAAAGAACCCACGATTGGTGTGTAGCCGTTTGTTTCGAAAGCGCGCTAGTAGAAGAAACTACAGGCGTTCCATCAGCATTCGCTGCTGGATTAGTGCTAGCTGAGGAACTTGGAACGGCCGGCGAGATTTTGGTCTGAATTGGCGTTGCTGGTTCAGCCGTTTCCGTTACTAGAAACTCAAAGACTGTGGGGCTGGTATGGACTCACGGCGACTGTCATCGTCATCGTCATCCAAACCAACTTCCTTCAACTTCTCTAGTCGCCTCAGACAACGACCATGTCCTTCGCGGATCTTCTCCGCTGCCTTGAGCTTCTTTTTCTTCTCTCATTGAACTGCCTCTCTTCGTTCTGCATCCATTGCTTGAAGGCCCGCCACTTCACCATGTGTTCCTTGATTTCTGCGTCGGCGCGAGCAGCCCTCTCCGTGACTGCATTATAACGCGATTGAAGCTCAACAAGTTCTTTGGCAAGTGTCTCGGCAGATGGGCCCCCAACTTTAGCGCTGTTCGAAGGGTCAGACAGAAGCTGTGGGTGGCATGAAGACCGTACGTTTGTTCAGCGAGAGCTACTTTGAGCAGATCTCTCTCGTCCGTGACATCAATGAGGTCGTGCTTTATGGACTGCTTCTCCCGCTTCTCCATCGCAAGCTCGGCCCTGAGCTCGTCGACACGTTTCGCGAGGTCCCTGTATTTGACTGGTTCGTCCGCCAGTTCAATAAATGTTTGAACATCAGTGAGAAAGTGGAATCCAAGAAGTTGGGCAATTCTATCCCCATAGTTGACCAATGCAAAGTGCTCGTCGTCTTTTTGGTCGTATGCATATTTTAGGCGTGCGTATTTGGCGTCGAGGGCAGCTATCTCGTTCGAGTGCTTCTCTTCGATGGCTTTGTCACGTATCCTAAGTTCTGCGCCAGAATAAGCGTGTCCGGAAGGCATAGATGAGCTTGAACGCGTCCAATGCGTTTGTGTACAAGATCGACGACGCGGTCAAGTGACTGTTTGTGACTGCTTGGAACCCAAGGCAAACAAATAACCCGCAACAGCCTTCCGACTTGGCCTCAATGGTCGACATTACGATTCGGAAAAGGCCAAGGACCGAGGCGGTCATCACCCAACGCAAATTCTTCAAAAAGACTGCTCGAGGCAAGGTCATCAAGGTTCTGCGCGAACGATACCTGCGCGACGATGTTGGATGCGGGATTCAAAATTGTTCTGCCTGCGAAAACCCTGCCACGGACAGCCTTCCTTTCTCCGGTGATACTCACCATAAATCATTCCCTGAGGGGCATTTTGTGCTACCAGATACGAATGTATTCCTGTCGCAAATGGACCTCATGGAATCTGCACTCTTTAAGCCTCCTATTATCCTGCTCCAGACGGTCATGGAAGAAGTACGACACCGCTCCATTCCGCTTTACAACCGTCTCAAAGCACTGGTCCGGATGGATGACAAACGAGTATGGGTGTTTTATAACGAGTACCGGTCGTAAGTCTCTCACAAACGGTTACATCGCTCAGTATTTCATCATATCTTCAGAGAAACCGCTATAATACGCGAAGATAACGAGTCGCCAAACGATCGTAATGATCGCGGGATACGCAGAGCAGCCGAATGGTATAACACACACATCGGGCTCAGTCGTCCTGTCATTCGAGGCCAAGCAAAACCGAAGATTCCTACAGTTGTGCTGTTGACGGAAGATGCCGCCAACCGGAAGAAAGCAGAAGAGAGCGGCATCGCGGCTTCATCTAGTTAGCCAACGCTTTTGAGACATTCTCTCTTGTTGACATGGTTTCGTAGTTCGCAAATACATTTCGTCCCTCCCTGAATCTATAGCTGCGCAATTGTTGGACTTGTTGTCCGCCGCAGATGACAATGAAATTGAACCCACGAGAGCTGCTAGCGGAAGGCAGGCAATGTATCCCGAGGCAAGTGCACTGGCCAGGATATTATTCTGTCCCTCTTACCTCACATGCAGTACTTATCAGAATCCGTTCTGCAAGCCGGTCTTTCAACTGGAAAACTCCACAAAGGACATTTCAATGCCAGCACTTATAACTATCTTCAAGGCTCCGTATCTGTCCCCGGATATCCCAAACCAGTTTTGCTTATCGGACGTGAAAACCTGAACCGAGCAGTACATGGTGATATGGTTGTAATCGATATTCTGGATGAGGCCAAATGGGGAGTAGAGGGCGATGAGGTCGTTGATCAAGAAGGTCCGCTGCGTTTTCCGAACATGTTTGTGGATATTGAACTCTTTCGCCAGCCACCCTCAAAAATGACGATGCTGATTCGGATGAAGACGAGGAGAACGATGATGTTATACGGCAGGAGGCGAAGGCTGTTCGAACCTCTGAGGCCATGGCGCAACAAAAAGAAAAGCAACCGACGGGTCGTGTCGTTGGCATCATCAAACGAAATTGGCGACCAATCGTATGCCATGTCGATGCAACTGCTCTTCCATCGGCGGGTCCAGCCTCATCCACGAGCGCAAGCACCCTATCGACGCAGACCCTCCTGGCTCATCCGACGTCCACTCTCTTACCTCGCATCCGCATCCGCACACGACAAGGGCCTGCCCTCGTCAACAAGAAAATTCTGGTCGCAATAGATGCATGGTCTTCGACATCTAGATATCCGGACGGCCATTTCGTGCGCGTCTTGGGTGATGTCGGTGGCGAAGACGCCGAGAGGGAGGGACTGATGCTTGAATTTGGTATCAGTTATGGAGCGTTCGGCAGTGCTATATTAGGTTGTTTACCGCCGGAGGGTGACTCCTGGGTCGTCCCGCCGAAGAGCGACGACAATGTAGCATGGAAGGGAAGAGAGGATTTAAGGGATTTGACCATCTGCAGTATCGATCCGCCAAGTACGCTCCAATTTCGTGTTTTTATTCTGTGCCGACTGTGAGATGCAGATTGCCAAGACATTGACGATGCTTTGCATGCGCGCCCGCTTCCCAACGGAAACATCGAGGCAGGAGTTCGTAAGTCTGGCATATCTCCCGGTTCTAACTAATCTTACTCCTACGTTTCTCAGATATTGCAGACGTGTCTAATTTTGTTCACGCTGATACGCCGATGGACACTGAAGCCGCCGCGCGAGGAACAACGGTATATCTTGTTGACAAGCGTATCGATATGCTTCCCGCTCTCCTTGGCACGAATTTATGTTCTCTGAGACCCAACGTGGAGCGGTTGGCGTTTTCAGTGATTTGGGTATGTTTTTTTTTTTTTCATCAGTTCCCGAATCTTATCGTGCCATGTAGGAATTGACGTCGGAAGCCGAGATCGTCAACGTTCGGTTCACAAAGTCGGTCATCAAGTCGAAATCTGCGTTCACGTACGAAGAGGCGCAGCTGAGAAAAAGACGATCCGTATGCAATTGCCCTCCTTGTCTTATGTCGCTAACCCACCTGCTCTTCAGGAGCCGCCAAGATGAGCTGACGACCGCCATCCGACTTCTTAATACACTCGCACGAAAGTTGAAGGCTGGCCGAATGGCGGCGGGGGCCCTCAACCTTGCATCTCCAGAGGTCAAAATCCACCTCGACAGTGCCGAGTCCAGCGACCCGATCGATGTCGAACAAAAGGAAATGAGAGAGACAAACTCTTTGGTCGAGGAATTCATGCTTCTCGCCAATATCAGTGTTGCACGCAAGATTTGGGAAGCCTTCCCTGCGACCGCTGTCCTTCGTCGACATTTACCGCCCCCAAGGACCAACTTTGACAAGCTGAAGGATATCTTGCAGAAGAGAAAGGGCATGACCCTCGATGTATCGAGTTCGGGTGCATTGGCAGACAGTTTGGACAAGTGCATCGACTCAAACGAGCCGGCATTCAATACCCTTGTGCGGATAATGGCCACGCGGTGTATGCTTTCCGCAGAATATTTTTGTTCGGGCAGCGTAGGCCGCGATACATTCGGTCATTATGGGCTTGCCAGTCCCATTTACACGCATTTCACGAGTCCTATCAGACGGTACGCCGGTGAGTTGTCCGTTTGTCAATGAAGCACCCACGCTGACCTTGCGATTAGATGTCTTGGCCCATCGTCAGCTTTCTGCGGCGATCGGCTATTCGTCTCTGCATGCTTCCTTGCACTCTAAACCTCATGTCGAGCGTATCCTAGAGGTCGTAAATCGTCGACATCGGAATGCTCAGATGGCTGGCCGTGCCAGTGTCGAGTACTACGTCGGTCTGGCGCTCAAAGGGCGAGGAGAAAGAGAAGGAAAGCAGGTAACTGAAGAAGCCTTCGTGATTCGGACATTCAGAAACGGTCTGGGAGTCTTTGTGTCCAAGTAGATTTCATCCATTGCAGCCAACGTTCTTCACTGATTTTATTTCCTAGATTAGGCATCGAGGGACTGGTCATGTTCAAGCGAGACATCACCCAATTCGACGCGGACAACTACACCGTCACGATCCCCGGTTCGTCGACGGCAGTCCCAAGCGGCCAGGATGTCACAATTTCTGTGTTTGACAAGGTAGTTGTCAACATCGAGGTCGAAAAGGACAAGAACACGCAGAAAGGCAAAGTGAAGATGACTCTGGCGTATCCTATTGATTCGCGAGCATTGTAACGAGTAGATGCACATTATAATCACGCATTCAACGCTCTTGCGAGAGGGATGTCCATTACAGTTGAGATATTCGTACAGGAGCGTTTATAGCCGGTTAGTAAAGCCAACGGGATACAGAAGTCGAAGGTAGGAGGAGCGTGGGATTGGAAAGGGTGGCTAAGATCATGCGTCGATAAATTCTTTTTGCATGTCCGCAAAAGCAGCGGCACCGGCCCCCGAGATACCGAGTTGGTAGACACACGCGGCAGTGCGTCGGTAAATCATCTCCAGCTTTGGACGCGCTGGTCGACCTTGCGATTCTGTTCCATAGTCAGTGAAGTTTGTGGCATTGAAGAACAGAAAAAGCCTACGTAGAATAGCCTGGTTAAGCTCATTCGCAAGGTCCACTCTCGCCTCCGGCCCAGCAACTTCGGCTGCTACACCGCCATGTTCGATTGGGTCGTGCCAAGCCACGATGCCAACTGTCCGGTTGAACATAGTTTGCACCTCGGGCCGTTTGTCCGACGAGTAATCGTTGAGCAGGGTTTGGCCATAGATGATGGCCTGGTTCAGAGCATTTTCAACCTGAACCTTGCTTGAAGTCCGTCCGGGGGAAAATGAGACGTGCTTCATGCCTGCGGGAAGCAAACCGTGGCAAGACTGGCGAACCCAGAGGAATAGCATCGTCGTCGACATCCATGCTCATTTCATCGTCATCGGCTTCCTCTCTTTTCATTCTCTTGTGAAGCTCAGTTGCATCAAGCAGGAGCTCAACAAGTTTGCGGCAGCGCAACTTGAAGAGCATTAGTCCCTCGTCGGCCTCGAGAACGGTCGGGTAATGCTTCTTAGTCTCCGCCAAAGCGGCGTCGATGTCACCCGCGATAACTGAATTGACAATTCGATTTCGGAGTTCCATATCCCCATCCAAGCCTAGAGGGCTGGAGCTTGACCCGCTGCCGTCCATGTCAACATCCAGGTCGCCCGAGGTCCCTAGGCATTGCTTCTGGAATGCCCTCGCCGTTTTGGCGTAACCATGGTGTGCGAGGTACGATAATACCAAATTGTTGATCGCTCCCTTGGCCTGCTCGTCGGTGACGGGTTCTGCTTTACCCTTCGAAGTCGCGATAATACCTTCCTCAGCAATCAAAGCAGGGTTGATGGGCGTTGTCAGAATATTGGACCACGTCTGAAGGCGCTGTTGGTGAACGTGGTATTCGATGTCGAATTTGAAAGGATCCTGCCCAAAGTTGACACGAACGGCTTCACCGGAATGACGAAGACCGATCGATGGATAGAGGTCAGTTGATTTCCCGACGTCCTTGAAAGCCGAGCCTGCAAAAAAAAAAAAGTGCAACGTTAGTGCAGTCCAGGTGATTTGGGAGTAAAGTATCATACCTATCAAAGTGCCGTTCTTGGTGAAGAATGCTTGATAGGTGCTGAAATCGATCCCACATCCAATGGTATCGCCAGCTGTGGGGATGGTCAACTCACGAAGGGCAAGGAACATTTGGGCTGACTGCCAAAGGTGGGCCCGAATGGGGTGCCGTTCTTCTCCGCCGCGAAGGAGCAGCCATCATCTCCGTGATATCCCCATGAGTTTTGCTCCCACCCAGGAAGGCGAGACAACCTGACATCCTTGCCAGCAAACCTGGGTCGCGTAAGAATTTTTTTTCTATCACTGATGAGAGTGGGACGAACCCAATACTAATATGTCTAGAAATATTTGAGTCGGAAAGTCAAAGAAACTGGCAGTTGACTTACCCTTTGTTGCCTTTGCTCAGGATATCAACTTCGTAGTAATAGATACCGCATGCGGGTGGAATCGGATGAGTCGTTCGCGCAGCCGCGGCGTCCTTGTCACCGTTGCACGATGCACCTATTGAATAGTGAGAGGCAGGACAAGAGCTTATTCAACAGTCTAGTACCTTGATAGGTGACATCCCGTCCATCTGCGGAAATACTGAGAAGTTCATGGCGGTAGCGCTCGCTCCATCGAGTGGGCAAGTGAAGCACCTGAGGCGACGCATTGACAGCGGGAATTATCCGGCGAGGAGGAGGACTTCCGTCATCGTCGCTGTCTGTGGAGGGTGTCAAAGATCTTCGGGTTGGTCCGGCCTTCCTGCTGGGAGGAGGGGAAGGAGAAGCTTCCGTCTGAAGTAGGTGTCTCAGGGCGGAGTGCTCCAGATACGCTGGTCGTGTGAACGGAGTAGGACGCGGCGGCGACGGCGGCGGCAAAGACCCAGAGACGGTTCTGTGAGAGGTAGGCGTCCGAGGACCGGTTGCACTAGGCTTCCGTGCACGAGGTAAGGAAGAGGAGGAGGACGGGAGAGATGCGGGATCAACGCTCCGAGGAGAATCCGCACGGATAACCCGAGGTTCGAATCCATTGGACCGCGGGGACGATCTCACAGGTACGCTGGGAGACGAGTGAGTGAAGGATCGGGCAGACGGCCTGGTCGGTGATGTACCGGGCGCACTGTTGCGCACTCCACGGACACTGGCTCGAGGATCGTCCCCACTGCGGTGGTGGGAGATGGGTATAGCCTGGGCGGAAGCCAGACGAGGACGCGGGGATGCCGTGTATGAAGCAGTAAATGGAATTGATATAACAGACTCGATGTTACGAGCCGGAGAGGTTGAGGAGGAACTCCTTGGAATTGGGATGCTTGCGGATCTCGACTGGCGCATACTCATGGCCGAATTGAGATGCCAGCTGGAAGCTGGGCTTTATAGGTGGAGAGACCAAGTTCCTGGATAACAACCTGAGACGATGGCCGTCAAGAGCAAGTCGATTGTCAAGTCCGGGGCATCACGGGACATTTGTGACCGCTTCTGTCACTCTTACGCGTCTGCTTCCACCACCATGGTCGGTCCATAGACATCCAATTTACGCGCATGGCTCATCCTTACTATGCAGGATCCCTCTTTCAGATTAGTTCCCGCAAATTCCTCAAAGTCCGCATCCGTCAAGGACACCGCAAACAGCCTTGGTCTCCACGATACCCTGCGGTACGGTCCTCGTAGTATTGCGGCGGAAATCAAGTCTGAGGGTGGCCTGCAAGACCGCCTGGAGAACGTTAATTCTGTGCTATTTGTTTCCTGAAGACTCGACTCACAGGACACTCATATAGTGGGAGGAAACGCAAGACAACCTCAAACTTACGCTTCACCGCAATGTTTATGGCATACACGCACCAATGAGGCTCTTAATGGAGCGTAAGATCGTATCGGCTGTAATTATTCCCTCAATTTTCTCTCTGCGCGTGTTCTGAATACTGTTGCAAGAACCCGCACATGCCAGCACTTCCTCAGTCGAACGTGCACCTCGACATTTTGATGGGTCGGGATGAGACGATCGAACCTGCGGATATCTTTGGTGGTGAGTCACACCCGTGGAGTGTATTCATGTTGTATATTCATTTTCTTGGTCCAGGAATGGAGGATACGCCGCCCCAGAATATTCATCAGGACATGGAGAAGAAACTCAAAATGTAATACCTCTGACACGCGTCTAATGCATTCGTTTTTTCCGCTTAAATATGCCCCACCTACAATATACAACCTCGAGAAACTTCCTAACGACCTGTTCGATTGTATCCGTCTAAGTATACGAGGGTTGCGCTCTCACAGTCTTGAGGTTTTTCGTTGTTTGACTTCAAGTTTAAACCCGGACTTGGAAGTGTCCATGTAATCATTCTCTTCCAATCCTTCCCTCAAATTGAAGTAATGAAGTGCCTCTTTATAATTTTTTGAGCTCCTTCCTATTTCGGCCGAAATGATGAGTTTGGCTCTGCGTCCTCGGCCTTGTTTTTCCCTTATATGTCAACTCGAAAGCAAGCTCCACGGCTCGCCCGGCCAGCGGTGCGATACTGGAAGGGCAAGGCGCCCAAGGGTGTCGACGTAGATGTCGACTCTGACTCAGACCAAGAAGAAGTTCAAGAGGTCGCGGAAGACGGCGATGTTGACATTGGCGGAGACCAAGATATTGTTTCAGAGGACGACGAGGGGGATGGCAAGCCCGTGCCAATGGTCCAAAAACCCGCCAACAAGGCTATGAATGTCGTCCTTCGGGATGTTGAAATTTCGAAGGACGGGAAGGTCATTGTTGCTGGCCGAGAAGAGTCTGGTCGGACTGCCATGGAGGATGAGGATGACGGTAGGTTAATAGCGTTTCCGTCCGTGCCGAATTCATCTGATTGTGCTTGGATTCAGATTCGGACGAGGACGAGGAGGAAGCGGAGAGCAAGCCGCGAATTCCAGGAGCTCCCAAAGCCGAATCCGACGAGGTAAGCCCATCACACTCGTTTGAATGTATATTCTTAAGATATTTTTGCATCAAGTCGAGTGAATACGAAAGCGACTCCGAAGAAGAGAAGCCCAAAGTACAATTCCGACCGGTTTTTGTACCCAAGTACGAGACATTCACAATTGTTGAATGTCGGCTTATATTGACTATCACTGAAGACGAGCACGCATCACAGTTGCGGAACGTGAGGCAGAAGATTCAGAAGAGGCTCAACGGAGAAGGGAAGCAGAGGCCGAGGAGCGCCGCAAACAAAGTCACGACCTTGTCGCAGAGAGCATCAGAAGGGAGCTCGCAGAAAGTGAGTGATTCATCTGCCAGTCTCGTTTCTTGGTAGTTTAACTGGGACGTGAACAGAGGAGAAGGAAGACAACATCCCCGATATTGACGACACGGATGGACTGGACCCCGAGGCGGAGTTCGAGGCATGGAGGCTACGAGAGCTTGGCAGAATAAAGAAGGAGAAAGAGGAAGAACTCCGTCGGGAGGAGGAACGCGAAGAAATCGAACGACGACGCGCTTTGCCGGAGGAACAGAGGCTGAAGGAGGACCTCGAACGCGCGCAGAAATTGCGCGACGAGAAACCAAAGGGCTCCCAAAAAATTCCTTCAAAAATACTGGCACAAGGGTGCTTTCCATCAGGTCGGTCTATCGTCTTTCATTTTGCAGGATATTGTCCAACTCTTTTCAGGACGAAGAAATCCTCCACAAGCGCGATTACACGGAGGCCACCGAATCCACTGTGGACGTCTCACTGCTGCCCGCGGTCATGCAAGTCAAAAATTTCGGGAAACGAAGCCGCACGAAATATACGCATTTGCTCGATCAAGATACGACCATGGCTACTGGCGGCTTTGGCGGCACTGCTCCTGTGAAAGCAGGTGGAAAATCTCTGGAAGGTGGCGGATGCTTCTTGTGTGGTGGCCCTCATCTCAAGAAAGGTTAGACGCCCGTTTGCCGTGTTGATAACTGTCGCCAGATTGCTATTTCTAGATTGTCCGCAAAACACAGGTCCCTTAACCTCTCTCGCGGGCTCTGGGGCAAACGCGGCTCCAACAGGTACCAGGAGAAATTGGGGTGACTCTGGCACATGGAGAGAACGTGATGGTGGTGGTGGGAGCCGCGCGGGGAAAGAGCGCGATCGCGACAGCTTCATGGATTCTCGTGACCGAGGAAAAGACCGGGATGGCTGGGGTGACCGGCGGCCCGAAAGGCGAGACAGAGATTATTACGACAGCCGCAGTTCTCGTCGATACTCACGGTCACGGTCGCACTCGCGGTCGCGCTCACCACCGATTCGAAAAGGGCCCTCGAGATGATGATCGGGGTTGGAGAGAAAGACGGCGGGGCTCTCCTGAGCGGTCGCGGTCACGATCTCCAGACCGCAACCACGGAGAAAAGCGGCGACGTCTATATTAGAATAGGTGTGCGCTTTTTGTTCCGTACTCACATCCTATGGATGATCAGCATCTTGTACGAGAAGCTTTAATGCTGTTGCAATGTATTTTTAGGTCGTTGGGGTTTGCCGCGCGTTTGTTTGGTCTATCTTAGCGCCGCCAGGGCCTTTAAACTCGAGGTGCGTTCGGATAACCCCACGCCTCATTCCACTTGGATCGTGAAACCGAATACTAGGTCAGGTCAGGGTTCCGCCCATGTTTACCATGATCCTTGTGTGACCTTCTGGCACTGCAGCTTCACCGGACAAATCAGAATGCAAATATTTATGAGAAACATCTCTTTCGCTGCGAACGTGGAAGATTTGCAAGCTGCCTTGGCTCAGGAAATCCACCGCCCCCCATTAAATGTACCGCCAGACCCTCCAATCAACTTTCATGTGCAGATCTTCCGTCATCGCTCGAGAAGAGTGAAGAATCACCGCGGAATAGGAATATTGACCCTCCCGACCAGGGAGATTGGGGAGCAGTTTCTTGCTCTTTTCGGGGAGAGCATCGATATCTGGAGTCTCAGGTCCCGCACAGGCGGTATCTCAGTGAAGGGTCGCACAGTACAATTCACCGCGAGCAGGGGAGAAGTTGACCACGGCCTCGTTGAAGCAGTTCGGAGCACGTCTTGGATTGATCCAAAAAGCTTACGAGAGGAACGAGAGGAGAGGGTGCGGTTATCGGGACCCATAGCTTTGGCAAGCTTTTCGTTCGGCCGTTTTTGCAGAGATGGGGTCTTCTCTCCCGAAGCGTCTTACCTTGGAATCATTGCCTGTAATGTCGAGAGCAGACGGATCGAGATAACGCACAAGGGTCGTCTCGAGCCGCAACTGCCCTCCACAGCGACTCCTCCCTCTTTCGACTTTGCCGCGCTCCGGGATGAACTGCCGAATTCTGGTGAAACATCTCATGATGATGGCGGTTCCTTCAGGCTGAATTTCGAGCGGCTATTCGGGCCGGAGATCATGGAGAACCTCTTTTCCACTTCAGTAACCGTCAGCGTCAACTATTCTGCCAACAGGGTCATCGCTGTTGCGACCGACCCCAATTCAAAGACCTCGGAATACCAGGTCTTTCTGCAGTCAAATTTGCCTCCCTTGTTTCAGCGTCTCGCATTTAGCCCTCTTGCAGATCAAGAACCGGTTCCCGAGCGTATATCCTCTTTCAGCGATGAGGACTTCCGGGTTTCTTCGCGCACTTCCCAGGGTCTGCGTCTTGTCTTCAAAACGCATCTTGACATGGACACATTTTTGGCTCGATGTCGGTCCTTACCTTCGATGCCAGACCCTTTGAACCGCGACGTCCTCGTTGTCGAGCGCAACATATATTCCGAGCAGAATTTAGCGGCCATGCAAAAATCCCTTGGGTCTATAGAAGACTTTGGGTTGGCATTCGAGGTTGAGAAGGCAGTGTGGGAAGGCCTTCTCGAACCTCTGGAAGTGGTCTCAATGCGAGAGAGCCTTTTGGATCTACAACGACGCACACAAGGTTTGGAAACTGCAGCCATTTTCCGGTATTTCCTGGCGAGGCTGAGGGTTCCTGGTTTGGAATCAATCCCTACCCCGAAAAGAAAACGTAGAGGCAGGACCAGGAAACAGCGTGTTGCCGAATCCCCTCTTGTGGATCTACGAGAAAAATTGGCTGAAGCAGTTAACGCGTATATCGCTGAGCTTCGCCGACCCAAAGGCAGATATATGCCCTCGGCTGCCGTGTACGACTCATATCACCTCGTCTTGACGCCGTCCTCCCAGATTTTGGAAGGCCCGCTTCCCGATCAGTCCAATAGTGTTCTGAGAAGATTCGGAAACCATGATTGTTTCCTTCGTGTGTCGTTCCAGGATGAAAATCGTTCTCCCCCCTCGACGGGACTCGAAGCTCTCCATAAATCAGCTTTTGGATGAGCGATACAAAAAACCTCTGAACGTCGGGTTACATGTTGCTGGTCGATCCTACGAATTCCTCGGCTACTCTATGAGCGGATTGAAAGCATACTCTTTCACTTTCGTGACCCCTTTCATGTACGGCGGGGACATGCTCAACGCGCAACGCATCAGGGAGAGTCTTGTGAGTATTCATCATGCTCGCATGCTCCATAAATGACACCATGTTAGGGAAACTTCTCAAAGATTTTATACAGACCAGCTTTGCTTGCGGCCCGGTTTGCATGTTTTTTGTTCCAATCGACACAGGTCTCACTGTCTTTCTATGTAGATGGAGCCAGGCGTTTTCTGCGTCTGATCCCTCCGTCACCCTCGAAACTGATCAAATTCTCCAGCAGCCAGATCTTTGTTCTGTCTCGGGCTCTGTGTTCACAGATGGTTGCTCGTCTATCTCCGTGGCCCTTGCCCGGCAAGTTTGGAAAGCACTGAGGGCCTCCCAGAGAATTCCTAGACCACCTTCGGCGCTCCAGTTCCGCTGCGGCGGTGCTAAAGGAGTACTCGTCCAAAATCCTAACTTATCCGAAAAGACTCTTTTCTTTCGCCCGTCCCAAACGAAGTTTGAAGCCGCAGATCTTCGAACGCTCGATATTGCTGCCACATCGTCGCGGCCCATTCTCACATACCTCAACAGACCGTTGATAGCGCTTTTGGAGTATCATGGGACACCACCTGAGGCCTTCATGGCTTTACAGAAATCAGCGATCGACGAGGGACAGAGTATCAAAGATTCTCTCCTTCAGGCGTCCAAACTGTTCTCCCAGCACGGCCTGGGCGCGTCTTTTCGTCTTCCGTCTCTGTTCAATAATCTCTACTACCAATTGAAGTTTGAAATCGGCGACTGGTCAAATCCTAACGTTTTCCAGCACCTGCTGATCAAGACAGCGCTGGCCTTGGCTACGACCCATATATTACGAGAGATAAAACATCGAGCCCATATAATCATCCCGGGTTCCTACACTCTCATCGGCGTGTCTGATGAATGGGGTTGTTTGGAAGAAGGAGAGGTTTATGCGACAGTGGTTGATGACCGTGTTGGGTTGAATGAAGCCATAATTGGGCGAATTCTGATCACCCGGAGCCCTCAAATACACCCAGGTGACGTCCAATTCGTGACGGCTGTTCGTAAGCCACAGCTAGCACATCTACAGAACGTAGTCGTCTTTTCCTGCAAGTGCGGTTTGAATATTTTTACTTTTCGTTTTCCATTTATTCATATCGGAGCTGTAGAGGCTCGCGAAGCTTACCTTCACAATTGGGTGGTGGGGATCTCGACGGTAGGGTCTCGGTACTACAGTCTGGAAACTATTTTGATTACATTGCAGGCGACATCTACAATTTAATCCTTGATGTAAGATACCTTACAGACAGATCTTGGGATTTCGAAATTCTGATTACTCTCTCAGGAAACCTTGTACCCGCCGAAGGAATTTACAGCTGCCCCGGGTGAATACGTAGCACTTGCGCCCAAGGAGACGCCAGGGCCATGTCAGCTTTCAGACGTGGCAGATTTTGTGATTGATTTTGTATATGGAACATTAACATGATGTTCCTTGGCTGACTTAGCCAACAGATTAAATCCGATTTATTGGGATACATCTCCATCCTTCATTTGAGGATCGGAGATTTGGATCCTGAAGGTCCCGGTTGCGAGAACTGCGTCAAACTTGCGGAACACGCATCGCATGCAGTGGATTTCAATAAACGCGGTGTTGGTATTTTTGTTTTGGGAAAGTCAAGTCGTCTGAAAAATAGAAATTTCAGGTGCCAGTGAACTTTATGGATCTGCCCAAGCCACCTAGCCCACTCAAACCGGATTATCTCTCTGGAGAGGGCGTCAATCCAGCAAGCTTGATGGCCGACGTGTACTATCCCAGTGTTAAGGTCCTAGGAACTCTTTACAGAAGCGTGCCCGATGAGGACTACCATCCTGACCCTGCCGAGCTCGAACAACAGCCTACAGATGGAGATAAAATTCAAGCCGCGCTTGCGTCCGTTGGGCTTCGTAGTCTTGGACTTCCTACCCTGGATGTTCTTCCCGACGAGGACCTCATGGAAGAAATGCGAAATATCCTCGATGAATATTCAGATCAACTTCTGATAATTGCTAAAACACATACAATCTCGAAGCGCGCGAACGCGCATCTATCCGAGGCGGAGCTGGTAAGCGGGACCATCCAGGAAAGATATAGCGATCATCGCAAGCGCCGAGAAGCCGTGTCGGCGATGAATTTGCAAGTGAGGAATGGCCATTCTTATCCAATTACTTCTGAGCTCCTGGAATCCAGACTGGAGAGTTGACAAAGGCGATAAGACACGAATTCCAGTCATTTGATTATCGCGGGATACAGTACACGGAGGAAGAGGACCAAGATGAGGAATCGGACAGTGAAGAGGAAAACATCGCTGAGGACGAGGAGAGACGACGGGATAAATTCGAACGCGCTTGGGCAGCGTGGCTTGTGGCCGAAGAGGCACTCGACGACGACCCGACCTCCTACGGTCCTTCAAGCTTTGGGTTGATTGCGTTGGGAACACTGCTAGAGGTCGTGAAGGAGGCCAAACATAGGCTTTGACGATCGGTCACCAAAGTATCAAGATGGTTTGAATAGCGTTACGCCAAGATGGTTTGAATAGTTTTCATGTCTCTGACTTCAGGAACCCGCGTAATCATGTATGCTTTGAAAGCTTTCTCATAATTACACCCAGGTAATAGCGCCCTGGCAATCATGTCTGCTTTGAAAGCTTGCACAGAATAAGACCCGAACAACCATGTATGTTTTCTCCTGGATCCACTTGTTGCACCGATATCAACCTGGGGTCCGCATTTATGGATTCTGAGCGATTTAGGACAGGAATCGAGACGGTTCAAAACCTTGGTTGAGCGTAGTAGAAGTGTGTAGCCTGCGCCGGCAACGGCCGGCGGGCCAATCCGAACATTGTTGATGTCAATTACCCATTTCGTTCGGACCACGGACTTGAGCGAGGGCCTCTTCATGTCACTTCATGTCCAAATCTCCTTCCCGTCCTATTCTCCTCATGTGGATTTTCCCTCCCACCGATCGAAACCTCTTCCTCGCTCCGGCCATCACATCAGAGAAAGCCGGTGCCCGGAAACATTTTTGTCAGATGGTGTGAGGGTGGGCTGTGATGGGACGCAAAGGCTTATAAGACAGCAACACTTTGAACAAGACGGTTCTCCATGACCAAGGTAGTGAAGGTGGCCGTCGTAGGCTCTGGCCTGGCTGGATTGACAGCCGCGTACTTGCTCGTTTCGTCTCATGCAGAGGACGTCGAGTTCGACGTCCATCTCTTCGAAAAGGTGCTCTAAATTTACTTTGTGGACGCTTCTCTGAGATTTCTTGCAGACTCCAAGCATCGGTATGGATTCATCATCTGTCTCAATTGGGAACGAGGACCAGGACTGGAGGATAGATGTACCAATGCGGTCCTTCCAAGGAGGTAATTCACAATCGCTTACGAGTGTCAACCTCGTGTTCAGAGATATCTACCAGGATATTATCCTCGACTCATCGCGTTGTATACGCAGCTTGGTGTTGCCTTCCGCCAGGCCGACTTTTCCTACTCATTCAGCGTCTTTTCGCAATCAGAAAAGACGCACTCTCTACGGACAACTATGATTTACAACGGCGCATCTGGTCGCAACGGCGCTGGGATGCCTTCTTCGCTGCAAGACCTGTATCTTTACCGGAAAGCAAACCGTCTCTTGGCGCGTGCATTTGCGCTGGGGATTTTTGTGCTCTCAACTGTCCAGCTGTTGATATGCTACATCCGACTGCTATTTTTTGCGTTTCCAGCTCTGCGCTCGAAACGGCACAATAATCTCACCTTCGAAGAGTGGGTCGTAGAGACAACGCCGACCCATTTTATCTGGAAATCATTCCGCTTTGATACAATCTGGAAGTCTTTTGCGCAGGACGTACTTGTGCCGCTGTTCTCTGCCGTTTGCACCGCGCCCAACGATCTCATAAACACCCACCCAGTCGAAGATTTCCTCGGTGAGTTGCTTGCCACTTATTGGGATGAAACTCATGACACAGTTAGACTACGTCTGGCTCACCTTTGGGACACACCACTACGTAGTAATAAAAGGCGTGCGCGATGCTGTTGCACGCTTAACGTTGAATGTAAAGCACATTCATCTCTCTTCGCCAATAGTCAGCGTTCATGCGGACTCCAATGACCCGCGCATTGCTTCCATTGAATGTGCGACCCAGAAGGGAAATATCATCCACCACGGGTTCCACCACATCGTATTCGCGACTCAAGCAAACCGCGTCGGCCCACTCCTTTCTTCATACGCCGCTTCTCTACCACCCGATGCGCCCACTCGCCACGCCGTCATGGCGCAAATAAATTGCCTACACGAATTTCATTACATCCGCTCCGTTGTCATCAACCACACAGATGACTCGAGCGCACTCCTCCCCCCAGACCCGCGGGATCGTCGCGACCTCAACCTCATCACCGCAGTACCATCTGCCACGACGCCTTTGTCACCCTGGTCACCGCACCGTGTCTCACCCACCTACACTATGGCAACACATCTCCTCACGCCCCCGCCAGTGCTCAAGGACGAAGTTGCTGTGCCAGTCTTCCAGACAACAAATCCATTCGTCCATATAAACGAGGACCGCATCCTCAGCGTTGCGACGCTCGAGCGCGCGGTCCTTACCATGTCTGCAAAGGACGCGCTGCGAGGTTTGTGCCGTGAGACGCGGCGCGCGTGGTGGCAAAGTTCTGCTGAAGCTGAGTACTCGCTCGGCCCCTTACAAGGGGCAGGGCGGCGCGAGTCGGACGCGCGACCAGGGGGTCTGGCTGTGTGGGTCGTACGCGCATGTGGGGTATTCCGCTACTCGAAGGGTGTGTCGTGAGTGCGCGGAACGTTTATCTGGGAATCTGCGAGAGCGAGGGGATCCGGCCGGCGAGTGCGAGTAGCTTCTAGATCTAGACTGTCCGTATTGTGTCCGTATGTAGTTTTTCGGTCCTTACATGACTAATTTTTCCGTAGGCCCTCGGGGTGAATACCAGGGACACCAGTCTTCAGGACCCAGGTACCGCCGATTTCCATTTCCAGCGCATAAGCACCTCCATTTTTCGCTTCCAAATCTGACAGTGTGCTATTATCGAGGGGTAAGGTTCCCACGCGGAAGTTGCGAAGGTCTCTCAGTTCCGAACAGCCCCGGATACAACCCGGATATTAGATGCGACAATTAATGCGATGCAATTGCCCGCCAATACAATACCAGCCAAACGGCTATACCTACGGAACAGAATGTACAAGAGGATACAAGAATACTAAACCAAACCATGATCTAATCCATCTTCACCATGAGCAAATATCTCAGGCGAATTTGCGAGACGTCGTAGACAATGTACTCGTTGTATTGGAGGTAACCCTGTTCGGCGTCAGCAAGAAGAAGATTGATAGTCACTGAGAGATTTACCCCGTCAGGGACAGTAGTGGATTGAGCTGCGTGTGGGGTCAGCGGCAGTAAACAAACGGGAAAAAAGACGGCTTACCAGGTCCGTCAGGCATATGACATCCACTACGAGCGTTTAACGAGTGCTAAACACCGCAATAAAAAAACAACTCACATGAGCTCGTCATGGCCAAGCGCTTTGCCTGCATCCTTCCACTTGACAGGTTGATTCTTCCCCAGGCCCTTGGTAGCCCTGCAGAACACTCAATCCGATGTGGACGGCCGATAAAGAGACATTACGCACTTGCTCTTGCTCTTCTTGCAGCCCTTGTCTGCGTCGTATTCCTAAAAAAACGAACCGTCCGCGAGGACAAAGAAAATGTTATCAAGGATAACTTACGGCGTGGGTGCGCTCGTAGAAGGGCTTAGCAGCAACCTCGCACAGCAAAAGGATACCAATGCCTTTGCTCAAACTACATCAAAGGGTCAGCATGTGGGCGGCGAAGAAGAAACCATGGCGCACTAGTGATAGCAATAACCAGCCGACTACAAAAAGATCAAGTAGCGTGCGGACAACATGATGCGGGAACGAACCTTGGACATCATGTCGGCGAAGTAGACGCCTTTTCCGAACATGTATCCAGTGACAGGCGCTTTGCGACGGAATCAGCAACTATGCGGTTTGAACACGAGCAACCCACCTTCAGGCGGCGCAATACGCAGTCCTTGGGACAAAATACCCGCAAAATTCGTACTCCTCGATCCATGCCAGAGCAAGAGCCGCTCCCCGTCGGCCATCTGATCATACCCTGCATCAGTGAACGAAGCAGTTTCTGTAGCACTGAAAGCAATCAAACAGAATTTAAGTACACAACCAGACCGAGTAGCAGAAAACGGCATGTACCGCTCCACCCTGAATGCATTCAGGACATGGGGCTTGATGTGCCCGTGCGTGTGCCCGTGCGTGTCATGGACGTAGGTCTCGAGGACCTTGAACTCGTCCGAAACGCTCTTAACGGGCGTCATGCTCGTGAGTCCCAAAGAGCGGAAGTTCGCGTCAAGAGGGTTGACCGGGTTGCCATTCTCGTCCTCGTCATTGGTGCCGGCAATAAGCTTCGAGGCGATTTCCTGTGGGTGTTTTAGACGAGAATGGCAAAGTATGTGGGGCGAGCGTACCATGTCCCCGAGAGCATCGACGAGGTCGAGTTCCTGCACACAATCAGTAGGGTATGCGGATAACGAACGGTAGCCACCTTTTTTAGCAGATCCTTGCTGTTGATCGTGGTCGGTCTAGTCATTCCAAAGTCATGAGGGATGATACTGGGAGCAATTTGGTCGATTAAAAAACGGAGACAGAAGTAAGGTAACGCACGAGTAGTATGTACTGCTGAGAGTCGCGCAAGCTTTGTTAAAGCCGCCGTTCTGCTGGGAAGTCTCGCCATTGGGCTTGTCGATGACTTCGGCGAGGGTCTGGGAGGAATGAACATGAGCTCGAGAGCGACAACTTGAAATCCAAATTGACCTTCAAAGTGGAGAAACCCTTCAGAATCGTCGCCTTCGACAATTTCCCTGGGGGGGGATCAACCATAGAACTACCTAAAGTACATTCGCTCTCATACCAAGAGGAAGCTTGTTCGCGTCGTAGTTCATAGACGACAAAGTTGCATCGATAATACTGGATTCAAATGTCAGTGGATATGAAATAAATAGACGATACAAGATACATACGAAGTATTGAAAATAAGGTTGCAGAACTCCTGTACGACAATGCGGTTAGTTGAAGCAAGCCAGAAATCAATGGTGCTGACCTGAAGCTCGGGTTCAAGAGTCGAGTCAGGGATCGGTGCAGCTTTATCTTTCTTCTTGTCGCCCTTACGTTCGGGCTTTTCCTCTTCATCTTCGTCGCCGTAATCGCGCTCTGAGGCGAATATTTAGTCACTCCTTAAACCAAGATTGCGAACACACCAAGCCATGTGTATTTTCCTGACTTTGCCACCATGCCGACTCTGTTCTCCCAGTTCACGGCAGCTTTGGCTTTGAACTGTTTTTTGAACTCATTGACGGCGGTGGCCGCAGGCCAAGGGCCCTGAAACGGGTCAGCACACGTGGTATCCAGGCAGTAACAACGAGGAGGACCTTGACTTGGGTCTGGCCAGGGGCCCCGACACGCCCCCAGCGCGTGAACAAAATTGACTGAGAATCGTTTCCGATGGGATGCAAGAGCTGGAGTACGTAGTACCTGAAAATTTACGTTTAGCAAACGTCCACGACGGATATGCAGCGACCAACTTGTTGTTGTTGTTTCCCCCTTCGATGTTTGTCTGATTGAGCACTGAGGAGGATGAGATGCTTTGTTGGGGAACAAAAGATTCAACTGACTGGCGTCCCAGACTCCCTCACCGTTGCTGTACACCTGGTGCGTATCTGAGGTTGCTTAACAAGTTGGTCATCTTGGATTCAAACTCGACTCACTAACTTTCCCCCGAGTTGGGGTCAACAGGGGCTTTCCCTCTTTTGAGCACAGTGACCTATTGAACGCGAACTGAGCAAACCGCGCTCGGAATTTGGGCCAGTTGTACCATGTTCGCAGGTGGGTCGACGTCGGCATCGTCGTCGTCGTCGGCGGCAGCTTTGGTTTTCTTGCTGGCAGGCTTTTTCTTGCTAGCTGGCTTTTTGGCAGCAGGCGCGTCTTCCTCGTCATCGTCGTCATCGTCGGCAACTTTTGCCTTCTTGCTAGCAGGCTTTTTCTTGCTAGCCGGCTTTTTAGCAGCGGGGGCGTCGTCTTCGTCGTCAGAAGCAGCGCGCGCGCGCTTTGACTTGGAGGTCGTGGCAGCTGGGGCAGCTGCTGCTGCAGGGGTAGATTTGGTACGTGTACTGGACCGCGTGGGCGCAGGCGCAGCGCCGTTAGCATCAGCAGCTTTCTTCCTGGGGGGGCATTATTGCGAGAAAGGGGATCGTTGAAGGAAAGAACGCGAGTGCGGGAGGAAAGGAGACCGTGACGGTGTGCGGTTGGTTGAATGTTTTGAAATAGGAACGGTCACGTGAGTGATGCGCCGCGCTGAATCAATTCGGTCGCGACGCGGGTCAAAATGACGCTGGATGACTAGATATGACAGTCATTTTGCGTCTCGATCAATGCGTCTCTCCAAAATACCTGTGGCATCATATTGAGTCGTGCCAACCTTTAGACACGAGAATTACTATCCCACAAAATCATTAGCAAAGGATCGTCCGCCAATTCAACAGAGCAGGGCTTGGTGGGCGGGGAATTCATGGAAATCAAATTTTACAAGCTTTTGCTACGTTTCTATTCGTCGTCGTCCTTTAACAAAACGTACCAGACATCATCCTCTCCTCCCAGCCGTCGACCGGGGATGGAGCTCGAGTTGATTGTCAGCAATCACATGTGGTCGCCGACGATGGCGCACCTTGGACAACTACTAACCAGCTACACCGTAGGATACCGCGCTTTGTGATACGCTCAGCAGTCTTCATTCACCTGGCCACTAAATTGCAAATAATATAACTGCCGATTCTACTGGCGATAAGTGAATTAGTGAATTCTCCATAATTGTACTTCCGTACGTATCCCAGAGGTCCTTTTTCAGAAGAAATCAGATTTACACCGTCATATTGGCTACAGAGGACGAAAACAAGCCAGACGACCCTCGTTTTCGACGACCTCGGATATCCGTGCCGGTGAAAAAGAACTTTTGGGAGTTTTGCTGGCAAAATGGAGCTATCAGCCATCTCTGGCAAAATCCGCGACCACGCCTTTTTCCTTTTATGGATATTCCCACGATCGCACAAAGATTCGATGTGATTATGAGTGGGGATAAGGCCGCAAGCGGCAGGTGCCGAACCGTTAAGCAATAGGCAGTTCATGCGACGTGGTCCAAGAAAAACATATCTTTGTTCATACAGACTAATATCCTATCGCATGGACACAACAGCAGAGACAATAGACGACTACTTTGAGTAGGTCCTAAGCTTTATTCGTAGTAGAAGGCCCGGGAGCAGGAGCAGACTTCTTAGCACGGTCTTCATCTGAGAGATCACCAAGATCTACCACCTTGCGCTTTAGAACGAGCTTGGAAGGACTGGTAAGAGCGTCATCTTCACGCTACAACAACGTAAGTTAATTAGAGAAGCAGATTTAAGGAAGCAAGACACATACACGGCCCATGACGGTAAGAGTGACCAAACGGTACTCCCAGCTCATATCAGCCTTTTTTGTCGTATTTTCCGCCCCAGGAATAAGCCTTCAAAAGACATGGTCAGAGCACGAAGAAGAAATGCAGCTACATACGATAGGGGGTTACGGTGGCGAGCATGACCAGTCCGGTTCCAAGACGATTGAGGTTGTGGAACGACATTGGGTGATAAGTCTTCTTCTCGGCATTGTAAATCAGAACCTTCAAGAAATGTCAGTTTTGTAAGACAACATATCACAAGCAGACCATACCTCCGGAACACGATTGAAACGCAGGTCTGTATTTGAAAGGAATGACAGGAGCTTGTAAGTATCGTCAAATTCGGAAGCTCGTCCTTCCTGCAAATGAAGGAGATGACAGGTGGTAAAGAGAACGGAGAAAGAGACTAACGTCTTGGGAAGTTGCATTAGCAACAAATACTGGCCTGCGGCAGGAGAGATACATCGAGCTAGTGGGACCATTGGTGGTTTTCTTCTTGGCAAGCTCATTCGCACGTTCAGCGGCAAAGGCCTGAAAATAGGCTAAGAACGCAATGAAATAACAAAAGCCAAATTGCATACCTCCCACCTCTTGTCGATGGCATCGTGGATTCCCACTGCTGCTTCCCAAGCAACAGGTCGACCGGACACAGCATATTCAGCTGAACGTGGATGGAGGAACTGATTTTTCCAACTACGTAGAAATATGTTAGTTATACACATATTCAACTGGGAAGGGGGGAAAAATGCCAAAGCAAAAGACAAAATATGTTCAAAGTGCAGAACAGAGAAACAGGACAGACCGAAGACACTCACAGTTGGACACGCCAGACAGAATTAAGATCGGTAGGACTTCGGGTCGTTTTAAGCCAGCAGAAGTCCTCTTCAGCAGAGCGTCCAGCTTGAGACTGAACTTCGAGCTGGATTCCGTTTGGGATCTTGTCGCCCGATTTCCAAGACTGCACACCATAATTACCACCGGGTCCAACATTGAATGCCCAGCCAGAGCGCGGTAGCAAGACGACTACATATTCGAGAGCCTTTTCACTGCATAAACGAAGTCAGATGGGAATAATGAGGAAGGGAGATGTGCTAACTCTATGGTCAGAGACCATGTTTTGGTAGAGGCGAAAGTTACAGTCGCCTTCGCCAAGATACTAGACCAAGATTCGTCAAGGATGGGCCCATCGGAGGTGCCCAGTGTCGTGTTTTTACGAGCAAATTCGTCAATCTTTTCCTGGGTCAAAACGCGCAGCATGGCCGTCGCTTCCTTGGGAGAGAGTAGAACATCGGGAGCGACGGCGGTCGAAGCTGCGCTATTCTGGGAGCTGTTCTGGGAGTTGATTGCTGGCGGCATTGAAGCAGGTAACGAGAAGATCAAGCACAAAGGGTGACAGAAAGACACAAGGAGACACAAGTCGTCAGGACGCAAGACTTGTCTGGATGTACCTATTTATACTGCTTCATACCAGCTATGCAGAAACAAGCAATTACCGAGGAAGTAACGGAACAGACAGGAAAAGCGAAGCAAAGTTGGCTCAGAAGCAGATATCGCAAATTACTGGATCCAGGCCACGGATGCAGACAAGAAGCAGAAAAGCGGATATACAGAATGCAGAGGTTAGACGACGACGGTGAATTCAAGCTTCAATATATCCAAGACAGGCAAACAGGGCGATGCTGGAAACTCAGCAGGACGACACAGAAGCAGCATCCAGGACGGATATCGAACAAAAGCAAACCAAGGATGAAAGCGGGGGTAGCAGCTGCGCTGGTGGCGCTAGGTAGCAGCTGCGCCACACGCCGGTTACTATAAGGTTAACAAAAAGCTACTGAAATCGCCGCTGTGCCACAGGCAGGAAAGAAAACGAGGCAGTGATTACCGGTTAACAAACCTACTATCGCGCCGCTGCCCGAAGGGAATAAATGAAGCAGTGATTGCCGGAAAACAACGACACAACAAAGCTACTGAAACGATTTTGCCATACTTAAGTGGAAAGCACATGGACAACGGTGGGAAGGTTCAAGAGGTTACAGCAGGCAATACTATGAAAAAATGCAAGAATTTACAGTAGTCAAAGCTATATACCAGTCAACTTCAATGTCCGTCAGTGCACCATGTAGAATAAGCCATTTGCTCCACTTGAACAATAGACAGCGGCCACGCTCTCTGCTGCCTTTTTTTTCCACTTTATGACCAGATCCAAGGGGCATTCGACAAACCGGATGACTGCGGGAATGTGGTGGTTCCTTTTGAAAACGCGTTGAGCTCTACAATTGGGCCCATTTCAAACCAGCGTTGGGGAACGCTGAGTTCGTCGAGGGAGGGTGTGATAATGTATGACCAGAGCATGCTGGTACGCCATCTGCGGTTCCAGGTGGACTCCGCAGGGGGGCGAGAAGAGAACAAATGGAGGCTCCGAAGGAAGGGCATGGTGAATGGCTGAATCGAGGCAGGTCGAGATTCTACAACGTCATCGAGGGCGATGGTGAGACTCTGGAGGCGAGGAAATGTTGTTATAACGAGTAAGAAGGTTTCTAGTGTCGCCTCCATGAAACCTGCATAACCTCGTGTGAACAATTCCACGGACGAAACATGGTTCGCTGGAAAACCAGTCCAAGACAGCGTAACTCGACGAAAGGTGAGCCAAAAAGGGGGGCCGTAATCTTGAGACAGCCACCAAGGCATCGCGAAGGATCTTCGTCAGTATGGAGTGAAAGCGACTTGAGTAAGGGCCATGGTACTGGACAACGATGACAGATTAGAATCGATAAAGGGCCAGAAATTGGGTGATGGATATACATGCCTCCAAGCAACATGGGAACAATAGCCGAAGACCCTTCAACAAGAAGAGATCGGGTGCGTGGAGCCGCTTCAAGGACAAGTTTGCCCAATTCGCTCATAAGGTGCTGGGTGGATGGGTGCAAGGGATTCGAGGTTGAACCCAACGAGAGGCCGCTGAATTCTACGCTCACGCAGAGGTCCAGAGTAACCCACTGGGATCGACGCATATCTCTGCGGCACTGCTCTACCATGCGGAGCAAGCGTGAAATTTCATTGTCGTCGCCATTCCATAGTGTGCACAGGGAACTGAATTTCCCGCCAGTAAGCGGGATCTCCATCCACGATAATCTGCCACTTTTTGCAGACGCTTCTGATGGCGGTCCGAACTGGAGAATAGCCAGCAACAGCCAAATCGAAAATGCGAATGAGAGTCTTAAGAGGTAACTCTGCAGCGGACATGAGTGGATCGAGGGAGGGAAAGATGGTTTGAGTGCAGTATGATGAGTGTCGAGTAATTGAGCAGCACAAGCAAGGACCCAAGCTGAAAAAGAACCCAAGTTCGATAAAGAAACCGTTCCAAAACAAGTAGCGAAAGACAAAATGGCACAAGCCAAGACATGCTGCAATCAACATTACCGATCCAGTACTGTGATCCTAAGGTAAAAATGCACATCCGCGTTTAAAAAGTAAAGTGGCAACAGATTGTGGCGGCAACGGCAAAAAGTAAGGCACAGCTAAGAGTTAAAGTACGGCAAGCAGCATGGCGAGCGGCAGCTGGCAGCTGCCGGGTTGCAAAGGCTAAAAAGTGCGGGAGTCTGGTGGCCAGAGAAGCTCAGAAGGAACCAATGCGAATAGAAAAGAAACGAGATATCACAACAAACAACAATGGGATGCAATGACATAACAAAATGGTTGACGCCAAACAAAAAAGAAAAGTACAAATATACACCCTGGAGCCCAAAAAAATACAACGATAATCATGGAAGTAAGTCACAAGAATAGATGTCATCCAAGAGGTAGCAAAGGGAAAGACAAGCAAGACGTAGTTCTGGTAACATATGGTACTGTATAATGTCAAGGATCCATCGCAATTACTTGAACAGTTGAAGTGGGCCATGCATCCTGCTGCCTCTCGCGCCACCTTTCCATAAGATCATCGGGACATTCCACAAAACGAATAATATCCGGAATTCTGGAATTGCGGCCGAAGAACTCGTCAAGTTCGTCAATCGGTCCCATTTGGAACCAGCGTTGTGGGACCCCAAGCTCCTTCAACAACGGAGTCGTTAGAAACGACCATATAGTGCTCGTAATCCATGGCCGGTTGTATGTTGATGTGGTGGGAGGGTTCGAGGAAGAGAAATACAGGCGATGAAGGAAAGGAAGAGTAGTTGGAGTCGACGTCTCGGGGAGTGCATCGACGATATCGTCCAGGCTCATAGAAAGGTGCTCGAGTTTAGGGAAGAGGTGTATCACCTGCAGAAACAGGTCGAGTGTGCCAGAGGCATCGTGATGATTGAGCATCCCGCAGTGAATAACTCAACGGAAGTTATTTGCTGTCTAGGAAGCCGGCGACGAGGGCGGGCGTAAGACAGCAGGTGGACAGGTGCGTGAGAACGGGGCGTTCATGGGAGCAGTGTTGTTCTCGCCAAGCATGGCACAGGGGTCGCTATCGGCACAGATGAAAAGTGCTGTGAGTTTGGGCCATTCAGCTGCAAAGTAGATGAGCATTACACCCTATATAGCTGCTATGGGCGCCGAAACTCACCTGTAAGTGCCCTGCTAAATAAAGAAGGGATTCCTTCAAGATGCAACGTTTCTGTATTTGGCGCAGCGCGTAAGAAAAGAGCTTCTACTTCGCTCAAAAGGCGTTTGTGAAAAGAATGGGAAGGCATGGCAGCTGCACCAAAAGCGATTCCAGGGCTGAATGCAGTCCCAGTGAAGATATGTTCGAACACCATGATGGAAATGCTCAGGTCCAATGGAGCAGACCGAGCGCGGCATGGCGACGGAACAATAGTCAATGGTGTGGAGAAGGCGAGCAAATTCTGCGTCGCCGCCATCCCAAAAGAGAATGACGGAAAGTCACTTCGCTGGAGCAGACAGCTTCCTCGTCAACAATTGCGAGCCACAACTGGCAAACGGCTCTGACAGCGGCGCGATCCACAGGTGAACGATAGATCGCTAGTACACAGAGGCGAATATGGAGTTCGACGGGCAGAAACGTCAACAATAGAGGCAGACATGAGGGAAAAGGATGTCGAAGGATGTATGCGGGGAATAGATAGTTGCTGCCAGTGAGCGTTGTTGAATAATAATAAAGCACAAGTTTCGGTGGCCCATTAGCCTGGTGCACGGCAAAAGAAGGGATATTGAGTAATAAGCGGACAGCAAGACTGAGAGAGCCCAGAACAACAACCGAAAGGTAAAGAGACAGAGAATCGCGTGCGGCTCATGCCAGATTTACGAAAGTCTAGAACAACACTGAAAGTAAAAAGGACAGAGCATTGATTGATTTGACATTCTGACCGGCTGCGAGCTCTAGGTGAAGCAGCAGACGCAATGAGAGCCTCAGGAGTGGTTGTGAAAAGTTCGAGTTATCAGACAATAAGAGAAACAACGGTGTGAATTGTGAATTGTACCAGATTACTAGAACATTTATGAGATGGGATTCGGGACCAGAGAGAATGGAAGCGTCGACGAGCCCCATGGTTGGAGCATCACAAAGGCCCGGTTCTTATCGTCCACATACTGCATGAATTCAGTAGAGGGAGATACTGCCGAGCCCCTTGTAGTTATCAACTGGGTCAGCAAACAGTTGGGTACTGCGTTCAGAAGCACTGAGGTCTTTATGCAGCTCGAACAGCACTAGCATGCGATGAGCCTGACATTTGAAAGACTCAGCATCGAAGGCTTTTGGCAGATTCTTCTTGTCAGCGCCTTTGATGTACCTCTGCATGGAGACGGCCATGGTGACGAGTGACAGCTGCATAAATCCACCATTAAGATCGTATGTTAAAGCAATGAAAGTAAAGCATACGTTGGCTGCTTCCAAAAAGAAAGAGGGAGTTCGTACATCAGATGGCGACGGCGACGAAAGAGCCTTGGAATTCTGAGCCCCAGATTTCTTGAACGTGAACGCCCTGGATACATACTCCACAAGGTCATGGGCCAGTTTCCAGGCCAGTGACAGTTCCCTCGCCTCTTCTGTCTCCAGTGGTAGGAGATGCTTGTTATCCCTGCTGACCAAATACGGGTAGCTTGAACCATTCAATGCGACCACAAGCACCACAAAGCTGCGGAGCGCCAAAAGGTCCACAATGCCATCTCTTGTGGTCAGGTCGGGTATATGTGCTTTTGTCCTTTGGGAAGGAAAAGGACTAATTCCGTCCGCTTCGCTCCGTCCCGGCCACCCGCACCGTTGCGTGGATCTATGAACACCAGAACTATGAAGATAAAGAGGCGCACTAAAAAACGGCGGGCCGGTTCATGATCGGCGTTTGTAGTGGACTTCGCCACAACAGTGTTGTGTAAGGTAGTGTATACACAGTGGGATAGATTGCTGACAGGGACGCCGTGTCGCCCTGCTCCTATACAGTCAGTCAGACTGATAACAGCATGAGGGAAAGTGGCGGGCATATAACTGAGAACATAAATTGCTCAACAACAGAAAAAAGGTAGAAGGCGAATACTCACAGCGTCGTATATGGTGAGATGTGGACTTGCTCAAAGACCCACACGCTAGTCATAGAGGTCCAGCCGTTGAAGCCGTCAAAGGCGTGCCTAGAGCGCATAATGCCCCGAAAGTCATCGAAAGGTAGGTCGGTTCGCCGGCGGGCTAGATACCATAGCTTCGCCTGAGGGCATGTCGACAACGGTGAACAGGACGTCCATATGAATCCACGACACAGCATGGGCGTTAGCGTTAATGTTCCATGTGGTTTCCGACCATGGGAAAACGAAAACAGGAACCTGCTGCAGGTGTTCGAGCCAATTGCAGGCGAACTCATGGGAAGCCAGATCTCTGTGTGGTAGACAGTCAGGCCAAGGATCAGTCATGTCATGTGAGATGCTTACACCCAGGCCAAGGGCACACCGATGGAGGAGCTTTGTAGTGTGTTTCCAAGCAAATTGAAACGCTGGGATTGCCGAACGGAAGGGACTGGAGGGACAGGCTGGTCGCTGTCATCGTTAGGTGGCGTCGGACAGTGGGAAGATCGTTCCGTAGGTCGTTCGGCTTCGGCGACTTGAGGCTGGACAGGAGGCTTTTCGGCTTCACCGGTTGCAGATGTAGTAACAGCTTCTTTTTCTTTTCTTTCGGATTCGATCCTTGCTTTACTGCAAAGCAAGAGATCGCGAGGACGACCGACCTGCAAGTCCATGGTTTTGCCGTCTTGTCGCGCACCCAAATCTGCATACCGTCAATACTTTCACTGTAGTTTAAACCAAACTAAGGTCACCTTGTATGAAGGCAAGTCGATCGAGGTGAGTAAAAGCCTCCAAACCTTCTTCGTCAAACTTCAAGATTCGACCATCATGCAGGTATGGACTCCGATGAATCACAAGAACGGCTCTGGATCTCAGAACCTCTTGATGCTGCTGCGCGGTCAATGAGGCCCAGGTGTCCTCATGCACTACGTACACAATCGATTCGGTGTTCGATGGAAGTATGTCAGGAAGCAGAGGCTCTCCGGAGTCTGAGAAGGGAGGGCCAGTTTGACGGAATCTGCGAGCATCTGGGTGGACGTGCAGAGGCAAATCCCTGTTGGAAACCTCGCACCACTTGAAAGGTTGAGATTTGACGATATCGTTCAGGTATTCTGCCTCGGAACGCTTGCAGCAATGTGAGAACAAAGCAACCTTTCACCAAGGGAGAAAAAACAAACCGTTTCATGAAATGGCCGGTACCGATACTTGTGTGGGGTGGCCACTAGGGGAGCAGATGGCGACTCAGGAGCCGGTGCAAACACCCAGTACTCTATGTCAACGGTGAATTCGTCCGATGCAAGATCATATAGTAGAGTAGGATCGAGCACCCTGGCCGAGTCGTGAGCAGTTTGAAGCATAGAGTCAACTTCTCGTAGAATGGGAAGCTTCCAACCATCAGCGATGGCAAGAGACCGCAAATCGGAATAAGAGATAGGGGTGTCGACAAACTTGATCGTCGTCGTCATCCGTTTCAATGATCTCGTGGGATCTTTTCGATGGATTCGGTTTGGGCTTAGCTTTCAACGGCGGCCGCTTGACTGGTTTGGATTTGGAGCCTGATTTAGAGCGGAAGTTGCGCCAGAAGGTGTTGATTGAGCAGGAATAGAGGGAGCGGGAGCTGAAGTGCCAGCCTGAGAAGCATGTCGCGGTCTCAAGCTCCTACTAGATGCACCAGCACTCTCGACAGGGTTCGTTTCAGATCCAGTTCTACGCTTCTTCTTCGGAGGTTGTTCAGCCGGACTTCTCCTCTTGGTCTACCACATCATGAATGGCTTCATCTTCGCGGGCGACGTCGTCAGTAAGATCAATGATGTCCGGCATGATCAACATTGAATCTGCTGCATAACCTGTCAGATCGAACAAAAAGACAGCACCGGCCAATGCAAGTATGAACCGCTACTGAACAATATATACGCACTTAAACCGTGGCCCAGTGCAGGCAAAGGTTGATTTCGAGCCAGCAGCTGCAAACTATCGTACACAAGTCGTCCTCGTAAAAGTATAGAAGGAGCTGGAGCTCTGTTATATCTCCCAGAGCTAGACCGAACAAAAGACGCCATAATTTTGATTCTATTATTCCCAAAGGGTCCGCTAGGTCGACGCGATGAATGTTACCAAGAGCTCGCCAGGTCTGATCCAAGCATTAAAACAGACTACTGAATTTGTACAATTCTCACCTCCAACAAGGCCACTCGACTTGTATATTGAGCAGATGCATAACCTGTCGGTGCTAGTAAAAGGAGGGGAGAGCTGGCTACAGCCACCAGAACAGGAGCCATCAACAAGGATATATCGGTATTGGAGACTGCAGCTTTTGCCTCAGTTGCTGAAAGCGAAATTCCAAGGGACCGTGCGGTACTGCAAGCAGAATCAGACATTCAAACCGGTATATTAACGGAATGAGGCGAACGATAGTAGTATCTCCTCCCTTCCGTTGCAGGAGAGTTTTAAATCGCCCCCCCCCCCCCCCCCCCCCCCCCCCCCCCCCCCCCCCCCCCCCCCCCCCCCCCCCCCCCCCCCCCCCCCCCCCCCCCCCCCCCCCCCCCCTCCGGGAAGGGGGGCCCCGGAAAACAGACTGAACGGAGAGGGGGAAGAAACTGTGTGCGCTGCCAAGCCAAAGAAGGGTATGTAGGCCAAGCTCCAACGGCTGCAGTCAAGCCAGCTAATAAAACTGAAACAGATGAAGTACCAGGACCAACACTGACAACCAGAAAAGAAGAAGATGAACTTGCGGCCCAATTGCACAAGAGGTTCAGCACATTAACAGAAGAGACAACAGACAAGATCGCAGGCTTGAGCCGCTGGCAAAAAGATAGCTGCTATGCTTGTTGAAAAACACAATCTAAATGATAGACAAACACTAGCATTTCTTCTGTTAGCAGACCAGGTGGGAACACAAATGGACACAGAAGACCTAATCAAACCACTGAGATTACTAGTAACCGGACCAGGGGGTACAGGCAAATCTCGAATTTTCGATGCATGGACCGAATTCCACGCTCTGGTCAACGTAACAGACAAGTTGAGACTCACAGGACCCACAGGAGTTGTTGCAAGTGACATTGGAGGCTCGACAACACATTCAGAACTGTCACTTTGTGTGAGCAGGGACCACATGAAGGCAGACACACCCAGCGGCAAAAAGATCCGCCAAGCATTGGAAGACAGACTAGCGGGAGTGGAAACACTGATCGTAGACGAGGTGTATTTCATGGGAGCAGCGGACATGAGCATTCTCAATGAATACTGCTCAATAGCGAAAGGCATCACTGAGCACCCATTCGGTCACCTGAACATGGTTACATGTGGAGACCCATGCCAACTCCCACCACCTCTAGCGAAAACACTGTTTTGCAGGGAGCTGGTAAACTGCTTCAAATCTAATATATTAAATGCAGGCAACGAGAGCACCGGATACCTTATCAAAGGGATGCATGCTTGGCATCAGATTGACTATGTAGTTGTACTGAATGAGATCATAAGACAGAAAAGTAATGCTGTACTCATTGATATTTTAAGCTGGCTACAGAGAGGCACATGCACACAGAAAGACAAAGACATTCTGGATACATATGTGTTATCAGACGATAGATGCACAGAGGAAACTAAGGCACTGACAAGCATGCAGCGATGGATGGAAGGGAAAGGCTGTCCTCTGATAACATACAAAAACGAGCCCCGAGATATACACAACATGGAGATGGCCAGGGCATTTGGAACGGCCACTGGACAAGAATCAGTGCTATATCATTCACTGGACACGGCAGGCAAAGGAAGAAAAAGACGAGAGCTTAAAGGTATTGCTGCCAGAGGCAGCATGGAGGGTCCCTGTGAAACAGGCAAAAGATCTTCCCGGGAGGATTCCGTATTTGACAGGAATGCCTGTGTTCTGCACAGATAACATAGCAACGGAGCTCAGGCTTTCCAAAGAAAGCATGGGGAAGATAGTGTCCATAAGATACATTGAGCGGGGAGGAAGAAGATATGCTGTGTCGGCTGAGGTAGACTTCCCAGGATTTCAAGGGGGAAGATCCAGACAATCCCAACAGGGTGTTGTTAAGCACCCATAGCGAGACTTTTAAATACAAGGTACCGGATTCAGACAAGTTATACACAGCAAGAAGGACTCAGCTCCCTCTGAATCCGGCTTTCGCTTACATCACATAATTCGCAAGGTAGAACACTAGAAACAGCATGCATAGACCTGGCCAGCTGCGTGTCCATTCAAAGCGCATACGTGATGCTTTCAAGACTGAAGTCCTTGAAAGGGCTATGCATACTGAGACCGTTCCGACTTGATACGATTCAGAACCATATTTCTGAAGAGCTGAGACAAGAACTCTACCGAACAGAAGAGCTGGAAAGACACACATTGCGCACAAGCCAGAGCCGCCTAAATTGGTATTATTCCGTATTTCCATCCAGTATTTTTTCAACAATAGACCATGTATGAGGAGAGATGGACGGAGAGGGGCAGCGGAGAGAGGCATCCGGCTGCAGCAGTAGATAGGCTGATAGACAGACAAGACAATAAAGCACGCTCAGGGAATTACCAAAGACCGAAAGTTCCAAGGTTTGGACTCGAACACAAAATAGAGACAGATAGCGGACAGCACAGTAGACAGAGATTTGAACAAAAGATGACACAGAGCAAAAGAAAGGCAATGGCCAATATAGGCAGAACAGGCAGAGACGAGTCAAAAGAAAAAACACCAACCCAGCAAGGAAAGAAACAACGAAATCGTCACTCGCGTCGGAACATTGTGCCAAGTGCCAAGACATACATAGCCAAGCAACCAAGCACAGCAAACCCCGATTTGTGAGTTTATTGAACTTGCGTCGAGACAACTTTTGGGGCTGTGTTCTTGCACACAAGCACAAACAAGACAGCACAGCAAACCCCGATTTGTGAGTTTATTGAACTTGCGTCGAGACAACTTTTGGGGCTGTGCAACTATACACAGGAACAAACATGAGTGGGGATAAGGCCGCAAGCGGCAGGTGCCGAACCGTTAAGCAATAGGCAGTTCATGCGACGTGGTCCAAGAAAAACATATCTTTGTTCATACAGACTAATATCCTATCGCATGGACACAACAGCAGAGACAATAGACGACTACTTTGAGTAGGTCCTAAGCTTTATTCGTAGTAGAAGGCCCGGGAGCAGGAGCAGACTTCTTAGCACGGTCTTCATCTGAGAGATCACCAAGATCTACCACCTTGCGCTTTAGAACGAGCTTGGAAGGACTGGTAAGAGCGTCATCTTCACGCTACAACAACGTAAGTTAATTAGAGAAGCAGATTTAAGGAAGCAAGACACATACACGGCCCATGACGGTAAGAGTGACCAAACGGTACTCCCAGCTCATATCAGCCTTTTTGTCGTATTTTCCGCCCCAGGAATAAGCCTTCAAAAGACATGGTCAGAGCACGAAGAAGAAATGCAGCTACATACGATAGGGGTTACGGTGGCCAGCATTACCAAGCCTGTTCCGAGGCGATTGAGATGATGGAAGGACATGGGATGATAAGTCTTCTTGTCTGCGTTGAAAATTAAAACCTTCAAGAAATGTCAGTTTTGTAAGACAACATATCACAAGCAGACCATACCTCGGGAACCCTGTTGTAGCGTAGGTCGGTATCCGAGAGAAAGGATAGCAGCTTGTAGGTGTCGTCATATTCCGAGGCACGACCTTCCTGCAAATGAAGGAGATGACAGGTGGTAAAGAGAACGGAGAAAGAGACTAACGTCTTGGGAAGTTGCATTAGCAACAAATACTGGCCTGCGGCAGGAGAGATACATCGAAGCTAGTGGGACCATTGGTGGTTTTCTTCTTGGCAAGCTCATTCGCACGTTCAGCGGCAAAGGCCTGAAAATAGGCTAAGAACGCAATGAAATAACAAAAAAGCCAAATTGCATACCTCCCACCTCTTGTCGATGGCATCGTGGATTCCCACTGCTGCTTCCCAAGCAACAGGTCGACCGGACACAGCATATTCAGCTGAACGTGGATGGAGGAACTGATTTTTCCAACTACGTAGAAATATGTTAGTTATACACATATTCAACTGGGAAGGGGGGGAAAAATGCCAAAGCAAAAGACAAAATATGTTCAAAGTGCAGAACAGAGAAACAGGACAGACCGAAGACACTCACAGTTGGACACGCCAGACAGAATTAAGATCGGTAGGACTTCGGGTCGTTTTAAGCCAGCAGAAGTCCTCTTCAGCGGAGCGTCCAGCTTGAGACTGAACTTCGAGCTGGATTCCGTTTGGGATCTTGTCGCCCGATTTCCAAGACTGCACACCATAATTACCACCGGGTCCAACATTGAATGCCCAGCCAGAGCGGGTAGCAAGACGACTACATATTCGAGAGCCTTTTCACTGCATAAACGAAGTCAGATGGGAATAATGAGGAAGGGAGATGTGCTAACTCTATGGTCAGAGACCATGTTTTGGTAGAGGCGAAAGTTACAGTCGCCTTCGCCAAGATACTAGACCAAGATTCGTCAAGGATGGGCCCATCGGAGGTGCCCAGTGTCGTGTTTTTACGAGCAAATTCGTCAATCTTTTCCTGGGTCAAAACGCGCAGCATGGCCGTCGCTTCCTTGGGAGAGAGTAGAACATCGGGAGCGACGGCGGTCGAAGCTGCGCTATTCTGGGAGCTGTTCTGGGAGTTGATTGCTGGCGGCATTGAAGCAGGTAACGAGAAGATCAAGCACAAAGGGTGACAGAAAGACACAAGGAGACACAAGTCGTCAGGACGCAAGACTTGTCTGGATGTACCTATTTATACTGCTTCATACCAGCTATGCAGAAACAAGCAATTACCGAGGAAGTAACGGAAACAGACAGGAAAAGCGAAGCAAAGTTGGCTCAGAAGCAGATATCGCAAATTACTGGATCCAGGCCACGGATGCAGACAAGAAGCAGAAAAGCGGATATACAGAATGCAGAGGTTAGACGACGACGGTGAATTCAAGCTTCAATATATCCAAGACAGGCAAACAGGGCGATGCTGGAAACTCAGCAGGACGACACAGAAGCAGCATCCAGGACGGATATCGAACAAAAGCAAACCAAGGATGAAAGCGGCGGGTAGCAGCTGCGCGGGTGGCGCTAGGTAGCAGCTGCGCCACACGCCGGTTACTATAAGGTTAACAAAAAGCTACTGAAATCGCCGCTGTGCCACAGGCAGGAAAGAAACGAGGCAGTGATTACCGGTTAACAAACCTACTATCGCGCCGCTGCCCGAAGGGAATAAATGAAGCAGTGATTGCCGGAAAACAACGACACAACAAAGCTACTGAAACGATTTTGCCATACTTAAGTGGAAAGCACATGGACAACGGTGGGAAGGTTCAAGAGGTTACAGCAGGCAATACTATGAAAAAATGCAAGAATTTACAGTAGTCAAAGCTATATACCAGTCAACTTCAATGTCCGTCAGTGCACCATGTAGAATAAGCCATTTGCTCCACTTGAACAATAGACAGCGGCCACGCTCTCTGCTGCCTTTTTTTCCACTTTATGACCAGATCCAAGGGGCATTCGACAAACCGGATGACTGCGGGAATGTGGTGGTTCCTTTTGAAAAACGCGTTGAGCTCTACAATTGGGCCCATTTCAAACCAGCGTTGGGGAACGCTGAGTTCGTCGAGGGAGGGTGTGATAATGTATGACCAGAGCATGCTGGTACGCCATCTGCGGTTCCAGGTGGACTCCGCAGGGGGGCGAGAAGAGAACAAATGGAGGCTCCGAAGGAAGGGCATGGTGAATGGCTGAATCGAGGCAGGTCGAGATTCTACAACGTCATCGAGGGCGATGGTGAGACTCTGGAGGCGAGGAAATGTTGTTATAACGAGTAAGAAGGTTTCTAGTGTCGCCTCCATGAAACCTGCATAACCTCGTGTGAACAATTCCACGGACGAAACATGGTTCGCGCTGGAAAACCAGTCCAAGACAGCGTAACTCGACGAAAGGTGAGCCAAAAAAGGGGGCCGTAATCTTGAGACAGCCACCAAGGCATCGCGAAGGATCTTCGTCAGTATGGAGTGAAAGCGACTTGAGTAAGGGCCATGGTACTGGACAACGATGACAGATTAGAATCGATAAAGGGCCAGAAATTGGGTGATGGATATACATGCCTCCAAGCAACATGGGAACAATAGCCGAAGACCCTTCAACAAGAAGAGATCGGGTGCGTGGAGCCGCTTCAAGGACAAGTTTGCCCAATTCGCTCATAAGGTGCTGGGTGGATGGGTGCAAGGGATTCGAGGTTGAACCCAACGAGAGGCCGCTGAATTCTACGCTCACGCAGAGGTCCAGAGTAACCCACTGGGATCGACGCATATCTCTGCGGCACTGCTCTACCATGCGGAGCAAGCGTGAAATTTCATTGTCGTCGCCATTCCATAGTGTGCACAGGAACTGAATTTCCCGCCAGTAAGCGGGATCTCCATCCACGATAATCTGCCACTTTTTTGCAGACGCTTCTGATGGCGGTCCGAACTGGAGAATAGCCAGCAACAGCCAAATCGAAAATGCGAATGAGAGTCTTAAGAGGTAACTCTGCAGCGGACATGAGTGGATCGAGGGAGGGAAAGATGGTTTGAGTGCAGTATGATGAGTGTCGAGTAATTGAGCAGCACAAGCAAGGACCCAAGCTGAAAAAGAACCCAAGTTCGATAAAGAAACCGTTCCAAAACAAGTAGCGAAAGACAAAATGGCACAAGCCAAGACATGCTGCAATCAACATTACCGATCCAGTACTGTGATCCTAAGGTAAAAATGCACATCCGCGTTTAAAAAGTAAAGTGGCAACAGATTGTGGCGGCAACGGCAAAAAGTAAGGCACAGCTAAGAGTTAAAGTACGGCAAGCAGCATGGCAGAAGGCAGCTGGCAGCTGCCGGGTTGCAAGGCTAAAAGTGCGGGAGTCTGGTGGCCAGAGAAGCTCAGAAGGAACCAATGCGAATAGAAAAGAAACGAGATATCACAACAAACAACAATGGGATGCAATGACATAACAAAATGGTTGACGCCAAACAAAAAAAAGAAAAGTACAAATATACACCCTGGAGCCCAAAAAAAATACAACGATAATCATGGAAGTAAGTCACAAGAATAGATGTCATCCAAGAGGTAGCAAAGGGAAAGACAAGCAAGACGTAGTTCTGGTAACATATGGTACTGTATAATGTCAAGGATCCATCGCAATTACTTGAACAGTTGAAGTGGGCCATGCATCCTGCTGCCTCTCGCGCCACCTTTCCATAAGATCATCGGGACATTCCACAAAACGAATAATATCCGGAATTCTGGAATTGCGGCCGAAGAACTCGTCAAGTTCGTCAATCGGTCCCATTTGGAACCAGCGTTGTGGGACCCCAAGCTCCTTCAACAACGGAGTCGTTAGAAACGACCATATAGTGCTCGTAATCCATGGCCGGTTGTATGTTGATGTGGTGGGAGGGTTCGAGGAAGAGAAATACAGGCGATGAAGGAAAGGAAGAGTAGTTGGAGTCGACGTCTCGGGGAGTGCATCGACGATATCGTCCAGGCTCATAGAAAGGTGCTCGAGTTTAGGGAAGAGGTGTATCACCTGCAGAAACAGGTCGAGTGTGCCAGAGGCATCGTGATGATTGAGCATCCCGCGAGTGAATAACTCAACGGAAGTTATTTGCTGTCTAGGAAGCCGAGCGACGAGGGCGGGCGTAAGACAGCAGGTGGACAGGTGCGTGAGAAACGGGGCGTTCATGGGAGCAGTGTTGTTCTCGCCAAGCATGGCACAGGGGTCGCTATCGGCACAGATGAAAAGTGCTGTGAGTTTGGGCCATTCAGCTGCAAAGTAGATGAGCATTACACCCTATATAGCTGCTATGGGCGCCGAAACTCACCTGTAAGTGCCCTGCTAAATAAAGAAGGGATTCCTTCAAGATGCAACGTTTCTGTATTTGGCGCAGCGCGTAAGAAAAGAGCTTCTACTTCGCTCAAAACGCGTTTGTGAAAAGAATGGGAAGGCATGGCAGCTGCACCAAAAGCGATTCCAGGGCTGAATGCAGTCCCAGTGAAGATATGTTCGAACACCATGATGGAAATGCTCAGGTCCAATGGAGCAGACCGAGCGCGGCGCATGGCGACGGAACAATAGTCAATGGTGTGGAGAAGGCGAGCAAATTCTGCGTCGCCGCCATCCCAAAGAGAATGACGGAAAGTCACTTCGCTGGAGCAGACAGCTTCCTCGTCAACAATTGCGAGCCACAACTGGCAAACGGCTCTGACAGCGGCGCGATCCACAGGTGAACGATAGATCGCTAGTACACAGAGGCGAATATGGAGTTCGACGGGCAGAACGTCAACAATAGAGGCAGACATGAGGGAAAAGGATGTCGAAGGATGTATGCGGGGAATAGATAGTTGCTGCCAGTGAACGTTGTTGAATAATAATAAAGCACAAGTTTCGGTGGCCCATTAGCCTGGTGCACGGCAAAAGAGGATATTGAGTAATAAGCGGACAGCAAGACTGAGAGAGCCCAGAACAACAACCGAAAGGTAAAGAGACAGAGAATCGCGTGCGGCTCATGCCAGATTTACGAAAGTCTAGAACAACACTGAAAGTAAAAAAGGACAGAGCATTGATTGATTTGACATTCTGACCGGCTGCGAGCTCTAGGTGAAGCAGCAGACGCAATGAGAGCCTCAGGAGTGGTTGTGAAAAGTTCGAGTTATCAGACAATAAGAGGAAACAACGGTGTGAATTGTGAATTGTACCAGATTACTAGAACATTTATGAGATGGGATTCGGGACCAGAGAGAATGGAAGCGTCGACGAGCCCCATGGTTGGAGCATCACAAAGGCCCGGTTCTTATCGTCCACATACTGCATGAATTCAGTAGAGGGAGATACTGCCGAGCCCTTGTAGTTATCAACTGGGTCAGCAAACAGTTGGGTACTGCGTTCAGAAGCACTGAGGTCTTTATGCAGCTCGAACAGCACTAGCATGCGATGAGCCTGACATTTGAAAGACTCAGCATCGAAGGCTTTTGGCAGATTCTTCTTGTCAGCGCCTTTGATGTACCTCTGCATGGAGACGGCCATGGTGACGAGTGACAGCTGCATAAATCCACCATTAAGATCGTATGTTAAAAGCAATGAAAGTAAAGCATACGTTGGCTGCTTCCAAAAATGAAGAGGGAGTTCGTACATCAGATGGCGACGACGACGAAAAGAGCCGCGGAATTCTGAGCCCCAGATTTCTTGAACGTGAACGCCCTGGATACATACTCCACAAGGTCATGGGCCAGTTTCCAGGCCAGTGACAGTTCCCTCGCCTCTTCTGTCTCCAGTGGTAGGAGATGCTTGTTATCCCTGCTGACCAAATACGGGTAGCTTGAACCATTCAATGCGACCACAAGCACCACAAAGCTGCGGAGCGCCAAAAGGTCCACAATGCCATCTCTTGTGGTCAGGTCGGGTATATGTGCTTTTGTCCTTTGGGAAGGAAAAGGACTAATTCCGTCCGCTTCGCTCCGTCCCCGGCCACCCGCACCGTTGCGTGGATCTATGAACACCAGAACTATGAAGATAAAGAGGCGCACTAAAAAACGGCGGGCCGGTTCATGATCGGCGTTTGTAGTGGACTTCGCCACAACAGTGTTGTGTAAGGTAGTGTATACACAGTGGGATAGATTGCTGACAGGGACGCCGTGTCGCCCTGCTCCTATACAGTCAGTCAGACTGATAACAGCATGAGGGAAAGTGGCGGGCATATAACTGAGAACATAAATTGCTCAACAACAGAAAAAAGAGGTAGAAGGCGAATACTCACAGCGTCGTATATGGTGAGATGTGGACTTGCTCAAAGACCCACACGCTAGTCATAGAGGTCCAGCCGTTGAAGCCGTCAAAGGCGTGCCTAGAGCGCATAATGCCCCGAAAGTCATCGAAAGGTAGGTCGGTTCGCCGGCGGGCTAGATACCATAGCTTCTCGCCTGAGGGCATGTCGACAACGGTGAACAGGACGTCCATATGAATCCACGACACAGCATGGGCGTTAGCGTTAATGTTCCATGTGGTTTCCGACCATGGGAAAACGAAAAAAGGAACCTGCTGCAGGTGTTCGAGCCAATTGCAGGCGAACTCATGGGAAGCCAGATCTCTGTGTGGTAGACAGTCAGGCCAAGGATCAGTCATGTCATGTGAGATGCTTACACCCAGGCCAAGGGCACACCGATGGAGGAGCTTTGTAGTGTGTTTCCAAGCAAATTGAAACGCTGGGATTGCCGCTGAACGGAAGGGACTGGAGGGACAGGCTGGTCGCTGTCATCGTTAGGTGGCGTCGGACAGTGGGAAGATCGTTCCGTAGGTCGTTCGGCTTCGGCGACTTGAGGCTGGACAGGAGGCTTTTCGGCTTCACCGGTTGCAGATGTAGTAACAGCTTCTTTTTCTTTTCTTTTCGATTCGATCCTTGCTTTACTGCAAAGCAAGAGATCGCGAGGAGACGACCGACCTGCAAGTCCATGGTTTTGCCGTCTTGTCGCAGCACCCAAATCTGCATACCGTCAATACTTTCACTGTAGTTTAAACCAAACTAAGGTCACCTTGTATGAAGGCAAGTCGATCGAGGTGAGTAAAAGCCTCCAAACCTTCTTCGTCAAACTTCAAGATTCGACCATCATGCAGGTATGGACTCCGATGAATCACAAGAACGGCTCTGGATCTCAGAACCTCTTGATGCTGCTGCGCGGTCAATGAGGCCCAGGTGTCCTCATGCACTACGTACACAATCGATTCGGTGTTCGATGGAAGTATGTCAGGAAGCAGAGGCTCTCCGGAGTCTGAGAAGGGAGGGCCAGTTTGACGGAATCTGCGAGCATCTGGGTGGACGTGCAGAGGCAAATCCCCTGTTGGAAACCTCGCACCACTTGAAAGGTTGAGATTTGACGATATCGTTCAGGTATTCTGCCTCGGAACGCTTGCAGCAATGTGAGAACAAAGCAACCTTTCACCAAGGGAGAAAAACAAACCGTTTCATGAAATGGCCGGTACCGATACTTGTGTGGGGTGGCCACTAGGGGGAGCAGATGGCGACTCAGGAGCCGGTGCAAACACCCAGTACTCTATGTCAACGGTGAATTCGTCCGATGCAAGATCATATAGTAGAGTAGGATCGAGCACCCTGGCCGAGTCGTGAGCAGTTTGAAGCATAGAGTCAACTTCTCGTAGAATGGGAAGCTTCCAACCATCAGCGATGGCAAGAGACCGCAAATCGGAATAAGAGATAGGGGTGTCGACAACTTGATCGTCGTCGTCATCCGTTTCAATGATCTCGTGGGATCTTTTCGATGGATTCGGTTTGGGCTTAGCTTTCAACGGCGGCCGCTTGACTGGTTTGGATTTGGAGCCTGATTTAGAGCGCGAAGTTGCGCCAGAAGGTGTTGATTGAGCAGGAATAGAGGGAGCGGGAGCTGAAGTGCCAGCCTGAGAAGCATGTCGCGGTCTCAAGCTCCTACTAGATGCACCAGCACTCTCGACAGGGTTCGTTTCAGATCCAGTTCTACGCTTCTTCTTCGGAGGTTGTTCAGCGGACTTCTCCTCTTGGTCTACCACATCATGAATGGCTTCATCTTCGCGGGCGACGTCGTCAGTAAGATCAATGATGTCCGGCATGATCAACATTGAATCTGCTGCATAACCTGTCAGATCGAACAAAAAGACAGCACCGTCAATGCAAGTATGAACCGCTACTGAACAATATATACGCACTTAAACCGTGGCCCAGTGCAGGCAAAGGTTGATTTCGAGCCAGCAGCTGCAAACTATCGCGTACAAAGTCGTCCTCGTAAAAGTATAGAAGGAGCTGGAGCTCTGTTATATCTCCCAGAGCTAGACGGAACAAAAGACGCCATAATTTTGATTCTATTATTCCCAAAGGGTCCGCTAGGTCGACGCGATGAATGTTACCAAGAGCTCGCCAGGTCTGATCCAAGCATTAAAACAGACTACTGAATTTGTACAATTCTCACCTCCAACAAGGCCACTCGACTTGTATATTGAGCAGATGCATAACCTGTCGGTGCTAGTAAAAGGAGGGGAGAGCTGGCTACAGCCACCAGAACAGGAGCCATCAACAAGGATATATCGGTATTGGAGACTGCAGCTTTTGCCTCAGTTGCTGAAAGCGAAATTCCAAGGGACCGTGCGGTACTGCAAGCAGAATCAGACATTCAAAACGGTATATTAACGGAATGAGGCGAACGATAGTAGTATCTCCTCCCTTCCGTTGCAGGAGAGTTTTAAATCGCCCTGGCTCAACCTATGAAAGATGGACTGCGATATGAAGAACTGGCACTTACCAGGAGGTAGAGGGAGAGAACAAGAGAAACATGTGTAAGATTTCGCACAACGATCAGTAAAGGGTTAGGAAGCTTCAAGTCTCGCCAAAAGCCTAATAAATCTGCCTTTTTGGCTGCAAATCGGCCGGTGGCAGTTGCAGACAAATTATTGACTTGCTTGGAATAGCAAGCATGACAACGCTGTAACAGTGACGGCCAGTCTGAACGCGATCGAAAATGCTGGGGAGCATAAGTTCATGAAAAAGAGTCTGTGAGACGGCTTACTTGGCTCAACGAAACAGTATTAGTGCGAGTTAGTGCCCTAGGCACAATAGGTGCGGGCTTTGGATCTGAGACATGGAGCAGAGTGTCAGCCACAATCAGAGGAAGAAAGACCTCTCCGATGAGTGGCCGGACACTGTTGCTAAGGGGAGCGTGCAGCTCTACACCCCAAGCCCATTGCACCACGCCTTTCTTGTTTAAAAATGCATCAACTTCAAGGGATCAGTAGGGCACTTCAGCCAGTTGTTGAGATCGGAAATGGCCTCCATAAAAGGTGCTAGAGTCTCCGGTGGTTTCTGAAAAAGACTAAGTAAACGTCACTACCGAATGAACAACAAACCTCAAAACATGTAGCTAAGGATTTAGCAGCAGCAATACAGTCAAATATGCCATCTCTAGTCGTCAGATGCAGCCAAGGGGCAGGTGCAGAGAACAAAGTAGAACGAAAGAGATCAGCTGCAGAGGACGACGAAGATGTATCTGCGGACGAGCCCGATACAGAAGATGTCATTAGAGAAAAAGGGTAGAGAATGCAGCAGTCAAGGTCCAAAAAAGCAGCGGCAGCAAAGCAAGATGAGAGGATGTCGGAGACAGCAAGACAAAGAAGAGGTTGTCACGTCACGTTCAGAAATCCCGAGCGTGAGTCACACGAGCCAGAAAGCTGGTGATATATAGACGGCCAGTTCCACGCACATTCTGTAGTAGCCCCTCCGAGTCCTGTATCAATATCGGGTTTATACCAGTAAGAATCAATAAATATTAAATCGAAAAACCAAGGAATCCGAAAAAAAAAACCCCCGAAATGAAAGCATTTACTGCTAGAAATGGGTCTGCCAATCCTAACGACAGTGCCGGATATATACGAGACTCATTTTCAGTATGCGGGATTTTTTTTTGAGAATTCTACAACCCTCCCCGGCCCTTGACAGCAATTTTACACAAAGCGGACAAAAGGTCACGGTGAGAAGGTCGCGTGACGCATCCGTTGAACTTCGCTCTACCTTGTACCTCACTCAGCTTTGCTCTACCTCACTCAGCTTTACACTTCATGGATCGTGAATACCGCCAGTATCAGATCCATTGTCGCATGGCTCAGACCAGTCGGTCGCAAATTCGCAATTTACTTCCAGACCAGACATCATGGTGGACATCGCAACAATGGTGGAAGTATTAAACATCGAAACAGCAGAAGAGCGGGGAGAGCCTGTACATCATGAACAGGCTACAAATCCACCAGATCGGAGCCACAACATTGATCTGGAAAGTTATCATGTGCGTACTATGATGGCTCTGTGAGGCCACCTCATCTAACAAAAATTGCAGCTTACCAGGGACAGAGGCACACCTCACACGTCAACCAATACCACAACCAATACCATAACCAATACCACATCTAATACTATGGCCCCTACCAATACCGAAACAACACTACCTGAACGGCTATACAAAGCAGCCAACTACGTAGACGTCACACCGAGCCAGAAAACTGAGGCCATTCACGAACTCGTCAGTAGAGATTTTTTCAATAGCACTAGTATTCGGGCACTTGCGACAGTTCATGAAGACGTCACTGTTCAAAGCCAGATTATTAAAGGGAAACAGAAGACAATAGCGCAACTGAGAGCTGAATTCATGCAACATACCTGTACGACGGTGTGCCTGCTTTCTGCTGAACTAGCCAGAGCTGTTGGCACCACAGATGCATTACCTCTATCAGAGCAAGCGTTCATGAAATCAGCACGCATTCTCAAACTTAGACTGGGAATGACAGCGAGCAGAGGCGAAAAAAAGGGAAGAGAACAGAACCTGACACCTACACCCAGGAATCAAAGAAGAAACGTCTAAAGGGAACCGCAGATGAAAACATAGCCTCGGCCTCATTCACACACACACAATCGACAACGAGCGCCCGCCGCCTTTTTACATTGCTAGCGACAATGACAAGCTCAAGATAGTCGCAGAATTCATCGAGGCTACTTCTAATAATGCCATTAAAAAAGTTGAATGCTCATTTTGCGGAGCTCGACAAGCTATCAATGAAGTCTCAAGAATACCCTGCTCGCAACTCGACACAAGTCTGCTAGAGCAAGCTGTCTCCGTTCTGAGAGACATTTGCTCGCAGCCAGCTATAGCAGCATATAACAAGTCCACGATTTCCAGTGGCTGCTATGTTCTGTGTTCCTACTGCCGTCGAGATGTAAGTATGTCGAAGTTTATGAGGTTGCCCCTCCGCAGCTACGCAAATGGCTTGTGGACTGGCCCATGTCCTGCAGAGCTTCAAGGTCTAACACTGCTGGAACAACAATGCATAGCACGAGCTAGAACGACCAAATGTATGTTCAAGCTTGAAATAGGACCAACCGGCCAATATGCTTCCAAGGGCAATGTCTGCATATTCGTTCAAGACCCGGGACCTCTACTGGAAATATTGCCACCACCCTTATCCGACCTGTTTGACGAAATAAGCGTGGTTCTTGTGGGTTCAATAGAAACGCCAGTGACCAAGCAAATGCTGGAATACACACCTCTGTTGGTGCGTCGTCAACGCATCATTGAAGCCCTGCTGTGGCTTCAAGCAAACAATCCGCTATATTCCGACCTCGACCCCAATTCTATCAGAAAAAATGCTGACAGATATCCCGAGCATGGAGTGCCCCTCCCAGTGGAAAGTTTTTCCGCGTACCAGCATCATCAGAAGGGTCGACTTACACCTACACAGGCGAATGACGAAGCATTTGCAAATGTCAGAAGAACGGGGATGCCAAGCTGCACAGTGGTGGATGCTGATTCTGTAGATGCGACATTTCAGCAGCGCAAGCTGACCGCTTTACAGGTGTTGAATAAGGCGCGATCAAGTTATTCTGAGCGGAAGAAAGCAGCAGCCGAAATGATTATAGACCATGACCAGTCCTATGTGAAATTCCCGTCAGGCTCACGACCACAGTCAACCAGAAACAATCCCTTGATTTTTGGCTATCTTTGGCCAACACTATTTCCTTATGGTGCAGGCATGATGGAAAACCAAGAGATAGCATTGTCTGGCCTTGCCCCCTTTCGGAAGGTTGATCTGAAAGTCCATGTTGCTCATCTGCTTCAAAGCGGCAGTGACAAAAGGTTCCAAACACATACCTCTTTCATATTTGTGATGGGAAACCTGCTTCAAAGGAGGAAAGCAGCATTCGGAGCAAGACTAGCAGTCAAGAGGTCATGGTTTCCTCGAGTGCATGAACTGTTCCAGCAGATAGACGAACACACCATAGATATATACCAAGCCAAGCTCAAAAAAAATCCATTCGCAAAAGCTGAAACATCGGGTGAGAAGGCGGCAGCAGAACTCCTAAAATACGTGAATTACGTATCTGACCAAATCCCAGGATCCATAGGCGAAGTTCAGTCCAGACGACATGAAATGTATTCAGTCACAAACTGTGAGGGCATACCGCATGTCTTTCTGACATTGAACACAGCAGAGACAAAGAATCCTATAGCTCAGGTACTAGCAGGGAGAGAAATAGACTTGGACAAGATTTTTCATGACTTGAAGCCTGGCTCTGAAGGCAACTGAACGAGCGCAGTTCATAGCACTGGATCCAGTCGCGGGAGCCGAGTTCTTCCATCTGTCCGTCGAGCTATTACTAAAAATACTTTTGGGCACCGGTAGACTGAACGGAATTGGAATATTCGGGAAGGTCAGAGTATATTATGGCGTCGTCGAAGCGCAGGGTAGAGGCAGCCTGCATATTCACATCCTGATATGGCTTGATCATGGGCTATCGCCAATTGAAATAAAGGAAAAGATCAAAGATCCAGAATTTCTGCAAAAGGCATTCAGGTGGTATGAAGACTCATTTTCACATGACATACCAGAAGGCACAGTTCCTTTACAATGCAGCTGCACATGCATACAAAGGAGAACCGGTCATGAGTCGTCCCCTCGGTACAAGCACTGGACCTGCTTTCGCACAAGATGTGAGAAATGTCATGGAGAACACCGCACAGATACACACTCACAATGAGACTTGTTTTAAATACCTCCCAAAAACCCTGCGAAATCTGAAGGATAATGACAAAGACTGTCGCTTCGAGCTTCCCAGAGACGTTGTGACAGAGACACATCTAGATGAAGAAGGGACGATAGTACTGAAATGCAACAACGGAGCCGTCAATGGATACAACCCGATAATTGTAGCAACTCAGCGATGTAACATGGACATTAAACCGATAGGATCAGGGACAATGGCAATGGCAATGTTCGGATATGTCGGAAACTATGTTATAAAAAGCTCCCTGGATACCGCTTTCATGTTTTCAGCTCTGTGCGCTGGAATCAAAGCCATATCTGACTCACCTCCGAAGAACAGATGACGGGCAGTTAGACGCCCAAGAAAGCAGCCGGCTGCTAATGATAAAGACAGTTAATCAGCTCATAGGTAAAAGAGAACTTTCATCCCAGCAAGTAGCGACAGACTTGGTCGGCTGGCCCACCAAATACACCAATAGGAAGTTCCCAGTGTTCTACTGGACACGCATGCTCCGCGAGCTATCACCATCAACGTTTAATAAGCAAGAGCCAGACTCTGAGGAGGATACAATAACAGACAATGCTGCACAAGACCAGGAGCAAGAGCAGGAGCCAGGTGACACACAACAGAACAATGTCGAGGTTGAAGACGATGAGCTGATGATGTTGAACGAAAAACATACTGCTGTCAGATGTAGATTTCGCGATGGACAGACCACAAAGCAAACAGAGAAGCACCCTATTCAACGATGTGTTCTACAGGCCTCCAACACTAAAGGAAGTGAGTGCATGGGAACTATTCACAAAATATGAAAAACATATACTGCCAAAGGCGAAAACAAATTATAAAGAGTACCACCGATTCCAGACGGCACATCCACAATACACTACTCACTGCATGAAGAAGTTGACCGATAGTGAGCAAGCTCGAAAATACCAGTATTTGTAGGGATACCGATTCCAAGGATGGAAGACAGTGACGCACATCACGTTGCTATGCTAGCTTTGTTCAAGCCCTGGACGCAGAATGTGGAATCACCATTAAAAGAACCAGATACAAGTTGGGCAAACGCTTACTCGGACATGTCAACAGCGGCATGCGCAACGCACCACAGAATTATCGACAATATGCAGTTGATGTACAAATCCAGAGACGCCAAACATGATTTTTCAGCGATGAGGAGAAAACGAATGGCTGAACTAGCCAACAGTGTTCCAGCCTACCAGAGAGCCGAAGAGGGAACAGATGAATATGATCCTGCATGGGAGAATGCTATGCAGACGTTTATCCAGGATGTTCAAGAAGACGCTATGGAAACGACAATGAGCTGCATAGATTCACAGCTGCTCAGCCGAGCAGCCACTAAGGCGGGATTCTATGACGCAACAAGTTCTAGGTCAGCAATTGAGGGCGATGTGAAGCCAGCAGGGGACAGCGACGCAAACGGCTGCAGACAAGGCTAAGAAATCACTAGCAAAAAGGAGGGAAGCCTTATTGAAGGGACGACTTGAGAGGGTGGCTCAGCATAATGGAGGAAAGAGGCGCACTGAAACAGATGAAGTACCAGGACCAACACTGACAACCAGAAAAGAAGAAGATGAACTTGCGGCCCAATTGCACAAGAGGTTCAGCACATTAACAGAAGAGACAACAGACAAGATCGCAGGCTTGAGCCGCTGGCAAAAGATAGCTGCTATGCTTGTTGAAAAACACAATCTAAATGACAGACAAACACTAGCTTTCTTGCTGCTAGCAGACCAGGTCGCATCACAGCTGGACAAAAAGCAGATCATCAAACCGTTGAGAATGCTGGTGACAGGTCCGGGAGGCACAGGAAAATCCAGAATATTTGAAGCATGGACGGAATACCATTCTCTCATCCAAGCCTCGGACAAGCTACGTCTGACAGGACCCACAGGGGTAGTTGCGAGCGACATAGGAGGATCGACAACGCATTCCGAAATCTCATTGTGCGTTAGGCGAGACAACATGAAAGCTACCACCCCGAGCGGTGCAAAGCTGAGACAAGAGTCTGGAAGAACGAATGGCAGGAGTAGACACGCTGATAGTAGATGAGGTCTATTTTCTGGGAGTAGCAGATATAAGCGTGCTTAGCGAATACTGCTCCATAGCTAAAGGCATGACAGAGCATCCCTTTGGGGGCCTAAACATGGTTACATGCGGAGATCCATGCCAACTCCCACCACCTCTAGCGAAAACACTGTTTTGCAGGGAGCTGGTAAACTGCTTCAAATCTAATATATTAAATGCAGGCAACGAGAGCACCGGATACCTTATCAAAGGGATCCAAGCGTGGCACCAGATCGACCATGTAGTTGTGCTGACCGAAATTATGAGACAAAAAGGCGATGATGTTCTCATCGACATCCTCAGTCGCCTGCGCAAAGGCACATGCACACAGGCAGATAAGGACCTGCTTGACACATATGTGTTATCAGACGATAGATGCACAGAGGAAACTAAGGCACTGACAAGCATGCAGCGATGGATGGAAGGGAAAGGCTGTCCTCTGATAACATACAAAAACGAGCCCCGAGATATACACAACATGGAGATGGCCAGGGCATTTGGAACGGCCACTGGACAAGAATCAGTGCTATATCATTCACTGGACACGGCAGGCAAAGGAAGAAAAAGACGAGAGCTTAAAGGTATTGCTGCCGAGGCAGCATGGAGGGTCCCTGTGAAACAGGCAAAAGATCTTCCCGGGAGGATTCCGTATTTGACAGGCATGCCGGTATTCTGCACAGACAACATAGCCACAGAGCTCGGACTATCCAAAGGCAGCCTGGGAACCATAGTGTCAATACGCTATGTTGAGCGCAGTGGACGAAGATACGCAATTTCAGCTGAAGTAGACTTTCCCGGATTCAAGGGGGAAGATCCAGACAATCCCAACAGGGTGTTGTTAAGCACCCATAGCGAGACTTTTAAATACAAGGTACCGGATTCAGACAAGTTATACACAGCAAGAAGGACTCAGCTCCCTCTGAATCCGGCTTTCGCTTTTACATCACATAATTCGCAAGGTAGAACACTAGAAACAGCATGCATAGACCTGGCCAGCTGCGTGTCCATTCAAAGCGCATACGTGATGCTTTCAAGACTGAAGTCCTTGAAAGGGCTATGCATACTGAGACCGTTCCGACTTGATACGATTCAGAACCATATTTCTGAAGAGCTGAGACAAGAACTCTACCGAACAGAAGAGCTGGAAAGACACACATTGCGCACAAGCCAGAGCCGCCTAAATTGGTATTATTCCGTATTTCCATCCAGTATTTTTTCAACAATAGACCATGTATGAGGAGAGATGGACGGAGAGGGGCAGCGGAGAGAGGCATCCGGCTGCAGCAGTAGATAGGCTGATAGACAGACAAGACAATAAAGCACGCTCAGGGAATTACCAAAGACCGAAAGTTCCAAGGTTTGGACTCGAACACAAAATAGAGACAGATAGCGGACAGCACAGTAGACAGAGATTTGAACAAAAGATGACACAGAGCAAAAGAAAGGCAATGGCCAATATAGGCAGAACAGGCAGAGACGAGTCAAAGAAAAAACACCAACCCAGCAAGGAAAGAAACAACGAAATCGTCACTCGCGTCGGAACATTGTGCCAAGTGCCAAGACATACATAGCCAAGCAACCAAGCACAGCAAACCCCGATTTGTGAGTTTATTGAACTTGCGTCGAGACAACTTTTTGGGGCTGTGTTCTTGCACACAAGCACAAACAAGACAGCACAGCAAACCCCGATTTGTGAGTTTATTGAACTTGCGTCGAGACAACTTTTGGGGCTGTGCAACTATACACAGGAACAAACATCAATGCACAGCCTTCTTAACCGCTTTAGGAAGTAACAAGTTCAACCAAATTCATGTATGGAGCCAAACCTCACGGTTCGGCAATCAATGCACAGCCTTCTTAACCGCTTTAGGAAGTAACAAGTTCAACCAAATTCATGTATGGAGCCAAACCTCACGGTTCGGCAATAACGCGGGTCGCACGTGAAGGCAGTATGATGGCGCATCCTCTTTGCGCTCTTCTGAACGACTTTCTTGCGGTATATAAGGCCCTCACGATGCATTGTTCTGGCACCAAAAAACTGCTCTCTTACTCCCCATGTCTTTCCTCGCCCAGCGAACTCCTCACCTGAACGTTTCCCGACCTAGCCCCTGTTCGTGTCTTTATTCCCGTTCAACGCGCTTATTCTGATATTTTAATTTTTCAGATGACATTGGGCATGAACAGTATACGTATAACGCCCCGAATTATTATTCTCGGGCCCAGGAACCATTCGCGCTTGAGTGGAACTTGGCTGGCACACCCGAGTTTCCTGGTGGCAACCCCGACTTTGCTGCTCGATTCGAATTCCCTGGCAGTAACCCCAACTTTCCTGACGGCTACCCTGTGTACGACTCCTCCGCATCCTCACCCGAGTCGATCCAATCGGTTGAGACGCCCCCGTCAACATCCTACGAGGCGCCCCCCGAGCGGCCCAAACGCGTAAGCCGCCGCGGTCCTGACCATATCCCGCGCCCACGCAATGCATTCATGATCTTCCGGTTCGTCCACCATCTATATCGTATTTCTTACGGATGCTTATGCATTTTATTTTGTTCATTCCAGATCGGAACTCTGCACAAGTGGCAAGATCAGCAAAAGGGTCGAGGGCGACAACCGCCATATCAGCATCACCGCCGCCGCGATCTGGAAGGCTTTCACGGAGGAGGAGAAAAAGCCGTACCAGATTGCGGCAGAACTCGAGAAGCTAGAACACAAGCGTCTGTACCCCAACTACCGCTTCACGCCGACCGTTCGCGCGACCAAGCCTGTCAAGCGCAAGGTGAACCGCAACGGCGCGAAGGACATCGAGCGCTCTCACCAGGTTGCGCAGTTGATCCTGGCTGGGAAGGAGGGCCATGAACTGGAGGAGGCGGTGAGGGACTTGGACGCTGGCGTCGCCGTCGCTGCAGACTTTATTCCTTCTGAACTCGCCCCCTTTCCGGCCGCTCCTTCCACCCCCTCCCCACTGCACGGGATGCCCATGCCCGAGATTCGCGGTTGGGTGCCACACAACGGGGTACCGGAAACGGTTGATGTCCCCACCTTCATCCCTTGTCAGGTTGCCCCTCCTGTCCCCTCGCCTGTTCCCAACGTTCTCGTCCCGCCGCCTCGTGACCAATACGTTCCCAACTACTCGGCCACCCTGCCGCCGGGGTGGCCTCACCTCTACACCGGCAAGCCTCGGGATCCCTCCATCCCACGCCGCCCCCCTACCCCTTCTACACATGTTCTTATAGAACTGTACGAGGACATCAAAGATCGACCCATGCGACCCATGGCCACTGTGGCCGCGATTTGATTCCATTATATGCTCCGTTTTTATTTTTATGGACATTATTCGCTTGTAGCATTTACCTTCAGTACATACCTGTATCTACGCTCCTGTGTATCACTCCTCGTCATAGTAATGCTCGTAGTTGTTGCGCAATTGCGATGATCATACCCGTAAAACCACGAGTGGTTTCCTCCGAGTATATGTGTGTGGATTGGGTACGCCAAGTCGCATCGAGGTGACCGAAAATTCAAGGCAGCGCATAAGTAGTGAATGATGGCGACAGCAACTAGAATCTGGGTTCACACAACAGCGAGTATCTCCACGCTCGACGGCCTAGGTCGCATAGAACCCTGAAAGAGTCCCGTTTGTGCTGGGAAGAACTCAGTCGGACACTTAGGGGGGAAGTAACGCCCTAGCAGAGGGTCGAGTACCATTCCATTGATCACAAAGCACTTGCAGTGACATGAACCATCAGAACTCCCGGGTACGCGGTTGCACGGTTAAAATCCTCCATGTAGAGTGTCTGTCTTCATCTATCGTTCACGGATAAATTCCTAACTTAAAAGTGAGTTTCCGTCCACCGCACACGGAGAAATTTCCAACTTGAAGCTGTTTTCATCTAACGTACACGGATAAATTTCTATGAAGGTCTGTCTTCATGAGGCGGATAGACTTCTGCTTGAACGTGCGTGCTTTCGTAGGTCTCGTCCACAGTGCAGGATAAATTCTTGAGTTATTCTTTGTTTTGAAATGTCTTCCTGTCGATATCCGACGTTGACTAATTTCAAATTGTCAGTTATCTCCGTCGCCGCCCGAGTTCCAGGACGTCCAGTAACGGCGGTATGAACTGGATCCGCCCAAGTGTCGTGGAGGGTGAACCAGTGCTTCATCGAGAGAACATCGCAGAGCAACAGACGAAAGTCGAGTCGAAGGTTTTTAACAAGGTTTAGACCAAAGAAAGCAGTAGAGGATAGATATGTGAAAGTCTGTATATCGATGTTCAGAGTCCAGATTAACGACGTGCACGGTCCTTGAGTTGACAATGGCTCGCAGCTGTAAGCAACAGGCAGAAAAGAAAAGTTCGTCCATTCGATCCACCCCCTTGAGATTTGTGGCTCTTCTCTCTTGGGTGATAAAAGGTTCCGACGGGCTGGAAAAGTTTTCGTGAAGCCCAGCGGCTGTCAATATGAAAACCCACGACGCTAAAAACATTATAACTCCCCCGCGCTCCGCAATCACGACATCGATAATACTGTGTTCGTTGGCCATTCAAACTTGTGTTGCTTCGCCTCTTCGATAACGGCCAGGGTCTCGTCTATGGGCCCCAGGTGGATGAGAGCCAGTCTTTGGTTGAATAAAATCCCGGGCATAAAGTCTGAACTTGACCTCCGCACAGGAAGAACCCGCGTGCTGGTGAGCGGCGGGCAAAGAGCAACTAGAATCTGAGCTCACGCAACAGCAAGGTAGTTATCCAGCTCAGTAGTCTCGGTGAATTGCTCGACGGCTTGCTCATGGTTTCCCCAGAGTCGCGTAGATCAAGCTTAGGTTCACCAAAATCTTAGACGAGTCCGAGAAACGCCGGGAGGAGTTCAGATGGTTGGGACGGAAGAAGAGGTCGAGTACTGTCTCAAAGTCCACTGATCGCATGCAGAAGGACCTGCAAGCGGCCAACCCAAGCCTCGCGCTTCGCTTGGAGCTCCAATTTGGAGTCCAAAGACTTTGGTCTGCAGCACTGCCACCGTTAACCGTACATTGCGATCATCGCCACGACCGCCGTTGGATGTTGGCGCGGCCCGGCCCATTTGTTTTCGCGTTCTTGGGCGCTACTAAATTATGTTCGCACCGCATTAGGCAAGATCCTTACTCGTAAGCGCCGCGGCACCGTCCTCTCATGACTTGCGTTCTGCCAGTCGAAATCTGGACGCAGATACACAGTTTCGCCTGTACAGACGACGGATCTGCAGGTCGCGCTCTTGCCCTCGTTTCCAAGGATTGGAGTTCAATCTCAGCCCCCTTTCGATTCCAATCTATTGCACTCCTTGGCGCCAAACCCATTCTGCGGTTTCTTTGTCTCTTGGAATCAACTGAGGAGAGTCTCCGCGATGTGCAATCTCTCTTTATCGGCTGCCCAAACTTGAGAAATTCAAACTCTCGTTTGGATCTTGCTCGCGAGCGTGCGCTGGGCCTAACGTTTACTGAACAACTATTCCCTGAGTTGGGGATCACCTCCTTCACCCATGTGGTTCAGATTCATAACGATGCTATAGAGCAAGCAGTTATTCGCATTCTCCGACGCACTGCCAACACCGTCCGTGTTCTTCACGCACACCTGGCTTTCATACAACGACCTCGCCCCTTGTATCCTATTCCCCTCCGTCGTCTCCGGGTCCTTGTCCTGCACGGGCCGTTCGCATCTCCCCCGCCGATTTCAACTTCAACCTTCCCAAACCTCCGGCGTCTTCGTCTTGCCCCTCCGCTAACGTCTCCGCATGAGGGTGCGGTGCTCCTGACCACAATCGCCGCCGCTACACCAAGACTATCGCATTTGTGCATCTCGCACACTGCATGCACGTCCAGAGAACTGGAACGCGCACTGGAGCACACTAATCTGCGCAATTTGACACGGCTTATTGTGGAGGTGGGAACCTCGCGCCGAACCCCTAGCCCACCTGCAAATGCAGTCCATGTGTCGGAGCACACTAAATTAATGCGGCTTGCACAAGATGATGGACGAGTCCGAATCGTTCGAGAAAAGCGTTGGTGGATAGATGTGCAGGCCGCACTTCTCGAATGGGAAGAAGCCGACGAGCGGTGGGAGGACAGGGGAGAGTTCGCAAGGAACAGTGATTGATGTGAGTTGATAGTCGACTCTATGACTGGCCTGACGCGAAAAATCTGTTCAGGTCATCGCAACTTGTTCCTTCCCTTGGTGAAGTCCGGAAACGTCCATTTTACAACCACCTTCTGCGCCCAATTCAATGTATTCCAGATTCGATTCTTGTGCTTCCACTCTCTTCGCAGACGTGATCCGATTTCCTCGACATGGGACACCACGATCGGAAGCTGCCGCACCGTCTCCGCCAACAACTGCAGGTATTCGGAACCGGCTCTGCCACGGACAGTTCGGCGTCGCAGATACTTGACAATACGGTGGTGTGCATAGGCACGGGCCGCCGCGTCGAGTGTGTTTGACTCGTTTCCGGGGTGAAAACGGGCGCTCACGATGGTGTATGCTCTATACACGTGAAACGAAGACGTTAACAAGACCCCGTGCTCCGCAAGGTAAAGGACTAGGGCGAGGAGACAAGTACGGTGATTACCGTCTTTGAAATATTGACCGGTGCGGATATTGAGGGCGAGGACACAAGCGGCGTCAATAATTGAACGAATGGACTAGCAGGATTTGTATGAGTTATTTGAATATATAATGTAAATATTGTATCACATACACGATCTTCTGTCGTGTCTGGACACAAGGTAGTTCCCACTGTGAAGGGCGTATCCATCGCTGTTCTGGCCTTATTTCGAAAGGAATGTTGATAACCATTCATGTCTCCGGAAGGTGTTATTCCGGCGGTCACGAATCGATTGAGCTGGAGCAATCGTGCAGGATGAAAGGTAGACAATAGACCGAAGACTGTATCTTCGAAAGCCAGGAAAGTGCCAGTTATCTGCGCCCCATAATGACGGAGGAGCAGGAATTCAATATCATGGTTGGGCTGCGGCCAAGCGCGAGAATGTTTGGTATTCCTCACTGCGAGACAATCAGAAGACGTGAGGTATTGAACACCGAAGCATACGAATTTCTAGCAAGCATGTCATTTGAGACCAGTTCGAGACTGGGAGGGATTCGGCGCCGCAGTGTTGTATTGCAAGCTTTCGAGCTCCGTCAAGGTTCAGAGGTTCTGAATTTGGATTACTAGCCCACCGCCTTGCGCATTGACTCGGGGCTGGAGCGAGCGAATCAAAAAGAAAGTGACAGACTACAAGGAGGGAATGCAGGCCAGGCAAATGCACAAACCCCCACAGATGCTACATCAGAGCACGCAAGATGCTGGAATCACTGCAAGACAAATGGAACCCGATGTGCCCACAACCGGAAGACTACGAAAATCAGAACCAGGCAGACAACCAGGATGACCCAGACTGGATTGAATTCAACCCGAAAGTTACGGTGGAAGGGGAACTAACTGAAGCTTTCCGAATTTTTACACAACCGGAAATCAACCCTGACCCGGTATCACGAGCGCCCAACATGAAACCAGCACGCCACAGAGGCGATAAAATCACCGTCTACACGGACGGGTCCGCAACTGAGAACGGGAAAGAAAACGCCCGAGCAGGAACCGGAATCTTCTATGGAGAGGACGACCCACGAAATAGAGCGATCAGAGTACCGAACGAACTGAATCCATCAAACCAAGTCGCGGAACTGCTAGCGGTCAAGGAGGTCCTGGAAAACACCCCCCGAGGGACCCCAATAGACATTATCAGCGACTCAAAATACACAATAGATGGAGTGACAAAGAATCTCAAGCGATGGGAAGACCAAGGCTACCGCATGGTCGCGAACGGTGACCTAGTAAAGATGGTTGTCACTAGGCTGCGCCGCCATAAAGCGGAAATAAGATTCAAATGGGTCAAAGGCCACTCGGGCGTGGCCGGCAACGAAGCGGCAGATAGACTCGCGGCACAAGGAGCGGCCAAAGACCAGCCCGACCTGATCAACAACACGGTGAAGAAAGGACTGGTGGTACATGGGGCGAAGCTGAGCGAGATGACACAGTCCCTAGCATATAAAATAATTAGGCAGACGACCATGGATAAAGACTCGTACCAGGACGCACTGGATCGAAACGCCACACGCCGTAACATGGAATATGCCCGGGCAGCGGCAGAGGAAGCAAACAACGAGGTACCAACTGAGAAGGACATTTGGAGAGCAACCAGACACAAAGACTTCTCGAGAAACATACGCTTCTTTATGTGGATGCTGGTCCACGGAGGCTACAAGGTGGGGGACCACTGGAAACACATCCCCGGACACGAGGAGAAGAGAACCTGTAGCCACTGCGGAGTAACCGAATCCATGGAGCACATACTCACGCAATGCTCTGTCCCAGGGCAGGAGCAGATATGGGACATGGCCAGCGAACTCTGGCAAAAAGAAAACAGGTAAAGATCTGAGACCGACGATGGGGGAAATAATGGCATGTGGTGCAATTAACAAAGGAAGCAAGGGAACCTCCCGCCTATTCCGCATCGTGGTATCGGAATCGGCACACCTGATATGGAGAATCCGAAATGAGAGGGTGATCGACGAGAGAGACGCGGCCACCACTCCCGAAATACAAAACCGATGGCGGAAAGCCATCAACACGAGACTCAACCTGGACCGTATCCTCACCGACGTAGCCAGGTACGGCAAGAAAGCTCTGAACCAAAAGCTGGTCGAAAGCACCTGGGAAAAGGTCCTGATGGACGAAGATAATCTCCCTAAGAATTGGACAAGGGAGACCGGGGTTTTAGTGGGTATCGGCTAATGATAGAGCGAAGTTGGTCTGGCTTGCCGGATCAGCGGAACTCTTGAAGCGGAAGTCCCTCACGCGGCACCGACATGGTGCCAGTGTCGAAGAGACATTTCCTCGGGTGGTTGATTTACTGTCTGGCCTGGTTTTCAGTCCAGGGCCTCAAACTAGCGGGTTGGGAGATGACGACTATGTCGGCCTGAAGGCGTATGGAAGCACGAAAGTGCTAGACAGCGCCCGAAGGTAGCTAAGGCTACAAATCCCCTCTATTAAACGCTCCACAAAAAAAAAAAAAAAAAAAAAAAGAAAAAGAAGTGACAGTGTGAGGTCACGCGTTTGTGACATTGACGCGTCAAACCTTCACCATCGCTAGCAATGCCTGGCATGGCTCGCGGTCGCGGAAATTTTGGACTCTCCTCAGCTCGTGGTGGCCCTCGAGGCTCTTTTCGCGGATACCGTGGCGGCGGGTCGTGGCGCGGCGGTCGTGGTGGCCGCGGTAGAGGGGGGAAGCAAAGCAGCAGAGGCCGCCCCCAAACGCGAGGACGACGGAACTCAACTGGCGGAAAAGTTTGAACAAGTGAGAGTGCACGACGAATTAGATGAAAAGCTCGGGTTTGCGCGAGTACAGGAGGGCCTACAGAAGGAAGGGTGGCTTGTCAACATGCATCCGGTACGTTCTCGCCCTTTCCAACGTGGAATCGTAGGCTCATGAAACACAGACCCTGGTGAAGGACGCAGAATGGCCGTCTGGCAAGGCTGCAGTAGACTTCTATTTCATACAAGACGACGGCAGCATGTTCAAGTGCACGTATCATTACGAGCCCTATTTCCACATTTGCTGCAAGGTACGTTTAGAAACATGAGCATTTGTATGACCCTTCCTTATCATTTCTTTCAAAGAACGGCACCGAAACGACCATAGAGGAATGGCTGATGAAGAAATACGAGGGATTAATCGTTCGCATCGTGCGAGAGCGGAAAGAAGACCTCAAAATGCCAAACCACCTTATGGGCCATCGCCGCCTGTACCTTCAGCTCTGTTTTCGCAATGTTTCCGATCTTCTGGCTGTCCGTCGCGATATTGTTCCGCTCGCGCTCGCCAATAGTGCCAAACGCGACGCAGTCGACGCGTATGCTGAGGTCGTGAGCGCGACTGCTGGCGGAAGCATGGAGATTGACTTCGAAGGAGGCGGGGAGGATATGGGCGGACGCTCTGGCAAGGGTTCGCGCGACAAAGACCCGCGAGAGGGGATTATCGATGTCCGCGAATACGACGTGCCATATTATCTGCGTGTGGCGATTGACAACGATATCCGCGTCGGCCTTTGGTATGCGGTCACATTCACTGCAGGACAACCCGGCTTCAGGCACATCGCCGAGCGTGTTAAACGTGCAGACCCAGTGGTCATGGCCTACGATATCGAGACAACGAAGGCGCCGCTCAAGTTTCCTGACCAATCCATTGACCAAGTTATGATGATCTCGTACATGGTCGACGGGCAGGGATACCTCATAACCAACCGCGAGATCGTCAGCGAAGATATCGAAGATTTCGAATACACCCCGAAGGACGGATACGAGGGTCCGTTTATTATTTTCAACGAGGCGGACGAGGTAAGCGCAAATTTTGTCAGTCATTGTGTATTGACATTTCCTCAGGCTGCAACGATAATGCGCTTTTTCTCGCACATTCAGGAGGTCAAGCCCACGGTTATGGCCACCTTTAACGGTGACTTCTTCGATTTCCCGTTCCTCGACGCTAGAGCAAAGGCGAACGGTATCGATATGTTTTTGGAGACTGGGTTCGCGAAAGACTCGGAAGACGAATACAAGAGTCGAACGTGCGTTCACATGGATTGTTTCCGTTGGGTGAAGCGCGATTCGTATCTGCCTCAGGGCAGCCAAGGCTTGAAGGCTGTAACGCAGGCAAAACTGGGATACAATCCTATTGAACTTGATCCGGAACTTATGACACCGTACGCAGAATCCCTGTTCCCTTGCCAAAATGAAACTAATGTCCGAACAGATATGCTTTGGAGCAGCCTCAAGTGTTAGCGCAATACTCAGTCTCCGACGCTGTGGCGACGTATTATCTGTACATGAAATATGTCCACCCGTTCATTTTCTCGTTGTGCAACATCATTCCACTCAAAGCCGATGAAGTTCTTCGCAAAGGAAGTGGTACTCTGTGCGAGACTTTGCTCATGGTTTGTGCAGCTTGCTCGTCTCTTTTATGGCGCTGATTTTACTATACGTATAGGTTGAGGCTTACCGAGGGCAGATCATCATGCCCAACAGACACGAGGAGACTCATGGCAACATGTACGAGGGACATTTGTTGGCGTCCGAGACATATGTCGGTGGACATGTCGAAGCGTTGGAAGCTGGGGTTTTCAGAAGTGATATTCCGACTCACTTCAAGATCGAACCCTCTGCCATTCAGCAGGTCAGGCTCCATGATATTTGACGAATCCGCAGCTGATTATTTGCAGTTGATTGATGACCTGGATGCGGCTCTTACCTTCTGTATCGTGGAAGAGTCCAAATCTTCCCTAGAAAACGTCACCAACTATGACGAAATCAAGGAAAGCATCCAGAAGGCCCTCGAGCTCATGCGCGATAACCCTCTCCGAGTGGATAAACCCCTCATCTACCATCTCGACGTCGCCGCCATGTACCCTAACATCATGTTGTCGAATCGGCTTCAGCCTGACTCCATGGTTGACGAAGCCGTCTGCGCGGTTTGCGATTACAACCGCCCCGGTAAAACTTGCGACCGGCGCCTCGACTGGGCGTGGCGCGGAGAGTTCTTCCCAGCGCACCGAGACGAGTTCAATATGATCAAGCATGCGCTTAACCAGGAGACCTTTCCGCCTCGCCGTCCGGGCGGCCCTCAACGACGCTTCCCCGATCTTACCGAAGCCGAACAGACCGCGCTCCTGCACAAGCGCCTTGGCGATTACTCTCGTAAGGTGTACAAGAAGACTAAGGACACCAAAGTCGAGACCCGCGAGTCCATCGTATGCCAGAGGGAGAATCCGTTCTACGTCGACACTGTGCGGACGTTCCGAGACCGTCGATACGAGTACAAGGGCCTGCACAAGACGTGGAAGAAAAACCTCGACGCCTACCTCGCGGAAGGCAGGTCGCTCGGAGAGGTCGATGAGGCGAAGAAGATGATCGTGCTATATGACTCGCTACAGCTTGCCCACAAGTGCATTTTGAATTCATTCTACGGCTATGTGATGCGCAAGGGAGCGCGGTGGCATTCGATGGAGATGGCTGGAATCACCTGTTTGACTGGCGCTACCATCATCCAGATGGCCCGCGCACTGGTCGAACAGATCGGGCGTCCGCTCGAACTGGATACGGATGGTATCTGGTGCATGCTACCTGGCGTGTTCCCCGAGAACTTCAAGTTCAAACTCGACAACGGCAAAGCCATCGCCTTCTCATATCCATGCACTATGCTCAACCATCTCGTCCATGCCAAGTTCACGAATCATCAGTACCACGACCTCGACCCTAACACCGGAGAATACGTCATCCACAGCGAGAATTCGATCTTCTTCGAGCTTGACGGGCCATACAAGGCGATGATCCTCCCCTCTTCGAAAGAGGAGGACAAACTGCTGAAGAAGCGTTATGCGGTGTTCAATGACGATGGGACTCTGGCGGAGCTGAAGGGTTTCGAGGTTAAACGACGAGGCGAACTGCAACTTATCAAGATCTTCCAGTCTCAGATCTTTGAGAAATTCCTCCTTGGAACGACCACGGAAGAATGCTATGCTGCAGTGGCCCAAGTGGCTGACCAATGGCTCGATGTCCTCTTTAGCCACGCAGATAGTTTGGGTGACGACGAACTGGTGGACCTCATTGCGGAAAACAGGAGCATGTCTAAAACGCTGGCAGAATACGGCGGCCAAAAGTCCACTTCGATCAGCACTGCCAAACGCCTCGCTGAATTCCTCGGCGACCAGATGGTTAAGGATAAAGGCCTCGCTTGCAAATTCATCATTTCCGCCAAACCCATAGGCGCCCCAGTCACCGAACGTGCTGTTCCTGTTGCGATTTTCTCCGCAGAGGAAGCCGTGAAACGCACGTACCTCCGTAAATGGCTGAAAGACAACAGTCTCACCAACTTCGAATTGCGGTCCATCTTGGATTGGCAATACTACATCGAGCGCCTGGGCTCCGTCATTCAAAAACTCATCACAATCCCCGCTGCGATGCAGAAAGTCGCCAACCCAGTACCACGCATTCGGCATCCGGACTGGCTCCATCGCCGTGTGGCTGGCGCCGTCGATAAGTTCAAGCAAAACAAGGTGACCGATTTTTTCAAGATTTTGACGGAAGAGGAAAAGGCCCTCCAATCGCAACAGGCGCAGCCTAGAGATATGGAGGATTTCGGAGCCCCGGAGAGCGGAGCAGGCGGACGCCGCCTTGCTGTTGTGACCAAAAAAGCGCGCAAGCCCTCTCCAGAACCGGAGGATGATGTTGATCAGCCGGTACCTGACCCCTCTGTCGATTATTCTGGCTGGATCAAGGCGATGCGGCCCCGGTGGAAGTACAGGCAGGAGATGCGTTCCGGCTCCGCTACGACCATTGTCCCTGCGATGTTCAAAAACACCAAAGTGCGAACGAACCGGAAATGGGACGTACTTCAAATTCGTCCGAGCAAAACGCTCGGCCGTTATATCCTTTGGCTTTCTGTGGATTCAGATATCATCTCGCTGCCGCTCCGCATTCCTCGAGAGTTTTACATCAATCTTCGGACGCCAAAGGAAGAAATATTCCAGTCTCAGTATTACAGCTGGGACAAAGTCACTCGCAGTCTTCCTCGGGATCTGATCAGCACAAACCTTTATAAAATTGTCGTCCGAGAGGATGTATACCAGGAGATCCACGAGCACTTCATCGACCTGATCAACGATCCAAATGTCGACGGGGTGTTCGAGCTGCAGGTACGTAATCACAAGCAAGGAAATTGTCGTTCGCTCAATCCGTCCTATAGTTGCCTTTGCATGTGCGGGCTGTGCTCAAGCTGGGGAAAGACCTGTTCGACCCACGACTCCAGTTTGACCTTGAACAGAGCGCAGACCATTGGCCTGGATTTGAGTCAAATCGATCGGTCGGGGTCGTCCCTGTCGCGCCACAAATATCTTGACGGCGGAAGAGAAAAAAAATACATCTTCATCTATCACGCTTGCTCCACCAACGCCCCTCTACATCTTTTCGCCGTCTTCCTTCCATCTGGGCCTGTAAAGCTTCATCTTGTCGACCCCGCCACACGCAGGCAGCCCATTCCTCGCCTCGCATCGACGTACGCGGATCTTCTAGCCAAATTTCAGCAGGAATCATACGCGACAGATAGCTTGATCACGTATCCTGAGTCCTTGGAGTTTACGACCACCTATCACGGCAACGAAACCACTGCGTTGAAGGCTGTGTCGCGGGAGCTGGGTCTACTGGAGGATAAATCCTTCATCGTGGCGATTTCCTCTATGAAAGATCTGGAATATTTCGAACGACTCGTCCCCAAGTTGTCGAAATTCCCTGTCCTTTCTATGTCGCAGGCGAGGAGCGCGCATACATTGGATGTCTTTCCCTGGCAGACGCGTGTCCCAGAGACCATGCTCAAGCGGTACCTATCCCTCGGTAACTGGCTGGATCGAATGGTTTCGCTAGCAGACTATTACGATGTTCCAGTTGGCCACGTCGTCGGGGATCAGCCACTTTTCATGGCGGACATTAGTTTTGCGCGTCGTTTAATCCACCAGGACATGGTATTGTGGTGGTCTCCCGGAGAACGTCCCGATCTAGGGGGGCATCGAAAACGACAGACGGCCCAGCGAGGAGTTCCCCAAAACGGAGTTCATCTCACCTGGCTCATACTCCAATGTCTGTCTCGAAATCGTCGTTCGCAATTTGGCAGTCAACTCGGTCTTGCACTCTGTCGTTGTTAACGAGCTGGAAGGCAGCGGTGGGGCCACGGCGTTCGATTCTGTCTCACGAACTATGGATGAATATACCAACGGAGAGACGCAGCGCGACTTGACACTAGGGGAGTCGAATATCTCGACCCAAACATTCGGTATTCTTCGCGCCATGGTCAAGGCGTGGCTGCTCGATAAAATCGAAAGCAAATTCGCTGGTCCAGCCAATCTAGCGCTCGACCACTTCTGGCGCTGGATCAGCTCGAGCGCTTCACATATGTATGATCCCAGCATCCATCGGTTCGTTCATGGCCTCATGCGCAAAACGTTCATACAATTATTGGCCGAGTTCAAGCGTTTGGGATCCCATGTCGTCTACGCCGATTTCAGTCGAATTCTTCTCGCTACGTCCAAACCACCCGGAACCGCACACGCGTACGCGACTTATATCACCACCGCCGTCAATTCCCATGAATTGTTCCAACATATTTATCTCAACACGCAGCAGTTCTATGACTTTTTGCTCTTCATGGACCAGGCGAACATGGGCGGCATCGTCTGTCTCGACCCTTTGGCTGTTGAGCCGCCCGACGAGCTCACGATGGAGATGCAGTGGAATATCGCTTCCTTCCTCCCCCCTGCTCTCCAGCAGGATTTCCATGCTGCTATACAGTACTACATCGTCGAACTTTTCAAGCTCCGCCAGCGAGTGAATAACAGCGGCCGCGCACCACTCCGCGTTATCCGCAACGCTGATGCTCCCCCGGATGCGACGCAGCGGGATTCCGGCAAAATCAAGGAGATGGAAGCGATCCAGGAATTCATCGCTCGGCGCCTCACGCGGAAACTCCTGAAAATTGTGGGGAGCGCACAGGAGCGCTATCGCGATGCCACGATGGACGACGAGCTTTTTGAGTGACTTCGAGTTTCCCATTCTTCCTGGATCCCATCTGCACCTGACGAATCCCGTTCTCGAGCTCGTCAAGTCTGTATGTGCCACGTTTGCGCTAGCGAAGGAGTATCAGGTGGAAGTTGGACTTCTGAAGCGCAATCTGCTGGAGCTTATCGGCGTGCGGGAGTTTGCGACGGAGGCAGTGTTTCGCAATCCTTGCGAGCCGCTCAAATTGTTCAATGTTCCCTGTCGGCATTGCGATGCGATCCGAGATATGGACTTCTGCAGGGACGAGCGGCTGTTGCCCAAGAACAGCGCCGAACGCTGGATGTGCGATGATTGCCACGGCGAATTCGATCGTCTCGCGATTGAATTCACTCTTCTGGATGTTGTCTACGGCCTCGAGCGGTCTTTCGCACAGCAGGATCTGCGTTGTTCCAAATGCCAACAAATCCAGTCTGACAACGTTTCACGCTATTGTCAGTGCTCTGGGGCGTATCAATTTACTCTCAGCAAGGCAGATGTTCGGAGAAAACTCAGGACAGTGGTCAATGTCGCCATCGTTCACCGTTTGCCCCGATTAAAAGTGCGTTCCGCCTCTAGTTTCCCATATCACGCTGATTTCGTTGCAGGAATGTGCAGAGATAATGCTAAATAATTGGTGACGGGCGCCAAAGTTCTTGATACCTCTTTCATTGATACCCTTGTGCGTACACGCCTGATAATAGAATCGCGCTGAATAAATTTAGAATGTGGGACCTAGCCTGATTAGTATTCCGGTCTCGACGGCGCTTTCACAGTGATCCTCCTCGCGGGATCAGGATCCGCAGTGCATTCAAAATGAAGTGGCGGTGTTGATGGTCCGACTTGAGACGGAGGTTCTAGAAGTGGAGGATTGCCTGGATCGAAACGTTGACCGTACTTGACAACTTTGTATATTACCACTACGCTCCTGACTTTGCTTGTCATCGTTGAGCAGTAATTTGTGAGTAATTTAGATGGCGTCAGGTTGGGTCAGCTTGTGTCCTGCCGGCTAATTCCATTTCTTGTCTGCATCCCTTCATCAAGTTCAGCGACGGGCAGAAATCGGATGAAAGATAATCCTACTGTGGTCGGCCGTATGAGGCTTTACGATGTCGAGCTGAGGCTTTGCCAAGGCTATGTGTTGTTCGGATATGACCGCGAGACGAATCCACATCCAGCACCGAACGTAGACGAGCTCATATGAGCTTAGAGCGCCACTTGAGTCCGATCATGACGCATCCTCGAACAAAACTTGGAGGACAGGGGTTGTAGCAAAGATTCTAAAAAAATCCGGACGAGGCCAGAGTGTGGAAGTCAGGTCAAAATTTGAGTTCGTGACTTCATCAATGATGTGATGCATGAGTTGGTTGTTCAACTTGTTAGTCTCATTGGTATACTCGATCTAGCGTCTCTTCAAAGCAGCGGAATCAAAGCCAGGGTATCGATTCTAATAAAATACATACAAGCGTCCAAAATCATCACACCCAAATTAGTGCTACCGGTAACTGAAGGCAGGCAATACTTTTTTCAACCATATTCCCAGATCCCGCAACTCCTCCTGACTTATACCCGTTCCTAGCCCTTTGTAACCACGGAATTCGATGCCTATTGGCTCTCCCGTGGCAGGCGAAATCGGAAACCCCATCTCCTCTGTTAAAAATTTAACAGAAATCTGCGAGAACATGTACTTCGCCAAGGGGTCGGCTATATTGTAGCCCCAGAAAATCGGTAGAGACGAGACATGTGGGGGAGCCAACTCCTTGACTTTTCTTGAAAGTGGCAGGCGTCCAGATAGAATGGCGAGACCGCCTAGCCTCCTTTGTGTTGTCAGACCAGTGAGGAGGCTGAGGGCAGCTCCTTGCTTGAATCCCGCAAGGACTATGCGACTAGGATGAATTCCCGAAGCAATTTCCTGGTTTATGAGCTGCTTGATGCTCCCGCTGCTTTCGAACATGCCTGAAGGAGACTGCGGTCAGCATTCAGCAAAAACTTCGTCCAATTTCGCACCTGTTTCATCCTCGTCACTCCCCTCCAATTGAATGTTGTAAACATCGAACCAAGCCTGAGCGCGGCAAAAGACGTCAGAATTTCTGCTCTCTAAAAGCAGAAAAAAATCCTACGCACCCGCATCTGGTGATTTCCATTTGCTGCAACAGGCCGAAAAGGTCTATCGACAAGTCGGATAAATTCATCCTCGCACGCAGCCAGCCGAGACACTTACGCATGAGGAAGTATCCATTTTATATGTTGCAGTTCAGGGATCTGGTGGAACAGGTTTGCGATGGCATGCATACTTCGCCCCTATAGTACCAGCTCAATTAGCATTCCGAGTCGGAGACACTCCAGCCGGTGTTATGTACAGAGTTTCCCAGTCCCTTCGAATCGGTTAATAAACAAGTTGCATTTTCGGGACCATGAACATACATGTAGGAGGATGACCGTGGCTGAATGGCACTTGGAGTTGATTTCAATGCAGCAAGGTGCGTTTGGTGCCATAGCACAGAATCCAGACGATGGCCCTACATGAAGCGGCAGTCACCCTTCTTCAAGTACCAATAATTTTAGGAGTTTTGTCATTTCTGTTGCCTCATCGGACTAATCCATATATGTATTCTCACTGTCTTGTCGGGTTGGATCTGAACTCCGATCAAATCTGCCGAGAAATCTGCCTGCCATTTGGAGCAGCGGCACACTCGTTCGGCTGCACGAACTTCTGCAGGAAGCTTACCCTGACCCACACGCGACAAAAAAAAGCAGAAGGTACCAACAACATTCAACCTGGGATTTCGTTGTTGCTGGAAATAGACTGGGATTGGCGACCGTCTCGGCGCTGTTTCGGGAAACCGATCAACGAAGATTGCGGAAGTCCAGCCCGCATTGCAAGAGCTTAACTATCAACAAAAATGCATGAATGACATCGGGGGATCATGTTCAAGTTGCCCTAAGACCGGTGATGACGTGGACGACCAAAGGGACGGTTGGAATCAACGGATATCGTGAGTTCAAGTAAGTGTATCGGCAAAATCTTCACAGTGCTTCCGCGTGAGGCGGAAGAACAGCCGTCAGCCATAACGCCAAATCATCAAGTTCTTCAGCACCCAATTCATGTTTCAATCCGAGGTAGGAGTGAAAGGCAAGGCCAATAGGAACCGTTCGAGGCTGCGAGGGCCGTGCAAGGTTTGAGCCCAAGAAATTGAGAATACGAGTGGAGAGGCTGGCGGCAGGTGCCGGTGGGATCCCAAGTTCAGCGATCACAAAGTCAGCCGAAACTCGACCCAAGTCGTGAGTCACCAACGGATCTGCAGTACCGTGTCCCCAGAAGATTGGGATCGACGAGGCGTGCGGGGAGACCATCTGACCAGGTGTGGCGTTCACAGCACGTTAATAAGCTCGGATAAATAATGCAAATCGCGGAAGCATACATACCGATTTCATCTGATTTCTAAGCGGAAGACGTCCGCTCAACACGAATAATCCAGCCAGTTTCGTCGCAGAAGTGAGACCAGTGAGCATGGTCATCGCTGCACCTTGGGAGAAGCCGCCGAGGACCACTCGACTGGGATCCACGCCGGAAGCGACGAAGTCAGATAGGAGGGCATCCAAACAAGCGATGCTCTGGCGCATGCCATCTTCATCGTCCTTACCAGAAGAAGACGTGTCCAGAAGAAGTTCAAAAGAGTATATGTCGAACCAAGCCGTTGTTACTTGGCCAGTTGCAGACAAGCGCCGCAACGGGCTGATAGGGCGGTCAAGGCGCGAATACAATACGACCCATGACTCTTACGCGGCGGGTATGATGAATCGAATGTGATCCAGTCCAGGACGGGAGCGTAACAGTCGCGCCAGGCGGATGATACCTTGTGGTGTGTCACCCAAACCCTACAAGTTTCATGAGATGCCGGTCGGTGTAAAAGTGCGTTCAACTCGCATGAAGCAAGACAACAGTAGCAGAACATCCTTCATTCGTTGGAGGAAATGTTATGAATGACGGGACACTGGGCTGAGCTTCCTGGGGAGCGGACTCTGAGTTCGTGGTCATGGTTGGAGGGATACAGCTTTGAATCTGACACCGGGATACCGGCCCGTCGCAATTTGGGTTTCAAATAGATTAGATAAGATTACAGTAATATCCAAAAGTCAACCATTGACCAACTGAACTTGTGCCCGCTCATCAAATGGCCAAGGCTCTTTACTTTGTTCCATCCTAGAGATATTCAGTAATTGTATGAAAGCAAGGGAGCTCCTTACTTCATGTCGGTCCCAGCCGTGAGCCTGGACCCTAAATCTCAGCAGCTTTAAATACCAATCGAAACGCGGCCGGCAATGGAAGCAACAAGGGCCATCTTTCATCGACCTCAGGACTCGTCATGCGGCGTATTCTTCCAACGAATGCCATTGAGTCCAACTCCTTCAGAGCAAGCATGGTTCAGCAGAGTATTAGCCAAAACAGTGGTGTCTTCCACCGCAAACCCAGTCCCTTGTCCGCGAACAGATGGCATGGATCTTGAGGCGTCACCAATAAGTACCACATTGCCACACTGAATTTCCTCTTTCTCCGAGACCCTCTGCCGCAAGGGACTCTGGATGGTGCGGTCGGCGGACTCGAGGAGTTTTCCAAATTGCCAGCGACAGGGTGATAAACTCCCGCATACTTTTCAGTATCTCGGCGCTCGACGCGTGCGCATACATACCAGGCATGAGCGCCGTCTCCCAGGCCTCAGGATCAGACCTGTCCGCCACCGGGGGCTCCGAATCGGCAGACCAAAACGAATTCGGAGGGTTCTTCTCAGATCATTAAATCCCATCACAATTTCCACCAGAGAGCGGCGCAACAGAGAGGTTCTGGTCATCGAGCCAAATCGCATGAGTGCTCTTCTTCATCTCAAGATCGGCTCGTGTCTCGGCCAACGCCTCCGACGGTGTTGAAATGCCGTAGAATTCCGTCATTCCCGTGAAACCCGGTAACCATCTCTTTTTTGAGCTTGGCCTTCGAAAGGTTCCGTTCATTCAGGATGAATTTCCTGACTCGAGAAGCCACCACCCGCTCCAACAAGCAGATCCACAACCACGGCAGACCGATCAGCGAACAGGACCTGCATTTGCCCGAATTCTTGCGACGGAAACGACGGAGTTCTTGCCCCATTGCGCCTCTCCACCACGCCGGAGAAATTCGGAAACGCGCAAGCGTTAGAGTACCTCCCACTCTACACCGCGCACATTGGTTTGGAGGTCCTGACTCTAGCTCCTGGATTTGTGCAGTTGTTGAATTTCTTGTATGTGCTGAGTCCAAAAGAGCCTTCAGGCGAGTGGGTTCCGTACCCTGAACCAGATAGTGAGAGGCAAGATAGCTCAGAGTTGACCTCATTGAGGGTAATTTCAGGTTATACAGCAGGAACAGACCGTTGCTAAACAAAGCAACTTGCGCAGCACCGGCGGAGGGAGGATGAGGTACTTTTGCCGGTGCCATGAGGCGAAAGAAATTGGCGAACGGGATAAATTGGGGAGGGCGGTGGATTTGTCAAAGAGGATTGGGAGGCTAAAATGGGGTACGAGAGCAGTTATAGACCGAGGCTTAGACCCGCTATCGCAGAGCCAATTATACCTACAATTTTGCGGGTGGCAGGGTATGTTGCCATCCAATTATCGGTTGATCATCGACTCCGAGTGGGTCGCGGTAAGAGGGTCGCAAGAACAGCCACCAACTGACAGAAGCGGGAGGGGAGAAGAAAAAAAACCACGTACTTCTGGATCCCGCTGTGCAATTCGCGGTGAGTGGTGGAGGTAAGGTTCTTCAACCGACATCAACGGCGATCAAGCTGATCGACTTTCCTTGTTTGGTACGATCGCCACTTCCATGTCCATCGTCTTTTTTTGGCGAGCGCTGAAAGAATGCCGTCAAATGCACAATTTCTTCAGTAAGTTACAACAATATCCCTCATATCCCGAGTTGCTCGAATCTATAATACAAAATGATCGACTCAATACACGAATTCCCTTCAATTTCACTTCTCTGTCCATCCAAAACAAATAACGATGAGACCGCGAAACGGGAAAAAAAAAGGTTTAACGCACTCAGTCCCATCTTCATCCATTTCGGGATCTTCTTTTCCAACGAGGCCTTCAGTTCTGAGGAGCTCGAGCCGGACGGTGTCGAGGATGACGATGAAGAGGCATCGGCGACTGGCGGCGGCGCAGGGAGGTCGATCGCCTGTGCGAGTATGTCAGGTCTTAGAGGCGCAGGCATGGTGGAGCCTGCGGATAGGGTGGTAGTATTAAGCACATGAAGAAAAGGGATGAGGATAGCTCCAGCCAATAAATGGCAGACAGCAGAGTGGAGGGACGCACCGTTGAGAGTAAGCGCCTGCTCCGCGTGCGCGCTATCTTCAAACCGCAAGAGGAGCACGGACGACGGCGCCAGATACAGCTCCGAGAGCGTCAGGTCACGCACAGAGAGGTCGGAAACTTTGAGGTCGCGTTTCGGGGGTTGATCTGGAGAAGAGTGGATTAGAGGGCGATGGAGGCAACATGACAACACGGCGGGAAGGGCGACGTACATAGTACGAATTTGACTGGCTTGACGTCGTCCCTGAGCGAGTCTCGTACGAACGCGTAGACGGAGCGGATCTTATTGGTTGAAGGAAAGACCTTCTCCAACTGGGTGCGATCTGTGAACCGGATTCGGATCGTTGTCTGAAATATTTTTTGGTTAGTGCCAGCCAAATGACCGACGCTCGGTGTTGACGCACATTCGGCCATCGGTCGCGTTTCGACTTCTCCGCAGCTTCGCGCACGGCACGCAGCTGCAGCGGCGCGTCGTTGAGGGCCTGCGTCCTCGCGGTAAGGCTCGCCTGTGCCTGTTTGAGATCCGCTGCGGTGGGAGTGAAGTAGTCGTCTGGAAGCGGTGCTAGTTGGTAGATAGATAGAGATGAGTCCAACGCAAGCAAAAGGGGGTACAGCGAGCAATCTTACGCGGCGGCGGTGCGGAAGAGGATGAAGGTTTGTAAACCTTGAAAGACGGTGTGGCGGCCGGAGTTGGCGTTGTTGGTGCAGGTGAGGGCTGCTCAGTTACAGATTCGTTGGCATTGACACTATTGGATACGGGAACCTCAGCTGGGGCAGGTGCAGACGTGCCAACTTCAGGTGTGGGCGCTGACGCGGACTCGGACATGGAGGGACGGGACAAACAACTACTACATCGATTGATTAAGATTCAGAGACGTATTACAGGCTAGAATGCTTCTTACATCTATAAACCGGGATACTGGAAGGCAAAGAGTCAGCAACGAGCGAAAACCAAAATGGAAAGGAAAGGAAGAGTTCAGAAGAAAGTAGTTGTCTCATACCGTCTGTCCCAGGACGGCCGGCGAGCCATCCCTTTGGTGTAGGACAGCCGGAAATCGAACGCAAATTACAATAAAACATCATGAAAGGAGACGAGAGGCAAGACGGACGAGGACATACCAGGAGGGAAGAGGATGAGAAAGACGTTGATGTTTGGCGTCATCCACTGCGCCAAATATAAGGTTCAACTCAGCAGTGAACAGCCACCACTTCACCAGTTCCCGCCCCGTTTTAACACAACTTCGTGTCCTTGGGTGTATTCATCCAGCGAGCGATAAATGGCGGCTCTTCCGGAAACGTTAACGCCACCGATAGTTGACTCTGAACAACAATTACAGTACATACCTACGATTAATGGACCATTGACCAAGTTCAACTGCATCCGCCTGTTTCGACATCCGTCTTCCATGATCCTACACATCGATTTCCTCTAGCAAATTTCACTCAGTAAAGCTCGAAAGCAACTATCAAACAGTTCATCGAATATTGCTCGAACTTGAACTTTGTGCTGCCGTGTGGCTTCCAAACGCGACTGCAGCGAGCCTGCCTTCCCATGCTCACTATCTCCCTCATGATCATATCTCGTTCCTTCGCACGACCTACTGCTGGACGGCTCGCGATTCACCGCGTCGCACGCCAAGATTCAACCAAAATCGCTTTAACCAACTACACGCGTTTCGGATATCCCTCAACGAATGGCCCTGAAGACGCTTCGAGTTTTAAATTGCCGCTCGCGTGAAATTGGAATCAACCCACCTCGGCGCCTAATTCGAGGATTGTCTCGACTAAAACCGTTCTATATCATCCCGGGACCCTGCAACTAGAGAGAACATGGTTCAACTTTGGGAATACTGTCGGCGACCTTATATATGTTCCCCCTCGGCCTTCTTACCATTTTCCAGTCTGGACCAAAAAATTAAGGAGCTGGGTATTTCGCGCATGGCGACCCACAAGAATGTTTTCGCTCGCGAGACACCCCTGCAAGCATAGGAAATGAATGTGGCGTTCTTCCAAACCAGCAATACAGCGCGTCAAACAGTTGGCTCGTCCCTCTCAATCGGTCGAACTCTTGGATCTAAACGTCCAACGTTCAACCCGTCTTCGCTCCAAGTGATTCTCAACTGCACACAAATTATTAAACTTCTAATCCTCCCTGCGCTACCCAATCCCGAAGCACAGTACATTTTCTTGGCTGTTGAAGCACATTGCATTTTCTTGGTTGTTGGCCATGGCATTTTCTTGGCTAGTGGTGTCGACCCTGGTTCTGCCTTCTTCGGCGTTGCATTGCGCCTTTCTGCGTCCCGGTGTCGTGCGTGCTGTATGCTTCATGTTCATACACCGACTGCTACATACGAGTATGGTACGACTGACAGCAGAACCATGCGAGGTGGACTCTAACGGGACCAGATCGAAGACTCGGGCGGGCGTCCTACCCTGAGATCTCGAGCTCACGCATGCGGAATCCGAATTACGCGCCGCGCAAATCCTGGTGGTTAATACGATGCGATGCACCAGGCCCTGGTTTCAGTTCCAGATTCAATTTCGATTTCGAATATATTACTTGAGGAAGGACGATAAGCACCACAGGTGCACTCTGGCTCTGCTCTGAACTGGTTTCGTTGAATGGCCGCGGAGCAGGTCGGATTGGAGGTTTGGATATTAATTCAGTATCGGCGGTCTCGACTCCAGGTCCCTCTGTACCTCCTCCGCAGCCTCACTGCCAACTTCATATTCAGTACAATAGAATAGAACACAAACTCTAATTGGAATCGGTCAGACTCAGTTTGTAATTTTCATTGCAATGCACATGTCAGAGCGGTTGTTGTATTGTTGTTCCTGGAGTGCGGAATACCGTGACGCTGGCAGAAGGCAAAGATTTGTCCGAGTCGAATTCGAATTCAAATCTTACCAGTACCGTTGTACGAACATCGGACCTGCATGTGTTATAATGACATTACTGTACCCAGTCGGGGAAATCCGCACAGTTGCATCATTTTGGGAATGGCAAGTTCTTAGTTGGGAACGATCTGCGCAACTTCTTGATTAATTGCCTTCCCAAAATTGAAAACCCATGGTCAACTGAATTGTGCCTGCGCATTGAGTTTTGAGAACGTGTTTTCCCAGCTTCCCGCACCGAACCGGGTTCTCAAACTCCATAGTTGTCATACATGTTTTCGAGAACGTTTTTCGGCCCAATCACTTGTTCATCCATCGGGAGGAAGGAAGGAAGGAAGTGTAAGCGGTCCCAATCAATTTCCCCGAGCGATTGATCAGTACTTCAAGTTAGTAAGTTCGTACTAACAATGTTTAGAGTTGAGTCTGTTCCGCGGACTCAAAAGCGAGACGCACAGTGGCCAGTGTCAAAGTCTTCGCGCGCATAGTACTTATTCCGAACTCGCCGCCTACTCGGTGAAGCGAATAAGTAAATAAATTGTCTCAATCCTAGCCCATCCTTTCTATTAACTCGCCGCCTACTCGGTGAAGCGATGCGATGCTAGCGCGACAATAAGTAAATAAATTATCTCAACCCCAGCCCATCCTTTCTATAATCATTGTCTCCTCCAGCAGTACGACGGACTAGGGGACCGTGCGCACACGTTCGCTGTCTCACCTCCCCTGTCGCGCTTCTCCTGGCTCTGCGTTCGTATTGCCGTTGTCGTCCCTGATTCCTGAGTGGTCCCTGATTCAGCGGTACTTCGTGGCGAGGGTGGGGCGGTGGATTCGATGGTTGGAGGCCGATGGGCACGGTGGAGGTGGGTGGAATTTGGAGGCCGGAGTTGGAGTCGGTAGTGCAAACTGCTGGGGTGTTGGGGCGACTCCAAGCCGACGCTAGCCACAGACGTGGAATAGAATGGAATAAAGTACGAGAGGAGGATCGTGCATGGGATATTGTTTCGGGGCCGTAGCTGGAGTCGGTGTCGGTATTTTCACGAACAGAAACGATCGGACTCCGTTGATCGTATGCATGAATGCATTTATTGGGGTAGTTGGAAGACTCGGAAGACTCAGGAGGAGTAGGAGCTGAACTTGAAAGTGTCGATGATTTGAAGACTTGTAAGGCAAGGGGATTGTCGTTGAGAATACAGTATTGCTTGCTCATGCCTCTCCCCGAGCTCGAGGGTAGGATTTAGATCCAGACTTGGAGACGGAGTGGGCAAACGAGTCGGATCATGTGGAGTAGGATAGGATGGAAAGGATCGAGCATTGATTTTTTCGTCGTCATCGTCGGCGACATCGAATTTATGTATCGTCATGGTCGACGTCGTCGGTGCCCCTGCCTCCGCCCTCGCCATGCTAAAGTGTCGGCCGGCCGGTCTCCGCGGCGTCGGCGCAAGGCCTTGTACGTATCCTCCTGCAGTGGAGCGGATCCACGACGTCGCCAGTCTCAGTCTGCGCCAAGCTCCCAACAAGTCTGAGGCCAAGTCATTTTGCTTCCGCGGACTCGGAAACAGAACAGATTCCGAGTCTCGGAGTCTTTTGTACTTGGTTTACGTGCCGACGTCGTCTCTGAGGAGGACAGAAAGGAGTATATGATAGAGAAGCATATTAGAATGGGTCGGTTGGGCCGTCATTGCTGTTGTTGAGCTCCAGAGTATTAAGTATGTACATAGAATGGGATAGGGAGGATTGGATTGAATTGGAGTCGAATTTATCCGCATCGTCATGTTCGTCCTCGTTGCGAATTTGGATTCGATTAGATTGTGTTGGAGCAGAATGGTCATCGCATGAGTAGAATTGGAGTACATACACAGCGAGACGCCCGTCAACGCTGTCTCTAGCTCGAGATTCGGAGGTTTGGTAGAAACTTGGGGTGGGTTGGAGACTTTGAGACTTGGGGGTTGGAGATTTGGAGACCTGGAGACGGAGGGCGCTAACCAGTTCGGAGTGTAGGGTATAATTGATCGGTGGATTAGAATACGATAGAATGCAAGAATACAAGAGGAGGGAGACAATAAGATTAGGGAGGATCGGGCATTGAATGCATTTTCGTCGTCTTCCTGTTTTTTTTTTTTCATCTTTTTTCGTCGTCCTTGTCTTTGATGTTGTCTTTCTCTTTGTCGTTGTCCCTAGGCCACTTTGAGTCGGCGCAAATTGACTGTGAAACAGAATATATAGTACAAAGGATCAACACTAAGTTGCCTCTATCGTCCGTGCTGACAGGAAGTTAGCTATAGGTTAAGGACTTGACTTGACTTGAGCTGCGGCGACGCGCTAGTGGCGTCACCCTTGACAGAATCTGCAGAGGGGCTCGGACTTTTCATTTTCACTTTCATGAAAATCATTGTCATCGTCATTGCTTTTCTCGCGGCCGCCACCGTCGCCGATATCACTTTTGTCGCCCGTCGCTGTGCGGGAGGCGAATAGGAGTAGGAAGGAGGATTTAGACAGGATTTACTTAGGAGGGTTGACATTGAGGGCTCGACCGACGTTGAAGGGTTGGTAACTTGGCGTTAATGTAGGATCGACAGTGAGTCACTGGTAGAATTCATCCGTCATGGTTGTCAGGGTGGTGTCGCCGTGGACTTGGTGTCGGAGTTGGTGTTGGTGTCGCTGGACAGTCCGAGGGACACTCGTAACGTAGTGGATTTGACTGCGCAGTGAGTACCGTATGACGCAGAACCCACCAAGACTTTCGACGTCAAACTTTGCGCGCAGACTCTCGTTAAGGATCCTATGGCTATTGCAGTTGTGCTGATATCCCTGGCTGGACAGAGAGCCTCCGAGACCAAGTCGGTGACGTTCGTAATGGAGTGGTCGAATGACCCAGTCTGCACGAAGACTTTCGACGTTAATGCTCGCACGAAGCTGCCCATGGCCAAGCCGAGTGACGTTCGTGAAATTGATTCCGCGGCAGAGAATTCGTTCACTTTCGGCATCAACAGGTTTGTTACGAAAGACCGCAAGAACGAACGTGTGCCGACACTCCCAAGACAATTTGTGTCGCGAGTTGTCGCATAGCAGAGAGACCGAACTATCGCCTTGGCATCGTCTTCGGGTCGCGAGCACGCGCGCAGTGCGGGCCAAGCCTAGTCCAAGCCTAACTACAATTTGTTTTTTTGCAGAAAGTCGGATTTCTTTTATCTTTGCACCAACAGTGCGGCCGTCGATGGCGGAGAGATGACATAGAAGAGAAGTCTATGTCGGCCATTTGACAATGTCTCCAGACTACCCGGGTCCGATTCTACTTCGGTCACTTGATCGCTGGGTATTGGAGTGGGAGGCCGCGAAGAGACTAGTGCCAAGTATCGTGACTGGGCTGGGCCGCTGTTATCCGCAGGCAGGCAGCAGGCTGGGCGTTGGGATGAGACGCGTGAGTGTTTTAAGCGGGGCGCGGGCGGACCCGAGAGTGGGAAGAGAGGTGCTGAATGTAGAAACAACGAGATATGTATCGCCGGGTCGTGCATTCCGGGTGTCTGACGCTGTGGTTGGACGTGGGTCGGATACACTTCGGGTGTGCTGCTGCGGATTTGGTGGTGGTGGTGCTCGATAGCGCGCTGGTCTTGGCGTCACTCGCAGCGAGAGGGGCTGAATCCGGCGATCTGGGGGGATGCCGAGATGCGCGGGATGCCCTGACCGGCGATTTGACCTCGCAGTCTAATTATGATGTAATCGCTATTTCATTAAGGTAGGGCTCATGGACTCTAGGCATACGTCACATGATTTGATCCCTGCCAAAATCACTGCCATCAATTGGCTTTTGGCCCAACTGTGCGCTTAATGGCAGTCGCAGCTGGAACCAGATCAAAAAACTGGCTGCAAGGAAATGTTGGCTGAGATCTTCCCCACAGATCTATGGCACCACTTTTTCCAATTTTGAGCTGTATACAATGGCATTAAGTTTTTCGTCCAAGAGCTTGGCAAAGCACGTGATGTATGCCTAGAGTCCATGAGCTCTACCTTAAAAGACTTTGGGTCTGGTTCTCTCCTCTTCCTTCAACTTCTTGTTGCTGCATGGCCGCGACGGACGTCTTTCGTCCCCGCCTCCCGCTCGACCCGTTCTCGCCTGCGTCGCCTGCTGCTGAGCCGCAGGCGCGGGTGGACCTGGATGCACCGTGGCTGGCATACGACGTGCCCGCACTCACCCACGCATTCGCACACACAAATGCAGTCATTCTCGTTCTTGGCGGTCAGCTTTTCTCATCTCGATAAATTATTCTTTCTCTAAGGTTGAGAACGCAGCACCGAACCCGCACCTCTTGGCCCCGCTTTTGCGCTCGCCGACGTTCGAACGCAGTCTAGTTCTGTATGTGACACACGATCCCCCGCCCCTGACCAGCCTTGTCTCTGCCATCGGCCGCGATGCCCACGCAGCAGGCACGCACCCAGCCATCCGCGTCCTTCGCCTTCGCGCGCCACTGATCCCTGGTGCGCCCCCGTTTGCACTGAGCTTGGTCACCGTCCTCGACGCCGCGGCCGTCGTGGCCCGCGATTGGCGCGCCAACCTCGAGACAGGCGAAGAACCCGCAATCGCCCAGTTCGCACAATCCCCATCAGGCGCCGACTCCGCGTTCAGCGTGCCTGAACCCCTGCGCGATTTTCCTTCGGGCGGAAATAATGAACAGCAGCTAAACCCGAGACGCACGGCATCCACGATGCGCGGCGCAGGCGCGACACGGCCCCCATCCGCCCTGGCCACAACAGCAATCGCGAACCCGAACCCCAAACGCGCGTCGAGCTCGTCCCTTTCCCTCAACTCAAAATTCACCGCAAGACAAAAACAAAGTAGGCGTTCGAGTACGGCTGATTCCATCGCGTCTTCCGGTGCGTCCCGTCTGGCATTCAACTCGTGCCTGCCATGCGACTCCGGTGATGAAACTAATAATGTGGTTTCTAGCTAAATCCAAATCCACGCCCAACACCCGCCCCTTCGATGCCCTGCTCTCTTTCCTTCCTCCCGCACAACAGGAAAAAGCCATCCTCAAGCAGGTCGTGCTCGTCAGCACACTGGCAAGTGGGTTTTTGGCTGGGAGAGGGTGAGTGTTTTTCTGTGCCTTCGTTCTCTTTTTTTTCTTTTTTCGGGTTCGCTTTATTTTGCGGTGCTTGGCGTTCTTTTTTGGGACGGTTCGCGTTCTTTTTTGATTTTGGTGCCCGTCTATATTTTTATGGGCGGTCCGCGTTTAATTTTGATGGCGCGTACCGCGTACCGTGCGGTGTTGCGCGCGCGGCGTGCGTGCCTGAAGACTCGGATCCCCTCTGCTGTCTGTTCGGTGTCTCGGTGTTACCGAAACGCGTTAGAGCAAGGAGATGTTCTTCATTCCTACTGCTGGCTTTTTTCTGCGAGCTGTCGGGCTATCGCCTTCAGATTAATTAATTGACATGACCCCTCTAGCGCGCCTCGCCCCAGCCAAACGCACTCTACCAACAGCTCCATCGAGGGGTACAACTTCTACGCCAACTCGCGCCCAGGGTCGGGCGCATCGACGCCGCAGTCGACGCACTCGCGCCATTCGTACGGATTCGCGTATGCGAGTGCGTGGAATTCGGCGCCGCCGTCGCCGAGTGCGACGCATTCAAGAGCGGCGTTCACGCATGGCTCTGTCAACGGGCATGGGAGCGGACTCGTCAACGGGGACACGTACGAGAACGGGTACCCAGAGAGCGGGGAGACGACGCCGAGTCGGCCAGGGACGCCGAATTCCGCGTCGGTGTCTGCCAGTGCCACGGCGTTCATCTCTTCGACGGGTACGAACGGGAAGAAGAAGAGGTTTTCGTTCTTTGGGACGGGGACGGGTAGGCGCGTCAGTGCGAGTCCCGCGCCGAGTCGGAGCGTGAGTCAGCCGGCGAGTCAGACGCCGAGTTTGCGGGGGTCGGTGTATGGCTCTGACGCGCTCTCCAACTCGGCACTAGCCGGAGTCGGAGGAGTCTCGGAATTCGGCGCAGTTGGAGGAGCAGGAGGAGTAGGTGGCGGAGCGAGCCCCAGAGCACACATCATCCACGTTCTCCCCGCGAGCTACCGCAGCCCGAAACTCGTCGCCGCGCTGTCGTCGTTCCTGGCGAGCTTCGCGCCGGCGGGTGCGGCGCTGAGCGCGTCGTTTGCGGCTGTTGGGGCGTCTGCGCCGTTTTCGTCTCACGGCACCAACAGCGAAGGAGGGAAGAGGGGAGGGAAGGCGAAGGCGTATGTGGTGGCGGAGCGCGCGCTGGGGAGCGTGTTGGAGTGTGTGCTTGTGGGGGCGTTGGAGGCGCCGCCGCCGTTGCTTCTTGGCGCTCAAGGAGAAAACGAGAGGCAGAAGCAGAGGCAGAAGCAGAGGGAGCGGCAGAGGGCGGGGGGTGTGGGTTGCGGGGGTTGTGGTTGTTCCGTCTGCGTCGTCGCCTGGGTCTGCGTCTACGTCGGGGGCGGCGAGTGGGTCTGCGTCTGGGGCGGAGAGCGACGTCAGCGGTGAGGGAGGAGGGGGAGGGGCTGAACCACGCTGAGAAGGAAGAAGCAGCAGCCGAGGGAGATGGAGAGTGGGAAAGCGGCCTGCCGACGCCGCCTGCGAGTCGGAGTGGCAGCGATGAGGCGGGGCAGGTGGTGGTCAGGCATACGTCGACGACGACGACGACCTCCACCTCGACATCGACAAAGTATACTACGCACACGAGCCAGAACGGACACGCAAATGCAAACGGGATCACGACTAAGAACGCGCAGCAGGTGCATACGAACGGACACGCAAACGCAAACGGACACAGCGCCGCCTCCGCCACGATACAGGGGCACGCGAGGCGGCCGTCGACTACAAGGTCGAATTCGACGCCCGCACCGGCGGACGCGAATGGGGCGCTGCCGACGCCGCCTGCGGATGGGCCTGCGCCATCTCAGCAACAGAGGCGGACATCGTTGTCGTCGAACGGACACGGGCACGCAGCCTCGTCGAATGGACACGCACCCTCGGCGTACGGACATGCACCCTCGGCGAACGGACATGCACCCTCGGCGAACGGACATGCAAGAAAGCCGTCGACGACGCGGTCGAGTTCCGCTCATGGGCATGCGAGAAGGCCGTCGCGGTCGAGTTCCGTCGGGCACGAACACTTACCCCCCGGTGCGAGTGCGCCTTCGCCGCAGGCGAACGGAACGATACAGGCGCCGCAGGAGAAGCAGAGAAGGATGTTGAGGAGGAAGAGTGCGGCTGACAAGGCGCCCCCGGTTGTGCAAGCGGAAGCGCAAACACAAGCGGAGACGGAGGGTCAGGCACAGGTCGCGCGAACGCCGAGCGGGCGGAGAAGGGCGGAGAGTGCGCCGTCGGGGGCGGCGGATGGCGCTGAGAAGGAGAAGGAGAAAAAGCACGCGAAAAGGACCGGCACCACGAGCGGCAAGACGTGGAACCGGGGGAGCAGGCTGTTTTTCGGCGGCAAGGGGCCGGGGATTTCAGTCTGCGCGCGCCGGCCCCTCCTTCTGCTGCATCGTCCACTTCGGTATCGACTTCGGCGTCGGTGTCAAAGTCGGCGTCGGCCGCGACGTTGCCTGCGAAGAGGGGGAGCACGCTCGCACCCGCGAAGGCAAAGGGAGGTGTAGGTGCGAGCCGGAGCACGGCGGATGTCAATGACGGTGACGATGTGGGTACGGGTGCGGACGCATCTGACGCTGCGGGTGCGAACGCAAAAGGCGCGGGGCCGGCGCCGCATTACGCGACGCTGAGGATGGCAAGGGAGTTGGGGATGAAGGTGCGGCGGAGTAGTCCCGAGTTGAGGGAGTTGCCTGGGGGCGGTGGGCCCGGTGGCGGTGTGGACGGGCAAGGGGACGGGGATACGAAAAGGAGGAAAAAGTGGTGGGCCTTTTGGGGGCGGTGAGATGGACGGTGGTGGTGGCGGCGGCGGAGGCGTTGTTGACGTTGCAGGTATGTAAAGTGAATTTTCGGTGAACGAATCTCATGGTGACTTTTTTTTTCTAGGGCGTCTATGACGCGACACATTCCTTTGGGTTGCGGGGGTGTGCGCACGACATTCGTTCATGATTCATTTCGACATATCCGGTTGCGGTTTCGGCGCTGGGGAAGTTCTGACTGCGTCCGTCCCGACCAAAACATCTTACTATCGGCGGCGCGTCAGGGCATAACGCTCCCCTCGCCTCCCCGACCAATCTTATCCATCTCATCTCGCGCACATACATGCATCATCATCTATTCACCCATATCCATCTCGCTCCATCATCCGGTCTCCTCAACAGATAAACGAACAAACGATCCGGCGCAGCGCAGCGCAACGCAACGCAACGCAACGCAACGCAACGCAATGCACACACACTATCGTATTTAATGTTATTCCATCTCAACACTAGAGACACGCAAAGGACGATTTGGACCATGATGGACGATGTACATAGGGGTCGCTAGTCGATTTAACTTAAGATAGGGCGTTGTTGTAGTCGGTATTACATAGGGCTCGGGCATGAGTGGAAGGGAAGGAGGGCAGGTCTAGGATCGGTGTGTAAGATATATCTCGCTGGAGGGCTCGATCTACTTACATGTGCTATGAAATTCATCTACGTTAGACCCCTTACCAAAGCAGATATTTGACTCCTGGAGGACGGGATGGCGAGTATGGTGTCGTGGTGAATCCGTCATTGTATTGTGCTGAATCCTCGACGTCCACGATATGGGACATTTTTTCTGATGTGGTTAGAATTCTCGAAACAACTTACTAGCTTCATTGAATCATGTTATGCTATATATTAGTATTGTCGACGTCGATGCATAGGGAAGGAGGGAAGGCTGTATTACCGCGGCGGTCTCTAAAGGAACTAACGGCTACTGTACCTACATACATTGTGCTACACAGGCCTCATCCTTACGAGTATGCCACAGTTATCCCGGCATAAGTGAATCAAACACACAACAAGGCAAAAGGTATATCAAAAAACCTGGCCAACGATCTAGTATGTTTGCTCAATCGAAGCAGGATACCATCGAGAGTTCTCCTAGCCATCAAGACTATACCCCAGCGCTTACCCATGGATGCCCGGGAGACCTAGTGTGAAACCTGGCCAGGGTGGTACCCGAACTTGCGACCGCAACACTTGACCAAAATTTAAGTGCGAACTTCTCGCGCTTCTTCGCCTGAATTCGTCGATAACGCATGCGCACCAATGCTAAAACAACGACCAGAGCGACTGCAACCGCAGCGATAACTCCACCGGCGATTGCAGCGGCATTATTGGTGCTTTTAGTGGCACTCAAGGAGAACTGTTCGGGGGAGAGTCTGGAGCTTGGACCGTTTGGGAAGCAGCCAACGCGCTTGAGGATGGCGATGTTAAATCGTCAGTGCTATTGCATTTACTCAGAGCGACTCTGTTATAGATTTCGTGGGGACTCACGAATACGTGATGGAATCGAGAATAACCAGTGAGGAACCTCCACCAGTCGCCCCGTTTTTAATCTCCAGGGTGTGGTTCGCCAGTCCAAGCGGACCAGATGAGAAGACGGTAGCTGATTGGAAGGTTGAAGACCCGGTGGGAGTGTAAGTAAAAGTGTTTCTCTGAATTCCATCGACGCTGAACGTCATACGGGATATTCCGCTGGGCGAAGGTGAGCGAAGAGGGTTTCTCGAGACATGGGCGCGTACACTGGGTTTGACACTTCGTTGGAAAGAATACAATTGACGCTCACAGAGCTGCCTGAAGACTAATGATTCACAAAATGACATTTCATCGGAAAATGCACACACCGAAAAAAGCAAGAATCGCAGATGGTGGAGACTGCTGACTATTTTTTTGATTACCCTGGTTCTAGTATAGCATGAGAAGGGGACGGGGCTCCAAAGAGCTGGAAAGACGAACAAAAAGCGAGCCGTGGAACGTATTCATATACGCCAAGTTGGAAATCGCGGGAGTAGGGCAGTCGGTACAGCCTCCAATGGCTCCTTGCACCCAGCTGTTCGGTGGTTGGTAGGAGATTTCAATACCGTCGGGGCCACCATTTTGATCATCCACCGCTATTCAAGGAGACGAATAAGACTAGCATCGGGAGGGAGATGGCCTAACACACTGATATTGACGATGGCTGCCGAGGCAAGCTGAAATAAGGAAAGGACGGTCACGAGCCATAGACACCGCATCCTGAGAGGCTTGTTGAGAGAACGAAGGGACGGATTTATCTAGTTGAACCGTGGCCAGGAATCAACTTGCACAACTTGAAAGTGGCATGTAGGACAATGGAGAGACCATTTGACAGACCCTCGCGTTTAAATACAGCACATCCCAGTAACAGTAACCTGGCTCATAGCCCAAGGTGTTTGGATCATCTTGAGTTATCCTTGGTTCCATTTGAAGTTGGATGATCTTTGTCGTCCGAGTCGGGTCACGGTCTACATGGTCCGCCTCAATGGGCAACTTTCGGAGACCTTCAAATCCTTGCTGGGCGTACTCACTGGGGACCCAACATCTCCATATCTGTGGAACATCTTCCTGCGAACGCTCAAACTCAGCGCCTTTCCCGGAGACATCACGCTTAATGGAAAGGCAGTTCCGAAGCTAGGCAGACGACTTGATGATCATAGCATGCACAGCAGCTGGCTTCCAAGACAAGCTGAATGACACAGGCAGGCAGATGGGAGAGCTGGGTTGTGAGATCCAGGAGCTCAAATGCGAGTTCGCCGTGGCGGGAGTGCGCCCGAAAGGGAATCTCGGCTTTACCCTGAATGGAAAGCGGATCGAAGAAGTGTCAATACTGAAATACGTGGGAATTTGGCACAACTTTCGCTCAAAAGACATGTACTCCGAACACCATCGCGTCTGCTGTGAGAAAGCTGAGAATGCGGCCAACGTGAGCCTAGCAGTGGATCGCTATGTCGGAGATATACCAGTCTGGGATGCCCGCACACTTTATATGGCTCGCGTAGACCCCTATCTGATCTCCGGCGCCGACATTTGCCCTGACGTCGTCGAGGCCCGAATAGTGGAGAAAGAGGCGATCCAGCACCACTACCTGAGAAGAATGCTGGGACTTACAGCAAGATCTATGACTGCAATCCTCTTCTCTGAAACGGGTCTTGAACCGATACGGTATCGAAGAATCAGACAGCTCTTGAATTATCTATTGCATTTGGTGGTGTTGGACCCAGATACACGGCTGGTTGCCGACGGCCTACGAGACTCTGTGGAACTAGCTAAACAGAACAAAATCTCCTGGGTCAATGACATCCGGCTAGTGCTATCAAGACTCCCTGTACCTATCTACTGGGATCTCTCACGGGCAGACGCGCTCTCCAAGGCAACAGTCGAGGGTCTGCTGAAGAGTCTGACAAGCTCAATGGAAGAATACATACAAGCCTCCATTCTATCCTACAGCAAAACTCGAGACCTCTTTGCAGAACGGCTAGAAATGATGGACAAAAAACGGGTCAAAAAAGTGCTATTCTTCCGTCATTATCTTCGAGTCAGCAATGAGAAACATCGCCGCGCACTGACACATACTACTATCCGGGCACGCCCTCGCAAGCGAGATGATGACGTGGGCGGATCGCGACAGGCCTGAGGCTGTACCCGAGCAGTGGCGCTTATGTCGGTTCTGCAAAATATGCATCGAGGACCCTACCCATGCATTGTTTGGGTGCAAGCACCCCCCACTGATCGAGCTTCGCCAAGCTTTCTACTCCCGAGTGTTCAACGAGCTACCGGACATGAAAGGAAAATACACAGATGCTGGTCTCTTCTTTCGCGACTTGATTCCCCGCCGAGAAGTCACCGCACTACTCAAGAGGTAGCCGAAAATTTTGAAAATGACATCAACCTCATTTCCGGATCGTTTTTCCACGCTGAATCCGAATCTGGACTTAATTTTTTTATTACCTCAAAATTCGCTGAGAAAAGGTGTAAATTTATGGTTCCTGGCCGAATTTGATCTCAAAAAATTCCATAAAAATCAGAATCGGGAAGCTGGACCCCCTAAATGGGGAGGTGGGTCACCTCCGATCTCTGCTCAGACGAGTATTTGAGGCGCTATGGAGGGGGGTACGCCGGAGTTACATCACGTTTCGGTCACGTTCTTTCCTTTTTTGGGGGGGTGTCGAGCGAGGTCTGTGTCTGATCGGCTATGATCGGTCACCTCTTGGCACTACTGGCAAAATATGCCTACGATGTGCTGGAAATATTCTATGCGACCTCGATACTTAGAATTCGGCGCGAATTTTATCTCACACAAGCAAACAATACCCCGGGCCTCCAACCGGCTTGACAAGTCCATAAAACTTCTCTATTTCATCACATCACCTGTTCTGTTTCTCGGTTTGCATGCGTGCCCTGCGGGACTGCAGTCGATGCAGTGTCGGAGCAATTCCTGATGTCGCGAGGGTTTTTCCCACCGGGTTTTTTTCTCGCGTTCGTCGGCTTGGTGTTCGTCCGTGCCGAGCAGGGAATAGTTACCGGTGCTGTGGAGCCTCCGCCCCCCGTAGGTAGTACGTCGTGTTCTAAGGGCATCTTGGAGCTGGATGTGGATAGCCACCCATATTTTAGTTACATATTTGTTCTTAGTAAACTGGTTGTTCCAGTTGTGGGACCGTGCCAGTATAATTTATCCTCCTCCTCCTCCTCCTTCCTTCTGGGAACATGATGGCACGTGAGTTGAAGTTCAACTTCCAAATTGAAACCCGCCCAGTGACAGTCTTCACCTCCACCGCGCCGAAGCAATATTAATATTCGGGATATATCCTCTGAGGACAGAACAGAGTTCAGAAGTGAATTGATGCCATCAGATCAGATTAGATTAGATTCAAAAGTCGTACACATCGCTCTGAAATCCGACTCGCTTCGTGCTCTTCTTCTCCACTGGCATAGGTTCTGCAGGCACACCTTCATTCTCGACCTCAACCGCAGCCATCACTGGCCGTGGCGCAGGTGCTTGCACAACAACAGTTGTCGTCGGGGGCGCACCCGTCCGGCGCTCGCCCACCCCACCCTCCACATCCAAATGCACCGTCTCAAACACAGGTCTCTTCCGCGTGCACTTGAACCCAGCTAAATAGGCCTCCCCTTTTGACCCTGCAAGATTTTCCTTCGAGAGTATAATTGGACCCGCAGCGGCCGCGTGTTCATATTGTCGTAGTTTTCGAAGAGGTCTGCTATGGGGCCCATCCCCCGCCAGCAGGGCAAGTATGATGCCCAGGTTCTTTTTGTGAAACTTGCAAGACTGTCTTGCGTCTCCCTTACTCAGCTTTTCGTAAAGGAGAAAAGCGACAAGATATATTGACCTGGTACATAGGAGTAGGAACAGAGGGTCCAGGGAGCTAATATCTAACAGCACGGGGAAGAAAAGAACAGGTACCGAATGTAGTAAAGAGTGTGCGTCCGTATCCTCGTGTCATCGACTATACTACTAGTCTATAGCTGGGAGGCTGAGAAGCAGCGACGAGTTCCTCGAGATGTCGCAGCCGTTCCTCAACCTCTAAATCCCGAGCACGCTGGCCGCTCGGGTCGTTTGGCTCCCTCGCAAGAACTGTCGGGGCTGTATGGGTTACCAGTCAGCGTCACGGAGCAATGTGATCCACCATGGACGCTACACACCTGGGGGGACGCTCCGACATGTTTGAGGTTTTGCTGTGGACGATAGGCTGAGGCGTGGGGATGCTGAGAAGCTGGTACGGCTCGACCGCGTATGGGGCCGCACGAGCACGAGCAGCCATACCTGAGCCGTACAGGTTAGATCGCCCACTGAAATTGTGTTCTGCATCGATGCCCCCCATCAAAGCTCTGGTGGACCGCCGTCGCCTCAGGTAAAAGTGAATTAGCGTGCCGAGGAAAGCTAGTCCGACCACGACGCCTACCACAGCGCCAATGATCGAGCCAGAGGATAGAGACGTGCTGCGAGCTCTGTATCAGCCAAAAATACTGGCCAAGAACAGGCTTTTTCTAACATAGGTGTGGACGCACTTTTGGTTGAACTACTAATAGTACTTCCGGTTGGACTAGGACCTCTAGTTGAACTAGGGCTTCCGGCTGAACTTGATGATGTTGAATCGTCAAAGCTATTGCATTTTACTCGGAGAGGCATTGTTATACAGTTCGTGGGGACTTACGAGTATGTGATGGAATCGAGAATAACCAGTGAGGGACCTCCACCAGTCGCCCCGTTTTCAATCTCCAGGGTGTGGTTCGCCAGTCCAATCGGACCAGATGAGAAGACGGTAGCTGGTTGAAAGGTTGAATTCCCGGTGGGAGTGTAAACAAAAGTGTCTCTCTGAATTCCATCGATGCTGAACGTCATATCGGATATTCCGCTGGGCGAAGGTAAGCGAAGAATGATTCACAAAATGACATTTCATCGGAATATGCACACACCGAAAAAAGCAAGAATCGCAGATGGTAGAGACTGCTGACTATTTTTTGATTACCCTGGTTCTAGTATAGCATGAGAAGGGGACGGAGCTCCAAAGAGCTGGAAAGACGAACAAAAAAGCGAGCCGTGGAACGTATTCGTATACGCCAAGTTGGAAATCGCGGGAGCAGGGCAGTCGTTACAGTCTCCGATGCCTCCTTGCACCCAGCTATTCGGGGGTTGGTAGGAGACTTGAAAACCGTTGGACCCGCCATTTTGATCATCCACCGCTATTCAAGGAGACGAGTAAGACTAGCATCGAGAGGGAGATGGCCTAACACACTGATATTGACGATGGCTGCCAAGGCAAGTTGAAGAAACGAAGAAACGACGGCCGCGAGCCATAGACGCCGCATCCCGAGCGTGCCGTTGGGGGAGAACGAAAGGACGGATTTATCCAGTTGAACCGTGGTCAGGGATCAACTTGCACAAAGTGGCATGTACGATAATGGAGACACCATTCTGACAGACCCTCGCGTTTAAATACAGCATGTCCCAGTAACAGTAACCTGGCTCATAGACCGAGGTGTTTGGATCATGTCGAGTTATCCTTGGTTTCATTGAAGTTGGATGATCTCTTGTCGTCGGAGCGTGAGTCGTTCCTTTTTTTTTGAACCAGCATTTCTATACTGCAACAAGCAAGACCCTTAGTGCTAAGTCGGGGTGCCCGGAAGGCCATAGATATGAGTAAAGTATGTGTAAGGTTTTTGTCAAGGTTTTGTGCAGCAAAGTCGTGGAATTGAAGGATCTCGGAGTTAGCGTGTCGAGGTGCATGGCAGGACGTGAACCACAGTCCATAGAACGCATGGAGAAGAATAAATAAAGGATTAAAAGGAACAGACCAGGAGATGCTACCATTCTCCGGCCCTCTTCCGGGCCTATACTTTGAAACCCGGCACAGAGTCCCGAAGAGAAACATGCCCTGCCGTATGAAACGGTTCGTTCCAAACTCGCCAGTGAAAGTCTTCGGCTCCACCACACCGAAGCAATACTTGGAATACTGAGAAAGAAATTCGCTGGAGTTTGCTTGGTGAGGAAGTGTCGTCCAATTTCTCGCTGGGTATCTTGTCGATGATGCTGGTGAAGAGGGTGTTCCATGCTACATCCAATCCAATCTCGAGTTATCCAATCCACGACCAGTCCAGCTGGTAATATATTCAACACCGGAAACGCGCAGCGTATATGCGCGACGCGACGCGTCCTTCATTGATGCATAATCGACGTCACGGGATCGCGTGCGCAGCGAATCTCAACTTTCGAATTCACTGAATAATTCAGTTCTAGCCGAAATTGATGCAGAATGCGCGCGATGAGATGATGTGCGGATGCGTGAGGACTTGACTTGGCTGGAGACGCGGCTGCAGGATTCACAACACTTCCAACCCAAGCACACTTCCACATTGGCCAGATACAAATACATTAAACCCCAAACCCCGGCACATAATGCTCCGTCTTCACGCGGGGATCCATCGGCGCCTCCGTTCCCGTCGTCGCCGTCGTCGTGGCATCTGCACCCGCATTCCCACCATGCCCATCCCCGCCAATGTTTGTGCCGAGCAACTGCTCCATATCGAACATGCCCATGCCCATGTCGGCGTCGGCGTCGTGCTGTGAGTCGGCGAAAAACCCCGCGCCGAGGTTGGTGAGATCCAGTGCTGAGAGGTCGTAGTTTCCGCCATCGTTGGAGTGGGACGCGTCGGGTTGTGCGCCCATTTGTTGGGAGAGATCCCCACCGACACCCATTTGCTGCGAGAGGTCCCCGCCCATTTGTTGCGAGAAGCTGGCAAGCAACGCATTCGGCGTCGACGGCGGCGCGTCGCCCACGCCCGAACCGCCCGCACCCCCGAACATATCGTCTCCGCCGCCACCCAGCGCGCTCAAAAAGCTGCTCGCGTCCTCCTCCTGCTTTATCCCCTGCTCAAAGCCGATGCGCGAGCTCGGGCCCAGGCACAACCGGCGTGAACAGCCCCGCATCGCCCGCATTCGAGCCGCCGTCGCCGTCGCCGAAGAGGTCCGACATGGCCATGTCGATCTCCATCGCGTCGAGGTCGAGCTCGATGGGCTTGTCCGCGCTGTTGCCCAGGCCGGCCATTTCGACGTCAGATGGCATCGTGCGGTCCGGGCTCGTCAGGTCGATGTCCACCCGCTGGCCCTGGCTCTGCCCGTCCGAGGGGCCGGCAGAGGGGGCAGAGGAGGCGGAGGCGAGGGCGGCGATGATCTCAGGCGGGAGCTCGCCTGGGCCGAAGGGTCGCGCGGAGCGCGGGGCGAGGGTTACGGGCGAGGAGAGGCCCTGCGAGAAGAGCGACGCCGCTTCTTCGGGCGTGATCCTTAGCGCACTTGAAGATAAATCCAATTTCAAGGGGAGGTTCGGGCGCTGGAGGGAGGAGATGGAGATCGCGGAGGGTCGTCGGCCGATGAGTGAGGAGGCCTGCGGCGAGAGGGCCGGGTCAGCGGCTGGTGGTTGCACGTCGGTGGGGTCGATGGGCGGGAGCGGAATGCGCGCTGTGGTGGGCGAGCGCGAGGCTGAGCGCGTACGGCCTGCGACGGAGTTTGCTTTGGCTTCGGCCTCTGCTTCTGCTTGCTTTATGCGCCGTTCCTCGCGCGCAAGGTCGCGCTGCAGAACCGATATTGCACGGAGCTGAATACCTCGTCGTCGTTATTATATGCACAAGAAATGTGGATTCGACTTGCCAGTTGCGATTCGATGGAGTCACAGAGTTGGTCGTACTTCTCGACCTCGCGTCCCAATGCGGCAGTTAAACTCTGCGGCGGCGCTGGCGCGTATTGCTGGATTCCGCTGAATGCGTCTGGTGTTCAATAAAGCACACCCTCTCCATTAGCGCCAGACATACAGCTTTCGTGTATCCGCATAAAACGCATATAATTGGCCAGTTTTGACTACAGCGTTCTTGAGGCAGGTGGCGAGGGCGAGCACTTCGGGGACGAGGACACCAGCAGGCGGCGGCGGAGGTGGCATTGCTTTTGCTGCATCGTGTTCGGATTTTATTGTAGAAGTAGAGGCAGAGGTTGGATTTGGATTTGCAGGCTTTGAGATAGACGGTTTCCTCGGTACAGGACGCGGTTTCGGGGCCATGGTGTAAGTGCAAATCCAAGTAAGTAAATACGGCAAAGTGATGGATCTGCAGCTGTCTTCATCTGATCCACTGGTTGGCTGGTCACCTCCAGCATGGCTGAGAGCGCAGACGTCTCTGCCTTTCTACAGGTCTCTCCCTCCCTCCATATACACTTCCAAGTTCTGAATCAGTCTTTTCTATTCTCTAACTAGCGCCGTGCACGACATATAACCGCAATCCAAGTCCGCAACCTTACCGCCTTCCCTGTGCGCGATGCCTTTGCCTCCGCGCTCTCCCAGCCCGCAGAGCAGCCCCAGTTTAACGCCCCTGGCCATTTCTCAGACGACCTCGACCTAACGCTGGCACGCAAACGGAGTAGGCGGATATCGACCAATTCCATTTCGACACACAAGAGTTTCAAGTCCGATGAGAGTGCCGATGACGATAGCAGCGCGTATTCTCTGTCGCTGGCGGAGTCTAGGGGGAGGAGGGCGCGCGGGGGCAAGGCTTAGCTTTCATGGTGGGGTGAGCCCTGCCTCGCGGGCGCCGACGATTAGAGGGCATAGACCAAGAACGGCGTCCATGACGTCCTCGTTGAACTCATCTATCCAGTCTTCTGCCGCTCCGGCTGGGTCGACGATAACTGCCTCTACCGCGCCGTTTAACGCGACATTACCGGACCACTCGCAAACTGGGCTCGAGAAAGTCATAAAGGCACGCCTTTTCGAGACGTTTATTGCTATTTCGGTCGAGCCTTCGCTGGATGCGGATGCGGTTCTTTCCCCTCAAACACCTGCGACGTCGGCGTCTCCAGTAATTCCTACACCGCCTAGGAGCCCGAAGCTCCCAAATGCCAACGGTGCCGCGCCGCGGAAAGGCGTTAGCGCAAAACCGTCCCCGCTGAGTCCCAACACGGACAAGGAAAAGACTGCATCGCGACGCGACACGCCGACAACTCCTGCGTCGCCTTCTTCTTCGCGACACACACCAAAGTCCGCGTCCATGTCCATGGCACGCCCCAACGGCAAACCCGCCACCGGCGCCGCCTCGCCCGCGACGCGGAGTCGATTTCCGCCGACGCCGACGCCCCCCACAACGCCGCAAATCCCCTCTTCGGCTCCTGCATTACTGAATTCAACTAATGGTAATACGAATCTGAATACGAGTAACACGAATTCGCCGGTCTCGCCCGTGCTTCCAGACTACCTCTCCCCTATCCACCGTCCCTCGACAAATCCGGTATGGACGATTGACACGCAGGCTGAGGCTTGGGCGGGTGATCCGAGCGGGCAGAAGGTAAGGGTGGAGCTGTGGGGGAAGGTGGGGGACGAGGCCGTCGCCACTGGGAAGGGGAAGGAGATGGGCAAGGAGGCTGGGAAGGGCAAGGAGAAGGAGCGGGAGCGAGAGAAGGAGAAGGTCGTGCGCGATGACGAGTGGAGGGTTTTGGAGGAGTGGAAGTTCGATTTGGGACAGCTGGTACCGCTTGCGGACGACGTAAGAAAATTATTTATCGTCTTGCACTTCCCGCAACAAACCCAACTGATACGTATTTATTCGAATTCGCAGACAGAGCTCCCGTCCAACACCCTCGTCGCCACTTTGTACCCCCCAGGCCGGACATTCTACCTCCCCTCCTCCACCCTCAACCACCTCAATCGTAATAATATTTCCGACCCCCAGCCCAGTCCGTCAGTCGACACAGGCTATGCGTCGGACCCGGAGTCGACTGCCCGGGCGGCGGCGAAGGCGAAAGCCAAGGCGGACGGGGAGCAGATGGTCCAATTCGCGGACGTTGCTGCGCTGAGTCGGACACGGTATCGGCACCGGCATCGCGGGGCAGGGGGAGCGGCGGCGGGAGAGGCGGAAGGAGGAAGGACGAAGACGGCGGGGTGGCAGGATTTGTTCAAGTTGGTTTCTTTCTCCCTTCTTGCGCCTTCATTTTTTTTCCTGACAGTGAGAGATAAACTGATTTTTTTTTTTCGCGAATTTAGATTAGTGATGCTACAGTCATCCATACAAGACAACCAGGGCTCGCTCAACGATATCGTGCGCGAGATCGACAAGGTGCTCGAAGGAGACGTCACCGCAGCGCTGGTCAGTCTTCGTTTTTTTTTGCTTTTCCTGCCAATGTACAACTCAATGGATGACTGAAAGAAACGCGAAGTTTCGGAGCGCGAGTCGTTGGTGCAGGGTCTGCGCAAGAACGTCGCCGCGGTGTACGACCAGTCTGAGATTCGTGAGTGCGAGTCCTACCTTGTCAATAACTAGCATTTCTCATTTCATCATCGCCCTGTTAGTCAAAGAGAAGATCGAATTACGGCGACAGCAGCTTCTGGAACGGCGCGAGATGCTTACGCTGGCGCAGGAACTACGGAATGACGAGCTTTCTGGGACTGACGAGAGCGAAGAGCAAGTCTCGACTGCACGGCAAGTCGTCCTATTACCAACTCGACTTCTATTTATTGAAATTCGGAATGCGGATTACAGGAGCGAACTCATCTCTCTGCGAAGCCGCTTCACGCCCACACGCACCACACTCATCTCCAACCTCTCCACGATATTCCCCATCGAGCTGCTCTCTCCACCGGATCTGTTGTACGCGATTCTCGACGTACCGCTGCCGATACCGCTCACCGCCTCGGACCCCGCGCCGCCGCTGACGCTGCCGGCGCACAAGGACGTGACGGAGGACGCGGTCGCGACAGCGCTGGGGTACGTCGCGCAGGTGGTACAGCTGCTCGCGGCGTACCTGGGCAAGGGCTTGGTCTATCCAATTACTTGCATTGGCAGCCGCAGTATGATACGCGATGGGATTTCTGCGATGGTGGGACCACGAATGTACGTTGGTTGCCTAATCGAGAAAATACGCGTCGCGCCAAGACGCGTTTGTTGCGTGATTGGGGCTGATCTGGTTAAGCTTTTAGGTTTCCGTTGTTTTCGAAGGGCGTGGACACGTACCGCTTCGAGTATGGTGTGTTCTTGCTCAACAAGGATATCGAGTTGGTCAGTTTCGTTTCTCAGACGCGCGTGGAATAGTTTATTTACGCGGTAACGGCGGTTACCATCTTTATTGCGAGCTGACAATATCTCACTATAGTTGATGGCCGACCGGGACCTGCGCGCTTTGGATATGCGCCACACACTTCCGAACCTGAAGAACCTCTTGCTAACATTAACCGACGGAGAGGGCGCCCAATTAGGGTACGTCCCCGCCGTCATGATTGTTTTTTTCCGAAATACTTGCTTGCGTATGCTGATCCAAACATAACCGCAGAGGTCCGCGGGCATTCGACTCGCCTGAGCTGGCGCTTACCGGTCTGGAATCGCCCAGAGCGGAGTCGCCTGCGCTTGTGGTTGAAAGTGAGAATGGTTCCGGTGCGAGTTCGGGTACGGGTACGACTACGCCTAAGGTCGAGTACAGTACCGAGCTTCCGGCGGAGGGGGAACACTCCGCCTGCCAGCGGGTCCACGACACCTACCACGGAGACCGCGAAGAAGGGTCGGTCGTTTATTGGGCTGTCGCCTATTGCAGGGTTTTTGCGAGCTCGGTATCCCTCTGCCATCAGGACGCCCACACCGACGGCCAAAGCTACAGAAAGCGAGCCGTCAGTTGCAGAGACCACCCCTGCTGTCACTGAGGAGGACGCCACTATGGAGGATGACATGGACGAGGATCGGCGTACCATTCGGGGGGACACGGCGGGTGATGCGGTGATAGAGGCGTTGGCCAATGGGGCAGAACGGGGGTCGGAAAAGCTAGGCGAGGTGCCTGCACATGCGCCTACAAAACCTCCACCGACAGTTACGCCTATTAAATGACACTTATACGTATTCAATGCGAGCTCTCCGTCTTTCTCAGCTCTGCAAACTTCCGGTGGCAGAATCAAGTCCGAGTCGATACACGTATGTTCGGGTGAACAATTTGGTGTCCGTTCTGTCGGCCGAATCACGTGCCCTTGCACTTTTTAAATCACCGAACGGGACCATATGGGTTGTCGCGGTTCCATTGGGCCAAGTTGACGGAACCCGGAGATCTTGAGAGCATTGAGCCAGTTGAACTCAAAGACGCGCCTTGAACGGAAAGACCGAAGTAAATGGCATCATGCAAACTTTTGAGTACCAGCCGACGCCAGGGCCGTGTTTAATGGAGGTGTCGACCGCTTAGCAGTTGATGGTCACTCGCATGGACGTGGCTCGGTTTAGGACCCAAAATTACCTTGGGGGGTAAAATTGTCGTATGATTTGCCCTGAAAGACATCTCGGTTGGATGAGAGAGAAAAATTGACTAGAAAGCGGGGTTCGGCATGGGCAAGAAAATGTGACTTGTGTGAAGGGCGAAAGGAAAAGGAAATTGGCGGCGGCAAACAAAGGGCATCAAAGGTGCATCGCCGCTTCCTGAGGTGACGACCGTTTATTCTCTGCCATCTTCGCTCCCTTTTTACTATCGGGAAACTGGAGCGCTCAAAAGGGTCCGCCTTTCCTCCCCTTCTCTCCTCTGCTGACTCTCTACAGCCTATCCGCCGCATTGTAACAACAATCCCACTAGACGGGCTCAAAATCAGCTTCAAGGTCGGTCCATTGATGGTGGCTCTGCATTCAGTAATGCTCAGCACGACGTCTAGCATCCCTTGTGCCACTAGGTTTCTCGTTTTCGCCGTTTTTCTCCCTTCGCTTTGTTTTCTGTCCTTTACTGCCCGGAAGTCGCCCGTTCATCTCACCTTAAAATGCATCCCGTTCTGGAGAACTCTATAAATTCATCCACCCATAATAACGCTTCCGGAGAGGAGAGGAAACAGAGTCCGCCTGCGTTCCTTGACTTGGCCGATTCCGTACGTCATTTTCCCTTCGTAACGCATCCGCAGTGGTCGCAAACCGTATCACTCTCGCAGGCCGCGAGACTGGGCAGTAATATGCCCGATATGTCAGCAGTGAGCCCTGCGAGACCGGTACAGTCTAGGCCGCTTACTGACGCTTTCTATCGCAGCGCCTCGAGCTCAAGCGTCTCGAGCACGAGCGCCAGCGGCTTCTCCAGCGCAAGATATTCGAGGATCAAATGCGCGTGCTCGAGCAGCAGCAGGCTCAAGAGTTGCTCAGCCTTCCGTATGACACCAACGCTCCTTCAGTCAACGGTGGCATTGGGCAAATCGCGGTCTCGGCGCCAACCACGCCTCCCCGAGTGAATGCCGTGCTTAATGGCGAACCCCACCCCGCTCCTCAGCGGCGTTCTCAAATTTTCGACGCAGAAACTGTGTCCAAGGCCGTTGGAAGCGAAGTCTCGGAGAAGAGGAAATCTGTAACCTACGCACCGTCCGTCAACCTCTCTCCGGACTTGGCCGCAAACAACGGCAGCAGTTACAGTCGCGCGGCGGGTGCCAAAAGCATGCCCGCGAGCCGTCGCACTTCCGCTAGCGAGCACGACGAGGAGTTGGCGGGACACTTGCAGGGTTTGTCGATGGCTGGAGAGCGAGCTTCTCCGGGGCCTGTCCCGGTCTCGGCTTCCATCTTAGCGCGAGGCTCTTCGCGCTACGCCGATGATGAAGGAGCTCGCTATGCTAGCACCTACAATGCTGGCATGATGTTGGACGAGCAACTCGACCAGGAAATGCACAGTATGTCTTTCTTTTGCTTCCTGGATTTTTCCCTAACATTTTATCAGACGCGATGAGAAATCTTCCGACTTCGGACGACGACAAGTACAACTCGTTCGCTGGTAACAAGGTATGTGCTGTAATAATGACTATTATTTTGCACACTCATACGAGTAATAGATCTCCACTTCTTCCGCCGCCTTGGACTTGGCCCATATTTCTCAGACGTCTCCGCGCGCCTCTTTCGCTACACGTACCCTCGAGACTCGCGACAAGTCGTCGGAATGGCCCCAGTTCGCCGGATCTGGACGGGCCCCGGCTCATGATGGGGGTGCTAAGGGCGGATCGTCGCACCGTAACTAACCCAAACTTGACGCTTTCTGCTGCGTCCAACGACTCTGCCAGCGGGAAACTCAACACGGTATCTGCTTCGGCTACCCCTCTCGGTCAACAGCATCCTCAACTTGGTAGTCATGGTCAACTGCCTAACTCTCGTCGCGGTTCCCCTCCTAGCCTCTTGGAAAGCTTGAATGCTACGACTCGGTCTGTCCCCGCCACACCCCTCGGCATTCCCAACAGCGCGGTGCACATTCTCAAGTCCCCAGGCACGCCCCACACACCCGAGACCCAAGGCTTGAACGGTCGTCTCGCTTCCGTCGGCGAGAATGCGGTCAATGCGGGCGATCTGCAGGCGTCCCTGTCGAGGCTTCCATCGGGCCAGTATGACGGCGGGTCGTTGACCTTTAATTCCATTCAACCTGGTGGGCTGGATGACACTTTGCAGGTAGGCCTGCCCCGTTCTCATGCCGTCCTCCTAAGAATCTTATGCAACATGCCGTAGCAGCAGTACGGCGGTGGAATGGATTCGGTTTACGGACTCAATGGGCTTGACGGCAACGGTTACAACTCGTACGGCTTCGAGTCTGGCGGCCGCGCCAATTCGACGGGAACTAGCGGCTCTACCGCTCTCTACCATCACAACGGATCTCGTTACGGCCTCGGTCTCCCTACGCGCACCAACTCCGGTGCTGGCGACGGCAAGATGAACGGTCTCCATGGCCCGAAGCACAAGCGCGGCGACATGGACCGTGAATGTAAGGCTTTTTTCAGATTATCGTGTCTTCAATGCTCATTTTTTCATAGTCAACCGATTCGCGGGAACGCGCCTCGAGGACTTGCAAGGTGAAATTCCCGCTCTCTGCAAGGACCAGCACGGCTGCAGGTACTTGCAAAAGAAGCTGGAAGAGGGCTCTGCGGAGCACAGGGACATGATTTTCCGTGAAACGTTCGGTCACTTTGCGGATCTCATGACAGGTATGTTCTCGCGACGCTAATTTTTCGGAGATTGACCCGCTCTCAGATCCCTTCGGGAACTACCTCTGCCAGAAGCTCTTGGAGTATTCCACGGATGAGCAACGCAACGTCATCTGTGATTCTGTCGCGCAGGATTTAGTCAACATCTCGCTCAACATGCATGGTACTCGCGCCGTCCAGAAGATGATTGATTTCTTGTCAACGCGCAGACAGGCTAGTACCGTTTCATGCATTCTGATGTCCACACTGACGAACTGCTTTCCAGGCTGATGCGAGGTATAATGCGCAAATACACTCGATCATCGTCGCGCTCAGCCTCCATGTGGTGGTTCTCATCAAGGACCTCAACGGAAACCACGTCATCCAAAAGTGCTTGAACAAGCTAGCACCCGAGGACAACCAGGCATGTGTTTCCGTACTTTTTTCCTTCTAACAGGACAGCTGATCTCCCCACTAGTTCATTTACAACGCGGTGGCCGCTAACTGCATCGAGGTTGCTACTCATCGTCACGGCTGCTGCGTCCTTCAACGCTGCATCGACCACGCTTCGGATCATCAACGCATTCAGCTTGTCAACGAGATTACTTTCAACGCTCTTACCCTGGTCCAGGACCCGTACGGCAACTACGTATGTGTCTGTTCCTTGTTAACTGCGACCCTTCGCTGAACGCATTTATAGGTCGTTCAATACATCCTCGATTTGAACGACAACCGATTCAGCGATGCCGTCATCCGTCAATTCACCGGCAACGTCTGCGCCTTGTCCGTTCAAAAATTCAGCTCCAACGTCATTGAGAAAGTGAGCAATCATCTCTTTCTGATGCTCGTTATTGACAATTTCTCCGTGTAGTGTATCCGTGTCGCGGAACACAACACCCGTAAAATGCTGATCGAAGAACTGTTGAACCGTACTCGGCTCGAGAAACTGCTACGTGATTCGTACGGGAACTATTGTGTCCAGGTATGTACCCCGGGTCGCCCGAGCATGATGCATCTAACGACTTCCTAGACCGCTTTGGATTACGCTGAGCCCACTCAGCGTGCGCTGCTCGTCGAAGGCATTCGGCCTGTTCTTCCCTTGATCCGCAACACGCCGTACGGTAAACGCATTCAAAACAAGCTGCAGCGCGAGCAGATGGATCACTTCAGCGGAGGGGGATATCAGCACCCTCAGTCCCTTGCCCCTCTCGGAACCCAAGGCATGGTACCCCAGGGCCGCCACATGTCTTCCGGCCTTCATTCTAACGGACTTTCGGACATCTACGTCGGCCAGGGTGGTCTCTACGGGCAGTCGTCCTTCGGGCAGACGCACATGGGTCAGCACCACGGTCTTGGTCAGTCCATCGACGGCTATGTGCTGCAAGGCAATTCAAGCCACATTGGCCTTACGTCGTCTCACCACGGTGGCGGCCTTTCCGGCGCCCCCTTTGCAGGCATCAGCCCTTTCGGCGGTGCTGGGCTCACTACCTCTCTTTCCGCCGACCCGTACCAAAGGTCGTTCGGTGGATACGGGATGTGATTCGCAAACTGTGAACTTTCGTCAAGTTATGCATGCCACTCTTTTCAAGTACCCTATATCCTCGCCCAAATCGTTGCGTCTACTTCCAATCCCTCCCCCTCGCCTCCTCGATCTATCTTACCGACCACCTTTTTGAATTGCTGTTCCTCGCTCTCGTCAAACCGTATCATCTAACACTGCAGCTTCGCAGTTATCATACCACCGCGCATTGTATTCTCTGCACCCACCCGGCATATTCTCAGACTACTGCTCCTTCTGTTTGACCACTTCTTACGTTCGCAACCCATTTGTACAGGTTATTCCGCCCAGCACGCGTAACACGGTTGTCTGTCTAATAGTCCATCCCTCGCAGCACTATAGTCTGAATTCTGTAGTTAACAGCCCTCATCCATCCTGTATAAATCGTTAATTAGACACCCGGATATTATATCACTATTTTGACTTGAGTCCCCTTTACGAGGCGTATGATGAGCGAAGTCAATTCCCGAAATATTGTCAGGCCAAAAATTGCTTTCAGAGGTGCATGCTTGGATTAACATATCATATGGGTTGCATACAAATCTGCTGTAGCGACGCGACAAAGAATAGATGAAAGGCTGCCAGAACGAGGTGTTCACCGGTTCTAGGAAAAAGTAGCGCATAAGACCATGAAATGGACGACATGCGGGGCATCGAACCTTGACGAAACCGATGGCGGCCGACTTCTCGCGGAAGCACTGACGGCAGAGGTCAAGGCCGTACTTGCGGATGAGACCAGCCTGATGGGCGCAAAGGCGGCTATCCAGAGCCAGTAAAAACCTAGCCTGAAACTGCAAAGCAACGCACGCACCATTGGCGGGAGCCTTTCCCGAATTTTCTGGGGCGGGAGAACCAAACAGCGTCGTGGGTCATTTTGAGGGTTGGCGGGATCTAGGGGAGCACGAGATGAGGCGAAAGCGTGCAGCGCAAGGACGTCGGAATGCCTACCAAGCGCTGAGGCTGTTTTTAAAAGGCGAGAGGGAAGGCTTGAAGTGGGTGGCGATGCGATCAAATTGTCGTTGTTGACTGCATAGTTGCTTGATTCGGAAATAACAGCGCTCGGCGCAGGAACCCGAAAGCCATATTCACATGTGTATTACGCGCCGACCGGCAAAGCCGGTCAGTGCCGCTGGGGACTTCATCGGCCGAAGTGGCCGTGTTTCAAACTTCACTGAACGCGGCGCCAATGTTCAGTGGTGTTCATCCATCCAACTTGCATCCAACGAAAGTCAGCATGGTATTCAATAGGACCTTTGATTATCCCTTCCGAGGTTAGATCCCAAAATTGCCCTCCGAAAAAAATTTGTCCGGACTTTTGGACTCGCCCACCTGCAAGATTTTGTCCGGATTCCGGACCTAACCTGGGGTCCGTCGAGATTTTGTCCGGACTTGGGATCTGACCTCAAATTCCTCCAAAAAAGGACGCAAAAGTCGGGAAAAAATCGGAAAAAATTCTATTTGACTACTCCTCATCTTCTTCGTTCTCCTCGATCTCCAAGATATTAGCATTAGCCTGTCCCTTGCACCAAACCATGTTCAAGCCTGCTACTGCTCTCCCCAACATTTCCTTTTCTGCCTGAAGTTCATCGAAAATCTGCTGAGCCTTGGCACTAATTTCGACATGGTCCCTGTCTCGACTTCGACAGTGATGGGTGGCAGGTCGTATAAAAGAAGTCAAGCGAGCGGCAAGTTTTTGGAAGGGAAATGGCATTAAAAAGATGTTGGAATTCACAATGCGAGACAGGTAATCCGGTCGTCGTCCTTGATGTCGACGTAATTTGGGTCCATGGTGGTAGATAGATGAGAATATGTTTGACAGAGTATGTAGATGGAATGTGAATTTGGTTTGAACAATATTCTAGTTCCAACCAAGGGGGCGCGGGGACTAATGCCGAGGTTACGACGCCCAAATCCAGTAGAACAAATCATTGCAAGTTGATTGGCACACATCCGAGATTTTTCCAGCAAATAGTGCTTGAGTAACAAGGTCAGACATTATTGCCTTATATGGTATGCCACCTTCCTTATTTGGGGGGGTGGGTGGGGGACCTTGGTGCAAATTTTTTTTGAAACCTTCGCCGTTTCGCATGAAAGTCACGAAAAAAATGTAACAAAAAATATGAATATTTTTTTCCCAAAATGGGCCTCGTCCTCGACATTTTATTCTCTGCGCCCCCTTGGTTCCAACATTCAAATATTTCATCCTATTGTGTATCATCAAAGCGTATCAAAACCACTTCCTTATTTAATACGGAGCTGCGTCGGTCATGGCCTTCTGTGGCTTGATACAAAGCATGCTAAATGAGGATGATCGGGAGATCCACCATTGTCTGTACTTGGATCTGACCTCTTCCCAGCTGCGCTCTGGTGTCCGGACTTCAGCTCTGACCTTTGTCTGTCCAACCGGAGTTTTGTCCGTACTCGACTCTGACATCAGTGAGCCAAAAATCAAGATTTGTCCAGACTTAGTATCTAACCTCGAAAGGGATAATCAAAGGTCCTTATTCAATGAAGTTCAGTGGAATTTCTGCGCACATATTTCGTTCTGCGTCTAACAGTAAGACTCAGGAAATCCAATGTACCTCCGAGTCGGCGAGCCTTAAGATAAATTAAACTGAATTCCACTATAATTATAGGGCACGTTCATCGAACACCACTGGATCTCTTGCCGGGTTTACAGCAAGAATTGATGCACTTCGGGCCGTGTTTGGCGTATTTCACACCAAATGACTGACTGCCTTCCGCAATTTACGGCGAGACTCAGTGTACTTCTCGGGAAAGTACACTGAAGTACATTGAATCTCAGCGGACTTTAATGAAAGCCAATATTCTAATTCCATTCAAAAAAATAAAGATATGCCAGACAGTTACTTATTCCAACCATGTTCCAGAACCTGTGCAGCTCCTTGAGTGTTGATTCAGGGATTATACTCCTTAACCACCCTTCCATGCATCCATCCTTCAAAGTTGAGCGAATTGCATGTTTCTGGGTAATACTACTATTCCTGCCACACGCGCGCGCGCAAGGCAGCCCATGCCAGGAGTCTCCAGGCAATAGCCGCAGAAATCGTGACTCCAACAAGCTTCGCAGTATTGCGATCATTGAAGGAATATAGGTTCAAACTGCCGACATTGATGTCAGAACAAAATCACAACTGAGCCAACGATACGCACAGTTGTTCGCCAGACTGCGCGGTGCAGACGCCTGAAGTGATATCGTCTTGAGTGCAGTGGAACTGCAGCCCTTCGCATTCGTTGATGAACTGCAGGTGTTGGGTCGGCTGGGGCGAGAGACCATGAGTATAAAGGCAGGATGAAATGGGACTAATAAACCTTCAAAGGCGTGCCCCATGCAATCTGAAATTTTATTTATCAATGCATGCTATAAGACTCGTGGAACGGAACTCACAACGGACAACCAAAACGGAACAGACAAGGAAACTACGCGCAGACATCAATTCGAGCGTAACTCGAGGCAGGCAAAACTAGACAAGACGAGACGCACGAATTCCACTAAACTGCACCACCATCGTCAACGTCGTGGACACAAGCGATACCGCAAACCCCAGCGCGTCAAAGAACGCGCTGAAGATGATCGCAATGCTCTCGCCCATATTTTGCAGCACTACAATGGTCACCGCGTACTCGAAGTAAATGCGCGCATTTGTCTGCATCCCAACTGCGACGTTCATCTGTCAATGAGACCACATTAAGCGTGCTTGCGATATCGCTTTGCGCTGGTTGAACTTACGAAAACAGCATATAACTAGGTGCTATCAGTCAACATGAGGTTCTAGGAAAATGAAACGCGCAAACTATAGCAGCGAAGATCTGGGACGGGAGTTCGATCAAAGTATACGCCAGAATCAGGGTGGTACACGAGTAGGCCGCGGAACTGCGGTATTCGTGCATGAATAGTTGTCGGTCTTGAGGACTGGGGGAATCATGAGTTGCCCGATAAGCGCACTGAAAATGTGGTTGCTCTCACAAAACGGCAATTCCAGAAATCAAACCAATGAACGGTATCGCTGAAAAAGGCTACTTCAGCAGAGCTCCTGTGTATAGTCACGGAACTAACTCCCGGTGGACTGAAGGGTGACTCTGAACACATTTCAGCGTCTATTATTCGCACCGAGGGAAGACTGACCCGATACGATCCTGACCACCAGTAGGGCCAAACCTGAGCTGAGGACAAAGTTTCGGATGAGCAAGTCTTAATGTTGATCGTTACTTACTCGTTCATAGAACATAAGGAGCAATATCCCAGCTAATGGAGGCTGGGTGAGCCGACCCCAGAACGCCTGAAGACAGTCAACACGGAATCGCATCGAAATCAAGGACACTGACATCCTTCTGACGCCAAAGATTCCGGAGCATGCGCTCTGCGACTACTGGGAATGCAATTTGAATCGGAGTAGATCGACTCTCGTGCACGACTTGGAGTGTCGTCCCCTCAGACTTCTGGTGCCCTTCGACCCGGTCCACCTTCTCGCGATGTGTGTTCCAAAAACTCGATCAAGCCGTCCACGCGTACTCGCGAGTCGGTGGTCTTCCCCGAACGCTGGTCCACGGTCACCAAGTCGAGCAGGTGGCTGAAACGGAATCAGGATAGCGATTCAAAGGCGAGGAAGGGTTGAGTGTACGTACTCGGCGGGGTTGAACCACAACGACGGAAGCGGGTACCCTTGGCTCTCCATGATGTGCACGGCCCGCTCGCGTTTGCCACTGAACACCGCGTGCCCGCCCTTAGCCAAGATAAGCAAGTTGTCCAAACTATGGAAGATATCTGAGCGAGGTTGATGGATCGACACAATGACGGTGCGGCCGCTGCGCGCAATTTCCTTTAGGCATTCCATGACATTGTTGGCTATGAATGAGTCTAATCCCGACGTGGGCTCGTCAACGACCAAGACGCTCGGGTCGCTGATCATTTGCACTGCAAGCGACAATCGTCGCTTTTCGCCGCCAGAGATCCCCTTCAATAACTCCCCACCGACGAAGATATCTGCGCAATCACGAAGTCCGAGCATGGATAAAACCTCCTCCGCGCGTGCAATCTTGCGCTTCCTGCTCATTTTCGGCGGCAGCCGCAAAATTGCTGCGTATCTCAGTGTTTCTCGGACCGTCAGAGCACTGAGATGGTAGTCATCCTCTTGCTCCACGAATGCAACCGAGTTGCGGACGTCCTCTGTTGCAGGCATGCCGTTGAAGAGAAGGTCGCCAGACATCTCGAAGTGCGCTCCAGGGCCGGCATTGAGTTTTCTGTGGGCCAGTAGTTGCAGAAGCGTCGACTTCCCAGCTCCAGACGGTCCCAGGATCGCAGAGATTTCTCCCGCAGGGAAGCAGGTTGTGATGTCGTTGAGAATGGTTTTTTCTTCCGCCTTGCGCAATAACGGAAGGCCCGAGCTGACCCACCTGAAACCGACATTCCGAAACTGCGCAGTAGAGTTAGCTTGGATCTTATCATCTAGCTGATAGTTACCTCGACGTCAATCTTGGCCCGTACGATATCCATGTCTCCCGTTAATGCTGATTCTTCGCCTCGGCTTTCAGGGCCGCCACCAGGAGCATGTTTCATGCCGCCTGGCCTGTAAAACTAGATACGATCCGATTAACAGCGACACGAGACTTTTCTGGCTCAATTCCAAATACCTGAAGAATGAGCCCGGACAGAAGGTACAATACCGCTATAATCCCAATCTCTGCTGCGAAATAGACGATGAGAGGCGTGTCGAGGGAGAAGGCTAGTCCGCGAAGAACGTTGTCTCCATCGCACTGAGTGAGTGCGACACCCGTGACTCCTTCGCAGGAGAATGTCCGCCCCTTGAACTGCGTGGTTGCCACAATTCGGAAGGAATAAAATGTGGGCGAACTGAGGAGGTGAGGACATTGATAGCGAGGGATGAGTGAGATAACTTACACATATCTGATCCAACGTAACCAGCCAGGGACATGGGTGAGAGAACTGTGGGACGATAATTAGTGTAATTCGGTGCCACCAGAGGTGGTCGTCGTACAATCCTGCGGACAAGCTATTATAGTAAATAAATAAGTGGATTGTACACAGCAAGAAACGTCATACATGAAAAACAGAGAGAGCGAGTTCGCAGTCATGGAAGCTTGGGGGAAGCCTCGCTAAGAAACCAGTTGAGCGTTCGCATATGGAAAAAGAAAGTGCAACGAACGAATATAGACGAAGCGAATAAAGCCAGTCCTTGGGTCGTCCATTGCATGCAGATACACTACATTCATCGGTCAGCAAAAGTTAAAGGTGTGTTTTGACTTCGTACGTTCGCTATCACAATAAACAAATTGGCCGCAAAGTCATGGCGATTCATATTACTCATGCCATACACTGTATGAGATTTAGCTAAGCACCGAGTGGGGACGCGGCTTACAGAGGAGCGTGCTGGGCGAGGTGGTTAATTTCCAAACAGCAAAGCTGGCTGAGGCACTCACTAGATAGTAGGCGGGACGGTAGTAGGGACTAGATACGAAATGAAATCGGCAATGATATAAGGGAATGTGCTCTGGAAAAGTTTTATCAGTTCATGCTACATCGCAGAGTATCAAGCGTCGTACATAGAGATGATCCTGATCGTTCTTGTTGAGTGAAATCGACGCAATAGCAATAGTTCTAGTACTTCTCTCTCTCGGTCAAAAATTATAAAGTCGGAACAGTACTTGTGGATCCAATATACCTGTCGCAATATCTTTAGCATCAAAGCAAACGACACTCGTCACACCAACTTGAGTAAGATAGAAATAACCCTGGTAGAACTGGAATGCTACGCCCTGGTGCAATGTCAACCAGGAGTTGTCGTTACAGAATCATGAACGGACCTTCAAACTCTGAATATCGGCGGGATTTCCTTGAAGATCGAAGTATGTGAGCCCCATGAAAAAGCCAATGCCGATACTCTGGAGCAAAAATCCCAACAACTGGCCGTAATTCCGGTATACATTCAGATGCGAACGGCGAAGTAAAATTATTGTCTGTTTAATAGGGCCAGGCCGCGACATGTCACCGCCAGCGTCTGCGTTGAAATCTCCACCTTGGGAGCCGCGGGAAATAGTGTGCGAAATAGTATGCGAAATAGCGGGAGCGAAAGGTGGAGGAACCTGCTTGTCGTGGACTCGATCTTTCCATGCTTGAACCAGGGTAGCAACGCGCGCACGCGATTCGTCTTCACGATCAGAAGAACGATTATCGATGCTTGTAACATCAACCAGGAAGTCTTTCGGACCTTTAGCTTCAGCGAAAAGTAAGGCGAACTTCTCACCTAATGGATTTATCTCTTTCTTCAGTTCGCATCCGTGCTCTTCGAACCAAGCCAGGCTATCCGCTCCTTTGCCGCTGTACATTACATTGCCTTTGGACAATACCATGAGTTGATCGAAGAGTGCGAACGCGTCAGACCGGGGAGCATGAAGCGACAGAATTATGGTCCGTTGATGTCTTTTTTGCGAGGTCCGACAGTGTTTGGAGCAGCAGGAAAGAAGTGGTTGCATCCAGTCCGGTGGTAGCTTCATCGAGGATGAGAACCGAGGGCATGGTGACCAGAACACAGCCAATAGACAGACGTCTAACGCGGTTCTTGAATGAATTCTTTCGCGCTATTCGAGTAGACATACCTGCGTTCGCCACCGGAGATTCCCTTGCGAAACATACCACCAACGACAGTATCAGCACATTCGTTCAGGCCTGAATTCGTTCAATCAGCTTGAAGTCATCAACCCGGAGCAAAAGCTGACCAAGTTCGTCGATTGTCTGGTCCACAATTTGCCGTACTTCCTTATCATTAACGGTCTTCGGGAGGCGTAAAGCAGCAGAAAACATCAGGGTCTCCCTCACTATGTCATATCAACATTAATTCCAGCAAGGTTCATTCAGCCGAAAAACAAACCAGTCAAATGGGGAAGTAAATAATCGGTCTGCCTAACAAAACCGATTATTTTGGAAACCTTCGGTGCTCCATCTTTCGCCGCGAGTCGTTCAGAGGATTGAGCCAGAGGCCGAAACGAGATTTCTCCATCGAGAATTGGGAGGCCATGTAAACGCCCTGCAATAGCATTCAACAGCGTCGTTTTGCCGGACCCACTGCCGCCTATGATTGCCAGCATCTCCCCGGCGCCACAGGTGCCAGAGACTGCTTGGATAATGGTAGCAGGACCATCTGTTTCCTGCTTCTTGGACCGCAAAAACGACGGGAGTGGTACGGATCCACGAATTCGGCTCTCCGGTGCGCCGCCGATAGTCAAATTTGTGATTTGAAGGTCAAAAGGCTTTGGCGGTGGGAGGGACAGAATAAGACCTGGTTCATCCTCGTTGCAGGCTGACATGGTGGCCATGAACGGTCGGAAAAGAGCCGCGCTGGGCCAACATGCCAGCTCGACACCTCAGGCAGCTACCTCGGGAATTACGTCGGGACCTCTTAGGTACCTTTTTTCATTACAAGGTACCGTGTTTTGTAATGAAACAAGGTACCGGAGGTACCGCCAGCGAAGGCGCGGACTCGATTAGGAAAAGAAGCTTCTTCGCCTCCCGGGAGGCGGTGGTCCGTGCGGGACTGGTAGTCGCACCTCGCGTGCGTACTCGCGGCATCGGCGGGTGGTGTAAGGGGCAGCCGTGCGTGCTAGAGTGCGGGTGTGTGTACGAAGGGTGCTGCAGGCTACAGCGGCGAGCGCTTTCAGGCTGGCGGTGGCGGGTGCACAGTTTGTGCAGGCAGGGGCAGGTGCTTTATCGGCACCTGGTATTGCGGGGAGGGCAGTGGAGGTTCCGGGGTAGCTGGAAGGTGCTCGAGCCTACCATCCGTTCAAGTCGGCGGCGGCGGGGTTGGCGCTACGCGGCAGTGCACAGTGGCGGCGCACAGGGCATAACGGGACCACGCAAACGCAGGGCAAGTCACTGGGTGCACCTCCGCAGAGGCGGTAGGCTCCGGCGCTCCTCAATGGCGGCAGGTTCAATGTTGTGACAGCGGCCTTCAGGGGCATATTGGCGGCTGCTTTTGCACCAAAGACGGCAGTGAATGAAGTTTTAGATGTGCTTCACATCCTCTGGAACGACTACGCGTAGCGGGAAGCAGTAGAAACACCTGCTTCAGTACATATATGCTAATCAGAAACTCACTTTAAAAATGTCCACTGAGCCTCACACTCTTGCCCCACGCACCCTGAATGCATCCAAATCACCCTTCTATTGTTCTGTGATGATATTCTACATAGTCGAGTACTTGGCGCGACGTTCATCTTGAGGATGATAGTTGAACGCAAGTTAGAAAAGGAAATTTGGTTGGGTTTCGGTCAATATTGTGCACACCAAATTAAAGTGCTGGGAAAAATCCAACAAAATCGGGTCGAGTGCGGGCAATACTATAGACTGGATACTAACATTCAAACTGGGTGGTCCTGCCTCATATTCGTTCAGCAGAAAAAAAATCGATGGGTACGACGTTTATTGACCATCTGATTGGTTGATGGTCTGGGTAAGTGGCGTCAATCGAAGCCGTCTGCCTCGATCGGTGCTGTCGGCCTTAATCGGCAGCGCCTACCAGGCGCCCTCCCTTGCTAAGCTAACTGAGGCGAGCTAGCCGGTTCCGAGGCGGCTTTATAAGTTCGCTCGGCTCAGCTGTGGCTTGCCACACTCTCCTTTGTTTTCCTCCTGTTCTCATCGTCTCGTACGCCCTCTGGCAGCAACCCTTGTCTACATAAACCACAGGCCGAGAGTATGAGCACTCCACACCCGTTTTCCAGCAACCACGCCACCAATCGGCTCGGCGTCGACGAACACAGGTTCCTTGTCAGATCCACATTGACAAGGAAAGTCCTGTCGTCTTGCCAATTGAATACGAGCAAGAATACGCAACTTTTTTCGAGTAACTGAGTTACAAGCCGGTCAGGGGCTTCCCCGCTTTTCGGATATCAGATTGTGGTGATCATCAATCAGACTTTGACCGGATATAAAATGCACAGAAGTTTTGAGTGAAATGCACATCCTCGCTCACACCCAGCTGAATAGCGGACGACCTTGGAATGCTTCTGCAGACTGAGAATCGTTACGCTAAACGCTCAAAAAAAAAATGAAATGCGCACCTTCCGAAAAAGGAAAGTGAAACAGACACAATGTTTTTATAAAGAATTCGATGAATTGCATGTTTCCGGGTAATACTACTATTCCCGCCACATACGCGCGCGCAAGGCAGCCCATGCCAGGAGTCTCCAGGCAACGGCCGCAGAAATCGTGACTCCAACAAGCTTCGCAGTATTGCGATCATTGAAGGAATATAGGTCCAACCTGCCGACATTGATGTCAGACGAAATCACAACTGAGCCAACAATACGCACAGTTGTTCGCCAGACTGCGCGGTGCAGACGCCTGAAGTGATATCGTCTTGAGTGCAGTGGAACTGCAGCCCTTCGCATTCGTTGATGAACTGCAGGCGTTGGGTCGGCTGGGGCGGGAGACCATGAGCATCAAGGCAGGATAAAATGGGACTGATAAACCTTCAAAGGCGTGCCCCATGCGATCTGAAATTTTATTTATCAACGCATGCTATAAGACTCGTGGAACGGAACTCACAACGGACAACCAAAACGGAACAGACAAGGAAACTACGCGCAGACATCAATTCGAGCGCAGACAGAACTAGACGAGACGCACGAATTCCACTAAACTGCACCACCATCGACAACGTGGTCGACACAAGCGATACCGCAATCCCCAACGCGTCAAAGAACGCGCTGAAGATGATCGCAATGCTCTCGCCCATACTTTGCAGCGCCACAATGGTCACCGCGTACTCGAAGTAAATGCGCGCATTCGTCTGCATCCCGACCGCGACATTCATCTATCAATGAGACCACGTTAAGCATACCTGCAACATTGCGTTGCGCTTGGTGAACTTACGAAAACACCATATAACTAGGTAATATCAGTCAGCATTCGGTTCAAAAGAGAATGGAACGAGCAGACCATAGCAGCGAAGATCTGGGACGGGAGTTCGATCAAAGTGTACGCCAGAATCAAGGTGGTGCACGAGTAGGCCGCGGAACTGCGGTATTCGTGCATGAACAGTTGTCGGTCTTGAGGACTGGGGGATCATGAGTTGCCCGAAAAGCACACTAAAAAATGCCGTTGCTCTCACAAAACGGCAATTCCGGAAATCAAACCGATGAACGGTATCGCTAAAACAAGCTACTTCAGCAGAGTTGTTGTGTAAAGTCACAGAACTAACCCCCGGTGGACTGAAGGTTGACTCTGAACACATATTTCAGCGTCTGCTATGCACACCAAGGGAAGACTGACCCGATACGATCCTGACCACCAGTAGGGCCAAACCTGAGCTGAGGACAAAGTTTCGGATGAGCAGGTCTTGATGTCAATTGTTACTTACTCGTTCATAGAACATAAGGAGCAATATCCCAGCTAATGGAGGCTGGGTGAGCCGACCCCAGAACGCCTGAAGACAGTCAACACGGAATCGCATCGAAATCAAGGACACTGACATCCTTCTGACGCCAAAGATTCCGGAGCATGCGCTCTGCGACTATCGGGAACGCAATGTGAATCGGAGTAAATCGACTCTCGTGCACGACTTGAAGTGTCGTCCCCTCAGACTTCTGGTGCCCCTCGACCCGATCCACCTTCTCGCGATGTGTGTTCCAAAACTCGATCAAGCCGTCCACGCGTGATCGCGAGTCGGTGGTCTTCCCCGAACGCTGGTCCACGGTCACCAAGTCGAGGAGATGGCTAAAACGGAATCAGAACAGCGATTCAAAGGCGAGGAAGGATTGAGTGTACGTACTCGGCGGGGTTGAACCACAGCGACGGAAGCGGGTACCCTTGGCTCTCCATGATGTGCACGGCCCGCTCGCGTTTGCCACTGAACACCGCGTGCCCGCCCTTAGCCAAGATAAGCAAGTTGTCCAAACTATGGAAGATATCTGAGCGAGGTTGATGGATCGACACAATGACGGTGCGGCCGCTGCGCGCGATTTCCTTTAGACACTCCATGACATTGTTGGCTATGAATGAGTCTAATCCCGACGTGGGCTCGTCAACGACTAAGACGCTCGGGTCGCTGATCATTTGCACTGCAAGCGACAATCGTCGCTTTTCGCCGCCAGAGATCCCCTTCAATAACTCCCCACCGACGTAGATATCTGCGCAATCACGAAGTCCGAGCATGGATAAAACCTCCTCCGCGCGTGCAATCTTGCGCTTCCTGCTCATTTTCGGCGGCAGCCGCAAAATTGCTGCGTATCTCAGCGTTTCACGGACCGTCAGGGCGCTGAGGTGGTAGTCATCCTCTTGCTCCACGAATGCAACAGAGTTGCGGACGTCTTCTGTTGCAGGCATGCCGTTGAAGAGAAGGTCGCCAGACATCTCGAAGTGCGCTCCAGGGCCGGCATTGAGTTTTCTGTGGGCCAGTAGTTGCAGAAGCGTCGACTTCCCAGCTCCAGACGGTCCCAGGATCGCAGAGATTTCTCCCGCAGGGAAGCAGGTTGTGATGTCGTTGAGAATGGTTTTTTCTTCCGCCTTGCGCAATAACGGGAGGCCTGACCTGACCCACTTGAAACCGACATTCCGAAACTGTGCAGTAGAGTCAGCTTGGATCTTATCATCTAGCTGATAGTTACCTCGACGTCAATCTTGGCCCGTACGATATCCATGTCTCCCGTTAATGCCGATTCTTTGCCACGGCTTTCAGGGGCTGCCACCAGGAGCATGTTTCACGCCGCCTGGCTTATAGAACTAGATACAATCTGATTAACAGCGGCACGAGACTTTTCTGGCTCAATTCCAAGTACCTGAAGAATGAGCCCGGACAGAAGGTACAATACCGCTATGATCCCAATCTCTGCTGCGAAATAGACGATGAGGGGCGTGTTGAGGGAGAAAGCTAGTCCGCGAAGAACGTTGTCTCCATCGCACTGAGTGAGTGCGACACCCGTGACTCCTTCACAGGAGAATGTCCGCCCCTTGAACTGGGTAGTTGCCACGATTCGGAAGGAATAAAATGTGGGCGAACTGAGGAGGTGAGGACATTGATAACGAGGGAGATAGCGAGGGATGAGTGAGATAACTTACACATATCTGATCCAACGTAACCAGCCAGGGACATGGGTGAGAGAACTGTGGGACGATAATTAGTGCAATTCGGTGCCATCAGAGGTGGTGGTCGTACAATCCTGCAGACAAGCTATTATAGTAAATGAATACGTGGATCGTACACGCAAGAAACGCCATACGTGAAGAACAGAGAGAGCGAATTCGCAGTCATGGAAGCTTGAGGGAAGCCTCGCTAGGAAACCAGTTGAACGTTCGCGTGCAGAAACAGAAAATAGAACAAACGAATATAGACGAAGCGAATAAAGCCAGTCCTTGGGTCGCCCATTGCATGCAAATACACTACATTAATCGGTGAGCAAAGGTCAAAGGTCAGTTTTGACTTCGCACGTTCGCTATCACAATGAACAAATTGGCCGCAAGGTCATGGCGATTCATGTTGCTCATGCCATATACTGTACGAGATTGAGCTAAGCGCCGAGTGGGGGACGCGGCTTACGGAGGAGCGTGCTGGATAAACTGCTTAATTTCCAAACAGAAAAGGTGGCTGGGACACTCACTAGATAGCAGGCGGGACGGTAGTAGGGACTAGATACGCAATGAAATCGGCAATAATATAGGGGAATGTGCTCTGGAAAAGTTTCATCAGTTCATGCTACACCGCAAAGTATCAAGCGTCGTACATAGAGATGATCCTGGACATTCTTGTTGAGTACCATGGATGCGATAGAAATAGTTCTAGTACTTCTCTCTCTCTGTCGAAAATTATGAAGTCGGAACAGTACTTGTGAATCCAATACACCTGTCGCGATATCTTTAGCATCAAATCAAACGACACTCGTCACACCAACTTGAGTAAGATAGAAATAACCCGGGTAGAACTGGAATGTTACGCCCTGGTGCAATGTCAACCAGGAGCTGTCGTCGCGGAATCATGAACGGACCTTCAAACTCTGAATATCGGCGGGATTTCCTTGAAGATCGAAGTATGTGAGCCCCATGAAAAAGCCAATGCCGATACTCTGGAGTAAAAATCCCAACAACTGGCCGTAATTCCGGTATACATTCAGATGCGAACGGCGAAGTAAAATTATTGTCTGTTTTATAGGGCCAGGCCGCGACATGTCACCGCCAGCATCTGCGTTGAAATCTCCACCTTGAGAGCCGCGGGATATAGTGTGCGAAATAGTATGCGAAATGGCGGGAGTGAAAGGTGTCGGAACCTGCTTGTCGTGGACTCGATCTTTCCATGCTTGAACCAGAGTAGCAACGCGCGCACGCGATTCGTCTTCACGATCAGAAGAACGATTATCGACGCTCGTAACATCGACCAGGAAGTCTTTCGGACCTTTAGCTTCAGCGAAAAGCAAGGCGAACTTCTCACCTAATGGATTTATCTCTTTCTTCAGTTCGCATCCGTGCTCTTCGAACCAAGCTAGGCTATCCGCTCCTTTGCCGCTGTACATTACATTGCCTTTGGACAATACCATAAGTTGATCAAAGAGTGCGAACGCGTCAGACCGGGGAGCATGAAGCGATAGAATTATGGTCCGTTGGTGCCTTTTGGCCAGGTCCGACAGTGTCTGGAGCAACAGAAAAGAGGTGGTTGCATCCAGTCCGGTGGTAGCTTCATCGAGAATGAGAACTGAAGGCATGGTGACCAAAACACAGCCAATAGACAACCGTCTAATGCAGTTCTTGAATAAAGGAATCTTGAGGCTATTTGAGGAGACATACCTGCGTTCGCCACCGGAGATTCCCCTTGCGAAACATACCACCCACGACGGTATCAGCGCATTCCTTCAGGCCTGAATTCGTTCAATCAGGTCAGAGTCATCGACTCGGCACAAAGCTGACCAAGTTCATCTATTGTCTGGTCCACAATTTGTCGTACTTCCTTATCATTAACGGTCTTCGGGAGGCGTAAAGCAGCAGAAAACATCAGGGTCTCCCTCACTATGTCATATCAACATTAATTCCAGCAAGTTTCATTCAGCCGAAAGACATACCAGTCAAATGGGGAAGTAAATAATCGTTCTGCCTAACAAAACCGATTATTTTGGAAACCTTCGGTGCTCCATCTTTCGCCGCGAGTCGTTCAGAGGATTGAGCCACGGGCCGAAACGAGATTTCTCCATCAAGAATTGGGAGGCCATGTAAACGTCCTGCAATAGCATTCAACAGCGTCGTTTTGCCGGACCCACTGCCGCCTATGATTGCCAGCATCTCCCCGGCGCCACAGGTGCCAGAGACTACTCGGATAATGGTAGCAGGACCATCTGTTTCCTGTTTCTTGGACCGCAAAAACGACGGGAGTGGTACGGATCCACGAATTCGGCTCTCCGGTGCGCCGCCGATAGTCAAATTTGTGATTTGAAGGTCAAAAGGCTTTGGCGGTGGGAGGGACAGAATAAGACCTGGTTCATCCTCGTTGCAGGCTGACATGGTGGCCATGAACGGTCGGAAAAGAGCCGCGGTGCGCCAAAATGGTAACTCGATCACATGTGATAAGATGCGCGCATGGCGCGCGGATGTAGAAAGGCGGATGTAGAGGTTGACTTGGCGAATCCGAATTCCTCAATAGATGCTTTCATAGCTGAACGGTGACTGAAATATCCGCTTTCAATACTTCATCGAACTGTGAGAAGCCTCAGAGAAGCGAAGAGAATTTTTGTCTTCTTTTTCACAGCCACCGCTGCTTCGAATGCGACACTGACAGGCACGCCGCGACGAAGCATCAAGTAGCCACATTGATATTGCAGACGGCCTACAAAGGTCAGAGGGTCAGACTCTTTGACGCTCACCGCAGTGTATCTGCTGTAACTGAGGCAAAGTGCATCAAATCTTCATGGCCCCTCGGATCCCGGGTTTGGATCGTTGATTTCTGAGTTGTCGTTCTGGTGCCGCCTCGATACCTGGAGGCAGTCGCATTCTTCGGATTCAATACCAGCAACACTGCGTGGGTACCTCCATTGAAAGCGAATCAATACCAGCTATTCACCTATTGAATATTCCGCAGCCGTTTGAATCAAGTTTGGGCCTCTCCAGGACATCGATGTGGATGTGCAAATGGGTAAAGCGAGCGTAGCTGAGAAGTCCGACACCCAACACCCAACGGACCTCAAATTTAGCTGTAAAAGGTCAAGGTTGACTTGTCGTTCGACAACTTGAACAACCGTGTGTACTTAGTGTTGATCCGCTGGTTCCACGGCTGGTGCCCCTTTCCCAAGACTGACCATATGCTCTCTGTTGTGTATTCCGCTGCTGCGTCTTTGAATTTGTACGGAAGATGCTCGTGGTAATGAGTTCAGCCTTGGACTCTTGAGTTGAGATGTTCTTCGCAGGTTTCAAGAGCGAATTTTAGATGCGTTCCACGAAGTTTCAATCGATTCATTGGCGCTGCCGGGGAGGATGCAATAGACAACTGAGAACACCACCGGCATACTCGGGAAAGCAACTGCAACAGTGGTACTGGATACCTTCCAAGCGTGTGCGTGTTTGAGACGGACTCACACAGGAGACCAGAAACACCCTGAACATTAGTATTGTACTTGTGAAGATGAAGAATGAGGATGGGGTTTGGAAAGCCATAACCAGCGCATGATTCTGAACGACTATCTTCAGAAAGTTGAGAAGAGAGGCTGATTCGAGCCTAAACCAGCGCATTAAATTGTTCTGCGAAGATTCGACGCTGCGAATCAACAACGGGCCCGGGAGGTTGGAGAGCATGGCATCTCGAGTATAACTTGAATCTGTACGGTTTGGGCACAACAACGAGCACAGAAGTTCAAAAAAATTGGTTCAAAGTCGCGACAGAGCTCCGCAATTTAGTGCCATACAGAACGGTTGACAAAATGGATAATCGAGGACGAATGCGGTTGTGGGACTTTCTCGTCGTCGTTCAAAGCTTGGATCGAGGCACCCAGCAGGAGTCCGATAGAACCATCATCTATGATTCGTGCAAAGTCAGACTCACCGACACCTGGTCCGAGCGTTTTTTGCCGTAATGGGGTAACGTTATGACGCTTGGTGCAGATTAGTACTCAATGCGTGGTTTGGACGAAGGAGCACAATGGAAATCGAGTTGAGGCCATTGTGCCTCGCTAGAATATGAGTGGGGATAAGGCCGCAAGCGGCAGGTGCCGAACCGTTAAGCAATAGGCAGTTCATGCGACGTGGTCCAAGAAAAACATATCTTTGTTCATACAGACTAATATCCTATCGCATGGACACAACAGCAGAGACAATAGACGACTACTTTGAGTAGGTCCTAAGCTTTATTCGTAGTAGAAGGCCCGGGAGCAGGAGCAGACTTCTTAGCACGGTCTTCATCTGAGAGATCACCAAGATCTACCACCTTGCGCTTTAGAACGAGCTTGGAAGGACTGGTAAGAGCGTCATCTTCACGCTACAACAACGTAAGTTAATTAGAGAAGCAGATTTAAGGAAGCAAGACACATACACGGCCCATGACGGTAAGAGTGACCAAACGGTACTCCCAGCTCATATCAGCCTTTTTGTCGTATTTTCCGCCCCAGGAATAAGCCTTCAAAAGACATGGTCAGAGCACGAAGAAGAAATGCAGCTACATACGATAGGGGTTACGGTGGCCAGCATTACCAAGCCTGTTCCGAGGCGATTGAGATGATGGAAGGACATGGGATGATAAGTCTTCTTGTCTGCGTTGAAAATTAAAACCTTCAAGAAATGTCAGTTTTGTAAGACAACATATCACAAGCAGACCATACCTCGGGAACCCTGTTGTAGCGTAGGTCGGTATCCGAGAGAAAGGATAGCAGCTTGTAGGTGTCGTCATATTCCGAGGCACGACCTTCCTGCAAATGAAGGAGATGACAGGTGGTAAAGAGAACGGAGAAAGAGACTAACGTCTTGGGAAGTTGCATTAGCAACAAATACTGGCCTGCGGCAGGAGAGATACATCGAGCTAGTGGGACCATTGGTGGTTTTCTTCTTGGCAAGCTCATTCGCACGTTCAGCGGCAAAGGCCTGAAAATAGGCTAAGAACGCAATGAAATAACAAAAGCCAAATTGCATACCTCCCACCTCTTGTCGATGGCATCGTGGATTCCCACTGCTGCTTCCCAAGCAACAGGTCGACCGGACACAGCATATTCAGCTGAACGTGGATGGAGGAACTGATTTTTCCAACTACGTAGAAATATGTTAGTTATACACATATTCAACTGGGAAGGGGGGGAAAAATGCCAAAGCAAAAGACAAAATATGTTCAAAGTGCAGAACAGAGAAACAGGACAGACCGAAGACACTCACAGTTGGACACGCCAGACAGAATTAAGATCGGTAGGACTTCGGGTCGTTTTAAGCCAGCAGAAGTCCTCTTCAGCGGAGCGTCCAGCTTGAGACTGAACTTCGAGCTGGATTCCGTTTGGGATCTTGTCGCCCGATTTCCAAGACTGCACACCATAATTACCACCGGGTCCAACATTGAATGCCCAGCCAGAGCGCGGTAGCAAGACGACTACATATTCGAGAGCCTTTTCACTGCATAAACGAAGTCAGATGGGAATAATGAGGAAGGGAGATGTGCTAACTCTATGGTCAGAGACCATGTTTTGGTAGAGGCGAAAGTTACAGTCGCCTTCGCCAAGATACTAGACCAAGATTCGTCAAGGATGGGCCCATCGGAGGTGCCCAGTGTCGTGTTTTTACGAGCAAATTCGTCAATCTTTTCCTGGGTCAAAACGCGCAGCATGGCCGTCCGCTTCCTTGGGAGAGAGTAGAACATCGGGAGCGACGGCGGTCGAAGCTGCGCTATTCTGGGAGCTGTTCTGGGAGTTGATTGCTGGCGGCATTGAAGCAGGTAACGAGAAGATCAAGCACAAAGGGTGACAGAAAGACACAAGGAGACACAAGTCGTCAGGACGCAAGACTTGTCTGGATGTACCTATTTATACTGCTTCATACCAGCTATGCAGAAACAAGCAATTACCGAGGAAGTAACGGAAACAGACAGGAAAAGCGAAGCAAAGTTGGCTCAGAAGCAGATATCGCAAATTACTGGATCCAGGCCACGGATGCAGACAAGAAGCAGAAAAGCGGATATACAGAATGCAGAGGTTAGACGACGACGGTGAATTCAAGCTTCAATATATCCAAGACAGGCAAACAGGGCGATGCTGGAAACTCAGCAGGACGACACAGAAGCAGCATCCAGGACGGATATCGAACAAAAGCAAACCAAGGATGAAAGCGGGCGGGTAGCAGCTGCGCGGGGTGGCGCTAGGTAGCAGCTGCGCCACACGCCGGTTACTATAAGGTTAACAAAAAGCTACTGAAATCGCCGCTGTGCCACAGGCAGGAAAGAAACGAGGCAGTGATTACCGGTTAACAAACCTACTATCGCGCCGCTGCCCGAAGGGAATAAATGAAGCAGTGATTGCCGGAAAACAACGACACAACAAAGCTACTGAAACGATTTTGCCATACTTAAGTGGAAAGCACATGGACAACGGTGGGAAGGTTCAAGAGGTTACAGCAGGCAATACTATGAAAAAATGCAAGAATTTACAGTAGTCAAAGCTATATACCAGTCAACTTCAATGTCCGTCAGTGCACCATGTAGAATAAGCCATTTGCTCCACTTGAACAATAGACAGCGGCCACGCTCTCTGCTGCCTTTTTTTCCACTTTATGACCAGATCCAAGGGGCATTCGACAAACCGGATGACTGCGGGGAATGTGGTGGTTCCTTTTGAAAAACGCGTTGAGCTCTACAATTGGGCCCATTTCAAACCAGCGTTGGGGAACGCTGAGTTCGTCGAGGGAGGGTGTGATAATGTATGACCAGAGCATGCTGGTACGCCCATCTGCGGTTCCAGGTGGACTCCGCAGGGGGGCGAGAAGAGAACAAATGGAGGCTCCGAAGGGAAGGGCATGGTGAATGGCTGAATCGAGGCAGGTCGAGATTCTACAACGTCATCGAGGGCGATGGTGAGACTCTGGAGGCGAGGAAATGTTGTTATAACGAGTAAGAAGGTTTCTAGTGTCGCCTCCATGAAACCTGCATAACCTCGTGTGAACAATTCCACGGACGAAACATGGTTCGCGCTGGAAAACCAGTCCAAGACAGCGTAACTCGACGAAAGGTGAGCCAAAAAGGGGGCCGTAATCTTGAGACAGCCACCAAGGCATCGCGAAGGATCTTCGTCAGTATGGAGTGAAAGCGACTTGAGTAAGGGCCATGGTACTGGACAACGATGACAGATTAGAATCGATAAAGGGCCAGAAATTGGGTGATGGATATACATGCCTCCAAGCAACATGGGAACAATAGCCGAAGACCCTTCAACAAGAAGAGATCGGGTGCGTGGAGCCGCTTCAAGGACAAGTTTGCCCAATTCGCTCATAAGGTGCTGGGTGGATGGGTGCAAGGGATTCGAGGTTGAACCCAACGAGAGGCCGCTGAATTCTACGCTCACGCAGAGGTCCAGAGTAACCCACTGGGATCGACGCATATCTCTGCGGCACTGCTCTACCATGCGGAGCAAGCGTGAAATTTCATTGTCGTCGCCATTCCATAGTGTGCACAGGAACTGAATTTCCCGCCAGTAAGCGGGATCTCCATCCACGATAATCTGCCACTTTTTGCAGACGCTTCTGATGGCGGTCCGAACTGGAGAATAGCCAGCAACAGCCAAATCGAAAATGCGAATGAGAGTCTTAAGAGGTAACTCTGCAGCGGACATGAGTGGATCGAGGGAGGGAAAGATGGTTTGAGTGCAGTATGATGAGTGTCGAGTAATTGAGCAGCACAAGCAAGGACCCAAGCTGAAAAAGAACCCAAGTTCGATAAAGAAACCGTTCCAAAACAAGTAGCGAAAGACAAAATGGCACAAGCCAAGACATGCTGCAATCAACATTACCGATCCAGTACTGTGATCCTAAGGTAAAAATGCACATCCGCGTTTAAAAAGTAAAGTGGCAACAGATTGTGGCGGCAACGGCAAAAAGTAAGGCACAGCTAAGAGTTAAAGTACGGCAAGCAGCATGGCGAGCGGCAGCTGGCAGCTGCCGGGTTGCAAGGCTAAAAGTGCGGGAGTCTGGTGGCCAGAGAAGCTCAGAAGGAACCAATGCGAATAGAAAAGAAACGAGATATCACAACAAACAACAATGGGATGCAATGACATAACAAAATGGTTGACGCCAAACAAAAAAGAAAAGTACAAATATACACCCTGGAGCCCAAAAAAATACAACGATAATCATGGAAGTAAGTCACAAGAATAGATGTCATCCAAGAGGTAGCAAAGGGAAAGACAAGCAAGACGTAGTTCTGGTAACATATGGTACTGTATAATGTCAAGGATCCATCGCAATTACTTGAACAGTTGAAGTGGGCCATGCATCCTGCTGCCTCTCGCGCCACCTTTCCATAAGATCATCGGGACATTCCACAAAACGAATAATATCCGGAATTCTGGAATTGCGGCCGAAGAACTCGTCAAGTTCGTCAATCGGTCCCATTTGGAACCAGCGTTGTGGGACCCCAAGCTCCTTCAACAACGGAGTCGTTAGAAACGACCATATAGTGCTCGTAATCCATGGCCGGTTGTATGTTGATGTGGTGGGAGGGTTCGAGGAAGAGAAATACAGGCGATGAAGGAAAGGAAGAGTAGTTGGAGTCGACGTCTCGGGGAGTGCATCGACGATATCGTCCAGGCTCATAGAAAGGTGCTCGAGTTTAGGGAAGAGGTGTATCACCTGCAGAAACAGGTCGAGTGTGCCAGAGGCATCGTGATGATTGAGCATCCCGCGAGTGAATAACTCAACGGAAGTTATTTGCTGTCTAGGAAGCCGAGCGACGAGGGCGGGCGTAAGACAGCAGGTGGACAGGTGCGTGAGAAACGGGGCGTTCATGGGAGCAGTGTTGTTCTCGCCAAGCATGGCACAGGGGTCGCTATCGGCACAGATGAAAAGTGCTGTGAGTTTGGGCCATTCAGCTGCAAAGTAGATGAGCATTACACCCTATATAGCTGCTATGGGCGCCGAAACTCACCTGTAAGTGCCCTGCTAAATAAAGAAGGGATTCCTTCAAGATGCAACGTTTCTGTATTTGGCGCAGCGTAAGAAAAGAGCTTCTACTTCGCTCAAAACGTTGTTTGTGAAAAGAATGGGAAGGCATGGCAGCTGCACCAAAAGCGATTCCAGGGCTGAATGCAGTCCCAGTGAAGATATGTTCGAACGCCATGATGGAAATGCTCAGGTCCAATGGAGCAGACCGAGCGCGGCGCATGGCGACGGAACAATAGTCAATGGTGTGGAGAAGGCGAGCAAATTCTGCGTCGCCGCCATCCCAAAGAGAATGACGGAAAGTCACTTCGCTGGAGCAGACAGCTTCCTCGTCAACAATTGCGAGCCACAACTGGCAAACGGCTCTGACAGCGGCGCGATCCACAGGTGAACGATAGATCGCTAGTACACAGAGGCGAATATGGAGTTCGACGGGCAGAACGTCAACAATAGAGGCAGACATGAGGGAAAAGGATGTCGAAGGATGTATGCGGGGAATAGATAGTTGCTGCCAGTGAACGTTGTTGAATAATAATAAAGCACAAGTTTCGGTGGCCCATTAGCCTGGTGCACGGCAAAAGAGGATATTGAGTAATAAGCGGACAGCAAGACTGAGAGAGCCCAGAACAACAACCGAAAGGTAAAGAGACAGAGAATCGCGTGCGGCTCATGCCAGATTTACGAAAGTCTAGAACAACACTGAAAGTAAAAAGGACAGAGCATTGATTGATTTGACATTCTGACCGGCTGCGAGCTCTAGGTGAAGCAGCAGACGCAATGAGAGCCTCAGGAGTGGTTGTGAAAAGTTCGAGTTATCAGACAATAAGAGGAAACAACGGTGTGAATTGTGAATTGTACCAGATTACTAGAACATTTATGAGATGGGATTCGGGACCAGAGAGAATGGAAGCGTCGACGAGCCCCATGGTTGGAGCATCACAAAGGCCCGGTTCTTATCGTCCACATACTGCATGAATTCAGTAGAGGGAGATACTGCCGAGCCCTTGTAGTTATCAACTGGGTCAGCAAACAGTTGGGTACTGCGTTCAGAAGCACTGAGGTCTTTATGCAGCTCGAACAGCACTAGCATGCGATGAGCCTGACATTTGAAAGACTCAGCATCGAAGGCTTTTGGCAGATTCTTCTTGTCAGCGCCTTTGATGTACCTCTGCATGGAGACGGCCATGGTGACGAGTGACAGCTGCATAAATCCACCATTAAGATCGTATGTTAAAGCAATGAAAGTAAAGCATACGTTGGCTGCTTCCAAAAATGAAGAGGGAGTTCGTACATCAGATGGCGACGACGACGAAAGAGCCGCGGAATTCTGAGCCCCAGATTTCTTGAACGTGAACGCCCTGGATACATACTCCACAAGGTCATGGGCCAGTTTCCAGGCCAGTGACAGTTCCCTCGCCTCTTCTGTCTCCAGTGGTAGGAGATGCTTGTTATCCCTGCTGACCAAATACGGGTAGCTTGAACCATTCAATGCGACCACAAGCACCACAAAGCTGCGGAGCGCCAAAAGGTCCACAATGCCATCTCTTGTGGTCAGGTCGGGTATATGTGCTTTTGTCCTTTGGGAAGGAAAAGGACTAATTCCGTCCGCTTCGCTCCGTCCCCGGCCACCCGCACCGTTGCGTGGATCTATGAACACCAGAACTATGAAGATAAAGAGGCGCACTAAAAAACGGCGGGCCGGTTCATGATCGGCGTTTGTAGTGGACTTCGCCACAACAGTGTTGTGTAAGGTAGTGTATACACAGTGGGATAGATTGCTGACAGGGACGCCGTGTCGCCCTGCTCCTATACAGTCAGTCAGACTGATAACAGCATGAGGGAAAGTGGCGGGCATATAACTGAGAACATAAATTGCTCAACAACAGAAAAAAGGTAGAAGGCGAATACTCACAGCGTCGTATATGGTGAGATGTGGACTTGCTCAAAGACCCACACGCTAGTCATAGAGGTCCAGCCGTTGAAGCCGTCAAAGGCGTGCCTAGAGCGCATAATGCCCCGAAAGTCATCGAAAGGTAGGTCGGTTCGCCGGCGGGCTAGATACCATAGCTTCTCGCCTGAGGGCATGTCGACAACGGTGAACAGGACGTCCATATGAATCCACGACACAGCATGGGCGTTAGCGTTAATGTTCCATGTGGTTTCCGACCATGGGAAAACGAAAACAGGAACCTGCTGCAGGTGTTCGAGCCAATTGCAGGCGAACTCATGGGAAGCCAGATCTCTGTGTGGTAGACAGTCAGGCCAAGGATCAGTCATGTCATGTGAGATGCTTACACCCAGGCCAAGGGCACACCGATGGAGGAGCTTTGTAGTGTGTTTCCAAGCAAATTGAAACGCTGGGATTGCCGCGGAACGGAAGGGACTGGAGGGACAGGCTGGTCGCTGTCATCGTTAGGTGGCGTCGGACAGTGGGAAGATCGTTCCGTAGGTCGTTCGGCTTCGGCGACTTGAGGCTGGACAGGAGGCTTTTCGGCTTCACCGGTTGCAGATGTAGTAACAGCTTCTTTTTCTTTTCTTTCGGATTCGATCCTTGCTTTACTGCAAAGCAAGAGATCGCGAGGACGACCGACCTGCAAGTCCATGGTTTTGCCGTCTTGTCGCGCACCCAAATCTGCATACCGTCAATACTTTCACTGTAGTTTAAACCAAACTAAGGTCACCTTGTATGAAGGCAAGTCGATCGAGGTGAGTAAAAGCCTCCAAACCTTCTTCGTCAAACTTCAAGATTCGACCATCATGCAGGTATGGACTCCGATGAATCACAAGAACGGCTCTGGATCTCAGAACCTCTTGATGCTGCTGCGCGGTCAATGAGGCCCAGGTGTCCTCATGCACTACGTACACAATCGATTCGGTGTTCGATGGAAGTATGTCAGGAAGCAGAGGCTCTCCGGAGTCTGAGAAGGGAGGGCCAGTTTGACGGAATCTGCGAGCATCTGGGTGGACGTGCAGAGGCAAATCCCTGTTGGAAACCTCGCACCACTTGAAAGGTTGAGATTTGACGATATCGTTCAGGTATTCTGCCTCGGAACGCTTGCAGCAATGTGAGAACAAAGCAACCTTTCACCAAGGGAGAAAAACAAACCGTTTCATGAAATGGCCGGTACCGATACTTGTGTGGGGGTGGCCACTAGGGGAGCAGATGGCGACTCAGGAGCCGGTGCAAACACCCAGTACTCTATGTCAACGGTGAATTCGTCCGATGCAAGATCATATAGTAGAGTAGGATCGAGCACCCTGGCCGAGTCGTGAGCAGTTTGAAGCATAGAGTCAACTTCTCGTAGAATGGGAAGCTTCCAACCATCAGCGATGGCAAGAGACCGCAAATCGGAATAAGAGATAGGGGTGTCGACAACTTGATCGTCGTCGTCATCCGTTTCAATGATCTCGTGGGATCTTTTCGATGGATTCGGTTTGGGCTTAGCTTTCAACGGCGGCCGCTTGACTGGTTTGGATTTGGAGCCTGATTTAGAGCGCGAAGTTGCGCCAGAAGGTGTTGATTGAGCAGGAATAGAGGGAGCGGGAGCTGAAGTGCCAGCCTGAGAAGCATGTCGCGGTCTCAAGCTCCTACTAGATGCACCAGCACTCTCGACAGGGTTCGTTTCAGATCCAGTTCTACGCTTCTTCTTCGGAGGTTGTTCAGCGGACTTCTCCTCTTGGTCTACCACATCATGAATGGCTTCATCTTCGCGGGCGGCGTCGTCAGTAAGATCAATGATGTCCGGCATGATCAACATTGAATCTGCTGCATAACCTGTCAGATCGAACAAAAAACACATCACCGTCAATGCAAGTATGAACCGCTACTGAACAATATATACGCACTTAAACCGTGGCCCAGTGCAGGCAAAGGTTGATTTCGAGCCAGCAGCTGCAAACTATCGCGTACAAAGTCGTCCTCGTAAAAGTATAGAAGGAGCTGGAGCTCTGTTATATCTCCCAGAGCTAGACGGAACAAAAGACGCCATAATTTTGATTCTATTATTCCCAAAGGGTCCGCTAGGTCGACGCGATGAATGTTACCAAGAGCTCGCCAGGTCTGATCCAAGCATTAAAACAGACTACTGAATTTGTACAATTCTCACCTCCAACAAGGCCACTCGACTTGTATATTGAGCAGATGCATAACCTGTCGGTGCTAGTAAAAGGAGGGGAGAGCTGGCTACAGCCACCAGAACAGGAGCCATCAACAAGGATATATCGGTATTGGAGACTGCAGCTTTTGCCTCAGTTGCTGAAAGCGAAATTCCAAGGGACCGTGCGGTACTGCAAGCAGAATCAGACATTCAAAACGGTATATTAACGGAATGAGGCGAACGATAGTAGTATCTCCTCCCTTCCGTTGCAGGAGAGTTTTAAATCGCCCTGGCTCAACCTATGAAAGATGGACTGCGATATGAAGAACTGGCACTTACCAGGAGGTAGAGGGAGAGAACAAGAGAAACATGTGTAAGATTTCGCACAACGATCAGTAAAGGGTTAGGAAGCTTCAAGTCTCGCCAAAAGCCTAATAAATCTGCCTTTTTGGCTGCAAATCGGCCGGTGGCAGTTGCAGACAAATTATTGACTTGCTTGGAATAGCAAGCATGACAACGCTGTAACAGTGACGGCCAGTCTGAACGCGATCGAAAATGCTGGGGAGCATAAGTTCATGAAAAAGAGTCTGTGAGACGGCTTACTTGGCTCAACGAAACAGTATTAGTGCGAGTTAGTGCCCTAGGCACAATAGGTGCGGGCTTTGGATCTGAGACATGGAGCAGAGTGTCAGCCACAATCAGAGGAAGAAAGACCTCTCCGATGAGTGGCCGGACACTGTTGCTAAGGGGAGCGTGCAGCTCTACACCCCAAGCCCATTGCACCACGCCTTTCTTGTTTAAAAATGCATCAACTTCGGCGGGATCAGTAGGGCACTTCAGCCAGTTGTTGAGATCGGAAATGGCCTCCATAAAAGGTGCTAGAGTCTCCGGTGGTTTCTGAAAAGACTAAGTAAACGTCACTACCGAATGAACAACAAACCTCAAAACATGTAGCTAAGGATTTAGCAGCAGCAATACAGTCAAATATGCCATCTCTAGTCGTCAGATGCAGCCAAGGGGCAGGTGCAGAGAACAAAGTAGAACGAAAGAGATCAGCTGCAGACGACGACGAAGATGTATCTGCGGACGAGCCCGATACAGAAGATGTCATTAGAGAAAAAGGGTAGAGAATGCAGCAGTCAAGGTCCAAAAAAGCAGCGGCAGCAAAGCAAGATGAGAGGATGTCGGAGACAGCAAGACAAAGAAGAGGTTGTCACGTCACGTTCAGAAATCCCGAGCGTGAGTCACACGAGCCAGAAAGCTGGTGATATATAGACGGCCAGTTCCACGCACATTCTGTAGTAGCCCCTCCGAGTCCTGTATCAATATCGGGTTTATACCAGTAAGAATCAATAAATATTAAATCGAAAAACCAAGGAATCCGAAAAAAAAACCCCCGAAATGAAAGCATTTACTGCTAGAAATGGGTCTGCCAATCCTAACGACAGTGCCGGATATATACGAGACTCATTTTCAGTATGCGGGATTTTTTTTTGAGAATTCTACAACCCTCCCCCGGCCCTTGACAGCAATTTTACACAAAGCGGACAAAAGGTCACGGTGAGAAGGTCGCGTGACGCATCCGTTGAACTTCGCTCTACCTTGTACCTCACTCAGCTTTGCTCTACCTCACTCAGCTTTACACTTCATGGATCGTGAATACCGCTTCGTATCAGATCCATTGTCGCATGGCTCAGACCAGTCGGTCGCAAATTCGCAATTTACTTCCAGACCAGACATCATGGTGGACATCGCAACAATGGTGGAAGTATTAAACATCGAAACAGCAGAAGAGCGGGGAGAGCCTGTACATCATGAACAGGCTACAAATCCACCAGATCGGAGCCACAACATTGATCTGGAAAGTTATCATGTGCGTACTATGATGGCTCTGTGAGGCCACCTCATCTAACAAAAATTGCAGCTTACCAGGGACAGAGGCACACCTCACACGTCAACCAATACCACAACCAATACCATAACCAATACCACATCTAATACTATGGCCCCTACCAATACCGAAACAACACTACCTGAACGGCTATACAAAGCAGCCAACTACGTAGACGTCACACCGAGCCAGAAAACTGAGGCCATTCACGAACTCGTCAGTAGAGATTTTTTCAATAGCACTAGTATTCGGGCACTTGCGACAGTTCATGAAGACGTCACTGTTCAAAGCCAGATTATTAAAGGGAAACAGAAGACAATAGCGCAACTGAGAGCTGAATTCATGCAACATACCTGTACGACGGTGTGCCTGCTTTCTGCTGAACTAGCCAGAGCTGTTGGCACCACAGATGCATTACCTCTATCAGAGCAAGCGTTCATGAAATCAGCACGCATTCTCAAACTTAGACTGGGAATGACAGCGAGCAGAGGCGAAAAAAGGAAGAGAACAGAACCTGACACCTACACCCAGGAATCAAAGAAGAAACGTCTAAAGGGAACCGCAGATGAAAACATAGCCTCGGCCTCATTCACACACACAATCGACAACGAGCGCCCGCCGCCTTTTTACATTGCTAGCGACAATGACAAGCTCAAGATAGTCGCAGAATTCATCGAGGCTACTTCTAATAATGCCATTAAAAAAGTTGAATGCTCATTTTGCGGAGCTCGACAAGCTATCAATGAAGTCTCAAGAATACCCTGCTCGCAACTCGACACAAGTCTGCTAGAGCAAGCTGTCTCCGTTCTGAGAGACATTTGCTCGCAGCCAGCTATAGCAGCATATAACAAGTCCACGATTTCCAGTGGCTGCTATGTTCTGTGTTCCTACTGCCGTCGAGATGTAAGTATGTCGAAGTTTATGAGGTTGCCCCTCCGCAGCTACGCAAATGGCTTGTGGACTGGCCCATGTCCTGCAGAGCTTCAAGGTCTAACACTGCTGGAACAACAATGCATAGCACGAGCTAGAACGACCAAATGTATGTTCAAGCTTGAAATAGGACCAACCGGCCAATATGCTTCCAAGGGCAATGTCTGCATATTCGTTCAAGACCCGGGACCTCTACTGGAAATATTGCCACCACCCTTATCCGACCTGTTTGACGAAATAAGCGTGGTTCTTGTGGGTTCAATAGAAACGCCAGTGACCAAGCAAATGCTGGAATACACACCTCTGTTGGTGCGTCGTCAACGCATCATCGAAGCCCTGCTGTGGCTTCAAGCAAACAATCCGCTATATTCCGACCTCGACCCCAATTCTATCAGAAAAAATGCTGACAGATATCCCGAGCATGGAGTGCCCCTCCCAGTGGAAAGTTTTTTCCGCGTACCAGCATCATCAGAAGGGTCGACTTACACTACACAGGCGAATGACGAAGCATTTGCAAATGTCAGAAGAACGGGGATGCCAAGCTGCACAGTGGTGGATGCTGATTCTGTAGATGCGACATTTCAGCAGCGCAAGCTGACCGCTTTACAGGTGTTGAATAAGGCGCGATCAAGTTATTCTGAGCGGAAGAAAGCAGCAGCCGAAATGATTATAGACCATGACCAGTCCTATGTGAAATTCCCGTCAGGCTCACGACCACAGTCAACCAGAAACAATCCCTTGATTTTTGGCTATCTTTGGCCAACACTATTTCCTTATGGTGCAGGCATGATGGAAAACCAAGAGATAGCATTGTCTGGCCTTGCCCCCTTTCGGAAGGTTGATCTGAAAGTCCATGTTGCTCATCTGCTTCAAAGCGGCAGTGACAAAAGGTTCCAAACACATACCTCTTTCATATTTGTGATGGGAAACCTGCTTCAAAGGAGGAAAGCAGCATTCGGAGCAAGACTAGCAGTCAAGAGGTCATGGTTTCCTCGAGTGCATGAACTGTTCCAGCAGATAGACGAACACACCATAGATATATACCAAGCCAAGCTCAAAAAAAATCCATTCGCAAAAGCTGAAACATCGGGTGAGAAGGCGGCAGCAGAACTCCTAAAATACGTGAATTACATTTCAGACCAAATACCAGGATCCATTGGCGAAGTACAGTGCAGACGGCATGAAATGTTTTCAATAACAAACTGTGAGGGCATACCTCATATTTTCTGCACCTTGAACCCAGCTGACTCCAAAAATCCTATTGCACAGGTACTAGCAGGGCGCGAAATCGATTTGGACAAGATGTTTCATGACTTGAAGCCTGGATCAGAAGTCAGCGAGCGAGCACAGTTCATAGCACTCAACCCAGTAGCAGGCGCAGAATTCTTTCACCTGTCTGTACAGCTGCTGATCAAGATTCTTCTGGGAACGGGAAGGCTGAATGGAGTTGGTGTTTTTGGAAAAGTCCGAGTATACTATGGCGTTGTAGAGGCCCAAGGACGTGGAAGTTTGCATATCCATCTCTTGATATGGCTCGACCACGGACTGTCGCCTATCGAGATCAAGGACAGGATGAAGGATCCCGATTTCATGCAAAGGGCGTTCAAATGGTATGAAGACGTAATATCCCATGATATACCTGAAGGTACTGTTCCATTCAATGGAGCTGTTCATGCATATAAGGGAGAGCCAGTTATGAGCCGACCTCTTGGTACTATTGCAGGAGCAGAATTCATTCAAGACATCAGAAATGTTATGGAAAACACGGCACAAATTCATACTCACAGTGACACCTGTTTCAAGTACTTGCCCAAAACACTGAAAAACCTCAAGGATAATGATAAGGACTGTCGCTTTCAGCTTCCACGAGACACAGTCAAAGAGACTCATCTTGATGAGGATGGCACGATGGTACTGAAATGCAACAACGGTGCAGTGAACGGATACAATCCCATAATCACTGCCACACAGAGATGCAACACGGACGTCAAGCTCATAGGTTCTGGAACAATGGCAATGGCTATGTTCGGTTATGTAGGAAACTATGTGATTAAAACCTCACTGGACACCGCTTTTATGTTCTCGGCTCTTTGTGCAGGTATAAAAGCATTAACAGACTCACCTCCAAGAACAGAAGATGGCCAAGTAGACGCACATGAGAGAAGCAGACTCCTGATGGTAAAAACAGTGAACCAGCTGATAGGCAAGCGGGAACTGTCGGCTCAGCAAGTAGCAACAGATCTGTTGAACTGGCCAACCAAATACACCAATCGCAAGTTCCCAGTGTTCTACTGGACACGCATGCTCCGCGAGCTATCACCATCAACGTTTAATAAGCAAGAGCCAGACTCTGAGGAGGATACAATAACAGACAATGCTGCACAAGACCAGGAGCAAGAGCAGGAGCCAGGTGACACACAACAGAACAATGTCGAGGTTGAAGACGATGAGCTGATGATGTTGAACGAAAACATACTGCTGTCAGATGTAGATTTCGCGATGGACAGACCACAAAGCAAACAGAGAAGCACCCTATTCAACGATGTGTTCTACAGGCCTCCAACACTAAAGGAAGTGAGTGCATGGGAACTATTCACAAAATATGAAAAACATATACTGCCAAAGGCGAAAACAAATTATAAAGAGTACCACCGATTCCAGACGGCACATCCACAATACACTACTCACTGCATGAAGAAGTTGACCGATAGTGAGCAAGCTCGAAGTACCAGTATTTGTAGGGATACCGATTCCAAGGATGGAAGACAGTGACGCACATCACGTTGCTATGCTAGCTTTGTTCAAGCCCTGGACGCAGAATGTGGAATCACCATTAAAAGAACCAGATACAAGTTGGGCAAACGCTTACTCGGACATGTCAACAGCGGCATGCGCAACGCACCACAGAATTATCGACAATATGCAGTTGATGTACAAATCCAGAGACGCCAAACATGATTTTTCAGCGATGAGGAGAAAACGAATGGCTGAACTAGCCAACAGTGTTCCAGCCTACCAGAGAGCCGAAGAGGGAACAGATGAATATGATCCTGCATGGGAGAATGCTATGCAGACGTTTATCCAGGATGTTCAAGAAGACGCTATGGAAACGACAATGAGCTGCATAGATTCACAGCTGCTCAGCCGAGCAGCCACTAAGGCGGGATTCTATGACGCAACAAGTTCTAGGTCAGCAATTGAGGGCGATGTGAAGCCAGCAGGGGACAGCGACGCAACGGCTGCAGACAAGGCTAAGAAATCACTAGCAAAAAGGAGGGAAGCCTTATTGAAGGGACGACTTGAGAGGGTGGCTCAGCATAATGGAGGAAAGAGGCGCACTGAAACAGATGAAGTACCAGGACCAACACTGACAACCAGAAAAGAAGAAGATGAACTTGCGGCCCAATTGCACAAGAGGTTCAGCACATTAACAGAAGAGACAACAGACAAGATCGCAGGCTTGAGCCGCTGGCAAAAGATAGCTGCTATGCTTGTTGAAAAACACAATCTAAATGATAGACAAACACTAGCATTTCTTCTGTTAGCAGACCAGGTGGGAACACAAATGGACACAGAAGACCTAATCAAACCACTGAGATTACTAGTAACCGGACCAGGGGGTACAGGCAAATCTCGAATTTTCGATGCATGGACCGAATTCCACGCTCTGGTCAACGTAACAGACAAGTTGAGACTCACAGGACCCACAGGAGTTGTTGCAAGTGACATTGGAGGCTCGACAACACATTCAGAACTGTCACTTTGTGTGAGCAGGGACCACATGAAGGCAGACACACCCAGCGGCAAAAAGATCCGCCAAGCATTGGAAGACAGACTAGCGGGAGTGGAAACACTGATCGTAGACGAGGTGTATTTCATGGGAGCAGCGGACATGAGCATTCTCAATGAATACTGCTCAATAGCGAAAGGCATCACTGAGCACCCATTCGGTCACCTGAACATGGTTACATGTGGAGACCCATGCCAACTCCCACCACCTCTAGCGAAAACACTGTTTTGCAGGGAGCTGGTAAACTGCTTCAAATCTAATATATTAAATGCAGGCAACGAGAGCACCGGATACCTTATCAAAGGGATCCAAGCGTGGCACCAGATCGACCATGTAGTTGTGCTGACCGAAATTATGAGACAAAAAGGCGATGATGTTCTCATCGACATCCTCAGTCGCCTGCGCAAAGGCACATGCACACAGGCAGATAAGGACCTGCTTGACACATATGTGTTATCAGACGATAGATGCACAGAGGAAACTAAGGCACTGACAAGCATGCAGCGATGGATGGAAGGGAAAGGCTGTCCTCTGATAACATACAAAAACGAGCCCCGAGATATACACAACATGGAGATGGCCAGGGCATTTGGAACGGCCACTGGACAAGAATCAGTGCTATATCATTCACTGGACACGGCAGGCAAAGGAAGAAAAAGACGAGAGCTTAAAGGTATTGCTGCCGAGGCAGCATGGAGGGTCCCTGTGAAACAGGCAAAAGATCTTCCCGGGAGGATTCCGTATTTGACAGGCATGCCGGTATTCTGCACAGACAACATAGCCACAGAGCTCGGACTATCCAAAGGCAGCCTGGGAACCATAGTGTCAATACGCTATGTTGAGCGCAGTGGACGAAGATACGCAATTTCAGCTGAAGTAGACTTTCCCGGATTCAAGGGGGAAGATCCAGACAATCCCAACAGGGTGTTGTTAAGCACCCATAGCGAGACTTTTAAATACAAGGTACCGGATTCAGACAAGTTATACACAGCAAGAAGGACTCAGCTCCCTCTGAATCCGGCTTTCGCTTTTACATCACATAATTCGCAAGGTAGAACACTAGAAACAGCATGCATAGACCTGGCCAGCTGCGTGTCCATTCAAAGCGCATACGTGATGCTTTCAAGACTGAAGTCCTTGAAAGGGCTATGCATACTGAGACCGTTCCGACTTGATACGATTCAGAACCATATTTCTGAAGAGCTGAGACAAGAACTCTACCGAACAGAAGAGCTGGAAAGACACACATTGCGCACAAGCCAGAGCCGCCTAAATTGGTATTATTCCGTATTTCCATCCAGTATTTTTTCAACAATAGACCATGTATGAGGAGAGATGGACGGAGAGGGGCAGCGGAGAGAGGCATCCGGCTGCAGCAGTAGATAGGCTGATAGACAGACAAGACAATAAAGCACGCTCAGGGAATTACCAAAGACCGAAAGTTCCAAGGTTTGGACTCGAACACAAAATAGAGACAGATAGCGGACAGCACAGTAGACAGAGATTTGAACAAAAGATGACACAGAGCAAAAGAAAGGCAATGGCCAATATAGGCAGAACAGGCAGAGACGAGTCAAAGAAAAAACACCAACCCAGCAAGGAAAGAAACAACGAAATCGTCACTCGCGTCGGAACATTGTGCCAAGTGCCAAGACATACATAGCCAAGCAACCAAGCACAGCAAACCCCGATTTGTGAGTTTATTGAACTTGCGTCGAGACAACTTTTGGGGCTGTGTTCTTGCACACAAGCACAAACAAGACAGCACAGCAAACCCCGATTTGTGAGTTTATTGAACTTGCGTCGAGACAACTTTTGGGGCTGTGCAACTATACACAGGAACAAACATCAATGCACAGCCTTCTTAACCGCTTTAGGAAGTAACAAGTTCAACCAAATTCATGTATGGAGCCAAACCTCACGGTTCGGCAATAAGGTTTAAGACTGCACTGTTTGTGTTCGAGTTGAATCAATGTGACCTCCCAAACTGGGATTTGTCTTTCAACCACCATCAACCCAAAAAGGATATCTCATCCAAAATAGACAACACCAGGCGCTTGCCAGGCGCTGTGATTCTGTGGGTCCAGAAGATGTGGGCACTTCTATCTTGGTTTCTTACTCTCAACCATCCTGGGTCCGGTGGTTGTCTCTGTCTAAACCGTCATGGACTGCTCCGGGTTCCAGTTGTTCTGGTGGTCCATCAAGCTGGTGGGCTTGCTAGTTGCTTTGCTCGTAGCGAGGGGCGTTCTGTGGCTCGTTAACTTGCTCTGGGTGGCGCCTCGGTTTGATCCTCTCAGAAACCTACCTGGTCCAGATGCTTCAGCGTTCCACAGTCACTTCTGCAGCGTGAACGAGTTGGTATTCATCACACGCCAAGATTCTCCTCCCTAACGTGCATGCTAGCCCAGATATTACTCCGGAGCTGTACCATGAGTGGACTTCAAAGCTCTTTGGAAAGACGTTCCGCTACCACGGCTATGGAAGACACGACTACCGTCTTATGTCTTTCGATCTGCGGGTGGTGTCGCATGTTCTTACCTCCCCCGTGTATCAAAAACCATGGCAGACTCGAGCTTATCTTGGAAGGCTTTTGGGTCGCGGAGTCTTCAACATGGAAGGTGCAGAGCATAAAGCCCTGGTCAGTCTCAATCGTTTCTCCTGATATCTTGAATTCTGACCTTGAGTAGCGCAAGCTTATTGGGCCAGCCTTCACAGCACAAGCAGTGAAGGGCATGTCTTCCATATTTTTACAAAAGGCGGAGGAGCTCCGCGATCGCTGGGATGCCCTCGTTTCGGCCAATGGCTCCAGTACGGCGACCTTCGACGTTGCGCACTGGATTTCGAGGACCACATTCGATATATTCGGCCTTTCCGGCTTCGACTACCACTTCAATGCTCTTCACGATGAGTCAGAAGAGGGTAATTCAACGTCCTTCCCGGACCATGCTGGCTTCGCTAATTCAAGGAAATAGTCTATTCAGCCTACCGCCGAATGTTCAACATCTCAGACAAAGCGACGCATCTCCGGGTTTTGAAGCAACTTTATCTACCCATCGTTGAAAGAATATGGGTCAGTCAACTTCCGCATCACTTCCTAGGACGTGAAACTAATTCCTTCGATAGCCGGATCGGGATGACAAAATCACTCAGCAATGTCTGAAGACCATTCGTGACTGTGGCACCGGTCTCATTCAAGCGAAGAGGGAAACTTATATGAACGAAAAATCTGACGACAAGGATATCCTCAGTCTTCTCAGTATGTCGTTCCTTAATTTTTTCCATAAACTCTTGACGAATTGCATCGCAGTCAAATCCAACCTTTCTACCGAACCTTCAAACCGCTTGTCGGATACCGAACTTCTCGACCAACTATCGTCTTTCCTTTTCGCAGGATCGGATACCACCGCTCTCGCCATTACCTGGTGCCTCCACATTCTTTCGCATCACCCCGAGATTCAGAGTCGGCTCCGCGCGGAGCTCCTGTCTTCTCCGACGCCAGATACCGTAACCTCCTCGAAACGGAACAGCATCTGCTCTGTGTCGTCCACCTCTTCAGTGATGCAGGCCGACACGATCGATGCATTGCCGTACCTTGACGCCGTTGTGCGGGAAACACTCAGAGTCAGCCCGCCCGTGCATGGAACAGGTACGTCGTCTCCATCTTGCGTTGTTCATGCGGTGACACCAGCCCCCCAGTTCGCGTCGCCACTGTAGACGATCTGATACCAGTATCTTCTCCCGTCGTCCTCCGCAACGGCAAAATCATCCACGAGAACGAGTACATACGCATCAAGAAGGGCAGTTTCGTCCATATTCCTGTCGAAGGGCTCAACATGTCCGAAGAGATCTGGGGCCCAGACGCAAGACAGTTCAAGTAAGTCCGCGCCTTGTATCTACAATGCTGCCCTCATTCAGTCTATTAGCCCGGATCGTTGGACATCTCTTCCGGCTGGAGCCACACCTCCCTCGTTCCCCGGTCTAGCGAACCTCATGTCCTTCTCCTTCGGACGTGCGTCGTGTCCCGGATACCGTTTCGCGCTCCTGGAAGCAAAAGTTGTCATTGCGACCCTCGTCACACAATTCGTCTTCAGCCCGGTCGAGGGAATAGAAATTGGAAAGTACAACAGCGTCGTTACTAGACCTTTCGTGCGAGATAGACTGGACTCAGAAGGGTTTCAACTGCCTCTTCGCATCTCCAAGCATACCGACTGATTCACTGAACCCTCACTCACTCGACATGTCATCCTTCGTATAGCTGTAGCAATAGTTTGATATTTATATAGAGTACATGGTAATAAATCCTGTGCGAGATGTGTAGAGCAAGATGTAGAGCAAGACGGAGCATGGAGAGCAAGAGATTGTGTTCTAAACAGTCCGTTCGTGTTAATAATATTTCTGTCCTCGTCAATGACCCCGCGCATCATTAGCTTCATCACGGACTCGGCGGACGATTGTAACTTGCTTCGCCCGAGATTCATAGCAGACTAATACGCTGTGCGTGATCGTGATTCCTTCAAACTCGCGAGCCAAGTCCGTGATCGATTTCTTGTCCGGAGCGATCTGCAACGTCGGAAACCTCATAAATCTCTTTCTGAGTGTGAACAGAGGCGGGAGGCTCGTCGTCTTCGTCACTGCTCTCGATGTAGATAGGAGCGACTGAGCGGTGGACTGTGCATTCAGCTGCTCAGCAGACGGGTAATACGAGTATTCCAAATGACGCATACCTGTGCGCTTGGCCGCGACCTCCTTGCTCTCTGTGCTAACCGAAGCGTCGGAATCATGGGCATAGAGCGTTCCGGTCTTACACCCAGGACACTCTGGGATCGCGAGCGAATCGTCAATGAGAGCAAATGCTCAAGAACGCTTACTTACTTGTTACCGCTGGGTTAAGGGAGTTCGTAAATCGTCCAACGCTACTCACATGATGTTAGCAAGGAAAGAGAAGGCAGAAAAATAAATGACGGACACGTGGTCGCAGCTTCCGCATTCTAAGCATCATTGAGAGGCTATAACACGAAGAAGAGGAGAAAACATACCCCATAGAAAGTTATACGAGATGTCGTAAGTGTGCTCTACTGAAATTTCGAAGACAGGGTCCTTCTGTGAGATCTTCCTCGCCCTGAGGTTATGCCAGTTAAGAACACCATAGCAGAATAGTCAGGCCAACACACCATTTGTGAAAAAGTTCCCCGTGATTCTCTATAAAAGAAAATAGGTCTGACAGAGCTAGGATGGAATGAAATATGTACCTTGAATTTGCTTGTCGATGATCCAGCACGCCAGATGACACATTTCATGAGAAAGTGTATTGCGAATTCTTCCTGCACCGAGATTCAGGAAGACTCGAACGACAAGACGGGAGCACACACCAGGACTGTCGACAATCTTTGTTGCCAAATGAATCTCCACATATTCATTCCCATGCCTGTCCCTGGACGCATATTCAACAACGTCAAAGAAAATGGGCGAGCGCTCACCGGTGAAACCGTGCCTTTCCCGCTGTGCTGACCAGCCGGTTATTCCATTTGATTTCGATGGTGTCCAAGGAGGGCAGCTGGTCCTTGAATATCTTCCTGTTGAGCCAGGAGTACACTTGTTGCGCGTATTCAACCCGATCAGCCATGTCTTTTTGTGCGTCGAGCTTCCTAAGAGCCGCCTGGCTCAATTTCTGGGGCGACTTGCTGCCCGACGCCTTGGAAGGAGTGGCCACCTTACGGCTTGTCGGAGTGTTCGTAGGGACTACGGGTGGGGTCCAGTATTTCGCATACTTGTTTGGAGGTTCGCGGATAATCGAAGATTCCGAGGACGAGGTATCCCTGCAATGATTCTAGATTGAAAACAATGAATAAACCAAGCACCATACGAGCTTTCGCTATCACTATTGTCATTGTACAAAGGCTGCAGCTTTGGTTTAGGCGTGGTCTTGGGCTTGGGCTTCGGTTGAATCGGCGTCGGTCCACTGATAACTTCAACATCGCTATCCGACGAATCGCCAGCGTCCGCAGTGACTCGAACAGCGCCCCGAGCGGCGGAGGGGCGTGTTTTGTTGCCAGTCGTAGATGCCTTCGATTTGGGGGTCGGCCATTCTGGTATAACGACTTGATCAGCTGCTGCATCCGCACTCGTACTCTGGATAATCTGAGGGCGTTTGTTTGACAGAGGGACGGTCTTCTTAGCAGATGAGGGGGTTCTGGGGGTTCCGGGTAGGACTTTCTTCTTCGACGGTGTACCGACAGTGGCAGTGGCTCTCCTGGAAGACGTAGGGGTTCCTGGGGTTTGCCTATAAGAGATTGAGCGTGAAGGGAGCCGATGATACAAAGAACAAAGACACTTGCAAAGTTTTGGCAACTTTCTTTGAAGGTGAGGGGCTCACGTCTTCGACCCAGGCGCCAGGAACTTTCAGGGGTGACTCTCCCAAGCGGCCGTCAGGTTTTCGGCTATCATCCAGTCAGTCATGAGTCTGCATTCTGGTGGACGCGGCGCACCGTTCCTCCTCGTCAGACGAGATTTCAATCGAGTCAGAGTCACGGTTCCTAAATAAAGCCAAGTAATTAGCTTCCGCGGACGCATATGGACAGAAGCACAGGCTACGCAGAACGCGGACGAAGTTCAAGTTCAATGCTACTTGTACGAACCTCATCCTTTCTTCTTCAGAGTCTGGAACAATTTCTATGCCATCCCAACCCGAGTAGGTTCTGGCGACGCGACTCAGACGCGATGGCCCAAAGTCAGTTGGCGCTGGACGTTGGGCCATTCGGGTGGAAGGTGAGGGCAAAGGGCAATAACTTGAAGTCGTTTCGATGAGGGGATGAATGAAGGAGCAGGAAACAGCTTTGTTCTTGGAACTTCAAAGCCGTTCAAACGCGATCACGTGAGCGATTGTCGCTTTGTGCCACGCCCAAACAAAAAAAGAACAAAACAGCACCGCGGACATTTCAAGCTTGAGGGTACACAGGAACAAGCGCAGTTCATCTACATTCAACGCGGTGCTCGTTAAGTTAATGTAGTAATGTCGACAATGAGCGTGGATAGTGGGTATGTATAGCACTGGGCCCAGTATACTGGTGTAATATGGATACAGACACACAACAAACTTCGGTCCATGGTCGATATACGATCACAATGCGAACAAGAGAGCCATCATGGAGATCATGGCGCAGAACGCGCTCGTCCACGGCGCATTCAAGCCCAGTGCTCCGCCTGCACCCTTGGGATTATTAGATGACGTGCCGGTCGTCGAGTTCGTAGAAGATGACCCGTTCGTGGAGTTCGAGGCTACTGGAGACTGCGTCGTAACAGTGGCCAGGGTATATTGAGCATCGTCGAGGAAAACCATGGCAAGACTTGGACCGGGGGCTGTGAAAGTGCACCCGTTCGTCGCGCAGCCAGTCAGATTCTGGTTCGGAGTGGCCCAGCTTGGCGTAACTGGATTCAAGCCGTCGGTGACCTGTGACCCAGACCACGTTTGCCCACCTGTGATTGAAGTTAGCACAAGGGCCCGTAACACAAACTTGAATGAACTTGCCCCAAGAGATGTTCGTCTCTTCCTCCGGTGTTGCGGCAGACAAAAACTTGACCAGCGCCGTTCCCGAACTCGAGAACACCGACGCAGGCAATGCGAATTCTTGCGATGAATTGGCGTAGTTGAAAATGATCAGCCGAGAGACTGAGGAGTTTCCCACGTTGTAGACGGCGTAAGCGGAACTGGTTGCATTTGCGTCGGTAGCCGAGTTACCGAGGTTGAGATCATCGACATATGCACCGTGGTCGGTCCTTAGTCCTTCTGCCATGACGAGAAGCGACTGATAAAGTTGTTAGCGTTGTATTTGTGGGACAAGTACACCAGTCATACATAGTATGGCGAGTTTGTCGACCAGGCCCCTGCCGAGCCCGGAGGACCAGCAGGCGGTGTCAGCACGTTGTAGGAGATGCCCTTGAATCAAAACCATCAGACGAGGCGATATGCATTTGAAAAGATGCCGACCGCTTCTCTAGTGTGGATATACGCTGCAGATTCCAGATAAGAGAATGGAAGTGCAGTGTAGGACCGGCTCACCTTGGCTATACCCCACTACCGCCATCTGCAAAGCATAATCAATGGACCACATGGACCTAGGTTCGTTGTCGTGACTGTAGCAAAGAGGGAATTTTTTTGACGCACCCAACACCAAAGCTCGGCGAAAACGGAACACCACCGCAAGATGCGCTATTGAACTCCGAGTTGATGAGCTGGGGGTGGTTCGGTTGCGCCAAGAGACTTGGATGCAACGTATCAGACTTTGTTAACGAATTCAAAACGGACTGACTAGTCGATGCCGGGCTTCTGCCATTGAGTGAGAGTCACCACTAGGTACCGCGTGTTAATAATACCGAATCAATGGAGGAAGTGCAAAATATATACCGTTGCTGTGCTGCATATACCAGGGAAGCTGGTAGGGGAACTTTCCAGAGTCACAATTGTTTTGAGGATAATGTTGCAATCTACAATTCTTCAAGTCGGAGGAGAGCACGAAAAACAACGTCAACATACACAATGTACTTGAGCGCGGAGGTAAAGTTGGTAAGATATCCTGCTTGCAATACGGCACCAAGGTCCTGTAACGAGTTGATTGTTTGTGAAAACGAACAATTGCAAAACTCACCCAATTGCAACAAATCGAGGGCCCTCCTATATCAGCGGCACCACTGGAGTCGTCCGATCCTACGACTTTGAGAGCAGAAGTGTAGTCCTAGCAATATTAATCAGTCGGTGTTTGCGGTGTCTGGTTAATTTATCATACCCCGAAATAGTCGGTCACGGTATAATTCTGGATACCAGGCCGTTCGCCTTCCCAGAATCGTGTCAATTAACCAACCATGGAAACAGATGAAGGAGAGAGACCATGGGCAGAGTAAAGATCTGGTTCATTTCCTAGAAGCATGCTATCCAGGCTGCTTCCCAGCGTGTTCCGCATGTCGTTGGCAATGCTTGCATTGGGCGCGATAGACAGAGGCACGTCTGTGCTAAAGTTTGGTGAAAAGTACAGCAATAAGGTGGCCGAGTGCGTACTGATTATGAAAGACACCCCGTTTACGCTCTGGGCTACCGAGGCCATGACTGTCCATAGAAGCGGATTGTACGTGACGAGCTGATCGTTGGCATTAAAAGTGCCGTTTTGCAGCTGAACCATCGGAGAGGACGGAGTGTCAACGTAAGGAGAGGTATCGGCGCTGTTTCCACCGATGCGTAGGCGTATCGGGTTATTACCAGTTCGCGCCTTGATGTTGGCCAGATAGTTGAGCATCGGAGTGCTTATATGCTGGGTGTCATTGCCGACTAGGGACAGATCAGCGAAAGAGCGTGTAGAGCCAAGGGATGAATGCACAATAATCAGTTATGAAACTGAGTTCAAAGCTGATTCCGAGGAAGTTCGAGTGTACTTCATTTTTCGATGAGGGAGTGGCGGGTACAGTGACCTGAACAGCAGCATTGGAGAGTCCGATATGTAAACCCAGTATAGAGAAAGGAATTAGGAAATGCATGGTGAAGAAGAAAGGATAAAAAGCGTGGATACTAGTACTCCCGCTATTCTGGGCCACGCAGATAACATAGTTCCATAAATCCGCTCAACGCGGTCAATCATCGCCGGGTGCGAGTGTCAAGGAGGCGAGAGGAAGGGCGGTGCCGCTGTTTAATTCAGCAGCCGCATGGGGTTATAATTAGGCATCCCGGAAGATACACTTATGGAAATATGGATTGCTCCCAAACTCGGGAAAAATCGTAAATAGCCACAAATAAAATCCCTTCTTCGTATAATTCCTTTGCGCTGCAATCTCAGGCCATGTACTGGCTTCGCGTCCAATTCTGCTGCTCGATGACATTTGGGTTGACAGCGGAGGAAGCTTTTTTGGAAACGGAACTGTTCAACTGTCAATCAAAGTTGATCGCGTGGGACTCTGGAATGACTTGCCAAGTTGCAACTACAATTCTCGCTCGCTGGAAATTCATCTTCGATAATGCCAAGACTCAAAAGCTTCGGCGAGGTCAATATGCTGCATGCAAAGGCAAGGTCCTATTTGCTATCCTTGCAGTACGGTGCGATTTCGACGCGGCACGGAACGACACGTGCGCTCGTCGTGCGCGGGATGACATGAAGGATTTGCCTTTGTCTTGCCCATATCGGAGACGCAAAGGTGGGTACGGCGATCCCAGAGTCTAAATTTACAAATCCGTAGTCTGATCATCACCGCGAACATGGTACGGGCTGCCTTGGTGCAGAAGGAGTCTACGGCCTTTGATGCCCGACTCTTTCAAATTCGGACATACCTAAAGGTTGCGGAATCTGAAGGATCAACAAATGTTTGCAGTCATGAGTTCACCTAGTTTCTTGTCGTCCTCGTAGAGTTCACCGGGGTTGGGTTGAGGTCGACGATGCCAACTGGGCCAAGTTCTTCCTCCAAGAATCTGCAATTGCAAGTACTCCGAGGAACAAGAGAAAATCTCTATGCGCCTTAGTCAGGGTGTACTTGACACTGTACAGATACCTGTCTTATCTTCTTTATGCCTCCCCCTCCCCTGACGGAACTGGAGAATCGGCAAAGTTCCAACCGGGCAACCGGGGCCGGCCTCGCTGATTATTTTTCTTGTTTCAAGTCCTGTTCAAGTCTAGAATTTGTAGATCATAGAAACTGCACCTCATTATGGAAATGCAAATACGGCATGGGTCGCGGCTTGAGCCGCTTCGACTGCTGGTGGTTCCTTATAATTAAAAAAGCTGACCATGCTTCGCGATATCAGTAGCAGTAGCGGTCTAATAATAAGGTATGCCAACTTGCATCGTACTGGAGAAAAGCTGAATTGATGAATGAAATAAACACTCGTCAAGGAAACTACCAAACCACACAAGTACTTGCTGCGTGGCTGAACGGAGATAAATGGTCCAAGCGAGAATTATTGATATGCGATCATTGACTGCTGTGGCTGTGACTATCGTGCTTCTCCGCAAAAATTACAATGCTTTTTGCTCCCTTGATTTCACCTCAAGTTTGTGTTTCCTGGTGAGTATCTTGCGCCCTGTCGGCGTCGCATCACTCGCGCTCGGTTTAGCCTGTTTTTGGTTTCTAGCGTAGAATTTCTGAGCTTTGTGCACATACATCTACTTTCCATTCTGCTTGTTTTGTTTTGGGTCTTATTTTATTTGAATTATTCTAACAAGGCTATAACGACCAGATTTTAACTGCGGCATCCCGTCCGCCTGACACCATATACCGATCCATGTACCGCAGCCGCTCGACCGGTTTCATATGCCCGTTTGTTTGTAGCGTAGAGTGTTGCATGCTGGTCCGGTTGTAGATCTGACAAGGAGAATCCATTAATGCAGCTAAGAGACGAAGGATGAACGCCGAACGGACCTTGATGCCATTCTCGCCTGTGGCGGCGACGATTTTTCTGGTGTCAAATTGCAGCCCGGTCACCGCGTGGTCGTACTTCAAGGTCTCGAAAACTCCACCGGTTCGAAGGTCCCAAATCTAGACGATAATTATGCTCAGTCAAGTGGTAATTGCTGTTTTGTGCGAGCTTACACGGATAGTTTTGTCGAGACTGCCGCTTGCGATGTGGATTTCGTCGAACTGCAGACATGTTACCGGTGCGCTGTGTCCGAGCAGGGTTCGGTGTGCTTGGCCCCGTTCGCACTGTGCAGAACTAAGTCAATGCCAGTGCCGCTGAATGTCGACAAACTCACTATCCCACATGCGCACGGCGCCGTCGCCGCTGCCGCTGACGAGCCCATAACCCCAGAACTGCACCCCCCCGACAAAGTCCTCGTACATGTCCCAGCTTCCGTCAGCGTATGGCGGGGTGGGAACTGCAAAGGTGCCGATCGAGGCCGCAGCGCCTGAGAACATCGCGTTCGGCAACACGCCGCTGGGAGTCCTTTGGGGATGCGAGATTGCCCACAGGATGTCCATTGTCATGACACACTGGCCAGTCGTGAGGTCCCATTGGCGGAGCGTCTTGTCAGAGGCACCGGTGACCTGCGCAACAAAGATCAGAATGAAATGAGTGCAGCAGATGAAACCTCCTACAAGACAGTCGTCCTCAAAGTAAAGTGCTGTCACCGCCTTGGTGTGGCCCTCCAGCACCCGCTGACAGCAGTCGTCGCGTTCCGTCGCGCGTTGCTTGCCGTTGTGGATCCCATTCGATTCCACCTCCGCATCCCTCTCCGCATTACCTCCCTCCTCCGCCTCCTCCGCAATCTCGCTCAGCGTGACGATCTCACCCTCATCGGCCCACCCGTCCGTCGGTTCCGCGTCAACACGCCGCAGATCCCATAGCCGCACATTCCCGTCCGCGCCGCCTGTGAGGCACACATGGTCCTCCACCTGCACACACTTAATGGTATCGGTATGCCCCCGCAACCGCCCGATTTCGGTACCGGAAAAGAGGTCCCACACACGCGGTTGCGGGTCGTCCTGCGACGCGCTGACGAGAGTTCCATAAGGCTCCGAAAAATCTAGAGCAGTTATTTGGGTGGAATGTCCGTCCAAGGTCTGAGAGTGCGATGAGTACGATGAACCAAGTCGGGATAAAGTACGAGGCATACCATAAACGCTACTCCCGGTGGGAGTTCATCGTGCTCAGAAGGTAAGAATGCCGGGCCTGGCAATTCGTTGCTCAGATAGAGCCAATTCATTTCCAGAAGCTTTTCATACCTTTACGTCGGCGTGTTGTATGGGGTAGGTGGAATGGCTGCGCCGACGTCGCCTGTGGTCGTTGCGATTGTTCAAATTCTAACCTCTCCTTTACCCCAACAACTTTGAAATCTCAGTCGAGAAAAGCAGCAAGAGATGATGATTGGCGCACGCTCATCCTCCAGCTCTAGCTCATCTTCGTGTAATTTCAATAGATCTTGCTCTAGTTTCGCCCTTATGCCGTCTAAAGCGGCGATTTTGAGAGAAATTTCGGCAATTTCACTGTGTATCAGACTCTGTGCACGCGTAAGTGACTCCAGACGAGAGAGTACGGAAGTCCAGAACTAACCCGTCGGACGTGTATGTTCTCCTTGTCGCGCATAATTTCCTTCGACTGGCGCGTGAGTTCGTCCTTGCCCAGCGTCTTTGCGGCGCTGAGACTCTCCCGTCCGCGCCGTTTCCCCTTGCCTTCCCGGGGCACGACAACGACATCGTCCTCGCTGGTAACGCTCTGAACGTCATGATCCTCATCCTCCGTGAGCAGCCCGCGCGCGCTCATCCCCAGCTTCTTCAGCCCGAGACGCGGAGTGTCCACATTCCGCATCTGCCGTCGTCGTGTGCGGCCTGCCTCCGCGCTCGGGATGGTTGCGTTGAAGCCCCGAAGGAGGCTCACGTCGGATGCGACGCCGTCAGGCTCTGGGATGTCACTGCAGAGGAGCTCGTCGGTTGCCTCGACGATCTGGAGATCGCCCGACGTGATCCGCCGCGAGCCTCCGAGCCGCAGAGGCGCGCGGCCCAGCGTCGCGAAATCGAGCTTGGACCTTGCCTGGGGCACTGGGCCGATGGACTGGCGCCTCAGCGACGCATTGGCCGCCGAGTTTATCATACGCGGCGTCATGATGACCGGAGCCACTAAAAAAAAGCGAGAAAAATAGTTTAGAAGCGCCGACTTCAATAAAGAGCACTGAGCGTACAGTCAGACAGGATTTTTGTCGAATCGTGCTTCCTGTGGGTGAAGCGAGAGAGGATGGCATTTTGAACAAACTCGAATTTACTTGGACCGGAGGTCGAAGGGCCCGTTACTAGCGGGTCGAGAGCAGCGCGGGCGTTGTGTTTCTTGTTTGTAGAACCACTTTGAGCACTGGAGGACATGTAGGACGAGGGTGATGGTGGTGGCAAGAAACAACCCGCTTGCAAGACACTCGGCAACAGGCTAACAAGCCTCGGCCTAACAAGACTCGGCAAAAAATAATGTATTGTAATGCTACAGTTAGCTGCTACTACGCGTCCATCCTAAGTCTACAATTACACCAAGGCCATAAGGTCGTAAATCATATTCCCAGCGAAGAGGCGGGAGACTCTTCTCTGACTCCACCGCCGTTATGTTGACCGTCTTTTCAGTCAACAGTGCGCTCGACTCTGTAGTGCCGCGTGCACTCTGGATATATGGATGCATGACACTCCACATGCTCGTCGCGATGCCGAGAAGAGGCGATAAACGGGCGGGCGGAGAAGGGTCCGGCGCAGCTGTGCGCGGCATGGCTTCAACCTCCATCGTTACAACAGCCACATTCGTTGCACTCGCATTTGATGTGGCCTGTAGGGCAGCCAGGGCAGCCAGCTCCTGGTTGCGCTCACGCTCAAGCTCGCCGGCAAGTTTCACGACACTGGCGCGCTCCCATTCAGAGACGTTGTACGGATCGAAGAATCCGCCGCCCCAGAAATCGCACCAGCATCGGTCAAGCGTGCTCATTACTGGCGGAAGGGGCTTGTCGTAAGGAACGGCGAGCGTCGCATTCAGGGCCTCGGCAAAGGTGGTGATATTGTCCGCCCAAGGAACCGAAAGGGGACTGTCGGTGGGAAACGGCTGCCAGTAGCACGACGAGAAGAATAGAGTCACAAGGACAACGATGCAGTAAAAGCTGCAATATAAAATCAAGTCAACGGAGGACAAGAGTACGCGATCCTTGCTAGGCTGACCAAGGTTTAGCTTGAATGAATAGCGAGAGCAGGAAGAGCACAAGGAAATACGGGGGCGCGGTGGGGAGAGGAAGTAACAATAACGGAAGAAACCATCGAGTACACCTGTAAGCAGTCAGTAAGCAATAAATCGAACGAAAATATTACCGACCACATCGAATGAAGTCAAGCCTACTGTATGTACTTGTTGTGACCATACAGAAATTCTTTAAGCTTCTGCTCTTTTCTTTACCTCCCTCCACAATCTTCTAACGCGATGTCAGTACACCCCGAGGTTCTGTGGGCACAGCGCAGCTCAGAGTCAGACGAGACAAAAGTATCAAGTTTTTCTTTCCCAATGGCCTCAATCAGCTCTGAGCTGACGCGTCTTTGTTCAAGAACATCCTCTACCTTACAATTAACCTCCCTGATATCCAAGAAAACAGTCTAAAGTACACCCTCGAGCCCACCAAAATAGCCTTTGAGGCAACTTCTGGAAAGTACGTTGTTTCTTACTTTCTTGCTTTGTGTGCCACCGGCGCTTACCGCGCACTCGACGCAGTGAGAAGACGGGACACGAAAAGAAATATGCCTTCAGCCTCGACTTCTACTCTGAAATCGTCCCAGAGGTCTCGTCTTCGTTCCTGCTTGCCCGATCGCGTCCTGATCCTCAGTTACTTCACTTACACAGAAATCGAGCAAGAGGCTCTCGTCGCGTTCCCTATATCTCGTTCTCCGCAAGAAAGACCAGCAGGCAGAGTATTGGCCGCGCCTGACAAAGGATAAGGTCAAGAACGCGTACATCAAGACGGATTTCAGCAAATGGGTCGACGAGGACGAGCAGGATGGCCAGGAGACCAAGGATGACGCCGATCTCGAGGACGCGATGGGGGGAATGCCGGGTAAATGTTTAATGTCTTTCTAAACTGACTTACAATAATTCTCTTCCTTTGAAGGGATGGGAATGCCGGGAATGCCTGGGATGGGGATGCCGGGAATGCCAGGAATGCCAGGTGCGACGGTCTTGCTCAAAGGCCTCCGTTATCATGACTGACTTTTTTCTGCTTACAGGCATGGGTGGAATGGGTGGCCCAGGAGGCATGGACTTCGAGAAGGTGACGACCACTTACTTTCAGTTCAATCTCATCCTGACGCGTTTTATTGCAGATGATGGCAGAAATGGGCGGGGCAGGTGGCTTGGGTGGCATGGGCGGGGCAGGTGGCTTCGGCGCGGGTGGCTCTGGTGGCGGGGACGATGACGACTCAGACGACGACGGCCCCCCTCCTCTCGAAGATGCTGAGGCGCCGAAGTAAACTAACAAGTATATGTATAACTGACGATCTACACGTCGAATTTGTCTTGATAACCAGCTACATTTTTGCGTTCTTGCCCCACACAATATAGATACCTCAACGTGCGAACGTGGTATGACTGAATGTTCTTGATGTGAAAGTAATGGGTGCAACCTTCCCCTTCGTGCTCTCATTAAATTTTCCTACTGACTACAATGAACACCCTTTCTGTCGGATGTGAGGTATATGGTAAATTATCCTACTCGCTCAGAGAGGTCTTTACATGGCGTTAATGCACAAAACCGGCGGGGAACTGGCAAGAACATGAAGATGAGGATCAAGCCGCTTGAAAATTGACAATGCACGCACAGTCATCAACTTATGCAGTCGCGGCGGCAGCGGCAGCGCCGGAGGCTGCTGCAGCACCAGAGGTGAACTGGAGGACAACGTGAGACACATTGATGTGGAAAATGAAGAGAAAACTAACATAGACGCAATCATCAAGCGAACCGTGCTGAGCGACAGGGACGATGGCAGGCTGATGCGTGGCAGAGGAGACGATGGTGCACATGCGGTAAGCACCAGCAGGGAGACCACCGGCGACGGTGACTGCAACGTTGCCCTGGGCGTCTTGGCCATCGTCAACACCCTTGAAGAAGACAAAGTCTTGCGGGTTGGTGACGGCGGTGGTGGTGAGCGAAGGAATGGACTCGATGACAATGTGCGTGTGCCCGATGATCTGACCCTGGGCGTTGAGGGTCTGGGGGTTACCGAAGTAGGTCTTGGCCGCGTTGGTGAACGTCCCCAGCTCGATACCCTGAGTTTTGAGAGTAACGTTGAAGGTCGTGTCAGGGGTAATCGTATCAAGGTTAGCGGGAGACTCTGAAGACAGAATGAACAGGTTTCGTCATGTAAGTTTAGCACCGATACGCACGGAACTTGGACGACGGCATGTTGTCGACCGACGGGATGTTGCCAATGGGGATGGGGTTGCAGGACCCAGTCGTGATTTGCAGACCGTTGGTGATCGGGACGTTGGGGAGGCCGGTCGCGCAGAAGTTCACAAAGTTATTCTGCGAGGTGACGGCGGCCGACTGGCCAGCCACGGGCGGGTTTTGACCTTGAATCCAAGTCAGGTTTCACATCTTCCTTCAAATGAAACGGAAAAGCGCACCATCATCAGTGGTCTGGATAACACTGGGGTCAACGGTCGTGGACGTCTGGAGATCCCCGGTATCTCCGGTGGCGGGAGGGGCGGCAGCCGTGGATGAAGTAGCGGCTGCTGCGGTCGTGGTCGTGTCCGTTGCTGCGGTGGTGGACGTTACGTCGGTGGTGGACGCTGCGGCAGCCACGGACGATGACCCTGCTGATGTTGCACCAGTGGCAGCAATGCGGGAGTCGGCGTCAGCCTGTGTTGTGCAGGCAATGGTGGTTCCCGCAACGTTAACTTGAGGGAGTGCAAAGCAGCTATTGAACGGATGAGAGTCTGTAAATTACATCTCCACTATAAACTTACGATGTGCCCCCGGCGCAAGCCTGAAGGACAAATGCGCCATTGACACACTGAGCGAACTCTCCGTTCACGCAGGCGTTCTGGCCAGCGGTACATGTGCTGGTAGGGGTGAGAGTGGCGAACTGAGCACTGCAGCGGGCATGAAAAGGGGCTCGGCAGCAGACAAAAAAAAAGATCGCACTTGAGAGCAATCGCGGCCTGACCGTTCGAGAGGTCAAAAGACGCACGACGAGAAAAGCGGGCTGGGCGGGCGGAGGCAGCCACAGCGAAAGCAAGGGTGATGACGGCGGAGGGGTGCATGTCGTGTAGTAAAGAATGTGCAGTTAGAGAAGGAAAGACACCAGGTCAAGGTTGGGAACAAGATGCGCAAAAGCTACGATCTCGGATCGTGCAAACAATGAGAAGAACAAAGGGTAAGAGAGTGAACCAATGAAACAATGGACGAGCGGCCCATTATATACACTTTCCAAATTCGGCAACCTGCTCGATCTGATGGAGCTGATACAGATTGCCGCGTCCATAGCAACATGTGCAACTTGTGTGTGGCTTCAAGGCTATGCCGCAGGGCGCAACGCGAGGAATGGGAGCAAGGCGACGACGACAGGCTGTCAAGGATTTCGTCGACCGGACCAGTCGGGTTTTAACTTTGAAATCGGTGGAAGTGCGGTGCATTAGCTTATCGCCTGGGTTTGCATTGTACATCCAACTCTACTGCAACAACTGGGAATCATATTTCTGCACCTTCACCCACCCAAAAAACACGCGTTTCATCAGCATTGTAAAAATAGAACTCACTGTTCATCGATGGTGACCTCGATTTTGTCGTTGATCCATCTTGCGGACACCCTGGAGAAAAATTCAACGCCGAAGGACCGGTAGAAACGAACAACGGCCACGGACTTTGAAAGATCCGTTACGACGTAACTTGGTTTCGCACCCGAAGTAATGATTGTGTTGCGAGGCGTTGAAGTGCAGACGGCCAAAACCAGGGCGCCAGCAGCCGCACCGGCTTGCATCCCTAGTCTCGATGTCATGAACCCTGCTTCTGGATTAACTTTAACCTGCATTCACCGGAAATCGCGTCCTCGACAACAAGACCTGTTCGGTATTCGGCGGTAAATAACCGAAACAGAAGAGATAGGAACTGCCATCATACATTTAGAAGGATCAACGCCGCATTTCGAGGCGCCCGCTAAATACGGAGCTGGATGCGGCTTTCCTTGGGAAACGTCGTCGGAGCACACGATCCCCGCACGCGGCAAGGGAATCGAGCAGCGTTCGAGTGCGCGAGGTGCGTAATTTCTGGTGGCTATGAATGGTATGTTAGGTCTACGGCGGGCAAGTGGGAATTCGGCAGATGCAACAGTGACAAAAATAAATGTGATACGGACCTGAGGTAACGATGGTCCAACCAAATGCAGTTTCAGACGACAGCTGGGTGTGATGGGAGGATGAATCAATAGAATTCCACGGTGAAAACCGCATACCTGCCTGGGAAAGAAGCGCAGAAACCAACGCAGAAACCCCAGGTAGAACGATCGGACCCCCGTTGATGACCTCTTCTTCGAAGCGGTCAATTTCTGCCTTTCGGTAAGTGCTGTAGTGTCAGTTTGGGTCAAAGTGCTCCGCGCGAGGACGAACCTGGAGTTTGGATTCATCGTTGATATGGCAGTACTCTTTAAGAGTGTCGTACAAACGCCGGCCATGCGTTTCGTGAACCACGGTAGCGGGATCGCCCAACTGATAGTCGTTGCCTACGCACATCTGCCGTTGGTTATCGCATCAAATGCCTGCTGGTGCTTACAGAATGTGGTCCAGGCCTTCACCAAACCCGGTGTCGAGTCGATGAGAGTACTTCAATAGAGTTAGCCGAAAGTCGAGCGGGATGATCACGGAGATCCCAAGCCCACGAACCCGTCCATATCGAAACTGGGAGGAATGAGGCTTGGGTAAGAAGTATGACAAGAACTCGCACAGTATGGCATCCACGACGATCGTTGTAGGAGCCATCGATGCGAGCAGTCTGAGCAGAGACACAAGTCGAAGCAAGAGTCGAATTGATTTGATCTCGCTAAGGAGCGGGCCGGTTTTAGCCGGCTCTTCAGGGGTTGTTGCTTTATCCTGGCCACCGCGCATTTTGCCGCCCCGTCATGCATACTTCGGCAATGGTGAGCTCATTCACCATCGCTACGGATGTCGGTCAAAGACCACTCGAACTCGTGTTGTTGTTCTCTGAGTCCCTCCTTCAGCGAACCTACCCTTCGACTTCGTCATCGTGGGTGAGTGAAAGAGACCAAGAAGTCAGTCTCATGTCTAAGTGGGCTGTCTTTTAAAAGCAGAACATAAGGATCTGGCAGGACGCTCGACAACTGACACAGTAGATGACGGTGAATGGTAAAGATCAGCGCTGCCATCTCTTGCAACAATTTAAAAAGAACTGGGATTGCGTCTCAAAGTCTTTTTTTTTCTTTGAAAAACGCGGGATCTACGAATTAATCATAAGCACCTTGGACCATTGCCATTTACGCCATATGGTGGCGGGTCTTAACTCGACGCGGCATATGGATCGCGCCCTTTATGCCATGCCACGATCGCGAGTCCGCGTCGCATCATGATGAAACATAGCTAGCTCATGGACGGATTGAAACATTTGCGACGGAGGGCTCGAGCTGAAATAGCGGCCTGGCTTGGCCAATGCTCTTCTTGCGTCAGGCTATGGGAAATCTGAAGAATTTGAAGGTCAAAAATGATAATTGAAAAGGTGATGAATCGGGAGACACAAGTATTGTAACTTGAACTGGTGCCACTAGCTGATTGACTAAATTTCGTTTGTTTTGAATGAAACTAGGCTCGAGCCTTTTGCGACCACGGTCAATTTGTCCAGAGGCACTCCCCGATGATGTTGGCTCTGAGAGGAATGGCGAGTATATCAAGCCAGTAGTGGCCATTACCGCCCTCCGTGTCGTGTGCAATGGGTGCTCCGCGTAGGGCAGAAGCAAGTCGGATCGGAAGCTCGTTCCGTTCCAGATAACTGAGGCTGGCGAGGACAGATTGATTTCCAGCGGTTACAAAGGCAGTTATCAAGAGCGTTGCGGCCAGTCACTGTAAAGTTCGTAGCCGAGGAGAGCTCAGCTCAAGCTAAGAAAAACACAGGCTGGAAGGCTTGACTTCGGCAAAGCTGGCGCAGCTTTAAACCATTTGACATGTAGTAGCATAGTTTCCGGCGCCAGGTACGTTGTGGCGGCAATTTGCGAGTGCAATCTAGACTCCCCACGCTTGAAAGGAATCTCCACCATAAAGGCTGAGGCGTAGCAGGGAGTTGCAATGACGCGGGTGTCAGAAATCTCCATCCCTCCGCGATATGTAGTCCGCGACGAAGGCCGAGGGCTGTGCGCAGGACGATGCTCATTGCCAAGGGTAGAAGGTTGCCGAGCGCGGAATTGGCCCATATTTTCGACCCAACGTTTTGAAGCCCCGAAGAAATTGGTCTGAGAATCGATAAAAATGAAAAGGCCGGAATGGACAAGAACTACAAGAGAACTCATCAGTGTCTTTCTGAAAATTCGAGCTGACCTTGGAGGTTCTATCTTTCAGTCGGCGATTCAGTTAATGTCATCATTGTCGACTCTGCGTAGAATCTTGATTATATTCCACAAAGTTCGGAAAGGAAAAAGGAGTATTGTGTGGGAGGGGAGTAAGACTTGAAAGGTTGAAGCGGAGCGTGGGTGGCAAACAGAAACCAGAATTTCCAACGGAAGCAAATCTGGTTGATCGATCGTGTAGTCCCTCTTGCCTCTTACCTTCCAAGTGCCTCCCAACTATGTGCCAGCTTCAAGCCACCGCAACAGATCGCTGTCGGCTCGGGCTAAAGCATACGCGACTCAGACGGCGAGTCCGAAGCGACGAGGTTGGAGCGGACGTGGTGGCGGATCAAGGGGGGACAGGCCGCCTCGTCGGGCAGGACTTTTCGCGGTCAGGAGGATACTTTGAACCAATAATTTTGGTGTTTGAGGCAAGTGGCTTGCCATGATCGTCAAAATTCTCAATCTTGGCTCTCTTTCACCCTGGTTGCTCGGAGTATCGACTGTTGGAGTTTATGCCATTGGAAAAGGCGGTTTTGGGCTCGGACACGGGCTTCCTGCATTGGCAGCGCACTCGAATGGCACTCTATTCGGTGAGGTCGAGGACTTCGTGGCAATGCTATAGCTCTCATAACGATACCAAGGTTATCCCTGATTGGGCTTCTCCACTTACCCGGTACTAGGTAGCAATGGCCACGCATACCCTTTGGTCTCGCAAGACACTTGGAAAGCTGAGCGGAGCTCGAGCTGAAGCTGGGAATTTTGGCCGGGACTTGAAGCTTTCTCTTGAACTCGAGCACAAAGTTTGCCGTATCTCTGCAGCCAGGGACAGACCGGAATATGCTGGGTTCCCTCTGGTGACAAGCAGAGACCTATGCTCCAGAGGCACTCTTGTGAAACAATAGTCTCGCGATGGCGGTGTGACTCGGCTTGTTGCTTGTGCTGGATTCTTGTTTTGCGGCGGTCGGGCTGTCGAGGACTCTTCTATCCAAACCATTCTGCTTACTCTGTCAACTTTGACCTGCTGTGGATTATACAATTGTTGGACGTTCGTGGTACTGTCCAAGTCCTTGCTTGTGTGACATCACGGTGTCACTTCGTGAAGGCGGCGCAAAGGGGAAACCATTCAAGGAACCTGCGCGGTGGAATTACACCAGACTTGCGCCAGACAGGAAGACGGCGAAGAAAATGAGTCTTGAATTTCCGCGGGCTAAATGGCGAGAAGATGCAATACAAAGAGGGATTACGAGGCTAGGCATTGGATCGACTCGGAGAACAGGTATACCTCCAGTGAGCAAAGAAATACAGTGTTAGTGCTCCACCTCAAACCCAGGCGTGAAGAGAACTCACCAGTATCATTTTGCGTTTACGTTCGCGTTCTGGAGCCACCAAGCCATTGCGGAGATCGTGGGTCGTTCTGGTAATATCCATGACCAGTCTGGACATTGCAACCAGCCGCTGAAGCAGGTCAAGAGCAGGGTTAACTTGAAGCCAAGTCTAAGTGTGCCAGCGATAATGTCCTGTCTTCAGATGTGTAGGCAGCGAGAAAGTGGAGGCGTGTATGTTTGATTGGGGTGGCACTGTGACGGGTTATTTTTTGCCTTTTTTTATTTTCCATGCCCGTATAAAAACCCCTCAATTATGCTTTCCTTCTTCCCCTTCCTTCTTCCCGCCACTCAACCCAGTTTTTCGCTTCCCTCAACATAATCATTCACCTTGCCCCAATGTCCGCCCGTCCAACCTCGCAGTTGCCGTCTTTCTCTCTTGTTATTCAACATGCGCACGCCTCCAACTTTCTCGTGACCATGCATTGGCAGCCCGCCATGCACGACGCACCCCAACCACAAGCTACAAATATCAGTCCTGCAGCAGCCACTGTATGTACAACCACGTTTCTAATTATTCTACATAGTCCCATTCTTATCGTGTTCTATCTTTGATTAGGCGCCGACAGTCCCCACTCAGTCTCAGCCTGTCAACGGTCCGGTCACTTCCTCCGCTGCTCGTCGCGTCTATGCTATCCTTAAGGTGTGCATCTAATTTCTTACTGTCTTTTTTTCCCCCCAATTCAACCTTGATTCGCAGCGCGCTGTTCAAACCTTGGGTGCGCGTCTTCGTCCCAGACGCGACACGTAGTGTCACTAGCGCCAAGATGCAACTTTCTGGACACGAAAAACAAGAACGAATTGGTGAGTTTGCGCACATCGCTGCTGAGCTTGAACTCTAGCGCCCATTGCGGCATTTCTAATAGACTGCGTAGACTGCCATATCGCAAGGACTTCGCCATTCTCGAACAAAATGAAATATGCCCCGACTGCGCTTCCGAGCTACTGCACGCCATGAACTGTCATCCATTTCCCCTCGCCGTTTCACTTCACTGTATCATTGTTGTATTCGATGCTTAAAATTGTAGACTCCGGACGATATCGAAGGATAATAAAAATATAGCTCAGTAGTTTATCTTACATTCGTGTTGTATATAGTTCGTTCCACTACTAATTGCGTTCAATGTATTCGTATCGTGTTCCTGCAATAAGTAGGGCTGAGCAAGTGGCTCGAACGCAATCACAACACATTCCCACACTTCTTACTCTGCTTCGACCATCCATGCTGATCGTCTGGAAAGCACACGCGCGACTGAATACAACTCTGGAAACTCGAGGTGCATATGTTTTTAAAACCCCAATCTCGAAGGGAAAAGCCGCACATTCATGTGGGATCGTCGCCGGTAACAACTTCGAATTGATTTTTTTGGGCGGACGAAAGCAACCGAAAGTCTCCTGTGGGCTACCTAGCTTTCTGCCAAGAGGTCCGCAAGATTTAAATATGTGTTCTGGCGCGCTGTTGTCCTTGTTCCATCGGAGCCTGCCAAAAACGCAGAAGCTGAAACTTCTTTCCAATGCTCGCCCGAATCGTGTCTCTCCTTGCCCTCACAGCGTCCTCGCTCGCCGTCCCTGCCGAGACAATTACCTCTCTGGGTTACCTGAAATGCTCTTCCGATGGCCAAGTGACGGGCTACCTCTCCAAGTCGTTGAACAACTTTGGCGAGTACATTGGCGTGTCCCCCGACTCTGACTCCAACGACGTAAACCACCGCATGCTTGTGAACCTCGACGTCACGGCGAACGGGACTCAGAGCATCCTTGTCAAGGTACCTCACTTGAAACAAATAGAATAATTTTCGAATCCTTAGAGGCTACTTAGAATGCGCCAGACAATGACTACCCGTTCCTGGGCGGCATTGGCGGCGAGGAGGGTAGCACGATTGGGTCTGACGGCGAGTGCGTTGTGTCATGTTCTAGTCTGTCTTTGGTCGACTGGCTGACCACGCTGAAGCTACCTCCTTGTCGGCGGCACCGAGTCCACTGCATCCGGCGTCACATCCTCATACTGCGGCAACACCTTCACCCACAGCACGAACACCCTGCGGAAGTGCGCCAGCGCCATCGTGCGTCCAGTTCTTTCCAATCATCTCGATGCAAGCCGTGCTAATCATGAACTTGTGAGTATAGTGGATATACAACTCAACGACGAACGAGGTGACACCGCAGTGGACGAACGACGACGGGACAGTGGTCAGCGCGAACATTGGGTATGTTGACGCGGCGTTCGTGCTCACTGGGAACAAAACGGAATTTGAGGATACGTGGTCGGATAGCGTACAGTGGATTGTGGGTTCAATTGCGCGTTGTTGTAGTAGAAGTTTGAGCTGACTGGTTGTTAGACGCTCACTTTCGAGACGTAGAGAAAGTAAGCGCGCAGCACAGGTTCGAGCCCATCCTAGACTTTCACCTCAATATACGCGGGGGTGAAGGCGCAAGGATCATCGGAAAGGAGGACATACATACTATATATACGTTTCGATTTGACCGATTTGACACATTTTGAACAACCAAGACAATTCTTTGGTGAACGTAAAACATGTCCTTAAAATTTGTACCCAAGTTGCATCAATTCTGGACTATACCAACATACATCCATGTTTCAGCCTCGCAATACAAGTAAATGCTGTATGAATAAGTTCTAGGCTAGGCTATTAGTAGGTAACTTACAGCGCGTTTGCTGAGTAATCGCAAAAAAAACAGCTAGCCTCAGGTGCAGCGCGGTTTGGAAGAGTCGATGCTCGGCGTGCCAAGAGACCCCTATCCACGCAAATGCGCTGGCATCACTGGGGGCGTCTGTGTCCCCGTCCCGGCTGCGGCGTACGCCCACTGACCTATGCCCTGCCCGGCCTTCCCCAACACCGTATTCGCCACCGCCTTCCCTATCGGCATCGTCATCGATACCGGCGTCGACGCCCCGCTCCCGCCCACAGCCGCGCCGTACCCCGTTCCGTAGGCCTGCGTCTGCACAGGTGTCGCGGACCCGGACCCATACGCGCCGTACCATCCCGTCGCCCCCCGTGTACCCATACGGCACCTGGTTCCCCGCGGCATAGTACGACCGCTGTGGTTGCACTGCCTGCGGCCGGTACTGATATTGCTGTTGCCCCTGTGCGCGCGGCGTTGCGTACGTGTAGGGGGCGTACCCGCCAGCAGGGGCGGGCGTAGGGGCGGGCGTAGCGGGTACAGGTGCGGGCGGAACCGCGGCGACGCCCGGGCGCACCTTGACGGTGGTGTCGTCGCGTAGGGCGGTTGCCGGGCGCGTGGAGGGGGTAGGGAGGGTGCCGTGCCAACCGGGCGTCGCAGCGCGCGGGAGCGAGCACTGGAGCGTGTGGAGGACGGAAGGGGGGGGAACGAGCGGTGCGGTAGGGTGCGCGGAGGAGCGCGGGCGGAGAGACGCAAGGGTGGTGAGAGAGTCGAGGATGCCATGTGCTGTCAACGGTTAGAAACTGAGTAAAAATATGGATGCGGTAGCGTACCGACGTCCCACTCCTCATCGCCCTCTTTTACAGGTCTTGTGCCAGCGCGGTGGCGCTCAACTTGGAGCTGGCCCAGCCGTTGCAGCGCTTTGCGGTTGCGGGTGAGCAGCTCCTGAACGGCGTTCTCGAGCTCGAGATTCCCTAGGACAGCCTTGAGAGACTCGATCTCGTCAGGCGCAAGAATGTCTTGGAGCCCGTCCACCTCTGATTCCGCGGGTTCTGGCGGCGGAGGCGGTTCCACTGTCTCGATGACCATGGCTGCTTTGTCCATCTCCGCAGCCTTGGCCGCGGCGATGGTGTCCTGGACCGTCCGTTCGCGAACCTGCACCTTTTCGCGATACAGTCGGCCGCGCTGTCCAAGAACCTCACCCAATTGCCGCATGCCAATCTCGCGCCCGTTCTGGACCCAGCACGGCGCGAAGGTAGAGAACGAACCGTAGTCCAGGAAGCTGCCGCACGTCACCCGCCGCGGCCCCGTGGGAGCACTATGGTGCTTTGGCCGCCCAGGGTCAACAGGCGCTCGGGCATAGTCGCCTAGTTTCGGCACATCGGACGCGGAGACGGACGGAGCAGGCAAGATGACGACTAGGTCTGCATGACCGGTGGGAAGGTCTTTGAGATCTGCGGGGCCTGTCTCTGGTTCGGATGTGAGGTTGAGGTTGGCGGAGGACCAGTAGGGACCAGCCGGGAGATGCTGCATGAGGGCATAGCGTTTATTCGATATAGCGACAAACTTTGAGGCTGGGTCATCTTCTGTGGGCTCCTGAGGTAACAGAGACTCGACACCGAGCTCTATGGGGTGAAAGGAGGCCTGGTCGAGCAAAGAGAGGGCGAGGTCGCAGAAATGCTGCTGCTGGTCCGTTGGAGCAGCTGTGGGTGCACGAGGATGGGCGGAGATGGGCAAGAGATTCTGCACGGCGGTGCGGAGAGAGGCAAGGGAGTATTCCTGAGAATTGGACAAGAGATTGCGCAGCGAATAGGCAGGTGCAGAACTTGAGGATTGTTCGAGCGGATAAACACGATCGAGGAGACCCTGCCGGTCGATCCTGTGACTGGTCAGGATGGGAATCTTGAGAGGAACACCGGCCTACATTTCGAGTACATGGAGGATCTGTTTGGCGTGTTCTGGGTCGATGGGCTTTGTTGCAGCATACGGAGGAGCATCTGTACGCTGCAATTTCTGTGCTGGCTCGTCTGCCGAGTCAGATATACGCTTCCGTTTTTTTGAATCGATTTGTTTCTGGGGAGCCTTGTCCTGCTGCAACGAGGAACGGGTGGCACGCGCCATCGAGCAGACGCGACGCGCTTTGGCGGCAGTCGCTGTTTTTGGCAATGGCGAAGGTTTGCGGTTGTGGTTTCAACAAGCGCAAACTCTATCTTACTCAACCATCCATGTACGATTATTTATTGTGGATTCTAGTTTCTTCCGCCATCGCTTTCTGGCTGGAATCACTAAGGAGATATAGAAACAAACCCTTTCGTGCTCTTCATAGGAAAGCTTGGGGCCATCCCTGGCCACGCCGCTACAACACGATTTCCCGGGCCGAAATTGGACGTTTGGACGATGGAGACGAAATCTACGTCAATGTAGACGACGGTGTCGATCATTTCGACTATTGCTGCTTGGAAGATATCGAGGAAGTTTGTCGAGCCTTGGCGGCTAACACTGGCCTGCAGGATGTGATCGTCATGCGGCAGGAATACGAAGAAATCCTCTCGAGGTTATACCACTATCCACCAGGCGACCCCTTAAGATTCAAACTCTTTGTTATCACTGGTCAGCAAGGAATCGGTTCGTCAGGCTTGTTTTATTCTATTTCAAGTCAAATACCAAGCTTCATTTTAGGGAAGACCTGCTTCCTCGTTTACCATCTTCTCTACCGTCTGGAGCGCCGGTTGCCAACGGCTGTCCAAGTCGACAATAAGAGATATTTCATTTTCGACCACTACGGCGCTACATTACACAGCACTGACGCCGCCTCCTCCCAATCCGTCATCAGCCGTCTCAACGAGTGCTGGGTGCTATGCGATAGCAATTCCTTTGTCACGCAGCCATGCGAGGAACTTCAAGCCTACGCTGCAACACTAATGCTCACTACGTTGCCTAAACCGGAATGGCGAAAAATGATGGAGAAGATGTACGCTGCCGACTCCGAAGTCCTGGTGGTGGATCTCCCAACAGTAATGGAAATAGCTGCTGCAGTGTAAGCTGAGTCTGTCCTTTGCTGAGTCTTCCTTCTTATAACACTGTTACAGGAAAGAGCTGAAGCTTGATACCACCGCTACGCTTGGCTGGATCGGTAAATGGGGCCCGACTTTCCGCACCATCATTTCGTTGCTCAGGCGCCCAGGATATGTCGATCGAATGCATTCTGCTGTCGAGGATGCGGCCAATACCTTGACGAACAGCCCGCTAACTACGGCCGTCATCAACTCTGACGTGGGCAGACTACCGACGGAAAGTAGCTCATCTCTCCTTTTCGTTGGTCTCAATCATGAGAGGAAGACTGTCCTCTGTATCCCCACAAGATACCTTGCTGATATATTTACACGCCAAGTCTCTAGCGTCCAAAAACGCGCATCGCACCCACTCACTCAGCAGAGGGACTGCCGGCTGGTTCCACGAGATTGCAATACCCACGCAGATGCAGGACCCGAGACCTCTCGAGCTTCGTAGGAAAGATACCACGATCCAAATGAAGATGTCAATTTTTTGTGTGGGACGACCAGCGCGATCGGCCTGGCCCCCGCCGACCCTACTGGTTGCCATCAGGCCAGTAATTTTGCTGGCGTCGACAGTGTCGGGATTAGGAACAGCTGCGGGCCCGTACTGCGTCCACTGTATTGACTTCACAAAGACAGTCGTTTGGATCTTTGGTCAAAAGACGTTGATGTTCGACGTCATCCACTGAAGTAATCTTCCCTCCTTAGCCGGAATCAGCTCGCAGGGATGATCTCTTTCCCAGCATTTCTGCAGGGTAATTAGACTCGGACTCTCGTCTCGCTCGAGCTTGGTAGATAAAACCTTTTAGATCTTCCTTGCCCAGGAGGCCGTCGTTGGCAATTTGCTCGGCAAGGGCCGCAAGGCCCAAGGGGAGTGAAACGGTGTTTAAACAAACACAAACTTAGCCCCTTTCTCTGTCTTCGTTTCTCAGTTCCTCCCTCCGTCTAGTTTGGGACAGGATCACACACCGGAATTGGACATCTGAAGTCAACTTCATGTCCGACCTGCTCGATTTGGTCTACAAAAAAGCTTGGGGTCGTCCGTGGCCGCGCCACTACAATACCGTGAAGAAAGCTGAGATCGGCGCAATGGACGAGGATGACGAGCTCTACGCCAACGTAGACAATGCCGATCACCTCGACTACTGTTGCTTCGAGGACATAACCCAAGTCACCCGAGCTTTAATGGCGCCCCTGCAATTGCAAAATATTCTCCTTATACGCGAAGAATATGAACCCATCCTCGCTATGCTAAACAAGCATCCGCTGAACAAGCATTTCTCGAGACTGTTTGTGATAACAGGCCAGCCTGGAATAGGCAAGTTCTGTCTTCACGTTTGATTTCCAAGCCGAATACTGATTTATTATGCCTCTTCTCAGGAAAGACTTGCTTTCTCATATATCTCCTTTTTCATCGTCTGGAACACCGGTTACCGACGGCCGTCCAAGTGGGTGGATTGTACTTCTTCATTTTTGACGAACACGGCGCCACGGCCCACGACGTCAATGCCCCCTTCGAAAAATTCGTCAATAGCTCCGCTCCGGATCGCCTTCGAAAATGCTGGGCACTCTGCGAACAGCAACGCTGTTGTCACGCAGCCGTGCTCAAGGCTTGTGGCTGGCGCAGGACGGATGATAGTGACCACGCCGCCTTCACCAGAGCGATGGAAAAGGTTACATCGAGAATTCAATGGCAAGATCCTCATAGTTGGCCTCCCGACAGTGTTGGAGATAGCTGCAACTATGTAAGCTGGGCCTATATCCCAGCAGATGTTCTTGCTGACACTGGATCCAGCAAAGAGCTCCGGTTCGATGTAGGCGCCACCCTCAGTCACATCGGAAAATGGGGACCTTGTTTCCGGACAATTATTCGTGTGATTTGTGACCCAGACCATGTTGAAAGCCACAAGACTGCTATCCGGATGTCAGCCACCCTCTTGGCTAACGAACCGTCTTCAGCATCTGTCACCCCATCGCACGCAGGGGTCCTGCCGACGTTCGAAGGCTCGGAAATCTTGTTTCTTGGTTTGACTGACCGGCGCGACCCAGTCCTCAGCTTCCCTACCAAACATATCGCCGATGTCTTCGATCAGGAAGCCACCGTGGCTAGGCTAGGCCCAGAGCGAGCCTTGAAACTCTTCTATACGCTCAGATCGCCCACCGGATGGATTCACGAAAGGACCATGCATGAGCGAATGATGAGGGCGTTCCCCCCCTATGCGACTTTTTCGAGGACAGACAGAGATGCGGATGAACGCGACACCGAATTTGCTGTGCGGCACAGCGAGTAAACTCAAGAATCTTTGTTCCGACCGATCTTTCCATTGGTTGCCGTTGGCAATCAATTTTCCTGGCATCGATGGCGTGCTCGGGGATAAGATCATGAATGTATTCAACCTCCAGTATATCAGCGGGGCCGACGACCATGAAGATCCTCAGCTCGGGATTCGCCAGGTTTGGAATTCCATGTCCGCAGATTATCGGGAAGCGTGCGAATGGCACTTTGTTCTGGTTGGCGATGATTCGGCCCAAATTAATTCCCTCGTCGACAAGTTTTCTGCCGACATGGAAACGTTCAAGCTCGGGATGGGGAAAGAGGTCAAGGTTTGGGGTTGCGTACTCGAGTCAAGTTAGTTATGCCGAAGTGCTGGTCGGTGTATGTTGCAAATACTTGCATTAAATGTAAAGTAACTCGTACTGTAAATCTTTGCCACGAATTATAAATTTGATAATCGCGTCCCAGGTTCAACGAGTCAACGAGCCGGATGATCTTTCCGCCATGAATCTCAAGCATCCTTTCCAAATAATCCACCGTCTCGCTCGAGCTTTATACAAAGCTGATAAAGCCTCTGAGTGCTTTCTCGACCTCCACACCGACAGGTGATGCTCAGGGTGCACTGTTTCGGACTTGGATTCAAAATTATAATACCGATTCCCTCCATCACACAAGGTGTTAGACACTACTACATCAACTCCTTAGCCCTCTGGATTAGTCGTTTCGCCCTTGCATCATGCTTACCGCCCAAGAAATCATACGCTTTCTGCAACAAATCGTCCAACAGCTCTTTCTGCGCCGGATCCGCAAGGTGTTTGCTCATGAACGCGATGGACACCGCCGTCGCCCACACCGTCCGGTCTACCTGAAGCACATCCGCCTCACTGACCACCTCATCGCCGACAACGTCGCGAATCGAGTCGTCAAACGAGCCGTCAAATAACTGCAACGCGGCCAGTCGAACAACTTCTGGATCCACCGACGGCGGCGGCGCACGAGGTTCTGGCGCGGCGCTTTGCAGGCGTTGCTGGCGGCGCGTGTCGCGTATCGATTGCGGTGCCAGACGTAGCGGCTCTAGTTTGGGCGACGGACTACGCTGCAGCCGGGCGTCTTCCTCCGACACTACCGGAGGCTCGACACTCGATTCACTCCAGTCCGAGTCACACGATCCATCCAGGGAGCTGAGGGTCGAAAACGTCGCGGCGCTGTCGTACCCATCGTTAGGGTCGTCACGATCGTCGCCGGCGGAACTCCGACTGTCACGCCATGCTCCGGGAAAGTCTGGACCAGGCTCAATCGGGGTCGAACTTGGGGTGTTGAAGAGACTACGGAGCCAGCGGTCTCCGAATTCTAACATGGTTCGGATAGGAGAGATAGGACTGGGAGGGCGTCGAGATGCCTCAAGCAGAGACGATGACCTACGTACGCGTCGGCGCCGAGCATCGCCTCCAGAGTCGACAGCGACGAACGACGTATACTGACTCGCAACTTGATACCGCTCCCCGAGACGTACGATAGAGGCTTTCCGAATCTCCTCCTCAGATGCATCCTCGATCGCAAGAGTAAGCGGCGCCGTTCCTTCTTGATGATCTTGTATCAGCCGCCACGCAGCGAGAGTATGCACCAGCGGCAGCCCAGGCTCCAAGTCCACAAGCTGGATTCCGCGGATGGGAACCGTCAGCTCAAACGAACCTCCGCCTCCTTCGAGGTGTCCTCGCAGGATGACCTCTTTCGGCACTGTTGTTTTCCTCAGGGTGCAAATGGCATAGACATTCATCCTTGTGGACGCATGGATATTCGATATCACTGCCGGAGATTGCTGGATAGCTGGCGCAGGCCGCAGATGCACTCTTTGGGTATTTGATGACGTAGAGAAGTTCACGGTCTGCGAGCGAACAACGAAATCGTCGTTCGGAATGCCCCAGTCGATGGAGACGTTCTCAACGAAAGGGATGCGCCCTGCTCGGAAGAGACGGGCACACCTGGGCAGGATGCTTTCGGTGTGAACAGCAAAAAGGCATTCTCCTTCTCCGGCCCGCGCAATACCCTCGCACATGGCTGACGAAACGCCATCACCGATTCCGAGGCAAAAAACGCGAAGGCGGCAATGTTGGCCCCTCGCATGTGAGTTGCGCACAGCCGTGCTAATGTCCGAGATTGTGCCAGAGATATCGGTAACCTGTGAGTCGATGAATAATGTTCAAATAATGAAGCAAACTTAGCTGACCTCTCCGTCTGTCAGCACGAACACTGCTGTGGGCACAGCGACGTCCCTGAAACTGAAAATCGCATGTAAAGCCGGTCTAATATCTGTCCCGCCGTAATCTGCGTTCATGGATGCGACATGCGATGTCTATGGAAATTTGTGTCATTGATCGAGAACTTGAAGTAGCATCGTGCGTAGACTTACTGCAGTCGTCAACGTGTTCTGGTTGTAAAGTTGACTGCCGTTCCATAAACTAGTGTGATTCGTTCCAAAACTAAAAATGTTGAATTTCGTCTCATTGCTGGGGAAGCATTCGAAGTAGCAGTTGCAAAGTACTGGAAGGACAGTCAGTGGCCATTTGAAAATGTAGGATCGGTCCACAGACCGCTTCGCAGTCTCGATACGCGCGCCAGACATACTCCCCGATCGATCGACCAGAAATATGTACTCTTGGCCTTGAATTGGGGGCAATTGAAAGTTCGGGACAATGGTGAACTGCATTGCGACGGTTTCCGACCGCCTGCCTTCTGGATCGCGTTGAAGTTCGGCGAAGCACCGTGGCATATCCAGATCATCCGCTCGGACAACAAGAATAAAATCTCGGTCAAGGAAAGTCGGGGACCGATATTGCGCGGTCCAACGTCGGCGTGACGGTCGTCCTAGGTGGGTCATGTATGGGGTCACCGAAACAGGAATCGTGGGTCGGACTCGTTATACTCTGGATGCGCCCGCTCGTTTGGATATCGGTGGTGATACGAATACGAGTGGAAGTTGATGGCGCAGCGGCACCGTCGAGAGCAGTTAGAGGCGGCCCATACCGCTCACCCACACAGCACGGTAATTGAAGACGGATTTCGTCGGCGTTATCGTCGTTTGGAAGGGTCATGGTATACTGGGAGGTAACGATATCAAGTGAATAATAAATAAATAGTCGGAGAAAATGCATACCACTAGCTTTGTGGATACAGTGGAGTTTGCGGGGATGGATCCGACAGAAATTGTGAAGACTATTGGTTCAGAATGAAAAATACTGATCAATTGTAGGAGGATGAAATTACTGACCATCGTCCGTCACCCATTCGAGCAGACTAGATTCCTGACCTTGTGAGAGAGCCTGCTCGTATTCTTCTCGCGCCTTTGATTTTTCCTTGCAGACAGCGACGACGACGCGATCGTCTGATGTTTTCATCTCGAAGGCACATACTGCACCGCTGGCTGGCACCGGGAAATAGTAAACTGCTCTGCGAGTCGCAGTGCTCAATGGATTCCGATATTTCTGGATTAATGTCACCCGAGCGGCAACTGATAGGCAGCGTGAGGAACTGTTGTTGAATAACGTGCGGAGGAATTCACCGTCGATAATTATGACTTTCGCTGACATCTCCTCGAGCACTAGGTGCTCTCGATCCTGGGAGGAGGCACCATGAACGATCCCGTTGGCAAGTGGCATGCGGACTAAGGGAAGGTGGGGATGTGATTACCTTGAGGCGCCAGTGGACCCACCTTATACCCTGCGCACCCACGATATGATTCCCATAATAGCGGAATTACCTAAATCGCCGAGGCAGGAGAGCGTCATGAGACGCGTTGCGTTAGACGAAAAGAGGCGTTGAGGAGGCGCTGGGATCAATATGCTTTTGAGAACGTTGATTCAACAAACGACTCGAAAATAAATGGGAGAACATGGCGAAGCATATTCTTAGGACTTCGACCAGGTAGGCTCAAGGTGAAAGTTAAACGCGCATTCAATGTTGGGAGTTTATGAGCGATATGAGGTCGTATTATGCTGCAGCTTCGGAAATCTAATTAGATCGGCTCTCATTACGTACTCTCTGAACGATAACGGTACTACAGTGGCCGACTTACCAGGCTAGACTTGCCGTCCCTCCCACGATTGCGGATTTCTCAGGCTAGACTGTTGACGCGCTTGGACACACATCGATTTCGACGACAATGAACTGGCCGTCGGCACTAAATTTGAGATCTATTAAACAGCCAACCGCACTTCTATCTCTTCCTTTCCGCCAAACAACGTCTCCGCATCGGTAACCCAATGGAACAAGCAGCTGCCGCAGTTGGCTCTGACGCCGAACGGATTCAATTCCAGCAACTGCACCTCTCTTGTGCCCGGGTGCACATATACGTCAAATACGAAGCCATCCCTGTTCAAGAGAGCGTTCATTCCGTTCTGGAGCGAATATACCATGATCTCCGCATGGATACGCGCTATACCCTCCAGCAAATGCGCCATCTCCGCCTCAAGCTGCGCGGGCGGCAGATCTGCGAGAAGACTGCGTTTGTGCCACGAGTACTGGCTGACTGCTGTCACCCGGCTCGGCCGCGGGTGGTACGCACTCGTCGGCGCACAGAAGACGCGGTATTCTCCTCGCGTATCCATCGTGTCGTCCCATGGCATCAAATATATGCGGACGGGCGAGTCCTCGCCAAGCGCCTCCTTCAAGGCGTGGCGCGACCGATGACTCGTCGCCAATTGCTCGACGACGGCCTGCGCGGACGTCAAGGGCCCCTTGACATGGGAGTCTTTCGGTGATGAAGCATCGTAGCGCGCGAAGTATCGGGGAGTATGCGGAGGGAGCTGCTCCGAAGATATGGTCAAACGGCGATGGATCTAGAAGATCGTCCTTGTGTAGATTCGAGATGTACCCAGTGAGCATGGCCACGTTGCTGGCTTCCAGGAGCGTCTGCGCGTAGTGTCGAGTCAAAATCACAACATGTACATGACTTGAATCGATATGTCGCAACCGCACGATGAGATCCTTCCATGGTCCATAAAAAGTTGTTGGCCAATCAGGAACGTCTGTTGGAATTTGGTTCGCGAGGGTAGGCGGTAGGAGAGAAGGGTCATGCGAAACGCCGTTGAAAAGTTCAGTCCCGTCGGCAATGCTTTGTGAGACCGTAGCTGACGATATAAGGTGGAGCCACATTTTTTGTGGAAGATAATGAAAGAGCCTTGTGAAACAGGCAGAGTCTGGAGAGTCCAAAGAGCGCGGCGCTTCGCTTCAGGTGAGAGACGATATTTTGAGGGAAGCCAAGCAGACGGAATTGAGCCGCTGAGCAGCTTCAGATGCGATGGGAGACCGGGAGAAACAAGACGGAAGCGAAAGAGTCATCGTGATGGTCACACTCATTCCGAGTCAGGGACAAGCGACATTTCCACTTTTGGAATCAAGCGTTTTGGTGCCCAATTGGGTTGATGCTCTGGAGTATCCGCAAAGGGCCTGACTTCCATTATTTAACCAGAGGAATGAGTAAAAATGGACCGAACGGAACCTGACTGATGCTTATTGATTGAATTGTTCGGCCTCGCGATTGGCGCCCAAGACTCTGTCGAGATCAGACATAATCGTAATTTTCATCGAACCCAGACGCGTTTAATAAGGTCGAGGTACGAGATCCCACTGTATGAAAGACTGGCTGCGAGAGATTATGATGTGTGACTGTCCTTTAACGAAAAAATTATCAAAGAGACTCAGTGGGTCGAGGCTATGGGCTTTTGGGCGATATCTTCTCCCTAAGACTCTTTGGCGCATTCGTTACGTTATCAATCTTGAAAACTCAACAGCACGCCCCTGCGGTTTTTGCAATTCTCACGCAAATGATGCACATCAACGGGTTTTTTCAACAGGGCCGGATATTTACTACGAAAGAATTAATCTCCACTCCCAAACACCCATCGGAAGAAATTGGCCACCAGCACTTCTTGGAGCAGTGAGGGTACCGAGGGATATACGTCCGACATTAAAGCCATCGCGGTCGCTTTTTGACTTTCTTTGCGAGTGATCTGTAGCGCATGGTACTGCGTATGTACAACAGAGACAGACGAGATCCAAGAAACTGTCGAATAGAAGTTGTTAGCGTTGCCTAGGTATAATGTGCGACGGTGAATACCTATTCCGTGTCGTCGTTCTTTGAGAGTATATACAAGACACGGTGTCATTGCCGTCTATACCGTCGAACGACGGAGCCGCGCACAGAGCAAGTTTGCGGCGCGCTGGCAGTGAAGTGAGAATAGAGAAAGAGGGAGGGGAGTTTCACGAGCTACCCGGATGATAGTGACGATCCGGCCAAAGGTATTATGTGGGCCAGTCGGGATGTCAACGGTCCCAGGGCGAGAGTCGCTGTTGTCGACGGTGTCGGTCTGTATGCATGGGATGAATGAGGTCGCCTGATGAAACTGTGTAGCAGACCCACAGATGTAATAATAACAGGGGCAGCATGGATTGTGGCAAACGACATCGTGCCCTGATGAACTGTGATGTTGAACGACATCGTAGACAGAGACTGGTTGGGGTTGCGGTAGTGGAAAAGAAAGAGGTGGAAAAAAGCTAAATCGACAAAAAGCCTTTTATACGAGGCCAGGTCCGATAGTGGCAAACATCCGATTGGGAAATGAGCATCCCTGCGTTTCAACACAAATAGAAACAGCAAAACTCAATTCGGTGTGGCCCTGAAATTTCCCGAATCAGGCTGCGGCGGCTCGATTGTCCGCATTGATGAGTTTTGGAGCAAAGGATGACGGGACCGCTTTCGAGCCCAAAGAAAAAATACGCTATGAGCTGCGTTGGTAAGGCAGAGCGAGGCCAACTTACGGAGTGGTCCCATCAACTCTTGATCTTCCGTCTCTTCCTTTCCTCTGGCCACCTTATCTCGTTGAATCTCTCTTGATGTCCCGACACAATGGACTGGAGTCTCGAAAAAGTCGCCATCCGGACTGAGCGGTCGGTAGATGACACGATATGTTCGTGATGGGATGCTTACGCGCGGTGCGATTCGTCTTTCGTGGAGATTCGGCCTGGACGTGTTTGTCTGTTCCATCTCGTGGCCTTCTCGTTCTGTGGCTGGTGCTGGATATAATAACATAGGCCAACGTGACAATCGCCGTCGTTTCGTCGAAATTACTGGACTGGATTTCAGATTAGGGATGGGAACTTGTGAAGGCGGTTCTGGTTGCACTCGATGAGTGCGTCTCGGACTTGCTGGGCTGGAACTTGCGCGTGATGCGTAGCGTGGGTGGCTTAGCAGACAGCTGCGATGTGACTGTTCGTACTTGGCAGGTTTCGAGAATGGTTCAACTCAAACCAGATTCATCTCTGTCGCTTTCGCCGTGCCGCGTACTTCAGTGGGTGTCTCACTTGGTTTCCTCGCTGGACTCGCTCGATAGCTGCTCGGCGTGACTGTGACATGTCACGCCGGTCTTCACTGGCCACCACGGCTGTTGGACGCAAGTTCAACAGATAAATGCAATCCAAGGAGTCGTGGATGGTAAGAATATCCAAATAGAACAAGGTTATCAGCACAGGACCCCGGTCGACCAAGAAATGAGTTATACGCGTCCGAATCCGCCATGTCCAGTTCAAGTCCGATTTATACCGCCGCGCAAGAGCAAGAACAGGGAATGTGCAATACCAACCGACCCGAGACCAACCTAGACGTATGAAACTTTCTGAAACAGTAAACGACTTGACTTGCGTACCGTGCCAATCCAAGAGTTCCCGCCAACGTCGAAGATGCCATCTGCTCGAACAAAATCCAATAATCCCGGCACTTCAAGATTTTTCCGTGGTCTCGGTGAACATCTATAAGAGCTTTCACGACACTAGATTGAACGTTGGGCGAGCGCTTGGCGTCGTCTTCGTGGTCCTGGTTTTCCCGGCAACTGAATATGCACGGCCTTGGCGTTCTTAAGCCTTCATGTCACCGTCGAATTCGGCACCTGGGAGGATACGCGAGCAACTCTGGGCTGCAACTGAGCCAGTGCTCTGCCCGTTTCTGGTCCTTAGTGGCGTACGTGGTGCTGATTATTTCAGCTGCGTTTGGACCGCCTCATGAGCCCAGTCGGCATGCAATAATTTCCTGAACGCAAGATTCGAATTGAGGCGGGTATATGTCGAGGTAGGAGCCGACAGCAGCATTTTACTGCGCAGAGTTTGAGCACGAGGAGGGAAGAAGAACGAAAGACAAAGATGTCACAACCAGATCAACGACGTATTTCAAATCACCCGGCAGGTGGCAAAAATACTGTCGTTCTCGCCTTCCCTCTATTGTGACAACTGAGACCTGAGGCCTGAGGCTCCAGATCTTCGGAGCATCAGTCAACTTGTCGCTGCGGTTGTTATAGTAGAGTGCCGATTCAAGATCTCGCATCTTGAGACCTCCAATTCTCCTGACGCCCTCAACCTTTGCCATCTCCCGTCCACATCAATGTCGAGTCGATTTTCAGCCTGCCGCTCGAGGAAACGGCTTCCGTCATGGTGTGTTCAATGAATTTGTTGAGGCGCTTTTGTTCGCTTTTGTAATCCCTTTCGATCTGGAAAACTGAGAAATTGTAGAGCAAAAGATTTTGAAGAATCTGCCTTCCGTCCTCATCGTTGGTCTGCGCAGCATGTCACAAGGGTCGTGGACCCTAAAGATATCACTCACGGTGATTGTACGCCTCCAAGTTCCTTCATGATATTCTGTACTCGAGCACAGTGAATCGCGCCCCTCAACACGGGTGTTACTGTCGTCTATCAAATCTGACGACAATGGAGCGTTATACGACGGTACCATCGCTCATCTGAGCCACTAGCTTGACCCCGAATCCGGTTGCATTGAACAGTATATCGTTTCCTCACATGTCAAGCTCAGAACAACAGTCATCAGTGAGTTCCAACATGAGCGAACTATTTGCCATGGGTCTTCACTTGTGCGCGAGTGGTTAGACCTACCGTCGTGAACTTTGCGACTGTCAATGGTGTGCTATTGGCTCATGGTGAAGATTCCGGGAAGCAAAGGCGATTAAGGGATGAGATCCTTCGAATCATTTGTGGTGCAGGGTTTCACTAGGGTTTCAAAACTGATTTACGGCCTTCAGGTCGTCTCATTTATCAGACGACTTGATATACTTCCGTGAAGATACTTGGTGGCTTACAACTTCCAGGCTCTTGCAGGAGGTCCATGCAAACGCCGCACGCTTTCATGGATACTGGGCCAGTAATTTGTCAAGGTCCCATCTTGTGAACGAGCCAAACGGAGATGTCTGGTCAAAGCGAGAGTTGTTGATCGAAGACACGGTGACCCGCGGCGTGTTCGGATTCGGAATTGGGCGTTGTGCGTGGCTGTGAACTCACGTTACACTCGGCGGCTGACATTTGATCTCTCGTTCCTCTCTTGTTCTCCCCCACCATCTGCAAGACATCTCGCCACTTATAATCGCCCTTCAATGCTCTATCCCGTCCTCGATAAGTTCCGTTTCGCTACGGGCGTGTTGTCGGGCTCGGTTGTGGTCGGTTTCGTCGACAATGGTCCTGACAGCCTCGCCGCATTCGTCTTCGCTTCCCTGTCCACCCCACTCATCGACAAAGTCTTCCCTGCGCTCATCGCCGTCAATCTCGTAGTCCTCAATATCGTTATGCTCCGCCCCCATCTCCGCAAAATCGCCTCCTTCATGACTTGCGTTAAGCTCGCACGCCCCGCCACGCCCAATAATATCACGAAATTCCAGAATACGACGGACAGCACGCAAGAATCCCCAGACGAGGAGGCCGAATTCATCCCCGGTGGGTACTTTGGCGAGTCGTCATTCAAGGAACTCGCCCTCTGCTCTCCTCCCGTCGTATTGGTTGCATGGATGATGTTCGTCGGCTGGAGCACCATCTCTTGCTCCTTGGCGATCTTGGTGGTTCAGGTTTCCGGGCGCGTTCTAGGAAGGCTCTCCGACACAGAAATTCCGTTCGTCAAGAATATGGGCGGGTCTACATGGCTGGAATCTCAGGGCGAGAAGGCAGGCAATGCCAACAAAGACGAAAAGACAGAGACGGACGCCATCGACGAGGCGGATGTTACACTGGTAGATGACGTCCTCAATCCTGCTCTCAACCCGACCTCGTCGCCAGCATTGCAGCCTAGGGGCAATCCCACTTCCCGCCCACTCAGCTCGAGCGCTTTGCCTTTCTTTCCTGCCTCATCAGCTCAGGCGGACATTGACCCAACCTCGGGTGCTGCTGTTTCCAAAGCCCGTGCCCGCCTCAACGCATCAGCAGCGCCCTTCGTTCCTCCAAGCCCTCCTCGGTCCATATTGAATGCCATCATGGCGACCGTGAACGTTAAGAAGGAATGGCAGCCCCTAAGGCCCCTCTCCTTCTGGGCTCGTGGTGGCTACCCGACGCGCCTTACCCCTCCTTCGGTGCCGTCTGCACTCAACCCTTCTTCGGCGGAGTTCGTTCCCAAAGCCCGTGAAATTGCCTTTCGCTCGGCGCCTCCCAGCTTCTGGTCGCCTGGCAGATCACCTGTTCCCATCGTTCTGTCCTCTGTCTGAATTCCGCCAGTCCACAGCCCGGTTAGTTAGTTATTTATTCAATGCCTTTCAATAATTGACCCACTTTTTCAGATACATGTAAATATCTATATCCGGATTCTTTGCATTCCCCTACACTATTCATCCGGGTCCAGTGCATTTTTTATCTTTTGCTTACTAGTATTGGTGAGTTTTATCCGGTATTTGATCACTCAAGTTTTGACCCTCTCGCAGCCCGCCACATCCGATCGATGTTCACCCACACTCTATCGCCTATCCACCGCTCATACCGCAATCTCAAAACGGTCTCGTGTTCTGGATCCTAGTGAGTCTCTTCGGCGGAGACCTATTCTCTTCTCATACCAGAGTCCGTATAGTGACATGTTGAGTATATATATGCTTTATGTGAAAGCGTAATGAGGCCCTTAGACTGAGAATAAGTTCGTCGTGGAGAATACATAGAGTTCGTTTTTTTAGCTTGAAATCGAAGATGATGCACAATGCCCAGCCGATAATATTAATAGTGACCTTGGTAGTCTGATTGGATTAAATCGGGTAGCGAACTCGGAGTACGCCACAAAAGTACATAGGGTGAATAATTGGCTTAACAGTGGGCTTTGAAGCTTGAAGGCCTATGATTGAGTTGACGATGCACGACGACGCTCCTCCCTCCCACCGCGCCCTCATTAACTGGAATCCCTCTGCTCTAGAGCGCATTACTGGGACAGGAACCATCATTTGTGGGTGGGCGCCCTCGAGAGAATCGTTCCGGATTACCTGTCTCCGCATCAGTCTGAGCTCGTCGAACAGCGAAAAACTTACAGATCCAATTGCCAGGAAAAATGAGAATGTCGCTGCGCTGCTCAGCATGGTTTTAGAGAGGGTGGAGAGGACCCCACGCGGACCGGCGCCGTGCCTCCACGATTCAAGATGAGCCAACCAAACGTTACAGTTTTTATCAGAAGTGAGGGACGCACTGCAAGATGCTCCAGGATCCGAAGAGGAAGCCGATTGTGAGTCCGACCCCACCGCCCATTAACGCACCCATCCTGCGCAAGGATTAGTTGAGAATGCCGTTTCGGCGCTCAGTTGTGCCTACTTGACTAGATTTTTTTGCTGTTAGTACGATGCAAACGTCGGGGATGTATTCGGCCTACGTTTCGTCCAGACTGAGGGTTCCGACATGGCTTTTTTTCTCGGCGGTGCGTGTAAAGCAAAGAGGGTAAAGGAAAAGACCAAACAAGTCGCGTGAGCGCGTCGGCTCGGCATCTCCGGGGCTTTCCCGTCTTGCGCACTTATGTCTATTCCATCTTTTCCTCTCGCTCAGCAGGCTCAAATTAGTGCGCCGCCGCTGTTCAGTGTCTTCCTGCAAAAGTCCTGATTTGCGCTCGCAGTTCGGGCTAATCAACGGGACTTGTACCATGTTACTTCCTTGAAGGACCAAGTAGAAACGGTGCTCCGCGCCTGGCTCGGTAGATACCGCCCTGGCGCCTTCACACCCACTTCATCTTGACCAGAAGTTCAGGCACCCGCTGGTTAAGTCGTTGGGACAAAGAAGTAGATTTACTGGTCAAATTAGGATACTATGGCCTAACTACTGCTCGTGGTGCGTTACTTCTTCCATGTATCCGGCTCGGAAGTTTACTTCTATACAGCTACGCAAACTTTGGGAGAAGAATATACGGATATATGGCAATATTCTGCTTTCCAGGCGTTCTGTTCCTCCGTCGCGATTGACACGCGCCGCTCTAGTTCTCCTTCCAACTCTTCCAGGTTATTTGCTGGCACGACTGGACGATATATATCCCGAATATGGCCAACCATCCCCGTTCCGGAAGACCATGAAAATATTGCCTAGTGCTTTGGAGGTCCTCGCTGAATTGAATCTGGCCATATTTTATATCCAAGGCACGTATTACGATCTGGTGAAGCGGGTTCTGGGTATTCGAAAGGTGATAAAAGGTTTTCCAATGGACTGAATTCCAGTTTATCTCGTTTTTAGGTTTCCTCGACACCGCAAAATCCTCACATACGACCGCCTTCGTATTCCTTTGCTCGGCATTCTAATTGGCGTAAGGCTGCTTCACCGACTCGTTACATTCCTGAGAAGGAATATGGGCGCTGGATCAACCGTCAAAGGCAAGCAGCAGGAGAGTAGCAATACTGAAGAAACTTTCCTGGACGAGCGACTTGTATCCGGGTTGATTGGTCAGGCTGATCCCGAGAGCGAGTTGGCGAAACCTGCTGAAGAAGACGAGCGGACGATGCTGGATATTCCTTCCATCCCCGACGCGCTTAGGGCAGGCAGAAACTGTACGCTGTGTTTGGAGGAGAGGACGGACAGCTGCGCGACTGAATGCGGTCATCTTTTTTGCTGGAGCTGCATCGTTGGCTGGGGTAGAGAAAAGGTGCGCTGGTGCCAATCAATTCTTCGTGTGGAGCGCGTACTCATGAAGATTTTAGGCGGAATGTCCGTTATGTAGACAATCACTCAGTCTGACGCGTTTGTTGCCGATATACAATCTGTAATTTGGAGGTAACATACAAAGTGAATATATTCACAAGTCAGTCATGCGCAGGGCGCGCTCAGGCTACACAAACCGGTCATGAATCATGCTGCCTGTTGTATCAGTGTGATATTGTCGCCCTTCAGCAGAATACGTCCTATAACCAGTGTGAACGCGAGCAATGCAAAGGAAATCGAGGCTGACCTAGCTCCCTTCGAGGTTTTGCGTCCTTTACATAGACTTCTGCAGCTTCGTCTATCACGACATTCATAAACTCGTCAAAACCCTGGATGAAACGCATGAATGGCATATTCGAGGAGTTGAGATGGAAAGCAAAAAAAAAAAAAAAAGAGGGGACGCGCGACCCCTATGTGCACGACTGAAGGCGGCCCCAAGTTCAACGCGTGAAACCAAAGGACAAGAAAGACGCACAATGATTCGTCCCTCGATCCGCATCTCAATATTATCATACAGCCAGATGACGATTTTAGTTTTCTGTGGACCCAGGGTTGAGTTAATTCACGCAGAGGCGTGCATGTAAACGAACCTGTTGTAGATTTTTGAAGATCACATTCTGGGAATCGAATGGTTAAGAGTCAGAAAGCAACGTTTGTGCAATGGCCTCACGATCGGTTGGACCATAACGCGCTGTTGACGGCCGGACATTTTGGCTAAGGTGAACCGCTGTGGGGCTTAGGAAAGTTTTTTTGGGGGTCCTTGAGGCAAGGGAGAGCGAGTCCAGAAGAATTGCGTTGACGGTTGAGAGCGAGCGCTGCACGTGCTCATCGGGTTGACACCAAATTATTTGGGTTCAACGCGTCAACACCAACCACCATGGAGGTACGGTACTTCTGGTCCCGCCTGAAAATTGCTAACTGTTCATTCTATGGTAGGCCTTCGCGCCTGCCAATTCCTCGACGGCAGCAGCCGTCACATTCATCACATTTGTACAAGACCTCAAGAAGAAGACAAAGACATGGGGTCCCATGATAGAACTCTGCGAAAACGGCGAGAAGACGCTGCATAGATTCAGATACCAGTTTCCAGACGATTGGCTGTATAGCGACCAACTTCGTGGGGAATGGAGCGCATACAACGAAATCCTCAAGCGAAAGAATGATTCTATTCAGGAGCAGCTTGGTGCGTTCTGTGCAAACTCCAGTAGCTCCTGCCTTATGTTACAATAGCTGGCCTACAACTCAAGATTGTCGCGGAGGACAAGATCGTCGAGAATAAGATAAACGACATCCTACAGGAGTGGGAGCAGACCCGTCCTGTGCAAGGCAACATGGCCGCGGACACGGCCATGAACATCATAAATGTCTTCGAGGGCAAGCTTAACCGTGTCCAGGAGGAATACGACCTCGTCTGTCGAGCAAAGGAGGCCCTCGACCTTGAACTCACGCGCCACACGCGTCTCGAACCCGTGTTTGAGGAGCTGCGCGACCTCAAGGGAGTTTGGACCGCTCTCTCTGGTATATGGAGCCAGATTTCGGAGCTGCGTGAGATGCCGTGGGCGCAGGTCCAACCCAGAAAACTGCGTCTCCAGATTGACGGGTTGCTGCAATCGACCAGCAAGATGCCGACGAGAATGAGGCAGTACGCGGCGTTCGAATACGTCCAGGACATCCTCAAGGGCCTCCTCAAGTCAAACGCCATAATATCGGAATTACAGTCGGAGGGAATGAAAGATAGACACTGGAAGCAACTCTTCAAGGCATTGCGCATGCCGTCGGCTATTCCGCTGCCACTGTATGTCTTCGTCTTTTTTTCTTGTGAGACCTACACCTCAGAATCGTTTTAGTATGACCCTTGGGCATGTCTACGACATGGATCTCAAGAGGAACGAGAGCGTAATCAAGGAAGTCATTATCCAGGCGCAAGGAGAGGTCAATATCTCTCAGCTACTTCATTATCATCATCTTACTCTGTAATCACAGATGGCTCTCGAAGAATACATCAAGCAGGTCAAGGAGACCTGGACAAACTACACTTTGGATTTGGTGAACTACCAAACAAAATGTCGTCTTATTAGGTTTGTCGTTGTTTAGCACTTGCGATTATGAAGCTCATCCTATCCAGCAGGGCTGGGACGATCTCTTCACAAAGTGCAGCGAAAATTTGAATTCGCTTACTGCCATGAAGCTTTCCCCATACTACAAAGGTACGAATAGTTTCTTCAAGGATGAATGTTCATGTCCTGATTCGTCATCACAGTCTTTGAAGAAGAGGCCGCTTCATGGGAGGAGAAACTCAACAGGATCCACGTGCTGTTTGGTGAGTCTGGACCTGGTTTGTACCCGGTGGAGCTGACTGTCGTGTAGACGTCTGGATCGATGTTCAGCGCCAGTGGGTGTACTTGGAAGGCATCTTTTCGGGCAGTGCGGACATCAAACATCTACTTCCGGTCGAGAGCGGTCGCTTCCAAAACATCAACGCCGAGTTCCTCACCGTCATGAAGAAAGTCTACAAATCGCCGTTCGTCATAGACGTCATGAACATTCCAGGTGTCCAGAAAAGCTTGGAAAGGCTTGCGGATCTCCTGAACAAGATTCAGAAAGCTTTGGGAGAGTACCTGGAGCGAGAGCGTTCATCTTTCCCTCGCTTCTACTTCGTTGGTGACGAGGACTTGCTCGAGATTATCGGCAACAGCAAGGATATCCTGCGGATCATGAAGCATCTGAAGAAGATGTTTGCGGGGATAAACACGATTATGCTGGACGAGGACCTCACCCAGATACAGGGCATGGCCTCGAGGGAAGGAGAGGAGGTGCAGTTTACGACTCCCATCCTTCTAAAGGATTTCCCCAAGATCAACGACTGGCTCGCCAAGATCGAGTCGATGATGCGGCTCTCGCTCGCCGATTTGCTTTCAGACGCGGTGACGGAGTTGCAGGTCTTCTACGGCACAGGATCTGCCCTTCCCATGGATCAGCTCATGCAGTGGATGGAAAAATATCCTGCTCAGCTCGTCACCCTCGCGGTACAAGTCGCTTGGACCGCTGCAGTCGAGGCGTCCCTCGATGCGAGGAAGACCCCAGAAGACGCTCTGCAGACGATCACCACGGCTCTTGATCTCCTTGCCGACATTGTGCTGCAGGAGCTAAGCCCAGTCACCCGACGGAAATGCGAGCACCTCATCACAGAACTCGTCCACCAGAGAGATGTGACTCGAAGCCTTATAGCGGAGAAGGTGCTCGATACCAAGGGCTTCACTTGGCTCTATCAGATGCGCTTTTACCTTGACCGTTCGGCAGAGAACCCCCTGGGAGCGGTTGGCAATCAAGGTTGCCGACGCCTCGTTCCCGTACGGATGGGAATACCTTGGGGTGCCAGATAGGCTTGTCCAGACGCCGCTCACGGATCGTGTCTACCTCACGCTTACTCAGGCCCTCGATAATCAACTCGGAGGGGCGCCGTTCGGTCCTGCAGGAACCGGTATGCCTTCCGACAATGTTTCTTTCACATAATCTCATGTTTGTTGTAGGTAAAACTGAGTCCGTCAAGGCGCTGGGCGTGCAGCTCGGCAGATTCGTGTTGGTGTTCTGTTGCGACGAGACCTTTGATTTCCAGGCCATGGGTCGTATTTTCGTTGGACTTTGCCAAGTCGGAGCGTGGGGCTGCTTCGACGAGTTCAATCGTCTGGAGGAGCGGATTCTCAGTGCTGTCTCCCAGCAAGTGCAAAGCATTCAGCAAGGTTTGGCGTCACTTGTCAAGAACCCAAACACGGAGATCGAACTTGTTGGGAAGAGCCTGAAAATTAACAAGAACATTGGTGGGTCTCACGAATGTGATGAATGCACAAATTGATCCTCCCTTCAGGTATTTTCATTACCACGAATCCCAACTATGCCGGTCGATCTCAACTCCCGCCAAACTTGACGAAACTCTTCAGACCGTACGCTCGTGTTCGTTTCTTCACAGGTTCGACGACTGATGCTTTGTTTTTTCAGGATGGCCATGACCCGTCCCGATCGGGAACTCATTGCTCAAGTCATGTTGTTCTCGCAGGGTTTCCGCACCGCCGAATCATTGGCTTCGAAGATCGTTCCTTTCTTCAATCTTTGCGACGAGCAGCTCTCCCCACAACAGCATTACGACTTTGGCTTGCGTGCTCTCAAGGCCGTCCTGGCCAGTGCTGGTATCCTCAAGCGCGAGCGTCTGCAGAGTGTTCGTGCGGATGCAGAGAATAACGACACTGTTGTTGGCCTTTCCGATTCCATTTCGGAGCAAATTATTCTCATTCAGAGCGTGACGGAGACCATCGTGCCCAAGCTAGTTGCCGATGATGTTCCACTACTCACAAAGTCAGTGATAAAGCATATTCGCTCATTCGGTCATCTGATATCCCGACAGCCTCTTGGCCGACGTTTTCCCTGGTGTCGATTATTTGCCGGTCGACCTCGATAAGCTTCGAGAACAAATCCTCAACGTTTGCGCTGAACGTCGCCTGGTTGACGGTGAACGCTGGATTGCCAAGATCCTCCAGCTTTACCAGATTCAGAAGATCCAGCATGGTCTAATGATGGTCGGACCTTCGGGCTCAGGCAAGACCAATGCTTGGCAGGTTTTACTTGCTGCTCTCGAGCGACTTGATGGCATTGAAGGCGTTTCGTACGTCATCGATCCCAAAGCCATGGATAAGGAAGCACTTTACGGGACCCTCGACCAGACGACTCGAGAGTGGAACGACGGTCTCTTCACCCATATCCTCCGTAAAATCGTCGACGACGTGCGCGGAGAGAGTGGAAAGAGACATTGGATTATTTTCGACGGCGATGTTGATCCAGAATGGGTCGAGAATCTGAATAGGTGAGATTGCATCGGCACGGAAACTCACGACGGAATGCTAATTGTTTCGTTAGTGTGCTGGACGATAACAAACTGCTGACGCTACCTAACGGCGAGCGTCTCAACCTCCCACCTAACGTTCGGATCATGTTTGAAGTGGAGCATCTCAAGTACGCCACGCTGGCCACTGTCAGTCGTTGCGGTATGATCTGGTTCAGCGAAGACGTCGTTGAGCCCTCTATGGTCTATCGCCACTATCTCCAGACCCTCTCCGCTATCCCGCTTGATGCCGACGATGAAGACGCCGGTGATGTTCTGGGGCGTCGGGCAGACGCAGATAATGCAGCCTCCGGCAATCTCGTCACCCAGAAGCAAGTGGCTTCCATGCTTGAGCGCTATTTTGGGGACGGAGACCTTGTCAGTGCCGCCCTCACCTTCGCAGAATCCATCGAGCATATCATGGACTTCACTGTCACTCGAGCCCTCAATACCCTGTTCTCTCTGCTCAACAAGACTGTTCGAAACATCATCGAATACAATTTCCAACATCCGGACTTCCCCTTGTCCCCAGAACGCGTCGAACAATATGCAACCAAGCGTCTGCTCGTTAGCATCATCTGGGCGTTCTCTGGCGATGCCAAATTGGACCTCCGAGCGGAAATGGGAGAGTTTCTGCGAAAGCAGACCAGCATCGACCTTCCTCCGCTCCTTCCGGGCAGCTCCCTCATCGACTATGACGTGCAAGTGGCGAATGGCGAATGGACAGCATGGCAGTCGAAAGTGCCTGTGATCGAAATCGACTCTCACGCCGTCACAGCAGCCGATGTTGTCGTCCCGACCATGGATACTGTTCGCCATGAAGAGGTTCTATATTCCTGGCTCTCAGAGCACAAACCTTTGATGCTCTGCGGACCTCCGGGCTCCGGCAAGACGATGACGCTGTTCAGTGCTCTGCGTAAACTCCCGGATATGGAGGTCGCTGGATTGAATTTCTCCAGTGCCACAACGCCAGAGTTAATTCTCAAGACGTTCGAACAGTATTGCGAGTACCGCAAGACGCCCAACGGGGTCGTCCTTGCGCCTGTTCAAATTGGGCGATGGTTGGTCGTTTTCTGCGACGAGATCAATCTTCCGGCTGCAGACAAGTACGGGACTCAGCGCGTCATCTCGTTTATCCGTCAGCTGGTCGAGTGCGGTGGCTACTGGCGCGCCTCAGACAAGGCTTGGATCAAGCTCGAACGCATCCAATTCGTTGGTGCTTGCAATCCGCCAACGGATCCGGGCCGAGTTCCGCTCACTCATCGTTTCCTGCGTCATGCTCCATTAGTCATGGTCGACTACCCTGGCGAGGTTTCTTTGAAACAGATCTATGGGACGTACAATAGAGCTGTCCTCAAGGTCGTCCCGAATCTGCGCGCGTACGCAGAGCCTCTTACGGATGCCATGGTCGCGTTCTATCTCGCTTCTCAAAAGCGCTTCACCACCGACGTCCAGGCCCACTATGTCTACAGTCCTCGCGAGCTGACACGATGGATTCGTGGAATTTACGAAGCAATACGACCTCTCGAGACTCTTTCCGTCGAAGGTCTCATACGGGTTTGGGCTCACGAGGCCTTGCGCCTGTTCCAGGATCGTCTGGTCACAGAAGAAGAAAAACTTTGGACCGACGAGAACATTGATTCTTCGGCTATGGAACACTTCCCTACTATTAATCGTGATGAAGCCCTCAGTCGTCCCATTCTATTCTCCAACTGGACGTCGAAGAATTACATTTCAGTCGATCGAGAAGTGCTTCGAGAATACACCAAAAAGCCAGACTCCGCGTCTTCTATGAAGAGGAGCTGGATGTGCCGCTCGTGCTCTTCAACGATGTGTTGGACCATGTTTTGCGTATTGATCGGGTTTTCCGTCAAATCCAAGGTCATCTTTTACTTATCGGAGTCAGCGGCAGCGGCAAGGTAACAACATTCATCCATTTACTGTCGAAATACAGCTAATAAATCCACAGACGACCTTGTCTCGGTTCGTGGCGTGGATGAATGGGCTGAGCATATTCCAAATCAAAGTTTCGAACAAATATACCGGCGAAGACTTTGACGAAGACTTGAGGACTGTTCTTCGTCGAGCAGGCTGCAAAGGAGAGAAGATCTGTTTCATCATGGACGAATCAAACGTTCTTGATTCGGGTTTCCTGGAACGCATGAACACCCTTCTCGCCAATGCAGAGGTTCCCGGTCTGTTCGAAGGCGACGAGCACGCTGCTCTGATGACGTCTTGTAAAGAAGGCTCTCAGAGAGATGGGCTAATGCTAGATTCACCCGAGGAGTTGTACCGTTGGTTTACCCAGCAGGTCGCCAAGAACTTACATGTCGTTTTCACCATGAATCCACCCCAGAATGGTCTCGCATCGAGAGCAGCGACATCTCCTGCATTGTTCAATCGTTGTGTTTTGGACTGGTTCGGCGATTGGTCCGACCAGGCTTTCTATCAAGTCGGGATGGAATTCACCAATACGCTCGACCTGGATTTGCCCACCTATAACCCTCCCGCGCACTTCCCGATCGCTTATCGCGGTCTTTCGATGCCTCCCTTGCACCGCACGGCTGTCGTCAACGCCCTCGTACACGTACATTCTTCCCTCCACCAGATCAACCAACGCCTCAGTCGACGACAAGGTCGGCACAACTACGTTACACCGCGGCACTATCTCGATTTGTATGTTCATGTTTGCATTGAAATCTTTCGGTGAGAACTAATATTCCTTCCCTAGTATCAACCATTATGTTCGCCTCTACACTGAGAAACGCGATGAATTGGAGGAACAGCAACGCCATCTTCATGTCGGTCTCGATAAACTCCGCGACACCGTCACGCAAGTCGAAGAGCTTCGAAAGAGTCTTGCGATTAAACGCTCGCAGCTCGAAGCAAAAGACGCGGAGGCCAACGAGAAGTTGAAGCGGATGGTTGCCGATCAACAAGAGGCGGAACAAAAGAAAGCCGCTTCCATCGAAATCCAGGCCGCGCTAGTTGAACAGGACAAAGAGATCGAGCAACGTCGCGCCATTGCCACAGCCGATCTCGCTGATGCCGAACCTGCCGTCCTCGACGCTCAGACTGCTGTCAGTAATATCAAGAAGCAGCACCTGCAGGAGGTTCGTGGCATGGCGAACCCCCCCGAAGCTGTCAAGCTGGCCATGGAATCCGTCTGCACCATTCTCGGCCATAAAATCGACAGCTGGCGCACAGTCCAGACGATTCTTCGCCGAGATGACTTCATCAGCGGAATCCTCAAATTTGACACGACAACACAGATGACGAAGCAATTGCGTGACACTATGAAGAAGGATTTCCTCAGCCGTCCGTCTTATAACTTTGATACCGTGCAACGTGCCAGTAGAGCCTGCGGTCCCCTCGTCAAATGGGTACTGGCACAAGTCCGATTCTCCGAAATTCTGGACAAGGTGGAGCCTCTTCGTAACGAAGTTCAGTCGTTGGAAGTCGAGGCGGAAACCACGAAGCAAAAGGCGAAAGCGATTATCCAAATGATTGCTGAATTAGAGGCCAAGATCGAAAAGTACAAGGTTCGGACGCGTCGAAAGTTTTGATGATAAGAGCTGATCCAGTTGGGCCAACAGGAGGAATACGCGCTTCTCATCAGCGAGACTCAGGCTATCAAAGCTGAGATGGAGCGCGTTCAGAGCAAGGTTGATCGCAGCATGAAACTCCTCGAGAGTCTGTCTTCCGAAAGAGGTCGTTGGGAGGCCGGTAGTCGCACCTTCGACACGGAAATGAGCACCATTGTAGGCGACGTGCTCCTTTCTGCCGCGTTCCTCGCATACGGCGGCTTCTTTGACCAGCATTATCGAGAAGTTATGTGGCAGGAATGGTCAAGTCATCTCTCCGAAGCAAACATCAAGTACAAACCGGAGCTCTCGTTCACCGAATATCTCTCGACCGCCGACGATCGCCTGAGTTGGCAATCCAAGTCCCTGCCTTCCGATAACCTCACGACTGAAAACGCGATCATGCTGAAGCGATTCAATCGCTATCCGTTGATCATCGACCCTACGGGACAGGCTACGACGTTCCTGTTGAACGAATACAAGGAACGTAAAATCACAGTCACCAGTTTCTTGGACGAGGCCTTCCTCAAGGTTTTGGAAAGCGCTCTTCGGTTTGGAAATCCGTTGTTGATCCAGGATGTTGAGCATCTCGACCCTATTCTCAATGCTGTCCTGAACAGAGAGATTCGACGAACTGGAGGACGTGTCTTAATTCGGTTGGGAAGTCAGGACATCGACTTTTCGCCCTCCTTCACGATGTTTTTGTCAACGCGGGATCCTTCCGTCGAATTCTCCCCCGACATCTGCAGTCGCGTGACGTTCGTCAACTTTACGATGACGCGGAGCAGTCTCCAGAGTCAATCTCTGGACCAAGTACTCAAAGTGGAACGTCCCGATACCGAGCGGAAGCGCACGGATCTCATGAAGATTCAGGGAGAGTTCCGGCTCCGTTTGAGGACCCTCGAGAAACTTCTCCTGCAGGCACTCAACGAGTCCTCCGGCAATATCCTCGATGACGACAAGGTCATCGACACCCTCGAGACACTCAAACGCGAAGCCGCCGAAATCACACATAAGGTCGAAGAAACAGATGTCGTGATGCGAGAGGTTGAGCAGGTGACCGCTGAATACCTGCCGTTGGCACAAGCCTGCAGCGCCGTGTTCTTCATTCTTGAGCAACTGAACCTCGTCAACCACTTTTATCAGTTCTCATTACGTTTCTTCCTCGACATCTTCGACTACATCCTGCACCACAACCCAAATCTCAACAACGTCACCGATTATGGTCGTCGCCGCGCCATTCTTTTGAACGATCTTTTCCTGGTCGTTTACAAACGCACATCGCGCGCATTGTTGTACAGAGACCATGTCATGTTAGCGGTCTTGTTGGCTCAAGTCAAACTGCGCGGAGTCGAAGAGATTGTCGACGAACTAGAGTTTCTCTTGGAGAGCGGCGATGGCGTAGCTTCTGGGGCTGCGGTATCAGACAAGAGGTCTCCCCTGTCCCCAGATCAGCTTCGTCGTCTGGAGAGCTTCTCGAAGCACTCGATATTCAAACCAGTTCAGACCCACTTTTCGGAGCACGAGAGCGATTGGATACCGTTCTTGGAATCTCCCGCCCCGGAGAACTTGGTTCCTACTCCTTGGGAGCCCAGCACGCGTACGTTTGCCTGTTTGCAGTCTTACTCTTTATTGAACAGATTTGCAGCTGCCGTCGAGGCTCTTCGATCTGCGCTGATAATCAAATGCTTCAGACCTGACCGCCTGTTGCAAGCAACCGCGCACTTTGTGCGTGTCGTGTTCGATGTGGACCTTTCATCGGAATCCGCCTTCGATCTCGGTGAAATGGTTACGAACGAGGTCCCCGCAGCGACCCCTCTGGCATTGATCTCTGTTCCCGGATACGATGCGAGCTATCGAGTCGAAAACTTGATAAAGAACACAGGATCACGGTCCGCCTCAGTCGCGATGGGTTCGCCAGAGGGCTTCACACTGGCCGATCAAGCCATCGCAGCTGCTTCCCGTCAAGGCTCTTGGGTGTTACTCAAGAATGTCCACCTTGCCTCGACGTGGCTGGGTCAATTGGAGAAGAAGCTACAAACTCTGAACCCTCATCGCAACTTCAGGCTCTTCCTCACAATGGAGGCAAACCCTTCCGCCATACCGGTGAACATTCTCCGGCAGTCTCGTCTCATCATGAACGAGCCGCCTCCAGGCATCAAGGCGAATCTCCTTGATTCCCTTAGGAGCATCTCCTCATCCCGCCTTACTCAAGGACCCGCCGAGAAGATCCGATTGTACTTCCTCCTTTCCTGGTTCCATGCCATCGTCCAAGAGCGACTCCGTTATGCACCCTTGGGTTGGACCAAGACGTACGACTTCAACGACTCCGACATGGCATCTGCCTTCACCACCATTGACGCTTGGCTGAGCGCCGTTTCGAAAGGACGGGCGAACATCGATCCTGCCACGATCCCGTGGGATGCTTTACGCACGCTCGTCAAACAGTCTGTTTACGGCGGCAGGATCGACAGCGACTTTGATCAACGGATCTTGGATGCTTTTGTCGACAATCTCTTTACCCCATCCGCATATAATGTCGACTTCAATCTCGTCCCCGGCGTGACCGGCGCCCAAGTCTTAGGCGCTCCCGACGGTACAAAGATTGAACATTTCCTATCTTGGGTCCAAGGACTACCGGACCGTGAACCACCCTCTTGGCTGAGCCTCCCGCCGACAGCAGAACGCGTAATCGCAGCTGCGCAAGGTTTGACTAACGGTTTTCTTATCATGTCCTTATTGACGATTGCACGCAGGGAACGAACTTTTGGGGAAACTACGAAAGATGCGGATGCTGGCCGACGACGACGATGACACCACGCCGACTGCCTCCTCTTCGAAAACCCAGGGTTCTCAGCAACCTGCCTGGATGCGTACCCTTTTCGATCGGTGCCGCCAGTGGATTGAGGTGTTACCAGCCGTGAGTTGTGTCAGCCCCTTTGCCGATTTCGGACCTCACGGTTTTTTCCTCCTAGAAATTCAACACTTTGGCAAAACAATCTAGCGAAAACGAAGACCCTCTGCATCGTCTGTTCTCTCGCGAAGGTCGCATCGGTCGAAAACTTCTTGTGCAAGTCCAAAAAGATCTCAAAGACGTCATCAAAGTTTGCCAGGGAGAGCTTAAGCAGACCAATCATCTGCGAACCCTCATGAGCTGCCTCACCAAAGGTAAAGACTTTCTTTGCTGCCAAGCCTTTCTAACATCATCACAGGCACCATACCAGACCACTGGAGACGATACAAGGTCGGGAAGGCTATGGCTGTTTCTGGCTGGATTGCCGACTTCAGTCGCCGGTTGGCTCAGTTGGACAATATCGCGGGACTGGACAATTTGAACAACGTCGAAGTGTGGTTAGGCGGCCTGTTCTTCCCAGAGGCCTACATTACCGCGACCAGACAAGCAGTTGCGCATCGGAAGAAGTGGAGCCTGGAGACTTTGCATCTGAGACTTGACATCGAGCGAGTGAACGATCCCGGAGCTTTCATCATAGATGGTGGGTTGGGCGGAAAGTGTTTGTGATTGATCCTAACCTTTGTTCGCAGGACTTGCTCTGGAGGGCGCATCGTGGGCAGTGGACAAACTCGTTCTCAATGACGGCGAAGTTGTTCGCCTTAACCCTTCTCAAGTTCGCTGGGTTCAAGCGGAGGATGCATCGACGGAGAACCTGGTGAACTTACCAGTGTATCTCAATAACGACCGGAGCGACGTCTTGTTCACTGTCGACTTGCCGTTCGACAACAGCGCCGGCCCTCTCGTTGCAATGAGAGCCGTGTGCCTTACTGCCGGTGGTTGATAGCTTGCCAATCATACCTACACGTCTAGATTATCATACCCACGGATGGATTCTCTGTTTTCTTAATGCTTTGTTACGCTACTTAATGTCCATCTTGATGATTACTTGCCAGCGGCGGAACGGACAGTATTTAGATATCTAGAACGGCGCTACCACGGACGACAGTGAGAACTTTCCAATCTATCTCCACGCCGGTCTTTTTGAAAATGGCAGCGGCATCCTTCGCAATGGCTTCAAACCCGTGAGTGGCTAGAGCGAGGATGGTGGGACCGGCACCAGACAAGCAGATCCCGAGAAGACCTGGATGGGTTATTGGCGTGAGCGATGAAGTTACTTCTGGAAGCCCGGGAATCTGTGCACAAAGTCAAACACATAGAAGAAAGAAGAGCAGCGATCGCATACCAAAGCCCTTCGGTATGGTTGATGGACGCGATCTTTCATAGCTTCATAGATGAGATCGGGATCCGGCGGAGTCTGCCCAAGCGCGGTTGTGAGGACGGCCAATCTTTGCAAGTTGAAAACCTCGACAAAAATTCAGTCTGGGTCCCATTGCTTTGCATCAACGAATTCACGTACCAAATCTTTACGGGAATACTCTAAGGGCAGCACTTCTCTGGCCTTTGCCGTGCTCAACTCAAATCTAGGAATGATTGCGACAGCCTTGATACTCTCCGACCACCGAAACTGAACGTAATGCCCGATGCCCAGCGGGGGCACGGGCGGATTCAGACCCCAATCTTCGCCAGCATCCTCGGGATATTCAGGTAAAACTTCACTCAAGGGCACGCTTGCAGCCTGTGTTGCAGCATCGTCAAGCTCCTTCAAATAGGACCCCACAAACCCGCCGACAAGGGCTGCAGTGACATTATCTGGATGTCGCTCGACCATGAGGGCGAAATCCAGCAAACGTTCCAAAGGCAGTTTCAGACCGCTGAGCTCGTTCCCAAGCAGAACGCCCGCTATAACGGCGGCTCCAGATGAGCCCAAACCCCGTCCAAAGGGGATCTCATTATTGACGTTGATTTCGAGTCCCGAGGAGAAGGATCGGATATTGTGACAGCGCATGAGATAGAGGGCGACACGAGTTGTGAGATTTTTGTATGGATCAAGAGGAACTTCGTCTGCGCCCTCGCCGGTGTACTTGAGTAACGGGGGAACATAAGGTTTATCTGACGACTCCGGTTGCACCACGGTGAGGGTAAGGTGCAGAGACAGAGAAAGGCCAACGACGTCGAAACCGGGGCCAATATTGGCAGAGGTGGCGGGAACCTTGATAATGAACCTCCTGGAGACCATACCTCTGTTGCACGGTAAGCTAACTGTCACTTCCAGCGCTCTTCGACTCACCCTTATGGGCTTGTGTCAAAAGCTATGCCAAAAGTTGGCGAAGTAATGAAAGTGTATCAAGCACAAATATATGTACATTGTAACGTATTCTATTTTCCAAGCCTGCGGCCGTGAAGGACCTAATTTTACCCTCCCCATAATCCAGCCCATCGGGACCTCGAAACACCAGAGACGGCTGTTTTCGTCCGCCAATGTTCCTCCGGCCGTTTCAAAAATCATGTACAACATTGAACGGGAACTCTCAACACATTTCGGAGATCTGTGAATTTTGAGGGGCACTGCAGTCAGCAGCGTTAGTACGTCTGCGAAAGGGAAGGTGCCCACGAACCTATATACGTGATGATTCAAACATCTGAGATAGTTCGCCAAGGTATCGATTTATGTACACCGCGCGATTTCATTTAGGACGTGATTCGCTCTCTGAGCCCTGTAAAGATGCCCGAAAAGAATTTCTGAAACGGATTTCAGAATAAGAGCAGTATTCAACGGAGAAACATACGCGGAGAGTCCTGAGAATGATGGTGGGAGTGTTGGGAGTCGGAGCGACTGAAGGCTGAGGTGGCTGTCGTAGACTCATGAACCGGCCAAGGATAGATTGAGGGAAAAAACGTACCGCGGAGGGAATGGGATATGCATGGATAGGTGGTGGGGCAGGAGGATGGTAGGTGATTGAAGTCCAAGGGAATACGACATAGGAAACCGGAATGGACTGTGAATGTTGCGAGAGGACGAGTGAAATTGAAGGAAAGGGCGGGTCGTGATGAGGCATGGAACAAAGACAGGATGCTCTGCTTGAAGATTGGAGGTGGGTAGATGGCGGTGACAGAAGAAGGGTTGAACGGTGTAGACTCTCTTTTATATCTAAAATGGCACCCTGGTGCCGTGAGCGACCATTTAGGGAACTTGAGAACCGACGCGTCTGGAAGATCTCTTCGTCTTTGTTACCCGCCATTACCTTCGCATAGAAACGTCAATACCACTCATCTTCGATCTCAAGACTGCCTGCAAGAAATCACTGCTGCTCCAGAGTCGAGTGACGCTTCTTGGATGGGTCAGGATGAGCAAGAATTTTTGGTGTCTTCAACTGGGCTCAAACGTGCATCACGAGAGCGCGGACGGTCCTCACACTACCCTCGCACGGAGGGCATGGTGAGCACAATGGCCAATCGACCTCGAATCCTAGTAAACTCGAAGAAAAAGACTGGGCACAAGAACCCTCTCATGCTCATCGGGGATCAGAAGGCTATCGCGAGATGAATGGACCAAGATGCTCTCAAGTCCACGGAGCTCAGTTGATATGCGCCTCGGGCTTCTCATCCCTGACGCTGCGACTGCCCAAGCTTTCGAGTCGTCTGAGGCCTGGTATCGATAAATCTCTTCGATAGAGTAACACCCAGCCGGCTTTAGAGCATTGATCCATCGCAATAATTTCCTCGAATCTGGCCCGTCCGCAGCTCTGTTCATTTGCCACCAAGACTCCCGCTGTTGAGTCAGACAAGAATCAGACTCGGACTCAACAGAACTGCTGTGACAGTGACGCGTAACGGCGCGCAGAAGTTGGTCCTCAGCTGCCATGGTGGATGCAAGTAACACAGTTTGAACACTTTGAGCGGTTGAACCCAACAATTCCAAGATCCAGCGCAAAAGCAAGATTCGAACCGCAACTAGTCCGACAGCCCCCGCCGCAGCTCCAGCTCTGGCCCGGAAATGGTCCATAAAGACATGAAGATGCTGCCTCCCCAGAACAGCTAAGATCGATACTGGAAGCATCCAGAACACAACTCAGCATGCGTGAGCTCGGCCCTGAGACGAAGGCACTCGCACCTAAGACAAACGGCAACACAGCTCGAGATCATCCGTCGACACCCGCGACGCCACACCCAGCTAGCAAGTAGCCGTACAGACAAACCAAGATAACGACTTCAAGACGGTGCTTTCTCGACGCGCATTATTGAGTCATCGGTGGTTTGAGAAAAACTGGCGTTGTGTCCACGAAGAAGCGCGAGAGGCTACATCCAACGAGCGAGCGCTGCCGTTGGGCTCGAGCTATCAATGTCCGACAAAGTGGCTTTCCGCTTAGCCTCTGAAAGACGGCGACCTTTTTCCAGTCCCTGTCGATGAAGACATGGTTTTTGCGGGACGAAGTATGAAGATAGTTTGAACGCTAACAGCCGTTTTCCGCTGGCAAAAGAAAAGCAAGGAGTTCGGCACCTGAAGGAAATCCCCAGAGGTTCGGAATGGTGGGCGTACGACGATAAGTCCCGCACCAAGTCGAACATGGAAGAGAGAAGGTGGATGTTTGCCGATGGACGATTTCAAAACAAGTCCGTTATGGCAACCTCCGGCAAATCCTCTGTGCTGCTTTCCTCCACTTTCCTCCGCGCATATTTGCCGTGACAAACTTCGAGCGTCGAGTTCACCGACGACCCAGTTTTTCCCTTGGAGATCTCGAGACCCAAGCGGCACTTAGATGGAATTCGGTCTATTGGGGTCAGACGACGTCGACGGAGAGCCCAAACCTTCGTGCTGAACTAGGGTCCCTGGCTCGCGAAGGCACGATGGCAATTGGTCTGTTTTGCCTCTGGGAGACTGCGTGCGGTGGTCTTTTCCTTGTCGTCTCGACTCTCCTTGTGGCGTGAGCCTATTTCTTCAACAGAATCGCGCTAGAATATACGTCCCAACCCAGCTATCCTCCTTCAAATTCATCGTGCAGGTCACCGATACAGTATTTAATCTTCCGACAAAGATTCAGCTCTCACGAGTTCAAGACCGCGACTCTCGACCTCAACGATTTATGGTGTCGACGAACACCTGAAGGCGCGCGGAGTACATTGTCAACTCGATGTCTACGATGTGCAAGCCTTCTACATAACCAACTCTCGTCGGGCAACGTCGAATGCACACTCCGCACAAATCACGAAGCAGTATTATACAACTCGGTAGTGCGCGGACGCAATTTATGCATTGACTGTGAGAAGGATTGTGGGTTCGTGAGACTGAAAACTTAGACCAAAAAGCCGTCAGGCAGGAGGCCAACGATACATTCAAGTATAATAAATACGAGATAATGATACACGGACGAAAGAATAAAAATGACTGTGTGTCGGCGAAGTTGTAAAGCTACCAAGCTAGGGAGAACACGAGGGTGGCGCGATAGATAACTAGTACTTATGAGGCGAAAGGTCACCAAGCAGATGAGGAGGTTATGGATAGCGTAAGTTGTCCTCCGAGGTGGAAAGCCACCAAGCAGCACTGAGGTCGAGTTGGAAGACGATAAAACCGTAGGCTCTGCTACGAGGACTTAGATTCCGACGTGAACGAGGCGACGCCAGTCTTGGGAGAGGCGATTTTTGGAGGTGAGGCAGGAAGAGAACAACGTACAGTAAACAATAATTTATTAAATTCATTAATCCACCCACCCCTTCCATCAGCGTCCTCGTCTAGTTAAATCTAAGCTCGTTCCGTTCGTTAGGTTAAGTTGTTAGTGTCCCTTGAGTTTTGGATCTCATTTTGAGCAGCATCGACGCCGATTCCAACCCGACGAGGATGTGTCGCCGCAGGAGCTGGAGCCCCACAATTACGCGTCATGCCGCAGCAAACAAGCGAGGGAGCGGCCAGGGCCGGTCCCGCTCGCGTGCCGCGGCTGTCGTATCCATCATATGCGTTGTACGCATTTTTAGTACGCCGTTCGCCAAACGGACGGCCTGCGCTTTTCGTGTCGGCTTAGCGGACGGACTAAGGCCGAACGCGCCACACCACCGCCGCAGCTGCCGCACCCAGCACGAGCAGCCCCACTGCCGTCTGTGCGTTGAGCTGCGAGCGGTACTGCTGTCCGTTCGGGTATGTTTTCATCAGCGGATTCGTCTGTGATTTCTGCAGTCCATTAGCACATGAAAATGAAATAGGATGGAGATACCAACCTGTACCCCAACGTTGGACGCCGGGTGGCGCAAATCGCCCAGTTCGAGCCTCTCCAACCGCATCGAGTCGTCCATCCCCTCTTCGTCGCCGTCCTCCTCGGCGTGCATCCCGGTGTCGACGTCCTCCTCGGAATGGTGCGCCGCGCCCTCGCGACGATCCCGATGCCGCAACCCCACGTCTTTCTCCCCATTCTCGAGGTGCCCATTCCCGAGCTGCTGCTGCTGCTCATCACGCAAAAAACTCGCCCGCGCCTCCCGCTCACGCGCCAACTCCGCACGCATCGCGTCGAGCTGGGCTTGGAGCGCCGAGAGATCGGGGGGCGGGTGTGGCTGTTGCTGCTGCCTCTGCTGCCGGGGCTTCTACTTGCAGTGACTCTGGCTCGCCACCGCCTAATTGGGTTTCGGGTCGAGCTAACACCGCCTCTGCTACTACCTGCGCCTCTGCTGGTGTTTCGCCGACGACCACCGTTTGCGCCTCGGCCTCCCCATCCCCTTCCCCTGCCGAGACCAACACCGATGCACGCTCCGCCTCCAACTCCGCGATCCTTTCCAACGCCGCCTCGAGCTGGACGCTCAGGAGGGCCAGGCGCGCAGTGAGCTCTGCGGCTGTGAGTGTTGCCGTCGTCGCTGCCGCCGCTGTTTGCATTCTTTGGGTAGGGGAGGTGGGAGGGGGAGCAAGTTGGGGAGGCGGCGGCGACGAGACCGTCGCTGCTCCTTCTGCCGGCGATGGCGATGTCGATGTAACAAAGGGAGGGGGAGCAGGTTGGAGAGGCGGAGGTGGTGACGGGATTGTCGCTGCCGCCGCTGCTGGCAGAATATGACTCCCCGGCGGACTCGGGCTCTGTCCCTCTTCGTCCAAAGACGGTTCAGGTGTCTGCGCCCGTGCGCGGTGCCTATTTTCTTCCCTTTCCTTCTCGTACTCCATCTCCTGCCTCTGCCTCCGCCTCCCTCTGCGCCTCCGCCTCCTGCGCTTCTCGCAACACCTCTTCATCGGGCGCCGAGTCGAGCGGGAATGGAGGCGAAGAATCGAGTGGCGACTCCAACGTGACGTCCTCGAATTCACCCTCGTCAAGCTCTACGACAGCCTCCAACTCGTGCGGCACGACGGTCATCACGCTGCGCGCGTCGTCGTCGTCGTCTCCCTCTTCCTCCTCTTCCTCCTGCTCCTTGGCTGTTTCCGTTTCCCTTGTCCTTTCGTCGTCTGCCGCCTCGACTCCGTGCTCGCCCGCCTCCTGCATTTCCCCCGGACTCTCCTTCCTTGCGGAGCTCTTGGTCGGCCCCCTCCGCCTCGCTTCCGCCACCACCTCCATTGTGCACATCCACGAGGACCCCCCTCAATCCCCGCACCTCCTCCCGCACCACCTCCTGCTCCTCCAGCACACGCTCCATCGTCTTTGCCAATTTACGGAACGCCTCGACCTCTGCTCTAAGTGCGTCTTGCTGCACTTTCAGGTCCGCGAGGGCTGTGAGCTGGGTCTCTTTGAGGTCCGTGGGCTGCACGGAGGATTGCGAAGACAAAGATAAAGGTGGCTGTGCAAGCGGGGGAGGACACCGAGGGCTGTGAAGACGAGGCGGACGCGAGCGAAGGAGAGGACAGCGCGGGGACGCTCATGGCACGCTGCGGCGGCGGAGGTCGGACGGGCGGGAGCGCGTGTACGTCGGGGAGGGGGTGCGGAGGCTGTGGACACGCGAGTATAATTTAGCATGTGTGCATGATAGAAAGAAAGAGAAGGTAAAAAGTCAAGCAAGATAAGAAGTAGGAGACGGTAAAAAGGAAGCAAGACCTCAAGGAAACAAAGACATGTAGCACGCGCGATGGCGTCGCGTCCGCCATTTACATACACATGAAGGAAGAGAGAAAAAGAGGGAAAAAAAGCCAAACGACTCCCCAAACGAAGAACGAGTGAAGAAGAATTTTTGAAAGCAAAAGAAGAGTGAGAGCGACAGAAACACTCACCCCACCCCCACCCAACGTCTCCTCCACCCCACTCAGTGCCCCAGTGAGCACCAGCAAATCCCTCCCCGTCTCGCGGCTCTTTGCCAATTCGGCTTGCAGGCGGGTGAAGATGTGGTCCAAAGTGAGGGCGCGCCGGGTTGCTGCAGCTGCTCCGCTGAGGCCGCCCATTCCGCCCATGCCCATGTTGTTGAGGCCGGAATTGTGGTGAATATTCGGTATGGGTAGGCCACCAGGAAGTTGAGGTTGCGGGCGACGAAGCATATTAGCGCCAAAAGGGGCCGACGCAGTCGCGGAGATGGTGGCGAATTGGTCCCCGGGTAACGCGGAGGGTGATAAGCCAGAATTTGACGACGCAGAGTTTGAAGAAAACGAGGTGGGAGAACTTGAAGAGAAAGAGGAAAACGACGAAGACGAAGACGAGACAGAGGGAAAGACACAAGCGACGCGTGCGACAACTTTACGGTGGAGGACGGTTTTGTTGTCTTCTGCGACGATGTCGACGCCGAATTCCTGCGTGCGCCGCGTCAATACACGTATACATTCAAAGAAAAAATAAAAGGGTTATTAGAGTATGAGAAGAGGGTAGACACCAACCAAAATATCATCGCTCTTGAGCTCATTTGGCTCTGACTCCCTGCCCTCAAGACTCAGCCGCTCGCCATTGATGAACGTCCCGTTTGAGCTCTTCACGTCTTTGATCCAGATCTAGCTCCCCATTAGCTCACCCTGCAAAAGAAGGAAACGCGACGCGCGACGCATCGACGCCTACGTATACGCCGAGCATCGACGTGGTGCCGACGCGCACTCACCCTCCCGCCCTCCTCCCACACTTCCGCATGTTGCCTACTAAGAACCCTACTCTCAAAATACCCATTCCTTTCTCCAGGGTGCGTCTTTGTATTTGGCGGCCGCGCAATTTTGACGCGTGCATTGGGAGCAGACCCGCCAGGAAGGCCGAGTCGTTTCGGGATGAAAGATGCGTCCGGGTCAAGCGGGGAGAGGTGCAAAATGGCTGCGGGCATGGCTGGGTGTGTGTATGCAGGCGGCCATGGCGAGCGAAGGCAAAGAAGAAATGGAAAGGGAAGACAACGGAGGAAAGGGAAACGGAGGAGGAAAGGGAGAGCCAGAAGAGAGGAAGCAGAAGACGGAAAAAGATCTAGGCTTTGACAGGCGGCAGTGCCACCGATTGTTGACGTCGCGTCGCGTGGCAGTTCGCACGGTTCAAACGCCGCTGGAAGGCGAGAACGATACGCCGGCGGCGAAGGACCGGTGATTTACGGGAGAGCCAATTGAATTTGAACGCCCACGATTCATGACGGTGTTCAGCCAATAGTGGTCGAAGTGCGCCAATAGTAGTGTATCCTGCGATGATCCTCAGTTCGACGTTCAATGATCGCCATCGACATGTTCCATGTAGGCAAGCTAAGTATGAAATGCCCAAAGTGAGTGGGACACCTTTATTGGGTTGCCGAGCTGGAGATGGTTACTCACATGACGGCAGAGTTAAATTAGCCTAGAGCCACTTTCACGTTTGCTTCCGCGGAAATGTGTGTGGTTCCGTATGTGTGTATGGGTCCAGAGCACGATCTGGAGTTCCCGAGACCGGCGTTGGCACTCAACGTCATGTAGAACGAAACGGTCGAGTCAAAATCTTCCCACGGTTCAATTCATTGACACCCTCTGTGCAAGTACTAATCCAAGGCGATCGCGAGAAGTACATACACAGGGTCTTATAAGTGAAATTGACTTGGAATCCAGTATCGGGCACCCAGTATTATGGGAATTATCATTGAATATTGTAGCTTTTCCACATGCCAAATGTTCCCCCGTCCGAGTCAAGTCGAAATTCGGCAGGAAAGAAACTGCAGGATGCATTGATCTGGCTAACTATGCAGCATTTTCCCTCTTGCCGAGGTAATCCGGGACCCGGGACAGCATGAATGCGAATTCCCAGTATGCAGATGATGCTGCGAGCTCTCCACCAAGTAACACTGCTGTGCGTCTCGGAGAACGTCCACGTGAGATGTAGGGCAACTCCGACGTCGATTTTTATTTTATTTACTTTTCAAGATCTACACCGCGAGAACATATCAGAATCGCTCGCAAAAGAAGAAGGGTAAACGCACCTCAGCATCCTTCACTCCGGGCATATGATCACCAACGTGTCCCGGCGGGACGCAGAATCGGAGGCAACCTGAAGGCCTCCGAGTCCCCGTACGCACCAGCCGCAACCTCAGCTGTAGAGTGTGGCAGCTTGACGAACACCTGCGCCATACGGCGTGATTCTTCGTAGTATTCTCCGCATCATGCGTTCAAGAGCATATTCGGAGCGCGAGAAATCGAAATTCGGCCGCGGAGCAAGGCTCAGGCCGGCGCGAGTGTCGGCAGGGGCGGCGTTATGCTTTGGGTCTCAGATTGTTTCATCTACGGCGAGATCAGTTTCAGAACTTGAGAAAATTGAAAGAAAATCGAGGACGAAACGCACCTCGGCATTGTACGCCGGCGGCGTACTCACTTTCCAACTGCTGGATTCAGAATCCGAGTCGGAGACGAGCTTTCTCCTTCCACTCCTTGATTAAATTCTTCCTCTCGTACACCCGCGCCTCCCTCCGCATATGAAGACATAGCACACCAATCGCACGCGATCAATGTTATGCTCACGACGAAACTAACGATAAGATTGAAGGACCAAGGTGGAGGCGAGAATACTCATGCGGGAGCAGAACGAGGTCGCAATTGTCGGCCAACACAAGTCGTCACGCTGTGACGCATCGCGTCTGCCAGTGCTCCTCAACTTGTACTTTCAACCATCTTGCGCTGTAAGATCCATTTGCACCGTTGTCATCCCTGGATTCACAATGAATAGATAAATCATGGTACCCGAATCTACAAGTCGCCCCGAATGTTTTGACTGTGGCAAGGCTCATCCCCCGCGCTCCGCCTTTGTCCCGTCGCCGTTCCACGACTTTATTGTCAAGCAGGAAACAATGTCTAGTGCTTCGGACAGAGCGGCTGTTCACGATTTTATTTTGGCAATTGATACAGAAATCGCGCAGAGGGCGCAAACCATCGATCGTCTCCGTTGCGAAATGGCGATACTTCGGCGTCATTCCGAGCAGCATAAAAGCATTATTGCCCCCATCCGACGGGTACCTCCCGAAATCATGGCCGAAATTTTCTTGCACCTCACGGCAATCGAAGCCAGACCACGTATACCACCCAGACGTATACACCCAGACGACGGTAGCGGCTGCGCCAACTTCTTCGAAAAGAACGATATGGTTCGACCAATTCCCCATCGCGCCCCGTTGATATTCGGAGAAGTCTCTCGCCAGTGGAGAGCTATCGCATTATCAACACCGAGGCTATGGAACGCCATCTTCATCACCTCTAAAGACGAAAAATTACGGGACTATATTTCTCTTTGTGATACATGGCTGAAGCGCTCGGGCTCGCTACCGTTGTCCATTCGATTTCATCGCGCCTGTCTAGCTTATCGGGAACCTTCTCCCCCGCAACACACCGTCGATGGTTATGAGGATCTCTTCCGGACCATCCTGCCTTACGCTCAACGTTGGCGTTTGTTGGATTTTGCCAATATTCCTACTTCTGCCTATGATGTTTTCCAAGCTTCTCTACCGAACTCGCTTCCCCTTCTCGAAGCTCTTTCCGTCGATCCCAGTCTACCTGTTGTCTCTTCCTGCAACCCTTGGGCCAGGCTTCGCAGTGCACCCAAGTTACGCTTTCTACGCCACACCATTGGCGATACTCGTGCTGGAGGATGGCAGACTTTTCCATGGTCGCAATTAACGCACATTGATCTGGAAAACTGCTCGGTATATGATTGCCACCGCATTTTAAGCGAGACACCGACCGCAGTCGACTGCAAGTTCATCATCGAGCGACTATCCCCAATCGAACACCCGCCAGTATTCCATCCTGTATTGAAAATCCTCAGAATGGAGGCTTATACCGATATCCATCTTCGTCTCACCTGTCCTCGACTCTCTACCCTTGGAATCAGTATTCTCGATCCAGAAGTTGCATTCCATGATCTCTCCTCCTTCCTTGACCGGTCTGGTGCATGCATTGAAAAATTCACTTTGGAAGAATCCAACATCCACATTGCTCAATTCACGGCTTGGCTTGCGGCTATGTCGAGGATACGACACCTCGGCATTACGCAGTTCGGAGAAGGACAACTCATAGATGACATGTGGGAATCTCTTACCTGGCGATCCAACTTCACTTTGCTCGTTCCAGAACTCGAATCATTGGAATTTCTCGGAGGCAAGAGAGATTTCAGCCATCAGACCTTGGCTCGAATGCTGAAGTCGCGAGTCCAAACGCCACGCAGCCCTGTGGATTTCGTTCCCAAACTGAATGCAGTTAAACTTTCATTTTGGAAGAAGTTGAGCAACTCGGCTTATCGACGACTCATCGCATTTCGGAAATTCGGATTGAAGATAGATGTGCAGCAAAACGTAGATGGCCTCGACGAAAGTGACTCGGAGGACGAAGAGAGCGACTCGGACGATGGAGACAATGGCTCGGAGGATGAAGAGACCGACTCGGAGGATGATGAAGACGACTCTGACGAACTCTAGCCGCCTGCCACGGTCGACGTCGTGTTTCTATGTATGTTGTTGGGCGTGCTGTACACCGTTGACATTTGTTGGTGCTGTGTGTATGCAGTGCAAAATAATGACGCGCCTCATCCATGCCTTCAATTCATGTTTTTGCGGCGTCAAGGTCACGCGCGAAGGAGACGGACTAGCAACCTGGTACTCGTTCGCGTAACCGTAATGATCCAGAGTAAAGAGGCACCAACGCTACGGTCGACAAACATGCAATACATATTCTTCTCTCCTACCGATGCCAGACCCAACCCTTGCTCTTCACCTGGTCGCATCCCCAACCATCGGCTAAATTCATGGGTAAATTGGGCTCGAGTCTAGAGAGCTCTGCGAACAAATGTCTAATTTCAGGCTGGTGGCTAAGCAATGAGTATGGCACATGAATGCGCAAGTGGAAGAACATTATCGAAGAATGTTAGTTAACTACTGAAACTTCCGTCTCTTTTCTCCTTCCAATCGGTCCAAATCTATGCATGTACAGCTTGAACAACAAAATTTCCATCGCTGAGCATGAGCCAGCCCGCCGCGGCTCAATCAGTCACGATCCATAACCAAGAAGAGGTGGGTGGATGGGTTTTATACACTAGGGCGCGTCCGCGTCGAAGCGCTGCAGTTCTGTAAAAAATCGGGTAAATCAGTAAAGAGAGTTGCTGGGTGCAATGGGCGTGTTTACTTGAGTGGCACGTTAAGATGCGGTATTTATTCATGTACATGTTCAAATTTTTGCTCAGGTTGTCATCCGGGCTTTGAGGCGAGTAACGATGTTTGTGAAGAATCGCTGGGAGGAACGTCAAAAGACCTCGGAGCTCATGGTTGGACGAAAACATACACGAAGAGCGATAATCGCAGTGAGAGTGTTTGAAGTCGGCACCGCCGTTGGTTGAGGCTGCTATAGTCTTGTCAGAGTCGAGATTTATTAACAGGAGTAAACGCACTACGACGGGAACAGGATATGCATTGATCGCTGCCGGACCAAATGGTTCTTGATACGTGATCGAGGTCCAAGGAAATACGAGATAGGACGTCGAGGCAGATTGGGAAAGTACAAGAGAGATTGAAGGAAAAGGAGGGTCCTGACGAGGCATTGGACGGGAGGATAGGTTGTAGCTGTAAAGAGTGGGAAGTGGGAGCAAAGAGAGAAATCCTGAATGGCAAAAAAGTCTAAGAAGGCACGCTAGTGCCGTGAGTGCCCAATTCGGGAAGTCGTAAACCAACCAACATAGAAAATCTCTCGTCTTCGGTCGCCACGTATAAACCTCAATATCACTCCCTTTTGATCCCAAGACCACTTGTCAGAAAACATCATTGCTCTTCCAGCCACATCGAGGAGTTGCTGCATGGATTACAACCTGGCAGAAGTTTTGGATTCTTGGACGGGAATCAAACGCGCATCACCAGAACGGACGACCCTTGCACTACCATTGTCCGAAGAACACTGAGTATACCGATCATCGGCCGCAAATCTCAGGGAATTCAAAGGCTGGGGACAACGACCTCTTCAAGCTTGGCTGTAATAAGAGTCTGGCGAGACGAACGGACCAACGAAATACTCTCAGATCCATGGCTCAGGTCCATGGAGCTGCTTTCATTTCTGGTGCAGGGACGGTCCAGAGCTTCCGAGTCGGGTCGCCTGGCATGAATGCTAACACGCGGCTGGTTCTTGGGCATCAGCTCGTCGCAATAAATTCCTCGCATCCAGTTGGATTCATCTCTGCCAGTGGCACACAGAATCTTCGTCACTCTCGCTGAGTCGCTCGGGACCGACTGCTGTGACAGTGACGCGTAACGACGCAGAGGTTGTTGGTCGCCAACAGCCACAGTGCGAATGCAGGTAACATAACAGCTCAGAGCAGCTTTTGTTTGAACGCTTTGAATGGCTGTACCCAGCAATTGCAAGATGCAGCCAGCAAAAGCAAGATTCAAGCCACAACCAGTCGTCCGACAGCCAAAGCCCGACAGCCACCGTCGCAGCTTCAGCTCTTGACCGGACGTGGTCCATGAAGATACTTGTTTCTCGACAGAAGAGTTCAGACCGACACTGGAAGCACAAGATATAACTCAGCACGCGTGAACTTGCATCTTCGACAAGAATACTCGCACCTGAGACGAATACAACCCAACTCCCGATCCACCGTCGACACCAACCAGCCTGGCAAGAAGGCGTGCAGCCAAACCAAGAAGTCGATTTCAAAAGAGTGCCTTCTTCGCGCGCATTGAGTCATGGTCGTTTGAGAAAAACTCCTGTTATCAAAGAAGAAACCGCTACGGTGCCGACGTACGACGAAAACCGCCTATGAGCTCGAGTCCCAAACGGCTGGCAAAGTGGTTTTCCGCATTAGCCGCTAGGAAGCACAACTTTTTCAATTCTTGTCGAAGAGGACTTGATAATCGCAGTCCTTGCGGTTGGACCAAGCAAGGACTATGCCAGTTCAAGCCGCCATTGACTTTCCATTAGCAAGGAAAGGGTAAGGGATGCGAGTACTCGAAGAAAACCTCCAAGAGGTTGGAATGAAAGGACGACCCGTCTTGTTGGAAGAGAGAAAGCAAGTTATGAATGTTTGCCGATGGCCGAATTCAAAAACAATTCAGTCATGCCAACGTTCGGCAAGTCCCCCTCTGCATCTACTTTCAAGCTCGCTGTTACGAGCTCAGGCGCATTCCCAATGTCCCGTTTTTTTCTTTCTCCTGGAGATTTGGAGAATCGGGTGGCACTTGAACGAAATCCTGTCCTCACACCATGGCATCGTGAACCTCAGTCTACAACTTCCTGCCTACCACAACTCGAACTCGGGGGCCGTTCATCTACATGTGCAGGACACTCCCGAAATATACCTACCGACCTGTCTAACGACAACCTTTCCCTGCATCGCGGACTAGCTACGTACTCCGAGCACCGTGACATGAGTCACCATCGAGCCAATAGTTGCGACCACCGAGGTCCTCAACTCCTTCGGTTCGCTCGAGCTCAAGAATGCGGCGCAGTTTTTATCTCCGTCCGTGGTTCTAGCAGGGACGAGCGAACATTCACCGTTGTTTTTATATCTCTGAATACCTGGACCTCCAACCCTGCCGCATCGAATCGATATATTGGCAACACTGCCAAGTTTCGACAAAATTGGAAGCACAGACCCGCAGCACACACGAAGTAATGTTCGGCTTGAAGATCGATGTGCAAGAAAACATACATGACCTCAATGAAGGTGAATCGGAGAGCGACTCGGAGCATAAAGAGCGCGACTTGGTGGAGGATGAAGAAGACTCTGACCAAAGCTAGCCGCCTGGCACGGTCGACGTGGTATGTTGTCCGTCGTGCTGTGTACCATCAATATTTGTTGGCGCCGCGCCCGTGTAGCGAATTATTGACGCGCCTGCTCCACGACTTCTTTTCGTTGTTTTGTGCGTCATGAGAGAAGCCGATGCCGAGGGCACGCGCGAAGGAGACGGTTCAGCAAGCTCGCACTCGTCCGTTTAACCGTATGGATTATCCAAAGGCTAAAGCGCTTAAGGGACCCCAAGGCTACAGCTGATAACAAAACTATAATACAATAAATATCTTCTCCCAGATGGTCGTGTCCCCAACCATCGGGAAAAAATTATGGGCATTACCTCACTTTCCCTCGAGCGGCCATTGACTCTCTGGATCGTAATCCGTCTGCTCGGTGATGTTCACCGTGATCATGGGATGCAAAGGGATGTTCCCGGGTGGTCGACGGGAGTTGGAGGAAGTCATCTCGCCCACATGTACGCTCTGGTTTGATTGAGACCGCAGCGTTATTCGTATTGTGATCGCATTGAACGTGATACCCTTTTTTTCGGTCAAAAACATGCAGCGGGTGGCGCGAAGATATGGTACGAACGATGATAGGTGTGATTATCTCCAGCAGGATGTACTGCGCATTGCTATTAGCCACATACAGGATCAACAGGATTATTTCGGCCGTCAGATAAAGCGCTGCCGATTCGACCAGAATACGGAGGATGGGGATGAGATTGTTCTTGGTGACTCGGTACGAGGAAGTCTGTCTGTCGGCGGCCGCGATACGCCAGGCCATGAGGGCGGTCGTAATGATGTTTTGTGCGACAGCAATGGCAAAGAAGGTCTTTATCCAGGCATCGAGCTCCTTATCGAACACCGTAGAGCCGGGCTGAATCTTCGCAAATATAGCACAAGTCATATATCCAGATACTGGGTGTTTCATCGTAAATTGGCGAGTGAAGAGTGAACAAATGTACCTGCGCTGCCAAAGACCATGAGGAAAGGTACACAGACCACCAAAAAGTTGCGGTTCCACAAAATCCAGCAGCGGTAAACCTAGATCCGTGAGATTAACAGATGGCGTGGAGGATCTATACGCACTGCGACACAATCCCCAAGTATACTTTGAGTCGCGTAGATCACATTGTTGAAAACATGGTCCCATTGCGAAAGGATACCAAGATATCCAACTGGGCCACCCGGTAGCGAGCTGTGGTCGACATATCCACGCAGCATTCGCATGCAGTTTATCGCTGTTCATTAGGTCAGAAATCAACGGGGCCAGAGACGCAAAAAAAAATACAAATGTGTATTGTTGCCAAAATGAAGGTGACAATTCCAACAATGAACATAGCCTGAAAGTTTCGTTACTTTGGCACTGTGGAAGCGAGGGCGTAGTGATCTTACTCGGCTATGCCCCGTTTGCTGCTTTGTAGCCCCCAAGTTTACCGCAAGAGACAATGCGAATATGCATACAAAAAATCCTGCCAAGGGAACGAGTGAATATTAAAGCCAGTTCGAGAGCGAGTCTACAAACCATATAGTACTCCCTTCAAACGTATTTAAGAACCATTCGGTAATCCAGTTCAAAGTTTGAAACTCACCTCAAGCCAGAACGAAACAAGGAAGGCTTGAATGAGAGAAACCGGCGCAGACATAGGGGAAATCAGTAGGGAACCTGCCCGGAGCCTCTAATTTATTAGAGATGTAGTTCTTATGGGCAGCTTCGTAATCCACATTTTCAATCAAAAGGCGGTTCAACGACGTTAGGCCGAGACTAACGTTGATTGGGAAAAAATAGATTGTCCAGAATAGGAAAACTGGCCATGCATACCGGTATACATATGAGACATACATGAGAACGACTCGAGAAGCCTCGCATTCCGCGTTCCGTCGGGCCTGGTCGAAGCGAGACGAGTTGTTGCGGACGGCTGCATTCGTTTAGATGAACAACTTGAAGTAGCTGAAGACTGCCAACATTTAGAGTATAGTATTAGATGCCGCGTGTACGCAGTACGGATCGGCTGTTTCTGAACGGAGGCAAACCAGTGATCATGACTGGCACGTACCTACCATCTGTCAAATTCTGCATCCAGATTCCGAAGTATTTTCTCATCCAGTTGACCATCGCGGGACGATGTGGGCGGTGCCGCCAAGGGAAAGACCAGGCCCAGACTCGAAGACTGAATAAATTGGAGGAACTTGGGCAGTTTTGCGACTGTTTTTCTCTTAGCGGAAGATTACCCTCTACCAAATTGTTGACGAGCAGAAAAACATCAATGGGAAACATGGAGTTTCCGCTGCAGCTGATGAGATGAACCTAACTTATGTTGGTTCTCACGGGAAGTTGTAGGTCCTCAAACTCTCACGATCGCCGCGTGCCGTGCAAGTAGGAAGTGGATGAGATCAAGATGAACAGACCGGACCGGCGGCCGATCGGATGCCAAAGCTGGCTTTTCTTCCCCCCCATCGTGTTCAATCGTCTCTGTCCTAGTCTTCAACTGTCGTCTTCTACAAATTGACTCCCGGAGCTTCAATTCTTTGAATCGCAATGAGCGTTGTCCGGATTCTTCTGGCTTTGAGTTCTGCTTCCGATCCGTCCAGACCCCTCCAGATGAATGTTCCATTCAGTATCTCAGCTTCTTCTTTTCTTTCTGATCTTTTGTCTCGATTGTACCTGGAAACCATCTTGCAACTCTGTTTGTCCTCCTCAATGCTGGTGTTGTTCTTGGCTTTGAATATGTACGTGCATATTCGTCGATCTCCAGATGTACTGCCACATTTCGATAGTGTCTTCCGTCCCGTCTTCCATCTTCCAATGCCCTTGAAACTTCCGCGGACCGCGATGCATCGACGATGACTTTTGCCCTTGTTCCTTTTCAAGATCATCATCATCGGTCGAATTCCTATCAAGCTTCCCTGTACCCGCTCGAACCCGGTCATCACACATCATCGCGCACAATCATCCGGGATGTATTCACTGCTCTCACGTATCTCTGGAACTTGAATCTCGAATCTACCCGCCATTCAACTGCTCTATTGTCACAGTACTGGATCATGGTATGAATCTCAGTCTTCCCTTTTGCTTCGGCTGGTGTTGAGCGTAAGTCCGATCGTTCGACATGGACTGTGATGACAGAACACTTCCATGCCCCTGCGCCTACATAGTACATATGACTGCTGCTGTCCATGATCTTATCAAGGCGGGAATATCAACCGAACATTGCTTCTGTATTGGACGTTGCCGTGTCAAGATCTACAACTTCCGCTTCACTTTGAAGACGGCCCCGTGGTCACCTTGTTCAACTGTAAGCCCTCTTGATCGGGTATTTCAACTCTCTCAGGTCTCATCGGCATTTATTGTTCGGTATCAACCCGCGCTGCTAGCTCCAGTCCGCCTCCAGTGAACAGTCACTGCCTGCGCGGACCGAGGTTGATTCAGTGAGCGCGTATCCATTTCATCGGTTGAACTTCACCTTGTGCGTCAACTATTGTCCAAAGCTGCTCTTCACCGGGTTTTTGAATTCTCTCGGGTCTCGTCGGCGTTTGTTCTTGGATATGACCCACGCTGCTGGCTCCAGCGCGACACTGCCCTCGCGGTTGCTGAGTACGCGCGCGGGCATCCAGTCTGCTTATCACTTGTACTGTATTTCACAAGTTTTCTTCTGAACATCCTCGCTTCCAAGTCTATCTGCTGGTGATACAGTACTTTCTTTGCATCGTGTTGACTTGCCTACCAAGCGTAATACAGACATTGTTACTGGCGAACCGGTCATTGCACCCAGTTTTCTCACTCGCATGGATGTCTGCGATGCATGAACGGTACTTGAACAATACTGATCCTGATATATTTAGCCTGGATAAATGTGTGGGAGCAAAGTAGTGGACTCGAACGAATCACCAAGGGAATAATCGCATCAAGTTTTAAGTTATCTCCACGGAATGAAATGAAAGATTCCTTTGACTTCGAAGGTCCCCATGCTCTCGTGGGATGTAATTTGTGGACACCACGGAAGAAGTTGCATAACCTTGCTGTGCGATGGAGATCAGAATACTTTCTGGCTAACTCTTCTGAAGACGACGACCGCTCTTCTGCATGCAAATTTGACAGACAACAGGGTACTGCAGAACAACCGACGGCGAGTATTAGTTGGAAGGCTGAGCAGCGGTTACACGATGCCTCCCCAGATGACGTTTCTGAAATGGAAAGATTTTGAATCAACGCAAAGAAGTTCCGGTGTAGTTGTCAAAAAAAATTAGCCCAAATTGCTATAGTATGGACAGCGAATCGGTTTCCATCTTTCCCAACAATGGATGCTTATGGTTTTCTTGCTGACGTCTCGCGATATTTGCTTCAAGAGTCAAGGCCGCAAAGATCTCGAGCGTGTAAGTATTTCTGTCAGGAGAAATAGTTAAATATCACCTAGTTGTGGGCTCCACCCTCCACGCCAATAGGTTGTTCATCTCGTCGTCAATTATCATGTACTTGGGATATTGTATTGGTTCGCAGATACACGATGGCATGCTCGCTACTTGCCTCGGGGATCTCGGTCTCAGCGGTAGCCAGAGGGGACGGGCGGAGGGGCGAGAAGGTGCTGCGTACAGCGAGTTATTCTTTCGAAGGTGACAGTGCAAGGAGACACGTCTCGCGTCGAAGTACATCCTCTCCGACAGACTCGCCGGGATCATGTAGCATACTAGAGAGCGCAACCATGAGGGTCAAGGCAGCGCTTGGGCAAAGCTAACAGAAAGAATATGCCGTGCGTCGAGCGTCGATGTCATGCATGACAATGATCTGCCGCCTGTTCAGAGGGATTGAGACATTAAACCGCCGGAGGGGGACGGGAATATAGCGCGTTCAAATTGCTTGTCTGTCGCTCCCTGTCTCGCTGCCATGCAACTGTGCCGCTTTCACAGGGATGGACCGAAAGACAAACGACTTGACGAGGCAGACGGAACGAACCCAGAAGCCGCCCCATCTAGGTGAAGTTGGGTTCCAGATACAGCCACGCAAGTCCACTAGATTCGGTATGCAGCCCAAGGTGGTTGCCCCGCATGTCGCTCTGCTTCACTGGACAGGACGCAGGTGAGGGTGTGGCGCAGAGAACTTCGAGAGGGAAAGACGGAAGAGTATCAAGGTCGGCCGAGGGTCTTATCCAGTGACCCGGTAAAGACTCTGGTTCTGTGGAAGCGGTGTGCGAACCTTTCTCGAGGCCGTGAAATACAGCAGGGCTGGTACTAGTCATCAAAGAGCTTATCATGGTCATTGAATAAACGCGACGCCCACGAGTCTCCGAATTGATTTCAAGGAAAGTAGGAGAGTCGAAGAGAGCATGTTCGAAGTTTGGTTGCTACGATAGTGCTGGTGGGAGTGGTACAAGCTCGGAGTCAACGTCAATGGGCCACTTTGAGTCCACAGTTGCTCTTCGCCGGCATGCACCTGGTCAAAGGAAAACATACCCAATAACAAATCACAAAGGATAATTGAGACAAGCTCGGCGACGGGAAACAGAAGAATGCATTTGTGCATGGGAAAGTTCTAAGTTGAACGTTTGAACGGCCGTGCCATCTTCTCTCTTCTTTCCTCCAACTCGTGCAAGGAAATCATCTTCGTTGCCTTCGTTCCTGTCTTCATCGTGCTCTTGCATCGATATCTGGGATTCCATACTGCCAGTGCAGCGGACACTGCCTGCCTTGACGCTACTTTCCCCTCCGTTAGACTTCAAGCTATCGGAGTGTTTGTGTGTGCCAACTACCGATGCATCCGACGCGCTTTCTGGATTCTCTGCAAGCTATCTTCTCATTCAGCATCCAATGAAAGTCTGAAGCTTGGAAAGCTGGTGACAAGGGGTGGATGACTGAGCTCGGTAACACCAGGTAACGCCGCCCTTCGCTGACTCAGACCGAAGGAACCGTCTCTTTCTGGAACATACGACCACCATCGACGCGCGTCCACTGCTTACGCGTACCGACGCGCGTCTGACTCAAGAATGGATATAAAAGCGGGCGCAGTTGCGCTGGTTTGCTCAACAATCTTATCTTCACAACCAACTGCACAATGTTCCACCAGTCTTACCCGTCTGTCTTCCCCTCGTATCGGACCCCCGTTCCCCGAATTAACCCGCGCGAGAAGTATCTCGCAGCTCTCGCCGAAGCAAAGGCAGCTGAGGCAGAGTATCTCGCTGTGGAACAGCTGCAGCAGGAGGAGAATCAGCTTCGCCAGAGGCTCGAGCAAATTCAGAGCCTGAAGCACCAGCCTAATGCCTACTACACGCACACTCCAGCTCCGCATTACCCCCAGACTACCCCCTTCGACCTCGAAGCATTGCGCCGCCAGATCGCTGCCGAAGAGCGTGCGCGCATCGTTCGCGAGCAGGAGCTTGAGGCTCTCCGCGTTCAGGAAGCACAACGGAAGGCACGCGAGCTGGAAGCTCTCCGCATCCATGAGGCTCGCAAGGCACAGCAAGTCGCGCGCGACATTGAGCGCAGCCGCACACTCGCTGCCCAGCGCGCGGAGTTCGAAGCCCTCCCACAGCATGCCCTCGTTCCCACCGTGCGCTTAGTCGCATCCGAAGACACAAACGGTCCCAGCACACGTCATGTACGTCCGAATAGTTCCACCGTTCGTTCGCTACGGGGTCTTGATATTCGTGTCACTCCCCAGGGTTGCTCGCGCCGCTGCGCCTCGTATCCCGAGTTCCGCAACTCTCTTGAAATTCCGTCGCTCGTGACAGCTAAACGCCCTCAACACACCCACGACTGTGGATGCGAGCGCAAGGCACATAAAGTACGCTTTGCTCCCGACTCTACCGCCAAGGAGGCGAAACCCGCCGTCAAGGCTCCCCGCACTGTGAGCCTCGATCAACTTCTTCAACACGCGCTCGGCGGCCACACCGCTCCTCAGCCCCAAACCCAAACCAAGCCCCAGGAGGCCGCACCCCAACGGCAGGTTGAGGTTATTACTCTCGACCAACTGCTTGGCCACTTCCTCGGCGCCGCCGGCGTCGACGGCAAGCAATCACAGCGGTCGACTTCTAAGACTGCGACGGCTGCCTCCGGCCCGGTTGAGAAAGAAGCTGTCCCTGTTCCCACCCCCCGCGCCTTCGCAGTCCGTTCCCGCTCCCAAGCCAGCTACCAAGCCCGCTCTGGCCCCTGCAGCCTCTCAGCCTCCTCGACCCACTGGCTTGGAACATTTTCTGCACACTGTCCTCGGCGCGGCTTCCCCTCAATCCAACCAACCCAATGGTGTTGTCGAGATCGACCTCCAACAACTCTTGAACACGCTCTTTGGCGGCGCGGCTCGCCCTTCGGCTCCCGCGAAGTCTCAGGTAAAAAATTTCCTGCGCTTGATGCGGCGATATGGTTCTGATGATATCCGATTTCTCAAGGCGGGACCGTCGAAATCAGCTGCCCCTTCCACAACTAACGACTCGAAGCCTGCGGTGAAGAAGTCAGAACAGGAAGAGCGCGAGGAGCGCGAGCTCGCGGAGGCGATCCGCTTGTCGCTCGCCGACACGCAATCATCATCCACCGCATCCGAGAGCAAGGGAAAGGCTCCCGCTCCCGCGCCGGTCAAAGACGTCGCGTCGTCGACCGCGGAGGTACACGCCATCGATGCCTCCTTCACCGCCCTCGCCAACGAATTCGTTTTCCCACTCGCCCTCGACTTCTCCACCTCGCGCACCGCCTCGCCCACTCGCAACGCAACCGCGGAAGAATCTGTCATCGCGAAACTCTCCTACAACACGCAGAATCAGCCCGTCCGGTTCTACCATCAAGCGCTGACCGGGCTCCTGGCGCGCTTGGACGCGGTGGAGAGCTTCGGCGATGAGGGGCTGCGGCACGAGAGGAAAGCGGTTGTCGAACGCGTGGAGGGCGCGATGGATGAGGTGGAAAGGGTTGTAGAGGGGAAATGGAGGAAGTGGGCTGGAAAGGACAGGGCTGACGAGGCCACGCCGGCTGCAGAGACGGAACCAGTCGTTGCCTCTGAGGAGAAAGACGCCCCCACCGCACCCGCTGACTCGGAGCCTGAGCAAAGCACTGTACCTGAACCTTCGTCCGCCGACTCGGAGCCTGCCCCCGCTCCCGAGCCAATTTCTGAACACGACACTGTTCCCGAGCCTTCCCCCGCCGTGGAGGAAACACAATCCGCCTCCTCGTCGTATCCTCCCGAGCCGGCTTCAGCCGCTGAATCGGTCGCAACACTTCACCCTCTTTCGCCTGCACCCGCATTCCCCGTCCCATCGTCTCCTGTACCCTCGTCCACGGTCATCGACACCTTCCTCCTCCCCCGCCTCATCCACTGAACCAGTGATTCAGAAGAAGCCTCGCGCTTCGGACTCGGACGCCGATGTCGATGTTGGGAGCGATTGGAGCGAGGTGGACGCATAGATCCGCTAATACATGCTTACTGGCGCAGTTCATCACTCATTATGGTTTATTTCTTTTTTATTGCGTAGGATATAATCAATGTACTTGTATCCCATTAAATCAATCGACCCTCTTTTGCTGTGATTGGGTGACTTCCCGTAAGAGTTTTTAATTCGTTTCGAATATTTTCGAGCCTAGCCGTTGTCAATCACTGGGACCCCATCAACCGCATCACCTCGAAATGGACGACGTTTATTCTCCCATCACTCGAAATAATGCGAATCTAGACGAGGCGTAGGACCCCCTCTTCTAGACTTTCTTATCCTCGAATATCCATTTTGGACACAGATCAGTGATCTCGGCAAGATCTTGGCCTCCATCACGAACCGTTCGTCCTTTCTTGCGCTCGAACAAGTTACTCTCACTTCATCTTTCCATGCCGCAGTTGTTCCTAGCTCGGTACCCGACCAAGACACATCCAAAAGCAACTGTTTTCAAGACTTTTCAGTGCCAAGTAGAAAATATTGCAGCATCCTTGCGATGCTGAACCAAATGCAATTGTGTCGTATCAAGATACACCCCACCGGAATATATACCTACTTACCCCAGAAGCAGCTGGTTGCATCCAGGTACAAGTCGTGTACAGATAATCAGATTTTGTGCTGGATCAATGCATAAAGAAATTATTTTGCTTGCGGGAAACACAGGTGGCCTAAATATCTCTTAGATTGATCGTATCACTGGCACCCTCGATAATCGCGCTGGAATATTTTGATCTTACGGGAAGTCACCCATTCGTACGAGGAGCTGAGGAGCTGAGCTCCAGAATTAGTATGCACCGCGAACTCTATATATCTTATTTATTGCCTCTGAATATATTTGTTGTATACCCTAAACCTTTTCCATCGCCTCGACGCGATGATGAGAGAATTCATCGCCAAGTGGACCAAGAAATGCAACCGTGGGAATTTGTTGATGAGATGGTTCGATTTCAGCGAACAGTTACTTATTACGGAAAAATATATGATAGAATCAGAGTCGTTATACGTATCTCAAGCCACGGCCATTTCTATATTCTTTCCCTTCACACTTTTCCACTCCACCGCCAGCGCACCAATGATTGATATTCCCGCCATCGCCGTAGCAACTCTGAATGCTATGACGAGCGCGTCGTTGTACACCTCGAGTACCGCAGAAAGGTATTGTGGGTCCACGGCGTTCTTCAGGTTGGTCGCGCCGGCGGTCAAGATAAGCTCGGGAGATATCCCTGGGACACGCGCCACCAGCTCGGAAATTAATTTGTTTTGGAAGACGCTTTGGGCAACCGAGATGAAGAGAGAGCCGCCCTGGGAAAAGTGAAAGCCGTTAGATGACAGCAATAATATCACAAAGGTTGAACATACCAAGGATTGGAGGAATATGTTGATTGCTGTGCCAGTGGGGACGTCCTTGAGGTCCAAAACAGTTTGCACCGCTATCAACGGCGTTTGCATCCCAATCCCGAGCCCCAAACCATAGAGGGCCTGGTAGCCCATCCAGTGCGAATGGCCCGTGTTGGTTTTGAAAGTAGATATCAGCCCGGCACCGACAGTCGACATGACCTGAATTGAGTTCAACCTCCATCGCAACAAGGGTCAAATATCGAAATCACCGTCGATAGTAGAATGAAGGGAGTGTAATACCCGAATTGTGTGATGAGCACCCCGGAAAGTATCATAGCGATCACCATAGGAAGAATCAAAGGAAGATTGTCACTGCGAAAATCAGCCTGTAATCGACTCCCAAAACAAAATACATACATGCCGCTCTTGACCTGATTTTTAAAGGATCAATTTCGGTTCTAATTTACTTCGCACTTTTCCACATACCGCAGAGGTACCCTTGATCGCCTGAAACCATATAGGCAGGTAGAATATAACGATGAAAAAAGATGCGCCTAGACACATCGAAAACCACCCGCTTCCCCATACGGTGCGCTTCATGAAAATCCTTGGGGGGACAGTAGCGTTTTCTTGCTGCCATATTCTTGAAGATTATCAGCATGCATGATGACATCGGACCTGTGGTGGCACTCACTGTATCATGACGAAGGCTGCGGCAAAAACACCGAAGACGACGAAGAGGGCAATGATACGGCCCGAATTCCACGGATATTTAGACTCGGAGCCTCCCCATTGCAGCGCCAGGAGCAAACAAACAATAGCCGGGATGAAGATCAGGGTTCCCAAGGGATCAAACCGGTCGATTCTCTGCCTCCAAGGTAGCGAAACTTCCGACGCCTTGTGGTTTGCACTCTCGGGCATCTTGAAGAAAAATGTGATGGCGAATATAGTAATCGCGCCGATTGGGAGGTTGACTATAGATTTTGTGATTAAGACGACGAAGGAAAAGACTGGAAAATGGCAATACTGTAGAAGCACCTAGTCCAATGGAATCAGCATAGCTACATTGAGGTAGAGAATAGACATACCACCGCCAGGAGACTTTATCGGTGAACGCACCACCTACAGGCATTCGAGTTTAGAGTGGAAGATTTGAATGACTTGACGCTTACCCATGAGCGGCCCGGCAACGCTAGCGATACCAAACATTGCTCCTATCAGGCCCGTGTACATGGGCCGCTTAGCCAGCGGAACAGAGTGCGCTGCAGAGAGTTTTAAATCAGTCAATTCGCCACAAGCAGTAGACCAACCCATAACTGTCATCATCTTTCAGTTACCTCAAAAATCCAGAAATGATTTGGACTGACTGATGAGTGCCCCAGTAAAAATGCCTGCGCTACCCAACCCAGCTATTGCACGGCCAACAATAAGGGCTTTGGAATTTGGTGCCACACCACAAATGAGGCTGCCAAGTTCGAAGACAGAAATGGCAGCGAGGAATACCTTTCGTGATTTAGTCGTGGCAGGATTAACAAGAATACTTCACTCACAGATTTGACAGGCAAGAACGTATAAAATTTCCCGAAAAGCAGTTGTGTCGAGGCAATGGCCTGTTTTTGGATTAGACCGTATCGCATAACAAAGAAGGCCGGTGACACACAAGTAGATAGCTGAAAAAGGTGGAAAAAATGAGGACCGTAAGATTTGAATGCGCGGCCGAACTTACGAGCTTCCGTACTAGGTCAGATCAGAAAATAAGCTGTTGAATTATGCCGACCACGAATTAGAAAAATAATTACCCAACCAACATCGTCGAGAGACTTGAACTGATCTGTGATTTTCGGAATGGCCGTGGCGATGATTGTATTATCCTAGATTGATGTTCAGGTCAAGAAATTGAAAGCTTGCTTTGGACATACGAGAGCGACAAGGAACACAGCGAGACAAAGAGCGACTAGTAGCACCATCAATTTGAGACCATGAGGGAAGTCATCATCAAAGCCGGCCGGGGCCTGGACTCCAGAGATTTCTTTCTCATTCAAGTCAGATCTGGGTTCGAATTGAGAGGTAAGAGTTTCTTCGGCACTCGAAGGATGGGACATGATAAAGTGAGAACCGAGTTATTAACACGTCGACACTCAAACGCACAGACTTTCTTTATAGTTTTTGTGAGCGGCCTTTCAACCGCCCTTTCAGCCGCTGACTCATTGTCGATATGTCAATCGCAAATTTCCATTTATGGACTTCGGCGTCTAGTCGCTCGATTCGGTTTGGTCCGGGTTTCGCATGGATCGTAGGGTTTGTAGAAAGTCGTATACCGCCTGGATCTAAAGCATATTATGTAATCCATACTGAAGAAAAGCGATTACCCAATCGCGACTCAACGGCCATCAGGAATGACGCGCACAAACTCAAGCGCGTCTTGAACGATACGGTCACTAACACTCGACCATCCCACCGGTCCTCCATATCCCTCCGATGCCCGCCCTTCGCCTTGCCATCCGCAACCCTCTTCTTCTCGAAATACACGCACAACGCGACTCATGCTCCCGCTCGTCGGGCCCTTTTTCGTTAAGAAGTTAGTGAGCTGCTTGGACTGAATGTTAGGGGCATCCGTGTACGCCGCGCGCGACATGTCGCGGAGGAGCGCGGCCTCGGTGATGCTGTCGGTGCGAAGCAGCACGTTGATCTTGCGACAGAGTCGTATATCTCGTCCGTGGCGTCCTCGTCGCCGGGAAGCGTGATGCTGAAGAGATCTTTCGGCTCGCCGTCGCCGTCACCGCTTTTTTTGGCCTTTGGCTTGGTGGTAGAAGAGCCAGACGCGTCTGATTTACGTTTGTTGGGCTGTGAAAAATGGGATCTAGGTGAGAATGGCGCGACGACGCATGTCGGGCAAGGAAGTAAGGACAAAGCTGACATTGTTGGTGATAAGCAGGCGCCAATGTGTTTTTCTCCTCGAGCGCCTTCAAGGATGCAATGTTCTCGTCAGAAGTGAGATGAATAGGGTCGGACAAATCGGAATTTTTGAAGCTTCGAGACATTATGATCATGAACGTGGTGCAAGAGGAAGAAAAGTCGCGTCCGCTAAATTTGTTTACCGCAAGCATAGCCACCAATCCTCTGGTTTTCGTTGCATTCCACTTCGACTCTCAGTGCTCCGGCCACAAAAACCACACACTAATTTTCAACAGGCGGCAAGTGCTGCGTGGCTTCGAAAACCAGGAAGAGCGCGGTTGCGGAAATCGAAAGAGTAGGACTCAGTCAGGACTCGGTCAGACCTGGTTGGACAACTGACAGTGCTTTCAGCTCAGTTCGAACCCAATAACTACTTTTTAGTACAGCCCACTCTCCTCCATAATTGGAATACAGCCTGGCTAAATTTTTTCGAATTTTGATGTCTCGTTGTCTGGTTTAAACGCGGTCAGGTGACTGGCCGTGTAGCTTAATGAGGTCGAATCGCTTGCTCGACTTGACAGAAGTGAGATGGCATCGGCGCGTCGCATGAATATCATAATCCATGTAGGGTTCACAGTTGGTTCACAGCATCGCCATCGCGAATGCGGTACCGTAACTCCGCCGAGTCATGGGATCACGTCCAACTCGACGTTGACGTTCATAGTCTGTGCTCTTCACTTATGGGCAAGCGAGACAAACCAGAGTCTGCCTCACTTGTCTTCCCCTCGATCTATCTGGGTCCCGCCTCCGCAGCCTCCTCCGCTTCCTTCTTGACCTCAAACTCTATAACGCACGTTCTAAGCATTGGCGCTACTCCGAAGCAGCAGGTACCCGGCATCGTCTACCACCGCATCCCCCTCAAAGATACCTCTTCCACGTCTATTACTCCCGCATGCGCCGAAGCGTACAAGATCATCGACGCCGCACTGCGCTCGAAACACGGCGACGCGTTCGGGAAGATCCTAGTCCATTGCTGGGCAGGCATCTCGCGGTCGCCGTCAGTACTCACCGCATATCTCATGCGCCGACATAAAATGTCGCTCAAGATAGCGCTCGGGCAGATCGTGCGTGCCCGGCCGCAGGTGTCACCCAAATTCGTGGAGCAGCTCAAGGACATTGAGATGGAGCTTTTCGGTAGCATATCGCTTGACGTAGATGAGCTGCCGAAGCGCGAGAGCGATCGGTTGGCGTTATTCAACGAAGAGGATAGTTATGCCGGAGTTGTCGATAAATGATAGAGTTGTGGATACTGTTCTGCGTGTCTGTCTAGTATTACATTTGAATGTATTTAGTACGTTGTCCTCCACCTTTCGTGTATACATATATCCTACCACCCCACGCCTAGTCTCCTTTGCTTATTTTACGGCTTAGCACACAGAATATCGATAACTAAAAAAGTGAAAAAAACACTCTCGTCGGAACGTACCATCCCGGAAGAAGAGAGAAATAAAGGTTGGCTCACACTCCAACGCTCGCAAACACCCCCAGCGTCTCGAGCACCTTATCTGCGTCGAGCCGCCACCGCGCGTCCGTGGCCTTCCCACCCGTTGCGACCGTTTCTGCCTCGTCGAATTCATTCAGCCGTCGGATGAGCTTCTCGTCTCCGCTGACAGCGAGCACCAGGTCAAGGTCCCCATGAGCAGCGACGTCGTCGCCTGCATCGGGCGACATCCACCCCACGCCCCGCGAGAGCGCCGTCTGCGCGGGCCCGCCAGGGTGTAGGATCGCGCCGACGGCGGTTGAGCGCGAGACGTTGTTCGGGAGCACAAGGAAGGAGTTGTCGCCCGGAATGATGCGCAGGCCGTAGCGTTCGCCGAGACTGGGAGGAGATAGGTGTATGTTCAGCAAATAGAAGACGAAAATCGCACCTGTCGAATATGTGGTTTTGCGCTTCCGCGGCTTGCCGCAGCGCCCACTGACGATCCCCGCAGTCCTTGGCCGTCTCCCCAGTCCAAAAACGCCATACAATCGAGGCCTGGCGCTCCTCGACGAAGGACCCTGGTGTGCGCTCCGTGAACTGCGTTGTTCCTCAGTTCACCTTGAAAGAACACAGAAAAGGAAAACGCACATAATTTAAAATCTCAATGCACGAGCTCTTCCACGTCAAATTGAAAGTTGCGACCATGTTAATCCACCCGCCGGGCAGCGTCGCCGCCGTGTTCACGGGACTCAAATTTACGCCATTGCGCTTCCCCCCGTTCATGCTCAGCATCGATGACGAGCGGTGCGGGGTGACCTTGGGCCGGATGAAACACCCGTTCTCCGCGACAATCCCGATGCGCGGCACCTCTTTCGCGATCCGGGTCAGTACGCCCGCGATCGGCAGCCCACTGAGCAGCCACACATCGTTCCTGCCATCCGCCGCAAAGCGCCGGAGTATCTCCAGCGCGCGTTCGAGCCCCGCGTCGGAATCACTCTCCGGAGGGAAGCCGCCAGCCGCGGGCTTCGGCCGTGCCCACAGCGTGCCCTCAAAGTCCATGAGCAGCAGCCGCTTGCTCGAGTGCTTGTACCGCGGCAGCACGCGATGCATGTCGAGTATCGGTGCGGCCTCGTGGCTCTGGAGGTGCTGCTCCGTATGCGAGCGCACGCACCGCGACAGGAACGTCGTGACGAAGGCCTGCCCGGTCTGCGTCGTGACGTGGTTATGCAGGTCCTCCCACCGCCCGCGCGCCTCGTCGTCGCTCATCGTCAGCGCCTGGTTGATCGCCGCCGCCGTCCCGCGCGTGTCCCACGGGTTGATCGCGATGCAAGAGCGGAAGCCGCTATAGCTGTACGAGCCGGTGAATTCGCTCAGGATGAGCGGTCGGTGACGGCCCTCCTGGCACTCGACAAACTCGTGTGTGCGCAGAGCCATGCCCTCGCGCAGACTCGTAACGAGAAACGCGTCGGCGACGGTGAGCAGCGCGAGGTACTGGCTGAAGGTCAGGTCCTGTGTCGGCAGAAATACGACCGGCTGATACGTCAGCGTCGAAAAACGCGAGTTGATGTGTGTGACAATGTCCGCAATGCTCCCTGCAAGGTCGGTCGAAGTGGTCTGGAGCGCCACCTGGATAAGAACGACCTTTTGCTGGAACTCGGGGTGCTTCTCGAGGAAGGTCTGAAATGCGAGCAGCTTGTGGCGCACACCCTGGATCTCGTCGAGCTTGTCACGGCCAACGACGATCTTCATGCCGGCGTAGCGCTGCTTGAGGACTTGCACCCATTCGCCGACATCCGGTTCGCGTCTGCGCGCGTTAGACAACGCGACTCCGAGGTATAAACGCGACTCACTTTTTCTCCTCAAGCTGCTGGACGTCGATGCCCATAGGGAACACGCCGACGTCCACAAAGCGCGTGCGGCGGGCCTCGCCAGCACCCTCGCTGACCTGAATACCGCGCGGCAATGCCTCATATGCCATGATACGACTAACTGTTTGGCGGAAGTGACGAGCGTAGTTGGCCGTCTGGAAGCCGATAAGGTTCGCCGCAAGTAAACCGCTCAGGAGATGACGGCGGACGGAAAGGCAGCGGAAGATTTCCGACGAAGGGAACGCGACGTGCATAAAAAAACCAATTGGCGCATGAGCGGGGATGCGTGCGGACGCGCGGAGCATGGCCGGGAGTAGCATGAGATGGTAGTCGTTGACCATGACTTTTTAATAGTAAATTCAAGCCGGTTGAAAAGAACAGGAAGCGTACTGATGTCACCATCCTGGTAGTTTGCAGCGATTGTGTCGGCAAAACGCTGATTGACCGCGACATACTGCTTAAAAGAGGCAGACTCGTAGAACATCTTGGTCTTCGGCGCGTCGGGGATGGCGTAGTGGAGACATGGCCAGAGAACCTGATGGCAGAACTCGTCGTAGCAGCTCTCAAACTCTGCGTCGGGGATCCAGACGGGTATGGAAGAGTGCTCGACGAGCATTTTCCGGTCGACTGCGTGGCGAAGAGGTTCTGAGAAGGAGTCGGTATGGGTACCGACGGTGCCGACCCAGACTTTTTTCTTGAGCTTGTCCCCCATGCTGACAATAGCATTTTTGAGACCGCCGTTGCAGTGGGGGTTGTGCTCGATGTGCCATTCGTCCCGGATCCCGAGTTCGGACTCTGGGCGCCGGGAGGACGAGCGGGACGAGCCTTTGCGCTGGACCCGGGTGCGGTGGTCGCTGTGGGTGGTTTGGTGCTTCCGCGGGGTTACAGCGCCGTTGGTCTTGAAGAAAAAAGGGTTTATGCTTTCCTGGGCCGGGGTAGCAGCCGGTGTCGGGTTGCGCGACTTGAGCGTTATAAGGTCGTCGACGATGCTTTTTGCGGGCGGATTGCTCCCCTTGCGCAACGCGGGGCGCACTGGACCCTTTGTGGCTGCCTCGACGCGCTGGAGGACATCCGGGACCGAAAACGACGGTGGTTTTATTTCCGGGGTCGCAATGGGGGAGTCGGTGCCGACGACGGCGGTGGAGGGCAGAAACAAGGACGCAATTACTATGCGATGGTTTCTGAACGAGTTCATGGTGGTGGACGGCAAGAGGGACGAGCCATAGGATTGTGTGTAGCGCCCGATATATCTACGTCACAACCTCTTCATCGCACTCTGCTTCCGCTGTTTCCGATCTTTTCCATCTAGCGATTTGCCCGCATTTCCACCCCATATTTCTCAATCTGGACGAACGCACGTTTGCTCATCATCGCAGCGGAAGAAAGATGAGGGAAAACCGCCACCGGTCTAGATATGACGGAACGGAACGGCTTCGCTGTTCCCATTGAAATAAAATAGTAGAAAAAGGTACAATTCTGTGTTGAAATTCACTTGTAAACCCCCCTCACGGGATCATCCAGGATTTGCTGGCGCTGTCTTGTGATATTTTGAGCGCCAAGCGTCGGTGTGTCGTGTGCAACGGTGACCGTGCCAACAAAAAGTTTTAGTTGGCTGCTTCGGGCGATTTGTCATTTCTCCGGCGTCCGAGTTCATCCGTTTGCCGCAAAATCAAGTGTTGACACGATGAGGATAGCTAGAACAGGCCAGGAGGGAGACTGCAAGCATCGAAAATCACGTTCCGAAAGGCACAAAGGATCGAGAAAAACCGAGTACATGTTCTGGACTTGTGATGTAATAAAGGCGCGGGGGAAAACGAAAACTGTGAATTTTCTGCCGATTCGTCCGGGACGGTCGCTTGATGTTCTCGGATCGAAGTTTCGTTTCACCGAAACAGCCAACAATTCCCACGGTTGCATCTCCCAGAGTCATTTGCGGAAGGAAAACGAGGGATTCATCGGGATAGCGTGAAGCTTGATTGAACCTTCATCATATTCCAGAAGCCAGACACACTGCGATGGTACTGTCAAGAGGGTCGAGACGGTAAGATGAACTCCCTTGACGGAGCTGTGGACATTGAACTCGGAGAATTTGGACGCTGAAGCTTCGTGGATTTTCAAGTAAATTTAGATAGGTCCAGGAACATCCCAAGGTCGAGATAGAAATAGCCACTTGTCGAAACGTCAGAGATTTCGACAGTCCAATGCACAGTGATCGCGGGAAGAGCAGAAAAAACTGATACTGTGCAGGGGAGTCATATTATTTTTCGCTGATTGTGCAGAGTTCCGACAGCAAAGTGGGCGATTATTTGAATACCAATGACAGAGACCCCGACAAAGCTCCGTCCTTGGATATAGTGTGGGAAGCTCAGCGGGGACGCCAATGAGAGAAACGTAAGTGAGTTTGGGTAAGAAAGCAAGAGATGTATTGAGCTTATTGTCCGTCTTCAATGTCGAAACCACAGCCTAGGTCTTTATCGTATTTTCAAGATCAGAAGGAAGCGGATGTGCCACGCAGATAGCAATGTGTGTAATTCTGTGTACTTGACTGGGAAGTCCTTTACAAAGCGAGAGAAGACGATGGGCTGCACACTGCAGGCTATCGAAGCGGCACCTAAGATGCGCCCGAGAACACTTGTTGAAAAACGCAACGGGCCCCGTTGAAGTGTTGCGACAGTGACAAAGTTGAAATTGACGGCATTAGCCGGGGAATTGATGGCTTTCACGTGCTACGGCCAAACACATATAAACTTCTCGGACGCGTCCAACTTTTCTTTATCCTGCACCACCACGTTCACAATGTCTCGAAGCTTCAGGCCGTGTGATTTGCCCAACCCCATCCTTCTCACCGCTCCTGAAAATATCGCATTCTTGAAGGCATTCGAGGAGAAAAACGCCTTGGCGCTTATCACCAATAATGTGAGCGGCTTTATCGTTGCCCGACACGCGTCGTCGCGCCATTCTAACCTAGATTTCATTTTCCACAGCCCAAAAAACGTAAATCAGACGCGTCCGGCTCTTCTAGCACCAAAGCCACCAAGAAAGCCAAGAAAAGCGGCGGCGATGGTGGCGACGAGCCGAAAGATCTCTTCAGCATCACACTCCCCGGCGACGAGGACGCGACGGTGGAGATATATGACTCCTGCGACGAGCTCCGCCGCAAGATCAACGCGCTGCTTCGCACGGGGTCCATCACCAAGGCCGCGCTTCTCCGCGACATGTCGCGCGCGGCATACGCGGACGCGCCAAACATCCAGTCCAAGCAGCTCACTGACTTTTTGACGAAGAAGGGTGCGACGAGCGGGAGCACCAGTCGTGTCTGCTACGCGTCGTACGTATATTTCGAGAAGAAGAGGATTGCGGAGGGGAAGGCGAAGAGCAAGCATAGGAGAGATATGGAGGATAGGTGGGAGGGCCAAGGTGGGCTTCCAAGGGAGAGAGAGCATGGGTATTTCTGCGCTGTTGGTGACCGTATCGTTCAAGACTCGCTCGGGTCGGTGCGTGTGATTCCTGGTGGTCGTTGATATTGTTTTGTTCGTTCATTGTACTTTTTCATTACATTTTTCTTCGTTCTCAACAACCGATAAACTCGAATTCAGACTATTTGCCTCAGCGAATCACACCAATAGCAAAAACCAGCAAACTTCGTTTTGGAGAGAACACTCTGAAGGACAGGATAGCAAAATGGGGACCGTGCTGCTGTGACTCGGGCGCGCTGTGACCCTGGCGCCCGACAGCATGCAAGGATGGGATAGCCGATGACCCGGGATCGCGAGGCTCAGGCGTCATCGATTGCATGCTGTCGGGCTTTTGGTCGGGCGCCCGAATCACAACACCACATTTCTTCGGATCTTTGGAATGGCCCCCCGCCGTCGCCGACCCTCTTCATCAAGCTGCTTTAATCGCTTCTTTCTTTACGACTTGGTTTCGTCAGCCTCTATTCCATGCTTCTTTTTTTCGTGTCTTGGCTGCCCCCAGATTAATTGACGAGGAGCGAAGAGGTGCCACACGCACCTGGCTCTTTTTTCCCGAGCACGCAGCCGCAGCTCAAGGCGATGACTGAGTTGCATTTGCGAAGGTAAGACAAGGAATAGGAAGAGGGCGAAGATACGCACTTGGCCCTATATCGCGCACGAGCCAACCTGGCTCGTTCGTGAACCGCCTCTTGCTCCTCCAGCGGCAATTCTTTCAACTTAGCACGAAATCTAGTTTTCGTTTGTGAGACTGGCTCGTCCCGAGGAGCCCAAGCCGCACCTCGCCATCCGATCCCTCGTTTTGGCCCGCTGTTCCTCCTTCTTGATTCGCCTGCTACAGTGGTCAACAGTCCATGCAAAGCATCGAGCGATGGTCGTACATAAGATCGCGTTGGGTGAGTGTACCAGCAGATGTGGGGCTGGGTTGGGAGGACATGATGGGGAACTTCAAGAAAATGAGGAGTCCCATGTTTGTAAGTAGCAAACAATGAGTTTCGTGGCGAGTGACGCCCTGCAAGGAACACAAAATGTTGGATGCGGGCCAGGTCCCGTTCACCTGGGCTTCGTAGCTCAACATGGGAGGTGCAGTCGCAGCGGTGCGCGTCCGCCCAAGGGGGCGCCACTGGCGGAAGGGCACTGAACGTGCATGATAGCGGTATAATCACTGGAGCGAACTCCAGGTGGGTCAACGAACCGAATTACATACCCAACGCGCGCGCATGCCACCCAGAGTAAAAAAGGAACGGAAATCTAGGCGCTAACATCGCGCCGGAAACGGGAAAGTGGTTGAGATGGGGAGCACTTGGAAAACATGCGAAACAGGTTCGTGCGTGACTGCGCCGACTGACTTTTCAGCAAAAAAGAAGATAGGGTATATAGGGTGGTTGTTGAATGTCAGTTACAGCCTAAAATCGCGTGTTTGGCCTGGAGCTTGAGCTGAATAACCGTGCCAACCTGATCGTGTTTCGATCGCAAGACGATTTCTGAGAGCAGCGGCGTGTTTCAAGTGGAGCTGAACCCCAGAAAGCAACCTAGAGCGCTCCTGTACCCAAACCCGACGCGACATTAGCGATAGAAAATGCTGAGTTGAGGGCTGGCTGAGGGAAACATAAAAATGTGGAATAGGGGCTGATATGTGGCTGTGTCTGTCTGTCAAGGAATCATTTTGGCGCCCACTGATTCGCAGCGAAGCTGGATGTTCCTTCGCCTCAACCGAATACCACCATTTGTTCTTCGCCCACGAACAAGCTTCAAAGTTGGATTACACACCATGACCCTTCTCCAGAACACCCGTCGTCAAATTCCAAGCGACATGAAAATCGAGTTGACCGAAGTCGAGAACCAACTCTGCACCCTTCTCGACGAGTGCTGCACTGATCTGAAGGAGACAAAAAAATATCAACACTTCATGTCGCATTGCTGGTGGATGGGTACGAGATAAGGTATTGCACCCAGAACCAATACATACCTCTGTGCTCAACATTCATCCGTCGTTCCATAGCTTTTGGGCCTTCAAAGCAACGATATCGATATTGCATTATCCGACATCATGGGAGATGACTTTGCGAACCACTTAAGCGTCTTTGCTCAAACCAAGGACGTGAAAACGGGGCCAATCGCAGTAATTAATCCCAATCCTGAGCAGTCGAAACACCTTCAGACCGCACGGATACCTATTCTGGGTCTCGAACTGGACTTGGTAAACCTGCGGAGCGAGGAGTATGCCAACAACAGTCGTATTCCGACCGCAATCGTACGACTTTTGCGCCGTCGTGGAAGCATTGGCTTAGGTTCGGTTCGCAGGCCTTTGGTACACCTCTGCAAGACGCACTGCGGAGGGACCTGACGATCAACGCGTTATTTTATAATATTCACACCCGTGAGGTAGAAGATTGCACTGAGAAGGTAGCTAAATAGTTTTGGGTTCAGTGTTCGCCTGTTTATTCTGGACCAGGGCATCGAAGACCTGAAAAATGGCATCGTGCGCACTCCACTTCCGCCAAGAGAAACTTTCTTGGACGATCCGTTGCGTGTTCTCCGAAGTCTGCGCTTTGCAACGAGGTATGGGTTCGAGATTGTCCCTGAACTGGCCGAAGCAGTGAAGGATCCTGCTATTCAGGTAATCGACGCGCTTTAATTCATGGAGCTCGGTGACTGAATACCTTCCAGGATGCTCTGGTCACCAAGGTCAAACGGGAACGAGTAGGTGAAGAGATTTCGAAAATGATGAAAGGTATATTCAGAACCGAAATCTCGTCGAGAACAATAATTTATACTGCCGCAGGTGGTGACCCGTGCCGCAGCATCCAGATGATTGATCAATTATCCCTCTACGAGTCAATATTCAACGTCATTCCGCCTGAGGTTAAGGCGTCGCTATTGGCTCCCGTCGCTCCTTCCTCGTCGTCTGTGAAGGTCGCGTATATACTGAGGAGCGTCCTAAGCTCCGCTGGCTCTGCGCTAGAAAATCTCACGCCCGTCCATCCCGCTCTCGTGTCATCGGCCAAGGATGACTCGTCAGCGACTGCACGCCTCTATCTCGCCGCAGCGCTGATCCCCCACTTTGGCATCACCTACACGGACAGGAAGAAAAAGTCCCAGTCTGCCGTCGAATGCGCTATCCGCGAGTCAGTCAAGCTCGGGGTGCAGAACCACTACCTCGACGGCATCCCTCTCCTTTTCGAAGCGGCGCAGAGGCTCCAGAACCCGGACTTAAGCCAGGAGAAATTTAAAGCACCCTCTGAACGGGTGGCTCTCGGTGTGTTTGGGTTCATCGGCATCGTCCACCAGAGCTCCCTCACAAAGTTTAGGATTGTTCTTGCGGGAAAAGCCTCTGCATCATCCCAGCTCAGGAACGCGATGGCAGTTGTCTGCGCTTTTCTCTCTTGTCCAAGAATTGGGCGCACACTACGATCTTGCAACCGGTCAACTCGACGGTGAGTCCGATATCGAATTCGGCTGCAATTACGATGTTGACGAGTATTTCCAGTCCCTGAAGCCGCCAAGCTCATCGAGCTCTACAACGCATTCGTTGCACGTGTTGAAGAACTCAGGCTGACGAATGTCGGAGAAGAAAAACCGCTATTGAATGTAAAAATTGTTTTCGTTTTGTTTGTTGGCGCAGATCCTCAGGGCATTTGCAGGGCAATGCGGTTTGTCAGATACTTGGCGCCTCCAGACCCGGTGCTTGGACCGGCGCTGTTCTCGCCCAAGTGATGGAATGGCAGCTCCAGCACCCCCAGGGAACAATCGACGACTGTACTGCGTGGCTCAAGGCAGAGCAGAGCGCAGGAAAAATCGACATTGACTCGGAGCCTGCGAACAAACGCGCAAGAACCCAGCGGTGAGGAAGGTAGAAAGAAAGAAATCTAACATGTAACATCTTGAATACACGAGCACTTGGCTCATAAAATGCAGACGCAACTAATACGCACAGGGCAGCACACAAGGCAGGACTGGTAAGTATATGCGGCGGACAGATGTATGTATCAGAAATGGTCAAAACTCGACATTTCTAGCTCAAATGACCCGAGTGAGAACGGATTGGTGAACTGTATCGCGTCGTAATTGATCGGAACGACGTATTCGTCCGTGGGCGGCGACGGCTTAGGGGAGAAGGGTGTTGAAAGGATATAGCCGTCGCTGCTATACGTCGGGTGCCATGTGCATGTGTCCCGCGTTTGACTCGGGATGTCGGACTTGAAGAATTGGGACCCTGTAGCTATATCGTGAAGCGAGGGCGTTCGCTGCAAACGCTCGATCTTTGTCTCTTCAATTTTCTGCGAGTTAAGTGTCAGCAAGCATCGAGGTGTTAAGATGAGAGAAGCGCACCTCTGCATTCAGATCAAGAAACGGGATGTCCGAAGTGGGCACGAACTCGTCGTCGTAGACGGGCTCCGAGAAAGTAAGGGCGGGGGTACAAAGAACGGGATCGGCGGATTTGGAAGATGAAGAATTGGGAGAAAGCTCGAGAGGTTGCGTGAAAGACAGTTCGGGGCTGGGTGCAGAGGATCTCGGAGTCGCAGTCGACGAGAGGGGGTCCTCGCTGCGAACAAAGGAAACGTCGTCTTCGTGCTCCGAAACTGCTATCCTCAAACCCAGATACTGCGCACGAGCCCTGCTTTTACGACGCTTGGGTTGAGGAGGGTCGTCCTCGTAATCGCAGTCGTCGTCGGCCTGCCTCTTCTTGGGACACCCCTTGCTCCCAGTGCGCGCCGCGGGCGAATAAGTGTAGTTGGGATACATCTGAGCGTGGAGTATCTTCTTCTCCCGGGCGATAACCTCGAATTTCTTTTTCTCAGCGGGGGAGAGCGCCCGCCAAGCTTTGCCAGCTTGTCGACTGAGAACTGAGTGGTCGCGAACGCCATCCGCTCGCTCATTGTTCAGCTGGCAGAAGTACGTTCGAAAGCACAGGAAGCAGTTCGGCGGGCGCGGGATGTGGTGGGCAGAACGCCGGCGGGAATGAGCCCGGTGAGCCGTGGGTGCCGGGGAAGCATCGGCAGTATTTGAAGGCGGGTCGCCCTCGACGCCAGAATCAGGGTACAAGAGTTGTAGGTCTCCATCCGATCCGTCATCTGTTCACCAATAGATAAGCGAAAGCTAAATAAACAAAAGCGGAAGAGATACCGCGAATTGCTGGTTGTCGGACAGACGGTTTCCGAGATCGACGCGGAGGAACTGTGCGGTGAACGGGCATCTTCAAAGAGACGGTGGGCGGGGGGGGGGAGTAATATGTCGAGGTGCAAGAATGCGAATAGACTGAGCTCAAGGCCCGCCTTTTGAACTTTTGATCCCAGAAGCGCAACATACCTGAAAGAGCGGCGTAGGATACTTACCCCTCGATAATAGCACATTGTGTTCAAAGCATGCTTCGCCCTCGCGACATATCACAATAGTTCTCAGGCAGTCGTCTCCGCGGAGGTCCAAAAGCTTTGTCCGTCACCTCATGTTGATCTGGGATGTCCTTTGGCAGCAAAATTCGACCAGTTTTAACTGCCTCATGGTGATGTCTAGCCAGTTTCCGGTACTACGGCGACCAGTGTAATTAACATCCTTTAGAGGACAAAGGCCCATTGTGGACAGATTTACGGCAATCGGAGCATATTATTGAGGAGAAAGGCGCCAGCGAGTCGGTCGAACCTGGTCAAAGCGGGCGGAATCAAAAGTTCAAAGCGAGGTGATCAGTGATGGACGGAAGCAAATCCCAGCTATGTAATCAATCTATTCTTATCTTCAAAAAATGTTCAATATGACGCCGACTCGCACCGCGACTAAGATACAAAGTAACACAGGTATTGTACAGTAAAGTAACTTTGTGCGTATGGTGGGACTGCTGAATCGTTAGTTGCAGAAGAGGAACAGTAACCGGCCCAATCCTTGGTTCTATAGGGTTCCGCCGTGACCCGTCCAATCCAATTTGTACAAGAATATCGAAGGCGAGATCGATTTGTGAGGCGCGAAAGCTTGATGTATCCGGGAAAATCCTCCCTTGTGGCAGCACGTTCAGTGTGATAGTATTTCTTGTATTGTCTGCTTGAGCTTAAATCATAGACAATGAATAGAACGTTCAGGCTTACCGGACTTCACATCTCTTCGAGGTTTAACTTTGGTTGTGAGGCTGGTCTATCTGCGTTTGAGGTTGTCGACGATAGCTGCGAAGAAACGCTAGGGAATTCGAGATGAATGGGCGGACAAGTGGAAAGGGCAAAACCGTACACGAATTGCAACCAAGATTTTGCGAGGAGTCTGAGAATTTTGTACCGGAGGCTGAAGCTGAAATATATCCGATGAGTGAAAATTGAATGGCCCACATAAGATCACATACGGGAAGAGATGGATTCGGGGTCGGAGTAGCCGCAACAGCTAAAGGCAGCGATGCCCATGGGGAGCCGAGACGCGGCGAAGGTGGGGATGAATATGAGAGCTGTGTTTGCGAGAGGACGAGTGAGAAAGACGGGAATGTGGGTTCCTGAGGACGCATGTAAAGTATAGTCGCTAGCTGTGTTCAAAGTAGAGGATAAAGGAATAAAAATGCGCACTCAGTTTTATATGCAGGGGTACAACCGATGCCGTGAGAGTCCCATTTGGGACTCCATCAGCTCTGTGCTTGCTCTCAGGGAGACGATCCTCGTACAGCTTCCTCACCGTTAAAAACCATTCACAATCTTGTTTTATATCTCTGAATTCCGGAGGCGAACAACCACGCAGAATCACAGCGCCAGACCTCATTATTGCTCGCCCAGTCGATCCTTCCGCGAAGTCCAAACCTGGCCTTGAATGTCTTGAAACTTCCTCATCGAATGAAAACTCCTGGATTTTATCTCAACTGCGGTGAGTTCCTAGTTGTATTGAAGCGAGCTCTGCCAACATCCCACCAGAGGATTGCCAGGAAGATAGACAAGTCACCAAACGACAAATCATCCTAACCGAAAACAAGGCGACGATTGGAAGCCGCGGAAACACAGCGCTAACACTAGAAAAATCCAATTCAAGTTCCAGTGGTGGTTCTTTCTGTTTCTGACTGTCCCTTCGAGTTGCCTCCGGCTCTTGTGTCTGGTCGGAACTCCGGTCTTGCGGTCGCAACAGTCCCAAAATCAGATTACAAGAAACGCATAGATAGGCTCTTTCACAACTCGGGCTCCACTGCAAATGCATTCTGCGATTCACTTCCGTCCGTCTTCGCGTGGACGCGCAGTGGACGCGCCAGCTCTCTTTGGCGCGTGAACACGTGATCTCCGCGTAACCTTGACTCGACAGTCGTCGACTCTCGGGCTCGAAACGAGGCCTGTAGCCGCCTTGAATCTGTTTCCGCCAGTATTTCCGAATAACATGATACTAGACGGTTTGTACCGATCAGCTTGTCGCCGAAGAGACCAAGAGCACCATGCAGCAGAAGGAAGAAGCAACATTCAAGCCAGAGCGACAGACACAGAATTGCCAGATGGCACCGTCCAGCTTCCACCAGTCAGCATCAAGTCCTCGTCTGCGAAAGGGTACACTCTGCAAGCCTCAATAGGCAGAAAATGTGAATTTAACGTGTGACATCGACCAAGCTTGCTCGTACCTCGCAGAATTCGAGCTTCAAGTCTTCGACCATTCTTCAAGCTCGAATATACTTGAAGCTTTGTTCAACAACGTTCCATCCCATTTTTCCGACCCTGCCGCCCTCAGAGAAATGCCACCAGCTTCAGCCAGCTGGACCAGCGTTCAAGGCGTGCGGCGATACGAGTTGCAGCTTATCCATGATCCAACTGGGTTGTGTGCGAAAGCAGGAGATGCCGGGGATTCACGGCGAATGGCTCCAGCTCGCCGTTCCCTGAATTTTTTTGCAGCCTGCCCAGGGATTGGATCCACCGCAGAAAAGTCTGGTCGACGCGGACTGAAAGAAATGACGCCAACGCCAACGTAGGGAGAAATGGCGTTGGCCTCAGAAGAAAGAGGAAACATCAGGGCAGGAAGGCGGAGGAAGAGGCAGATATGCAAATGTTTAGCCAAAGCTGAGGTCGGGTTCGTAGCTGGGGTCGTATCTCACTTCATGTTTCAAATAACAATACCCATTATATCCCTTTACCCCCTCCAAAATCTTCCCCCCTTTCCTCCCCTCCCATCCTAATCCCCACTAAATTTTAATTAAAAAAATTTTCTCTATTTTAACAAAACCCTAAAAAATAATAAATCTTTCTGCAAAACCACCAACCCCTCACAATATTCCTCGATCGTCGTGACCTCCCCTGGCTGATGCGTCCATGCTGGCCTGTTCTCTTGCCACTGGCAGTACAAGCCCTGCCAGAGAACGTCCTCGCCACCATGATAACCTCACTATCCATCAGATGAACGACTTGTATTTTGCGGTTGACTCAGCTTGAAGGCTTATGTCGAAAATCAACTACCCAATAACTTCACGTTGGCGCATCTTTAATGGCTTAATGACATGGAGGTCACTACAGTATGTATCGTCTTCTCCTTGAAGCTATTATACCTTCGTTTCTTTGGTGCTTTGTTTTCTTTGTGACGGATTCTTTTCCACCGACCCATTTGCCCTGCTCAACATCGCGACGCAGTTTTTCATTCAGTGGTTTCCTACATTCCTCAACGCAATTTCACAGAATTCGGGGGACAGGAGGCTTCAAGGTCGACCTCAGCAATTGACCGAGGAGCGCTGCGCCTGCCATTATTCAAATTTTTCTCCGAATACTTGGAACCGCGCCTAATAATCCTCGTGATCTATTGGATACTGGGTCTTTTATATGACCAAGTTTCACCCCGCGTCTGCCTGGACTACAAGCAAGATACCGCCGTTACACAGCTCGACTACTCGCCAGTCTCACGCGTGAACCTCGTTGCGATTATTGGGTAGATTGTGAATTGAATGCAAAACGGCTAAGATCTCATTCTGGTTCACAGAAGCAAAAGGCCACCCAACGATACATCGATTCGGAAGCATGATAAATACATTATGGAGAATGTAGGTTATGAAATTCTGCCAGGAGGGGGGCGGCCAAGCATAGAAGGGGAGTGACTTGGGTTGTGGATGAGTGCGGTTGGAGGAGGGAAAGGTGCCAGGCAGATGAGGGTCGGATGACGGAGATGGGTAGGTACACAGAGAGGTGAAAACTCCAAGTTACCAAGTCGAAGAGCTCACCAGAAACAGAGACCTAGGAATATATTAAAACAAAGAAAGAGATTCAGATATAATGATTGAGAGGGTGGATCCATGCACAGGTGAGTCAGCCTGAGAACTATCATTCAAAAGATAAAGAGCGACGTACTATATACTATACTCTTCCAAGCAATTTTAATTCAAGCAGACGGGAACGGAAAGATCGGAATGCCTGATCCACGACTAGGCGACCCAAACCTCGGTGGCGCCCTCTGGAACACGATTGCTCTCTTCGTAAGAGTATCCTCCACCGCCGGAGCTGCTGCACCGACCAGCGACGGTGCTATGACTGGAATAGCCAAACCTCCGGTCGACCAGAGGCTCCACCCGCGCGAGATACGACTTCTTGCTTGATAGCGACACAAGCAGCAATGGATGATAATACAGTCCTTTTCCCCCCCGCGCCCTTTCCGGCCCCCCCCCCCCCGCCCGGCCGGGGGGGGGGGCCGGGGCAACCCACACCCCCGAGGACCCCCCCCCCCCCCCCCCCGCCCCCAAAAAAACCCCCTTCCTTTTTTTTTTTTGGGGGCCCCCCCCCCGCGGGGGGTTGGGGTTTTTTGGGTTTGGGGGGGGGGGCGGGGGTGGTGGCCCCCCCCCCCCCCCCCCCCCCCCCCCCCGGGGGAGGGAAAAAAGGGAAGCCCCCCCCCTTCGCCGGGCCGGACTTCGTTGCTTTGCGCCCCTCCGCCGCAAGGGTGATGGCGATGTGGTCAAGGCGCAGATGACTTCGTTGTTCTTGAGGATCATCTTTTCTTGCTGGTCCTTGGCGGAGTACTCCCAAACACGTCCGATAACCCATACGAAGACCTTCCGACGAATGCTTCACCCGATAAACGTTATCTACACGAACAAGGGACGACAAAAATGCGAGTTCGTTGATAGATGACCAAAGGTATCCGTCAGGAATGAACTGAACTTGCTGAAATGGTCTCTGTTGAAAGCTCATGATGATGTGGCGAAGGTAAGGGAGGAAAACTAAGACCAAAAGATTTACGACAAAGTTCGGTTAGGGAAGCAGTGACAAGGCTGGTGGGTCCGTTCTTGGCGAGGTCGACGGCAGCCAAGACCGACAACCCGCCGACGATGAAACCATGGAGGAAATTCGGGCAGGGAGGCATCAGAGAGCAGATTCTGAAGGCGGATTTTCTAGCAGATGGCTAAGAGAAGAACGACGTAAAGGACCGTCGACTTGCTCAAGTTACGACGCGATCGGATCACGCTGAGTGTTTGCAGGCCTCAATCAATATCACTCGCTTGGACCACCTTCTCAAGTTTTCGACTCTTCAGAAAAGACGTCACGTCTACCATATACAATGAAAACTTGACGACCGACCACCAGAATGGTAGTAAAGCATGCCTGGCCCAGCCATCCTCTTCAGGCACGACGAGAAGTCCCGTCTGGACTCGTCTGGATAAAGTAACGCGAACGGAGATCATTCTGATGTACTTTCGGCTGTGGTCCGAGCCGCTCGTCGTTTCGACCCAGCAATCATATCCCTACGAAAACAGCATAAACAAGCGACTTGAATCGGAGTAAAAGATTCTGTACCGCTTCTTGATAGCATCATTGCGACCGATCTTACGAGCCGGGTTAACAATCTCCGCTCGCTTGACCTTGCCCATCTGCCTTCGCTTCAACTTGGAGGGTTTCGGCAGCTTCAGGATCCATTCTGGCACGGTGGAGCCGGACTGCAGGAGAACGTTGGCGATGCTGTGGATATTCAGATTGTGTTTTGTTCGAGGAGGTGAAGACAACGAACGCTTTGAGGAAAGGAGCATCGTCGTCCGTGAAGTATGTCACCGCTTTTCCTTCGCGGCCTGCGCGTCCAGTTCGACCTGAATAAATTAATCAGAATCATGAGCGACGAGGACACTGATTGCAGAGTTGACTTACCAATGCGGTGGACGTAGCTCTGCACGCTCGTAGGGAAATCATAGTTGATTACCTCGCGGATACCTACTCAATCATGAGACGAGGCCATATGTCCCGATGATCTGCGCACCTTTGGAAGTCCATTCCTCGCGCCATGACCTCGGTGCTGATCATGACCCAACTTTCACCCTTCCGCATCCGACTTACAGCGTCTTCTCGCTCTTTCTTTGTTAACCCTGCATGCAAGCAGTCGACATTGGGTACTCCATTTAGGACGAGCTCTTGCGCAAGCGAGGTGGCCCGTGGTTGTGATGAAGTAAATATGAGGACTGGTGGGTTATATGGTTGGGCGAGATATGTGAGAAGGCTGGGCAGTTTCGAGGGATCATCGGCCACGTATGTGAGCGATTGTGATATGAGCGGCAGAGGCGTGTCTCTGCAAGTAATCAAGCGATTAGACGGAATTTCAGAGTTTAAAATTAGAGGCGTACTTCAGACCCACAACGACGCGGATGGGATCACTGAGCATCTGCATGGCCATCTTCTCCGCACCAGCAGGAAGGGTTGCGCTAAAAACAGCCTTTTGAATGCCTGGGTGACTGCAAGCACCCAGAATCTCTTCCACTTGAGGGAAGAATTCCGAATCAAGCATCCGATCCGCCTCGTCAAGGATCAAATGACGCACGCTAATAGAATCAATTTCATGGCGTGGTGTAGAATCAATGAGACTCACTTGCTCAGCTCAAGACCACCGGACTTTAAGCTTGCCACTAAACGTAATGGTGTGCTAATGATAATGTCTAGGGAATCACTTGCATAAGGGTTTGGAGGGCGAGTAAAATAGAACTCACCGACTTTGTCTCTGGTGGATTTATCTGCCAATGTAGCGGCGGAAGCCTTGCTGAAAAGCACAACCCGCCATTTGCGGCCTTGAGCAAGTTTCAGACATTCGTTGTGGATTTGATGGGCAAGTTCTCTTGTAGGAGCCAGAACGACGGCTCTCACTCCTGCTCCCCCGTCGCTGTTTGCACTGGAAGAGGGAGCGCCGAGAGAAGCCATGATAGGGAGAAGATACGAGAGCGTTTTTCCTGTGCCCGTTGGAGAAATGGCGGCGAGGTCGCGAGACTGAGGATGGCTGAGTACAATAAATGGCAAGAGACTTTCAAAATACCTCTAATAATATGGGGATCCCGTATGACTGGATTCCAGTTGGATGGGTGTATCCATTTTGAACAAGATTTGACAATAAGAGGGTCGATATTTGGTATCGTTCGACGAGTTCGTTGAATGTATCAGTATGCGCCGGAACATTTGAACCCTTTGCGACGACACGCTGTCTGGGTCTGGCAGGGGCGTCCTCCGCATTATCTTCCTCTTCTTCTTCGTCCATGTCCAGATCTTCGTCCTCTTCGTCCTCTTCTTCATTCAACTTGCGTTTCTTCGCAACTTTTCCATCGCCGTCGACTTTCCGTTTCCCGGATCCACCTGCTGCATACTTGAAATAGTCTAGTTCTCCGGGTAATTCGCCGTTTAGAACTTTTCCGCTTGCAGTGCCGAGGCCCTTTGGAGGTTCTTTCTGCAACATTGAGATGAGCATGTGTGGTCGGCGGCGCAAACTGACATACAGAGAACAATTGGACATCTTTTTTGAATCTCTTCTTGTCAAAGTTGGCGCCACCTCGAGAGAGCAGCTGGAAGGCTTCCATGGCGCGCGACTCTAGTCTCCTCGATAAATTTTGGAGGCGATCGGCGAACGCCAAAAGAAAGTTGGCACATGACACTGATTGCATCATCGGAAGTACCCGCGCAGATTCAACCGTGACCGCGAGCTGATTCACGCGTCCCAAGTTCTCTGGATCCCATATGTATCACCAGATAGATTCTACACGGGCCGCGTTGTACCTGAACCGAATTTCTCCCATTCGCTGTGCACAGTGCTTTATATGGCCTGTTCTTTCCGCTCGCAGCCCTTCTGACACGGTTCCGGTCGCAGTATAAATGAGACTCGTTCACGAATGGCCGTGCCTTTGTTTCTGCGATGCGGTTCCCCCTCTTAGCAGTTCCTGTGCTTTCTCTAGTGGCTCAGGCCACGGTCATCGTTCCCGGCGCGACCTGGACTGACACAAGCGGCAATGTGATCCAAGCACATGGCGGAGGCTTCCTGAAAGTCGGATCGACGTTCTATTGGTTTGGGGAGGACAAGGCAGCCAATAGCGCCTTGTTTTCCGCTGTGAGCTGCTACACCAGCACGGACATGATGACCTGGACACGGCAGAACAATGCCCTTACGCCGATCGCAGGGACCATGATATCCAATGCGAATATCGTCGAGAGACCCAAAGGTATGTATTCCTTTTCCCTTGTAAACTGTTATTTGATTGTCCGTCCTCAGTGATTTTCAACACCGCGGTAAGTACATTTTTTCGATCATTGCTGGAGACGGAGCGTTGAATTTCGGCTAGAGCTCGGAATACGTGATGTGGTTCCACAGCGATAATTCCGAGTACGCACACATCAAGTTGCGATTATGCCCACTGATACTTGTTCCCAGTTATGGTTTAGCTATGGTAGGCGTCGCGACGGCGAAGACTCCCTGCGGTCCATATACCTACCTGGGCAGCTGGAACCCGCTCGGTGCACAATCTCGTGACATGAGTATTTTCCAGGACGGTATGTACTACTTATCAACATGTTAGGCTTTAGATCTGCCGCTGATTTTACCCGTGTCAGATGACGGTACAAATTTTCAATTCAGCATAAGCTGAAATATTCTGACTTGGAGAACAGCCGCTCAAACTGCCTATCTTTTGTATGCATCGGACAACAACCAGAACTTCAAGATTTCTCGCCTGACTATAAATTACCTCAATGTCTCTGCACAGGTGAACGAACTTGCCGGTGGGTTAGTTTACTGTTGACTTCAATCAACCCTTATAATTTATACACCCCAGCTTCAACTCTCGAGGCGCCAGGAATGCTTAAGCGCAACGGCGTAAGTGCAAATCAAGCTGATCCTGCTCCGATGGCTCACTTGGAATCGTTTAATCGCCGCAGCTTTACTACCTCTTTGCTTCCCACACAAGGTAGGGTTTTGTCTTCCTCGGATACACTTTGTCACAAAGTGGTTTTACAGTGGATGGGATCCAAACCCAAACAAGTGGTTTGTGGCATCAGTGTGTCCTCACTTCACGCTCCGTTTTCCATAGCACTGAAAGCATTTCTCATGATAGAGCATTTCCTCGGCCTTCTCGGCCCAAGCCGATCTAACAGCGGAAGGCGAGTTCATTGATCAACAAGTACCTTTTTTTCTCAATCATACCCAGCTACCAACACGTTCTTTTCACAAAACAACTTTGATATGCCCCTCGGAACAAATGCCATTTACATGGGAGACCGCTGGAGACCCACGCTTTTGGGAAGCAGTAGATACATTTGGCTGCCGATGTCATGGGCGTCTGGTTCTCCCCAGCTCGTCTGGGCGGACGTTTGGTCTATGAACATGGCTGCTGGAACCTCTACAATCGCGACCGGGACGACATATGAAGCTGAAAAGGGCGTAATTAGTGGAAGCGCCGTGCTCCTTCCATCAAACTCGGCCTTCAGCGGTGGCGAAGCTGTCGGCTTTCTTGGTCTGTCTCCGCACAATGAAACCTAGATTCTAGTTGATATATTGCAGGCGACGGAGGTAGTGTTACCATAACGGTGCAGGGCATTGGAGCAGCCCAGTGGGTGTCTCTATACTATGCGAACGGCGACAGCACTTGGAGGAACACGACAGTCAGGTATGTGCATTTGATTCCGTTCTGGGTAAAAACTGAGAACTGTTGAAAGTGTGAACGGTGGGGCCAGCGTTCTTGGTCGACCAGCCAAACACCGGAGGTAATGTTTCATCCTCCATAGACGGTACTTGAACTGAACCATACCTCAGGAGGCCATGTTATCCTGTCTGTGCCTGTTAAACTCAACTTGAAGGCTGGAACGAACACCATAACCTTCGGTGCTGGCCAATCGAATTTCGCTGCCGACCTTGACAAGATCATTGTGTATACCACGTCCTAACTTCGGTTTCGGTGTAGTCGTACTGTGGTTTGTGGTTATGATGAAAGATGCTGCTCAATGCATGCCGAATTTTGCCGAGTGATGAGGCCAACAGCGTGCGAAATCAGTCGCCGAAAACTTTAACGTTACCGCGTCCAAGACTTGTACCAATTTTCCTGCAACTCGATGGATTGGCGCCACAAGTTGGCCAAAAACGCGTTTCGATGGTCCGACAGGGTGCTGTATGTCGACCGTAGCATCATTGTAATGAACAAACCGCCTGGTCTCGTTACCCAACTGGACCCTTCGACAACAGTGTGAAACCCTTTCAAATATGAAAAAAATGTGCCAATAGCCTTTTCACTAGACTACGGAAGGCGGCAATCTCGCGAAGCTCTTGGAAGGTAATCCGTCAGTACTCGAGCATCCATAATGGTGTTTGAACATTTACAGACCTCAAACATGGACTAGAGTTGACCACGCCTCCTCATCGGGTCCATCGTCTGGATAAGGTGCTTGGCATCTTAATCTGAAGTCCAGTGACTCATGTATTCTTCAAGGGAACCACCGGATGCCTGGTCCTTGCCCGGTCGCCTAATGTAGCTCGCGAATTATCAGGACAGTTTCGAAGAAGAACTGTGGATAAATCGTATCTCGCTCTAGTCCGTGGTGGCAACAAATCTTTTTCTGAGCAGCAAGGCCAGATTCGAACTTTCCTGGAGTTTCCCGACGGCAGGGCGTCAGTTGTGCCCGAGGAAAAGCTACGAAATCGTCAAAACCTGATCGAGTCCAAGACCGACTGGGAACTCGTCGCTTCATCGGTGAGTTTTTTTTTCTGTTCTGGGATCTAAACGTTTATGAAACTTTCAAAGCCTCATCTCCCTCTATCTCTTCTGCGACTAAATCTTTTGACTGGTCACAAACATCAACTTCGAGTACACTTGGCCCAGATTCTGAAAAGTTGCGCCTTTCTCAATCATAGATCCTGTTCTGATCGTTTCTGTTTTATAGCTCCGATCTTGGGAGATACCCTACACTCTGGAAGCCAACCGGCTGAAGATATTCGAGATAGACTTCAGCTCCCAGACGATCGAATATTTTTACACGCGTCGCAGATATCATTTTTTGTACGCGACCAACTGTTTTCCTTGGTTTGATTTTTTCATGCTATTCCACAGAGATATAGACCAGTTGGAGGCAACAAGCGCTTCAAGATACGCATATGCGCACCCCTACCACAAGATTTCGTCGAAATATGCTCAGCAGCGGGTATTTCGCTCAGCGACCAGGAACGATTGGGTGGCGTATTCAAGAGTGATAATGGTCGAGAAGAGGATTTCCACTCTGTCTCAGCTGGTGAAATACCTGATGTCAACGGGTGCTGGATACCCCAGCGTGAGTGAATCAATAAATTTTACAGCAAAGTCCCTAGGTAAATTAATAAATTAAATCTATGTCGGCCTGCTCCACTTGGCTCATTTGGCAACATGCGTGTCCTGGTTGGATTTCATCTCTTGCTGGGTTTTGATCCAGCTCCCAAGTCCGACAGCTATCGCTCCAACGGCATGCGCTGTCGAAGATGCTAACACTGCGCCTGCGGCTCCGGCGCTCACAGCAGGCAGCGATGGGATTGTACCTGCAACGACAAGTCAGCAATAGGAGTGGGATGTGTTTGTGTAAGCGTACCTGCGACGATAAGTATGGCACTCAAGGTACTCATTACGCGGGGATGTTCGCCCTGCAGAAAGTCCAGGGCAGTGGCGGCATTCAGGAGCCAAGCAGGTGCGCGAACAGTGGTCCCTTCTAAAAAAATCAGAATGAATGGTATTGGAGCGTCATAAGCTAATACCATCTCCCGAATTTGGTAGCACAGGTAGAGGTTTGAGAACCTCGCTATTCAACACCATAGTTCCGTCTGACTTTGCCTTTCGTGGAACAGGACGCTGAGTGGTATCGTCCACGACGACGGCTTCCTTGGAATTCTTTCGAATTGGCCAAAATGACTGAGTAGCTGTGCGGCCAGCGACTGGCCGGTCGATATCCGAAACCTTGGACTTGATGGTGTCAGAGCGGCTAAGAATTGGGGCGGGCTCGGCGTCCTGTGCCCCGACGGTTTCCTTGGAATTCTTTCGAAGTGGCCAAAACGACTGAGTAGCTGCACGGCCAACGACTGGTCGGTCAATATCCGAGGCCTTGGACTTGATGGTGTCAGAACGGCTAAGAATTGGGGCGGGTTCTTCGCAGACGACGTATTCCTCTTCATTTGGGTCGGCTTTTTTTGTCGACTTTGGCAACCACCAGAACGGTCCAGTTGGTACCTTGACCGTTTCCGTTTTACTGTTTAGAAAAATGAGTATTTCAGCCTTCAACCAGCCAGAACTGACCTCGTATCAATGTCCCCTGCACCAGTCACAAATCAGCAAATGAACAGCGCACTCTGGACGAAAACACCGACACGACATATTCCGCATAGCGACCTTGAACTTCTTCCAATTCCAGCGATAGTGGCCTCCATGCACTTGCGCCATGACTTTCTTTAGCTCAACCAGCCTGCTAACATGAATTTCGTTCAACCTTCAAGACAGAAATCGACTCGCCTGGCTTTCGCCTGGTCGCCCATAAAGTGCTGAGCACATCTAAATGTAAGACCATAAGGCGGATTCGCTTCAAAGTGAGAGGCGCGTACGTGTGCCAATATTCTTTTGGAACATTGTGGTTGGTACATCCTTTTTTAATCTCTTCGAGCCAATCGTCAACAGGGGAGTCTTTCTTGGGGTCTCCAAGAAAGCGAGGACCAGGTGTCCATGCCGCATAAACAGGTTCGAGGTCGAAAGGCTTGATTTTGAAAGTGTCAAGCATTGCGAAGGAGAGTGCCAATGAAACTGAGGTTGAAAAAATGAGAGCACCCTCCAACGCTTTAAAAACGTCGAAACACTCCTCGTGGAGTCCCTACATCGCGGACAACACGTTGCGCTCAAGTGTCGCAGTGGAACACATGGATCTTACTCCGAGTCGAGCCGTGCAAGGCGGTAAGAAGATCCGAAAATACTCATGGGATGGAGGCTGCGAACTCGAGTTCACTCGGCCCAGGACCTGGGCTGCCACCGATCGCCGCGCACTCGCCAGTCTAATATTAGTGAAAACATTGTACTCGAATAGACCGATAAAAAGAAAAGTAGTATGAGCAGTAAGGTATGCAATGCGTGTACAACATAACCAAGTATCACAGCGAGTTGAAAATACATTGTCGATAGATAGCAAGTCGAGATATTATGAAAGCAATTCATGCCGGTGGAGCTCCGAACATTGTTAGCAGGGAAAGGAGGTCGCCTGTTGGATAGAATGAAACAAATAAATATTGAATTGAAAGTAAATCGGAAATAGCACTGACTCTTTCGCAGGGGTTTGCTGAAGAATGCATTCATCCCGGCACTGAGACAGAGCTGCTTGGTAGATTCTTGGCAGTCTGCGCTCAGAGCGATAACTGGAGTGACGGGTAGTGAGTGAAGGATCACAACAGTCGGAATGTCTACTTGCTGGGAAGAGAAATTGTTGTTTTCCGCTTTTCTTCCAGATGTCTTAGGCGTTTGGCAGCTTCCACCCCATCGCATACCGGCATGTCTAGAAATATTGAACATAACAAGAATCAAAAAGAGACAATGAGCGCACGGTGGTCGAACAGAGCGACACTGAAGTAGCCTGGTTCATGTTTCTGCCATTCTGACGAAGCAAATGAGAATTCGCTTTCCGTGTGGAAAAGAAAATGTACCAGATAGTGCTTCGTTGCCATCAGACGTTGCTATCACATTCAAGCCGTGCTTTTGAAGCTGCTTCACCAGAAGGTTCTGTGCGATGAGATTATCTAGTCCCGATGATTTTAAGTGGCCTCGACGAGCTGAAAGCTAGCACAAACCTTCCGCAACCAAGACGTTTCCAAAGAGGGTTCGTTTGGCGGTCGAGATATCTTCCATGGCTCTGGAAATAAGCGAATGCTGAGTTGACGGCATTGCGTGCGGCAAATCCTTCAGTCTGGCAAGAGTCTGTAGAACCCGCGCTTGTCTTGGCGGCTTGGTCATTTTAACAACACTGGGAGTGTTGGTGCTGAAAATGGAATGACTTGAGCGATTCATGGTTGGCGTGTACATGTGAATAATCCTCGTCTCTTGGAGGGCGGTCACACCGAGAGATCGAAGGAATGTGGCTATTTCTTCTGCGTGCGTCTCGGATTGATCGTCGAGTATCACAAAATCGAGAGGAGCATGCGAGTCTCCAAATTCTCGAAGACGCATTTCTGCATCTGCCAGCGTGGAAACCAAGGCAACGTGGAAACCGTCAAACATGGTGGATAGGAACTTGAGTGTGAGAGGAGACGCCGAGCAAACAAGAATTTGCAAAGGTCGAGGATGCATCAGAACATATTTGACCTTTTCGAGTTCTGAAAAGTACTACACAAGGAATGAGAAACCAAGCATTTACGGCAAGTACAAGGAGGCAAAACCTTTCGAGACTCTTCTGCGTCGTAGATCTTGACGGGAATAGTAAACCAGAATGTCGAACCGACATTGAGCTCCGACTGCACGCCGATCGCACCACCCATGAGTTTTACCAACTGGAGGGAAATCGAGAGACCCAGACCGGTCCCCCCGAATCGACGGGTGGAGGAATTATCGGCTTGCTGGAAAGGAACGAAAAGAAGCTCGACATCGCTGGATGAAAGGCCAATTCCAGTATCCCTAATTCGCGTAAGTAAGATTGAAGTTTGGCAAGGAAAGAGACTTTACTGAATGGCGAATTTCAGGCGAACTTCGTCGGGAGCAGACATGGTGCCATCCACAGAGCACGAAACTCGAACCGAACCTAGTCAAGCGAGATCTAGTCAGCAACCCGTCAAGCAGAGGTCAAACGCAGGTCAAAGGCTGACCACTAGCGGTGAATTTGACTGCGTTTCCGATAAGGTTCATCAAAACTGAGAAAGAAATGAGATTCATTTGGGTAAGAAGAGATAGCATTTACCCTGTCGAATTCGTGCGTAATCAGAGTACACCCCTTGAGACAGGCGATGAGTGGGATGACAAGGAGAAAAATCGAAGAATAGACGCACAGGTGGGTACATTAGGTTCGATATTGAAGGTCAGATCCAGTTTTTGCGCCGCCATTGGGAGCAGTAGCTCCATGCAGTCCTATGTTTGCAAAAATTTTGGTCATGACATGGCCTATTCTCGAGAGAAACGCCGCGTACTGCGATAATACTCTATGGCAGCGAATGAGAAAAGAAAATGAAAAAAAAGAAGATAAGTGGGGCACACCTCAACGAGAAAACCAGATGGTTCCAATTTTACAGCTAACCCTAACCTTAGAGTTGGATCAAAGGCGCCAGGAGTCGACTGACCTGAAGCTTCCAATTTACTGTAATCCAATATTGAGTCGATGATCTTGGAATTTTTCAGCATAAAACCGACACAGCACGCCAAAAAAAATACCCTTAATAACAGCTCACACGACTGTTTTGCGGTTTGCACTATTAATAGATTAGATGGCATCCAGATTGAACAAACACAATCCTACCAATCTCGCTCTGACCGGCATCCAATTCTGTGCCACTTAGCAGATCCAGGAGGCCGTAAAAGGAGCTGAAAGGCGTCCGCAATTCGTGGCTCATCGAAGCCAAAAAGTTTCTGGGAGGATCCGACTTCAAACAAACCATTGTCAGAGGAAGAAGGCTCGTACCCTTTAATCTGGAACACTGTTAATTTTCAAAAATTGGCGAAGAGATGCCCAATTACCTTCGTCGCCGTCAAAGCATCTTCTCGACTCTTGCGAGCCGCCTCAAGAGCATCGCGTTGAGCAGCAATCATCTTCAAGTTTTCCTTCGTCCCAGCTGCAAAGTTTGTTGTGGTGAGTAACTGCAAGGCGAGGACGCAACGGGCGCACTCTGGACCGAACGGAAAAGGAGGGCATTAGCAACACTAATACTGGCCTGCTGACAAAGCAAGGTCAACATAGTGACGATATTTTGGGAAAACTCGTATTTGGATGCGAAATAGACGGCTCCAAAGGTTTGACCACGATTGCTGCGAATCGGCAAGCAGATGATGGACCGGTGAGCCGACTGGGCAGCTTCCGCGGAGAACTTGGGATCGAGTGACGCGTCATCGCAGTAGAACGGCTCCTTCGTGTTAAGAGCTGGACGAAAGATAATTAGTGGGAGGTGCGTGATCACAATGATGGGCTAACTGGTTTCGATGATGGCCTTCTGCAACGGATCTGAAAGGGTCCTAACCGACCTCGGGTTCCTTTGCAAAGACTATTCTGAGACACATAAGAGGAAAGTTGAATTAACGCACTCAAAGACTTGACAAGATTCCGGTGGCGTCATGCTCGTTGCCAAAGTGTAGTCTCCAGCTTCACGTGCGATTACCACTGCAGTCGCAGAGTCAGTGAGCCGATTGCAAAAAATGTAACTGGATTATACCGCAAGTGTTTTGAGAACCAGATATTTCTGGAGCCACAATGAGATATCGACAAAAATGAAGCAGTCCAAGTACTTGCCGGTCGAAATTTCTGTGAGGCGTTGAAGAGCTGAAAGAAGTTGAGAAATTCGGACTGGCCAAGCGAAATAAACAGTTACCGGACGATAAATTGATGTCGCTAGATATGTCTTGGCTAGACTTGAGAATCGCCCACAAGTCGTCGGCGCTGAGTTTTGACTGATGCCGATCAGAAACGTTGGTCAAAGATGATGTGTAGTCTTGCATTCCCATCGCCATACTCTCCGTTTGCACGGCTGCATCGCAGAAGAAGATAGCTCTCGTCGGAGGACCCTGGGAGTCCGACCCGAGTAGGGCATTGAGGTGGTTGCTATTTTATCGTGTGAGAAACGAAGCGCAGTATCAAACCATGAGAAAAGACTTACACTATTCCTTTGGCACCCCATTGTGAATGACGCGATATTCCTCGTCTTTGCAGCTCGCTACCTAAGCCTTCGACTCCTTGCCTCACAAAATGTGAACCTTGCTTTTTGGAAAACAGTTAACATCGTCATGTCTGCATGATTATAAGAGCTTACCAAGTAGAGTGCCCATCCCTCCTCATTGATCCAATCGTTACTCACAGCGAGCCTGAAATCGTTTGAGAATGGGAATTTTTTTTAGCACTGAATATGGGACCTGACAGCGGCGTCATATAGCCTGAACGCATCCGGATTATCTGTCAATGAGGCGAGCTCGGCATCTACGAGGGCTACCCATGTACTGGTATTGACAGGGCTCGGGGAGCGCCATCTGAATAGATTTCAGTTGCCTTCTACAGTTCAGTCAGACCGGGCCCACCTGGAAATGTATTTTTGGTTCAAGTGAACTTGGTCTAGATACCGGCGACGAATATCTTCAGAGGGGTTCCCCGCTCGCAGGCAGCCAAGCAAGGCCAGGCTGTGGAAAAACAGCCCATAGCGAACATGTCTATGACTGAACGATCCTCGATGAATATATACCCAAATTAATGTGGCCGTATGACCTACTTTGGGTGTTTGTCCCTTGTTGCATACACTTCAAACCCGAGTATTGCCGCTTCCGAGTGGAAGCCCAGACAAAATAGGCCCACCACCTTGGTTGCCATACTATAAGAAGGGTGCATACGCCTATAAAAGAGCTTACCTTCATTGAGTTGTACCTGAGATGAGTGACAGTCAGATGCGAGAACAGTCGGCAAGGTACAAACTTTACCAGTTCAATGCTAGAGGCAAGTTGCCAGATGTTTCGTGAATGTGGCGCTGGTAGTCGCTTTCTATAAAGGTCTCTGTGTCGAAGACATCGGCAGCTGAGCTTGCCGTCGTATATCCTCCGAGGGCTCGAATGCAATTCAAGTTGGCTATACCACAATTTAATTCAAGAGAACTCGAGAAATAAGAGAAAACTCACCTTGAGCAAGAACCGTTGCTGGTCCCTTTGGAGCCCATTGACACACATCGGCGACACACTGTGCACAGTGAAGGCGAGGCGGCAGGAGACAAATTTGGAAATACCTCTTCCGCAGCAACGATCAACTCATTCACTGGGAAACAATAATTCAAGAAGCAGTGAAAAAAAGACAGACACTTACTGTGTTCGCATACAAAGAGCCGCGAAAGAACCAGATGGATGCTAGCAAAGCTAGTGTAGACTCTGAATGCCTAGTGGATAAATTGCAAGATCAAGATGTTCGTCTCTTTACCTATCTCCAGCGCTGTGTCCATACTGCATAGCGATCTGCATGCGGTCCAAGTTGGCGCGGATATGAACATTATCATATCCCGAAACCATGGCGGCGTATAGTAAATGTGCACGACTGCAACGATCAGAGTGGCATTAGCATTATGATTTGAAATACCATTTATCGCCGCTTCCGCCATGGCGTTCCACGATTTTCAACGCCACTTGAGCGAGATCTACCGATAGCCGATAAAGCTCCTTTCTTTCTGCAGCAGCTAGACACTGTGTGAGGCATTGTCAACGAATTCGAGCATAAACGACCAACCACCGAGAGCCCAGAAAAAACCGATGGCTGTCCCCGGAGACATTCCCGATCTAACGAGATAATGAGCAAACAGAACGGAACCGTCAAAGGCCGGTTCACTACCGCAACGCCAGCCGAATGGTCTACGAAAGTTAGCCCGAATTCAAACTTGAAAACATAGAAAACTGACCGTGCATCCAATGACTTCGATGGCGAATGTTGACGGACTCCAGTAAGCATTTATACCTGAGAATGAAGATGTCAGATACAAAATTGACTTTCGTGATCTACGCACCCGCATCGTTGAGCAACGCGACGGCCAGTTCCGTGCGGGGATCTGTTGTCCTCGGCATTGAAAGAATCTCATCAAAGCCGACCGCGAGAATCTCGTTGTGTACTTGGTCAAACAATCGATCTGCCTCTTGTCGCGTTGGCGCGGTGTTGACCTCAACGCCCAGAATCTTCAGCGCGAGCAGCGTGTCGCTCAGCGCTTCCGAAAATCGATTGCACAACCACTTGTTGCGGGAACGTTGCCACAGCAGAGAGCCCTTGTCTTCCGGTGCCTCTGCATGGTCCAGGCACTCTTGGATAATGGCTTCGGACTGGTCGTAGTCGCCTAAAAAATGAGCCGTCAAAGAAAGAGCCATCGGCCGACAATCCCGAAACGTACCTTCCCACGAGGTCAAAGCCGCCAGTCGTCGCAAAAGATTGAGCGTTCGACGCGGTTTCAAAACCCAGGGATTTTTGCGCAAGAGGGTTCGTGCATTGAGAAAAGACCGCATTGCCAGCTCATGCGCCCCACGCGCCCAAGCGGACTCGCCAGCGTCGATCAAAACATCCAGCAACTCGTTATGTTTCGGATGATCACGCAACAGCGAGAGACAACTGGAGCAAAAAATGAGCACGGAGAGCATCTCAATAAGCTTGCAATCCAAACTTACTGTGTCGCATGCTCCGCTATCCGATACACATCAGAGGGAATCTCGTTCAACATCATGAGAATTATCTTGGCCCTGTTAGCATGACTCTGGCACTCGACGAACCGCGCTTACCCTGAAATTCATTTTCGCGAAAACCTCTTCAGGAAGCGAAGCCACATCCGCCTGTGCAGCCTGCCTGTACCGGTCATGCGCAAAACTGCACATATCTCGCGCGCGCTGAATGATCCAGCCCTCGTCGATCGCCCGCTGAAGGCCACGCATCGACGCAGAGGCATTCCCCGTGACCGGAGCGTCGGCAACATTGGACACGGCACGCGCAATGCTCCATCGTTCCTCGCTCTCCTCATCTCCGGAGCTACCGCTGTTGGAGTCCTCCCCGTCGATGAGTTGCGCGATTTCTGTGAGATTAAATCTGTGCATGGAGTCAATTCGAGTTAACCCCCGAAAAACGAGGAAGCGCACGTCTCTCCGAAAAGCGCCGCCCATCTGAGATATTTTTTGGCCTCTTCGGGCAGTTCTCTCAGGTTAGAAATAAGGAACGTCAGGTCCGTCGGGTCGGATGTTTTCTTGCTCCCTAAACTCTCTTCAGAAGCCACGATATCGAAGCTGCGTGCAAGTCTGTTAGCATAGTGTGAGCTTTTTCAACCACAATACACGTACTCCCAATGGTTGTGTTCCCAATTAAATTTGATATGATGCTGCCGTTGAAGCGTCGACAGAATGTTGCGTGCCGAAAAAGCATTCCCGGACGACGCGTCAAATATAACGCGCGACAGAGGGACGCAGTCCTCCTTGGTCCGGTGGAGCGACTTGGAAACGAGGGAACTTATGGCCGAGTACGGCAAGGACTCGAGATTGATCCAAGTCGGGCGCGACCGTCCGACAAACATTAATCGCACTCGTTCAAGGACCTCCCTATTTAATCATTGTGTTAGTTGGGCATATCAAGGGTGCAGGATTGGACTAACGTATCGCCTGAACGTAATGTGGCGAATATGAGCTGCAGAAAAGTGTGTCATCTACTCCATATAGAACCAGGTTGGCAACATATTCCTACCATGCGGCACTTCGAGTTAATGAGCGTCGCTACGAGATCCAGAGTGCTACAGAAACGTCAAACTCAGGCCAGCGGCAATTTACGGGGACTAACGATTCGTCCGCTTCGTGCAGATCGTCCAGGAAGAGCGCAAACAATCGTGTTTCTGCAATCACCGAAAACACACTCTGCACCAGAGTCTGAAATCTGGCGCGCAGTTCTCGCGTGCTCAAAGTTTCTTTCGGCGCCGCAAGCTCAATGTCGAACAGCGCCAAAACATCCTTGAGCTCCGGTGTCCCATGATAAAGCAGCGGCACGTTTTGCAGCTGTGGTCCGAGCCGCTCCTTTAGTGCGGTGACAAATCGCTGCAAGTCCGTGTGGAAAACCATGAGTTGGCGCAGGACGGCCGCGAGGCAGCTGAGCTACATCGTGGAGTGAGTATGAGGGTTGAAATGCATGATAGGAAAAATAGCGCACGAGGGTTGAAAAGGGACCGGACGAGTCGGCGTTGAGGAACTTGGCGTGGCCCCAGAGACCATGAGCTACGCAGACGTGATGAGAAATATGAAAATAGAAACATTGGCACGAGAATACCTCGCCATTTTGCCTGATTCGCCAAAATGATCGAACTCTTGCCCACACCGGGAGGTCCGACCACGATCACCGCATGCGTCCGGGGAATACGAGATTTAGACTGCAAGGCTGCTCGTCGCAGGCTCTCAGTCCCCGAGACCAACGAACCTGAGCCGGACATCGACCCAGTTACAGCGGGCATACTGATATCCTCCATCGGCATCGGCGAGTCGCTCCGCACAGAGGAATGCGGCGAGTGCGGCGAATGATGGGAATCCGTCATCTCGTCGCTCGCATCATTGCCCGACCCCGCCGACTTGAATCCATTCGTCGCAGAGATGTCGGTGGAGAAACTCGCGGAGCAGTTCCGGATGACGTTGCGTACAATTTCGAGCTCTTTCTCGCGTCCGAAGAGCGTGAGTGGAATCGTGAAGTCCATGAATCTGTCTTGCATGGTGATCTCGAAATGTGGGATAAGCTCGGAGGACTCCTCCGATGTCGAGGAAACCGTAGCGAGCAGACGTCGCTGACATTCCAGCAGGTCTGCTTTAAGACCCCGTGCGCTCTGGTACCGCCCATCCGGGCTTTTCACGAGCAGTTTGTCGATTATGGAGGCCAAAACCTGCTTCAAATCAGTAACATGATCATTCAAGAGAGCCCGGAGAAACACACTTGCGGAACGTCGCGGCGGACCTCGTGCACAGGCATCGGGCGTTTCTGGACGATGGAGTGCAGGAGCTCGAGCGGGCCACCCTCGAACGGCATCTGCCCTCGCCCGACCAGTAGCGTCCAGAAGAGTATACCGAGGGAGTACAAGTCAGTACGGTGGTCCTGTGTCATTGTCTCTATGCTGCCGGTTTGCTCCGGCGCGAGGTAGCACAGTGCCTCCTTGACCTTGACCTTTTCGAGTTCGTCAAACGCGCGCAGCACCAAGGATGACGGGGAGCCGAAACTCTCGAGCGAGACGGCGCGGTTGCCGAAGTGCACGAAGCGCACGAGACCAGAGTGTGAGTTTAGGTGGAAGGCGTTGGCACGGACTAAACAGGTTAGAACGACGTAATGAATATAATCAACGAGAGGTACCTTCACGATGCACAACGCCAGCTCTACCGAATTGTTGAATTGAGATTGTGAGGAGTAGTTGACAGAACGCACCTATGCATAGCCTCTAAGCAATGGGTTGCTTGAATAGCGAATCTATGCAACATAAGCTTAATTCTCCGTCTATCGCGTGCACGCACTCAAGAAACGACGCCAAGTCCATGATATCGAAACCGCCAATGCCATCGAGCAGGTCGGGTTCCTCTATTTCCATCATATAGACATCGCCATGAGACGGCGGCGGCCGTGCACGCGACAAGTCGGGGGAGTAGCAGGTCATTTATCTTGGTGGGAGGAAGATAACGCCCCAATAGATTCAGTCCGGGATGCCCAAGCAGCAGCACAACCACGTCTCCGCTGTCTTTCGGGATATTGAAAAACTCGAGTATGCGAAGAGCATGCCGCGATCCGTCCGACGAGGAGGCGAGACGTCCAAGGCTAACGAAATGAGATTTGACTTAGCACGACAGAACCAATGGAGAGACACGCACATATGCGCCTCGCGTTCCAGACACATTGAACCGTTCGACTGCGTCGGGGCAATCTTTGCAAGCACATTGGATTCGTCCTTGAGGCTGCTACCTTCTGCCAGGAGGGTCATACTTCCGGTGTCGTGCCATGGTCGCGCCTACAAGACGATATAAATTTTAGCTCAAGCGCGTACTATGCGCGCCCGTACCTTCTCAAATGTATAGCCGGGAACAGAGAGGACGCCGTCGCGAAAGTAAAGGGTTGCAAGAGGCCCGAACTTGCGCCTCATCGGAACGCAATGTCCACAGAGAGGCCTAGGCTGATCGACCCGAAGTTTGGGGCGTGCATCACAATCTTATCAAATGACGTGGCTGTGCACTCTTAAAAAACGTGGGGAATGCGGGCACAAACGCTCATCAAATAGAGCTCATGGACAACACACAAAACAGGAGCAGGGTAAATCCAGTCAACAGAGGTAGCGCTATGTAAGATACAGAATTCAAAAAGGGAAACGACGTTGTGGGACGTAGTAGGTATGTAATACATTAAGAGGTCACTGGCACTGGTTGAGCACAACGACAAGGCAGGGTGAACAGGAAACTCACTGTAGCTCGCACGGTCAATGTGGTCAGGCAGTTCGGGTACTGCGACCGTGAACCGCGACTGGATCGTGGCCATCACTTGCTGGTCGGACTCTGAAGCGACGAAGGTCACCGCCAGACCCTTGGTGCCGAATCGACCCGCACGGCTAATAGTCGGTGTGAGCTACAAGTCTCATCTTTTTGCAATACCACACTCACCCGACACGGTGGAGATAGCTGTCAGCATCTGGCGGGCAATCATAATTTATGACGATGTTGACCCGCTCCACGTCGATTCCACGGCCGAAGATGTCGGTAGCGACAAGGATTCGCTTCTCAAATGCCTTGAACGCCGTGTACCGGCTGATACTATAGAACGAGTAAATATCCATGCGAATTTACAGCGTTGTAATACGTACCGCTCCTCCTGCGCCAAACCCGAGTGAATGCTGATACTCGGGAAGTTGCACGAAATCAAGAGCTTGTCGAGCTCGTTGGCCCGGGCCACAGATTTTACGAAAATGACGACCTATCTCAGGTTATTATCATAGTCTTTGTGCCTTCGACAAGTACGTACCTGGTTGAATTCTAACGAATCCAACAGCTCGTTCAGTTTCCTGTTCTTCCCGACCTCCTCGAGTTTCACGTAGTGTTGCTGCAGACCGTGAAGGGTCAACTTCGTCTCGTCGTCCACGAAGATTTCAAGGGGCTGAGAGGCATTCAGACGAGACTCGATTCAAACCAAGCAAAATGACATACGTTAGCCATGAACTTCTTGCAAGTCCCTCGGATCTCCTTCGCCAACGTAGCACTGAACATCATGACTTGTTTGTGGTGCGGCGTAGTCCTGAAGATTTCTTGAACATCGCGGCGCATGTCTAGTGGACAGTGTCGCAATTAGATGAGATGCTTGGCATGAGGCGGCAACGAGAAAATAGAAGAACCAAGGGTACCACAACACGGAAATTAAAAGTGGAACGAATGTCGGAATCCTCGGTGGCCGCTTTCGATGTGCGTGTCCTCGAGCAGTTCTTCAATCGCCGATTTCCGTCGTCCTATCGTGACACCCAACAACTACAAATGCATGCCCCAACCCGCACCCGACCGCCCTCCAAATCGAAGGAACGCCAACGAATGTGCTCGGCGAGAACGCGCGAAATAGCGGTGTGGCCAGATATGGCCGACCCGGCGACGACGACGAAGCGACGAATACAAAGAGGATATTGGATGATGTGGTCGCATGACTAACCAAGCTGTTCGAGCATTTTGTCGCACTCGTCCAGTACAAAGTGCTTCACGTTTTTGGCGTCCAAAACTTTATCTCTCGCGAGGGCGTTCAACCGGCCGGGGGTGGCGACGACGATGTGGGGGCATTTGTTCTTGTCTCGCAGGGTTTCCGAGTCTTTGGCTACCGGGGTGCCGCCGTAGAAGGTGCTGACCCGAACATCCGGCATGTACTTGGCGAAACGGGTGTACTCGTTTTTGATTTGGAAGGCGAGTTCACGGGTGTGGCAGAGAACGAGGACCGACACCTCGCCATTGACAGGCTCCAGTTGCTGGAGTGTGGCGAGGACGAAGACCGCCGTTTTGCCGTGCCCTGACTTTGCCTGGCACAAGACGTCCATCCCAAGGACAGCCTGGGGAATACACTCTTGTTGCACTGGAGAGCATTACAGGATCAACTACACGTTTTACAATAAGCTCGAAGAAAATAACACACCTTCCGACGGATGTTCAAAGCCGAGGTCGCTGATAGCCCGTAGGAGCTCAGGTTTGAGCAGGAAGTCCCTGGAAAGAAGAGCGTGGTCAGCTTTGACTCTATACTCTGCTGTAGGGGTAGAGACATACCGGAATCCAGTGGAATGAATGCCAGAAAAGTTTTTCTTCTCCTTGTCGTCGTCGTCTCCGGTGGCACCGTTCGTCGCGGGGACGTTCGAGCCGTTGGGGACCACGTCGTGCTCGTCCTCGTAGTCGATAAGGTCCTCATTGTCGTGCGAGCTCATTTTAGGTGAAGAAAAAAGCAACAGGGAATGGCGAAGGTGGAAGCAAAAGCAGAGTGACTTGCAACGCGGCAGCGAATAAGTCACAAGTCACGCTGTCACAGCCTTGAACGCACGGACCACTACAGCCTTGCAACAGCTGCTGACTCGCTCTGACTCGACGCGTACAACGCGGGTGATACGACGTGGCTGCTCACAAAATGCACTGGTGACCAGCTGTATCTCAAATATCACGGTATAAATTCAAAGAGCGAACAACAAAAAGAGCGCTAGGGTATTTTGACTATTGAGATTTAATTTTGTTCCTTTTCTTCGTAATTCCCAGCTATCCTAATAAAGGTTGAGGGTGCCCGTCAAGTGAATATTCCGCGAAGACGATCCAACCGAAACTGTCACCGCCCCCGACACCATAACCCACTCCTGCTTCACCACATCCCACACACTGAGGTCCTTCTGGCGCAGGGGAATCGAGATCGTCTCGCTCTGCCCAGGGTTGAGAAGCGTGCGCACGAAGCCACGGAGGACCTTCGGAGGCTCGTTGTACGAGGCGGGGAAGCCGAGGTAGAGCTGCGAGACTTCGTGGCCCGCGACATGGCCCGTGTTCTGCACCTTAAAGGAGACAGTGGCGGCGGTCTCGTAGAGCGCGGCGGGGCCACCAATGTTGCCGACGGGGGAGGAGATCACACCCGGGGCGGTAGAGGTAGTCGTGGCGTTTCTTGAGGCGGAAGCTGAAGCGGACGCCGATGCGGAGGCCGACGCTGACGCCGACGCAGAAACAGAAGCTGACGCTGCCGACGCAGAAACAGAGGCTGACGCCGCCGACGCAGAAACAGAGGAAGCCGAGCCTTTAACAGAGGCCAACTGGGAAGTGGTCTGCGACGCCTTGGAGGCAGAGGCCGTGCTGGCGCTGGCGATTTTGCTGGATGCAGGGCTAGTTGCAGAGCTGGTGCTGTGAGCCTTGACAGTAGTAGTTTGATGTTCATCCGCACGACGGCTGTAAGCGTCACGGCGGCCCTTGGAAACCGAGGTCTTCAGTCCGCTATACCCAAACGTCGTGTAGCTCAAGCCGAACCCGAACTCAAAGCGCGGGGTGATGTTGTTCGAGTCGAACCACCTTCGTGCAATCCTTCAGCATAAGTCGGGTCAAAAGCAATGAAAATGAACACACCGATAATCGATGTTGAGACCTTCTGAGTACGTGATCTGCGGCGCCGTGTCGCTGCTGGTGTACAACACGTCCGCGGCGTAATCAGTGCGCTGCTTGGCGATCGTGTAAGGGAGGCGGCCGCTCGGGTTCGTTGCCTGGGAGCCATCGGAGAACAAGACATCCACGAGCCCATTGCCGGATTCCTGCCCTGGAATACCGGCGTGCAGCACGGCGGTGACGTTCGGGTTGTCAATCCAGCTCTCAACGAGGACGGGGCCTACGACGTGCTGCATGACGATGGTATTCGGGCATGATGCAGCGACGTTATTGATCAGCGCTTCGCCTCCGTGCCAGAGAGTCAGGTTATTGCGGTCGCCGGCATTTCCGCCCACGGTGATGTACCCCTCGCCGGAGTCAGCGTTGACAAAGACGAGGCAAGTGTCTGCGAGCGAGGCGATGGTGGTTTGGGCTCCGGTGTTGTAGTCATCGAGGACTGCCTTCAATGACAACAGTTGGGTTGATCTTTTGAATGTGTTGCGAAATGGCGGCAAGGGGATCAATGAGGTAGGGGAAGTTGGCGGTCCCTAGCAAATCATTTTTCAGCAATGAACGAAAGAATCATTGGGGACACGCGTACCGGATCCCCATCCAAGAGCAAGAGTTCCCTCATCGCAACCTTTGCTGGAAGAGTAAGAAACAAAATTAGTATGAATAACAGCTTAAAAGACGGATACTTGCTCGGATGTGCCGTCGCTGCAGATGTTCGGACCATCGGGGTGAGGACCAGCATCCGAGCCGAATATCCCGACGCCTGATATAAGTCAGAATCACAATGGTTCGAATTACGAAAGCTAAACATACGCTTGAGATTTTTAACCGCGAGAGGAAGGGCATTGTTGGTGTTCTTGAGCAGAATCGTGCTTGCAGCGCCGATCTGGCGGATAGTCTTGTAGTGGTCTCCCTGGACGCTATAATCTAACTGTCAGCAGGGGATATGCAACTCATCAGGAACGGCGTACTTGACGTGCTCATTGACGAGCTCGCCATTGAGGTAAGGTTTCCTCCGTGAGCTGCGAAAAGCTGACGTGCGGGTAGTTCTGATCCTGCCCTAGCTGGTACCACGCAGCTATCGTCCGCGTAACCTTGCACTGAGTTAGCAAGAGCCATAAAACACTGAGATGCAATATACCATGTCGTCGATTCTGGATTCGGGAACGGAGCCGTTGGTGACCATGGTGTTTATCTGGGCACCCCACCACGAGTTATTCGCGGTGGACGGATCAGGGTCATTTTGGTCGCCAACGCCCTAAGGGAGAGTTTGAACCTCCAGAAGACAAGACAAAGAAACCAGCGACATACATAACCGACGAAGCCGGGCATGTTCATATCCAATCCAGCCAAGGCGGGTTGAACGCCATTGATCATCGCCGCCCAGTCCGACATGATGAAGCCTGATCCAAAATGTTGGTGCTTTCACTCAAAACCGAAAACAAGCAAAGCGCACCTTGGAAGCCAAGCTCCTCTTTGAGAACACCGTTCATAAGCTTGCTATTCTGGCAAGCTTGCGTCTGGTTGATCAAATTGTACGAGCACCTGGCAATTATTCAGTCGTTGTAACATGATTAAGGATGCCCTCGATTCCGGATTGCGCGAAGATGGAAAATCAACACATACATTACCGCGCCAACGCCGACCTTGACGGCCTCGGCGAAAGGCCACAAATACACTTCGTGCAGAGTCTTGTCGTCGATGTTTGACGAGTAAATTTGGCTGGATTCGGAACCGCCGCGGAAATGTTCTTGTTCGTTACCGATACTGTAGAAAAAAAATATCAGTCAAGTTAGCAAGGGTTACAATGGAAATAAAATGTGGGTGAAATGTTAAGAATGAACGCACTAGTGCTTCACGGTCGCGATCACGCCGACACTCTGCATTCCCTCAATAGTCGCCGCTGTCGCAACGCCAGACAGGAATGGATCTCCGCCAAAACCTTCCCAGTTGCGTCCACCGGCGGCGACGCGCCCTAACTGCGCATCAGTGATGCGCCAATGACGTGAAATATGTGATTGTACCCATGTTGGTCATTGGGCCGAGGGCGACATTCACACCCTTCCCACGGTGCTCCTGCCCCATTGCGACGCCTCGCGCTCTATACGTACATAAGACGGCCAGAAGCGAGCTTCGGAACAGAGCAAACGTACTTGATCAAATCGACATCCCAGGTTGCGGCAGCATTGATTCCAGAAGGGAACTCGCTGGCAAAGTCAGCGAAACGCACACCGAGCGGCGAGTCGTTGAGACACAATCCTTTCCAGCCGATGCGGGGAATGGTCTGTGAAAACAGAATCTCGGGATCAGCACAAATAGCATATTTCCGTCGCCGGGGATCCTGATCGTCAAGACTCCATGTGGAACTCCACAACGGCAACGGTAATTCAAATAATTCAGCGAGCTCACCCCAGTGTTCCCCACACACCGGCCTTGGACGTCGATCCCAGTGGTGATGTTGATTTTTTCTGGGAGAGTGAGCCCTGCGACAAATTTCTTTGCTTTTGCGACAGAGGTAGCCCAATTCCCGGTCCCTTGGACTGGCGGCGCGGGGAGGACAATTGGCGACTCCCATTCCTGCAAAAGATGACATTAAGTTTAGACACTCTCAAAGAATGTAGTCGCGACCTCAAATCCTGGTGGTGCTTGATCAGGGATGCCCGTGGTCACGTCGGCCAGGGTCTGGACAGCCAAGAGGGCCAGAGAAAGCAGCCTGAGCATGCCGGGACGGAGGGTACGGGGCATGGCTGAAGGATGGGAAAGAAAAGAAGAAACCCAAGAGAGGTTGAATGCTGGCGCGCCTTTTGTAAGGCCGGGGTGTTACAAAATCGCGGGAGCTCAGCTGACGAGGTAATGTTTTGCTTCCTTGTGCTTCGCCATCATTCGGTGTCGGTGTCAAGTTTCAAAAAGCCGAAAAGAACCAGGTAAAAAGAACCAGGTGACCGCGAAGCGAGTAACATAAAAGTGATTAGAGTCTATCCTGGTCCGGTCCGCAGGCTGGTGAACCCCGACGTGCGAATAGTATTTGAGAAAGCGCGTCGCCACGCGCGCCGCTTGCGAACGAAACGAAAAGACCGTGCCGCTTTTGAAGACAGAAAGTGAAGCTCAAGCGCGAGGCATCGCGAGACAGGAGGGCAATTGAGATTATGCGCACATGCGAGTTGTCACTGGGGCGGCGATCACACTGAATCCGAGCTGAGCTCATCAGAAACATTCTATCAGGCTTTAGCGACGTGAGTGGCCGTCAGCAAATCTAAACGGTTCCGGTCTGCAGGCTCGATACGCGCGGTAGACATCCCTGGCATTGAGTCTCGGTATTCAGTTGTCATGTGCTCTGGATGCGTCCCTGGCTTGGTGATATACGAATATGAGAGACTGCAATGGAGCAACGGCCATAGTCAAGAACATGGTGGACTTGGCACTGGCAGAGAAAGGTAACGTGCGGCAACTGTGTTGTGCCGGTTGACGGCTGTTGACGCGTCAATATTGTCGCGGCATCACCGGGCCGAATGGGGTTTTGCTTTGCAGAGACGGTTTACTCGTTGCTGGCTTGCCGTCCTCCAGCTCTTGAAGGACGCGTTCAGCCATGACCCATACTCCTTTCTGGTCAGTTTTTTACTTTTCCGAGCTTTCTCTTTTGCTTATTCGTCCTAACAGGCTCGGAGGTGTGCAGTGGTGGTATCTCACAATGGATCCCATGGCTAATTTTCCCTCGTTATTCAGGAGTTGCCGCCTGCAGTGCGTGTCTCTGCTTATTACACGAATTCTCTCCAATTTTCTTTAGTGGCGTCGTCGTTCACCCATCCACTGGACTTTGCCAAAGTGTTCGTTCTTTTCCTCCGCGCGAAATCGCCCGCTCAACCCGTTCTCAGGCGGATGCAAGCCACGGAAACCGCTCCCGGCATAAAGAAACCCTCAATGTTCTCCGTTTTACGCGTGTCGATTCAAGAGTCGGGCATTCGCAGCGTCTACACCGGCCTCACCGCTTCGTGGATGCGGCAAATGAGCTATTCGCTGGTACGCCTAGGGACGTACGAAGGCATAAAGGAGCATCTCTCTAAAGACGGACGACGACCCTCAACCCTTAGCCTTATTGCCGCTGCCAGCTTTGCGGGAGGCCTGGGTGGAATTGTTGGTAATCCAGCAGGTGTGTCATCTTTTATTGCATTATCCCCCCGGTTTGTTCATTACTTCAGACATCATCTTGGTACGGATGACCAGCGATTCGATGCGCCCACCAGAGAAGAGATACGGTTATTCAAATGCCGTCACCGGTCTATTTAACCTCGCCAAGGACGAAGGTATCCGGGGCCTCGGTAGAGGGCTTGGAACCAACACAGTACGCGTCTTTTTCATGTTTTCTGCTGTGTTAATGTCCTGCTCTTAGACAAGGGCTGTATTGATGAACGTGCGTTGGTCAAAGCTTCCGAAATGATATCGCTGACTTGATTATAGGCTTCTCAAGTGGGATCGTAAGAAACCATTCATCCCGTTCTTGTTACAATTCTAACTAATCTTTCAGGTACGATTTCTTCAAGTCGACGCTCCTGCACCACTCAGGCAGAGTTTCCGGCTACCAATTCAAAGACAACCTTCTACTTCACGTCACAGCTAGCTTATTAGCTGGCACCTTCGCAACGAGTCAGTCGCGCAGCATATTCACTGCCTCCTTCATTCCCTCATTTCATATATCTCCCCAGCCGTATGCTCTCCCGCAGACGTCATGCGAACACGCATCATGTCCTCCGTATGTGCTACGTCGAGCAAGCCATGATTTTCCTAATTCACTTTGACCTCGTTCTAGTCATCCAGCGCCTCATTCCTACACGTCCTGACCACCTCCATCCGAGAAGAAGGTCCTCGCGTCCTCTTCAAAGGCTGGTCTCCCGCATTCATGCGATTAGGTCCCAACACTGTCCTCCTCTTCGTTTTTTTCGAGGTGCTCTCTATCTATCTATTCAACTTCGCTCCCTAATGATTTTCGCCTCAGCAACTCAAGAAAGGCTGGAATACAATGCACTCATAGACGGCACATAGAAGAATAGACGAGACACATCTATCTATCCGCAAACATCGCATTTATCTGTACAGTACACATATTTACACTAACTATACCTAGGCCTAGACTTAGACTTAGATGTTTCTATTCGCCTGTACTCCACGGTGTATTTCTACCACACTCGATAATCGTTATTCAAGCGCCACGACGCACGTTCTTCGAGGTTGAATGGTGGTTGCGGGCTCGATCCGTCGATGACTGGAGAGTTTTCACGTTAACAAAACTCGTTATGAGGCTCCTTCGTTTATTACACCTCCATATATAACGATTAGTCTGAATTATACTCGCTTTATCCTACACACCAAGCTCAGCCCACCTCGCGCAAAGACGCAAACGTCACCGGGTCCCCAACGCGTACCATCGGCTTGCCTCCGCCCTGGCTCAGATCCTCCCTCCACATCAAATGGACTCCAAACTCAATCTTCCCGCGCGCACTTCTGCGCTTGCGCGCCAAACAGCTAAACGGCTCCTTCGTCTTGCACCCCGTCTTCTGATTCACGCAAACCATCAGGCACCGGCGGCAGCGCGCGAGCACTTGGAAGGTCTCCGTCCCGATGCGCACCAGGTCGACCATGTCCTCGAAGAACGGCTGCAGCGACGGCGACGGCGACTCAAGCACCGGCCCCAAGAGGAAGTTCGCGCGGAAGCAGGCGGGGTGGATGACTTCTGCGCTGCCAGACTCACGGCAGCCTTCCTTAATCCACTCGTTTACCTGGTCCACCGAGGGCCGCGAGATGAGTAGAAAGGGAGACTCGTTCGAGAGCAAGATGGGGACGGCGCTAGTGGCTCGGTCGAAATGGGCATGGCGGCTTTCGCGGCCGGATATGCGGTGCAGGGTACACTGGATGCCGAGGAAGGTCGAGAACCACTCGTCTACTGCGCCTCCGGAGGACGTCACAGCCACAATATCACTGCACACATTGGCCGACATGGCTTCCGCATCCGATACGTCCAGAGGCAACACGAGATCCGTCATCTCCGGCGCACGGACGACCAACTTTCGACGACTCAAATCGACGGAAGGTCGGACAAGCGCCATCCTGGGATGTTGCTTTTGAGACAATGTCTTTCCAGAAGAGGTGTCTACAAGCATCCACTCGCGGTCGTAGAGAAGACCAGTCGGAAGGATCTGCCAGCTGGAGTTCTTCGGCAGAGATTGCCCGCCGCACGATTTAATAGGATCTGCTAGAGATTAGGAATAAAAATATTTCTCAGCATTGGCACTCACACAACACCAGTCTTTGGAGGCTAGCAGCCGCCGCAATAGGTTCTTTCGAAGATAGTGGCTTGGATATGGAGACCACCGTCTCCGAGACGACAAAGTATCGACGAAGGAACGAAACCCATTGAAGCACGTCGTCGATGGTCGATGAGGGCGCCAAAAGATATTCGAGCCATACCCAGCGGGCGGTTACTATTCTTTTCCAAACCGCTAAATTCCTCTGAAAATGCATCAACACTACGACCCAAAGATAATAGAAAGAAAGAGCACCATCATCCCAACAAGATCGACCTCTGTTGTATTCGTCCATCAAATCTTGGTCGCTGATGTCGAAGACAGAAGCTAGCACGCCCGTATTACAGAGACCCCCTGTGCGAATATGGAACCCATTCACGGTTGCAAGCTGTTCCAGATAAACATGTCCAATGAACTCCGACGAGGGATCTAAAAGCGAAAAACCAATTATGGGACCTGGCTCCTCCAGGTATTTTGAACCACCAAACGCGCGATGATGCTGCACCATAGGACGTCCGTTCGCATGGCAGATGAGGGAGAGTTCACGAGTGGCGAATCGCAGCAGTGCAGATACATGCTTTGAAACATGTCTGTGGGATTTATACAACCGCCAGTGTGTATCCAAGGCATGACCCAGTGCAATGATATTCAGAAAGGGTAAGGTGCCGTCTTCGAAACGCTCGTGTATTGGCCCAGGGATTAAAGAGCGGCGGGGCTGGGACCAAAACGGGGAAGAGACCGAAATGCCGTCAACGGTTCCTCCGCCGAAAAAACCTCTCCGTTGCAGGAGGGACGCTGACGACCGCTTGACCACCAAGCAGCCGAGGCCTGTGGGGTAGCCTACTATTTTGTAAAAAGAGCAAGCAATAAAATCAGGGGCTAGGTCGAGAGGGACAGATCCAAGATCGAGGACTGCGGTGGCGAGGTAGGCAGCGGCATCGAGTAGAATGCATGCGTCGGGATGCCGTCGTTTCAAGTGTACTCCGTATCCGAGGCCGAGTCTCTGTCCGGTGGCGTTACACTGTGCGGGGTATGCGAATAATGTTGGGGATGAGTGGTCCTGATTGGATTCCAGTATGTCATCGACCTCCATCGCGGCAACGATTGCACCTCCAGCGAGAGCACATCCTCGAACCCCGACAAGGCTCGTGTGACTTTGCTTCAGGTAGCAATATCTGGACCCCTCCTGCCAGGGAAATGAATCTCCCACCAGCTTCATCGACGCGGTGGCACCAGCCGTAAAGATGAGATCCCATTCAGATCTCTTCTGCGCGTCATTGAGTCCGAAGAGGTACTCGAGAACGCGTCCTCTGCATCGTTCAATTTCGAGCGATGTAGCTACAGAGGAGCTCGAACGCGAGTGGGGGTTTGAGTATAGAGTTGTGGCGACCTTCTGCGAGAGTGCCTTGAGCGTCGACGAAGGGGCAGGGGCTGCTGCAGCATAGTCCAGGTATGTGGTCGACACGAGGCTGGGGTATTCCGTATTCCGTTGCTGCTGAAACGCGGTGTCTCCAAGTCCATATGCATATTCGGCGCTGGTCTCGCGAAGAAATGTCTGTCGTTTCTCTTCGGTGTGGGGTAAATGGGCAGGATGCTGCATACAAAGTCGTTACAGTGGAAGGTCGAAAGAATGCATTGCTAAGTAATGGTGCAATGCTAACGCCAAGCCCGGATCAAACTCGCCTCTCCTCGATAGCATGCTATTACGGCCTATTCCATTCGTGGTTGACTTTATTCTGTTCCCCCTTCATGCTTATTCGTTCCCTCGGGGACATCGCGTCTCATCACCTAGAAAAAAACAGGGTCGTGTGGTCCAAACGATAAATTATTCCCTGCCAAAGTTACAGAACATATTATACTGCACACACAGTGTAGTTTACAATAGTCTAAGGCTGATACACCAGAGAGAAAACAATCAACGACCACCATACTGCTGCTGATACTGCACCCCGTTGTACATATTTTGTTGCTGAGCTTGCTGCTGCATCGCCTGCACCTGAGCCTGACTCATATGGGAATGTGTTTGCGGGTGCATATGTGTTGGTTGCGCAAACATCGGCGGCGGGATGGAATACTGCTGGGCTGGCTGAGCCTGCGCTCGTTGCTGATGGCGATTTGGGTGGGGGAAGTTGAAGTTCGGCGGAGGCATGGATCCGGTCATGCCAAAGGGCATGTCGTTTGCTGTTTCCGTAAAGTATGGGTGGGAGAGAGCGTCGGCAGCGGAAATTCGCTCAGCCGGATCGAATTTCAAGAGTCGTTCAAGGAGATCAATGGCTTCAAATATCATCAGCGCGAGAGAATGGAGAATTGTATATTTCCCACCTGCCGGCGATGCCTTGGGTAAGACTTGCTGTAAGTCTACTTTAGGACACCGAGGGAATGGTTTGAGGGAGATCTCAGGCTGAAAGAAGAGTCGGCGAAGGCAGAGACAGAAAAAAGAGAGTCGCCTACCGAGTCTTTGGCCATTTTGGCCAATTGCTGCTCCGAAGGAGTGCCCAGTATACGCATGATGTGAAGGAGTTGGTCCTGGGTATCTTTGCCTCTGAAAAGAGGCACGCCAGATATCATTTCAGCGAAAATGCACCCGCAAGACCACACGTCTATCGAAGTACTGTACGTGCGGGAACCAAGTAGAACGTCGGGAGCACGGTACCACAGCGTGACGACCTAATCAACAAGGATTAGAAAAAGCTCGACGCGCTGGAAGGAAAAACGGGACATGCCTCGTTAGAGAATGTGTTCACGGGTACACCAAATGCTCGCGCCAATCCGAAATCGCCCAGTTTTAGCTCTCCCTTCCGGTTGATGAGAAGATTTTGGGGCTTCAGGTCGCGGTGCAAAACCTGGTTTTCGTGGCAGAAATTCGTGCCCTTCAACAGCTGAAACATGAAACTTCGGACAGTGTTGGGGTCCAGAGCACCTCGGTCGCCGTGTTGGTCCATATACTTTTTCAAGTCTTGCTCGCAGAATTCGAATATGAGAATGAGCTTGGTTTCGGTATGGATCACATCATGCAGCCGGACGATGTTGACGTGCTTCAGCTCCTTCATGAGAGAAATCTCTCGGATCGCAGTGGACGGGGTGCCTTCCTCTGCATCCAAATTTATTTCCTTCAGTGCTACTATCTCGTTCGTCGTCTTCGATCGACCCTGGAAGTTGCATGAAGATAATATTCATAAACGACGCGCTTTCGCGTACCTTGAACACCGTGGCATAGGTTCCTTCGCCTATGGATAGCAAGTATTAGAATTGTGCAAAAAACTACCTCAGGCAGAACTTGCCAAGCTTCTCGAGCTATAGCAGAACGCGTATCAGTCGGTCGTCCACCGGGCTGAATATGCAGGGAACTCGCCTGAATATAGTTTGATTGAGACATGACTTAGAACCACGCAGAACCGCACGGAAAGAATGCGGAGGAGGAGACCAAGGGTGCAGTACTCGCAGAAGCTCTTGAGGGAAATAGCAGAGTTCGAAGGCGCTTGATATTCCCCGATCACAGCCCGATCACTCAATCACCGACCCATGTCACGTTACTCTCAAAATTTTGGACTTGCCTCTGTGCAAACCGCGACGTGAGTTTACTCATCCAGCCGCCTGAATCCCCGTATTGACAATGGCCCAAGTTCATTCTGTCCCGACATGGCGTCTCCAGAAAAGCCGAAAAAAAATCGCTCAAAACCGCCTCGCGGACGACCTGCTGCGACCTCTTCCATCTCGCAGCCTGCGGTCGAGGACGCATCATATCTCACCGCTCTTTCCTCCTTCTCACCGAAAGGAAATTTGTTTGCTTTCCTGTCCTTGGCCGTCGACAAGCACCGTTTACGCGTCTATGACACGGCAACAGGCCAATCCGTGGCTGAACATGTAGTGGATTCGGCTCGCGTCTCCTCCTTGTCCTGGGGCAATTTTGATCCATCAGAGGCTCCGCGGTCTGCTACTTCCGATGCCGATGAGCCCCCAAATAAAAAAAAGAGAAAGAAGAGGAACAGCCAGGCCAACGGTGACGGTCCCCTGCAAGTCACTTCTGCGATGGAGGTCGTACTTTTGGGCCTTTCGGACGGAACGATCTTGTTTTTTTCTCCAACGCATGGTCGTGTGATGCGGACCTTGTCTCACTCGACAAGTACTGCTGCTATACTGTCCGTGGTACTGACGGAAACTGGGGACAGCGTCCCAACAACATGGACCTCTGGTGCGGACGGTGCCATTCGTCTGTGGAATGCCCAAAAAAATGACATTTTGGGCAGCTGGAAAAATGATGACCGGATACCTTATTCATCAATGGCTATCCGGCCAACGAGCGAGGGCGATCGAGTCGACGTGCTGGTCGCCAACCATTCCATCCGATTGCTCTCTACCAACCCTGATACATTAACTGAAAAGCCAACACAAATATCGACGTTCACTGGGCACGCGTCTTCGGTGAAACAACTTCAATGGGATGCCTCCCAAATACCTCCCACCCGTTTCATGTCCATGGCAGAAGGGGACCGGATCGTATCTGTATGGCAGACTCCAGAGGGATCCACAACGGAAGGCAAAATGGTGGCGTCTGTCCAACTAGACTCGGATGCGCGGGCCATATCCCTTTCCGTCTCCTCATCCGCTTCATCTGAGCGACAAAATCTCCTCACTCTTACCGCATCCGGGAAAATCTCTATATTCCCGATACCTACAGAGTTGGTACCGCCAGCTAGCTCCAGCCGGACGCAGCATAAAGTATCCACACTCCTCCCGCGCTCGAATCTCTCCGTTTCCACGAAGAAAGGATCCTCGGGCTCTCAGGTGGTGGATGCATCCTTCGCGGTAGGCGTTGTTGGCCACATACGGGTAGCCCGTATTGTCGGCGGTGTTCGACCTGTCTTCGATCTTGTCGTCCGTACCTTCTTTCCATTTTGTAACACTCCGCTCAGTTCCCTCTGCAGCAATACTTGGATGACAAGGGTGATTTTATCCCTGAGGTTGTCATCGAGGATGTGAAGGCGGGTCTGATCAACGAGTCGCAATCGGTTGGTTCTCTCGCTCGACTGTACAGTCCATATTTCTGACGCGCTAGTCCAGGCCACCACCCCTAACAGGCGGTACACAGAATCAGGATCTGTAGCCGTTCGCTCGGGGGCCGAGCTTGGGCAAGATGAAGAAATGGATGATATTGCACGCAATGCCATTGATGGAGAGCTCGATGTAGATCTTGCGGAGCTAAGCCTCGGACAGCGACTCACGGCGCTTTCCGGAGACGCCCGGCCAGTTGCATCGTCCGACAGCGACGACGAAGCTCACACCCAAAAGTCGAAAGCGCCCCGCAAGGGTCAAGGCGACGCGAGCACGCAGGATGTTTCCTTTGTCCCCGCGAGCTCTCTCACCCGGACCCTGATCCAGGCCCTGCACTCGTCCGATACGAAGCTTTTAGAAACTTGCCTAGCCCATTCAGATCAGGCGCTCATACGCAATACGGTTCGACGGCTTCCGCCGCAGCTGGCTGTTCCCCTGATCACGGCCTGCGTCGAACGCTTGGGACGGGGGGCACGGGCCGGTAACATGAAGGGCGGTGGAGGTGGCGCCAGTTCGCAAAGAGCCACCACGCTCATCATGTGGGTGAAGACGGTGCTTACGGTGCACAGCGGACATCTCATGACCGTAAGTTTCAATAAACCTGTTTTCCTTTCGGCGTATTTACGTTTCATTAGATGCCTGATCTTGTCGCCCGACTTTCGGGACTGCATGCTACGCTTTCATCGCGTCTCGCCCTTCAAGATACCTTACTCTCGCTCAGTGGGCGATTGGACATGGTCCTCTCCCAGATCGAGATGCGGTCATCCGCCGCTCCTGCAACCTTGGCGCCGAGAAAGACAACACAGGCGCAAGGGAAGGGTGTAACCCGATACGTCGAAGGAGAGAGTGCGGACGAGGACGAACAGATGGATGTGGAAGTGGAGGTTGATAGCGGAGACGATGACGCCAGCGTAGAGGATGTGGAACTCGGAGGAGATAGTTCCGAGGACGAAGGGAGTGAGGAAGACGATGACGAGGACGATGAGGATGATGAAATGAACGGTTTCATCGATGATGAGGCCGAGGAGGAGTACAGTGAAGAAGAAGAGAGTGGAAGTGAATAGCCGGATTGTATCGATTATCATCTATGGAACTATTTGCTGGCCGCGCTTTATTTTTTATCTTGCGATTCTAGCTCGCGTCCGCTTGGCTCTTTGGCTTGAACTTGGTTCGCCTTCGGCGTCGACGGTCTTGGTTCGTTTTTTCGGGGTTCTTGGCGACTATCCCAAGTTAGTGTTTAGCAGACCAAGGAAAGAAGCGTACTTTGACGGGAGGAATTTCCTCGTCGTTGGACTCGGTCAGTGTATCCAGGTCGCTCTCGTCGCCTTCTGATTCCTGAGGCACCCCAGTGGGAATATCCTTAAACGTTCGAAGCTCAGGAAATTACCTTGGCTTTCCGTTTTCCGCGGGTGAGCTTCGCGGGCCCACCCAGACTCTGTAGTTCAGCGACAAATGCGGATGTTCGACCACCAACAGTAATCCACTTTATGGTAGCTGACTCTCCAGTGGGCTAGATGCGAAGAAATTAATTATCGGCGTATTCAGTGAAGTGTGGAAACGCACTAGCTTCAAGTTATGCGACTTCTTGCCTTTACCCTGGCCTAAATTAGTAAGCGTTCAAGTGTTTACGCTTCAGGATACGGACCCAGCGATGTTTGAAAAGCCAATGCTCCGGAAACTTCGAGTCATCTGCGTCCACAGCAACCGCTACTTCACAGACATTCGAAGTCTGTTGATGCAGTGCAACCAGCTGCTCGTCTGTGAGGGTGTTACACCGCTGCTCGGGATGCACCCGCGCGTTGTAAAGAATTTCATCTATTGGCGGCGTATGAGCACCCGTAGATCCGCGCTCAAGGCGGTAAAGTATACCCGCGACCCAATTACCGACGCCGGCGCTGAAAGACTGGTCCAAAAGCAATGCCTTGATAGGGCATGACCGCTTGAGAACCGATGCCTTAAATTTCTCGATAGATGGCATTGAAAGGATTGGGTCGAATCCCAGCTCCGATATCGGGGGCTCGGTAAGCGGTGATTCACAGAGACGGACGCGGCCAAGCCTTCGAGCATCTAGAAACGCAAGCTGGGTTGTAACTCCTGTTGCGGTGTCCAGAAGATGAAGAATAAACTGAGTAGGGTAAATAAGTCTGACACATGGATAGAGTTTCCAGGCCACCTTCATGAAACGGGGTGGCCAGTCTGTCGAGGCGGTCTTAGGAGTTTCCTTGTAGTATGTGGCAAGTTCGCCTTTAACCTAAATGAGCCGGTGGTTGGTTTCTTGAAGAACCTTGACAGAATTTGAGATGCACCTGAAGCATCCCAGTCATGCCGAAATGCAGCACAGGCATTTTCCCGCTCCCAGACAGATTAAGATAAAACACTTTGCCTGAAAGAATGGCTTCAACCAAACTTTTTGGCTACTTTTGCGTTACCCACCGTATCTCCCGGCACTTTCCAGCGTTCTTCCAGTCAACTCCTTAGCCTTTTTGGACATATTGGCGGTTTAAACAATGTTGGAAGCTCCAGACGTACAAATTCATCGTGGGCCGTTCCCGCAAAGACTATATCGTCTTCGACTGTCTCGACCTTTTCGATGAGCTTGCCAGAATGTTTGTTAATTAGATTTTTTTGCCCTCTCGACCTCTGGGAGTTCTGGCATTTTCAGAGATGAACTGGAGAGTCGCTGGATTGAACTGAATTTCCAACAAGTGGGTAAGCAAATGAGTAATGAGAAACATGTTAAACATCCTTTTTGGACGTGTCTGTCACACTTCGCGTCACATTCTCTCCAATTTGCATGCAACCAGCTCCTCTGTTCCGAGCGCGACTTAGCTCTGCGCCGGCCAACGGGCACGTCGCGTTCATCCCGCAGATTCGGAAGCTTGTGTTCGAATACTGCAATGACTGGCCGTCGTCTGCCAACACCCGCACATTTCTTCAACGCGATCTCATTCCTTTCGCGCGAAACAATCCGCATGTTGAAATTGTAGTAAAACAGCGTAATCGGAAGGAACCCATTGTCAGGGGATTCTATGGTCCGTGTTTCTGTTCGTGTTTTCCGTGCTTCATACTTATTCTTCTTTCTTTAGTGAACGGTCGAGATAAAGTCATTGCCCTAAACAAGCTCGAGGTCACCGGAATCCATAAAAAGCTGGAATTGCTTTTGGATGCATCTGGCCTGAAGATCAAGCCGCTTAAACGTCGGACGGTGGAGAGTACGACGGAAGCTGCGCGCGGCATCTGGAGCGGTCTGCATGCTGAGCGGCCGCAACTATGAAAAAGCCACTGATGACGGACTCCGAGTTCCGTTCCTTGGCCCGGGCCTTCTCCACTCGTCTTCGCTGCTTTCGTCTTCCTCTTCGTTTCTTCCTGTATTCGCGGAGAGCTGCAATATATTCACGTGTGCCCAAATTAACTCGACACGAGGATACCGCGGAAAGCTTAAACGCGTGTAACACAACGTGTACAGGGCGAGGTATTATGTAGGTACCCTCCTCCGTCTTCGCTAACTCACCGTAAGGGCCCCGCAGCGCGCGGCTTTCAAATCATCCAGCCTTTCTTTCCTCTCGCCATCACCCCTCACTCCAGTTCACACCTTCAAAGCCTATAGATGTTTGCGGTAAGCCTTTGTTAAATTGTCTTTCACATTCGACTCATGTCTTAGAAGGACAACGATGCGTGCAGCACCTTCGCACCGCTTACAATCGACGAAATTCGGTGGTTGAACGCTAGCCAGGCGTTTGACGATGGGGACTCTGTTCACAGTCTTCCGGCCCCAGACCTAGTCAAGTCTCATTCGATTGCTGTTGTGCGTCCTCAAGACATGCCGCTACTCAATAATTTTTTCATACTGTTCCTTCAAGCCAAAAAGCTCGCGTCCGCGGTTGGACACGAGGCGGAGGTCCATCCTTCTAGATGATTTTCTTGGCCTCAGCCGGAGTGCGGATAATGCTAGGTCAAGATTTGGCTTTACAGTAGGTCTCCTAACTGGCTAATGAGTACCACTAACCTCACGTAATAAGCCTCAAGCAAGCCTGGCAGACAGCCCGCCACCGTCACCCGACGAGGTGCTACCAGTGACACCCCCCCGAGCAGCAGCATCGTACTCGACTGGTCATTCGAGCCCAGGACGTACGACTGTGGAAGAAATGCCCCCGCTTTCCCAGCCGCCCACCGAATGGTTATACCGACGTCCCAAGTCACCTTCCACTCTCTCCCGATCGCCCTCGAGTCTTTCGAGGTCCCCGTCCTCCATTTCTCGCTCCTCGTCGGATTCCCGGTCTATAACTCCGACTCCGACCCGGATTCGTCCTCCCATGGCGTATCGCCCACGTACCCCCACTCCAGCAGTTGCGGAAATGAATCAATCTCCATTTTGGTCTACGGTGGTTCCACCGCAGCGCAGCCCGTCAGTTCGGACGGGGAGTCCCAGTTCGCATAGGAGCAGAACTCCGTCGAGCCCATCCCGTTCCTCGCCAAACCTATTGGACTTCAGGGGATCCCCGCGAGCCCAGAGCCTGGTGCCCCGACCAAAAATTCTCCCTATCACGAGAGAGCGGTCCGGGTCGCAGTCTTCGTCGGTGTCAACAACGAGCACCAGCAGTCTTCCTCGGACCCCACCATCGCCCTCGATCTACTCGCACCATTCTTTCAGCTACCCGCATCCCGATACTCGGTCCACAACTCCGACCAAGTCTATTCTCACCCTCACTCCGAAGAGGTCGCCCTCTATTTCTACTAAGGAATCGTCTGGTAGCAAGTCTGTCACGTTTGACGAAGTCCCTGCTGTCCGCTTTACCGGTGATCGAGTTCATGTCGGTGATGGCAAGGTCCGAGGAGAAGAATGGAACTCGCACACGATTGATGGAGGAGTGGATTGTATGGGTTTCGATATGGAAGGGATGGATTTGCTGGAAGGGAGAGGGACGCAAACGCCGACTCCATTGGCGAAGAATCACAGCGGGTCGCTGAAGCGTTTCCTGACCCTCCGTCGTACCAAGACCAAGCCGCGGCCAGAGATCTCCGGTCCTTATGCGCTCGCGCCTTCGTCTCCCACTGCCAGTAGCCCACCCCAGTCTCCGTTAGCCGCGAACCAGCTCAGCTCAGGCTCGACACCTTCGTTTGCGTCCAAGTCCTCCTCGTTCCTTGTCCCAGGAAACGTTGGCATCATCCCGTCATCCCCTAACGGCGGACCCGACTTGGTTTCGTCTCCGAAATACAAACCCAAGAAGCCCTCCTCTCTCATCGGACCCGGAGACCTCGGTGTCCTCCCAGATCACGGGCGCTTCCTCTCCAACAAGTTCTACTCTCATCCGGCGAGATTCAATCCCCACAAGCCCTCCTCCATCGCGAGCTCTGGGAGTGTAGGCCTGCTCGCAAGCGAGCCCGCCCTGCATGCGTTGCCATCCCTGGAGAGCTTCCGGAGCGAGAGGAGCGCCAAAAGCACGCGCAGCTACCGGCGACTCAAAGACTGGCTGGGACGAATCGGAATTGGTGTCACCCCCTGAGGGGTCTGGCTGGCGTTTTTCTTTCCTTCGGGAATTTCTTGGCACACCTAATAGACAGTAATAGCGGATGAGACAATGGAATGGAAGGAACACAGAACGGGGACTGTTTTATCACTAAGTACTTACTTAGGCAGCGCAGGCCTGCCGGTTGGATCCTGGCCAAGTCTCGGATCGCTATGGCCACATATCAATCATTCTAGTATCTGGAATCAAAACAATTTTTTGCAGACACTTTGCGTGATAAATGCGATGGGTGATAAATGCAACATCATTATGCGTCCACACTTATTGTACATGAGGATTCCATCCATCCACCCGATACACTCGACAAAGTACAAAGGAGGAATAAGTTATTCAAGGAGCGACCGTGCGATAAGGAATAATAATAGGTATCCAAAACGGAGAAGGATCTAGCGGCCTGCGAAGCCGGCGTTCCTGGAGACTCGTACGCCCCGTACGCGGCTTTTCAGGTCGCTTCTCGGGGGTACCATCTCGCTCAGAGGAATAGGTAGAGGGTCCACAACGAACGGCACAGATGAGCCATACGGTACGTCGTAAGACAACTGGGTGGGTCGTCGAGAAGGCCGATTATCCACGCTCAAAACAGAATCCAGGACAGAGCCAAAGCCGGTGCGTGGGCCGGAATCCCGCGAGTTCAGTCGCACACGCGGAGAGTTCACCTCGCGAATGGGATAGTCATCTATGTAAGTCCGTGTGACGAGACTATCGCCGTCTGGATGTGGCGGCACATCGACGCTGCTCTGAGCGAGTCTCTCTGCACGAGAGATCCCCGCTGGTGCAGATGTTCGAGAATGATGGAGTGCCCGCATCCGGTATTCGGTACGCGACCGCTCCAATTCCTCCTCTTCGTCGGAAGGGATGGCGTTGCCATCGGGGTCAAGACGAGCTGGAAATAGTTAGTAACTTGAGACACATGACAAGGTCGTGGAACGTACCCCATCCGCGACGCCGGGGTTCCGGTATAGAGGGAGGCGCACGAGGCGGTCGTGGTTCGGTGCGGTCGTAGGCGTCGAATGCGGCAGAAGCGAACCGACGACGGCGATATACAGAAAAATCTGGGTTCTCGCCGCGCTCTCTCGGAGACATCAGCCATGACAACGGATCGTCGTCGTCCCATTCGAAGTTGATGTTGTGTACCAGCTCGTCTCCGTCGGCGTTCACCCTTCTATGGATGAAATAACTCCGCTCGGATCCTATGGGGGACTCCACGATATCCGTCGACTCCCGACGCTGACCGGAGTAGCTCAAGGGCTCTTCAAAGAGGAGGGGGCGATCACGAGAAATGGAAGAGGTCGGCGTTGGCAAATTCTGCACGGAAAAATTGGAAAGAATGGAAAGTCTACCGTCGGGGTGTGCAGATACGGGAGCTTGGGTATTGTTGGAGTTTTGTCTTGTCTCGACAGCGGCACGATAGGCGCGCCACCGGCGAGGATTCGGCGGACGCCTTGGTTCCATGTTCGCGATTTGTCGCTGCAGTCGCACTGGCTCCGTGTCCAAGCTACGGGCGCCCCGAATGATGTCCGCACGAGATGCTTCCGTTCGCGAGCCGACAACTACGCCAGGATCGGTGCGGCGCTGCTGAGCGGTGGCACGGAAATGTAGGAGTTCGTGCTCGATTTCTGTGGCACGGAGGATAGGATCCGCCGAAGAGGACTGGGATGCCTCTGCAGCACGGGAAGGACCTGCTGCTTCACGAGCCGCCACACGTCTGCCGAGAAATGTCGAAGGATCATCCGAATTGTATAGTTCTCGGCGACGAGCGAGCTGCGATTCTAACATTGAGCGACGAATAGCTGGTTGTTGGAGGGGTTCGACGGAAGAGGAGGGGGAAGGAAGTTGGACATGTCTTCGAGGCCTGGGAAGCTCTATATTATTGGACGGTTGATGATCACTCCAGGAACCTGGCGCTGCAAAACGATCGAGATATTCCTGGCTCTGTCGATCTACCGCGGCCAGGTTGGCTCGTATCCTTCGAAAATCTATGGCGTCGTCGTTGTCGCTGGCTTCTTCCACCGGGGACGCGGTAAGTAGAAGAGCAGAGTGGCTTGGCCCGATACCATCCAAAAGAGAGTCGGGAGAAGGAGGGAGTGGTTCCGTGAGTTCTACAAGACTCCGGCGGACTATAGCAGTGTAAGTAGATACAAGAAGAGCCAATCCAAGAAGCGACCTTGGCGGATACGTCGGTACGCAGCTTGTAACGCAGCAGAAGCCGCACGCAAGTGCTGCGTACTGTCAGGCCTTCCCTGACCCTGTTGCTCCGTAACGGATGGTCTATTATCCTCAGGGTGACTTTCGGAGGCAGGCGGGTGAGTCTGAAGGTCTGGAGATCCCGCCGCCGAGGACATTGGAGATGGATACGGTGCAATGGCGTCACTGCGCGACGATCCAGGCGCAGAAGACGAGTTTTCGCCGCTCATTCTTCAAGAAAAATTTGCGCGGCCGAACAACTCCTTGTAAGTCGGAGTCGGAAGCAAATGTACAAGGGCCGAGTTTGCATCTGTTTATTGCTTATCTCATGCAACTCTATGTACGCGCTTAAATCTAAATCAAGACCTCCATCTACGCATCAGTCTCGCCAACAAAGGATCGTCGCCCCTGGAGAATCCATATTCAGAATGAGTCAATCGTGGATCATCTCATCTACATACGGAGCACTTACGTGTAGCAAAATATTAGCAAGAGAGACAGAAAAAGCAGGCCCGCCGAGAGGGCGTTAATTGCCAGCCATCCGTGTTTTAAAATGAGTGTACATCTGGAGACAACTAATCAGATGCAAGTTGAAACCGGTACCAGGGAGCAGTTTACCTGTCCTCCGACGACAGGGCCAACTACGACGACAGAACATGAGAATATTCCCAGAATTGCAACGTAACAAAGTTACCTGCCGAGCCTGGAAGCGACACGGAACATACATTAGTCCGGAGTTGTGTTGTACGTGTGGAGAAAAAAATATACCAATCCCATAGACGAGATTAAAACAGCCATACACATGGCCATCTGTACCGAGTAAGGGGAGACGCAGGCGCTGCTAATATCGAAACTTACATCCAACGCCTTGAGTGGTGCGCGAAACGACGGCCAACTCAGCCTGTACGGAGCTTGAGACGCTGGAAAGAAGGTATTGATGACTCACCATTAATGGTGACAGGATCCCGCTGATGAAGAAAGCTACGTCTGTGAGCGCCAATCTTGAGATGTGGTCAGGATTATTCACCTCCCAACGCGAACGCAACTATGAATAACGCAAGGCTACGCTGGAGGATCATAACAATCCACCAGGGCGCTGCCAGTGTGAGGCAAATCACTGATAGCCACTCGACGCCTTGTCGATCGGAATACCAGCCCGCAAGAGGTCCCGCTGTCATAATTCAGCTGAGTTGTCGTATCTCACCGAATCACGTACAGAAAAAGGTCGGGATGACACTGGCCAAATATACCAAGCCTACCTTTCTTGAATCTAGACCCCAAACGGCCTGCAAATGCAACGGGAGAGTAGGCTCTTGGGCAGTAAAGATAATTCTGCCAAGCGCTCAGTGATTCGCATCTTTCTTTTGGAACATAGATCTACCCGTAGAGAAATGTGACAGTGATAGCGACGACCGCGCGCGGTAGTGTGAATAGTTTGACGATAACGCCTACAAGCGAGAGCCGTTGGGCCGGCGGAGAGCCTTCCGCAGCTTTTTCTTCATCGCCGTCTGTTGGAGCAGCTGCAGGATCAACGTCCCACCGGAGTGCATCCTTCCTCTCGATAACAAGGAGGCGACCGATGAGATCAAACAGAGCGACGATGATTCCGCAAATGAAAGGACCGCGATATCCAAACCGGCTGTAGAGCGCACCGCCCAACGGAGGGCCCGCCAGAAATCCAACGGACATGCCAATCATGGAGAGGCCAAGTTGACCTTGAAATCCAAATATAAACAGGCACGACGTGAACGAGATAAAGAGCCATACGTCCAATAAATTTCTCTGGAGTGGTGTCGCATCTGATTGCATTGAATAAATGTCCACGCGTGCCCAGCGTACTCACAAAAGAGCCAATGCAACAACCCAGACCATGGTAGAGCCGAATCCTTGCAGGACACGGGCGACGCACATGACGGCGAAATTGGGTGCTTCCATGAGCATAATTTGGGAGCCTATGAGAATGATGAGGCCGATGACAAGAGGAGCCTGCCTTGTATTGTAGCGCTCCGACAGCATGGCAATGGGAATGGTTGCTGAGTTGAAATTAGGAAACGCGTGATTTTATATGCTGAACGTACAGAAGACCAGACCACCGGACTGAACCCTCGGACTCATGAGCATAAAGCCAAAATTACCGATTTAAAAGACAAACGTAGGCAAAAAGTAGCCAGCCGGTGAGCGCCGAGACAGAATGGTATCCGAGACGTTCAAGCTGGAAAGGCATGACGGGAACTATGATAGAGTAAACCAACAAGTCTGTGGCGACGCCTGAGAAAACAATTGAGTTCTTGCGCGGCCCAGATTTTCGAAAACTGTTTGGCTAACCCAGACCGACGACAAAGGTTATAAACCAGACGGAACACCTCCATTGCAGACCAATTGGTGGATTTTTGTTGGAACTACGAGGAGCAGGCGCCGGTTCTTCGCTAGTTGTTGGATCCATTTGTGGCCCAGGGTGTTGACGGGGACACAAGGTTGGCAGGTTGAACACAACCTCTCGGTTCCCAATCGGCTCATATGCACCGGATCAAGTCGTATCCCGGGCCGGATTCCACAACTCAGCAACAACTCAGCGCAAGTGGACTCGCAGACTCGGAATACCTCTGAATGGAGGAACGAAAGTTTGGCAATGGTATCTGGGACACTGGTGATTTGGTGGCTAAGTATCAATGGATTCTGTCTTGCGCATGGCCTTTTGCTGAATGTTGCGTCGTTTGCCGTAAGTTCTCGAGCAATGCCTGGATCCTAGCTTCAGCTTCGGCGTTCGATTTTCGTTTCACTTAGAAAATTGCCCAAGAACTTCCCAAGCGCTCACAATTTCATAGATCAGTCAAGTTGGTCCAACAGCTTGCTAGCAACTTCCCGCTGTGGAGCATCCGCGTGTCTAGTGCGTGGCTGCGGGTGAAGTTCATGAGCAACTTGAACAATATCTAGACGACAAGACTTTTTTCCTCTCTTGTCCCATGACTGCGGATATTTCACTCTCATATCATTGATTCGTTCCTTCGTGGCTATAGGATAATTGCCGGCCGCTGGTGCTATAATGCATGCGGTTTCCGCTCTTATGTCTCCAATGACGCTCACGAGTGGCCGGGTGCAAATACCCACTCAGTCCAGGTTATGTATGACGCAAACCTCCGAAACGTCATAAGTGGTGCGGACAGATTTATTTAAATATCGTCAACATTCACTCTTTGTTCTACCAAACCCCGCTCCCCAATACTTTTTAAAACTTTCTGACGAACAACCCATCATGTCTTGCACCACCATGTTTCTCTCCGTCATCGCTGGCGCTTTTGCCTTGCTGGCTGCATACATCTACTTCTTCGGCATCCCGCCCGCCATCAAGCGTGATTTAGAGGAGAAGGCTTTGAAAACTATGGGAGAGAACAAGGCTTCCTATCTGGTTAAAGGCATGTAAATTCTTGCTTCACACAATGAAATCATTTATTGACCATTTGAACAGACCAAATCAACAAGATACCCGCGAGCGACCAGAAAGATATCCAAGAAGCGAGACAGGGTGTAGCCAACCTCGTCGGGGGCACGCTTCAGAACCCTCTTGGCAAACATGCCGGCAATGTCGCGGATGACCTTACCAGCCCATTCACTGGTCGCTGAACGAAGGAAACTGCGGACATTTTGGACACATTCGCGGTTAAATGTGCCGCATGGACTGAATACTCATAATGCTTAATCGTGTAACGTATGAAGGAATGTGTAATTTAATTACAGATACCCTTGCTGTCTCGAATCTCGCTTCCTGAGAGGATCTCTACTTCTGGAAACTTCGAGCTGTGGACGAGTACACTGATCCCATTCCGGATGTTGTAATGAATAACAACCTGATCCACCTAATTCAGAGGCTGACTTTCCGTAAACTCGGGACCAGAAGCTTCTGCACATTAAGACAGGGCAAGGAGCCTGATCTTGAACCCAGTCTTCTCGAAACTAAAAGGACCGATCCGTGTGCCTTTTTCCCTTTTCCCAGGTAGTCTAGCCCTGAAAGCGGAGTTTTATGATCAAATGGCCCCAATTACCCATTTGGGACAAAAGCGTCGTGTTTCCAAATGCGGCCATGACTGGCTCATTGCTGATGCGTCAAGGTTTCCATCTCATGGCTTTATATTGCTGGTTCCTCGATGCATCCATGACCCCCTGTGTTCTGGCCCTGGATTAAAGAGCACGCAAATTATTATCCGGAGAACAAATAGCCAAAAATCGAGAACCTCTGGTAAACATAGGGTTGACTCGTCGCCAAGATTGAGGGTCAAGGTTATTGAACACATTGATTAATTTTGGCACTACAAAGGGCTAACAAATACCGAAGGTGCATCAAAATAGAACGGATAGTACTGGTGCAATATACGATTTTTACCACGTCAACGAGACCGTAACATGTAGTTAGCTTTCATCGTCCTCAGAAGTCATCTTCTCCGTCCAGTTCGCTCTCTTCGTTCTCAGAGCCCTCTTCATCGTGCTCGAAGTACCAAAACGTGCAATGGAGGAAGGGAGATCATGGAAAGAAGCTTCTGAAGTGTTGATAACGATTTCAAGAGTCGAGAGTCGAGGACAGGTGAGACAAAGACGGATATCGGCATAGGTCAGGATTCTGAATCTTTGTAGTGAAGAGTGGAATACTGGGGGATGATCAAAGGAAGAAGGTCGGTCAATGAGGAACCTGCAGTCGACTGCAGTTGGGACCGCGCTCAAAACACGCAGACAATCGTCTGCCGAACAGTTCCCCAGGGCGGCGTGCTCTCATTTGCCACGGAACTCGTGGACGCGCAGGGCCTCAAGCTCGCGAGACTTCCGTTGCGCTTCCTGAACGTTTAGAGCAAGAGGCTCCTGCTCGCGAAACGATGCACGAAAGCGTTTCGGAGCAGGAGATCTGGGCGGCGGAATGCTTCGAGGTCAAAGGGTGCAGTCTGAGGGTAGTGTGGAGCCGGAGTGCGGGTGTAATAGGTTGCCAGGCTGATGGCTTCAAGCTCTGGATTTGGCTCGAGCCTCTGGCGTAGCTGGATTCTCCTCTTGGCTGCAGATGTTCCGCCAGTGCGATACTCTGCCTCAGCTACCTTGGCTTCGGCGAGAGTTGCAAGATACTTCTCGCGGGGGTCGATTTGGGAAACGGGGGGCCGATACGAGGGGAAGGCCGACAGGTAAGACCTGGTGGAACATTGTGCAATTGGTTGTGATGGGGTAATGCTGAAACCAGCGCAACTGTGCCCGCTTTTAATATCCATTGTTGAGGGAGGCGCGCGTCGGTGGTGATATGTTCCAGAAAGAGACAGATCTTTGTCTGAGTCAGACACCGAGTAAGCTCTGAAGAGCTTGGTCCTTCTCGTTCCTAAGGTCTGGATAGAGAGCAGCTTGGAATCTTGCGACATACTCGGCAAGCGGGAACGAAATAGACCAGCAAGATTTGACAGCGCTTTTTTCGGATGGCAAGTCACTGGCGCTGCCCAACGTCAGCTTGCGGTGTCGCGCAGCGTTAGCATCGGTAAGACATATAGCAGACAAGGCTTACAGGGATGGACACAAGTGAATAAGTACATGGTGTACAGTGCGGAACTTTCACTGCAGCTGGGGATCCAACTTCAAGTGTGAGCGGACGAGTAGTTTTCTGGAACGCCTCCCGGTGCACATGCCCCCCTACCCCAGCCCTCCTTCGCTTCACGAGCCAAAAAAACAGGAAGACTAGTCATGGGTGCAGGAGGCTCGGTGCAATCAGACGCGTCAATAAAGGTCATCAACGCGAACTTGAAAAAACTTGATCGTGTCACATTCGGTGGCTGACATTTGTGACCTCGCTCTGTTCTTGGTCTCTCCCACCATCTGCAAGTACCTTCGTCCTCGTATTCTCGCGTTCCATCCAATGTCCTCCACCCTCAATTTGGCCCTCAGTTTCGTTATCGGCATGTCGTTCATGATGTCTGCAGTCGGCCTCGTCAAGAACGGTCTCCAGATTATGGGGTTCCTCACGGCCTCTTCCCCGGCGTCATCCCTTGCATTGTTCCTGTGAACCTCCTCATCCTGGACGTTGTCATCCTCCTCCCTCTCTTCCGAAAAATCGCCTTCCTCGAGACCAGTGGTGTGTCAGCTTTTCTCGCTGCCGGTCCAAATGTCTGCCAAGTCAAGAATGCGAAGAAAGCACAATTTATCTTTGGAGGTTTCATTGGCGAGTCATCGACCGCGGAATTCGTATTCTCCGCGTTGTCCTGCGGCCTCAAGGGGAGCAACTTCGTTGGTCGGACCTTCATTTCATACGCGATGTGGCTTTTAGCATGCCTTTACGAACACGTTTGGGAGTACTACGCTATGTGGCAAGTCAAATCCGACTACTTGTCGCTCATGGTCTTCGCCTGGCACAACATCCAGCTTGCAAAGCCTACGTATGGGTTTACATCACCGGGGAGGCAGAAGCGCAAGGACGAACACACTGCGGGCAGCGTCGACGAAGCTAACAAAACCCCGGTAGATGGACGATCCCTACTCAAAGTCGTCGGTTCTGTTACCTCGCCCCCCGCCCTCGCCTACGCCTGTTTGTCTTTCGGTCCGCCATTCGGTGTTCAATCTCACTTCAAACGAGTCCTGGGCGCTCCGGGCAACTTTAAGGCCGAGTCCCGCGTCTTTCTTCGAGTTCCCTTTGTCAATCATCCATCGCAAGACCGACAGCGCTGCACAGACCACCACCCCGGAGACCCAGATTTCTGCTCCCAAATCCGCTCTCAGCGCTTCGGCATTGCCTTTCACCCCCTCTCGCTCAATGGCCCCTTCCCAGGTCGCCGTTCCGACGGCTGTGGACGCCTCTCCCGACAGCGAATTCTCTCAACGTCTCTTCGCCAGAGTTCGTTCCTAGGGCTCGTCCACTGAGAGCGCCGACCGTCGATGGTAATGCTTTTCAGTCTGTGCTGTCTTCCAATCCTGGCCGCAATGGGTACTTCGCCTCCCGCTTCCGGCGAGCACCCCCCGCCTTCTGGTCGCCTGGTAGATCTGCCATCCCCATCGTCTCTCCGTCGTCTCCCAGCGCTGGTGTTCCAACCAAAAGAGAAACTTTGTTTCGGACCGCGGCCCCAAGTTTCTGGTCGCCACCCAGTGGATCTGCGATTCCGATTCGTCCTCCTCCATCTGTCTGATTTTTCTTCAATCGAAACGCTTCGAAGAACGGTACGTTGCTCTTTATATTTATACAACATTCCTAAGCCCCTGTATAGGCATTCCTTCCCTCCTTCATCGAATTTCGGATTCTCTTTATGCTTCGATTTCAAACTCCTGCTTCTGGCAAGTTTTTTCCCCTCGTCTTGATAACTTGGAGTTCTCACCTCTTTCTATAGGATCTTCATCCTCTATCCATCTGCTTGGCGGCTTTCCGTCTTTCAGTACAACCGATCGCAACCCGGTCCACAACTTCCCGCAACCTCCGAGTCGCTTGGTGGCTTGCGAGTACAATCTATCTCAACCTTGCGCAGATTCTCGTCTCATCTTCTTGATGGCCTTGCAGTACAACTTATTTATCACCAACTCCATTATTTATGACATCTCTGTACCAGTGTATTCATTCCGGATTTAATCTGCTGTAAAATGTATCGTTGGCTTCTTGCTTGACTGCTTTTGGTCTCGAGACTGTAGCTTCAAGTTTTCCCCGCGAGACAAAGCGCCTGATGACAACTGGTGCCCTTATTCACAACTTAGGTCTATAGTTGGACGTACAATCGAGATATTGCTTCGTGTGCGCCACGGGTTTGTGCTCGCGGTTTTTGTCGAAACTTGGTGCTGTGCATACTGTGCAGCGTGGCTGGAGGAATTCGGAGAGAAATAAAAACGGCTGAATGGTCCCTGCTGGAACCATGAGGGGAAATAAAAACTGCGTCGCGTTCTTGAGCTCGAGCGAACTAGAGGAGTTGGCGGTCGCGAGAAGACCTTTCGTGCCTTGGTCTTCGCAACTAATGGATCGATGTGCTCCGGGTCCACGATGCAGTGGAATGTGGAAAAAGGTCTCGCGCTGCTGGATGAGGAAGGGCCGGAAAGGCAGCGCGCGCAGTTTTCCAGAGGTACAGTGAACCAATTCCCGTCGTACCTCAAAGTATTCGTCCCCTGGATATCCTAGTCCACCATGAAGGTCTCCTGCGTGTGTGGATGTCGTCTGACTCCCAGTGCGGCATGGAGTGAAGACGGGATTTCATCCGAGTGCGATTCAACTCTCGAAATCTTCAAAGTAAAAAAGCTGGACCGTTTGCGAGCCAGTCAGAGTTTGTCGCGGCGAACTTGGAGGTGGAAGCAAGCAAAGGAGGCTTGCCGAACGTTGCCATGACCGAGTTGTTTTTGAAATTGGCCCTCGGCAAACACTCATAACTCACTCTTTCTCTCTTCCACCTGGACTGGACGACCTTCCATTCCGACGCTTGAATGTTTCCTTCGAGTACTCGCGTCCCTCGGCTTTTCCTTGCTATGGAAAGTCAACGGCGATTCAAATTGTCTTCATGGGACTTGGTGGAACCGTAAAAGCTGCGATTGTCAAGTCCTCGTCGACAAGGATTGAAAAAGCCGTATTTTTCAAGGCTAATGCGGAGAGCCACTTCGCCAGCCGTTGTTGGCTGGGGCTCATAGGCGGTAGCTCGTCGGACGTTGGTACCGGAGTCCTTTTTTCGCTGATAACGGGAGTTTTTTCTCAAACCGTCGATGACTCAATGTGCGTGAAGAAAGCACTTTTTGAAATCGTTTTATTGGCTTTGGATGCATGGCTCGTTGCCAGACCGGCTGGTGTTGACGGTGGTTCGGGAATTGGGTTGTATTCGTCTCAGGTGCGAGTATTCTTGTTGAAGATGCAAGTTCACGCGTGCTGAGTTATATCTTGTGCTTGCAGTATCGATTTGAACTCTTTTGTCGAGAAACAGCATCTTTATGAATCATGTTCGGTCAAGAGCTGAACGATGGTGGTTGTGGATGTTGGCTGTCGGACGGCTGCTTCTGGCTTGAATCTTGCCTTTGTTGGCGGCATCTTGCAGTTGCTGGGTTCAACGGTTCCAAGCGTTCAAACTGAAGCTGCTCTGAGCTGTGAAGTTACCTGCATTCGCGCTGTGGCTGTTGGTCACCAACAAACCTCTATGGGCCGTTACGTGTCACTGTCACAGAAATCGGTCCCGGCGAGCGGCTCAGCAAGACCAGATGACAATGAATCCTGTTAGAAAGGGCCACACCAGGAAATTATTGCGGTGGGCTGATGCCAAAGAGCCAGCTGGGTGTTAAAATCTATGCCAGGGGACGTGACTCGGAAGCTCTGAACAGCGGGGATGAACTGAGAGTATCTTCGTCGGCCCATTCAGCCTCTTCTTGAACCGGTCGTTGTCCCCAGCCTTTGGATTCACTGAAAGTTAGGGCCGATGATCGGTGACGCGCCATGTCCTTCGGACAATGGTACTGGTTCTCACTGTTAGGGTCGTCCACTTTCTGGTGATGCCCGTTTGATGCCCGTCCAAGGATGCAAATTTTTTTCCAGGTCGCAATCTATACAGAAACTCCTGAGGAGCAGCGGTGTCTTCTCGCAAGATCGAAGGTGAGTGATATTGAAGTCCATACGCGGCGGCGATAATGGTGGATAAAGAAGGCGAGACATTTTCCATGTTGGTTGACGAGTTCCCGAATTGGACACTCACGCGCGTACGGCACTTTTGTGCCTTCTTATATAAAGAGGCTCTTTGGCATTCTCAAGAACTCCCTCTTTCATCCCACTGCCCACTCTTTGCAGCTACAGACTATCTTCCCCGTCTTTACCAATGCCTCGTCAGGATCTTCCCTTCCCTTCAATTTCTCTCGTCCTTTCCCAGTCCCCTTCGACGTCCTATCTTGTGTTTCCTTGGACGTCGATCACCTACCAAGAGCCATTTGCTCCAGCAGCTGTCGCCGCGTACCCCATCCCCGTCGTATGTTTCTCTGGCTAATAAATCTTCAAACTCTCAAAAGACTACAGCAGACTCAACAAACGGCCGTGTCGACATCAAACAGTCTTATCACCATCATTCGAGCTCTTCGGGTATGTTTTTTTTTTTCTTCCAACCACATACTCGTCTGCTGATATTCCTCTCAGCAATTCTTCGCAAACATCATTTCTCGTCTCAAAGCCCGGTTCACAACCTGAGGAAGAAAATTGAACATGTACATAAATCAATACCGCATCTTGACGCGCCACCAGGTAAACACGCCCTTTGAACCCAGCAACTCTCTTTACTGATTCACTCGATATCTACAGAACTGTACCAATTCAACCGAACGACGTGGACGCGCTCCGGTGTATACAAACCCGCTCACGCACCTCTTCTTGGCTATAGATTGTCACTGGCTGAGCCTGGCTCATGCTCAGCGGCTATTTCGTCATTCAAGTACATAGATTTCGACCGACCGACTGGAAGGAAGATCTCGGCAGGACAAAAGAAACGGAAGTTTCAGTAATCAAAAATATTCTTCGATAATGTACTTACTTCGCATTCGTGTACTTGAGTTCTCGTTGCACTAGATATTGAATTACACTTGTCCCCAATGCAAACCGACACCTTAAGCCGATGTCTTCGAACATGTATCTCTAGACTGCTTGAAAAGATTTAGTGTCCAACGAAGTGCTCGAGTGCCAGTCTCAACACGCTGCCGAGCGTCGACTTCCATTGAAGATCTTTCAAAAAAAAAAAAAAACTTCTGTTGTTACAACTATATAGGAGGATACATACCTACCGAGATTAGAGTACGAGAGCTACAGAGTACTGGGGCGAGGAGTAATATGCTACAGAGGGTGAGTCCAGGGGAGAAAGCGAATCGAATCGAGACATGATTTTCGTGCGAGGACGGGCCGAGCCGTCGTCAGATTCATGATGCAAGGCGCGTAGAGCCGAGATGGCGGGGGCGCTTAAAAGCGACGCGGACCGAGCATGACACCGCCAGTCATGACACGGGTGACGCCGCCTTGGTAGAGGTATGCCGTGGTGTCCTTTTTCGTGTGGTTCGCAGCGGGGGGCGGCGAGGCCTTCGGGGCAGCCGTCTTGGCGAGCACAGTAACTGTCTTTGCGGCGACTTTCGCGCGGGCAAAGGGTGGGCGGTACACGCCCACAGCTGGGAGCGCGATAGGCGCGGATTTTGGTGGGGTGGTGGGCGAGGAGCCGACGGACGTGAGGGAGTCGTTGGAGAAGGCCGTGAATTTGGAGGAAGTCGAAGAGGCTGAGTCCGAGTCTGATTCGGAATCAGAGTCGGAGGAGTCGGCGTCATCAGAAGTGGATGTTGCCTCGGCGGCTGCGGCGCGGCGCATGTTGCGCACGCGAGCAGACAAAAGCATGGCCCGGAGGCGGGCGCCGGTGTTCTGCTGCAGGAGAGGACTGGGTCCGACCTTCGTCTGCGCCTGGGCGCGCGCGATGGGCAGAACGCGACCCTGGCTCGTCTCGGACCAGACATCTGTCACTGCTGCGTTTCCGAGGCGGACTTTGACATAGCCTGGGGCGTAAAATAGCATGATGTTATCGCTGCCGAGGGCAGAGAGCCACGCAGCCCAGGGGATTGCTGCGCCGACAGATGCGGCAACCAAAGGTGCGGGAATCGAGGTGGGCGTTAAGCTCAGAGTCGCGGAAGGCATGACGGCGAGGGACGCGGAGAGAATGAGCTGCGCGGAAGAAACGGCCGCGTATGGGAATGCGGGAAGCAAAGGGCGCGTGAGGAAGGCAACGACGTGGGGGATAGCGGAGGAGGACATTTTTAATCGTCTAGCGATAGGTAAAAAATTGAGGCTGGAAAATTCCAAGGCGGTTAGCAAGAGCGTATAAAGTATAGGAAACCGACGAACCAAGCGTAAAGGTCGTTGGAAAACTTGAGGCTGAGACCGGGATACAGAAGATGTAGAGAGTCTCCGAGATGCAGAGAACGTGGAACAGACGTAAAGTGGTTGGTAAAACAAATGAGAGGGACTGAGAGTCTGAAGATTCGGAGAAGTGGCCGCCATATTTATACCTGGCTCGCTAAAAGCACAATGCGCGCCGACGCTTGGCTTCTGTCACCGACAACAATGGTGTCGGTAATTCCCATCAGGAAGGTGCGGTGATGGCATCAATTCTTTTGTCCACCTTTTTTTTGTTCTTTGTTCTCCCAAAATGGCTTCTACCTCGGCCTGGACTCTTTCGCTTTTGTTGCTTACTGAATGCTATACGTTCGCTGTCTGCGCCTTGTCTGATTTCTCCGCCAAGGGCGCCGAGAATGCTTATTTTCGACAACTTGTCAACTTGTGTTTCTTGGCCGCTACGAACAATTGGTGCTGCGGAGTCTCGGATCTGGGTGTACGTAGCTCGCGCTACGCCCACCTCACTGTCTTTGTCGGTCGTCATCTGTCAATCCTCCCACCGAAAAAAAAAAAAATCAAAGCGTTTCTCAAAGTCAATGCATTCAAAGCCTGTTGGGATCTGCCCACTGTTCATCCAAAGGTTGAAGTCGAGATAAACCAGATATGAGGCTGTTTGGGGCGAAATTTTCATTCAAGTACTCCAAACCCTGAGATAGTGAGAATTTCTGCTACTACCTTCCAAGCCACAGAATTTGCTTGGTTCGAATGCATTCCGACCGGCTGCATTCCTCCCCTGTCTCGCAGCGGAAGCAAGTATTTCTTCTGCACCTCAGACTCTCCTAGCCCAATTTGCTTGCCTTCTACTCCCATTTTCTACCGCTATAGTTGACCTCTAGCACATTCACCCAAATTTCTTGCGTCTACAAAGCTCTAAAAACCCTATATCCACTATGCCTTCTACCTCCTACCTTCTACCAGACCAGACCGAAGAGTTCATCGACGATGGATACCTTCAGTTGTTAACCCTCCTCGAGTCAGGGGCGTACGGCAAAGTCTACAAGGCGGTTGACACCACTTCCCCATCGGAGGATCCCGCGTACTATGCAGTCAAGTGTATGCCAAGATTCAAACGAGGCACGCGCGAGCTCGAGCTCCAGGACAATGAGATTTCGCTTCATCGTATGGTCAGTGATCACCCCGGCGTCATTACCTTCCACCGCCACTTCTACACCGCTGCGTTCGCGTTCGTTGTCCTCGACTTCTGCAGCGGTGGCGACTTCTTCGATGTCCTAGTCAGCCGTGGTCACCCGACTTTGATCAAGAAAGCATTCGGGGAACTCCTCGATGCGGTCGAGTTCATTCACAAAAATAGCATCTATCATCGAGACCTGAAACCGGAAAACATTTTCTGCAACTCGGCGGGTACCGACATCCGGCTGGCCGATTTTGGATTGTCTACACAAATTTCGGTTTCGACGCAGTTTGGTTGTGGAAGCAAATTTTATATGAGCCCTGGTATGACTTTCCTGCCTCAAAGATGCATTGCTGACTCGCGAACCCATTCAGAATCTATGACTAGAGCAAACCCTTGCTACTCTGCCGGGCATAGCGACCTCTGGGCACTGAGCATTATATTGACGAATATGATCTCCGGTCGTTATCCCTGGCACAGCGCGGACCTTTCAGATTCTGGCTTTGTAGCGTTCCGCACCGACAGCAGGTACCTCATCAGGGCGCTCAAGCTCACCCGCCCGGCAAACGACCTTCTCCAGTGGTGCTTCAACGCGAACCCGCTCCGGCGCCCGACACTCGCTCAGTTCCGCGAAGCCCTTGACGCCATTGATTCGTTTTCGCTTGAGCACGAGCAGGCCTGTTGCCCCCAACCCGGCGCTGCGCATGCCACTCCCACAGCTCCCCACATCTGCCTTCATGACGCCCGAGCGGGCCATCGCCAATACCCCTTCGTCCGCCGATTGCGAGAAGACGCCGAAACCCGCGTTCCCTATCCACATGCCTCAGCCCCTCAAGTTTTTCATACCCTCCCTCCTCGTCATCTTCCTCCCAAGTGACTGGTTCACTCCCACCTTCCTTGGCTTCCTCCATTCCGTCCTCGGATTCGCCGGCTCCAAGCCTCACCAGCGCCGCCGGTTCAAGTCCTCCAGTCACCCGGTCGATCCTCCTCACGCAGTCCGGTGACATGCACCTGTGCAATATTCCTGCGCTCGCTGGCGAGTGTCTGCTCAAACCTGTTTATGTGGACCACCTCCGCCCACCAATTCCCCAAAAACCTTCGACCACCCCCAATACGCGTCCTGCTCCCCGCAAAATTCAAGTGAACTGACTTGGAGAGGAAAATTAGAAACCCCATAGATAAAGATAACAGAAGACTTGTGCCTAGAAAATTACAAAAAAAAAAACGTTCTATCTGACTTACAATACTCTCCCAAGTCCCAGAGTATCCAAGGGCCTTTGAGCTGCATGAACATGAATATTCTTTTCGCGAAGAACAGTTCGGCAATCTCCGACACAATTTGGCTTCCTAAAACGCGTCTTCAAATTGCTCTTCAGCTCACCTTGGCACTACCATTGGTTAATGCGGATGTAGTCGCTGGGTCAGCTTCACTCTCAGCAAGATGGCCAGCAGAAGGAAGTGAAGTTCTAGAATGTTCTTTTCCTCCTGAATGCCTATGTCGCACATCGCGAATTGCAACCACTGAAGCAAGGAGATCTCTTATGTTTTAACGATTTCTGCGACTTCTGGTGCCTACTCAAGCGGCCACCGTCACCAAGCTGGACAAGAGAGCGCTGCTGACAGTGACCAGAGCTGGATGACCGAGCTCGGCTGTGTTTGACACCGCTTTCTGACTCAGACCGAAGGGTCCGTCTCTTTCTGGAACATACCACCACCATCGACGCGCGTCCACTGCTTACGCGTACAGACGCGCGTCTGACTCAATAATGGATATAAAAGCGGGCACAGTTGCGCTAGATTTCCCAACAATCTTATCTTCACACCACAACAACCAACTGCACAATGTTCCACCAGTCTTACCCGTCTGTCTTCCCCTCGTATCGGACCCCCGTTTCCCAAATCAACCCCCGCGAGAAGTATCTCGCAGCTCTCGCCGAAGCAAAGGCAGCTGAGGCAGAGTATCTCGCTGCGGAACAGCTGCAGCAGGAAGAGAATCAACTTCGCCAGAGGCTCGAGCAAATCCAGAGCTTGAAGCACCAGCCTAGTGCCTACTACACGCACACTCCGGCTCCGCACTACCCCCAGACTACCCCCTTTGACCTCGAAGCATTCCGCCGCCAGATCGCTGCCGAAGAGCGCGCGCGCATCGTCCGCGAGCAGGAGCTCGAGGCTCTCCGCGTTCAGGAAGCACAACGGAAGGCGCGCGAACTTGAAGCTCTCCGCATTCACGAGGCTCGCAAGGCACAGCAGGCCGCGCGCGACATTGAGCGTAGCCGCGCACTCGCTGCCCAGCGCGCGAAGCTCGAAGCCCTTACTCAACATGCCCTCGTTCCCACTGTGCGCTTCGTCGCATCCGAAGACACCAACGGTCCCCGCACACGTCATGTACGTCATGATAGTTTCACTATTCGTTCGTTGCGAGGTCCTGATATTCACATCGCTCCCAAGGGCTGCTCTCACCACTGCGCTTCGTATCCCGAGTTCCGCAACTCACTCGAAATCCCTCCGCTCGTAGCAGCAGCCACGCGCCCCAGTCACACTCACGACTGCAGATACGAGCGTAAGGCGCGTAAAGTACGTTTCGCGCCTGCTCTCGAGGCTACTCCTCAGGAGGCGAAACCCGCCGTCGAGGCTCCCCGCACCGTCACCTTCGAGCAACTCCTTCAACACGCGCTCGGCGGCCGCACCGTTCTTCAGCCGGAAACCCAATCCAAGCCCAAGGAGACTGCACGCCAGCGCCAGGCTGAGGCTCCCATCACTCTCGACCAACTCCTCAGCCACTTCCTCGGCGCCGCTGGCATCGACGTTAAGCAATCACAACAGTCAACTTCCGACGTTGCAGCGTCTACCTCCACACCAGCTGCGAAGGAGGCCGCCCCTGCTCCTGCCCCCCATCCCTGCGCCCTCGCAGCCCGCTCCCGCTCCCAAGCCAGCTACCGAGCCCGCTCCTGCCCCCGCAGCCTCTCAGCCTTCCCCACCAGCTGGCTTGGAACATCTCCTGAGCACTATCCTCGGTGCGGCTTCCCCTCAATCCAACCAACCCAGTGATGCTGTCGAGGTCGACCTCCAGCAGCTCTTGAATACGTTCTTTGGTGGGGCAGCTCATCCTTCCGCTCCCGCGCAGCCTCAGGTACGAAATTCCCTGCGCTTAATGCGACGACATGGTCCTAATGATACTCGATTTTTCAAGGCGGGATCGTCTAAATCCGCTACTCCTTCGACGACAAATGACTCGAAGCCTGCGGTGAAAAAGACGGAGCGGGAAGAACGCGAGGAGCGCGAGCTCCAGGAGGCAATTCGCCTTTCACTTGCCGACTCGCAGCCTGAGAGCAAGGGCAAAGCTCCCGCCCCCGCGCCGGTCGCAGACATTGCGTCCTCCACTGCCGAGGTGCACGCCATCGACGCGTCCTTCACTGCCCTCGCCAACGACTTCGTCTTCCCACTCGCTCTCGACTTCTCCACCTCGCGTACCGCCTCGCCCACTCGCAACGCAACCGCGGAAGAATCCGTCATCGCGAAGCTCTCGTACAGCACGCAGAACCAGCCCGTCCGGTTCTACCACCAGGCGCTGAGCGGCCTCCTGGCGCGCTTGGACGCGGTGGAGAGTTTCGGCGATGAGGGGCTGCGTCACGAGAGGAAAGCGGTTGTTGAACGCGTGGAAGGCGCCATGGACGAAGTGGAAAGGGTTGTGGAGGAGAAGTGGGGGAAGTGGGCTGGAAAGGAGAGGGCCGTGGAAGTTGCGCCCTCGGCCGCAGAGGGGGACGCAGCCGTTGCCACCGAGGAGGAGAAAGACGTCTCCGCCGCATCCGCTGTCTCAGAGCCTGAGCTGATCGCTGTGCCCGAGACTTCGCACGCGGATTCGAAGCCCGTGGCCGCTCCTGAAACCATCTCTGAATTCGATGTTGTCCCCGATCCTGCGCCCGCGGAACCTGGCCCCCGCCGTCCCTGAAACCACCCCTGAACTCGACACTGTCCCCGATTCTTCGCCCGCAGAACTTTCTCCCGCCGTCGAGGCACCACAGCCCGACTCCTCGTCGTACCCCCCCTCCAACGAACCGGCCTCTGCCGCTGAATCCGTCGCGACTATCCGCCCTTCTTCACCCACACCTTCATCCTATGCCATCTGACATTTCGGCGTCTCCTGCACCCTCGGCCATCGACACCTTCCTCCTCCCCGCCGCATCTGCTGAACTAGTCATTCCGAAGAAGCCACGCGCATCGGACTCGGATGCCGATGTCGATGTTGGGAGCGATTGGAGCGAGGTGGACGCGTAGATCCGCTAATATGGACTCACTTGCGTAGTTTATCGTTCATTATGGTTTATTTCTTTTTATTGTGTAGGATATAATCACTGTACTTTATTCAATTGAATCAATTACATCGCAATGCTCTTTTGCTGATGAAGTGATCATGAGAGTTGAGCTCAAGAATTAATGTGCATCGCGAACTCTATGTAATTTGTTTATTGACGCTGAATATATTTATTGTATGCCCTAAAAGATTTGTCATCGCTTCGGCGCGATGATGGAGTGAAATTGAGCGAGGGAGCAGTCGACAGAACACAAGGTCTAAAAATGCAACCGTGGGAATTTGTTGATGAGATGGTTCAACTTCAGACACTATGAAGAAATAATGGAGCAGATGCCGCCACCAATTATAGACACATATTCCTGCCATTGCCGGTTGGAACTCTGAGTGTTGTACAGTGACTGACTGGGGAAAGGATGGGGAAAAAGAAGGTCCAGTGGGGGTGGAACATGTCAAAGATTTGGGGAGGCAAAAGGATTGTAATACAATTTTGTGTCGAACAATATGCGATGACACTAAAGTATCGTCTAGTAGTGAGATCCATACAGTTTATTATCTACGATGAAGTAGTAGTCGTTAGGTTATCAAGCCACGCCCATTTCTATATTCTTCCCTTTCACACTTTTCCACTCAATGATTGAAGCCCCAATGATCGATATGCAGGCCATAGCGAGCCCGACGCGGAATGTGATCACCAGTGCATGGTTGTACGCCTCCAGTACGGCGGATAGGTACTGCGGGTCGACAATGTTCTTCAAATTGGTCGCACCAGCCAAGAAAATAATCTCGGGGGAAACGCCGGGGACATGAGCCAGCCCAGAGATCAACTTGTTTTGGAAGACGCTTTGGGCAACCGAGACGAAGATAGCGCCGCCCTTGAGGGAAGGGTTAGCGAACAGCAGCCGGAAAAGCGAGAGGAACATGCAATAGTTTGAAAGAAGACGTTGATCGACGTGCCGATGGGGATATCCTTGAGTTCGAGGACGGTTTGCACCCCCATGAGCGGTGTTTGCATGCCAAACCCGACCCCTAGACCATAGATGACTTGGTAACCGATCCAGTGTGCATGGCCAGTGTTGGTCTTGAATGTCGTGAGCAACCCACCGCCGACCGACATCATTCTGACCAGAGAAGGATAAGAACGAGAAGCAAACGGAAAGGATAAACGAACACAGTCGACAGCAGGATGAATGGCGTGTAGTAGCCAATTGCTGAGATGAGCCCTCCCGAGCCCATTATAGCGATGACTACTGCGAAGAGCATTGGAAGGTTATCACTGCACCAATGAGCATTCCATCGCATCCTGAGTGAACGATACATACATGCCGCTCTTGACCTGGTTTTGAAGCGATTAATCTCGGTTTTGGTTGCAATTTTGCTCACTTACCGCAGAAACGCCTTTGATGGCCTGGAACCATATTGGCACGTAATATACGAAGACGAAAAAAGATGCGCCCAGACACAGCGTAAAGCAGCTGCCTGACCAAATGCTACGTTTCAAGAAAATCCGCGGCGGAACAGTGGCGCTTTCTTGTTTCCATACTCTAAAAGATCATGAGTGTGCATGATAACGGCATCGGACCTGAAGCACTAACTGTATTGCGACGAAGGTTGCAGAAAAAAACACCGAAGATGACGAAGAGGGCGATGATACGGCCAGAGTTCCACGCATATTTCGCGCCTCCCCATTGCAGCGCCAGGAGCGAGCTGACAATAGCAGGTACAAAGATGAACGTGCCGAGTGGATCAAACCGATCTATTCTCTGCCACCAAGTTAGAGGGGTTTCCGATGGCTTGTGGTCTGCACTCTTCGGCATCTTGAAGAAAAATGTGATGATGAATAAACTGAGCCCGCCAAGAGGGAGATTGACTGGAGGTTTTGTGATTAACGCGACGAAAGAAGGGTTGGAGAACGACAATACTGTAGAAGCACCTATTGGGACAGAGTTAGCATTTGGGCAGGGACCAGGGGAGTATATTTACCAGCGCCAGGTGAGTTTATCGGTAAATGCACCACCTAGAGGCATTCAAGTTAGGATTTCGAGGATCAAATGAAACGACGCTCACCCATGAGCGGTCCCGCAACGTTAGAGATACCATACATCGCGCCTATTAAACCTGTGTACATGGGGCGCTTGGATAAAGGTAACGGAGTGTGCTGTAAACAATCTTCAACCCGAGCCCTATCTGTGGTACACAGCAGACTGACCGATAACTGGCGTGGTTCATCATTAGCATAATTCAGCGTTAAGATTCACAAAAAGCTGGACTGACTGATAAGTGCGCCACTGAAAATGCCTGCGCTGCCCAACCCTGCTATCGCACGACCAACAATAAGAGCATTTGAATTCGGCGCGACTCCGCAAACAAGGCTGCCAATTTCAAAGATAGAAATGGCGGTGAGGAACACCTAGTAGTGATTTAGCCATAGCAGAGACGAGAAAAATACTTTACTCGCATATTTGATGGGCAACACCGAATAAAACTTCCCGAAAAGCAGTTGTGTCGACGCAATGGCCTGATTATGATTAGCCAGAGACGGACAAGGAAAAGTAAGGTCACATACAAGGAAATAGCTGGAAAGGGCGGAAAAAAATACGCTCAGTGCTTGCGGTGTTCATAAACGGCATGACTTACGCGCTTCCGTACTACATCAGAAAACAAGCTATTAAATTACACTGCTCCAGAGGCATTGAAAGGAAGAAATTTACCCAACCAACGTCATCAAGAGACTTGAACTGATCTGTGATTTTGGGAATCGCAACAGCAATGATCGTGTTATCCTGCATCAAAAATGGACATGTCAAAGGAAAAAAAATTGCTTCAGACTAGACATACGAGAGCCACAAGGAAGACCCCCAGACAAAGACCAATCATTAGAAGGGCCAGCTTCAACCCACGAGGCAAGTCATCTTCTGCTCCTGAAGTTGCGGTCTGAGTTTCGAAGACTTGCTCTTTCTCGTTCGAGGGAACTCTTCGTATTGAACCGTTGAGAGTCCCTTCCGCTGTGGAGGGAGCTTTAGACATGGAGGGCCAAGCGTTAATTGTGATGGAGAGTTGTCGATATTTTATAATTTGGGATGCCTTTCTGCCGCGCCTTTCAGCCGGTGACTCAGAGCAATCAGGTCATGATTTGCTGACCGAAGATCGATACAGGAGGCTCGGCAAGCGCTTTTGAATACTTTTGAAAGTCTGAAACACTGTTCACAGTCCAGCAGGACGCAGCGCACCACAGAGCCTAGCGAGGAGACGAGAGGAGACAATATGTTCCTCCTCAATCTTGTTCCTCCTAAAGGCTAAATGCACTGGAGGCGGAACCGATGATCGCTTTCCATGAGCGCGCCGTTGTGCAGAGGTAGCTGTTCTTGGCGCGCAATCTCAACGTTTTGGGGCGAACGCTGAACTGGGCCACAGTGACAGTGATGGTCAATTAGTACCGTTTAAACGCAGGATGAATTGGAATAGAAAGACTCTGCCTTTCTGAGTAATAAAGCGAGGCCTTAGGGCAAGCTCAGGGCACTCCTACGGAAACCGGATGAGTTGGACGTCCAGCGGCGAGTCAGCGCCGTTGTGAACCAATCATTGGCTAGCCATCAGACCGACCCTGCCGAGTACAGAATCATTGAATCGACCCGTTAAGTGCTACAAGCTAGGTAAGTCCAACGAGGATGGCGGTGAGAACAAGCTGCTGCGGCGCACGGCACGGTCCGGACCAAGTCCGGACCGAAACCTTTGAACAGATGTGAACTAGTCTTGGACTTACGAATACGGCGTAGTACGAGTCGCCTCGGAGTTCGAAAGTTTTGATGGCATCTCCCTTGCACCTTCAAATCCGTCCTTTCATGCTGTTCGATTTCAAACTCCGAGGCGACTCGTGGTCGTCTCTATTCGTTAAAACCAGCCTCTTTCGTAGCGTGATTCTGAACGACTATCTTCAGAAAATCACGCAAGTTCTACGAAAGAGGCTGAATCGAGCCTAGTGTGAACCAAATACAGTTATTATCCGCAAACCCAGCGTAAGTACATACATGCACGAATATCGCGTTAATTCTAATAAGATTTATGGGCATCAAGTCATTCAAGGTCATAGCGGCGCTGTCGTATTGAAGAACTTGACGCTCGTCACCTCCCAGTCTGTGCACGAGTGAGAATAATAAGGAAAGAAAACCACAAGGACGTACAAGCATCGGCGAACGACGCTCCGCTGCCCTGCACGAAAGCCTCGCACGTCGAGTACCCAGTTCGTGTTGCGCAGCTCTGGTCCTGCCCAGGAGCACCGCTCTGGGTCCATGCCGAGCCAGCCCCTGGAATAACCGTCAGTTCAAGGATGAGCAGAAGAACAAAACAATTTACAATCTCCACAGAGCGTCGTATCAAAAATCGCGACGTGCGTGTAAAAGTATTTCCACGGGTTGCAGTCTGCTGCCGGCCAGTTCGCCATCGGCAGCCCCCACGTCGTCGGGTCTGGCGCGTCGGTGCCAATATCGCTCGGCACCGATCCACGCGGGAAGAAGTACACCGAGATCCCGCTCGAGTCCCACTTCATCGCGTACACGCCGCCGCCGTTGCTGTTGAACCCCGGGCCGAATGATTGGTTCGACGGGCTGCGCATGCCGCAGCCAGCATTTCCCGATGTCGCGGCTGCGCAGTCCGTCCCACCCGTCACGGCCGACGCAGACGCGCCGAGTTGGGCGGGGTTGTCCGTGGGGAGACTGCACCCCGGTGCGGTGTGGATCGTCGCCTGGTTGTCCGTGTAGTCGTTGACGCCCTGGATCCCGAAGTTAATCCATTTAATCGTTCCTTTGTGGTGGGAAAGATTTACCTCCACAATGTCGATCTCGCCGCCCGTGGGCCAGTCGGGGCCGTTGGACCAGAAGGCGGGCCAGGTAGCGCAGCCAGTGGGCATATGCACGGCGTCCATGATGACCAGGCCGCCGGTGAATGACTGTTGTGTCGTGATACGGATACTTTTGCGTGTGCTTGCAACCGTTGGCGTCGTCTCGACACTCATAACTGCGTTTCCTGCAGCATTGATTTGGATGAGGCCGGCACTTTGCTGTAAATTGCGAATCAGCACTTGTGTCAAGAATAGAATTCGAAAGAAAAACGCACCCCATCCGCCTGACTAAGATACTGGACGACTCCGTGCGTCGGATCGGCCGTGTCCCAGAAATCCCAACCATCGAAGAACGTCGATCCGGCCTGCACGCCAAGTTTAGTCAAGCAATAGCGAAAGTGGCGGCAAAACGCACATAAGTCTGCGTCAAATGCCATGCCGAAGTGGCCGTCGCGCTGGTTGCGCTTCCTGTCTTTGTCCCCGTGCCCTTCGTCGAACTGGTCGCGCCCTTCGTCGAACCGGTCGCGCTCGCATTCCCTGCTACGCCTCCGGACGATCCGGAACTCGAGGTTGAGCCCGACCCCGACGTGCCAGTGGATCCAAGTGACGCGCCCTGCCCCGAGCCCTTGCAGAAAATAACGCTCTGCGCGACGTCGCTCCGCGGCAACATACCGACGCTGCCAAGCGCCACGCGCAGGTCGCGCGCAAGACTAGTTGTCTTCCGTGTCGCGAAATCCGATGCACGGCGTCTGAGAGTTCTCTTTGCAGACACGGTGTCGCTCGCAATAGCGAGCAGAAGCAGATGCAGAGTTGCAGGGAGTACGAGCATAATCGCGAGACGGCCGCAAGGATTTCCAAGCCTTTAGTAGTGGCGTGAACCAGTCAAGCCGGCTTCAAGTGGCGAAAAAAAGTAGAAAATCCCAAGGCGGGTCGTGTAGTCCTCTATAGTAGAAACCAAGGGCAAGAGAAGGACGTGGAGGGAGGAAGCAAAGGGCCGGTAACCACAAGTGAATTTACATTGTGTAAAATGCGTTGGCCGCATTTTCGGGGCGGCCACAGTTGCCGATTCGCCGGAGGAGCTCTATAATAGAATTAGACTCTAATTAGAATCGAGCCAGCGCACGCCGCGGATGTCGATGACAGTCGATCAAAGCACGCGGGCTTCCTTTGCGCTATTATTGGTTTCCTCCTCCGTTACCTTCAACTTTGCCATAAATCCTGTGTCGAAAAAAACAGGGCAAATTATTGCTGCAGATCCTCAATCGCTAACGCACTCTTGCTCTGTCTACTCTCTGTCTCTCATCGATTCGTTTTAAATTTTCTCGCGTCAGTGACTCCGACCGAGCTCCACCTTCTCTCGGCTTCTTCTCTCCCGTTCTATCCCACTGCTGTGCCTATCTCCGGCCTACTCCTGAGCTTGAATTTGGACAAAACTGCTCATGCTCAAAATTCAGACCGAAAATCCGTCGTTGACCCGAGGTGTAGGCGCAGGATAGCCGGTACCAAGTGCCTCTTTTGGAGACCAAGACGCTTGGCTCCGCCAAAAGACCCTCGATGTATCATCCGTGCTCCGATTCAGCTCGTACGCATTCGATTTCTGAGATCCAGCACACGAATCAAATGCCCGCCCTGGATAGCGCGGAAACTCAGCTTGCGGCAGAGTCGAAAAAAATCGCGCATTGCCTTACAACGGGATCCAGTCTTTCCTCTCTGCAAAACCGTTTTGGCCGGCTCTCTCATCTCAACTGTACGATTCGGAGAGCCTGGCTATATTTTTCCCACGCGTGCCCACTTGAGAATCTTATTCGTCGAGGCTAACCGCTACATAACCTCGATCATGGCTCTTCGGCTTCCACCTCTGCGATCATATCTTGGAAGCAGTTCAAGCCTGAGACGCGCGCATAGAGCACTTCCTGCAATGCCGAGGCTGCATGCGGAGCCCACCCTTTTGCGCACCGCTCTTGGTGGTTGGCAGCAACACGCAGGCCTAACCAACAGACTATGGTACGCTCAACTACCGCTCTCCTCGTGCCACCGGCCGAGTACCACCTGCTCAGGATATTCATTAATCTGACCGGAGTCCATGCAGGTTCGCCCCATCCCTGGATATCGTTTGCATCAGGGTTGATTTGGACCCGGTAACCAGACGATCCAGGAAGATGCCGGCGTTATAATCAGTCTCGACGGTGCCGTGAAGATAAAAAAAGCGAGTTACCACTCAGTCTCCGTCGCCCATGGAACCGGAAATTGATGTTTAACTTGTTATGTCTCGGGGAAGGCAGGTGGAGGCGTGAAATCGCGCCATTCTTTATCACTGCAGTCTGCAACACTTTGAAGATCCGGCACTCCCTCGAATGCCAAGCCTGTTTTCTCAAGCTGCCTCCTCCGAATCGCATCACTTAGGAAAGGATTGACAAGATAAAAATCTGAATTGGATCAGAGTGCGACGCGCGTCCCGGCACAGTCGAACCCCCGCAGCTAATACGTGGGACTCTATGATTGTGCGCAGGAAGACATATAACTAAAGGTGATTTCGTTTCCGGGCCGCCGCGAGGCCTTTGTGACTGATTTTTCCGCCGGCACCGTCTAGTTCGTAATCGGCTGAGCTCGGAAAGGCTTGAACTTGAAGAGGTTCCGCTGCCAAAATGCTACGAATGATACCCAGTTACCCTGAAAGAACTAGGTTTAAACAACACATCAGTTGTGACATGAGGGGCGTGAGTCAATCGGGTGATACCGTGTCCAAAACAACTGCATCCACCTCGGTGCCTCAGTGTTGACGTACAGTTGTATATAAAGAGAGCGTCTTTAACGGAACATGCTCAGTGACGCGTTTAACGTTCTCCTTGGCTTTTTCCATGTCGCATCGTCCCAGTGTCGAAGGCACTCTCAACGAAAGGGCTGCTTCTGAGAACGAGCTCGACTCCGAAAAAAAGCAAGTCCCTGAGGAGAAGGCTTCAACTCCGGAAAACGATGCGGACTTCCCTAAAGGACTCAAGCTGGGGATCCTGATGTTTGCTCTGTGTCTCGCTGTGTTTCTTGTCGCTCTCGTATGTCTGAAGCAGGATTTTGATTTCTTGGCATGAACGTCGATTCTTTTAGGATAACACAATTATCGCGACGGCGATCCCAAGAATCACAGATCAGTTCAAGTCTCTCGACGACGTTGGTTGGGTAACTATTTTTTAAATTCGCGTTCGGACCAATTTAACAGCTTGACTTTGAACTAGTACGGAAGCGCGTAGGTCCCTTCACCTCTGAACATTACATCCGCTCAATCCTCTACTATTTTCAGTTATCTACTGGTCTGTCACATTCCTTCTCTGCTGTGCGACGCGAGGGCTAACTCCAGAGACAGGCTGTTGCAGCAACCCAGCTACTTTTCGGCAAATTTTATACGTTCTTGCCAATCAAACTCGTGAGTGAGGTGTTTGCCTTATTTCTGCTTTGGTTAAATCCGCTGCTAGGTATTCCTCACTGCCATCTCTCTCTTTGAACTGGGCAGTCTCGTTTGCGGAGTGGCGCCGAATTCCGATGCCCTTATTGTCGGCCGTGCAATAGCTGGGTTGGGTAGCGCAGGCATTTTCACCGGTGCCCTTATCAGTCAGTGCAGACCATGTTCTTACCTATTCAACTGTGCTGATGGATCGCTGGCAGTTATCGGTCAGTTTGCTGTTTACGTTGATTTTACTCATGTTGAAGCCTCTCCGCAGCGCACTCCGTCCCGTTAGCCAAACGACCCATGTACACGGGTTTGATAAGTGGGATGTATGGTATCGCCAGCGTTGCGGGCCCGCTCATGGGTGAGCTTCAGTCCATTGATCGTTGGAGTCTAAACTTAATCTTTCTATACAGGTGGTGCATTCACCGACAAAGTGTCCTGGCGCTGGTATGCATGTTCTTCTGCTCCCAATCCTACTATGCTAATTCCGTCCCAATAGGTGCTTCTACAGTATTGCCCTTTCTCCGCGTCTCTCGCCCTGTTAATCACCAAACCTCTAGTCAACCTCCCAATCGGTGGGATCACGATCTTTACCATCGCATTTCTCTTCAAGATGCCGAAGAGTGGAGACCACAAGCCACCAGAGGTCCCGCTAACTTTGCTCCAGAGATTAAACCAGTTCGATCTCGTGGGAACGTTCTGCTTCATCCCCGCCATCGTCAGTTTGCTCCTGGCGCTCCAATGGGGAGGTTCTAAATATGCGTGGAAATCCGCCCGTATCATCGCTCTCTTCTGCGTTTTCGGTGTCTTCATTATCATCTTCGTCGCGGTCCAGTGAGTGTAGCAGCCCAAGTATTGTCATACTTGTTGAACTCTCTCAGAATTTGGAAACAAGAAAACGCTACTGTCCCGCCCCGCATTTTCGTCAAGCGTAGCATTTGGGCAGGTTTGTGACAGTGTCTCAATGTAACTCAGACCGCCCTTAAAAACCACTTCTACCTTGTTCCACAGGCGGCTGGTTTTCACTGACTATGGGCGCATCTTTTTTCATCTTTGTGTTCTACATCCCTATCTGGTTCCAGGCTATCAAAGGTACCACTGCGGTAAGTGAGCCAAAAAGAGCAACCAAAATCGAAATTGATTTCTTTGAAAATTAGGTCAGGAGCGGCATGTATGTATCCCGTCTTTCCTTCTTTCTGAAATTTATTCAATCCTGATTCCGCAGTGACAATTTGCCTATGATACTTGCCCTCGTTATTTCGTCGATTCTTGCAGGCGGCCTTATCACAACATTCGGTTACTACACACCATTCATTTGGCTAGCCACTGCTCTCATAACGATCGGAGGCGCGCTGATGACTACATTCAAGACCAACACGGGCCATGCGCATTGGATAGGTTATCAAATCATCTTTGGGCTCGGAATTGGGTTTGGGATGCAAGTCCCGCTCATCGCCGCACAGACTGTTTTGGAGCTCCAGGACGTGCCCATAGGGACTTCAATCAATATGTTCCTCCAAACCCTGGTATGTTCACCTCATTCAATTTATCTGTCCCTGCCAGCTGATTTTTCTCCAGGGCGGCGCTCTCTTCATCTCAGTCGGCCAAAATGTGTTCCAAAACAAACTGATCTCCGGCCTCGTTTCCCATGTGCCCGGTATCTCACCCGAGCTCATCTTCCAAGCTGGCGCGACCAACCTGAAGAACGCTGTGGACCCACAATACCTATCTGCGGTGCTCGAGGTGTACAATACCGCACTTGTCACCGCATTTAGAGTCGGCCTCGGCATGGCGGCCGCTACCGTCGTCGGATCTGTGGCTATGGAGTGGAGGAGTGTCAAAGGTAAAAAGATAGAAATGGGGATGGCTTGATCCAGAATTCGTGATGACTGACGACCTTGCTATACTACGCTACTTGCTTTCTGTAAATTCTACACTGTATTTAAATCTTGTGTATTATGTTGCATACCCATTGACGTAGTTAGAGACATCTTGGCAATAAACCCCACATCACCAATGCTAATTGTTGAGCCCCATTTTTCACTCGCTCAGGGTTTAATTTTGTGGAAGAGACCCGCCTCGCAGCTCTCGCGAGCCCAAATGGGACACCAATCGATGCTTGGACATTCAAGTCAATGCGTATCATTGCAAGGCGTAGCGTCATCATACTCAAATCCCAACTCCGAGAAAACATGAGGTAAGGGAATAATAGAAAAGGCATAAATAACGAGCGGACGAATGTGTAAGCAACAACGAAGTGTACGGTAGTCTGTATGTGGTATGTAGCGCAAAGGTCGTAATACAAAGGAAGGTAATAATTACGGTCAACCGAGTATAAATCGTTCGGAAGTAAGCAGCTAGCTCTCATACATCCCGCAAAGAGAAAAACCATCATCGACACCGACTGCGACGCTGCAGCACCATCTATGGCGGCGGGGCGCGCCAGGGTTAGCGATGCGAACCAGGCGCGAACGCCTCCCGTACGCTCCTCCGCAGCTCCTCGTGGTCGCTCTCCACCGACGACCCGGGCTGCATATGTGACGTTGTCGGCAGGCTACCGGCCATGGGCTCACCGCCCTCGAGGATCTCGATGATCCGGCGCCCGAGCTGCTGGATCTCGCCCGCACCCTCGCCCGTCTCCGTGTCCTGGTACGACTGGCTCTGCGACCGGTGGCTCGTCGGCGTCCCAACGCTCGAGCTGTGCGACGACGTTCGGCTGCTTGCCAGGTTGCGAATATTCGGAATCAGAAGCGCTGAGTTGCGGATGTTGCTGATCAGTTGCGAGTCTGGAGGCCGATGAGAACCAGCGAAATAAAAAAGTAACAACTTGGCGTACCTCCTGATTCGAGTAGCTGTACGATGGTCCACACCGCAATGTGCTGGAATGTCGCATCGGAGCTAGTGAGGAACCGATACAGATACCGGTGCATCCCACCATCGGGCTTATCCCACACATCATTAAAGGCAGAGTAATCGTCAGGCGAATTACGGCCATCTAAAAAGTAAAATGGAAGACATGTCAGATTTATATCCTCTGCGCAAAGCACTACTGATTGACTCGCCCTTTGATGATAGATTGCCCAGTGCCGCAGCACTATTTCCCTGCACCTCCGAGCTGGGCGAGTTTGTTAGCGGGATAAGGACCTCGCAAACGCCCATCTCCAGCAACTGGCCCTTCAAATCGTCGCTAAGCGCTAGAACCGCTACGCAGGCCGTCATTTCGCTCTGCACATTCATCGGGACCTCGAGCACAAGCTCCTTGATTGACTGCACAGCACCGGCCTTGACGATGGCTGTCTTGTTCTTCTCGGAGCTGGCGGCGAGGTTACGGAGCGTCGAGATAGCGTGACACTGGACCTCCTCATTCTCCTTGAAGGAGAGCAGGTTGATCAGCGGCTGCAGGAAGCCGGACTCGATTATGGGAGACTCGTTCTGCGGGTGAATCGACACATTCCGGACGCAGGCTGCGGATGAAAGGATTAGCGGGAGATATGTCGACTGCAGGAGTCGTAGGAGGGACAGCAGGCCATCGGCCTTGACGATCTCGAGTTGGTATTTCTCTGAAGAACGGCATGAGCGGGACTAAAGGGGGTAAGAAATATTTGTTTACCATCGCTGGCGAGATTCCGGAGGGCGAGTGCAGCCTGACACTGAACCTTGAGGCTGGAGCTGTCCATGAGCGCTACCAGACTGGCAACAAGCTTGGGCTCGCTCTGCGCCAACTTTTTCCGGTTAGCCCCTACAGGGAGCTTCAGATCATTGAAGTCCAAGCAGTGGCATATCACACACCATCCACGGCAATATTGCTCAGTGCCGTTGTGCAATAATATTGCACGTCAGTGTCGGGCGAGTTCAATAGGCTCACAAGTACGGGGATAGCCCCTGCATTGACGAGTTGCTGCCGATTCTCGTCTAGAGGCGCGGAATTAGGACCCGAAGTTCTCGACGAAGTGACTTACGTACCAGAGTGGGTCATGTTCAGCAGCGCACCAGTTGCATTCCGCTGCACTCGCATATCCTTGGACCGTGCCAAACGCGTGAGAGGAACTAATGCACCCGACTTGGCGATCTTCGTCTTGTTGTCGTCTACACGCAACGGATATTGGAATTCAATGCACTGTGTCAAATTGACCAACGAACCATGGGTAGCGAGATTGGTAACACAACCAACGGCATTGCACTGGACCTCAACGTTCGGGCTGAGCATTTGGCGAATTAAGGGCTCGAGACCGCCCAATTTGACAATGAGAAGCTTGTTGTCGGCTAATGCGAAAGTGGATGAGTCTAGAAGGACCAAGAGAACGTAAAGGCAGATAACGGACTGTTGACGGCGAGATTCCCCAGGGCCGCACTGGCCGCCCGTTGTACCTCGGTATCATGGCTGCTGAGAAGGAAGAGGATGGGGTCGAGAGTGTCCCGGCCAACAGGGCGGACCTCCTTCTCTGTGATCTCTGCGAAAGCAAGAGCCGCACTCCGCTGAAGATCGACGTTGTCGGAGAAGGAGAGGGTTGTGAGCGCCGAGAGCGGTGAACCAGTGAAGAAATTGGTTGTCGTTCGGTCTAGCGGTGACCAAGGTAAGCTTGAGCGCTGTTCAAGAAGCCACTAGACATACTCTCGAGGTACTGGAGGAGGTCAGCTACCGCTTCCCGCTCGTTCTCCAGGAGCAATGGCTCATATGTTTGCGACCTGCGCGAGTTGACTGCCGACCTATGAGCTACAATACAAGCCAAAGGAAAGGAAGAGCGCACAGCAGGATTCACAGCAGCTAGCGACGTTCCCCATAGTGGACCAAAGAAAAGTGCAAGTGCAAGTGCTGACGGGCACGTGAGAGGTTTCCCATCATTTCATCCTTCACCCAAACGTCCATTTCAACTCGGCTCGGAATTTCATCCGAAACGTCCTTGGACTTTGAAAAATTTGTATACTTTCTCGTACGGTCATAGTTCTCCTGCATGCGATATCCAGGCCTGTATGGGATGGTTCGCGCAGCACACAGCCTCTCCGCAGTCACAAAATCTCGTAGATCTTCTTGTCCGCTCCTGCTGCGCATTCATTGCCTTGTTGCTTTGCCCTGAGCGCTAGACTATCTGTTGTTGCATAAAATACGCGAACCTACGCAGCATGCACTGGCATGGCAATGGCACACGTCCCAATTCTCGCAAACATGGAAAAAAAATCCGCCCCCCACAGCAGACCGTGGTCATCCCTGCGAGCCAGAGGCACACCGCGTCGGTCATATTCGTCCATGGGCTGGGTCAGAATACGTTCACTTGGCGCGCCATGATTCTTGAGGGCCTGGTTCCGAATCTCCCGCACGTCGAATGGGTTTTACCACAGGCGTACGTCTCTACCCTGTAAAATCATAGAAACAGGGTGAATCGGACGCGCAGATCTGACAAACGCGTCACGTACTACCGCGACGTTCGCCGGCCGAGTTGGTTCAATATAGCGACGCTTCCGCCAGGCGACGACGAGTTCGACGAGCAAGGCATCGCAGAGAGCGTAGCGGTCATCGAAAACCTCATCCTCGCGCAGATCCACCGTGGGATCGACGCGCGGCGGATCCTCCTCGTCGGCTTTTCTCAAGGTGCCGCTCTAAGCCTCATGGTTGCACTCTCCACGCTACACGATCTTGGCGGCGTCGCAAGTCTCTCGGGGTGGATCCCACCCCGGGCCCGAGACGTATGTCCCTTTCATGTTGATTTCATTGTCCGAAAAAATACTCACTGACTTAGAACCCCGTTACCTCTCCGCACGTCCCCATCCTCTGGTGCCACGGCACCGCCGACACCGAGATCCCCCTCACACGCGCCGAAGACGCTGTCGCGTATCTGCGAACCCATTTCCGCGAGAGGGTGCAATTGAACACCTACCCGGGCCTCCAGCACACGATAAACGACGACGAGGTGAACGACCTATTGGCGTGGTTAGTCGAGCGCACCGCTCGGTGATGTAAATTATTTGGCGATCCGCCACTGCTTCTCGATGAAAGGTGATTTTCAGTGCAGTCATACTGGCGACCGGCTTGACGAATGCTTAGGCCCACTCTCAAAACTCCACGGCCTCGGCTCTTGAAGCAAAGATAGCGAGACACCAAAAAGAAAACCGAAACTGCATCTATTATCGGTGGTGATTCACTGCTTCTCCTAATATTCTTGTGATTTCTTTGAGAACCGCACTCAAGACATTTTCATTTTAATTCACAATCTTTGCACTTTTAAAAAGTGACACCTCATTTGTCAAGATGTACGCCTACTCTACCTCCCTGCGGGATTTGCGGTGCTTTTCCATGAATTCGCAGTCTTCCCCGCGATCTGGGAGAACTGTTCTCCGACCACTCGCTGAACTTGCGCGTTGCCACGATACATCGGCATCACGTCTTCGTCCTGTATTCGTCAAATTATCTTTTTACGCTGGCGTTGCTGGTGTTGGACTGTGAATTGCTTGGCTTCATTTATCATCTCCAGCTCGAGACGTAACCCGGTAAACCTCGTCGTCTCTGAGCGTTGTCGTCTCTGGGCACAATGCTTTGCCCAAAATTCCTAAAAATCAGTGCGCTGCCTTTTCTATTCTTACTTCTCGCTATGATACTGGGTCATGGCCCTTCTAGGCACACCTCTCATTTGAACGTGTGAAAGGCTAAAGACATTCATAGCTTTGACTCACGACACCGCCAAATGATGGCAACAATCGGATTTAAACACAGCCACGACGACAGCTTTTGTATTATACTTTTCGGATCGCGACCGATGCTTTCACCCGTCCACCATCATGTATCTCGTTTCTCACTTACGCCGGCGAAGCAGAATCCATAAACACATCGAGGAGGAAAATGGCTGCATTTTACCCCAAGAGCTGGTTGACGAGTGCCTGTCACATCTCCCCTCCTCGTCGCGCGAACTCAAGGCTTGCTCCTTGGTCTGTAGAGCTTGGTGCTACACGGCCCAGCGACTTATCTTTAATGTGGTCTCTGTCGCCTGGACCACCGTTCAATATCAGCGCCTTGAAAAGACGCTGCGCGTCTCACCACACCTCATCCCGTACATCCGCACTCTTGCCCTTCACCGAAGCTCCAGCCCGGAAGTCCAGTCCTCCGCGTTTGAGAAAATCTGCACTCTCCCGTTCACACATCTGGAGAACGTGTACATATTTCACCACTCAGATGTGACGCTTCAGTCTGCAAAGGCGATGCGACGGTTGCTGAGTTTGCCCACGCTCCGTCTGCTGGATATCCAGTGCACTTTCGAGGAATCACCGGCATTTCTTGCGATTTGGGATGGTTGCTCGCCCAGTATTCGACATCTCCACTTGCGTTGCCGCAAGCGATCGTTTGGCCCTCTCCGCGCCAAACAATTTTCCGTTTCGTCCGTACGCATCGTGCCCGAGTCACTAAAAATCGATCTTTCGAGTAATATCGATGAGTGGCTTAATCACAACCAATGTCCTATCGACTTCTCGCGGCTTGCGGTATTAGCTGTCGACGCTCACACCGCAGTCTTGAGCTGGCCGCGGATGGCGCCTTCCCTCCGAACTCTGGAGGCTCTGAATTTTTCTTCTCGGGTGTGTATCTCGTGGTTTATATTACTACCCTCACTGAAATCCATCCCAAGGGCAAGGATTCAATCGACCTGTCGCTGTTGCCAAATTTGCTGTTCTTGCGCATCGATTCCATATCGTGGCTCTCCGTACAAGTAGCACTCGACACCATTGCGACAATCCCGGCTTCATCCCGCATTCATGAAATAATTCTATGCATTGCGACTCCAGAGGCGCCGGTTTGCGACCAGCTCGACGCTGAAATTAGTGGTCTTTCCTTCCCGTATTTATCGTGCGTCGGGCTCGAGATGCCCATCCCCGACTACAATCGCTGGGCACCGCATTTTTCCCGATTGTGCTTCAAAGATTTGGTGCGCGCTGCTTGGTTCATTTTATTCCCTCCTTATATAGCGATAGCTGGTTCGTACTAGTACCGGCAATGACTGGTTCGAGGTGAGCTGGCCGTTGGCTTTTCTCTCACTTTTGACAGGCTTCACTGTCCACAGACACAAATTCATCGCAGGAACGCCCTCCATTAGTTGGCCTGAGCGTGTATTGTGTGTTGACGGCCAGCGCCCGGAAGCATCGGATAATGATATACAACTTTCACTCTCTGCCAATCGACTTTGGCTTTCCCAGGATGCAACGACCGCCATGATATTCTATTCTAACAACCAAGAAAGAGTGGACCCAAGTAGAGCTGTTATCATTTTTTGCAAGGCGATTCTTCCTCGTTCAGCATGCCATCTGCCTTTCGCTTTCGTGGATTGACCTCTACGTCTGCATCCGCGGCCTTTTCTTCGGCTTCCTCATCGGCGGGCTCGGTGTCGTTATTCCCTTTGGACGCGACTGAGGCTGAAGCCTTCAACTCCAGCGCGGCGCGCTGGATTTCTTCCTCCTCGACAAATATCCCAAGCCTTTGCCGCTCCCCGTCCGTCAGTCCTTCCAGTGCCGGTTGCGATTTCTGTTTCTTCCCGATATATGTGATGTCTGCGTCATGCATTCCGGGCGAATGAGTGAACATGAGGAATGGATTGCCGTTGTCGTCCACGACATCGACGACCCCAATGAAGAATTGCGACCAGTGGAAATCGAAATCTTCCCCGAATTTTTCCTCCTCGGGCGTCTCGACTAGACTTGTGTGGTCGAAGGTCCAGCTGCACTCACCGTGCCCGGTCAGACCGACGAACGCGCTGCCTATATCACAGGTGTCGAATTCCCCCCTTGACACAAGCTGAGTCGATATCCTTCGTTTGTGCGTTTTTACTGTCCTTCCGCTTCCTTTTCGCTCTTCTGTCCGCCCAAAGTGTTATACAACTGAAGTTGTACACAATTGGTTGGAGGTAAGTATTGGAGGTTGATAGCACACTACCCATGAGAGCCTGGCTCAACCTCTCGTTCATCCTCGCACGCATTAAAGACCCATTCGTAGTAGCCTAGGATTTTTCGGAGTTCGATGGGATCTTCTCTGATTTTCTGTGGAGTGAAACCCGTTATAATAGATGACCGGTCAAAGGCGCATCAACTTACCGCGCCATAAACGACTTCTTCCTCTTCGTCGTCCCAGTATTTGATCACACGAAGAGGCCAATCTTCTCCGCTCATGTTGGTGTGCAAGGAAGGAAAGGAAGATAATCAGGGCGTTAGTTCGCATGTTTTATGGATCCAATCCTTGAACGCTTGAGGCTAACTGACGTCTCCATGACCCTTGACCCTTGCTTATCCCCGGTACACTCAACCTCAACCTCAGGCTGAAGAATACGTTTTCGTGGAGCACTTGCAGTAGCACAGGCGGACAAATAGCAGTACGAGCAATTCACGTCTGAGAGCAAACCCACATCCCACGCCATGCCCAACGCGTGCTGAGGCCGCGGCCGCCTTCACCTCCAACGCAACGCGCCTGATTCCCGAGCAGCAGCGAACGGTCTGAGAGGTTGATGCAGAAATAGAGGCGGAAACCATTGGTGTGCGCGAAGAACGTTTCGTCACGGTGTTACTCATCACTTCTATCTTTGACCAATTGCTATGTCATCGGACCATGACCGACCGCCAGTTAACGCGTATAGCGCTCAGGCTTCAGACTCCCTGCAGACTCGACAAATACCAGCATACCTACTACCACATTGCCTCAGATAACCCTTTACTTTCACTGTGCTCAAGGTTGTTTATGGCCCAGGTAAACGAGTTTCGAGCAATATGAATACAATTTCTCCCCATTCACGCGAACCGGCTCGTGGCGAGCTCCGCGCCGCGCGGTTGTGGCCCCAGACCAAAGGTGCGAAAGAGGTTACTTGAAAACTTAGGAATATTAGGATGGACAGTATATCCTCACCGCCGCATCGCCTATCTCTGCTTCAAGAGCCGACTTGAAACTTTCTAAGCCATCGGCAAGGCGGTCACCGGTATAAATGCACTGAAAATATCATGCCTTCGATGGAGAAATTATCGGCGAATCGCCGAATCGTCTTCGTTCGTTATCGTGTGCTGGAGGCCAGGGTAAATGCTGGACTGTAGGTCGCGCACGGCGTCCGTCCTTTTTCTGTTCGTCCTCATTTAATTCTTTTTGAGAACCGCATTCAAACCGTTTTTACAGATGGTGGCCCAGATCGCGTCAAGCTGAGACATTTACAGCTTTGACTCACGACACCGCCAAATGTTCCATGACCACAGGATCGCGAGCGATGCCCCTTTCACCCATCCACCGCCATGTATCTCGTCTCTCACTTACGCCGGCGAAGCAGAATCCATAAACACATAGGCGAGGAAACTGGCTGCATTTTACCTCAAGAGCTGGTCGACGAGTGCCTGTCACATCTCCCCTCCCCGTCGAACGAGCTCAAGGCTTGTGCCTTGGTCTGTAGAGCCTGGTGCTACACGGCCCAGCGACTGATTTTCAGCATGGTCTCTGTCGCCTGGACCACAAATCGATATCAGCGGCTGGAAGAGACGCTGCACGCCTCCCCACACCTCATTCAGCATATCCGCAGCCTTACCCTTCACCGAAGCTCGGCGGCCAGCCCTGAGATCTCCGCGTTCGAAAAAATCTGCATGTTCCCGTTCACACATTTAGAGAATGTGTATATATTTCATTCCTCTGATGTGACGCTTCAGTCTGCGAGGGCAATGCGGCGGTTGCTCAGTTTGCCCACGCTCCGTCTGCTGGACATCCAGTGTACTTTCGAGGAATCACCGGCGTTTCTTGCGATTTGGGATGGCTGCTCCCCCAGTATTCGACATCTCCACTTGCGTTGCCACAAGCGATGGATTGTCAATCCTCTCCGCCCTAAACAGTTCTCCCTTCCCTCTGTACGCATCGTACCCGAGTCGCTAAAAATCGATCTTTCGAGTAACATCGATGAGTGGCTTAATCACGACCAATGTCCCATTGACATTTCGCGGCTTGCAGTACTAGCTATTGACACTCGCACCGCAGTCTTGAGCTGGCCACGGATGGTGCCTTCCCTCCAGACTATTGAGGCTCTGGATTTGTCTTCCCGGGTATGTATTCCGTTGTTTTCACTACTACGAACACTAAAATTCATCCCAAGGGCAACGGGGTAGTCGACCTGTCGCTATTGCCAAATTTGCTGTTCTTACGCATTGACTCCATATCGTGGCTTTCCGTCCAAGTAGCACTCGATACGGTTGCGACAATCCCGGCTTCATCCCGCATTCATGAGATCATCTTAAGGATCGCCACTCCAGAGGCGCCTGATGCTGTCTGCGAGCAGCTGGACTCCGAAATCGGTGGTCTTTCCTTCCCGTATTTATCATATGTCGGGCTCGAGATGTCCATCCCGGACTACAATGACTGGGCATCGCACTTTCCCCGATTGTGCTCCAAAGACCTAGTGCGCGCTGTTTGTTTCATTCATCCTCTCCTCTTATACCGCGATAGCTCGTTCGTACAAGCACCGGCAATGACTGGTTCGAGGTGAGTCGATTGTATGGCCTTTCTCTTGAATCCGACAATTTTGCCATTTGCAGACCCAAATCCATCGTAGGAACGCTCTTCATTAGTTGGCTGAGCATGTATTATGTGTTGGCGGCCAGTGCATCGGATAATGTTATACAACTTTTACTCTCAGTCAATTGGCTTGTCGCTTTCTCAAGATGCAAGGACCGCCATATTATTCTATTCCAAAACCAAGAAAGAGTTGAGCAAAGTAGAGACGGTATCATTTTTTGCAAGGCGATTCTTCTTCGTTTGGCATTCCATCCGCCTTTCGCTTTCGTGGGTTCCCATCTACTTCGTCTGTATTGGTGTCCTTTTCTTTGGCTTCCTCATTGGCGTCTCCATTCTTGGGCTCAGTGTCGTTGTCCGGTTTAGACTCGACTGAGGCTGAAGCCTTCAACTCCAACGCGGCGCGCTCGATTTCCTCGTCCTCGACAAATATTCCAAGCCTATGCCGCTCCCCTTCCGTCAGTCCTTCCCGTACCGTTTTGGATTTCTGTTTCTTGCCGATATAGGTGAAATCCATCCCTTGGTAACGGAGCAAATGGGTGAACATCAGGAATGGTTTGCCGTTGTCGTCCATGACATCGAGGACGTCAATGAAGAATTCCGACCCGTGGAAATCGAAATCTTTGCCGACTTGTTCTTCTTCGAGCAGGTTTGTGGCGTGGAAGGTCCAGCTGCACTCACCGCGCTTCATGAGACCGACATATATGCTGCCTATGCCGCGCGTCTCAAATACCCCCTTGACCTGGGCTAGGTCTATCTTTTTCGCCTGAGTGCCTCTACTCTTCTTTCTTCGCTTTTTTGTCCGCCACAACTATTATATAGCTGGGATTATATAACGTTAGTAGACGTCAGCCTTGAACATCAATAGTACATTACCCATGGGTATCTGGCGCAACCTCTCTGTCCACCCCATCGCGCGCATTAAAGATCCATGAGTAATAGCCTAGAATTTTTCCGTAGTTCAATAGGCTGTTCTCTAATTTTCTGCACAGTGAAAACGTATCAGTTAAATGATCAGGTGAAGGCGCGTCGACCGACCGCGCTATAAACGACATCTTCCTCCTTGTCGTCCCAGTACTTTATCAAACGGAGAGGCCAATCTTCTCCGCTCATGTTGGTGCGCAAGGGAGAAGGAGAGAGCTTATGAAGTTTCGTTCCCATGATTTGGATCCAATCCTTGAGCCTAACTGACGCCTCTCCGTGATGACCCTTGCTTAGCGCTTATCCCCGGCACACTGAACCTCACCGCGCAGAATCCAAACCATATTGTTGTCTGTACACCAGGAGTGCTTGCAGTAGTGCAGCCGAACAAATGGATGACAATGTGTAAGAGTAATTCACGTCTGAAAGTAAACAAAGGAAGATACCTAATCACGTCGCCGGTGGACGAGGGCGTGAATCCCTACCCCCTCTCCTTCCGCGTCCGCGATCTCCCCCTCTGCCGTCGCCACGGAGGCAGGACGCGCCGGTCGGACGTATCACGTTCGCTGTCTCTGTCGTGATCTCGGTCTCGACCACGCCGCCCACCACGACCACCGCGTGCCGAGGCTGACGCTTCAGCCTCCAACGCCTTGCGCTCGATTTCCTCCTCCTCGACAAATATCCCAAGTCTCTCCCGCTCCCCGTCCGTCAGCCCCTCCAGGTGCACCACCGACTTCTGTTTCTTGCCGATATACGTGACCTCTGACTCGTGCATCGAGGGCCAATGCGTGAACTGGATGAATGAGTAGCCGTTGTCGTCCACGACATCCACGACGCTAATGAAGAACCTCGACCAGTCAAAGTCGAATTTATCGAATTCGTCGCCTAAATTTTCTTCTTCCTCGGGCGTGTCGACCAGATTTGTGCCGTCGAAGGTCCAGCGGGAGACACCGTGCGCGGTCAGCCCGACGAACGCGCTGCCCGTGTTACGAATTTCGAATCCACCCTTGACATGGGCTGGGTCTATATTGTTCGCCCCAGCGCCTTTACTGCCCTTTCGCGATTTCTTCCTTATGGCTTCTTTGTCTGCTACGAGGATCAAAGAACTGGACTCACACACGGTTGGTTGTGAGCGTTGGAGTTCAATACATAGCACATTACCCATGGGTGCCTGGGGCAATCTCTCGCTCGTCTTCGTACGCTTTGAAGATAAATTCGTAGTAACCTAGTATTTTGCGCAGTTCGACAGGTTCTTCTTTGATTTTCTGCGGAATCAAGACGCATCAGTTGGATGATCGGTTGAAGGCACATAGACTCACCGCGCCATGCACGACTTCTTCCTCGTCCTCGTCCCAATACTTGATTACACGGAAAGGCCAATCTTCTCCATCCATGTTCGTGCGCGAGGGAGATGGTGATAGACCGGGTGTGTGCGTTGCCATGTTTTGTGGATCCAATCCTTGAGCCTAACTGACGGCTCCTTGATGACCCTGGCTTATCACCGGGTACTCAGCCACGCCGCAAAGAATACAAACTAATATTGTTTTCGTGTACACAAGGAGTACTTGCAGTAGCGCAGGCGGACAAATGGTAATATGAGCAATTCACGTCTGAAAGCAAACAAAGCAAGATACCTAATCGCGCCGCCGGCGAGGCGGTGGAGAACGAGACCGTGAATCCCTATCCCCTCTCCTTCCGCGCCCTCGATCTCCCCATCCGCCTCCGCGGTGAGGTGGGGAATCTCTGGGCCGCCGCGGAGGCGGGACGCGGCGGTCAGACCTATCAGGTTCGCGGTCTCTGTCGCGGTCCCGGTCTCGGCCGAGGTCACCTCCACCGCGTCCCCCGCCACGACCACCCCGTGGAACACCACTCGAGTCTCCTCTCCAGTGTCCGCCGCCTCGCCCAGCGCCTGGTGTCCCTTGTGGAGGTAGCGCACCTGCGCCTCCCCAACCACCATCCCCTTTGCCACCAGCCCCTCCCCGCCAGCCGTTAGCAGCAGGAGCCGCACCCTTGATACTGATTTCTGTGGGCAGCGTCACACTTTTTGGGAGCAAAACAGCGACGAGGAGGAAGTCGCCCGGAACGAAACGCAGATCGTCGAGCGTGCGTTCGTCACCAATGGGTCCAGGCTCCTCAAATGCGTCCTCGAGTAGTCGGGGGGCAGTAGAAGTCAGCGTGCCGGGTTCACCCAGAATATCCCGCGAGTAAACCATCCCGAGGTCTTTTGATGCGAAGCGGCCACCCCTCCCTTGCTCGACATAAACGGCGCGGAAAGAGAAACGCGCGAGAGGGTGTCGATATTCGGCTACATGTGGTGCAGTGTTGCGAAGAGTGGATAGGATTTCGCGCAGAGTTGCATCTTTCCTGCAGCAGAGATAAATAAAATAAGCATATCGCGACCAGATACTTACCATGTGAAGAGCTGTTGCTCATCCGTCGTCGGTAGCGTTCCATCCTCGAAAAGTGTAATTCTGTGGAAGCTCCCAATTTTCAGGAAAGCCCGGATGAGGAACGGGGCAGTCTAATGCAAGATTAGAACAGTAAAGAATCTTCAGACAAACCCAACCTTTTCCCTTGAAAATGGTGCATCCTCTACCGGGGCAGCAGAATCGACGTCCATGCTCACCGTGGTTCGCAATGAGCCGGTCTATGTGTCGCTATTTGTCACCAGCTTCGGATACCTTTTTGGGACTCGTAATCTTATCTCTTCCTGCACCATGTCCACTGAGCTGCTCACATCCCTTCATGTGTCATATATTCAGAATCTTGGAAAAGTGAGTTTGGAATATCTGAATAGATTCTCAATAATGCTTGCTAGAGCACTGATGACCTGGCTTACCATCTGACTGCCCATCTGCGGCTGAATGCAATATACTGGGGTCTCACCGCCCTGTTCACAATGGGCCATCCAGATGCATTGGACAAGGAAGACGTCATTAGGTTTGTTGAAAGCTGCTGGGACGAGCAAGCTGGTACCACTCCATGCGTTCGAAAGTTTCTCTCTCGCTCATCTAGCGCAGGTGCATTCGGCGCTCACCCTGGCCATGACGCGCACATCCACGCCACACTGAGTGCGATTCAAATACTCGTCATGTACGACGCGCTGGATCGGCTGGATATTCCTAGGGTGACCAAATGTCCATCCCCGTCTTTCGAATTTACACCGACATGTTGATTCCGCCGTTCGTTCAGTCATACTATCTCTCCAGCAGCCATCCGGTGTCTTTGCCGGAGACTCTTTCGGAGAAATAGACACCCGATTCAGCTACATCGCGGTCAACGCTTTATCGCTTCTCGGACGTCTGGATGAACTGGATCGAGACAAGACCGTGGATTATATCAAACAGTGCAGGAATTTCGACGGAGGGTTCGGTAGCTCAGTCGGTGCTGAGAGTCATGCTGGTCAAGGTGTGTTGTGCGCTCAGAAAATTCACGGTACTAAATTTATTCACCAAATCTGTGCAGTGTTCCCTTGCGTAGCTGCCCTCACCATTTTGGACCGGTTGGATGCAGTGGATGCAGATACTTTGGCATGGTGGTTAGCTGAACGACAGACCCCAAGCGGCGGTCTCAACGGTAGACCCGAGAAATTGGAAGATGTGCATACCATTTCTCTGTCCCGCCCCTGTTTTGACCTTTGCGCAGGTTTGCTACAGTTTCTGGGTACTTTCAGCTCTGGCCATCCTCAATAAAGTATCATGGATCGATGCCGAAAAATTGACATCCTTCATTCTTTCTGCTCAGGTGCGTTTTTTTAAAATTTCGTAGCGACATGAACATAAGAACTCATCGTCCCAAAGGACCCAGAAAAAGGCGGGATTTCGGATCGACCAGGAAATGTGGTTGATGTATTTCATACTCAATTTGGTGTCGCAGGTAAGCTGTTGTAGAGACGAAAACCGTTTTGTCGTGCGGTGGCTTGACACTCCGACTTGCAGGTCTTTCCATCCTTGGTTATCCTGGTCTGGTTGACTTGGATCCCGTGTACTGCATGCCTGCACCGATTATTGAAGCTAAAGGTCTCCGAAAAGGATGGAAAGGTTTGGAACGCCGTGTATTAGTGACATGATAGCAGCTATTCTCGGTGTCATGGAATGGAGCAACATCAAATGTAATGTTATTGGAACTCACTTACAAGGTCAACACAGAGCTGGACGCTAACTGACACCGCTGTTCGGATTTCTTGAGACATTTTGGCGTGAAAACATCTCTGCTGTGCATCCTGGTACTAGTGCTCGAACTATAATTTCGCTTCTCCAGCCAACTGTTCGCCCCACGCTGCTCATCCAACAGCATCTTTTTGTTTCGGAGATTGACTCATTTCTGCCCCGCAGATTCTCGTATCTTCTCTGCGACCGCCTTATACGAGCCATTAGTTATATCTTCAAGACACCCAGGCTCCTTGCCCAGCTCCCAGCCCAACTCCACCGCCTTGTTGCATGACGGGCGATTCGAACAAGTCAGCACCATGGTAAAGTGCGGACCCATTCTCTGCAGTGCTTCCGCCTGGGTGATGGACTGTACAGGGAAGCTGTAACGCGGCGCCCACCGCCTCGACCACCTCGCGGATCGCCACGGTGGCAGAAACGCAGTTGAAGATGTCGCCCGCCTTGCCCCTCTCGGCAGCTAAAAGGTACAGCCGCGCCGCGTCGTCGAGATGGACCGCCGACACGTGTGTGGCCCCGTCGCCGACGTACAGCGCGACACCAAGCTTCGCCATGACGCCGAGGAATATGGCTGGCCCGCTCTTGCCGTGCCCGTAGACGCACATCGGCATTCGCAGTGCAACGACCCTGACGCCGCGTGCCGCCCACGCCAGCGCGTGCGCCTCGGCTTCCCAGCGGCGGTACCCGGGGATTTCCTTGTTGACTGGCGCGGTTTCGTCCGTGACGCCGCCGTTGGGGTCTGCGCGCGCCACGAGCGTGCCTGACGTGACCACGAGCGGTTTAGTGGTGGCTTCCAGTGCGCGCGCCATCGCGTCCACGGCGGCGGCCTCGAGGCGCAGTGTATCGTCCCAGGAGGCGGTGGGATTTTTGTGCGTGGGTCTGCCAGATGCAGCACCGCGTCGGCGGCGGCGGCTTCGGCGGCCAGGATGTCGAGGGCGGCGAGGTCGCCGCGTACAGGGACGGCGCCCAGGGAGCGGAGCGCGGTGTCACTTACAGTACTCCGGGAGAGAGCGTGCACCGTGTGGCCTTGGGACACGGCGGCGGTGACAACGGCCGAACCGACGTTTCCACTACCCCCGGTGACGAAGATGCGGCGCGAAGATTTTGAGGCCATCCCAGCTGCATCAGATTCTGGTAAACGAGCAAGTCGTGTATGAGAGCTATATAGTTCACCTCAGTCAGAAACACGACGGGTGCAGGAAGTAGGATAAGGATCGACCGCGTTACGGACCAGAAAGATCATCACTGCCTGGCAGATGAACAATCTGACCCGTCGATAATCTTACGGATTGAGAGGACAGGAATGTTGTGCGGTGCACCGTCGTACAGGTTTCTCCAGATCAACATGTCCAGAAAATAGTCTGGATAATCTACAGCTATACACAAACATCTGCTATATAAATCTAGGCCGTCGCAAAAAGACGCTTCTTGTATCTAGAAAAACATCAGCATTGGCGGATACAGGCGCCAGGGAAGAAAGCTTACGAATTCAGCCCATGAACGCCTCCCTCGACCTGTGCACTAGCTGTGCGCAACTCGAAGCGCACGGTGCCAGAGGCGACGCGTTCACGCAGCTCCCCAATACTGCGGCAGCCGATATCCTGCAGCGAGTGCTGCACACCAGCGTACAGATACGGCAGGAAGGACTTGACGCTTCCCCTTATCCTGCACGTCGCCGCTCACACCTTGGGCGACCTTGACGGCGCTGCTCTCCGAAAAGTAGCGCGACGTCGCGGCATTCTCTACTGTCGTGCTCTTCTTGCCATTGACCATCGGCGCACCCTTCCCCTGCTCCATCGCCTCGAGCGAGCCCATCCCGCGGTAGGTCTTGACACGCTTGCCCTCGTGGTAGAAGTACTCTCCCGGCGCCTCCTCCGTGCCCGCGAGCAGCCCGCCCATCATCACTGCGCCCGCGCCGAGCGCAAGCGCCTTGACGATGTGCCCGACGTTGCTAATCCCGCCGTCAGCAATCACCGGCACGCCGAAGCGGTTGGCGAACTCGGCAACGGCGTAGACCGCGGTCGCCTGCGGGCGGCCGACGGCCATGACCTCCTGCGTGATGCAGATGGAGCCCGAGCCCATGCCGATGCGCAGGCCGTCAGCGCCGGCGGCGATGAGCGACGCGGCCTGTTCGCGCGTGACGACGTTCCCGGCGATTATCTCGAGTTTCGGGTACGTCGCCTTGATCCAGTGGAGCATCTCGATCTGGAAGACGGAGTTGCCCTGCGAAGAGTCGACGACGACGATGTCGAGGCCGGCGTCCGCGAGGAGGGCGAGGCGGTCGCGGTCGTGTGGTCGCGTGCCGATCGAGGCAGCGGCGTAAAGCTGCTTGGTCTCTGGGTTCTTGGACGCAAGAGGGTAGGACTGGTTTTTGAGGAGATCGGAACGCGCGAGGAGGGATACGAGACGGCCCTCGGCGTCAATAATGGGCAACTTGCCCTTTTTAGAGTCGCGCAAAATGTCGTTCGCTTGCAACAAGTTGATTCCTTGCTGAGCTGTGACGAGGTCGCGGGTCCTGCCCCTAGGTCAGGGCGCTTCCATAACGAAAGAAACGAGACCATACATTACGTCGGACAACGGCGTCTTATACTCGCGGAATTGGACATCGCGAGAGGTGACTATGCCGACCAGTTTACCGCCAAGTAAGCCCGTGTCTGGTGGAAATGAGTCAGCGAGCGGTCAATAGCACAGAAAAAAAGGCAAGAAAGTCAGAGGTCATAAAAGAATCCGCATATCACACGTGTAAACGCGTTGGCTCGGCAGAACGAAGGTTATGAAATAAAGGTGCTCATCCTAGAAGGTAAAAGGAACAACTACAAACCTGTGATTGGGATACCGCAGAAGCCTAGGCGGGCTTTGATGTCGAAAACGTCCTCGACCGTGTGGTTGGGCGAGAGTACGACAGGGTCGGTGATAAAGCCGTTTTCGTGGCGCTTGACGGCGCGTACCATTGCTGCCTGGTTCTGGGCCGGCTGGTTATGATGAATAACACCGATTCCGCCGAGGAGCTGAGTCATTTTTGTGAGGAAAAAATTACAAATGCTGAAAAAAAAAACACCTACCGCCATTGCAATGGCCATAGAGTCTTCAGTGACGGTGTCCATGGGGCTGCTCATGAAGGGTGTCTTGAGGACGACATTGCGCGTGATCCTGCTTTCTGCGAGGACCTGGGACGCAGGAAAGTCGATTTTTCCGGGGAGAAGGAGGAAATCGTTGTAGGTGAGGCCACCGTGCACGCGGGAATCCATAAGCTCTGCGACAGAGAGGCCATCGGCGCGGGGGTATTCCGCGAGGACCTTAAGGGCATCGGCAGGATTGAGCAAGGCTGGCATGTGGCGGGCAAACAAAAGTTTGCCATTTGAAAAATGCGGACCGGTGGTCTTTTTATACCAGACGTCGCGGCTTACTAAGCCTGTGCACGTGCCCAGGCGAGATTTCGAGATGCTTCCCAATTTGGAAGGGGCGTCTCCGCACGTGGCGCAATCAGAACGATCCGCTCGCCTGCTCACTCACGTGATCAGGAATGGCTCGTACACCCAGCAAGCCGCATATTCCATACCGCGGGGACGACCCGGCGGTTGGCAAAAAAACAGGGTTGAAAATCCCCAGTATACCACGACGTTCCGACGGCTATGAGCCCTTCAACGACCTCCTGAGCCAAGCCGTTACACCCCCGCCGCGTCCCAAAAAAAAGCGCGTCAGTGAGGCTGAAGAAGAGGACGAAGATGAGGAGGATGATGAATTTGGCGAGGCGTCCATGGACGTAGACAGTGAGTCTATATATGTTCAAAAGTGATTTACTGGACGCGTCGGGCAGGTCCGGTGAACTACAGCACAACTCCACGCGCCGCGACCTCGTCGCGTCCAGTTGCACGCGACATTTCGCCTGATTTCGACACAATACCCGCCCCGCGTGCGCGAAAGTCTGTTGGACGCGCGGGACCGTCGCATTTAAGCTCACGCGAGTTACTCGAGCAAGACGAGGACGAGGATGACGGTGGCATGGATAACTATGACCAGCAAGATGACTTTGGCGGTCAGGAAGAGGAAGAGGAACCCGTCAAACCGCCTACGAGCAAGGGTAAGGGCAAGGCTGCCCCATCGCCGCCTCCGACACCGAAGCGCAGAGGCAAGCTATCACACGTCGACGAGGAAGAAGAAGAAGAGATCGCGCGCGGGATGGAAGATGTCGCGTCTGAGGAGGAAGAGGAAGAGCGCCCGCCTCCCAAGAAGAGAATCAAGGGGACCCCGGCCCCAGCACCCAAAGCAAAGGAGATCGCGCATGAGATGGAAGACGTCGATCAGGGCGCATCTGAAGATGAGGAGGAGGAGGAGCGCCCGCCGCCCAAGAAGAGAATCAAGGCGACCCCAGCCCCAGCATCTAAACCAAAGGTGATCAGGACCCGGCCGTTGCAGAAAGAAAATCGCGACGGTGCGTCGTTCCCAATCACCATCTCCCATTCTCCTATCTGACGCCCCATGTAGACCCGGAGGGTGTGCGCCGCTCACAGCGTATCCCGTACCCACCGCTCGAATACTGGCGCGGCGAGCGGAGGGTCTACGGTCCACGCGACCCCGGGCAGAAGCGTCAAGTCCCGCACATCACAGAAATCATCCGCCTCCCCAAAGAGCCCCCGGCGCCCCCTCGCGCCGCCGCGAAGCGCAAGCGCGCGCGCTCTCGCACCACCGAGGAGACGGAGGTCATCGAACGCGAAGTGATCGTCGAGATCGACGCGAGCAACCCCGAAAATGGCTGGGACGACGATACGGATCCGAACGCGGTGGTACTAGACTACCGCTCGGGTAAGCCCGTCTCGCGCCGCGTCGCGTTCCTTGCGAACATGTTCAATCCAACGCCCGCGAACGTGAAGGGCGCGGACGACGCGTGGGCGTTCCAGAAGATATTCGGGGACGGGGACTTTATGGCTGCGGGACAGCTCATCGTTCCCGTTGGGAAGCGAAAGCCGAGCAAAGGCACGAAGGACAACACCTACGTACGCCCTTTGACTCAATCGCACTGGAAAAATGCTGACGCGCCTTGTGTAGATCTTCTACGTCGTTGAGGGAGCGGTGTCAGTAGTAATCGGCGAAACGAGCCTCGTCCTCGCCACAGGCGGGATGTTCATGGTCCCGCGCGGGAACTCGTACTTTATCGAGAACATCGCAGATCGCGACGCCAAGCTCTTCTTCACACAGGCGCGCAAGATTCGCGAGGACGAGGGCGAGCAGGAGGAGGGCGCGTCAGCGGGGCCGCAGGTGTCGGCGCGGAGTGCCAGCACCGTGTCGGCGGGCAGGCAATGATCTCGACGGACAATCTATTGGTTGGGAACGATCTATCTGTGAATACATTATATTTTCTACTAGCCCAATCCTGTATACTGAGCCGGCGCAGGTGTATAATAAAGAAAGAACGAATGCTTGGTGTTCACGCAGGCCGTGCAAGCATAAACCTTATTCATTTTCAACCCCTGAAATTTCCTGCTTCTTTTTTATTTTTTGATGGCGCAGTTTTTTCTGCGCTTCTGGAACGCATCATTTCCGCCCCGACCCTGCAAATCAATTCGCGGGCGATATATAGTGCAGAGTGTGCATGCAGCGGATTTTTTTTTCAAGCGCGACACCTTTCCCCACATTCTGCGATACCGATGCCCGCCGAACGTCGTAACGGTCAGTCTGGTTGGGAAATGTTGTCCTGCACTCGTTTTGATATCAAGTGTGTAGAGTTGAAACAACTGAAACAACACAAGAAAAGATTATCCGTATGCAATGGGTGCCTTCAATTCCTTATCGACTGACTTGGAATTGAAGGAAGGAGAGAAATTTGCACTTGCTTTGGGATTGGAGGACAAAGAACATATCTTTCACCAGTGCAAGGTGAGGATTTCTTCAATTTCCGTAGTCACAAGGTTCACAATTTTTGGCTTGCTGCAGAAGGAGTTCCGTCGCATGGCCGACAACACGTTCGACTTCGATCTTCCTCTTTTTCAGCAAACCGAGGCAATGGAAATTTTTGTGAAAGAGGTGCGTCGTACATGCAACAACATCCCACTTGGCAGGCCAACCCGCGTGTTCTGTAGGCCGTCGCTGGCTTTCCGGGCTATTTCAGCGACCGACACGAAAATATCAAGGATCGTATCAAATACCTGGAGCAGTACGCGGTGAGCTACCTTCAAAAAAGTGGCAAAATGACGGTGAATACGAACGTGAACAAAGACAAGGTACGCATCCATGCTGATGTCTGAGTTTTCCCATGAGTGAATTACTTCTTTGCAGAAGAAAAAACACAAACTGTCTGAGACTACGCCTCCGCCTCCATCTCCGCCTACAGTGATCAAAGTCGAGCGCCCGAAGCCCAAACCTCTGTATCGCGGGAAGACCGGCACCGCGCCTCCGCCTCCGCCTCTCTCTCCACCCGCCGAGGTGATCGAGGACGAGTGCCCGAAGCCTCCGTCTCGCGGGAAGACAGACATCATACTTGCAGCTCCATCCCCGCCTCCGCCCCCGTCGGCTTCACCGTCTCCCCCCTCGACGCCTGCTGCGCCCGCCACGACGACGACAAGCACCTCCGACGCGGTCCTCGAGTTTCTCGCGGCGTGCCTGCCATCGATGCAGCATCTCACCGCCACTTTCCAGGCTGCGGGCGTGTTGGAGCGTCATCATCTGGAGGGTGTCGCAAAGTGGGATGAACAAATCAAACACAACTTTATCAAAAACCGCCTCGCTCATAATCCTATGGAAGTGCAAGCTATCACGTCCGGTTTTGCGGTAAGTTTCGCGGCCAGGTTGTTGCCTAGGGTGCTTAATGTGAGTGGTAGACTCTCTTGAACTGATTCTTTGGCAAGGACAGTTTTGAATGTATGGTGGTCACTGACTATCGCGAATGTGCGATGTAACATCGAGAGATATCATGTGCCGTAGCAATGAAATTGAGATATACACGACGTTACCCATATTGAAGACTGGCCAGTATGCTGGTACGTCGTCTGGACCAACGTGGTGCCACTTTCTGCGCATCGCGATGGAGATGCCAGTGCCAGTATAAGCTCAAAATGATACCAGAGCCAGCAAGGCAGATGACACCTTCGTCCACTGCTGAGAATCTCAGATGAGAGGATTGGGAGAAAGACGTGAACGCGATCAGGTGACAAAATTGATCCAATGGTAAAGTCGCGTTACTTTTTTCAGTGGTCTGTATCTAGCAGGACTACTGCATGGAGGGTCGTAAGATATGTTCTTTCTATAAACGTACTAATAACTTCACGGCCATTAAATAATCCACCTTGGGTATCATGAAAAAACCACAGCCGCTGCTAACGCCGCAACCAGCCCCAACGCCAGCGTCGCCCTGCTTGGCCCCGTGTGCTTGAACATCTCCATCCACAGCAGCGGCCCGAATACCACGCAGGCGGTGTAGAACTGAGGAAAATATTTTTTATTAGCATTAATTCTGTGAGAATGAGGGAAGAGACGCACGACGCGAGCGCTCTTGTATAGCAAGAACGGATACTGGTCCAACCGCGCGACGGCGTACCGTGGTTTCTCGCCCGGCCGCCCCGGGACAAGCCGCGGGTGCGTGAACAACACCCAAATGGCGTACAGTGCGACCGAGAAGAAGTGGTACGTCAGCAGCGCGGGCGACGGTGCGAGCCTACATTCCAAAAACGCATTAGTCCTCAGAGCACGAGATATAGATAGTGGTGGGGCGACTAACGCGGAGAGAATCGACACAGGCCCATTGATGCACTCGCCCCCAAGCTCGAAATACTTGAAACACCCCGTGCGCAGGACCTCGAGCTCGTCGCCGTCCGCGCCGAACAAATCGTACAGCGCAACGCTCAAGATGTTCACCGTCGACGCCAGGGGCTTGCGCGCGCGGTACCACCGATCCAGCGCGCGCTTCACCTGTCTCCAGTTGCCCAGGTCCGGCACGGCAGCGAGCAGGGGCTGCAGCGCAACGATGTCGTTGAAGGCGACGGTCATCCCGCCGCCGGTGAGTGGGTGGCGCATGTTCCATGCGTCGCCGATGAGGATGATGCCGGGTTTCGGCGACGCACTGCCCTGGGGCGTGGTGGGGAGGTATGAGTTGGGCATGCGCCGCAGGCGGTCAGTGTCTAATGCCGTTTTGAGCGCGGGCTGCACGGAATGCGGGAGTTGAGGGGCGATGTTGGCGAGGATGTGCGCCTTGTGCGCGTCGTCAGATATAGTTCAAAATGAAAAAAAGAAAAAAGAAAATGCACCTTGAGGTCGGAGGGAAGTGGTTCTTTGACATCCATGAGGATTCGTGTGTCGTGTTTCGATATTTGGTACATGAGGACGGGGCCGGAGCCCTTAATCAAGGCAACGGTCCCATGGTTGGGGATGGGCAGGACGACATCCTTGAGGATCGCGCCCACGAAATGGCTTTTTGTTGTTGGTTTCGGTGCAGGGAAAACCGAAGACCGGAATTTTGAGGCACATCCATCTGCAATAATAACCAGGCTCGCATGGAACGACCGTTGCTCCTCCTCGCCCTTGGGTAGGGCGCGCACGCCGATGACCCTGCGTTTTGATGAGTCGTCCTCGATGAGCTCCTTCACGGTTGCTTCAATTACATCGACGCCAGGTGCACGACGCGCCGCAGCTCTAATACCGGTGAGACCAAGAACGCTGAACACGAACAGCACGCACCGAAGATTCATTATTAACCGTCCATGGTGGAAAGACTTTCCCTTGTGTCCTCCAGGATACGGAATTTCGACTTGCTTCCCCGCACCGGCATCGACTACACAATACCCCACACACGTTGCGGCATCGATATTTTCTACCACAGACTCGAGACCAAGAGTTTTGAGAGCATTGACGCCTCCGGGCTGCAAAAGTTCGCCAACAATGCGGTCAGGCTCGTCGAGGGAGCGTTCAAGGAGAGCAATGCGCAGAGGAGTAGTGCGGGGCGCAGTAGCAAGAGCATGGGCAAGAGCGCAGCCCGCAACACCGGCGCCGACGATGAGGACGTCGTAGCGGTCGGCCATAAATTTTCAAGTGGGACGAGAGCCATTTTAAGTATGTCGTGCTTATATCAGCCAGCGCATCTCTGTATCGTACCACTCCGTTCTCGCTCAAGTCTCGCCGGTTCTGGTTCCCACAACGCATATTCCAGCTTTCTCTAGGCGCCGCCTACAGAAAGTCTTTCGATAATATTGTCCGATTTCAAAGTACTACAATGATATCGTATTCGAGCTTCAAATTCCTCCATATGCGTCTTCACCGTCGGGATGCGTGACGGGATGCGGGTTCGGCATATGATCGGTGTCTTCCCCACCGCGATACGCCTCAGCAACCTGTTGCGCGGCCGTGGGTGCAGCCGTGGGGTACGCGTGGTGCGGGTTCGGGGAATAGATCTGCGGTTGCTGTTGCTGGGGCACGTACATCGACGTAGGCGCAGGCGCAGCATACATCTGCTGCGGCTGCTGGTATGCCGAGTACGTAGAATACGGTCGGGCGTCAGCATATCCACCCGGCCCAGCTGGGGCCATTGCGGGGACGCGGAGCGCGCTTTCGGGATATCCCTTCTGCTCCGTGAACCGCGCCGAGTGGTCGTCCTTCAGCACCGCCGCAGACTGGCGGAACTCGTCCGGGTTGAAGTTGATGGACTCTCTCGACTGCATGCGAGACCGGTTGCGGTTCCAGCGGCGCTGCAAGTAGCGGGGTCAGCTCAGGTCAACGATGCAGTCAAATTCTTACAAGGAAGAACGAAATAAGCAGTCCAAGTGCGAACAAGCCCACCAATGTGCACCCTATTCCGATGGCGATCGCCGAATGGTTCGTCGCAGCGGGTGTGGCTGATGCTGAGGAGGAGCTCGAGGGTATAGTACCGGAAGTTTGCGCGCCCAGCGGCGTGGTGGTGCTCGTTACATCGACATTGACGGTCGTTGGGGGAAGGGTAGACTTTCTCCAGTCAGCCTGTGTTTCGTTTGCAAGCACCAGCACTTACTACAGGGGGAGTAGTGGGAGTACTAGTGGTGGTTGGAGTGGTGGTGGTCGGAGTAGTAGATGTCGTGGAAGGAGTCTAATAAATTCCATTTCAAATTCCAAGCCGCCTTGAATAGCTCTTCACTCACGGTGGATGGTACGACAGACGAGGACGTGGTGGTTGGTATAATTGGAGAAAGTATGGACCCAAGCGCAGAGGTCAGCCCGCCGAGTGGGTCCGACAGAGGATCATCAGCAGTAGTAGTGGCTGCTGTGGTCGTTGGCACCGTTGTGGCTGGCGTTGTCTCTGTCGCGGCCGTCGTTGTCCCGAAAATGTCTGCGAGTCCGCGGATGAATTTTTTGGGTTAGATTTCGAATATCGAGAGCTCGTACTCGTGAGCGGGTCATCGACTTGTCTGCGATGGTGAATGACGGGCAGATGCATACTGAAAAAAACGAGCGAGTAAAGACTGTGTGGGTTGTGGACGTGAGGATTGGAAAAAGCTTAAAATAACAATATAGGAGCCTTGGAGCCGATTGACAGTTGCCGCTCCAACGATGTTTGGCGATTTGTTCAACAATTCCCAATTCAGGACCACGCGCGAAACGCGAAAAAATATATGATTTTGTGCACTGAAGGATCACCACAGCCCTACGACCGTCCACCCTTCTTCTTCTTATTCACCACTTTGAACCCACCCCACTCGTTCGCCGCAGGCGGCTTCGGTTGCGCCTTCACCACATCCGCTATCGAGATCGACTTCCCCGCACCTGCACCAGACACCGCTGCGCCCTTTGGCCGCGACGCCGCATCCGCCTTGCGCTTGCTCACAAACTCCGCAGCAAACCGCCGTCCGTCCAGCGTTGTACTGTTGGCGTATATCAGGTCAGAGATGAGCTCGACCGTGGACTGGTCCGGGTCCAGAGGGAACGAAAGCAGCATCGACATGATTTCCTCGACTGAAATACGACGAAAATGTTGTCAGAACGATAAATTGCAAAGAGTGAAACGAAAGCGCACCGTTGACAGAATTATTCAATCCCTTCAACGAATCGCTGAGCCACCTCACGAACTCGTGAGACGCCGTCGCGGGATAGTCCTCGACTCGTGGAGTGGGGGCTTTCGCCGGTGCTGGAGCAGGTCTCGCTGCGGCGACGCCGTTCGCGCGGGGAACAGACGTGCTGGTCGATGACGCAGCCGGGGCTATCGGAGGGCGAACAGGCGCTGGCGCAGGATTGCTCGCCTTTGGCGCGCCGACGGTGGTCCAAGCGGCTCCCGGAGCAGGCTGCGGTGGCGGCGCCTAGCAGATATTTGATGATGTCCACCATGAAATGAAATGAAAAAGACCAACCTTGGTCGTGCTTTCAGCATACGCCCTCCTGGCCGCTTGAGCTGCCGTCTCTTTGGTCGCCATCTTCTTCCGTTTCTCCTCTTCCTCCTGGATCTCCTTCATTGTCTTCTTCGCCGCAGCCGTCTTGGTCGCATTCGTCCATACCGCAGTGCTACCGCCTGTAGCGCCTCCCGTGGGACTGGTCGCCGCTATGGGCTCCTTCGCAGGGGCCGCACGTGCCCCAGCCTGAGAAGTCGGCAGGCCCCACGACGCAGTGAACGGCTGCGCCTCCTCGGGCGACGGGGCCGTAGAAGACGACGCCCGGGCAGCAGCCGCGCGGTCCCGTTCCGCGACCTTGCGCGCTTCGGCCTTCTTCGCCTCGGCCTCCTGGATGTCGCGCAGGCTCAGGGTCACCCCCGAGGGCTTGGGTCTCTTCGCCTCCTCTTCCTTCGACCAAGCCGCCTTCGGCGGAACGGGTGCCACAGCCGGCGTGCTCTCAGCGGCGGGGATAACTGGAGTGATCGGTGCTTGTGCAATCGGCTGCTGCGCGTTAGACTTGGTTCTAGCTTTGACAGGCTGTGGAGGTGTGGCAGGTGTGGCAGCGGGCTTGACTGTGGCCGGAACTTCTGGTTCAGAGGTTTCGGGAGGCAGTTGAACAGTTTCGGTCGCGACTGCTGGTGCTTTCGGGCCGTCGTCCGGAACACTCGTGAATTGCTGGTTATGCTGTCCCACATTACTGAAAGTTAGACTGTGACCCCGTTCCTCCTGCCAGTGCTCCTCGATCACACCATGAGACGCAGCAAACCAATGCGTCGGCGGTTCGTTAGTTTGAGTGGCGGCACCCCATGGAGAGGTTTGTATGGGAGTGGTAGGGCCATTGTTGTTAGTAGCCGGACGGCCGGTGTCGAAGGGTGCAGCCCGTCGTACGGCGGATGATTCTGGAATGGTGCCCCAGGGCGATTGAGTGGGGGCGGCAGGCAATCCAGAACTCTGAGCGACGGGTTGCGGGAGAGTAGGTTTCGCGGGCTGCCCGAACAAGCTTGGAGTAGCTGCAACAGGCTGCGGTGGAGTGTAGGGTAAGTGCGTATACTGTTGTCCAGGCCCAAACGGCGCGCCACCGAGTTGTTGGCTTCCCATAAAGTCCTGGAAATTGGCGGGCGCAGCGTCACCAAAGGCAGACTCCTGGGCACGAATGTGGCTGAAACTGTTTCCCTGGCCCAAACCTGTTAGGTTCGACGACGAGCCAAAACCTCCGTTTAGTGCGTCGAAGGAAGGAGCAAGTGGGTTGCTCGATGATGCTTGCCATGGTCCTTGAGAAGGACTATACGAGCCATTAACGCCATACACGGGTTCATCGCCAAAAGTATTTCGCCGCAAAGCCGACGAGGAATCGGAAGCTACACCGAAACGTCCACCAACTGCGGGATCTGTTGAATATTGGTTGTTTGCGCGTCCACCAAAGCCATGCGAGTCGGGAGAGCCATTTCCAAATCTACCCGCTCCAAAGGAAGACGAAGGTGAATCGGAGTGGCTTGAGCCAGCATAATCCAGCGTGGAGCTGCGCAGTGTACGCACTGGTGCCGGCTGTAGCGGGGAATTGAAAGCATTTTGTTCAACTGGAGTAGGGAAGGATTGGTCGGCGGATCGGGAGAGACCGGGAGGGCCTGGTGGGACAGGCGGAGCTAGGAATAGCTTGTCGCTGCCCGACCTTCGAGCGATTTCGACCAATTCGCCAACGGCGACCCAATCCACGTCGATATGTGTCCGTTTCATCAGAAGGTCGGCGGTGAAATACCCATCGTCGAACCATTTTTGCATCAAGTCGGCACGGAAAGGACCTGGAATTCACTCGGTCATTGCGGACTTTCAGGCAAGTTGGCGGAGTTAACTGACCTTGCAACTGTCCCTGGGGATCCAAGTACGACCACTGTACACCAGCAAGATCTCGGATGCCAGGTGGGGGACCATTCGGAACGACAGTCGGAGGAGCATCTGATCCGTTTTGATGAGTTGCTCCGTCGCCGGTTTTTGGCTGGAGGCGGCTGGAGGATCTCGAGGGGGAGAAGCGGTAACAGCAGCCTGGGGTATCTCTTGAGGTGCGGCATCACCGCCAGAGTCAGCGTTGGCATTGGCGTTGGTATCCTCATCTTCCTCTCGAATCTCTAAATTCGGGCCCTCGTGATGGTCGGCATCCCGCGCGACGGCTTTGGCTTCCGAAGCTCGGCGTCGCGCAACCCATGACTCGCCCCCGTTCAAAACACCATCAAAGGTAGGGGTATGACCGAGACGAGTCCGGGGTGAAGGAAGCGCGGTGTCGCGTGGAGACATCGGCCCTTGCGTGCTCGACAATGAGAGTTTTCGAGGCGGCAGCGCGGATAATTGGTCTTCTATGCGTTTAATACGAGTGTTTTCAATGGAACTTGAGCATTCACCTGAGCTTTCTCGCCGCCGCATGCCCAGACCACCAAATCTCTCCCGCAGCGGGCTGCCCGTGCCAGACGAGGTATTGTGAGGGAGCCGCGGGCGTTCCCCCGTCGTCTGAATGGACAAAGGCGAAAGATAGTCGATAGATTGGCGCCGACGCAGCTCCGAATTCAACGAGCCAGCGAAAAGCTAGCGGGGAGACGACCAAGAAAAAATATCAAAAAAAGCGTACTGGATAATAGCCGCGGTCCCTGACCTTCTTCTCGCTCTCGGACATTTCACGCATGCCCACTGGATCGCTGGCAGTCTCCCGAACGATGCCCTCGTACCGCTCCACCTCCAATCCCAATCCGCCTTTGCCTCCACCGTCGCGATAAATTTTGAGCATCTCCTCCCTCGAGTAGCGGAAGGGATGGGTTTCATCGCGCTTTTCCGCGGGTGGAGGAGGAGCAGGAGAAACCAATGCTGAGTAACTGGACGCGCCTGCGGCTGGAGGCGCCGCGGCTGGAGGAGGCGATGGGCCATGAGGTTTTGCGGGCTTGCGCATCCACTCGGGGCCAAATTGCATCGAGGTTTGCATAGAGTGAACCGTAGACATTGTGGTTAGAAGTCAAGGTCAATTCGCGGTGGGTCAAATGGAAAAATCAGAGTTGCTGTTGACGCGTGTGGAAATAACTCTTTGCTTGCCGCCACCGAGAAACACAAACAATAGTCCCGCCCAAGAAATTTATGCATTTATTATATTGTACTACTACGCTACATTTTCACCCGCCATGCCGACGTCGGCAGCGCTGAAGGAATATAATGAGTGGGGGCAGCAAAGAAAATAGGTTCCACTGACATTGAAGTTTTCGGGCAGTGGGCATGATGAAAGCGACGAGGAATGCGACCCCAAACAGCATACACAGCGCCGAAACCATGTAATACCCATCTGTTTCTGTGATACATTCGCCACCAGCCTCTTTGCAAGCGGTCTTCCCTTCTTCAGATACGCACTCCGACACTGAATAGCTGTCAGAATGGGAAAACATCTCCCAGTCTTGACTTACCTTTGAGAACGAGTTCTGACGCGCCCTCCTTTGCCTGACAAGTCGCAACGGACAACATGTCGACACCTTTCAGCACGAAATATTTCGGCCACGTCCCGCCGAGGTTGGTGAACGTATTCAACAACGTCATGTAGGTTCCCCCGATGAGCGGGTCTGAAATCCTGGTGTGGAAGGCGGAGATACCGACGAACTGGACCGTTCTATGGAACGAGTCAACGAAAGTGCGCCGAAAGAGAGAAGAAAATGGCCTACGAGGCGAAAGAGGAGAGGACCGTGTGCACGATCAAAAATACAAAGAATCCCATCGTAATCGGAGGCTGGGGGAACCAGTACACGATCATAGTCGCCATAATCGCGAAACCCTATGCGCGGCCAAAAGGCCACAAGCCAGGGGCGAAGGGGATAGTCGCCTCGCGACCAGTTCGCGGCAAACCACCCTCCTGCGATTTGGAACGGAAAATCAATGAGTACTGCGATTGCCAAATCCTCCCGAAGGAAGCCCTTTTCGACCATCTTCAGCGAGGTTGCAGCCTCGTTGGCCGCGAAGCCAACTTTGGCGAACAAATGCATGATGATGAGTAGTTGGACGTCTATGTGCCGAGTCAGATTTTCTTTGGCAAGCGGGAGTCAAAAATCAGGGGCCCCACGTCGCAGTTTGCAGATGGCCCAAATCTGCTTGTAAACGGCTGTGATGCTCATCTCCGTTTCACTGAGAGACTCCTTATTCTGCGAAAAAATTACTACGTTGAGGCGACAGTGCAAGAAAGGACATACCTCTCTCTTGAAGAAGAGAAGCCACAGGCTCACGGCGTACGACATCACACACCAGAACTTCAAGTACGCGCTCAATGTGAGATGCGGCACACCCCATTTCGAACTAGGCGTAATTCAATTATGGTAACGAGAGTGGGAAACGGCACTCACGTAAAGGCCTCGCTATTGAAAGCAAGGAATACGGTGAAGGAGGCGAAGAATCCAGTATTCAAACCAATTGTCTGGCAGGTAGATGCGTATGATAGACTGTCGTGTGAGAGAAGAGTAAGAGCCCATCCTGCGCGAGGTTAGTGAACATAGTAAATAAACAGCGATCAATTTACCGTCGACAGCGATGTCTTGAGTAGCGGAGAAGAAAACGAGGGACGTGAAAAGGAATGTAAGTTGCGGGACGTGATTACTTGCCTAAAATAACGCGTAAGACTCTTCGTATGAGACTTGAAGAAGAGACTCACGTCGTCCATTAATACTTGCACATTGAGGGATAAATACAGCATGATGGTCCCAACGATAATCTGCATTGGGATGATCCATGACTTTCGACGGCCGACAGACACGAAGAAGACGGAATCCACGATGGGAGACCATAATAATTTGAGAGAGTATGGGTAGCCGGATAACGCGAACGTCGCTAGTTGTGAATATGATAAATGTTCTCTAAGAATGAAAGGTATGGATCCTGGAGTGCATAAGACAATTTAGGGAAGGATCATCCACCAGAACGTACCTAAGGCCAGCCCCAGCTACGGGGGTGTGGTATGAGCGATGAGAACGTGTCCGACATTTGCTATACGACGTACCGGAACACCCTGAATAAGGTCTAAGAACCGTAAACGCGCCGGTCAGCTGAAAAAGTGTGGAAACAACGGAATATCGTACACAGAACACACAAGAGAACCATTGCTCTCTTGTCTTCGCTGGATAAAGAATGTTTTTCGTGAAGGGGTTGTTCCTCGACGTCCATCCCATTCGCGGCTTGCCGCCGCTCGTCCTCGCCCAGTAAAGCCATTTCGACCTCATCGTCAGCCTCATCTCCGCGCCCCATTCTATGCGAAAAATTTGGCGCCCGAGGCGAAACAGTGATTCCGCTCATAGACGAGGAAACCGCGTGTGCGTCGGCTGGCATGCGCTGCTCTTTGAGCGTCAGTTTGCCGTTGCCCTTTCTAGAGGGATTTCTTTTGGACATGCAAAGAGCGCAGAAGGAGACGCGAGCAGTTCAAATGTACGACGTGTACGAAATGGTATGGGGACCGAATAGCGATCAATGCCGTTGCCTTCGGAACAAACATCGGCCAAGTCCGCTTTCTCTCCCATCTTGGCTGCCGCTCACGTATCGCTCCAATATCGCTCGAGTATATGCTGGCTTGTCTCGTGCGCATAACGGGATGGCATGAAATTTCAAACACTCCCGGACATTTATTCGCGTCCTGCCACTGCCAAACTTCTCAAGTGTGAACCGTCCAGACAGCGGAACAAAATTCTGGGAGACGCGCGGAGATGCACGAGAAGTTCTCGTCGGTCGACCCGTCTCCGAAACGAGGTCCTTCTCGGGTTATCTTCTCGATTCCTGGGCATGGGCTGCTCGCGTGGCTCGCCGAGCTTGAACTACGGCACGGATCCCGGTAGCGCGTTGGTAGCGCATGCTCTGGTGGAGTTGCTCACCAGCCATAAAGCTCGTCTCTTCCAAGGTCCGAGTAATTCTGCGGGAGCTGGCTTAGCTGTCATGTCAAGCACGAATCTTCGCGAGTGTATCTCGATGTGATTCATCCCGGAGCCCCGCGGCATCGTATTTGTTGGTTGGATTTGACGAGAAATTTTTGAGAAAGCTGTGAGTATACCATTCTCCTTTATCCCTCGAATGCAGCTCTCCCGTTTGCGTGACTCTCAAAACGACATTCTCCCTTTCATGAGCCCAGCCTTGGTTCGTAGATCTGTGTCCATTTTCATGCACTTAAAAAAACCTAATCTATCCGGGCCTTAGCTTCCTTTGCTCGGTACTGAACATGCGAGATGTCTCCTCGTGCGTGCTGCAAGAATTTGCCACCATCGGCCAAATCAATCGGCGGAAGCACGGAAACGGGATGGGCCAATAGTGCTGTAAGTATTGGGCATGGTCATATTCAACTTCCAAAAACTAGTTCTTCGAAGTGCTATGCGCTAAATACGTGCACGGCCATCAGGGCTTGAATTGGCATGTTAATTTGCTAGGGATCAGGGCAATCTCCCGCTCTATATATATTGAACACATGGAGTCCGTTCTTTTCTAATTTCCTGCCATGAGTGCGCAGTCTCTTTTGACGAACGCTGCCCTTGCTGCCTTCTCGCTCGTAGCCTTCGTCGTTGGCAAGCTTCTCATCCATTCCATTTCTGCTCATATATCTCTTCGACACGTTCCTGGGCCTGCCTCGTCGTCCTTCATTTGGGGCGAAGAATGGAATCTTTATCACGACGCCCCAGGGTCGCATTATCTCGAATGGCATCGACAATTTGGCAAAGTTGTCAAGTTTCGCGGGGCTTGTGGGGTACTTCCATTGCTTATTTTCCTTGGGAACCGCTTTCATCGTCGACGGCTACAGCACCAGATACTCTCTATCACGGACGAGCGAGCCATTGCTTTCATCCTTGGTGCAGAAGGCATCTACAAGTTCCCCAAGCCCGATGGCGTCAGAGCTTGGTTTCAAAGAACTCTGGGTGATTGATGATTTTAGTATCTAACCAGTTCCTCTAACTCCCCGTGCAGGCGAGGGAATTCTTTGGATCGAAGGTACTGCTCATCTCTCGGAGCCGCCGCTGTCAACTGTAGCGACATCTTGATAAATGGCATCGCAGGTAAAGAAGCGCACGAAAAACAGAGGCGATCTCTTGCGCCGGCGTTGAGGTTCGTCCTGGAATTCGATCAGTTCATGCAAGGCTGAGATTGTTTATAGTCAACAGTCCATTCGAAAGTTTACCTCCATCTTCTATGAAATGTCCGGCAAACTTTCAGCGCAGTGGGCGAAACTCCTCGACGACAGCGGAGCGGAGGAAGTTGAAATCGAAGTCACAAATTGGGCCGGCAGATTCGCGTTCGAAGCATTCATTTCATGTCGACAATCGCTGATCTGTTTGTGCAGCCTCGATACAGTAGCGAGAGCTGCATTCTCCTACGACTTTGATCTTTTGTCTGGTAATCCAAATGCCCTCGCAGAAGTATGCCGAGGAAATATTCTTGCCGCCTCGAATTCTAAAATTTTCGTGCAGGCGCTTGACGGATTAACCAACAACGAAAATAAATTGTCGTCGTTCTATATGCGCGCATTATTTTGGGTGTTTCCTTCTATCTTGTCTATTGGAAAGAAAGGGGAAATGATACGGAAGGTGAAAGCTGAACTTGGTGCCATTGCTGGTAAAATGTGGCGAGATGCGAAAACTTCCATGGACCCACACTCGACCGAGGGCGATAAAACGCTCATGGCGTTGATGTGTAGGTTATTCTGTTCTTGATTTGGTCTTTGTTGATGGTATAACAGTGAAGGCTGATGCTGACTCTGACCAACAATTACGCGAGGACGAGGTCGTGGCTCAAATGAGAACGATTCTTTCTGCTGGCGTAAGTTTCACTCGCGTTCTGGGTTCTCAGTCAATCATACATGTGCTCAAATTTCGTGGCGGTGGCAGTACGAGACAGTTTCAGCCATTGTTGCGGTAACGACACCGTGTTGATTTTTTCCCTCGTCTTACATGAAACCATTCAGTGGGTATTGTACGAACTTTCGATGAACAGCGGGTTACAAGAACGGCTCCGTAATGAGGTTTCCTCGCCAGGCGATCCATCCCTCGATGAGTTCGAAAAATATCCCCTCCTCAATTCCAGCATTCTCGAGACTCTCCGATTGCATCCTCCAGTTCTGGAGAACCATCATCAAGTACGAATTTTGTCACCGACTTGAGCCGTTTTTAACATTTTTTAAGGCCGCTGAAACCACAAGCATTCCGCTGTCTGCACCGATTGCAGGTACCACGGCCTCACAACTCGTTGTTCCCAAAGGGACCATCCTCTTCATTCCTGTGAATGTACTTCAGATGGATCCCGAGATATGGGGAGACGATGCACATTTGTTCCGTCCCGAGCGTTGGCTTGATCCAGGCAACAAACCTAATCTCTTTGCATTTAGCGAGGGGTATGTTCCTTGCTGTTCAACCGCAAATATGTGCTTATTGTATGCGTCGCAGGCCTCGCTCCTGCATCGGCAAGAAATTTGCTCTCGCTGAAATCAAAGTCGGTTTCTATCCTCCGATTCTCCTAACTTACCTTGTTGACGGTTTCATCCAGACAGTGACTGCCACTCTCGTTCAACAATTTTCCTTTGCCTGCTCATATGACATCGAGGCGTTCCAAAGTTTCGTGATCCGACCTCGTATTCAGGGACAAGGGCCCAGCTCTCTGCCTCTGACTGTCCGTAGAGTTTAAATTCTGTAGAGATATCAGATATAAACGCCTAGCGTCTGACTGCTAAGCGCCGAGCGGTGTCGGAGCGAATTAAAACTCCGGCGGCATTCCGACCGTGACTCAACCGTGGGATGTCACAAGCCTCTCCTTGCCATCTCCGAGTGGTCCAGCGTGGATTCCTTGCCGATCGTGACCAACTGCTTCGACCGAGGGAGCTGTCGTACATTTGGCTAGTTCAATAGCGGTCGAGGATGATCTGGGCATCCCCGGAGACCGTTACTTCGAGAGATCACTCACGCGTACTCGCACTTTGCTCGCACTAGTTCTTGGCGCTGACATTTGGGCTACTCTTACTCTCCCACTCGTCAAATTTGAGAAATCACTCTCTGCTGTTTTGATGTACGGTACTATTCACACCCGACGCTGTGGATCTCCGACAACTGTTTGCAACCTAGCTCAATAGCTGAAGAAGTCTCTGAATTTCCTCCTGTTCCTCGGAATGTTCAATGTTCAAGTTGTTCGAGGTTTAGTCTGATTCAAACCCATGGACCATGATGCGGTGCTTAGCGTCGGCATATTATCAGCATAGCACCTAGCCGTCGCTGTGTACCCGACTACCCGAGTTGGACTGTAGCGCCGTTGTGGAATCATGCTTCGGAAATCGGATCACCCCCGCGCCAACATAAAATTGGGCTTCAAAGTCGGCGTGAAGATTTGCAAGCAAAGTGACCAAGCAAGGTGCTGGAGACACAGCAGCGCTTTCACTCATTACCAACGTTGTACCAATGCCAAGTTACTTCACGGTACCAAGAAGCCTTTAAAAAGAGCGTACAAAATGGTTCGTTCAATACAGTCAAACACCGAAATATTCCAAGATGATCGCTCAAGAGTTCATCGAAGCTAACCAAAAGTATGTTGCCAACTTCTCAAAGCCTGAAATCAAACCAAAGGATGTGTTTGTTAGTGCGTAAAATACAATAGTCTGAATAGAATTTGAAAAATTGACGAGCAACAAACACAGTAACCTGTATGGATCCTCACGTCCAGCAATCGCTTCATCTCTGGATTTGCCACGCGGGTTGATTGTTTGTTTTTTCTTCTTCCAGACCATATGAGCAGTGGGGAATGAAGATCAGAGAGAGTGGCATCGTCAGAAACGCCGGTGGTTCAGCGTGAGTCTGTTGAGATATTTTCTGGCCGCTTCTCTTGTGTTGAAAATTCTTCAGGGAAGAAGCCATCAACAGCATTATAGTAGCTCAACATGGTTTCAACACAGCCAGGCAAATTGCCATCGTGCATCACACAGACTGCGGTGTTTCCAAGTTTACAACGGAGGGGTTGCGCAATAAAGTCAAGAATGCGCACCCCGGACGAGACGACGTCGCGATAACACGCACTTTCACAATTTCACCGATGTTGAAGAATCTGTCAGACGCGATCTCAAGTATCTGGCAGAAAATCCCCCTATTCTCAAAGGAACTAGCGTTACTGGATTTTTGATGTTGAGACGGGCAAGGTAAAAGACCGGGAAAACGAATGCGGTCGTTCAAGTACTGACTAGCACCCACCAGATATCGCAGGTTGATGAGGTGGTAGTCTGAGGTCGAATTACAAGCTACGGGGACAAGGGTCCAACTCTCTGCCACTGACTGTCCGTAGAATATACTCGAATCAATTCGTTTGAGATGCGAAGTGCCTCGCAGCCCCTGACTTACGTTCAACGTTCAACTTCTGAGGATCACGGTCAAAGGGCGAGTGCTGAGACTATCCCCGACATTTCTTTCTGTTTCACTTGATCAGGTATCACCTTTGAGCTTTCTGATGACGGCCAGTGACCAATGACCATGCCCGATGCAAGGCCGAGGGAGTTCCGAGTCTTGGCTGCGCAAGGAGCGGAGGGTCCAACGGCTGTCTTCACAAAAGCGGATAAAGTCTTGTATACGACACTACGAATGGTCATGAACTCAGCGGACTGCTCCCGCCTGACTCCAAGACTAGGAGTCCCTCGACGCTGAAGGTTCAAATCTGAGAGCTTTTGTCTCATTTGTTCAACATTGTCTGGTTCATAACCTGGGAGCTAGAGGACGATCGCGAACTCGGGAAGCTTACGGACCGCGACCTCATGTTGTCCCCGGCAATCGTGAACTTTTGGTGATACAGACCTTACCCGTGAACGGGAACTCGTTCGGGCTATGGCACTGCCGACGCATTACCAACGGTGCTTCTCACGGTACCAAGAAGCCTTTAAAGGGGCATGGAAATCGTCTTGTCCAATCCAGTCCTATCCAGTCAAAAGATGATCGCGCAAGAGTTTATTGAAGCCAACCAAGAGTATGCTGCCAACTTCTCCAAGCCCAAACTCAACCGGAGGAATGTGCTTGTTGGTGCGCACGAATGCAGTTTAGAATTTTAGCGACTGACGAGCGACATGCACAGTAACCTGTATGGATCCTCGTATCCAGTAAAATTTTCCCTGTGCAATTGCGATGCGTGTTGATTTTTTTATCAAGTCCGTACGAACAATTGGGGCTGAAAATCGGAGAGGGCGGGATTGTTCGAAACGCCGGCGGTTCAGCGTGAGTCTCCTATTTTTTACTTCTTCTGTGGCGCTGATAAGTGCTCTCTCAGAGAAGATGCGATAAACAGCATTGTAGTGGTTCAGCATGTTTTTGAAGTCAGTCAAATTGCCATCGTGCATCACACAGACTGCGGCGCGACAAAGTTTACAACGGAATGGTTGCGCAATAAAGTAAAGGAAGCGAACCCCGGACGAGACGATGTCGCCCAAACCATAGACAACATGGACTTTCACACTTTCACCGATGCGGAGCAATCGGTCAGGCGCGATCTCAAGTATCTGGCAGAGAATCCGCTGGTTCTAAAAGGAACCAGCGTCACTGGATGGGTTTATGATGTTGAGACGGGCAAGGTAAAAATTTCATGAAAATGACTGCGAACGTTCACTGATCTTGACTGGCACGCACCAGATATCGCAGGTTGATGAGGTGGTAGTCTGAGGATGGCCGAAATACAGCCTGCGTACCTACTATATATTGCTGCCCGTTTGGCATGAGTTCTGCTCATGAATGAAACAAGTGAGACGTGGTGTCGTTCAAGTCGTTCGAGTCACGAAACCGTTGGTCTCTTGAGAATGCATGGTACTTCTTTCTTCCTCTTCCTATCATTTTTAACAAGTCCAGTCTGCGGAACGCTTGGGATCCAGTCCCAAATTTCGGTTCTACCTAGTCTGAATTCATTTACGAGCCCGAGACAAGCGGGGAATTTTGATATTGGCGGGCTCACCGGGAGACTTGCACGCTAAGCAGACTCTGAAACAAACAGGCTCGATTGCGGTCCATAGGATAGAATAGGAATGCAATGCAATTCATTAGAAAATTATAAGTAAATGTCTTTGAACTGTTCTTCAGTACCGATACGATGAATTGCTCTCCCATGCCGGTGGATGTTGGAGAGCCGCCTGGGATGGATCCAGATCCATATACGGGCGATGCATGGCGCGCAAGCCGTCCCGAGACTTTTGGTCGCGGCCCACCCACCAGTTCCCACCGCTGCCGCCCGCGTACACCGGGGGCAGCGGTGTGATCGCAGACATGGGGCGGCTGGGCGCCGCATCGACGGGGAAGGCGCGCACCGTGCCCTTTGGCATGTATGTCGCGTAGACGGCACGGCGGCGGCGGCGCCGACGATAGAGGCAGACGCCGAGGATCATGAGTATGACGACCAAAGTGATAACGAGGACGGCGACGACGGCGAGGGTGGCTCTGGAGGGGCCACGCTGGGTGGAACTTGTGGATGATGTGGAAGGAGCCTGTTCCTGGGCAGCGGTTACGTTACCGGTGGACCTGTGGTGCTGCTCAAAGGAAGATCAGGACACAAGCCGAGAAGCACATACGTGTAAACTATGGAGTCGAGAATCATGACAGACTCGACGCCATTTTGTTGTCCATTCTGCAAGGTGAGGGTGTGCAGGCCCGGATCGATGGATGAGTTCGCGTACACAGGGACGCCGTAGTCGAATCCAGCGGACCCCACGGGTGTCTTGATGAACTGGCCGACCACGACGCCATCCAGGAAGAACGTCATGTCCGAGTTGGCGTTGGGGGACCGGGAAAGTGCACAGTACACGTAGACCGCTGAACCTGGTGCACAATTATAAATAAGTTTTGCTCGTGTGCGCGGTTAGTACTGACCATTGAACTGAACAGTCGCAGTGAGGGGGACATTTGGGAATTTGCCTGAGTTGGGACTGAACTGCAGTCGCGTCGACGCGTCAAGAGGGAACAAGAAGAATAATTGGACCCGAACTGACCGTGGAATTGTGATAAGTCCAGTCACTCATATCTTGGACATTTGGGGTCGTCGGTGGGCAAGCCAGAGTGCATGGCAAATTACCGGGTTCTGTCCACGCGGCTTGGGGAGAATAGGCGATCAAGGCTCCAGTCAAAGGGTCGCCGTTCGTATCGTCGATGGTCACATTTACAAGTGCATGGCAGTTGAGAAAGCACAAAAAGAGAGCAAAGAACGAGAAGAGAAGAAGCATCGACGAAGTCGCGGACTTCCGTACGGTCCAGCGTCCGAGAAAAAAAGAAAGGACGAGGCGGGCGACGAATTAAAAGGCAAGGCGCGCGCAATCCATTATTGGCAGGCGTGCTTTTGATCATGTCAGGGATTTTCGCGTGGCGTCAATGTTTCAGACGTCCTGGCAACCTAGACTAGTATATCATTATGCCTAGTACATGCCAGTCTCCTAGCTGCGCTCCTTAGTAGTGTCTGTTGGCGTCTGCTGGGCTTGATACAGGGTGGAAGTAAGTTTGGAAGGATATTAAAAGGATTTTGGTTCCGATTCCATGTATGTATTTGAATCTGCTCTCTCCTTTCCCAGAGCCGCGTTTAGACGCGTAAATCAAGCTGAAAGCAGCTCCTTGCAGGCAAGCTTGATTTGTGGTGGATCGACGTCGACGTCCTAACCGATAAGCGCTAAGTCCTGTTTCATAAGATGCATACTCCGAAAATTTTCTTTAAATAAATATCGCGCAACGGCGTTCGTCTCTTTCCTATTGCCACAGACTTCTCCAGACTTCTTTAGCGGCTCTGGCCGTGCTCTGGGCAGTCGCTAGGCCGCGTCCGAATATTGAATCACTGTTGAACCTTGACGCGTCGGGTCGGAGAAATCAATTATTAATCTCTTTAAAAAAGTGGTCCGATGTTGTAAAATCAGTTATCCTGGTCTTTTGGTTCCGACTCTCTTGTCGTTTGCCTTCACCATGGCTTCCCTCTTCAAGGGTCCGTCCTCGGCTGCCGCCGCCGCGTCCTCCACGTCCTCCCCCGCTCTACTCTTTCCAATCGTCTCTTGCTGCGTTCAATGGCCAAGGGTCGTGGACTTGGCTGTACACGACTGGAGCGATTCTCTTCGGTCTTCTCGTTCTGGAGCAGACTGTATACCGCGCGAAGAAGCGCCATCTGCCTGGTGATAGGTGGACCATCCCCATTATTGGCAAATTCGCGGACTCGATGAAGCCAACCATGGAGGGTTACAAGAAGCAGTGGGACTCAGGTGTACTGAGTGCAATCAGTGTGTTCAACATGTGAGTAGACGCTGTATATCTCGTGCACGGTATCTGAGTCGTTCAGTTTTATCGTCATGGCGTCCTCCAACGATTATGCGCGTAAAATTCTCAACTCGCCGACGTATGCTGAGCCGTGTCTCGTGCATTCGGCGAAGTATGTCCTCCTCAAGGAGAACTGGCAAGTGTTCCATCTCTTCTATTTTCCCCGATCTTGAATGCGTCACAGGGTGTTTCTGACCGGTAAAGATCACGTCGACTATCGCCGTGGCTTGAACAATCTCTTCACGCGCAAAGCCATTGGGTCGGTTCACTAGCGTTTCGCAAACTTTCCATTGACGCCCTTCCAGCATGTATATCTCGATCCAAGACGCTGTCACCCGCAAACACTTTGAGCAATGGCGCAAAGACTTCGGCTCATCCCCCCAGCCTCTCATGTTCCCCGCCCGTTACCTCAACATGGACACCTCTTTACGCGTCTTCTGTGGAAATCACATTCCCGACGAGGCTACCCGTGTGATCAGTGACAGATACTGGGACATCACCGTGGCCCTCGAGCTCGTCAACTTCCCCATTCCTTTCCCTGGCACCAAGATCTACAAGGCAATTCAGGCCCGCAAGGCTGCTATGCACTGGCTCACGCTTGCTGCGCGCAACAGCAAGATCGAGATGGCCAACGGCGGCGAGCCGACATGCTTGTTGGACGAGTGGGTCAAGCTGCTCAATGACCCCACGTACAAGGGCAAGCGCGACTTCAGCGATCACGAGATGGCCTTGGTCGTCCTGTCTTTCCTCTTTGCATCTCAGGACGCCATGAGCAGCGGCCTCGTCTACGCCTTCCAGCACCTCGTCGATCATCCTGAAATTCTCGCAAAGGTCCGGGAAGAACAGGAAATTGTGCGGAAAGGCAACTACGAGACCCCGCTGACGATCGATCTCATGGACGAGATGCCGTACCTCAATGCCGTCGTGAAAGAGAGTCTGCGCGTCCAGCCTCCTGTCGTTATGGTACTGCTCCATATCTCCCGTCATGTTTGCCGTACTTATGCGTTCATAGGTGCCCTACAAAGCCACCAAAGCCTTCCCGATTTCCGACGACTACACCGTCCCCGCCAACAGTATGCTCATCCCGTCCTTCTGGAACTCCCTGCACGACGCCGCCGTCTACCCAGAACCCGACGAGTTCATCCCTGAGCGCTGGCTGGACCCGGCGAGCCCCGCGAATGCCAACCCCAAAAACTACATGGTATGGGGCGCAGGTCCGCATCGGTGTATCGGCGTTGAGTACGCCACGATGAACATGATGCTCGTGCTCGCGTGTGCGGCCACCATGTTTGATTGGGAACATGAAATAACACCCGAGACCAGCGAAACTGCGTATGTTCTTTCCCCTTCCAGCTGTCTTTTTGTGGGGCGAACACTGATTGCGTTTACAGAATTCTCCCAACACTATTCCCCAAAGATCATTGCCGCATGAAGTTCACACCGCGTAAGCACTCCTAGATTAGAAATTATTTGTTCGTCGTATTTGTTTTGAGAAGAGTTTTTGTGTATACCCCACTCGATGATTTCCCGGACGGGGTGGGTTACCGTGAAAAGCCCTGCCGTCTGCTCCGATATCAGACGACCCAGATGACGTTCGTGCAGGGCGAATTTCTGCTGTGAAGCTCGGTGCAAGTATGGTGACACGGCTGCCCAAACGGCACTCTGAAGCTGGAGGGACTAGAGGAGGGTGCACCAGTGATCCCGTGACCGCGTTTGAGAGAGAGAAACACAGCCACTGTGCTCAACTTGCGCAGAGAGAGAGGAAACGAGCAGCCAGCTCGTGACGTAGTCTCGTTTCCTGTCTCCAAGACTATGTACGTATCTTGTGTGTTCCACGTTCCACCATGGATGTCCCAGAACTCCTCCTTCAGTTCCTTGACCCTTCCCTGCTGAGAGATCTCATCTCTGCAAGTCAAGTTTGCCAGCTATATCTGAATGCGACTCAATAAGATCCGCTTGGGTCCGGCATCTGAGGACAACAAGCGCGCCTCAGCGCCATCCAAGCGCTACCGCCATGCAAATTGACCTTGCTGCTTGGCCGTGCCGCGCTCTTCAAGCATGCTCTTGAGTTTTAATCCATCGCATCGCAGTTTCGCATACTAGATTCTGTCGGCACAGGCGTCTCCTCCACCCCTCGGTGCTGCTAGTGTGCCCACCCGGCTGCCGTTGCTTCGTGCCCTCGTTTGTATACTTTGGACGTTGCTGCTGGTCTTTGGTTCTTGCCCCCATTGTCAAGACTAACCTTACTGCATTCGCAAGTGCAGGATACGCCCGATTACAGAATCCCGCGCGAAGGCGCCAGTCAATTCAGTATTGCTGCTGTACCACAGTTAATTTTAGTTTCTCGGATGCATTCTGAACCGTTTTTTTCCCAGAGATTTTGCTGGTCGATTTCTGGACCGACTTTCCGGATGGTCCATGGCACTTTAACTGCGGGTTTCATATGCCGACTGCGAAGCATCCATCGAGTTGCTTCAAGAGCCGTTTTCCTGTTCAATATGCTAACAGTAATAAATATTCTCGCGGATATCAAACTGCCGCGTTCGTAGCTTTGATACGACCGCTCCTGCGCCTGATGGATTTGCCGTTTGCCCAGTACCGACTGCACTATATGTCTTCAGGATCGAGAGCAAAAATAAAGCTGGTCCTTCTTCGAACCCCCACTCACCTCTGGAGCTTGATACTCCGAGCTTTTTTTTTTTTTTTTTCAAGCGCTTATTTGCAGCTAGACTGTACATGAGCGAGACTCACCAGTATCCGGTCTCTTTTTCCCGCTCCGTTCCTTTAGGAGATAGCGATCCCTTTGCGGACTTCGAGGATGTGAATGGACGTGTTCGCTCCTACGAACAATTTCCAGAGAATCCACTGCCCAAGAATTACGCAGTTCCCCAAGGATATTCTTTCCGTCTCCCTCGCCGCGGCGTCACCAGACGTGTCAAGCTCACGAACGGGAATTTCATCGCGGAATACGCCGTCCCCACAGCCGTGCACAATGCGATTGAGGCCAAATACGCTGCGGACAAGTCGACGGAATTTTCGTGAGTTACGGACGATGTCCTGCAATTCTTCCATGTGAGCTAAATACCTCACCAGTCACATGCGATATACGGCGGCCACTTGCGACCCGGATTTTTTTACCCAAGAAAATGGTTGGTCGCTCCGGGCGAAGAATTACGGCCGGGAGACGCAACTCCTGATCGCGGTCACGTCGTATAACGAGGATGAGACGCTCTATGCGCGAACTCTTCATGGCGTCATGCTCAATGTGCGCGATATTTGCAAAAACCGAAGGTCAAAGTACTGGAAAACCAGCGCCGAAGCCGGCCAGCCTGGGTGGCAGAAAATCGCCGTCGCATTGATCGTCGATGGGCTCGATAATATGGACAAGAGCGTACTCGATATTCTGGCTACGGTGGGGGTGTATCAAGATGGCATCATGAAGAAGATGGTCGATGGGAAAGAAACACAAGCGCACATCTTCGAGGTTTGCTGTTTTTTTTGACTTCAGTGGCCATAAAATGACGTTCTTCAGTATACCACCCAGCTTTCAGTAGCTACTGTGAACGGAAGACCGCAACTGGTGCTCCCGCAAGATGACGCCCTCGACCTTGTCCCGGTGCAGATCATCCTCATCATCAAAGCCAAGAACCAAAAGAAAATTAATTCGCATCGTTGGCTCTTCAACGCTGTTGGTCGAATGCTCCTTGTGATTTCCTCCGTCTTTCTTCCTTTCTTGGACCTGAGCTCTTTTTATTATATAGCCGGAGGTCGTTTGTCTTATTGATGCGGGAACCAAACCGGGCCCTAGGTCAATCTACTACCTCTGGGAAGCTTTCTATAACGACCCTCATCTTGGTGGATGCTGTGGTGAAATTCATGCCATGATAGAGAGAGGAAAGAAGCTCGTCAACCCGCTGGTTGCAGCTCAGAACTTCGAGTACAAGATGTCCAACATCTTGGGTATGCTTCCTCTGCACTAGCACGTATGAATACTCATCGACACCTAGATAAACCCTTGGAGAGTTCTTTCGGCTACGTCTCTGTCCTCCCCGGCGCCTTCAGTGCTTACCGCTACCGTGCTATTTTGGGCCGGCCCCTCGAACAATACTTCCATGGCGACACTTCTCTCGCGGAACGTTTGGGTGACAAAGGCATCAATGGAATGTCGATATTCCGGAAGAACATGTTTTTGGGTAGTTTTGTTGTGTTATTTCATATAGATCGCTACTCACCTCGTATTCAGCGGAAGATCGAATCTTATGCTTCGAACTGGTCGCCAAAGCCAACGATAAATGGACCTTGACATATGTGAAGTCTAGCAAAGCAGAGACAGATGTTCCCGGAATCAGCTGCAGAACTCATTGGGCAACGGAGGCGTTGGCTGAATGGTTCCTTTGCTGCATCGGTCTACGCCTTGGCCAACTTTTTCCGCCTCTATCAGTCGGGTCATGGCATCTTTAGACTTTTGTTTTTCCACGTCCAGGCATTGGTATGTGCTGCTCTCAGTTCTTTCTCCCTGCTCACTCATAGTTCAAGTACAACATCGTCTCGCTCTTTTTCTCTTGGTTTGCCCTCGCCAACCTTTGGTTGACCTTTTCCATCATCATCGATCTACTTCCGTCGCAGGGCGTGATTTTTGGTTCACTTGTCCTCGTATGTTACATTTCTTTATGCATGTCAGGCTCTTAGCGGTATCAGGTCCATTGGATCAATGTTGGTCTCAAATGGCTATACTTGATTTTCTTGGGCCTCCAGGTTCGTTCGAACAACGCAATATATGGTCTGACACTGACCACTGTACAGTTCGTCTTGGCGCTAGGGAATAGGCCCAAGGGCGAGCGATTCTCGTATTCGCTGACATTTTGGGTTTACGCGGTCCTCGCCGTGTATATTTTGTTCTGTTCCTTCTGGTTGACGGCCTTAGCATTCAAGGTCAGTGCATTGTGAACAAAATCAGCATGTATTGTACTCAGATCCAGCGACTGTAGGGAATTTTGAAAGACTTTGCGGAGAATGCATCCCAGAATACTATCCTAAGAATTTTGGAGCCTCCGGTCGGTCCTCTTGCAGCGGCGATACTGTCAACCTTTGGGATATACTTCTTCGCGTCATTCCTGTACGCTGACCCGTGGCACATGTTCAGCTCGCTCTTGCAATACTTGTGTAAAGAGAATCCCTGCATTTATGCGTCTATTTTCTGACTTTTTTTGGCAGGTCTGGCGCCCAGTTTCGTCAACGTTCTCAACGTTTACGCGTTTTGCAACTTACATGACGTTTGTTGCCGATTACCTTCAGGCTTGAACGTTGCTCATGGTTACTTTAGGTGTCATGGGGAACAAAAGGAAGCGACAAGGCTGATACCATGCCCTCGGTGTCGTCAGACAAAGCGGCTGGTGCTGACGGCCCGAGCGTGGAGGATACGACCCACATCCAAGAAGATATTGATGCTACATTCCAAGCGACTGTGTCGCGCGCCCTGACAAAGAGGAGCACCAAACAAGTTCCCGAGAAACTCACTCTCGACGATGCCAACCGCACCTTCCGCACCAGACTGGTCACTGTTTGGATATTGACAAATGCAGCTCTCGCTCTTGGTGTTAAGGATATGGGGGGCTGGCTGAACATCGACGATCCAAACATTTCAGAAAAAGCGATTCAAACTTTTGAGAACCGCTACGCCGGCCTGCGCAACACCTACTTCAGTATCATCCTCTATTCTACGTTTGGGCTAGCATTTGTTCGATTTGTTGGGTGTTTGGTTTATTGGATTCGAAGGAATATGTGCAGGTGTTTCCGCAAGACGTAGGCCGTATAATCTGGTAGAAGTCATGGATATTAATAGGGTCTGTGCCCTACAGATAGACTTGTACAATTGTAACTTGAGAGAAATAGTATTTTTTTTTTGGAAGTTTCCAGCCATCGTTGTTGCCACTGGCCAGCTTCCTCACGCAGTTGACAGTAAATTTTCCGGCCATTTGCCCTCAGCCGCTGGTCGGAGCTTACATCGGAAATAGGAATTCATGATAGGCAGAAAGTTGAGCTGAAAATAGTGAGTTCAGATGTACTTTCAACTTTACCAAAAAGCACCGATTTCCCGAGGTAGACCAAGGAGATAGCCAGTGATGGGTGGATTCCGGCCGACATCCATGTAAGGACATGATGCGATACAACGCTGGACGCGGGGTAGACCAGAGTATAGACCGCCCGTGACGCAGTGGAAGTAACATCATGTCCTTCATAGCGACAAAGTAAGTGATTCTTGTGCCATTCAACGAAACCGAAAACATAACTGCAGCGTGGAGTGTGGAAATGAGGAAGAGATCAGCAATTGATGACATCACTGAGCACCGCGGGGATCGAAACGCTTTTCCGACCTTGGACAGAACGTCGTTGACAGCCGTACACGCGGGCAGAGACTTCAATGCTTCAGATTCTGGCAGATCTTCTTGCCTTGAGCAGCTATCAGCATGCGCCCAGTCTGCACTGGTCCAGGCTCTCCCTTGGCCAAGCTCTGGGATCGACCAAGAAATTTTACTTCCAAACTTCAAAGGGTTGCTCAACTCAACCGGCTCCGTTCCCAAATCCATCTCGAAGTTCTATCTGCATTGATAAGCAGCGTGTACAGATTTCCCATTTTTTGACAGCAATCTTTCCAGTCATCCCCCTTCTGAGACTGATCGAGCTCCCTTTGCATCGAATTGCTGTAACACTGAACAGACTCGAAGGCCGTCATGGTGATGCGCCGGCCACGGCTAATAAATCGAAGACAACACTCTGGACTGCTTTCCCTTCTTCTTTCCCTATGTTTTCGCCGGTTTCCCTCATTCAAGCCTTCCTGGTTTCGTTCTGGCTTGAAGTAAATTTTGACCTTTAAACTTGACTACTGAACGGTTGTTGAAGATTTTTCAAGGGTGTACTATATGGTTCGAAGACTTGGCACTCCAACTGGCTGCAATATTGATTTCTCTTTGCCTGGAAGGATTCTTTGTATGTATATTCGCATTATCAGTTGTGGTCAATGTGGGGACACCAAAGCACCAAACGGTGCATAGTAGAGTAAGATAATTCCGCACTCCCCAGCATAGCGACAAAATAACGGTCTTTCCAGGCCATGTTTATTGTTGGGATCGTCACCTTCCTTCTGGCGACGATACACATCTGTATTTTTTTTTGGCATCTCCGACCCCGTCGATTTCTGACCTAATGAACAGCAATAAATTGCATGCGGATGCTCCGCGGGTACGTCGACCACAGCTCGCTACCGGGTGGCCCAGTTGGATATCTTGGCGTCCTTTCGCAATGGGATCATGTTTTTAACAATGTGATCTACGCGACTCAAAGTATACTTGCGGATTGCGTCGCCGTGCGTATCCTATCGTTCCCAGCCGTCTACTCATCTCATGGAATTCAGGTTTATCGCTGCTGGGTCTTGTGGAACCGCAACTTTTTCGTGGTCTGCATACCTTTCCTTATGGTTTTTGGCAGTGCAGGTACATATACTCATTTTCCACTCGCCATTTTACCACTGAGCGTTCAGTGTCCGGATATATGACTTGCGCCATATTTGCGAAAATCCATCCGGACTCTACGGTGTTCAACAGTGCCCTCGATGCCTGGATAAAGACATTCTTCGCCATTGCTGTCGCGCAAAACGTCATTACAACTACCCTTATGGCGTGGCGCATCGCGGACGCCGAGAAACAGTCTTCCGCATACCGAACCAGCAAGAGCAATCTCATCCCGATTCTCCGTATTCTGGTCGAGTCGGCCGCGCTCTATCTGACCGCTGAAATAATTCTATTGATCCTGTACGTGGCCAATAGTAACGCGCAGTACATCGTTTTGGAGGCAATTACGCCTATCATTGTTCGTGCCATATCTTTGCTCCATTTATGTTTCTAACTGAACGATTTCTCCGCTATCAGGGTATTACATTATCTTCCTTCGTGTTCCGAGCTAAACGATTTCTCCACTATCAGGTATTACCTTCAACGCGATTACAATACGGATAACGGTGCGATCTCAGTCAAACCCGAGCGCGCATGTGCACGAGTTCAGTTCTTCAAACACCCCTGGTCGGGCCATCCCTTTGCAGCCTATGATCACAGTGAATATCACCGAGCAGACGGATTATGACCCAGAGAGTCAATGGCTCCCCGAGAGAAAGTGAATTACATATCCAAGAGAGCAACGGTCGGGTTCCTCAGTAATGAGGGAATATTTATTGGTTTATTATTTGCTAAATAACATTTCGCGAAGATGCTGGTTTTTGGTTGAAAGTCAAGTCGCGCCGCGCTCAGCCTATGGACCGCTTGGAATACAGAGCCATTTTGAGGTCCTTAAAGCCTGTGGAGCGGCTGCAGGAAGACACAACCGCGCCGCGTTTCTTCGAGCACTGCGGAAGCTGTAGAGTTGCTGAGTTCATCGCATGTCGTGTCCCCATCTCCGGCGCAAGTGTATTCATCGTCGACACCCCGGAACGCAGCGACAGCATTCCTTTGAAATCTTTCTGCAGCATATATGGATTGCATACAGAACAAATCCGAAACGGTATTAGGTAGATATGTGGGCGGCAGAGGGAGACTCGTGGTGGTAAAATTAACAAGTGAAAAGAAATCGACGAATAAAGCGCAGTACCAGGTCGTAGTACACGAACATTATAAGGAGATCGTTATGGCGTGAAGGAAGTGGCATGAGACATTAGGTAGGGGAGGAGACAGAGACCATCGTTGTCGAGTAGAAGAGGAACCATTATCGAGGTAAAGAAAGTGAGTGGAAAGAGGCCGTGGCGGGGGTATAAGTAAAAACGCGTAGGTGTCCAAGACGAGGAACCGGTTGTCGAATAATTGCGAGGCTTCTGCCACCGAACCAGCCAAATGGAACGAGAAGGAATTGCGCGGGTGTCCGAGACATGAAGCCGTTTGCCGAATAAATCTACCGTGGAAAACGAGGGTATAAGGTCGTTGGCACGAAGCCGTGTGTCGTAGAAATGCGAGCGTATCCGAGAAAAGGGGAAGCCTAAGCCATGCCATGCACCGAGATGCAGATCCATCTATATCCGAGTGCGTCGACCACTAGACGCTTCATAGCCCACGCAACCGCCGGTAAAGCTTCCTGAGGCGCCGGAGGAGGCTCTTCATCTCCCTGGTCTCGTCACCAGCTTGCCTGTCTAGGTTTAGGCGCTTGAGGCGCAGGCGACGCGCTGCGGCGAAGCGGCTGATGAGGAACTTGAGTGGGAAGGAGGCGACGGAGATGAGGCACAGTTTAACATTGTTCGGAGGCGAGGGAGCGCGTGCCTGAACTTGTTGGGGAAGCAGAAGAGGCCTGAGAGGTTGTTGGCTGGTACGAGAAACTTTCCGAGTTGTAGATGGCAGGAGAGGGGGTCGCTCAGCTCGAGTTTTGTTGAGAACCGGAAGCATCATGCGGCGTTGAGTGACGGGGGCCTTGCACTCGCCGGGATCCACGAGGAAAGGACCGACTCTGGGAATGACGGGAAGGGAACGCCTGTTATCCTGCTTGCGGTCGGGTGCGAACGATGTCGGCGGGGCTCCAGAGACAGAGTGCCTATGAGGACGGCTGCTTCCAACCAAATCCGACTATCTTGGACTGGGCGAGGTCGTCGGGCCGTACGGTGGAGATAACAGCGTGACGCTTGCGCCCGAAACCAACGGTCCTGCCGATAGTGGTGTCGTCTGTCGTGTGCGACGATTCAGAGCACTCGGATACAAGAGGAGAAACAGGACGACAGTCGAAGTCTGGTGAGACGGCGTGGGTATAGACTGAGCTTGTGTTGTTGTGGGCGTGGTCGGGGACCTCATCGAAGACGACCCCGGCTGGGCGGGCTTTTCTTTCGTGAACTTCGGGCGCGTACGCATCTTGGGTCTGGGAGGGGAGAGATGAGACAAGTCGAGGGATGGAATGCAGACATACCATGATAAAACAGGAGAGAAGAGCGGGACTTAAATCCATTGAAAAATGAAAGAGGGTGGTGGTAGCGGAAAGAAAGGGAACAAACAGACCAAATCGCGCCGGCGGCTTTTTGACGCGTTCGATCGATCACGTGAGCGTTCGGACATTGGACCAGGTCTGGCAGAAGTAAAATCAAAAAAATTTTAAAAATGTCTTGTCTTCTCAGTAAGCATCACGCTACACCAAGAACCCTGGTACGGGCATTCTATCCTTTTGAGCCGTTTTCCAGTCTTTTATGAAGAGAAAACCACGATTTTGCCAGATATTACGCTTTGGCGCCCCGCCAGAACACTCCGCCGTCCAGGTACACTATGAGGAGTTTGGCTTGACTTACCCGATTTTGAGTGCGCAGTGGTCTGCGACCCACTTCACCCTGAAAGCTCCCCCCCCCCCCCCCCCCCCCTTTGCTTGTCCTCGAAGAAAGTCGAACAAGTCTTTCATGGACTTGAGCCCTGCTATTGTTCTGTGCTTCAGAGTGCGTCGTTTGCTGATGTCGGTATGTTTTGCCATATATTTTCGGTTCGCTGGCCGCAAGGTCCGTCGGGTTTGATCGATCACGTGGTGGCGTCTGGAGGGTGGAATGTCGAAGCGTCGTCGATGCGCGCATCGAAGATGTCATAGTTTCCCCTAGCCAGCATATATAAAGGACAAGTTCCCTGGGCACCTGATCCATTCAACCATGTTCCGCTCAGCCATCGCACGCTCTACACTCGCCTGCCCGTCAGCAGCACGCGCTATCCATGCAACTCCAGCCGCGCGAAAGACACTCACAGAGAAGGTTGCAGAGAAGGCGGATAAAGTCAGCCGTCCCCCAACGCGTTTCTTCTGTGCTTCATGAGACTTTCAGGTGAACAAAGATGTCGGGAAGGGTCTAGCGGGTGCCATCGAGACTGGTCAAAACGCAGCCGCAGCGACGAAGGAGGCATTAGGTATATTCCTCTCCTGATACGTGAACCATACGTTACCCATACTCCGTAGGAGGCACGGCAGAACACGGAAAGAAGAAAGCCGGCGAGGCTGCGACCGTCGTTGGCCAGAAAAAGAACGAGGTCGGTCGGCAGCCTCCGAAGGTGACACAGAAATACTGAGGGACTTCAGGCCGCCGCCAGCGCACGCGAAACCAAGGATAAAGCAAAGGAAAACCTAGCCGATGCGACGAAGTAACGGGAACTTTTGTAATATTCGCTGTAGAATCATTTGTAAAACCAAGAATGCATCGGGACCGCATTGTCACTCTCGAAAAAGGGTTTCTGCATGAATCAAGCGTCTCTGAGGCAGTTCACTGGCAATCCAGATAGAGTTCAAACGTCTCGGGAGCGATGTTCGAATCAAGCGACCTAGTCACGCTCGGAGCCTTGAATCCTGTTTGCATTTGTTGTGATCGAAAATTTCTTTCCTTTCCTATATAACTAGTCGTACCCACTCGCGGTCGTCTAACAAGCCAAATCCAATTCAACCCAACACAACTTTCTAGAAGGCAGTATATCTCCCCTTCCCTAGAACAATTGCATGAGCAGGTCAGTATCTTGTCTTGTTTCGTATATCTTGTCCTCATCGTTTGTGGCATTGCAGAGAAGAACTTCAGGATGTCAACGTAAACGAGATCGAGTCCAACTGGGACCAAATCGTAGACAGGTTTGTTTCTCTTGCCATATCTTCAGTGCCTATACTCAATTTTTTGTCTCGGATAGCTTCGATGGCATGGAGTTGAAGCCCGAGCTGCTCCGTGGTATCTACGCTTATGGGTGAGTACTTTCATCTGCGCTGCTAGATCAGTCCTAATCAATGTGCGCAGTTTCGAGCGTCCCTCTACTATTCAGCAGCGCGCCATCGTCCCTGTTGTAAAGGGTCACGATGTCATCGCGCAAGCCCAGTCCGGCACTGGCAAGACCGCAACCTTTTCTATTTCGATCTTGCAGAGGCTGGATCCCGAAATGAAGGGCACCCAGGCCATCATCCTCGCGCCCACCCGTGAGCTTGCCCTCCAGATCCACAAGGTCGTCGTCGCCCTCGGCGACTACATGAACGTCCAGAGCTTGGCTTGCGTTGGCGGCACCAACGTCCGCGAGGACATGGCCAAGCTCAAGGAAGGCGTCCAGATCGTCGTCGGCACCCCCGGCCGTGCCTTCGACATGATCAAGCGCGGCGCGCTCAGGACCGACGGCATCAAAATCATGTGTCTCGACGAAGCTGATGAGATGCTGTCCCAGGGCTTCAAGGACCAGATCTACGAGGTCTTCCAGCTCCTCCCCAGCGACACCCAGGTGGCCCTCTTCTCGGCTACCATGCCCGCCGAGGTCCTCGAGGTCTCCAAGAAGTTCATGAGAGACCCTGTCAGGATTCTCGTCAAGCGGGACGAGTTGACTCTCGAAGGTATCAAGCAGTTCTACATTGCCGTCGAGAAGGAGGAGTGGAAGCTCGACACCCTCTGCGATCTTTACGAAACTATCACGATCACGCAGGCCGTCATTTTCTGTAACACCAGGAGAAAGGTCGACATGTTGACTGAGCAGATGCTCAGCCGCGAGTTCACCGTCTCGGCCATGGTTCGTGTATTTTTTTCTGTCCAGGTCCTCGATTGCTAATTCGGTTCGGCCAGCACGGAGACATGGAACAAAAGCAGCGCGAGGTCCTCATGAAAGAGTTCCGCACGGGCTCCACCCGTGTGCTCATCACGACCGATCTCCTTGCGCGCGGCATCGACGTCCAGCAGGTCTCCCTCGTCATCAACTACGACCTCCCCACGAACCGCGAGAACTACATCCACCGCATCGGTCGTGGCGGACGTTTCGGTCGTAAGGGTGTTGCGATCAACTTCGTCGCCACCAACGATGTCGCCATGCTCCGCGACATTGAGCGTGAGTGTTTCGTCTGAGATCCCATCCATACCGCGCGCCACTGGTGCCCGATCATCAGAGCTGTGCTGATTCCTTGTTTCACAGAGTTTTACAACACCCAGATCGATGAGATGCCCCTCAACGTCGCGTATGTCTCATTTCTATTGTTGTCCACGAATGCTGCTAACTTGTTTCGTTTACAGCGACCTCATCTAGATGTACCCCGCGTCTAGAGTACTGCGTACTCGTGTTGTACATGTATCGTAGCCTTTTTTTACGTAGCCCGTAGCTCGAATTCCCTTCGCTTCGACGAATATCATGATTCATGATCCTTGTTTCCTCCGATCTTGTTCACCGTATGCTGGATTCAGTGGATCACAAAACTATAGTAGGCCAGGGCGCGCGCGCTGCTGCACAGTACAGTCAATATGAGTGGAAATCACAAAACAATGAATAGACATGGGCGCGCAGGTCGGTAAATATTCAAAATGTTATCTCGGGGCTACTCCCAAGGGTTAACATACACTCCTGTAAAATGGATTAGAGAAAGCTCTGAATGAACAGGGAACCCACGGACTCGGAATCTCTGTCAGGATTAATAGGCCGCGTCCTACCAGCGAAGGTAACGCAGCTCGTACATCTTCTGCCCACTTGTGGAACATACGGTAACTGTAGGCCTGAAAATATGCCCTTATTTCGACCGACTTCAGGGCGCGTAGATTCACCATTGCCGCTTCGATTCTTGCGTCAATGGCGAGGGGGTGGAGTCGGGTTAGAAACGAGTTGGTGGATCCCTCAAATACAATTCTCTCGAGACGAGAGTTATCCGGACATGCTTCGAATATGGCTGGTATCAGGAGGCGCGAATCCGCCGAGAAGAAGTGAATCGAGCGTAGACTGGGAGTCAGGATAGACTCTAATGCAATCCCGGTCCCTGGAAACGAATGAGCATACAATATAATACGGTACGTGGAGAGGAGCTGACAATGGGGCTGATAAAGCGCCAAGTGTGTCATACCGGAGATGGCTTTGCTCATCTTCTCCTTCCATTCTACCGTTCTCGTCGCGAGCGTGAGCGAGGTGATGCGAGTCAAGTCAATCTGGGGATGTAATAGATAACAACAGAGAGGGCCACTGTCGACGTCAGAAACCAGCAGCGATTGAAGCTGCGGGTTCCAGGGCTGGGATTCTGGCCAAGAAGTGCGCTCGCTCCATACCTGGGTGAAGTACACGCGCGAGATCGACAGTTCCTTCAGAGAGGTTGCCTCACTAAACAGTGACAACAGCTGGACGGGAGATTGGACGACGATCCCCCGCAGACAAACTGACTCGAGCCTCGGAGAGGAGAATACAGCGGCCAGGGCGGATTTCAGGGACCGCCCCAATTTATTCCATTGCATGCTATATCGGCCGTATCCATTCCACTCCGAGGACGAGTTTTCTACGAGAGATATCCGTTTGAGATTGAGAAGAGCAAGAACAAGAGACAGTGTTCTCCCGGACATAACCCATGGAACATGGCGCTCTTCCAGATAGTACCCTCCTTCCGCGTCGTAGGCAGAGGTCTCGGAGCCCACCAGCACGATTTGCAACTCCTCAATGAGCGGTGCAATATGGGGAGACCTTGTGAGAAGTTTATAAAACCTCCGACAAGGGCTGTCCTGGTCGTCTCGGCTCTTCGGAGGGAGAATCTCGACACTGTTGAAGAGCCACGTCTGAGCTGAGCCAACGAATGCGCGCGCGGTAAGAGAACACGATTTGAGACTGGGGATGTCGTCGTGAAGATTATCGACGATGAGGTCAACCAGTTCTTGCGGGATACGCATGGTTCGACACGAGTCTGGTTGGGGGAGAGACTGAGCTTGGACTGAGCAGTACACAGGAGAAACGAGACCACAACCAAACCCAATTAGGGAACATGCCATTTCATTTGACCATCACCTAAATTGGAGTCTCCACGAATTCATGTTGAAGATTCAGACGCGTCCTTGTCTTGCAGCAGCTGGTCATACATACAAAAAACTAAGGTGGAATACAATATCTCATGCTAAAGTTGAAGAGCTGTCGTTACTGCTGGTTTTCGAGTTTCTGGTTTTCAGTTCCAAACTCGCATTTTTCGCGCCCTTCTTGTTCGCCTTTTCGCGCGCCTTCCTCTCGCGGTCCTCCCTCTCCTTCGGCGTCTCATCCCGCCACCGCTCGTCCCCCTTGAATCCCATCTGGCAGATGTCCCTAATGTTGGAGCAACACAACACGCACACGACGATGAATTCCGGCAGAAGATGGAACACGTAAAAAACGGCTTTGTCTCTCTGTGTGTTCAGCGCTTGAGCGTCTGGAGCCGAAATATTCGGCGTTGTCCGCCACATGACGATTAGGCGGTATATTGGCGTTACGGCCTAGAGTTGGTCGGGTCGGGGTTAGCGCATTTTGATTGAATAACTTGTGGAGCCTTGCCAAAATTATGGATAGGGCCAAGAGAAAGCGTACTGCCCGCTGGTTGATGTGGGGTACGTTTCTCTGGGCCCACCGGAGTGTGCAAATCTCCAGTATAATGAGCACCGCTCCAAGCGAGGAACTTGTGTACCTGCGTGAGGTAATTTGGTCAAGAGAATAGAAATGGACCGGCAAGGGTGTGTAGCGGACCTCAGAGCCTGAACGGCGCGGTTCCAGGTAACCTCGGTCGGACTCCAGATGTGAGAGGTCGCGACAACGCCAACCACCAGCGCCACCAGATAAAGCATGAGGAGGAACTCGCACCAACGGCGATACCAGAATCGCCTAGAGGGGTCGTCAATGCTGGGAGGGCTTGAAGGCTTCCAGGGCCGGCTTCCAGAACCCGGAGAATGCGGACTGAGTCGATACGAGTGGTGGGAGCTCGGTGACCACCACCGTACGCGCCTCAGCGTCGGAAGTCGGCGTGCCTTTTGTGCTATTGACCAGTACTGTGCGGATGAGCTTTAACAGGATCTCCGCGAGGGTGAGATAGCCCAATGCGAAGGTTAATTGCATGTATTCGCTCAATCCAGGGTTCTCTGTATTTGGCCGTGCGGCTACCGCTGCGCGCAGAGAGAACACGATTGGTCTATGGACACGAATATGAGCAACAAAAAGAAATGAAAAATTCGGGAATTATTCACCGCTCTATTGCGAAACAGAGGACCTGAAAGAGAACAGCCGTCCGCCATGCCTTTGTTGAAAAATCCAAAGATGGGGATGGGGAAGAAGGAGGCCGTACGCCACAGCGAAGGTGATCGCCCCAGGTAAATCATAGGCCCGCAGCGCAATGCCGCCAACAAGGGACGGGGATGACATTTGCGCGTCAGCGACGGAGGGGAAGGAGAAATAGACGCGTTCATTTCACACAGGGACTGCGCACGGTGTTATATTGCCTTGATGCTTGTCAAAAAGCTGTCGGTAGCCGACTCCAGCCGATCCAGATCATCCAATGTGCTGAAGCCTGAAAGAATCTGAGACATTTGCGCGACAGGTCCGCAGCATGAGCCAGAGTGGTGTGTATAGCCAAGAGAGGGTAAATTTTGTCGCCAAGCTAAAACTTTAAACCTTCACTGTGGTAACTTTGGTTGACGAATATTTGGAACGAGGTCATGGTGAATCCAATACAATTCTGTGGTCCAGAGAACCAGAACACAAAGATGAAAGTGCAGAAGAACCGAAACAATATATAAGCATATAGTAGTTGAAACTTGGGACCGGGTCGACTCGGAACGAGTCTGCCGGCTCCAAATTTAGTTGGACCAGTCTGCCTACGAAACACTGCGTTCAAACCCATAGTAGACCGAGCTTGGCCTACCTTGGCCTACCCTCGGTCTACCCTCGGTCTACCTTTGTCTACCGGGGTACACCCACATCTACCACTCAAAGTACACCGAGGTTGGCCAACCTTGGCCTATACCATGGTCTACCTCCTCTGTCTACCTCGGTCAACCAAATTATTAGTTGGTAGACAGACATCAGTCGACCTATAATAATTATTTCAACTTCTCCGATAATTCGAAAAAAATCCGGACATATACGTTGGTCTACCAAGGTAGACAAAGGTGGACCGAGTCTTAGTCTTTCTCCCAATATGAACCGAGGTAGGCAGATCTGTCGGTGTGCCCTTGGTGTACCCTGGTAGACGGACCCTCGGTGTACTATGGGGTTGAACGCAGTGAAATTAAGATATACTGTTAGACACTATTGCGCGTAGCGAGAGTACTGAGGTCTTAAAAAGCCTACGTTTCTACAAAATTAGGGTATCAGGGTAAAGTGGGGGGGTTTTGTGGACAACTCCAAGCCCGATTTTTTGGCCGCCCTTTTCCGTTTCCATTCCTCCAGCCTCTCTCGTTCTTTAGGCGTCTCGTCCCACATTCGATCGCCCAGGAAGTCCATCTGGCAGATATCCTTGGTGTTGAATATGGCCACAAGGAAAATCACAGTCCACTCGGGGACGAGATGCACAGCGTAGAACGCGGCCTTATCTGCCCCGGTGTTCAGGGCCTGGTGGGTCAAGGCGTGTATATCCGGCGTCGTGTGGCGCATTACGACGAACCGATATATGGCAGGGATTGTCTAATATTCGCGTCGTGGTGAGTGCATTTCACAGGCAAAGCCTTGTGCTCTTACCAAAAGTGTGGACAGCACCAGAAGAAAGCGCACCGCTCGATGGTCGATTCGAGGGAGAGTTATTGAAGCCCAGATAAGGGCCAAGATCACCGACCCAGAGAGCAATAGTCCTATTCCGCAGCTCACATATCTGGAAACAGCTTTGAATAGGAACGCGCGTTGGAGTCGAAATATGTATACCGACCTGTCCACTTGGTGGGTGTGGTTTGGTCCAGTCTCATTGGCCGAGCCTAAACTAACAGTCCCTATAATGCCGAATGCTATCCCCACGAAGTGGGCCACGGTGAGGAAGTCACCGCCACGCCGGTACCAGTATCGTCGCCGGGGCTGGTCAACAGCTAGATAGTCGTTGCCGGAAGCTGGGCCGCCTCTCGTGGCCTTGACGATGACCGGGCGAGCAAGGTTCAACACCAGGTGGGCGAGGCCGAGGAAGCCCAGTGCGAAAGCCGCCTGGAAATATTTCGTCAGCCCTGGGGCCTCCGAATTCTTCACAGCTGCCGAGGCGCGCAGGGAGAACATGATCGGTCTGTTTAAATTGCGATGAGGACGAGGCACAAATAAAAATACGGGGATAATTACCGTTCTATTGCGAAGATAGTGGCTTGGATGAAAACTATGGAGCGCCATCGTGCGTCGAAGAGTCGGTACACGAGTAACGGGACGAGAAGACCGTAGGCTGCGGCAAACACGGTCGCTCCAGGTAAATCATAGGGGCGAAGTGAAATACCACCGACGAGGGATGGGATGGACATGTTCAAAAGCAAGCCAGACGGGTCCCAAGACACGCCGATTTTATGCCCCCTCAGCACGCTTGTCGAAGCTGTTGGATCATGAATGACCTGATGCGGCATATCTGCTACGCATGATGGATTCGATATTTCGCTGCGCCGCAGCGTACGCCAGGTTGCGCAGCAAGTGTTTGAAAAGTTCCGGTCCGCGTTGGGTTTGTCAAAGTTTTACTCAAGAAATATATCCTTTGAAGGCGGAGTTGCTGTAATTTAAACTATGGCACGTTCCAAAATACGTCCCCAGCGGCTGCAGCCTGAGGGCCTGAGTCGAGGATAAACGTCTTGGTGTCTGGCAGAGGTCGGCGCAATGGCAATCCGCGCGCCAATACACGCTGAGCGTTGTGGCTGGTGTTGGAGTCTGAGTACGATTTGGAGACCAGTCTCGGAGCTACTCGGCCGAAGTCGACACAAACTTGCTCCAAACCACGACGATGTATCGAATAAACCGTTTGCACTCCGTCGCGTGCTTTGCTCGCCGTGCACTTCAACGCACAAACTACCCTGAATCATTTGCAACTCGGGCATCTCCAAGGTGCTTGCACACGCAATATGAAGACAAGTACTCTGAAAAACTTCGCAAAGTCGCAGAGGAGTGAGACGACTATTTTCTGCGACGGCCCTCACAGCTGCTTGGTTCGTTGACACGTCGGCAGACAAGGATTAAGCGTTTCCGAGCTGAAAGCGAAGATAAAACTTGAGCAAGAGCGCCAGCGACGCGACGTTGCATCAACTCGTTCCGAGACGCCGCAGGAAGGTTCTGTCGAAAGCGGGCGCAAAGATAGTTCCCCGGTGAAGGTTGGATTTCGCCGGAGGCGTAACGCTTTACTAAAAGTCCCCGACAGCCGCTGTCTTCCATCCTCAACATTCCGCGCATTCTTGCCAGTCCGCACACAGTAGAGCAAATAGAGGCGCTGTGGACTGTATATCACACGTCCCGCTCTAACGGAACCGGCCGTGGCTATCTCTGCGCCTGCATACCACTGGATGTGTACACGAAAATGGCAAGCAAGGCCGCAAAATATCCCATGTTCGTTGTGCCTCTCCGACGCGACGCGGAGCCTTCCGCAGACGAAGCAGATGCAGCCCACGAATTTTATTTCCTTCAATGGGCGTTTCACGACGCACCCCCGATTCCCTCTCGACCGACGGCGATCTATTTACCCCTCCCCCGGCTGAGAAACCCGCGCTGTCGGGCACCAACCCCCAAATATCGACAGTCATGTTCACGCCTCTCCAAGAGTACAAAATGCGTGGATCCTTCGCGACGCCATACCTTGTGCTGACGAACTATACCGATCTTGCACACTCTCACGGGGTCGTACTCCTGAGGGGAGAAATAACTCCCTCCGCTGCTACAGGGGGGACCGGGGTGGACGGGCGGTATATGCTGCAACAAGAGGATGCTCCAGCGGTTATCCATGAGCATCCAGAATTTCTATCTGGGCAACGGCGATGAATCCCTTGAACGCGGAAAAATTGGTCACGGCCTTTCACGAGGCGCCCAACGAGTTCGAATGGGAGAAATTGCTGAAGCATGCTATTTGAACAATATTGCGGAACATAACCAAAAACATCTAATCGTAATGAATCTCGTTCTCAAAGTCGCCCCGTCATGCGTCTAACATTCTTGCCGCGACTTTCTTTTGCAGCTGCTCGCTCAATCTGCTCTTCGGTGATAACAGTTTTCTTTGCGAGTATCCTAGGTACAGGTCAGCGACGGCAACATTGGATCGGGAAATTTCTCATACCGTTTTTTCTTTTTCGGTGCTGGAACCACGGCTGGTTCGCCTTCCTCGTACTCGGAAGATTCGGCGCTTGCCAGCGACTCCTCATCACCGAGTCTCAGGTTATCCATTCCTCGTTGCAATTTCGAGACACGGGGCGTTTGCGCCTGTATTCGGGCTGCTGGAGTCGGGCTGTCAGCCCGCTGCACAGGCTTTGCCCTCGGTGTCTTGGCTACAGAGAGTGCCAATTCGTCTTCCTCTTCGTCCTCGGTGTAATCTGCGTTTGATTCATCTTCGCTCCCAGTCGTGGCACTAGCGGCATCACCGATATTACCTGTCTCTGCCTCCGAATCCACTGTCTCATCTTCGGAGACAACATCGGAATCAGTGAGCTCAGCTTCCTCGGTGTCCGAAGCGAGCATCGGTGGATCCGGGATGAACTCCCGCACCTCCCTGATCACCCGCGGTGTCTCCGGCTGCTTTGTGGGCGACCTCCACGTGCCGCTCTTACCCGCCAGCGGAGACTCTGAGCGTTCGCGCTCTGACTCGTCCTCGGATGTGAAGTCGCCCGTGCCTTCATTGATCTAAGCGAACGAGTCAAATAAAGCTCAGTATTGCTGATGACGCAGCGCCCACCAGGCTCATCTCGACATCCTCCTCTTCGGAGAGGTCGCTCTCGGGCTGACGGCGCTTGACTGGGCTGCCAAATAGACCCGACTGGTGCAGCATGTCGATCTTAGCGTCGGTTTTCATTTCATTGGCCCGGACCTGAGGAGACGCTCAGCTTTTTTGAGACGGAACATGAAGAAAAAACTCGGCGTACCTCGTTCATCAGACGCCTTGCATACATCTTCTCCATGCTGGCCATGCGCAACTCCATCTCTCGCATCACCTCCTCGCGCACCTCTGCTTCGATGATGGCGCAGCGCATTTCCGACTCGAAAAGCTGCATGCGGAGTTCTTCTACTTCATCGAACAATGCGTCCACGAGCGGGTTGATCGGTTCGTCGTCGTCGCTTTCCGCACCGTCTCCTTCGTCCTCTGTGGCGACTTTAGTTGATCAAAGAGGTCGGAACAGACGTTGGCTAACCTTCCAGGACCTCGAGCACCGCCTCGCTGAGCTTTCTTCCGCTCCCTGGGCCGCCAGTGGAAATGGTTACCTTTCTCCTGTATGGCTTCGGCGTGACGTCGGTAGGCGAGCGCTTGCTAGCAGGACCTTGAGTTTTACCTGCCGGCAGGCGCTGGACAGGCACAGGGGCAGGCGTAACATAAACTTCCCGCGCAAGTGCAGCGAACTTCATGACGTGCGAGTTCTCGTCGTACCCAGTATCGTACGGATTTACGTTGACGATCATAACCTGCGCGCAAAGGATCAATTGGCGTTGCATAAGTGTGGAACCGCCTTACCACCCTTGCGTCGCCGACGAAGTAGTCCATCAGCGCCTCGGTGAGCTTGCTGTGTCTGAAAGGCACGACAGCGAGCGCGCGTTTGACCTCGCGGGTGTCCATGCGCCCGTCGGCCCCGTCTTGAGATAGGCTCACTGCGACTTTGCGCTGGTTGTTCCGGAGCACCTCCATGCACTGTCCGAGAACCATGAGCGACTTGTTGATGTTCCCGGCCTCCTTCAAGCGGTCGCCCGTCGTGTGGGTATGCTTCGTCCTTTCGGAACCGGCGAGATCGACTAAGGTCAACCGTGCAATTTGCAGCGCGGTAGGATCCTAGTAAAATATTGCGACAGTCAGCCAGACGTCAATATGACAAAGAAAGGCAACATACATCTCGCTCGCCACGGTGGCCTCGCACGACTTTGATTATGACCATGCCATGGCTGCGGCTACTTTCGCGATTGGCAAGTGTCCCAAATACACGGCGGTGCAATTGGCCAAGTTTGACGAGAGCTTTAGCCTGCGATGCGCTATGCACGCGGAAACTGGCGCAGCCCGGAAATGTACTTGCCAGTTATTCCAGAATCAGCTGAGTCGGTGGGCGGAGATGGTTTCAGTGACAGAGCTTTGCGCGTCAGAAGGAGGGATTTGCCACTGTTGGAGCGGGGGATGCCTCCGGTAGTACCAGTAGACGTATCTTGCACGTTGTCCAACAGATCGTAGACTTTCTCGTTGTAAACTTCAGCGTACGATAGCCAGATGGTGTATTCGTAATTTCGGTCGACTTTCAAAACTGTAGGATCGATGTCTGCATCGAAGGCGGAAGCGTCCATGTGTTGTCCGAGGACTTCAGCAAGGCCGGGCTCTGGGGTAACCGGAGGAGGAGCGGAATCAGTTTTGTCTGCCAGTTCAACGCCCTGGAGGCGAACAGGCCGGTACTGGAGAATAATGAATAAAATGAGAGGAATGCTATGGAAATTCAATCACCTTTCCAATGCCATGTAGTCCTTCGATGCTATTGAACAGGACATCAAGAGATCTCGGGAGGATACCTGCACTCCCTTCGTTGGCCCCACCCTGTACGGTATACGTTTTACCAGAATTGGTGACTCCATAGGCGAACAACAGTCCGTTTTGGCCCTGAAGGACGTCGCGGACAAGAGGAAGTGTCGTCTTGGTGAAGAAATCCGATTGGGATGTCTGAGCCGGGAAGACATGGGAGAAGGTATATATAGACGAGGGTGCGATGGCGGAAACGCGAAATCGCGAAGGGTTGTCGTGCGGATCGTTGGGATCCGTCATGCGCACAGATGTGTCGGACAGCGAATCCAAGTATGGCGAGGAAGACGGTTCATCGTCGCCCAGATGAGGCCGAATTCTCAGATACGCCTGGCAAGATATTGAGCACGATGAAACCACCAAGCATTACAATCCACCATGATTGGCTCTCGCTCGGAGTCCTCATTGCTCTTGGGTGCTTTACGCGTCGCGGTGGGCTTGGATGCTGGCTTTGCGGGAGCGACAGCAACGTCGGTGGCATTGTCTCTACTGACAAGCGGCTTCCTCGTTGTTTTCTTGGCTACTGGTGCCGGTGGCGCTTCCGTCGCAAGTTTTGCAGCAGTTGCTCTAGTAGCTCTTGTCGACGGTGCCACCGGGGCTGGTGTTTTCGTTCTTGTGGATGCGCGAGTGGGCTTGCTGGCCATGGTGGTAGTAGAGCGCAGAGCTGGATCGATCACAAAGCGCGACGCGTTTTGTTGAACGGTCACGTGAGCCGTTTGCTTCTGACCACAACATTCCATCTACCCGCAAATAATCTATAGGCCTATACTGGCCTCAATCTTCTTGGTTTACTTCCGTCATGGCCAAGGAACACCCTAATCGACGCAAATCTATCGCCGGTACAAACCAGAACAAGCCCGCAGGAATACTCAAGGAAAAACGGCGCGCCCACAGTATTGTTCCTGGAGACATACTAAGCCCCCGCGCAAAAGCTCGCAGACTTGCGGTGCGTGTCTATATCTCTTTATTGTGTCTTGCTAATGTATGAGAGACAACAGGCTCCGCGCAAGAGTATACTCAAACCAACGAACATCCAGATAACCGCCGATGATCCAACTTTGCAAGACGGGCAGACGTTATCCCAGCCTGAATTCCAAATCGCCCCTCCCGGTCCCTCTCCAGAGAGTATCAGTGCCACTCAGTCACTAGATTATACAACGGACTTTCAGACACAGATCCACGACAACCCTTCCCGGAAGTCGCTGGGTCGCCGGGTCAGTTTCGCGAGCAACGCCCACGTACGTCTCATCGACAGGGTCAGCAAAGACGACAATACGAACAGCACCGCGTCCCCCCAATCGTCGCCCATTGCATCGTCCGATCCCATAGACGACGATGCTCCTCGTCCAACAGTCCTCAGCGATGAGAACGCCTACCCAGGGGCTGCCATGCGAAACCGTCGACGCAGTTCTATACGCCAGTCCATTGGTAGCGACATGGATTTGACGGCCACTGGCTCGGAGGCCTTCCTTTTTGCTGGGGATGGTTCCGCACTAGCTGACGAAGACATGAGCTTCGATGATGACTCTATGGATATGGATGTCACAGAGGCCCTCGACGGGGAATCTATCAAGATGCGTGCTTCACTCGGGCGGAGCCCGCAAACCACTGGCCCAAATTTCCGTCGCCGCTCCCACCACCGTCCCAACTGATGCAGACCAGTCGCAGTCTTTCACAGACCAATCTCAATCATCATATACCTCCGACCCATCGCAGGAGCCTCCGACGGAATTTACGATTCCTCTAAATCGCTCTCTTCGTCCTCCTGCCCACGAGGACGAGACGTGGATGGCCTTACGGAGAATGACACATTCGGGGGACACGCCATACGAGGAGCCACCAATGTCGTCCGACGACGAATACGTACCTGTTGCTCACGAAGGCGAGCGACGATTGTCTACATCGGGGCCGACTCCCACCACCACCTTGCAACAGGACGATACGTTCTCGAGCACAGATGATAGTTTCGGCGATGCCGACAACGGCGACCGGACCATGAATCTCAGCAAGGTGATGGGCCGCGTGAGTGTCGCGGGCGGAGGGCCCCGGATGAGCGTAGGGCAGCCCGACTCAACTATGGACGAGTCGGAAATATACGGCTCAATCATCCCGCCTCCTGCACAATCGACCCCAGTCCAACAACAACCTCGGAAACAATCGATATCCGAACCATCTCGTCCCTCGATTTTCCGACCGCCTTCGCCATCGAAAAACCCTACCACTCCTGCCCCCAGTTCGCCGTCCAAAGCGGTCAATAAACCTACATTCACCGCCGCATTCGCACCAAAGGTTGTCCCTAACAAACGGCCTGCTGCTGATGCACCCGCCCCCCGCTGCTGCGAAACGACTGTCTTTAGCCCCGAAGGCTGCCCAGCCTTCGCCCAACAAACGACCTCGGGATTCGGATGACGATGCTGATAAACCCAGTCCCGCCAAACGATTGGCCTTGGCAGGAAAGTGGGAGGCATCAACCGGTTCTACTGCGCCAGAGCCGCGGCCTGTGACGCCTACGGCTACGGATCCCGCGAAGCCCAAACCACTGTCTCCGAGTAAACGGGCCCCATTCCTGGCTCAGAATGCGGCAGCGTCCACGAGCACCGCAGCGCCGCGGCAGCCTTCGGCGCTACGGCGACCGTCAGGATATTTTGCGCGTCGAAAAAGTATGGTCCCGGGAGTTGGACTAGCAGATGCCGACAAGGGAGACGAGCACGCTGCTCCTACTAATGCTGCGGGCCCAAATTCGCCGAAGAAGAAGGCGGGAATCGGTCTGGGACGTGTGAGCATGGGGTCAGCACCTTCAGATGCCTGGACCCGATTCGACAGGACAGCCAGCGTGCCCAACAAGGGAAAGGGGAAGGAGAAGGAGAAAGGGAAGGAGAAAGAGCAGGCGACAGAGAATGAGAATGAGACCGCTTGTGCTCGAGAGACGGAGCGGCAAGCGGCTGCGTCTCCTACCCCGTCGAGAGGCTCACCGGCCCCTGCTTCTCCTCGCCCTGCGTCGCCCCGTCCCAGGTCGCCCTCCAAGTCGCCCTCCAAGTCCCTCCAAGTCGACTGAGATCAGTTCTCCAGTCATCGACCTTTCCACCATGCTCGAAACAGCACCCGGATTTGGCGAGGCTGCTCCCAATATGGAGGTGGACCCGACAGAGCAGTGGCGAGATGGCGTCCAAGAAGCAGATTTCCCGGAGGAGGAAGTGGTATATATCCTATTATTTTTATCTGAGCCTGCCGTTTGCCTGACACTCTTTTCAATCCCACAGCGGATATCTATCGAACAATTCTTCGAGATAACGGGCATCAAGTTTATGGATGAGCTCGATGCACCACGACGGTCTATCCACCAGCCGTCACGTCAAGCTCGACCGCCTGCTGAAATTTCCCTCGCAGAGTACGCTGTCGCCATGTCAATAAACGTGCCGGAGCTCGTTCTGTATTCCGCGGTATCGAGCGATCTGCAGGGGTGGATCGACCAGAGCAAGGCCGTTTTTGGTCAAGCGGAGGATGAGGCCTCCAAGATGACGCCCGAGTTGTTCACAGAGTATACTCGCGCGGACGAGGAGGGTCAGGCTGAGTTGCTTGTGAGATATACAAGTTTGTTCGTTGTTTGTGCTACAGGCTGATTCATGTTTCACAGCATCAATTGAATTTGATTCGCACCAATGCGAGAGGACTGGCCAAGTCGGACTGGTACGATTGGAAGTTCCGCTGGATAGAGGGCTTGCGGGAGACGGCCGATGAGGGCCTGGAAGCACTTCGTCAAGTTGGTGTTTTCCATTTCCTGAATTGACGGTCGTTGCTGATTGCTCGTTATTTTTTGTAGGATGCGGCGACCATCGAAAAGCTGCGGACGATGCCTGACGAGGTCCTCCCCGCCTTGGAGCGTGAATATGAGGAAATCATGCGCGAGCTGGAGGAGCAACAGGCCGAAGTGGCTGAGATCGAAAACAGCGACCAGGATTACCTGACCGAGTTGAAGGCGTCCATTGCCGAGCAAAAGTAAGCGATCATTTCCAAACCTGACCACGTATATCTAACTCTTCAAAAGCGTGGAGGTTGAAGCCCTCCAAGCCGAGGTAGCCGAAAGCAACGCCCAGCTACAATGGCTGCAAGAACGGCTAGAGGAACTGGAGCTGGAAAAACGGCAGGCTAGGTTAGCAATTGCCGACGCAAACCGGATATTGCACATCCAAAAGAATAGCACGCACGCTGAACTCTCCAGACTGAAAGGTAAACGCTCTCTCAATTTCCGCAGACTCGTTAGTGACCATCTCATTTCAGAGGAACTCAATAACCTTCAAGATCTGCACATGTTCCGCGCGACCAAGGTTCTTCCCGAGCTATTCGAATATGAATATGCCTTCCAGTTCTTGGTATCTATCCCATGTCACAACTTCGTCCCAATTCGTTCAAAGGTGGAGATTTCGCGCCTCCAGTCGTCACGTCGCCTCCCGGACGACTTTCCGGTTCTCAGCAGATATTTCCTGGACAACGCTGCACGTCAGATCCCGGATGGCAAGGTCACAACCCGGCAGGTCAGTGTTTCAACTTCGCACTAACCGCGCACGAAACTCAAGTTATTTCCAGATTGTGGAATCCTTGGCCGATTATTGGTCCGCTTGCAGCCAGGTCCGAACACAGCTGGTCCAGCTGACTATCAAATACCCTGTTGAGATCGAAGTCCTTCCTTCGGGGCAGGGATTCAGAGCAAGGACGATCGTAATGTTCCCCGCCGTTAAGGCCAAGGCCAACATATATTTCGTCTTCTCTCCCGAGACCCATTCTCGGTGGCCCATCTCTATTGGTTTTCTGCGCCATGAGGTCGAAATTGTGTACGGCCCCATCGAGTATGTATTCTTTTTCCCGTGTTGCAGAACTCCACTGATCTCCTCCTAGCCAAACGACCATCTCTTCTGCTCTCTCGGAACGTTTAGATCACACCGGAGCCCCCGACAATTACGGGTGTTTGCTGGATGCTTGCATAGGCGCTCAAGAGCTCTATTGAATGTAAATTATTTTCGACCTTTCTTGCTTTTCAACTCATGGCTTCATGTATCATAAAATGTGTATGTGTATGGTGCTTCACAATTTTTGATTGGCGCCGTTGCCGTGCCTCTTTCGGATTCTCTTGTCAATCGCATCGCGCACCGAAAAGGATGAAAATGAAGCAAGCCACAGCTCCAAAGGGCGGTGAGGACGGAATGCCGCTGCGCGCTCGGGGGAGAGTCTCAGAAAACTGGACAACACAACGTCATTCCAAACACGGTTTGTTTCACATGTATGCACCCCACATACGCCACTTCAATGTGGTGCCCCCGAGCTTGCTGTGTTCTGCGCATCACATGCTATCATCGTTGACATAAATATCAAATCCGCGAAGGTATAAATGAAGCAATTTTGGACTGGCAGAATTTAGATCAACTTCGCACTGCTCTCACCATGAAGTTCTCTACTGCTCTCGCCTTCACTGCTTTGACGCTTGCCCCGTCTGCTTTAGCGCAGGATGATACTTCTGTCTTCTCCTCGATTCCGACACTTGGACCTCCGATCCCGAGCCAGTAGGTCGTGTACCTCAGGTTCTGGTAGACTCTTCTGACAATGGGAACCCCTTAAGTCACTCCGTCTCTCTCCCGCTCTCCATCTTTTCTCCCTCATTTTCGCTGTCCTTGTCCTTGAGCGGTACCGACTCCGCATCGGCTTCACTTTCGAGTGCAACAGCGCCACCCAGCAGCAGCGGCTCCGGCTCCGTCAGCACACCCGTTGTCAGCCTGCCAACTAGCATCAGCAATAGCGGCGGCGTTTCTGCCTCCGGATCCCTCACCAGTAGTGGAAGCGCGCCTTCGACAAGCTCCCCGAATGCGGCGCGTCCACTGAGTGCGGCAGGACAGGTGTTGGCCGTGACACTGAGCGCCAGCCTTTTGGCAGCGGTACTCATCTAAAACGCGTTATTACCGGACGGAGGTGTTGTGCTAAGGGGAGAGGACTTGATGAATGGACCTTTATGCCGGAACGATATTTGAACACGTTGAGACGAGCGAGTAAAATAATGTACATAAGAATACAAATACACTTCCAGATGGTATACACAGTTCGCGGGTATCGCAAACAAAAAATCGAAAGACGCAGCAAAACCTGATTGGAATCAGCAACTTGTCCAAATGAAGCGGATGAACACAACCCACTGAAGGAATCCACTGAGGAAATTACATAGATCATGAACATGAACATAACATTCGTCTCTGCATTTCGTCAAGATCGGCGAGCAGCGCCGCCAACACCTCTCTGTCGCCTCGGATAGTATCCAGCTCGCTCTCCGCAAAATCGCGAACAAACGCCCATTGAGTCCCAACAACACGCGCACACCATAGCGCTGACGTTTTGGCGGACTGCAGCCTCAACGCCGCATCCGCTTCCTCCTGCGCACTCTCTCGCGTGCGGGCGACAACATCACCGATGGCCTGCTCATGGAACGCCTCCGCGTGCCGGAGCTGGTCCTCCAACGACGCGATGTGCGCCGTCCGATCCTCCTCCGCGCGATCCCGGATCTCCAAACTGCCCCGTAACTCATTCTCCAGCTGCCCGACCTGCCTCTCCAGCTCCTCCGCGTCGTGTATCCGCACCTGCTTCAGGTTGTGTATCTCCTCCTCCATGGCCTGCATTTGATGCAGCCGGTCCTTCGCGATGGTTTCAGCAGACACGAGCTGCAGACGTAACAGCGTGACGATCGCATTGTCCACGGGAGGGGCCTCCGAGTCCTTCATGAGAACGCTGAACCTGGACGGGTCATGCATGGCGGGGGAAGGCGTCACATCCGGGAGGAGGACCTGAGATATGGATCCAAATTCCCCGGGGGAGCTGAGGGCGCTGAGGCAGGGGCTTTCGGGGACCTCGAGATGTCCGTGGGGGAGAGACCGCCCCAGGGCGGAACGGTGCCGGCATGTCAGAAAGCATGCTGGTTATCTCATCCTCCCCTAACGTCCGCGATGCCTCGCTCGCGAGCTGCTCCCATGACAAAATGGACCCACGCCCCGCACTAGCGCCTTGCCCCGCCGGTTGAGGCCTCAGCGACGGAGGGCTGTCAGAATCCGGCGGTAAGGGGGACAAGTACGAAAGGTTGGCACGGGACGGCAGCTGCGATCGACTGGGGGTTTGGGGAGGGCCGCCGCGTAAACGTTGACGAGAGACCATGCGAGGCATTGCCGGAGTTGGCGCACCCAGCGCAGCGACCGGCGCCAATAACAGCTCGACATGCTCCGCCTCGATGTCTTCGCTATTCCCTTCGGATATGTGGGACATGTTACCAAAATCGTTGACAGGCTCCTCCTGTGGTGCGGGTTGTGATGGTTTTCTCGAATGCCGGGCAAGGGGAGATTCAGGGAGACCGCGTTGTAGTGGCGAGTCACGGAGCGTACTAGTCTGGGATTTGTCTGAACGCCGCGTCCCAGCCACCGCCTTACCATTGGCGGATTTCGGAGTACGTGGCAAAGAGCTGGAAGAAGACGTGGAGGACTCTGGCCTGGGGGCGTGCGTAGGATTGGAAGAGGCCGCTGTTTTCACCGTTTTAGTTGGCCGTGCGGGAGAAGGCTTCACCTTGGGCGATGGCGCAGCCTTACCCTTTGCTGGATTCACTGGTGGGCTCGCGGCGTTGATAGCGCTGGTCAGGTTGACTTTGAACGCAGCCCTTTGGGGAAGGGGGCTAATGGGTCGCATGCTCTTCTCCGCAGCGGATTCTCGTGGAGTTCCTTCCTCCTCTTTGTCGTCATCAGACACGCTATGACGGCGACGAACGCCCGCTCTAGTCGGTCCGGGCGACGGAGGCTTCGTAGGCTCCCCTACGATAGATTTTGGACGGTATTTCGGCAGGGCAGATGCGCCAGGACGTGGTCGGAGCGAGGCTGATCTGGTAACAACCGCGCCCTGCGGAGCGGCTTCGGTCAGTTTTGGTGCCAGCTGAGCTGCCTCACTGGGCTTTGTCGGAGTGGCTTCGGGCTTTGTGGGCCGCTCGTCCATCAACTGCTTGACTGCCTGTACAGAAGCGCGTCGACGGGTGATTGTCTTGGAGTCCGGGGTGACCGTGCGCCTCGACGCGATTGAAGGCGGCCGATTTCCGTCTCCCATGGACGCACGAGGAGCCGCAGGCTTCGTATTGACCGCACTAAGGCGACGAGAACCTGTGTCCTTCGCACCCTTCTTTGCAGCCTTGTCCGAGTCCTTGTTCAATACTTCTGCAAAAGCCTTCCCCGCCATTAGACCGAGAGAATGCCGGAAGGAACTCCTGGTAGTAGGCTTAGACGGGGCGCTAGAGGCTGCTTCGGCGGGCATTATGAATGGAGAAACGGAAAGAAATTGGAGAAGAAAGGGAGAAGGGAAGTCTTGAAGGAATACGGTCGTAACCTAGTCCAGCTCAGTCGATGAGCCGAGAGACGGTTACGGCTCTGTCCAAGTTGGTTGAAAATGGTTCGTCGCGTTTGATGTTGTTGATCGAAGCCGTTGATCTTCTTTGATGGCACATAACCCCATATGTGATTCATTCTATGTACTCCTCCCTCAACGCGTTTACTACCACATGAACCGGCCGACCCCTTCCCTAGGCATGTACAGAAATACCCACATTGTCGCCGCATTTATAGCTGCATACCATCCACCTTCCAGAACGAGGGACCAAGTCGGCACCTTGGGAACTTGCGATCTGAGCAGGACGTATGGAATGAGAAAGTACCGAGGCTCAAGGAGCGGTGTGGGCAGCAAAGTGGGCAGTAGGAAGAGCGGTAGAAGCAATGTTTGGAGAATGGTTTGCTGGGCACCTATACATGTCGTGCGAAGGTTACATGGCAGCAAATGATCGGAATTGTTCGCACATACCCACACGAAGAAACCATGCCCAAGCACAAGCAATATAGATCGGAATCAGGAGGTAGGGAGCCGGGTAGCGCATGTAGATCCTGTGCCATATATAAAACGTATAATGGCGGTTGTCTGAAAGCAGGAAGGGGTGGTGAATGCTACGGAACGTAAGTCGCGGCGAAATCTAGAGGACAGCATGACGGACGTGAAAAGGTTTACGGTGACGGCCATAATTGCGCATGTCAAGACGGTGACCGAGATACGTCTGAGAGCGGAGTTAGCCCGAATCCAGGTTAGGGGGTAATCTGTGCATACAACTTGGTACCAAACATTCGCGCCTGCACTTCACGAAGAAGCCCGAGTATACCGCCTTCGCCGCTAATGAGGACAGGCCATCCAAACGCGACAGAAAACGCAAAGAAATAGTATATTTGTGGAATGTGAAGCGAGGGAATGTGGTTTGATTTGTCGCCTTGAATGGTTTAGATTTGCGTCTCGCGAGAAAATGGTAACCGGAACCGGAATTCGCACCTAACACGATCCCTCCATTCCATACCACGAAGGCGCCGAATAAAGCGACCACCAGCACATAGGGGACAAAAGCCGGGAGGATGTCGACGAGAATTTTTGGCGCGCTCGATACAGTTTGGACAAGATCACCTGGAAGAGATTTGAGGGGGATAAAACAGAAAAGAGACTTGTAGGTACCAGGGCTTGCGGAGAGAGCCGGAGGATCGTGCAATTGATTAAAGGGTTTAGCACCAGGCGGCGCCCGTCTGAACCGCAGGTACATAAGTTGGCTCGATGCATACGCATAGAGGACCCAGATCACATTCGTTTGGCGGAAAGTGCAGCTGATCAAACCTAGCTACCGTCCCTAGCGCGCTTGAGCCCTCTTACCGGAACCTATTAACACGAAACATACCAAAGAAGCAAGCCAGTGCTTATTTTGCATGGCAGCGACAACAGTTCCAGCAACAAATAGCAGACTCGGGACCTCCGTGTAATAGAGAAACCCGAAGAACCAAGCAATGGGGAACCCAGAGAGAATAATGGCGTCGAGGTTCGGCGACAGGATCCGAGAAGACGGCCGCTCCCGTTGATGATAGCACATTAAACGTGTAAGGACAGGAGGTAAGGCAAGCAGAGGAAGCATTGTTGTGAGCCGAAGCATTGGAACATTGCACTTCAGCATGAACGCTTTCTTCAAGACCAGACTGAGAATATATCTGGCAGGAATGAACAAATGATTCGCGGTTGAAGACAGCAGCTCACAGTCCCGGAGGCGTCGTAATTTTAGGATCCCAGACGTCAAATTCGCCGCGGCAGTATGCTTGCGCCTGGGGAATATGGAAGGGCTCATCCTAAGTCGTGCCAGCAAGTCAAGAAGCCGAATCTTTCAGGGTGGCAGTAGAGTGTACCATGTACGGTTCAGAGACCACCGAGTTGAATTCCTTCAATAGGGAAATCGAAATCCCAACGAATATAGTGTACGCTGTTGCCATCCTTCGACCTTGCGATGGAAGAGAGAAACAAGAATCTTGTGGCAGTGCGATTAGATTAGATGTCAGTCGCCTTCATCGACACTGTCAACATTCAACGTCAAGCATGCAACTAAAGTTGGAAAGGTATGATATCCAAGAATGAATTATGTACGTATAATATACGGGAACGAAAATAGAAGTCATAAAGAGCCTCAAGACTCCTCCAATTCCACATGAGCGGGGAAAACGGGACCTCCAGGCATCTTGTTGCGTTTGTCTACATCTGATTCAGCGAGTTCAACTGAGGCGGAGTTTCTACAAATGATCTATGACCAAATCGCTACAATTGAGCTGTGTGATTCACCTTTTCCATTGTTGTTTTTGATCATTTCGCGCTTCGTTTCTGCTCCCCGCCGCGTCGTTTTCCGCTAGTGGCCGATGCCTAGAGGTATCACGGTGATCATGAAAAAAAAATACAGATATGCCGACTGTTCGACTCACTCATTGTCTCGTTCTTCTTCCCACTGCGCGTGCGCGAATAAGAGAGATGAGAATGGAAAGTGTTTGACGTCAGGTCTATACAATCCGTGAGCTGTGGAGAATTTGGAGAGCAGATTTGTGTACTTGTTCCATTGATCGTGATTTTTGAAGATTGTAGACTCAGGATCGGGAGCGGAGCGGACTTCAGAAGGTAAAGCCCTTGGAGTCGCGGTCAAATGAGGTCCGGAAATACTACGCAAAGCAAGGTACCTCTCCTCCCACTGCGCTGAGGCGAATATCGTAGACTGGGGGTCCCGAGCGAAGCGGACTCCAGAAGGTAAAGCCCTTGGAATCGCGGTCAAATGAGGGCCGGAAATACTATGCATATCAAAGTAAATACCTCTCCTCCCACTGCGCTGAGGCGAATATCATAGACTGGGGGTCCCGAGCGAAGCGGACTCCAGAAGGTAAACTCCTTGGAATCGCCGTCAAACGAGGGCCGGAAATACTATATGCACACCAAGGTAAGTACCTCTCCTCCCACTGCGCTGAGGCGAATATCTTGCCACCCTGACCGCTCGACTTGTTGTGGCGCGGTTCGACCCTAGAAACGTTCAGATTCGACACGGTGCTGTATCGCGAATAGATACGCACTGTGGGATCGCTGTAGGACGTGTATCAGCGGCGAATTAAAGTCGGTGATGCGTCACTTACAGGACGAAACGGATTTTGTGAGGTGCGGTTCCGTCGCGGGTGTTGGAATTACCGCTGCAAGACTAATGCAGACGAAAAAAAATAGGACGGCGCCGACAAACATTATTCTTAGCGAGAAGACGGTGCAGCGAAACACGACTCTTTATATAGTTCTTGAAAAAGCTTTGCCATGGCCTTATTCGCTGCAATGTGGCTGGTGAGGTCAAGCGACGCTACTTCGTTTTGAGAAGCTAGGTGATCGGATTGAGATGATTCGATAAACGGGGACTCGGAAGACAGATAGCATAGGCCGCGGAGACGTATAGGGACGCGATGTTCTGGCTGCGTATCGAGTCGAATAGCATCGAACCAGCAACGCGCTCCGATTTCAAGTGCAGACAACATTCCATAACCTAAAAAATTAAATCGAATTTGATGCTTCCGAAACGCTTGGTATGACTTCACGATAAGGAAGCCGAAGTACGAATTCAAGGCTGACGAGAACAGAGATCGACGAAGACGAAGGCGAGAATTGACGAAACGCGCGAAGTTGAAGCCAATCGCAAGTCACGTTACACCCAATGACTTGTTCTTGACCCGCGACGCGTCCGGATTCGAGAACGACACACTCAATGGATTTGCAATGGATATACAATGGACTTGCTTGGTGTTCCATTCAAGCTGCGATTTGAACGGGATACTATGCGATCTAAAACGAGAACAGGATTAACCAAAAGTGAAAATCTCCACACCTTTGCCGAAGTTCAAGTCGGTTCTGTCTCTGGCTTTCGCATCTCTTCCAGATTTATGCGGTAATCCTATGCATGCTGCCTAATCCCAGATGGGAATCTGCTACCGAGCTTCCTGAATTCCATTATTGCCTCGCTCCGTTCTCGGTTGGCTCCGTCTCTCGGACTTCTTCACCCCCGCACATATTTTGGCTATTTCGAAGATGGACCAGTCTTTCGGCAGCCCTCTATGAAGTTCTCATACCGGCCCCTTACAGACCATTCGGCCATTTTGCAACACACACAACGAACCGTTTCTCTGCGCTTGGTTCTGCTATTATTTCTGGGGTTGATTATTTCCGTTTCACTCAACCTTGCGACTCTATACATCTGGTTCTATTCGAAAGGCCCTTCCAACCCGTTATTCCCTCAGGCCTTGTACTGTTCGTCGGTTCTTCTCGCCGAATTTTTTGTCTCCTTGACGCCGTCTGTGCAGCACCAGCACAGGATGTTCTCGAATACAAAACGGTCAAATTCCACAGTGGATTTGGTCATGATTTGCCTATCTACGACCAGGACCCCTCAGATGAGGTCGACAAGGCCTGGGAGAGTCTCTATGAGTGTCAGTGAGAGCAACCTATCTGCCATTATCGACGCTGACCTCTCTCTAGTCGCGTACTCGAAAATTCCACGAAGTCAAGCAATACACCTGCCCAACAAGACGTATCCGATTCTTGGGGACAGTCCTGCAACATATATGCTTGCTCTAGATGTTTTCCACGAGCTTCACTGCCTTGTAAATCCTCAATACTTTACTATGGCGGACGACTGATCTTGGCCTTAGGATGAAATACGAAAAGTAATGTATCCCGATTATTATGAACAGACCGCGGAAGGCGCAAACACCAAGCATATGCGCCACTGTATCTCGAGCTTGAGGCAATCGATAATGTGCACCGCCGATATATCTACTATCGTGTGTTTGTTCCTAGACTCGCTGCTATTGGCATCGCTGATATCCTCTGAAGGTTTGGCAGTGGTCAGAGAAGTCTCAGGCCGCGAAGGAGCGTTCGGACATCCTCCATACGTGCCGCGATTTTGCGAAGATCCAAGAGTGGGGGAAGCGGCATTTCGCGGGTGCCATGCAAGACATGACGATTTTTATTCCTGACGATTTGAATATCTCTTGACACTTCCATGTTAGCTTTGCTGGAATTTTGTCTTTCTTATCCCTCTTGTTCACTACTTTCTTTTTTTCTTCAACTTGGAAGTCGGTGATCAAACGCCGGTGATCATATTTTAACCGACGCATAACGTCACCTTGCCGCCACCTCCACTACTTAGTCGCTACGAGCAGTACTTATCTGTTCCACTCGAAAGAACGAAGACAGGAAACTCGCCCTGCGGCCCTGACATTATCATAGAACCCCTGATACTGAACCCGAGCGACCGATAAATTGCGACCTAATTGTTCTTGGTTACATCTGTGCACAAGTGGCGGCTATTCGGGATCACATACGTTCAATTCATTCGTCGCGGCAACAGTAAGTTCGGAGGGTGGCGTCTGGAAGGAATTTTCATCCTCGCGCGCCGAGCCAAGACTGAATACTCGCCTTTTTTCGGATAGCATCAATAAGCGCCCTGGCCACGCCTTGTCTTCGATGGTTTGGATCAACAGCGAGCAAGTTTAAATACCTTGTAGGACAATGATAGGTCAATCGTGGAACACTACGGGCAAGTGTGAACTCAAATACCACGAGTCCAATTTCCCCCGCGGCCCCAAAAGTTTTTCTGTCAGGTTCGCAAACTCTGGCCGATACTATTGGAAAGATCAACACGCGTGGACCTGGCTAAGTTCAGATGGACTCGCGATAGTGCGGTGCCACCCTTGGGTCTCGGGCGATAAATTCGACACGAATGAATGCAATTCCCGGCGTTGATCGTCGCTGGAGACAGGTTTTGAATGGTTGCAGCGGCACAAGGAGTGAAGACTGACGTGCTGAACGGTTCGATGCCTGGGCCCCACCACAACGCCATCCCTCGGATCACGCTACTATCGCATTCTTCGGTTGCGACATGAATATCGCCACCAAGTGCGCCAGCCCGAATACTGGCACGGAAGAATGCATCTAGCAGAGAAAAATCGCCGCCTATTATAGTCTTGACCGAGGTTTCCGCTGCAAGCCTTGGTCGATCAGGGAAAACCGTGTCTTCGTGCGATTACCTGGAGTATAAGCCCTCACGCAAAGCTTAACCAACTGTTCGATTTCAACATCTAGGGAATTGTATCACGCGCATTGTTGCAATGAGGTCAGACTGGCAGTGTACCGGTGGGGTTTCGGAGTGCGTTGACGGTAAAGGACATCGAAGGAGCGGATTCCTGTGCACGCTGCTAATGCCTTTGCTTGTCTGCGTTGCTTACGGCTTAATTTGAACAAAGTCCCGAAGATCTCGAAGGTTGCAAGACCCGTTTGGCCGAACAAAAACCTTCAATCATTCATTTGTCTGCATCGATTTTGCTTCCGGTTTTTTTTTCTTCCTTCAATGAAGGGCTCGTGGTGCGGTATTCGGTTCCACGCGACACAGCAGCGGGTGGCCCTTCTTTAGTCAATGCAAGAGGCGAATCAGCTTCTAAAAGCTCATGTGGCGCCAGTTTTAGGTACCCTGTATGCCAGGTTGCGAAATGAAGCCATCAGGGCCAGCATCTAATCGAAAGCCTGGTCGCGTCCCCCCGCTTCTCGGCGTGCTTGGCCGGGATCCGCCGAGGTGTCCACTTAAAGTGCTCTCGTATTCGCCTGTGTCTTGAGTTCCATTCGTTATCCATTCCATCCGCCATGGATAGCTTGCAGCTGGACACTTCAACGCAAATACGTTTCGAGCGTGGTTTCTACATTGGATCGTATGTGACTGCTATCCTCTATGGTCAGGAGCTCGTTCGTCGGCGCCATAGTTTGCCTCATGTCTGACTTCTTTTCTAGGGATGCAGCTCTTCATGTTCTTTTTATCGAATTACCTTCTATTGTATTCTTCCAGTGAGGCTCGCAAAGAGTCTTGTTTCTACATTTCCTACGGCACCGTGATGCTCCTCTTGTGGACCGTGGCGTCGAGTTGCAACGCGGTCTTTGGGCAACTCATGTGGTAAAAAACCCAATCAACGCCGGAAAAACTGCAAGAGACTGACTGGAACCAGGATCGACCATCGCGACGGGCTTGGGGGACCTGCCGCGTACTTTTCAGATAATGTTTCGGCTTGGTACAACACGCTGGGAACGGTCAGTGGTATTTGCATGAATTTCATGGCAGACGGTCTCTTGGTGATTCTTCTCTCTTTTCTTTTCATCATCGTGTTCTAAGCAACCACCAGCTGTACCGGGCGTACGTGATCTGGGGCTCGTCATGGAAGATCGTGGCGGGACCACTGGTCCTCTATTTTGGTGCAATGTGTAGGCGCTCCTGCTACTTACACACCGTAAAAAGCGACCTCAATCCGTTCTTTCGTAGCGATGGCGATTCTCCTTATCTACGAGAGCGCTATTCCTCGTGCAAACTTTTTCGGAGGTCACTCGGTGTCCTTTGGCGTTCCTTATTTTTGGATGACGATCAGTTTGAATATCATCACAACCTCGCTCATTTGTGGTCGCCTACTCGCCGTGCGGCGCAGAGTCCGCACCATTCTCGGTGAGCAGTACTGCCAGACTTACACCGGTATGTTCGACTTTGTTCAATCCTTATCGTTCCCTGATCGTTCCTGCAGGCGTAGTTGCGGTTTTACTCGAGTCCGCGCTCCCATTCACCGTCCTTGGGATCGCTTACGTCATCTCATACGCTCGGAAGTCTCCTTACTCTTTCGCTTTCGTCCAAATCTGGGCCGACTTTTGTGTTCGTCGCAAAAGTTCTGAATGATTTTCTGCTCTGACATGCCCCTAGGCCATCTCACCGCAACTCATTATCCTTCGTGTCGCCGTGGGAAAGGCATGGTCCAAGGATACTGTTGCATCTGTCTCGAGCTCTGTCATGGTTTTTGATGACCGACCTGAGAAGAGACAGATGAACAACAGCGGCAATTTCGAACTTGCACTGCATGCGGACAGCCAAGGCACAGAGCTTACTACCGTCGACATCCCGTCAACTAAAGGTGCAATCGCAGTCTGACAAGTTATTTATCCCTTGCAATCTACGATCTAGGTATATGCGATGCGGAGTTTGGTCCGCCCTACACTCTCTCTGTAAGCTTATCTGATATCTACGTACGCTCTTGTCGAAAGTCGAGTATTTTGAAGACTGTTCTACCACCTTGAACCATGTATCGCGTTTATATTCGCTGCGTTTTATAATACATCTTACATTCATGTACATCTTGTTCGGAGTCTAGTCGAGCTTCAGTCCATCCAGGGCGGGGATAGGTCTTTCTGCTTGCGGCGTTATGCGTGCGCCGTGGCGACGCTCTTTGCTATCCTTATAGTCCACGATTGCGCTGTGGGCTGTCCAGCTGTTAATAACGATTTGCTGCAAGAACAGGTGAAAGTGTACCTGTAACACGATTATCCCAGACTGCGACGGTCCCGGGTGCCCATTTCAGGCGGGCTTGATAATCCCCACTCTTGTCGATATGGTCGAACAAGAATCTCAGGATGTTTTCTGGGATAAATGTCAACCCCAGGAACATTAAATCGAACGCCGACAATACAAACCAGATTCTTCCCTTTTGAGACCAATGATTCGGCGCGTGAATTGTCTGTTAACATACAGAGCCTCTTCTCCAGTCACTGGATGCTTCCTGACGACGGGGTGGATGTGCTTCGACGGGCTCCCTGCGCACGATTCCACCGCGTTTCCCAGAACGAGAAAAATTAGCTTGCTCGATACCGGAATGGACTGCCGTCAAGGTGCGGAGGAACGCAACAAATTGAGGCGATAAATTTTGTAGGGTCGAAACTTGCGACGTGAAGAGTGTGTCGCCACCGGTCTCCGGCTGCGAGAGGAGGAAAAAAGTGGTTAGGCCTGGCGGTTGCAGCTCGTATGAAACGTCCGTGTGCCAAACGGTGGAGGTGATGCTATCGCTTATTTCGAAATTAAAAGTGGAGTTTGCATCGCTATAGAGGGAGAAAGAAGATGAGGAAGGAAGGAATTTAGAAGGGGAAAAATTCGGACCGGTAAACCAGATGAATTTCTGGGTAGCCCGCAGGATGCCCAGAAGTCGGGTGTATATGCAGACGGCCGAAATGAGAGCCCCACTGTTTATAAAACTCTGGTCCACGGTCTATGAAGTCGTGTTGGTCTCTGAAAACCATAAGGCCACGACGAGCGACCTGGTGGGTGTTTGGAACATGTTTAACATGCAGAGGATATGTCCTACCTCCAGCGCAAGTTCATCGCGTGCGTCGGAGTCCAACTCGGCCAGATTGATGCCGTGGACTGCGATAATTTAAGCAAGTGTTGTCCACATGGCGACCAACCCAGAACATACCTTCTGTTCCCAGCCGCGGCGTGAGCTCAACAACATTAGTGGCGTTTTGCAGAAAGGCGCGGGGGTTGGGGTGCTCGAGTGCACGAAGTCCAGGGTCAGAGAAAGCAAATGGTGTCAAAGGAGGGTAAGTGTCCCGAGAAAAGTGGGGGAGCAGGTGGGAATAACGATAGTCATCATCAGTGGCCTGAACGGTCAGGGTTGCTGGAATTTCGGAACCTGACTGGACTTGAGTGAGTCTCTGTAACCGTTGTGGACATGGTGCACAAGACATATTTTGTGGAGACGGCAGCTTATATAGCTGAGTGGCTTGAGTGATGCAAACGCGCAATCTTGGCTTCGAAGTACGCAATTTATCGAATTGTTCGAGTTCTCGTGACAATCGTGGTGTCCTTCGGTCAAGGTGCATCGGCCCGGTTGCTGATGCGCGCCGCCGCCATCAGCCGCTCCCTGTAAACACGGGTCAACAAAAGCGTGGGAAGTGTCTGTCAATTCGGGTGACTCGATGATCGACGCCTTATTATGTTCCACCCGACCCATGACCCACGCTCGCCCTGACAGCAACAATAAACTGTATTACTATTAGCTGCATTCGCTGAGTTTTCTGGATCCATCCCTGCAGCTGGCCTATTGTCTACTTCTGAGAGGCTATTCCGCCGACCAACAGTTTATAGCTTTGCACTGAAAAACGCAGTTCAAGCTCGCTAATTCTGTCGCCGTTTTCTGTTCCACTGCCGACGTGCGCCTCTTTTTGATCGGGGTCGTCTTATTCGAGAACAATGGGTGAGACTTTTGCTTCTTATCATTCCGGCGGTCCAATTGTAGGCCAGACCTCTCGAAGACAATTAGAGACAATAAAGCTTCACTTCCCTTTTTGGAAGGCGATCGGGTTGGATCCTAGCGTTCGATGAAGCGATGCAATTAAAAGAGGGCATGGATCCAGCTGATAATCTACCTCGCCGCGGTCCCCCTCCTCCCCCTCTCAACGCGACTCTTCTTTTCGCCATGTCCATGTCCGAAGACGATCTGAAGCCGTACACGAGTTCTGCGGAGGAGTTGCCCCAGTACGTTCGCCGTCGGAATGTTCCCGATGTCCCCGAGGACGTCGACTACATCATGGAACATCTGAATGACCCCAACATCGACTTGAAGCAACGGTTGGGCAAGCCTGTCAGCTCGGAGTCCTTCAAGGGCAAGAATTATGAACACTCTGATGATGATACTGAGTCGCGCTCGGCTCCTTCGCGGACGTCCAGGAACTCTACCGCGATTGAATTCGACGAGTGAGTTTTCATTCATCCGCTTGAATCTTATTTTCTGAACCCGTCCGCAGCGAGTCTCCCTATCCCGAAGTTCGATCTGCAGTGTCGAGCGTCGATGATCCCTTGATGCCAGTGAACACATTCCGAATGTGGTTTCTTGGCATTTTCTTGACGATCTTGCTGGCCGGAGTCAACCAAGTCTTCGACTACCGCGCACCGTCTGTCTTCATCACGAGCATTGTCGGGCAGTTAATTTCCCTCCCCATGGGCAAGTTCCTCGAGTGGGTCCTCCCGACAACGCAGTTCAAAACGTTCAATTACATCTGGTCATTCAATCCGGGTCCCTTCAACATCAAAGAGCACGTCTGCATCACGGTAATGTTCTTCGCGTAGCGGCCGATGTTCGTCTCTGATTTGCGTGCAGGTCATGATCAATGTTGCATACATTGGCTCGTATGTTACGGATGTGCTCGCGACCCAGCAGATGTACTATCATCAACACCTTCATTTCGGCTACCAGATTCTTCTCATCCTGGGCACCCAAGTTTTCGGGTTCTCTCTGGGCGGTATACTGCGCCAATTCGTCGTCTGGCCGGCGTCCATGATCTGGCCGAGCGCGTTGGTGAACTCTGCGCTTTTTAACACGCTGCACAAGAACTATGGCAAGAGTGACCGCGGGCACATGACGCGAGAAAAGTTCTTCTTCCTCGTCTGTGCCGGCAGCTTCCTTTGGTATTGGGTCCCCGGATATCTGTTCACCGGTCTCAGCGTGTTCAACTGGGTGTGCTGGATTGCACCGACGAACCTCAAGGTCAATACCGTCTTCGGGTCGCTCAGTGGACTTGGGATGAGCGTCATAACATTTGACTGGTCCCAAATATCGTTCATCGGCTCGCCTCTCATCACACCGGTGCGTTATTCCTTCATTTTTGAATGACTGGCAATTTTCTCAACGCTCGTATATTTAGTGGTGGTCCGAAATGAACACGATCGCCTCAGTCTTCATCTGCTTCTGGTTTGTTGTGCCTATCATGTACTGTGAGTGTCTCGTATCTTCAACGCGGAACACTTGTTGACGCGAAAACAGTCAAGAACGTTTTGTTCACAGGGTACTTGCCCTTGTCTGCATACAACTCGTTCGACAACACCGGGGCGCCGTACAACATTTCGGCGGTTGTTCAAGATGGGGTGTTCGTGCCCGAGTTGTACAGCACTTACTCGCCGATATTCATGACTGCCGCCCTGTGCATGGCGTATTTCCTCTCGTTCGCGACGTTCGGTGCCATCTTCACGCACACCTTCCGTATGTTTCTGCCGCCATAATTTACTTCCAACGCTAACTTTTCCTCACAGTGTGGTTTGGGCGTGATATCGCTCGCCGTTTCCGCTCAAGCTTGAAGGATGAGCGCGACATCCACTCCCGCTTGATGCAGGCTTATCCGGAAGTACCGACGTGGTGGTACATTCTCATCGGCGTCCTGTCTACAATTTTCATCTTCGTCGCCATCGAGATTTTCCCCACCCGGCTTCCCATCTGGGCCGCCGCTCTCGCCCTCTTCATCTCGATGGTTGCAGCGGTTCCTCTCGCCATGCTTCAGGTAAGCTCTTGAAATTACTGGCCGTCGATTTTCTCTAATTGCTGCTCCAGGCGATAACGAACCAGCACGTTGCGCTCCAGGTCGTCGAAGAGATGATCGCAGGGTACGCGCTGCCCGGCCGCCCCGTCGCGAACATCGTCTTCAAAGCCATCGCATACACTGGCTCCGCGCAGGGCGTCGCATTCGCCGCGGACTTGAAGTTGGGACACTATATGAAGATTCCTCCCCGCACGATGTTCACCATCCAGCTCACGGCTGCCATCATCACGTCCTTCGTTGTGCTTATTGTGCAGAACTGGATGTTCTCCAACATCGCCGGCATTTGCACGGACGCCGCCCCCGACAACTTCGTTTGCCCGTCGACCAACGTCTTCGCCACCGCGTCGATAACTTGGGGAGGTATCGGACCTGGCCGCCTTTTCGGTACTGATGGCATGTACAACCCGCTCCTGTACGGTTTCCTTTTCGGCGCTGTTGCCCCCATACCCTTCTACTATCTCGCTCGCCGATTCCCTCTGTCCTTCTGGCGCTACATCAACATCCCCGTCTTCTGCGGTGGTGTAGCAGCCATCCCCGCCGCCTCTGCCTACAACTACGCCGCGTGGGCACTCACCGGCTTCATCTTCAACTTTGTCATCCGCCGCCGCCACTTCCGGTGGTGGATGCGCTACAACTACATTCTGTCCGCCGCGCTCGACGCCGGCGTGGCCCTCTCACTTATCGTCATATTCTTCGCGGTCCAGTACCCGAAGGGCGGGACCGTGCTCAACTGGTGGGGGAACACGGTCTGGGAAAATACGTACGATGCAATGGGCATGCCCTTGCTCGTTTCTGAGACTGGAACCTTCGGGCCCAAGACTTGGTCATGATTGATTTTCCTTTCTCTTTGCATTCTTGGGCTGATCCTCCTCCACCATCTGTATTACTTTTACCGCGCGGCGATACCACTCGACTCAGAACTCCCTCACTAGCATTATGTTTACATTATTCACTTCGCATTCCTCCTGCATTCAACACCCTCCCGTTTCGATTAGTAGCTGCATTACTAGTTACTCATGGCTCTGATGACTCCGATGAACAATGAATCCGATGACTAGAATCTGCAGTGCGAGCTGAGAGAAATTTTCAAGTGATTGATTGGTTGGTCTGGAATGGCTCTTGAGCGGCGACGACAGACGGCGACGATAAGGATCGTGTGGTCATATTATGCTGAAGCTTGAGAAATCTAATCAAATTAATTACTCGTGCCTTTGTACTTTACCTCGATGTCCGACCCCACCAGGCTAGACTTGCCGTCCCTCTCGTTTACTTCCCCAACCCCGATACCGTCCCCGATTGTTCCTCAGGATGAGCCTGGTATTCCCAATTCCCTCCAGACACCGCCACGGCCGAGTTCCAGCGGCAGTAGTACCAAAGGCAAGCGGAAGGCAAACGAGATCGAGGGCGGCAATACGCCCCCGGACGCCAAGAAGGAGCGCGAGCAAAAGGCAACGTTTGCCGTGGGCCCCCGCCGTGGGTAGCATCCCGCGATGTTCTAAAATAATTTTATTCAAAGAAAACTCAAAATAGCTCTGCGCCAGTCGAATACAACGAACTCGTCGCAGGCTCCTTCGTCGTTCCACCGCCAAAAACGCGCCCGGCTGTCGACTCCGACGGAATCGCGACCCGGTTCTCGCTCAGCACAAGAGCCTTCAGCCGACACCGCCGCGACAGTGGGTTCCTGGTCCAGCCGCAAGTCCATCCTTCGTCCCCCTTCTCGCGGTGCCCAGTCCATCTCCCAGCAATCCAAAACCGCCTCCCTCCACCGCGCGCCTTCTCGGCGGTCCATCTCTCGACGGTCCATCTCCCAGTCATCCATTCCCATCTCCGCCCTCATCTCACCCCATGCACCGTCTATAGCCCGCTCCGGCACTTCTGCGTATCACATGCGCGACCCACACAAGCCCCCGCGAATACAGCCGACTGTCTGGTCGCTCTCAATGGGCAGTCTCGAGGGCAGCGGCCCTGATCGTTGGCGCCGCTGGACCGAATCAGGCGGCAGCCCGCTTCACGCGTGGCTCTTTTTCCTCGGGTTCGTCCTCTTCCCCGTATGGTGGGTCGCCGCCTTTCTGCGCGTTCTGCGCACGCGTCGCATTGGCAAAGAAGCGCAGGAAGCGCAAGTCGTGCTCGACGACCCCCAGCTCGAGTTCGGTGCGTGAGCCGTTTGTATTTTTCCTTGCAGCTATTCATCACTTCTCCAGATGCACGCACATGGCGCACGCGCTGCCGAATCATGGCCGCTGTTTCCATCGTCACTTACGTTCCTTTTGTGGTCCTCGTCGCTGTTTTTGCACGACGACGGTAAAACTGGTGGTGGCTGCGGTATGTCAGGTACCGACCAGCTCATAGACTCTCTTTTATCAACGCATCTCGCACCGTACATACACTAAGCATATCATGTAGCCCCTATATTACTCGTAGCTTATGTCTCATGAATACTGACGACGTCCAATCGCATTGGCACAAAAAAATCAGGTGGACACACGATTGTCGGGAGCGGGAGCAAATCGAGCTCAAACGCCACGCGGTTATTTGCGTAGATCAGCGCGCATCTCGAGCGGGAGCAGTCAAGGCGAGACGCGTCGCGTCGTTATTTGCAAAGACAGATTCAACAAAAAATGTAATTGTGATACATTGAGTAGTGTAGGCATGTAAGTACGTGAATATGGTATCATCTGCAAGCAAGAAAAGAATGCATGGTTCTAAGATCCTGGTATATTGTCGGCTCACACAAGCCCGAGCACAACACATGCTCTCAGGCTTACCTCCCTCCCCCTGGTGCCCATAGCACTGTCCTCCGTGCCCTCCCCCCACCTCGATATACTCCTCCGTCCTCAACGAACTCGACTTCCACCCCCAGCTCTGGCTCACCGAAAACACATCCGGCGCACTCGCAAACCTCGTTTGGCTCGCGCCCGTCGCACTCGCACAGCTGATCGTGAAATACGCCGACACGGACGGGCGCGAGTCGCGGTACGGCGACACCGGCGGCGCGGGCGGGTGCAGCGAATACCGGCCTGCGGCTGAATGCAACGCAAGGCTCGCAAGCGACGCGCCCATTGTGCTGTTGTTCGGGAGCGAGGACGAGACGGCCGAGACGGGCGTCGTGCTGCGCGTTGTGGTGCGGACGAGCGAGAATTGTGAGGGGCTCACGGGCGGAGGGGCCATGATCGCAGGCAGCGACGGCCCACGCGCGTGGGTCTGCGCTCGAGCACCCTCGCTACCGACGAAGCTCCCGTGCCTTTGACGGGTCGCCGGCGCCAGTGGTGCTGACGCCGACGCCGACACCGGGGCATTGTGCAACGCCTCGCCCCTCGGGGCGCTCGCACCCGGAATGTCAAGCGTGCTCTGCCGGTGAAGGTATATGCCCAGCTGGATCGCGCCTTTCTTCCGCATGACCTGGACATACGCGTTAAATAGACTCCCGCCGCACCACACGGTGTGCGAGTACAGCCGCGCCTTCTCTAAAAGAAGCTCGGTGTCCCAGAACTCGGCCGCGAAGCGGAACGGCGGATGAAGCGTCCAGCGGGCGGTGCCCGCCGGGTCCGCAGCAACGCACGCGCGTGCAGTATAGCGTCGCGTTTGGATGCCGAAAAAGTTGGCCTCGCCGACGGAGGCGCGCGAGAGCGTGCTGGGCGTGTTGGGTTTGGACGTGGTCGGCGAGGATGGGGAGGTTGGCGCAAATGACGAGGTGAAGAGCTCGTCCATTGAGACTGTGGAGCCGTCTATGGATGGAGGGTGGACGCTGCTACCGTTGTCGCCGATACGCTGGGACGAATCAGTTGGGACCAAATAGTAGGGCCCGGCTTGGTCGAACGAGGGGTCGGCGGCGGCCAGTCGTGCGCTAATTTCGGCCGTGGTCTGCGTGATCCCCAGCTCCTTCTCACGTTGGACGGGCGAACCAGGTGTGGGAGCGGGAGACGGTCGCGTTTCCTGAGAAGAAAAGACGTGGGGCGGGCGGTAATATGCTGCCGCATTAACGAGTTTTGCCAGTGCGCCGCCTGCAACACGGCGATCGACACAAAGGGGCTGCTTGGTGGTCGGTGAACTATCCCTGGACAGATGTATCACATCCTCCATCGTCTGACGCAGAGTTAGCCAAGCTCAACAGATTGAAGGAAATACACACCATGTGGCAGTAGTAGATGCCCTGCTCAAACAGAGTCTTCCATGCGTCCTCTTCCTCTTTGAGAATGCCGTGTCTCCTCCGCAGTTCGACGACAGAGCGTGCAAAATCATATCGCTCGCGTTCGTTGCGCACAAATAACGTGTCCGCGGACGCGAGAGCACAAGACCCATTTGAAGCTCAGGCCACCGCGATCCCAGATAGTGGGAACGGCAGTGTAATCAACGTCACGGCCTGCAGGACCGGCTTTACGCTCCTCAAAAGCGAGCATGTCCGGGGCCCAGCGAGCCAACCAGCAGGCAGCGGCCTCACCAATCTTGTCGGAAATTGCTCCGTAATGGAACACCTTCTCTTCGTACGTCTCAACGGAGTGGATGGAGGCAACAGAGGACGCTTCATCTGGTATGTTCTGCGCAATATGCTCGAGGCCAACAGCAGCGTCGGGCTCGTTCCATTGGGGGTCAGGAGGTCCGATCGGCTTTCCGAGGGCAAAATCAAGATACTGCAGGACGGTGTAGGGTCCTATCGTACTGAGGATCGAGGCGAGTGCATTTGCAGCTATGGAGGGGATCGACAGATATACGGACGTCGCGAGGAGAGACAGTAAGAAGCGCGGAGTTCCTGGATGGTGCCCAGACGGAGTTGGCGGATGTAGATCCACAGAAGTGAACGGGAATGCTGAAGTTAGTGGCTGGGACGTCGAGGGTACCAACGACGGGAATATGTGCAGAGGCGGGCCGCCGCCATACAGTCGTGCAATGCAAAGTCTGTCATTCTTGTGAGTGATGCAGATGGGTGAGAAAAGCAAAATCCGTATTACTCGAAAGCTGGGCAGAAGCGGACATGGTGAGCGTATGATTAAGGCAAAATTAGCTGCCGTACAGACCTGCGCGTGTTATATTGGTATCATCAAATACAATGTCTATTTCGTCGGATTTCTGTTCTTCTGCAAAGCCCGCAGTGAAGAGGGAGTTGAAGAAGCCAGCCTGGATGAGGATCACCCGATGGAGCTTGTAAGTCGCATGCCAACTAGCGCGAACGTGCAGAGTAACGTCTGTTGTCCGAGCATAGAGAAAGTGGAAGCGTAGAGATGTCGCTGGATATCGTCTGCAGAGCGTGTCATAAACGGAGAGGAGGACGAGCAGGAATATTGCGGCCCTGGTGCACAAGGGCCTTTACAAGCCTGAGGGGCGCAAATCACTGACACCCGCAGCACAGCCATCCCGGCGATCCCGCCCCGGCACGATGATCTCCGGCGTCTTTCCCAAACATCCGCCTCTTTCCATTCCATCGTGTCGCAAACATAGGAAAACGGGAAATCTCGAGTAGTCTCTGTTCTGCTCTCGATCCCTGGCGGTAATTAAATACAGCGTGCAAGACATCGGCCTCGAGCGCTCGAGCCCTGAAGCAGCCCCGCGGTGGCCAGGTTTTGGTCTTCAGTGCACTGTGACCATCACGATTATTCGGATACTATGTGTATGCACGTAAATTGGCCTTCTTCGTCGCCTGCCCTGTATCACGACGTGAAGAATTTTCTGCGACCTCGTTCAAGCATGTATTCGACGATCGAATTCAGTTCTGTCACTCCTTACTTCCCGCTCAATAGCAACTGACAGAATTCGCAATTGGTTCCGAGACCATGAAGCTGTCGGTCATCTCCGACTTCGCATACATATAGGCTGCGGATGTCTCGACAGTTTCGCATTCACGAGTTTGCTAAACGACTCTCATGCAAAACGAGAAACCCAGCTGTTCTTCTCAACTTCCTTGTATTCCGTTTTCACCTTCCAGAGCTTCCCAACGGTGCACGCGCGACAATTCCCTCCCAGTCAACGTCTACCCCACATTCGCGCGCCAGCATATCGTATCGGTAGAGGATTCGGAAGCACATCTTCAGATACTCGTGCAGTTTCTCTGAATCTGCAAGTGGGTCGAGGTTTTCAATGGGACCATTATGGCCGACTTCGCCGAAAAAGAACTCTTGATGAGGGAACGACTGGGCGTCGTAATCCATAGAGGCGGTCAGCCCGCGGACGATGCGATAGCTGTGTAGCGATTTATACCGGCCGTCAGCGTGCAGCTCCGGTTTCGAGAGCAGAACGTTGAAGAAGAGGTATGCGTCGAGCGCCCACTGCATGGCGTGGTCCCAGCCGAAGCTATGTCCCCACGAGAGGTAGTGGAGTCGGTGCAACGGCACGCGTGGGTGCTGAGCCAGCATTAGCAGTTGGTCGAGCTGGTTCTCCGCCAGGAGGACTTTCACTACATCAGCCAGGTCGCCCTGACTGGTGGTGTACTCGATATCTGGTCCGGCGCGTTCTATCCAGTTTTCGAGCCACTGGTTTCGGGGCGTAACGGAGGGGTAGGGAAGGTTTGAATATCGCGAGAGTGTTGTGTCAGGGAAGACTTTGCCGGTGAGAGGGGCATCGTAATGCGCAGGGTATTTGGCACGCTCGGTGTCTGAGAATGTGCGAATGGTTGTTGCGAGGGTTCTCGCAAAGTGGTTTAGAGAATTAGCCTGTGAGGGCAGCCCACGGGGAAAGAAATCCGTGCGTCGTGGTCGTGGGGTGATTGCACGGTTTTCGGAGATGAAGACAAGATTCGATGCGAGCGAGTCCCAAGCGATGTTGTGCGACTGATGCATTTTTTGCGGGCGGTTGACTTGATATGTATTCTGATCTCCAGTCTCTCGAATTTATGATCCGCGCTGGGGAGTAATCTTGACTCCCTCGGAGGCGCAATGGGTCCAATGAGGTCCAATTTGAGAGAGCTGTCAATACATGAGTGATCGACAAGTTCATCACAAAACGCCGCTTTGACACTTGAAGTCACTTCGGCACCGTTAAACGCCATGCACGGCGAACACTGACGAGACGGTGATTGAGAGGGAAGAACGTGAAATGACCAAACTTATATTGCGGCTGATGTGTATGAACTCGATATGAATAAATAAAATTCACAAAATAGGGAGAAAATATGATGATACAACCACGATGTCGGTGCGTGGAGCCTAGGCGTCCACGGTGGGTGCAAGAGACTCAGAGTAGAGCAAACGTGGCTCATGCAAGACCAAGTGCGAGACTATCGTTGTTGTGAAAGGGGCGGAAAGGAACCCGGTCGTCAGATTGGCATCCATAAAGATCCTGCGCCGTTGCGCGCGACTCACATAGAGCACTCATGCAAGACCGCTGGTAAGGACGGATTGATAAGGAAAAGAGAAAGGAAGCTGGTAACGATGCGCACAACCTTGCGAACGGTCTTGAACGAAACGACAAATCGATGCCATGTCGCGCGACCTGCACGAAGTTTTCGCCGATGCACACGACTTGCACAACGCTGCCGTCGGCGCGCGCCGGCCACGCGTAGTGGATGGGAGAGAATGGTGGGAAGCTCTTCTCGGATGTCAATAAGGAATGGACAGGGAAGAGAAAGATTGTGAACGAGAAAAAGATGAGACGCACCACGAGAAACACAACGTGCTCACGGATGGCTCAGGTCGTCGGGTGGACAAGGGCTCTCTAATCATCGGTGAATCTTTGGGTTGAATTATCGTGTTGATAAGTCGCGAACGAAGGCCTGGGATCACTGGTGGCAAGATGCGGGCCTCAGGAGCTAAGCAGCCAGAAAAGTCCTTCAAAGGTCTTGGGTGGGCTAGCCTCGCAAGATGTCTACGAAAGAGAGCGGAAGACGCGAAGATTTGCCACTTGGTGGACGAACGATGTCATGCTGCATCACGCTCCACCAATCCCACTGCCAAATCCCCACACTACTTTGCTGGACAACCCCTCTGGAAAGATCTACACAGAGGACACTCTTCACCGCATAACTATATTCGCTACATTTACCCCAGAAGAAACTGCATCTCAAGATTGGTCATACTATACTCAAATTTCCAGTCACACCGCCCGCTCCCTTTGAGTTGAATTTTTGCTATCCTATCCATCGGCGTTCCAGAAAATATGACCTATCTTTCTTTGCACCGGGGTTATAGTTTTGACTAGTTGGGCCGGCTTTCGAAGGATGTCACGAACGCGAACGAGGTGGTCATGGAAATTCTGTGGACCATACAGGTCTATCCGCAACTGCTCGAAACCCTTGGATTCGCTATACGACCTCAGCCTCAGTAGTGGTTGAATGGATACTCAATAAACCGGGTGGTTGAAGCGCAAAAAATAGATCAACCAGCTGCAAGGCAACATACTTAGACGTCACAGCGGAGTCCTCGTGGCCATCCTGTCCGGTGCCCAGAGGCTCTGGCACGGTTTTTTTCACCAGCGTTCGAAAAGCCAAGGGTATCCCCTATGAAATTTGTATGTCCCACGTTATCTTATGGTCGACTGCTCTGATTCGGGCCGTGCAGTACGATTCAGAGTAATACATGATGATGGTCGAGTCGTCGAAGTACCAACGGGTTCCGAGCTGCATTCAGAACTTGAATAAAATGTATTTTCATTCGCCCTGCAGGTCCAGATTCCAAGACCCAATTGAGAGTGAACGATGCACGGAATTTTCAATTCTCCTCTCTAGTTGTCTTGCTTGTGGTAGCATGTCTTGAGTCGCAGTTGCAAGACGTGAAACTTCTTTTGACGCCACCACATTCTTCCCGGTACCGTCTTGGCTACCAAATTCTTGCTCCGAGTCCATGCTATCAAGGCGAACGTTCTCATTTCGGCCGCAAGGATGCCAGACAGCTGCTGCTCCGAACCCCATCGTTGGGCTTTCCTTCTTGTGAATCGACGATCGACGCCGATATGATTGTCTCTCGCTTGTGGAAATCTTTGAGCGGTGTCTGTCTGCGAAGTACATCATTCTCCCCTCGTCTATCTGCGACATCGGGGACCCACTGCAACACGTCTTGGCAGCACCACGGAAGCATATTTTCTTTCTCCGGTGGGTAACCCCGTTGCACAGCCACAATCGAAGTTATGTACCACACTATTTCGATGGCATGTGTTTGTCTCTCTGGCCAGCGAAAACATATCTATACATAACTCTGGTCCGTGCGCGCGCGGTGAGGGTATAAAATAGGTCACAGCCATTACTGTTTCCCCCAGAGCGAGGGCTCATAACCGACTTCCTCCACATTCCCCACTTTCCATGTGGTTGTCTGTGGGTGCGACAGTACACAGAGTGGAGAAGCTTTGGAGTTGTTGGCGGGTACTCATTGTTTTGCCTTTCAGACCGTGGGCGACGTGCGGGACCGGTTCGCTATTGGGCGGGTCGTTCCTTCCGGGGACGGCGACTGCCTGAGGTGGGGGGCGGGAGGAGAGCCTTTAACTGGCGGCATCCTGGTGTCGTCTGGGACTGGCTCAATGCCCAATCCGCCGGAGCTATCGCGCACCTCGCCGGAGGCGATGGCGAGCACGTCCAAACTGGGCGCGCCTCAAACGCTCCCGGGAACATTGGGCACACGGTTCTTTGTTTCCCGAGCGCGTCTGAGGCGCATCCGGTTTGGACGCGCCCCCCATCGCCTCCTGCGAGTTGCGTGGCCGCCAGTGCCTTTAACGTCGAACACGAAGCGGGGCCTCGGCTTTCCCTGGGTACGCGCGTCGTCTGTCTCCCGCCTTTCCATTTACTTACTTGCTTCCAGGTCCCAAATAACGTGCCTGGAGTTGATTGACGCCGCCATCGTTGAGAGCGTGTCTGATCCGCTTCGTGCCTCTCTGGGGTTGCAAGCATTTCGGACCCTCTGCCTTCGGTGAAGGGTGATGCCAGCAGTGCTCACCGAACTACCCACGGCGTCTCCTCCTTGGGGCGGTGTGGCGACCCCCTCTGGTGAGTCTGTTTTTTCTTTTGTTCCCGCCTTGTCGCTGATGCGCTTTTCTTTAGCCCGCGTGTTGCCTTTGCACCGCCGGTCATCTGCAGTAGCGAGCTCCTAGAGCACTGAGGGTGAGCTTCTCCTCTTTTTTTTGTTTCTTTCCCCGGTTCTGACGCGCTTTCCTTCAGCCCTCAAAGAGTCTCGCGTCTGCAGACGCCTTCCAGGGGTGGCTCGCAACCCTCGTGCACCCTTGTCGTGGGCCCCCGGCTTAAGACCTTCGGGTCGACTAATAGCACGTTAATTGCGGGTTTGTTTTCTTTCTTTTTCAGTTACATACCTTGTACTATTTATTTTCTAAGTGTAAAATCGATTTGTTCCTCTCTTTTGGTGTGCGTTCGAAAGAGTCGAATCTCGAGTGTTAGTATGAGTTGCATCTTTGGCCGAGCCTCTTGTTCCGTGAACATGTCACTTGAGATTCGCATCCTTGGTCGTTCGTCCACAACTGATTTTTGACCTTTTTCTCTTCTCAATTTTTATGCGAACCGATTCCAATTCTACTTGCACTGGGAGTTTCGTTTCTTCCTCAACAAGTTCAAGGTTTGATTTATTTGTCTAGCACGGCTCCTAGTTTTTCTATGTCGCCCAATACAAGTGGGAAAAAGAGTTATGATGAAATAGCGGCATTTTGTGAAGTCTAACGTGAATATTATTGATGTAGAGCCGGATGAAGAATCCAAGACTTGGGCGATCTTGACTTATTCAACTCCCAATTCAGCTCCGTCTCCCCCTTCCCCTCACAGCAATTGACGAAATCCGCAACGGGTTTTGAGACCATAAAGCCCGAGTCGCGGAAAGTCCCTTCCTAATTGCATGCACATGCCGAAGAATGTCTCGACAGGCCAAGGAAATTCTACTTCGCATTCCAAACGACTCATACAAAGCGATAATCCCACTTGTCCTTCTCAATTTCCATGTACTCTGTATCCAACTTCCAGCGATAATTCCGAACGGTGTACGCGACATTTCCTTCCCAGTCAACCTCGACTCCGCATTCGCGCGCCAGCATATCATACCGGTAGAGCATCCGGAAGCACATCTTCAGATACTCGTGCAGTTTCTCTAAATCCGCAAGCGGATCGAGGTTGTCGATGGGCCCATTATGATTCTTCTTGCCGAAAAAGAATTCCTGATGAGGGAACGACTGGGCGTCGTAATCCGCCAGCATGGTCACCCGGCGGACGACGCCTCGGTAGCTGTGTATCGATTTATACCGGCCCTCTGCGTGCGTCTCGAGTTTGGAGAGTAGGACGTTGAAGAAGATGTATGCGTCGAGCGCCCAGTACATGGCGTGGTCCCAGCCGAAGCTATGCCCCCAGCCAATTGAACGGAGTCGGTGCAGCGGCACGCGTGGGTGTTGAGCCAGCATTAGCAGCTGGTCGAGCTGGTTCTCCGCCATGAGGACTTTCACCACATCCGCCAAGTCGCCCTGACTTGTGGTGTACGCGATTTCCGGTCCGGCGCGTTCTATCCAGTTTTCGAGCAACTGGTTTGACTGTGTAATGGAGGGATATGGGAAGCTCGAATATCGAGAGAGGATTGTGTCAGGGAAGACTTTGCCGGTGAGAGGGGCATCGTAATGCGCAGGGTATTTGGCACGCTCGGTGTCTGAGAACGTGCGGATGGTTGTTGCGAGGGTTCTCGCAAAGTGGTTCAAAGATTTGGCCTGCGAAGGCAGCCCACGGGGGAAGAAATCCGTTCGATGTGGGGTGACAGCACGGTTTTCAGAGATGAAGACGAGATTTGAGGTGAGCGAGTCCCAAGCGATGTTGTGCGACTGATGCATTTTTTGTGGGCGGTTGACTTGATATTCTGACCTCCAGTCTCTCGAATTTATGATCCGTGCTGGGGAGTAATCTTGACTCCCTCGGAGGCGCGACGTGGTACAACTTGAGAGCGAGCTGTCACTATATATTGATTAGTGATCGAAAAGTTCATCACAAAATGTAGCTTTGACACTTCGGTGCCGTTGAGCAGTGTATGCACGAAGTCGAGAACGGAAGAACGGGCGAAATAACCAAATTTATATTGGGGAAACAAATACGAGCTCTATGCACTATATCACTCGAACAGTCTGCATGCAATCAAAATCAAAACAGGTGTGGGATGAAAAAATTGGGTGCGTACCTCTCCAGTTTCGAGGTGATGTATCCACCCCGTTATTCGAGTACCCGCGACAAGCAAGGGGCTCTCTCGCAAAAAGCGCACATCATCAATGACAGATTGCTCTAGATCCGTAAATTCCAGAAAGTCCATTGCGTCGACTTGTGCTGCACACGACTCGTTATCTGGGTTCGCCCACTTGACAAGCCGTTTAAGTTCAGAGCCTTCAAAAGTGACCATACCGCAGCCTTGGGTTATTTGTTTCAAATGAAGGTGCTATAGAGCGCGTCAAGAGGGACACACCTGTGTGATGATAAATTGCAATCTCGCGCGTCCCCAAGAGACGCTGGGAGATAATGAGGCTCCGCAAAGCATCTTTTGCCATCCCGCCTGCGTTGCGAATGATGTGTGCTTCGCCTTCGGAAATACCAAGTTGCTGAAACGGATTTATTCGCGCATCCATACATGTTACTGAAGCCAGCGCGTGATTCATCTGGTCTGAATGCCAGGACTCAAACACGCACCTATCGCAAGCCGTTTTGTGGGAGGAAGGGCTATAGGGAGTTTTGGTGGATCTCCGGCGGGTTGCTCGGGCTGAGTATTTGGTTTCCGAAAGGCAAGTCGGTTGGGATCGCGGTCACGTCTGAGTCCAGCGGCGGTAAAAAATGCTGCTTTATGAGAGGTAGACAGAACGTTGCAGGCTCGAGCCGTTGGTATCTTGTGCGGCAGAGTTGCGCGTCGGAGGAGAATGCTTGTGTTCATCCCTCTTTATGCGGAGCAAAGTGGTGGGCGAAGAGAACCTGGTCTCGTGATGGAGTCATGAATGAAAAGTTTACAAAACTTGTGGAATTTTGAAGCAGCTGTATTGGAGAGCACGGAAAGCATTTTGAACTTATTCTTGAACCGCTGGCCACATGTAGGTGGTGGTGAGAGAGAAACATGGATATCATTGGCCTACAGCGGTCTAGACTCTTGATCTGCGCTTACACGCGTAAACACCCGCCATGACCTCCGTCCAAATCCGCACCTTGCTCGCGCCTTCAAATATTCAAGAGGCCAATCACAATGCCGTGTTTTTCGTGAATAGCAGGTTCCAGTCGCTCGACGATCTCGATGCTCTTGAAAATGCCGTGTTGGAAGCGAAACAGCGCGATGACCAGCTCAAGGCGAATGTGCGCCGGTCTTGCTTTCGTCTTGGTCACAGCTTGATTTAACGGTCATAGCTCAGCTGGCAACATCTCAAGCAAACGTGAATGTTCTCGTTTCTCAAACCCGGGAGGCCGCACAGAACCATATGAGGACTGCGCAGAGCCTTTCTCTGCAACGTCACTCGCTCGCGGATGAACTGTCGTATCTATTTAACCAGCTCACCTCTGCAATGTCCGATGGTGACAGAGATTCTACTCTGCTCGAGGATATTGAGACTCTGCATCGCAATCTGAAGGAATTGCAGAGTGTGAAGGGTTATGTCCAGGTCATTGAGCACGCGTTGAAACTAAGGTGCAGTTGTTACCGTATCCTCAAAGCCGTGTATTCAATCCTGTTTAGTGAAGCGGCCTGTCACCAGATCCGCTCGTCCCCCGGCACTGCACCTTTTTCATCTGCCTCCGTAACAGAATACCAGTCTCTCCAAGAATTCGTGAGCAAGGTTTCCGATGCATGTGCGGATGTGGAGGACGGCACCGGGAAACAAACCCTAAACCTCGTCCTATTTTTGGAGAAAATCCGCGACAAGTGCTGGGCAGACATCAAAGCTACTCTCTCCTCGTAATTGTTCTCTCTTTGCCTTGAATCACAGACGACATTCACCCACTCTCAGATCTCTTCTTGCGGCCTCAGAAACACTGGGCTGGCCCATGCCTGTTGACTATGCTGCCGCTCCACCACAAAACCGGAAAGACTTCGAGAGAACCTTCAGTGATCTGTTGAAGCTCCAAACCATGTCCGTTTACCTCCCGTGTTTTCGTTTCTTCTCGATCTCACTTCGGGACTTGCAGTGGCGAAAAGCTACGACCTCCGAACCCGAACGGGCGTTCTGAAAAAGGATGGGTTATATCCCATACAAGCCTTGATACAGCCCATAGCTTTGCGGTTCAAATATCATTTCGAGGGCTCCCGCCAGACCAACCGAATGGACAAGGTTCGTCATTCACTCGGGGGTGAATAAAAGTCAACTCAAAATATATCGAACAGCCAGAGTGGTATTTTACCCACGTTTTAAATGTCATGCATGAGCATAGACCTTTCATGGAGTCGGTCATCCAGCCCTTGCTTTCGTCCACCGACCGCCGGGAAATCGTAGCTTGGGTAAGCCTAACATAACTCCATCGCAATCGAGCTAACAACATTATCCTCAGCGAGAATTTACACTCCTTCTCTTCCCTCTCCTTTCTCGGAAACTCAGGCGGTCGATGTCAACATTATTACCACATCCCCCACTTCTAGCACATACGATATATCAGGCCCTTATCTTTGACGCTGCTATAAATGAGACCGGATTCGACCTAGCAGGAACATCAGCTGCCAGGGAAACCAGCGACAAATGGAATGGAATCAGTGATGTTATTCTGGGCAAGGAGGAATGGTTTGTTGCGTGGATGGACGGTGAAAAGCAATGTATGTTGTTCACTTTTCATGCTTGATATGTGATGTGATGTACTCTTCAGTTGCCGAGAACCAGTACCACGAAATTATCTCCGCCATTGATGCTTGGCAAATTGCAGCAGAAGAAGGTGGCGAGGAAGCCGGTCATCTTCGTGAATTAAGATCGACAACTTCGGCGAGAAGGCTCAAAGCTTTGGTCGAACAAGTGACCGGTAATTGTCTTTCTTTCGCCGATAGGCGTTGTCCCAACTGATCGATTCAGATCACTATTCACCGCTGCCCCACTTTGCGCAGCGCACCCGCTTTCTCATCAACGTTCAAATACCGATCCTGGAGAACTATTATGGACGGATATCCGCGTCTTTGGATGCCTTCGAGACACTCTCGTCTGCATTTATTCGTGCTGTGCCTGGCGCATTGACCGTCAGTCTTGGGAGGGACGACGGCTCCGTCAAGGTCGATGCGCATCGGCTCACGGATGGTGTCGAAGGCGTTCAGCGACTGTGTAAAGCCTGGCTTAGCGCAAGATATATGGAAGCGGCGATGGAAGGATGGGGCGAAGAATTGGTAGGCTATTCGACCCTTACAGAACGACGGACATTGATGACATTCATTCGTAGTTCTTCCTCGAGCTTTGGACAGAGATTAATCGTCGAGCGTCCCTCCGCTCGCAAGCAAGAGCCGCTTCCTCATTACCCGACCCTCGTGCTGCAACATCAGCCGCTCCTCAAGAAACCGTCTTTGAAGAGTTGGTTACTCAATACCGGGTCCTTGTGAACCGTGCGGAGGACATGGTTGTTGCGCAGGTGTGCGGAGAGGTGGAAGCAGGTCTCAAGGCCCACTTCGCAGCCACCACATCGTAAATTTCACCTGCTTGCTTGATCCCATTCGCTAATACATGAGCAGACCCAACCCCAACCGTAAAACAGCAGCCGACGACCTCGCGCTGTCGCAAACGCTTTTGGGACCCATTTCCCTGCTTTCCACGCATATGACGTACCTGTGCGACACACTACCGCAGAAAGCGATGACTGCGCTGTATCGGCGCATCGCTTCGCGGCTCGCAGAGCATATTTTGCAGCGCCAGATCCTATATCGCGGTCATATCAGCACTTTGGAGGGGAGATCGATCCACGCCGAGTGCGAGCTGTGGGTGGAAACGTGCCATTCTGGGCTCCGCGGCGCTTTGAGCGGGGGCAGAAATCGGGTGCAGGCGCCATGGCTTAAGCTGTTGCAGGCCGGAAGACTGGTTGGCTTGGAGGGGGAGCCTTGGGATAGGGTTGGGCGTGCGACGTTTGGGCCGCAGGACCAGATGCAGTGGGAAGAGCTCATGTTGGAGACAACGGGAGCGAACGAGCTTCAGAGGGAGGAAGTACAGAGGATTCTCAAAAGCAAGGGCGACTAGCACTCTTAGTTTCAATCTGACTTCGTGCGACCAGCGAGTGGAGTTGGAGAGGAAAACAAAGCAAAATGAATACATGTAGGGATACATACAGCAGAGCAACAACACAAGCGAGATAACTGCCTGGCCTGACGCTAGACAGGGTAAATTAATCCACCGGAGAACATGATCTCGTTGGCCTCGTCCATGACTTGGCACGCCTCTTTGGCCTCTGCAGTGCCAAACAGCATGTCGATCGTCAAACCCTGGTTCACCTTTTCGACCACCTGGTCCAGCTCAATGGCTTCGACATCCCGGAACGTCGTGGCCATGAGGTCAGCGAGGCGTTTGCGGAATAGTTGTAATCTGTACAGAAAGAAATCAACGAGAGCAAACGATTACTGAAGCCGCAAACGAACCTCGGCGGCGCAATCTGGCCATCTTCAGCCGCGCCACCTGCGGCTGGCGGCTCATCAACGTCCATGGCGACGTCTTGGCTGTCTTCGCCCCAGATAGGATCTTGCGTCCCCGCGGCATGCGGAGGAGGGGCCGGGGCCGGTTCTGGAGTCGGGGACGTGCCCTTATCCTTCGCCTGTGCTTGTGGTGGCATGCTCATCCGCCCAGGGGACGCCGGTTCCTCGTCGCTCTCTTCCCCTTCTCCTTCGCCGTCCGTGTCCTCCTCGCGACTTGCGCCACCCGTGTTCAGCTTGCGCTTCTTCCGCCGCTCGCGCTTCGGTACCTCCTTGAACAGCGCAAACCGCATGATCTCCTCCGCCGCCCTCGCATCGGCCTCTTCCACTTTGGTCGAGAGACGTGCCTTGGCATGCGCCGTCGCGAGACGGATCAACGTCTCGAGCGTACGCGCCGTCAGGGGCGAAGTCTACGAAGGAACATCAGTCAATCAATCCAGGCACGAAACGAGACAGCTTAGACGCGTACTTTCTTCCTGTTCCCTTCCATCCCCTCGTTCCTAAGCGTCGCGTACACCTGGACGATGAAATCGGCCGCGCCTTTCGTCAGGACAGGCGCGGGCTTGCTTTTGGCGTATTGGATGTATTTCTTGATAAATGCAATAGTAAAGATTTGTTGTGGCTCCTGCTTCTTGGACTTGCTCCGGGTGGTACGTCCAGTCACAGGTTCGGCAACGCCGATGTGGAGGAGGGGATCGAACTTCTCGAACGGACTAGTGTCTACGGCGTCGACGTCCTCTGACGAGGGTTCGGGTCCGTCCATGGATAGCGGTTGAGCGAGGTTATCCTGCGTGGGCGTCCCCTCCTCGACCCCCGGGGGTAAGTATCGATGCAGCCGGAGGACATGGTCCGCGATCATGCGGTCTCGCGATTCTTCAACATCGTCTGTCACGATGAACAATAAATCGAAACGCGAAAGCAGTGAATCCGGCAGCGCGATATTTTTGTGTGGATCTTTGTGAATATCGTACTAAAGGTGGCGTTAGCACTTGAACCCTAAAATCTTAAAAGTGAAAACACGTACTTGACCATAGATTGGGTTAGCCGCTGCTACAACGCTACACCGGGCGTTCAGACTAGTGTGAATGCCCGCTTTCGCGATGGTCACCGTCTGCTGTTCCATGACTTCGTGAATCGCAACACGGTCAACATCCGACATCTTGTCGAACTCGTCGATGCATACGACACCGCGGTCAGCGAGGACCATCGCGCCTGCTTCTAGCCTTCGCTCGCCTGTTTCCTTGTCAGTAGTTACAGCTGCGGTTAAACCGACGCCGGAACTCCCCCGCCCGGTCGTGGCGATTGCCAGCGGAGCAGTGCCTAGTACGAATCGAAGCAGCTGCGATTTGGCGGTCGATGGGTCGCCGACCATGAGCAAATTGATGTCGCCACGGATATGAGTGCCGTTGTGCAGATTCTTCTCGGCCCCACCGAGCAGGAGGAGAAGAATGGCCTTTTTGATATATTCGTGGCCGTAGATAGAAGGAGCGAGCGATTGGGCGAGCTGCTTGAAGATGTCCGTTCGCTTGGCGAACTGATTTATGTTACGAATGTCATTGACGGTGAGGGGAGTCTGTGCAATGCCTCCACCGATTTTCGATGACAGGAGGTTGAGGTTGTTTGCGATAATTAACGATCTGACGGAAGGTTAGACATTTCTTGAAAAAAAAACATCGAACATACTTGAATGCGCCACTTGAGCCTCCGCCAATGCTCCTGTACACCCCGACAAGCTGGATGCGATCGCCAGGCTTGCACTTGTCGACCAAGTCGTCGTCCATGATGATGTCTATACTCCTGGGTAGCTGACCAGCTGGCGCGCGCTCAGGCATTTCCTGCATACTGATGCGCTGGTGGTCCTGGAAGAGGCTGAATCCAAACTCCATCTGGAGTTTATTCCCGTCCTCGTCATTCTGAGGCGTGATGGAGCTCGTCGGGGGCTCGTTGGATGTAGACGAGGTGGCGTCGCGGTAAACATGCGAGTGGAACATGCGCGTTTTTTGGCAGTAATGCACGGACTTGAGCATCTTCGGTCGAACGAGAGAGCAGCGAGTGATGATTCCCTCGACAGAGATCATCTTGCCCAGCTGCGCGGCATGGAGAGTTCTGGGGCTGACGTGGTGGTCGCCGAAGGAGCCACTGAAACCGATGCGGAAGTTCTTTGACTCGGTGTCGTATTTCTCCGACTCTGGCTGTCGCCCAATGACGTCGGCCAGGGCTTTTTCAAAGGCAGGAAGATATTCTGCAGGCTGCTTCAAGAGGCCATTCGCGAATTCGCGATTGTAGTCGCGAAGGTCGTCGACATTGATGATGAGACGCGTCTGGTCAGAGCGCAGCATCTTCAGGATCTCCTGTCGATACTTGTGGTTCCCATTGGGAGCATCGAAATCCATGGTGAGGAAGTCATCGAAGACGATGGCGCGGTCAGTGAGCCGTTTCTGTTCATCCTCTGGCGCGGACATGGTGGGCGAAGAAAACGCGTCTGGTCACAATGTGACCGTGACCTGTGACGAATATCAGTCACGGCATCACCCACGCGGCGTTACTTACTAATACCGGCTAATCATCGTGTCATCACGCCTACTTAAATGCGAAATTGTTCGTTTCCACCAATCGAAAGTGTCATTTAGAAAAACAGGCTTTTGGCGACAGTACACAAAGGCTATTCTGATAAACATATAACAAGGAGCGTGGTTACGGTGAAAAACTCGGGTCGGATGCGGTGGTGGTGACAAATTTGATACAGACAAAACGATGACAGTCACTATATGAAGTGAGCATGCTGAGCATCAGCACGGTGAGATATTCACCGAGAGAGAGGATAGCTGGCACGGGTCAGCGCTGCTGTGTGCGGTGCTCAATCGCTGCGGACATAGCATATTAGCCAAATCCTCTGGAAAACAGAAAGCACGAACTCGGACCCATAGCGCCGCCAGTCGCGGTCGCTGCTCGAGTCCCGTCTCCAATCTCTGTCGCTGGACGAGTCCGTCTCCAATCTCTGTCGCTGGACGAGTCGCGTCTCCAATCTCTGTCACTAGACGAGTCGCGTCTCCAGTCTCTGTCACTCGACGAATCGCGTCTCCAGTCTCGGTCACTCGACGAATCGCGGACGGCGACTGCCGGCTCAGCGACCTAAGTTATGTAAAAAAGAGGGTCGAGGCCTGGACCGTCAAGGAACGCACGGGGAGAGCAGCGACAGATGCGACTGCGATTAGGGAAAGAAGTGCAAGGTAGCAGCGGAAGAGCATGTTTTGGCTGCGAGAGTGGGAATTGGAGCTGGCTCGGATTCCCTTGTCGGCTCCTTTTAAAGGCGTATACCCGATTAAGACCAACGTAACTGACACTGTCACGTTTTGCTCTATCTCTCTCACCTATTTTCCATGAGCTGCCACGCATGTCTAGTGCAAAAAATAAGCACTGCCAACAGTCAATATGATCTCGCTTCGATCCGTCTCCTGCGTGTTCCGCATTCCTTTCGCCAGAGCGCTGTCTAGCGTTCTTTGTGGTCAAAAGTCCATCGGTGCCTGGATCTCAACTTGGCGCAATTATTCGGATAGTATTCGCACCACCGGGGCGCTTCCCGCGCCCGTTCCTGACCGCAGACAGCCTTCCGAGTGATTTCGGGCTATAAAAAATCCTTTGTGCGATAAGGGCGGTCTCAAGACCTCGCAGGTAATGTCAGATCCGGGTGAGCAAAGGATGACAACGCTGGAGATGCGGGAAATTGCGAGCTGTACAGCCACGGGGCTCCGCGATCCGCCATCCATTGAATTGGTTCAATCCCGGGTACTTACTGCCACAGTGGGATCCGGGACTTCATATGGGTTTCGGCATTGACCTCCCACACGCTGCTGTCGATGGTCAATCGATGCATCAGCTTGCATCAGCTGGCCAGCTCAACTCCAGGTGAGTTCTGGCATGGAACAGATTGACAGACTCCGATGTCAGAGCAACTAATTTACAAGCAGGCGTACCGCACGCGGCAATCCCGGCGAGACGAATTGCCTTATATGGTAACAAAGAATCTAGTCCTGCGAAAACTCAATCAGAGAGGAAATTTCCGATATGAACACAACAACATACCCAAAGCTTAATCAGTCCGTCCCACGACGCCGTAACGACTTTGGACTATTTCCGATTGGTCAGGAACGAACGAGAAGTAAAAATAAGCCGCCGGCGTACAGTTTCGTGTGGTAACCACTCATGTGCGATGACGACTTTGTTATGCGCCTTAAGTCGCGACTTGATTCGGCCCGTCTTCCAGTCCCAAAACACGACGTTGCCTTCGCCATCGCCGCTACTAATCCATTTCCCGTCCGGAGAGAATCCTACTTGACATGCGTATCCCGCGACAGAGTGACCAGCAAATCGTTTCTTGCGGTTCTGGCGGAAGTTGTCGGTCCCGTATACAAGGATCTGATTATCCAGGGATTGGGCGGCAAGGTACTTTTCTATGGAACCACGCATGAGATAAAGCCGCCCGAGAAGGATGGAGTCTCGACTTACTGGATGGATGGAGGGTGACAGCCGGCATCGAATGCATGTGGGGCTCGGCAATGTACTTGATGACCACAGGAATATCATAGTCCCAAGCACGTATCGTCTTGTCGTCTGACGTCGTAACGAACCGTCTATTCTCGTCGACGAAAGTAATAGTGTTGACAGGCCCAAGGTGTTGATCGTACTCTTGGATGATGTCTCCAGAGTTCATGTCATACTGAATTTTTTGGTCAGTCAAAATCCGCGGCGTTCCACGACTTCGTACCTGAATGATTTTCTTGTCTGACATACCAGCAAGGAAAATGTTTTGCTTGTCTTCGTCAGGATGGAATCGTATGACATGCGGTATTTTCCCGTTGCTGAATCGCTTGAGACATTGCCCCGTCTCAGTGTCCCAGAGCTTCATTTGACGGTCGTACCCACACGACAGGAATTGCCGACCATCGTTCGAAAAAGACACGTCCTTCACATATTTAGTGTGTCCGTGGAAAGTACGCAGACAGTTGCCGTGCGTATAAACGTCCCAAAGCTGAAATAGTTGTTAGTAAGTCTCTCGACACAAATAACGTTGCACCACATACCTTAATTTTAGTGTCCATCGAACCACTGAGGAGAAGGTGGCCAGTATCTGGGAACAAACGTATGACTGACACGCCCTGGGTGTGTCCAGTCCATGTGTGGATGCAGACCTTCGGAATGAAGCAATCTTGCGATCCAGCCTCCGCCAGCAGGTTTGGAGCTTCCGCAACTGGAGGGGACATGTATGTACGGCCTTGGTAGTCCGTCATAGTCTTGCCATGGAACACCGAATGCTCCTGGCCGACACCAATTGGGGTGCGTTTCGACTTTCCTTTCTTTGTCGGCGCCTCGATCTCCGGTTCCTCCTCCTCTGGGGAATCTTCTGCCTCGACACCAGCAAGGAAATCGTGCTGCACCTCCTCGCCCTCCCACGACCCCCACGGCCCAACATAAGCACCATCGCCGTCAACGACCTCCAAATCGCCCTTCGCCTTCCGCTTGCGTTTGAGCTCCTTCCGCTCCGTTTTCGTTGCGCGAAGGGTGTCGATTGTGGCAAATCCATTAGCTTTTGCATTCTCCAGCGAGCCGAGGAACGCTGGCGCGTTTGGGTCTACGGAGGGATTCGCGGAGTAGCCGAGCATCGCGTGCGTCAGATGCTGAGCCTTAAACGCGTGCTCAGACATGGACTGCTCTTCTACATGGCCTGCTAACGCGTTTTGGTTCTGGAACCGGTTTCGGTCGCCAAACGGATTTTCGGGACCCTGAACCGGGAGCATCATGTCGGCGTACGGGATGTTTACATTCATCTGGGTGTCACTCGGGCGCGTTACCAGAGACGTCATGTTCAGTGGGTCCTGAGATAAGGTGTGAGCTGTGGTTCAACGAAAAATCGAGTCAGTGCACACCTCCGAAAGCACATGCGGAGCAGCTGAGGATACCGTTTGAGATTGGGCCTCCTCGACGCGTATTTTCTTCGCGACTGGTGCAGCAGAGAGCCCGAACGGGTTTTCAGTTGAGACGAGGCTTTCATCTTCGTCCGAAGAGTATCCCAGGGCCAGAGACATGTTCGGAGTCAGTTTCAAACGCTGAAAAGGGCTGGGTGTGACCGTGACTGTCACCTTCATCATCTCTTGCATTGCTGTCCGGATGCGTTCTGGCCCTCAGGACAGCTAGAGGGGGTCTGCAAGGTGCTTCGCGCGGGCTTAGAATTGAATATATACGAGCCCTCAAGCGGCTGGTATCTACGAAGTATCTGGAGAGCTGGGGCGAATGGCGCAGCGAACGGCTCTGGAGAGCCGGTGGACGGCGCACGAGGACGAACTCCTCATCGCCGCGGTCAAGAATTTTGGCGAGCACGACAACTGGAAGACTGTGGCGCAATCTGTTCCAGGTCGAACAAACAAGGCTTGCCGAAAGGTCTAGGGTTTGCCACAGACTGCTCCGATTTTATTCTGACACAAAGAGGTCTTTTCAGCGTTGGCTTCACTCGCTTTCCCCCGCTGTAAAGAAGTCCGCGTGGACTCCTTCTGAGGATCATCTACTGATTGAGCTGTTCGCGGTTCATGGTCCCAAGTGGTCTGCGATTGCACGACAAATTTCCGGCAGGACGGACGATGCCTGTTCTAAACGGTACCGCGAAGCACTGGACCCCAACTTGAAGAAGGACGAATGGACCCCCGAGGAGGACGCCCGGTTGTTGGAGGCATATGCCCGATTAGGGGGTAAATGGGGTCAAGTCGGGCAAGAACTGAGACGCAGTGGCTTAGGATGCAGGAACAGGTATACTAGACTTGCAATACGTGCGATTCAGCTCAGCCATTGCCAGGTGGCGGATGCTTGAGCGAAATCGCGTGAAATCGCAGAAAGCACAACAGCTAACGCCTCATACGATTTTCGACGAATCTCAATTTCTGCACGGGAACCCCGAGCTGGGAATACCAGAAACATGGCCGTACTATCCTGATGCACCTTATTTTCCTCCAGAGGCATACCCTTCGGTCTTGAGCACTGAAGAGCTATCCCACGTGGGACACAGCTTCCGTGAACCTACTCCCCAAATGCCGGACTCGCCAGAGGTTCCGCCGTTCAACTTTGCGTCATCCTCTCTCAGTGCGGCTCTATCGGATCCTCCGCGTACTTCGCTGCCTCTACCTCCGGTCCCGGACGAGGAGCCGTTGGACAACAATCAGGGTGGTTTGGAACCCGAGCCGGTCGCGTCCACATCACACTCCCCACTTCTCTATTCAGAGTCGGTTCCATATACCCTTGATACCATTTCTCCTGCCCAGTTGTCCCTCCGGCCCTCCCTCTTCGAGACTCTTGCAACACGCTCCCAGCCTCCTCCGCTATGTCGTTGTCCGAGTCCCCCAGCATCCAGTAGTAGTTCTAGTCCACGTTGGAGATCTCCAGCGGTTTCCCCCTCCACAGACTATCTACCATTACCAGACGACTCGCGACTACTTGGACGAACTTCATCTGTGGGACCGTATACTTCGTCTTCTTCGTCTTCTCCCTTTGCTCCGCCTTCTTCTTTGTCTCCGGCAGACAGCCCCATCCCATGTTCACCCGTGGACCTTCCCCAGACCGACCCCTCGACCGATCATCTTCCCGTCGATTCACTCTTGTTTTCATCGTCCCACTATCGGATTGCGCCCTCGAAACGAGAGAAGAAGTCGAAACCCAGGAAACCACCAAAACCTCTAGGAGAATTGAGACTTTCGTCCTTGCTTTCCACCGAGTACATTTTTATAATCTTTTGGAAGTATCTTCTCACATTATTTACAGCCCAAATGTGCAAGCCTATGCCTGCGGACGCTTCCCATGTTGGCCACCGGGAGCTGCGATTGGCAATGAATGCTTTGCGACATCTAGGGAATTAATAGAACATCGCAGAGTCGTACATGGTGACGGGGGAGAATCGCCGGCCGACCGGCCGTACAGGTGTGCATTAGCTGGTTGCGGAAAGTCCTGGAAGGTTTGCCCTTCTGTTGCAGGTTTTATTATTATACTAATTGGTGCTACAGACACTAAACGGGCTTCAATACCATTTGCAGATGTACCTCATCCGACTTCCTCGTAGAGCTTCCGCTGATAGCATTTCGATAGATCGACGGCGCATTTTCGGAATGCCCTCTCGTGTACGTTCAAATCGGTCGCAGGCGAAGATGGCGACACGCCGGTCGCACCATCTCAGGATGCCGAGCCCGCTGAACAAGAGAGCCGTGATTATATATGTCACCACCCTCATTGCTTTAAGGCGTACAAACAGCCCAGCGGTCTTCGCTATCACCTCAAGCATGTCAGTTGCGTATCTAAATATGTTGTCTGACCTGCTGATTTGCACCACAGGGACACCCGCCGGCCGCCCAGCTGGAGATGGTTCCGCCGACCCTTGCCCGCGCGCTTCCCAAAGTGACCCAGAAAATGCGGCGAAAAGGGTCGACGGAAGATCTCTCGCAACCGCGGCCAGACCCGATGGAGGGCGTCTGACCATGGTGGGCGATGATCCACTATCATCGCCGGGTACGAATATTTTCCCACTCTTTTTCTACATCAGCTACGGCCGGACTTTCTCGCTGGATTTACGAGACGCGCATCTTCAATCTTGGTTGAAGCTCGAACATTCAAGGTCATTTCTTGGCCTGCATATTCACCGTGGAATCGCCGACATCATGTCTATATAATTGCAACCCTGTAATACGGTACACGCATGCGTATATAGTGCCGGATCGCGCTAAGCTCGATTGAGATGATAGCAAAGTGGAGGTCTCAGCAGGTCTCTAAGGCTATTGTTCCACGCTTTGATACGCTTGGAACTTTTGAGCTTTAGCGAGACGCACGCTTGGACTATGGGCTTTGCCCAGGTTTGATGCAACATCAATGCTTTGACCCTTGAAAAATTGTTTATATCCTCAGCCCAATGTATTGTTCGCCGCAGTTAATCTGTCGATATGGCGTGTACCAGCTTGCCTCTCTTAGCATCAGAATGCGGTACGCATTTTTTTGGATTCAATCGTCCAACATCAATTCACGTCCCTCGTCCAGGCCATTTCGATTGTCTCTCTCGAACCAAAAAAAAAGCAAGCCTATCCTTAAACGCGAGCCTTCGAGCGAGCTTGAGATTGCTAAGGCACAAGTGAAACGCCTTGCTATGGAACGCGACGAGCTGCGCAGCAAGCTTGAACAGATCGCGGGGTAGGTGGAACGTTTTTCATGCCAGAATTCGAGCAAATATATCGGAAGTAGACAGAAGAGGAAAGAGCCTCCATCTGCCACACCAACTCGCGATCCACGGAAGAAACCACGCGTTTTGGAGGAGCAGCTCGGTGCCAAGATTGCATCCCAACAACGTCGCATTTCGGAACTGGAAGGGTAAGGAAGTTATCCGTGCGTCTGCCTATGCCGACTGAGTTATTCCGCAGGGAACTTTCATCCGCTACGATCAAAGTCAGCAAGCTCACAGATAGAATCAAGTTTGTTGAGAGTGATCGCAAAAACTTGAAGGCAAACGTCGAGCGCTATCGCAGCAAGAGCCACAAACTTCAAATGTAGGAGTCGGATTCGGTTCGATGCTGTGGTTGTTGAACGTTTTGCAGGTATTATGAAACCAAGTTGCACGCCCGAGGGGAAAACAAATCAATTTCTTCGACTCACGCCGACCGTCGTGTGCAATTCGTCGACCGCTATAGCCGTTACCTCCTTGCGCCCGGGGAAGTGTGTCCGGGATGGCCGTTGAAGTCGGAGGCGAGCGCGCATAACCAAAGGGCTCGGTGATGATACACGATCTATTCAGCAACTCGCAACAGAAAGCCGTTATGGTAGTTTGTCATATGGAACTAGGATTATGATTATGAGAACATGTTCATTGTTTGAATTCAGTGTGCTAGCGGACATACCTCTCTAATATGGGGATTTATCTTCCGCCACCCATCCCGCCGAACTGACTGGCTCTGGAAAAAGGTCAACTATGTCTTCTGCATGGAACTTGATCTACTTGCAGATTTCTAAGCGTAGGATCGCCCATGATTTCTTCCATAGAAGGCATTTCCCCACCCGACTGTACTCGGTTCATCATCTACACCGAAAAGAAAATTAGCGATCAGGTCCGATGTAAAGAGACGCGCAATTTACATTGGCAACAGCGGGATTCTGCATCAAGCTTGCGAGTCCTCCGTTGGCCATCATTTGTTGTGCCATAGCCATCATCTGAGGATTTTGCATCAAAGATGCAATGTCGGGCATTCCTCCTGCTCCGCGGCCCATTCCAGAAAGTAGGTCTGCCATACCACCCAAGCCGCCCATCCCACCAGGCGGGCTACGAGAGGCTGCAGGGGTGGTACTGTCAGAAGGTGAATCATCCTCGTCATCCGGAACAATTCGAGCTTTAGAGTTCTCAAGCCCAGACTTGAGGCCAGCGTTATTGGGATCCAATTTCAGACCGCGCTCGAACGCGTCAGCCGAGGCCCGGAAGTCGGTTAAAGAATATTGGGCATGACTAGCGACACAGTAAGAAACGGTACATAAAAGTGGATGAAGGCGCGCATACCCAAGTCGGTGGTACGCTTTTACAAATTTAGGGTCTATCTTTATGGCCTGCTCGGCGTCGCCAACAGCAGAGAGGTGGTCATTCTTGCTGCTATATGCGGCGGCACGGTTAGAATAGTAAATTGCATTTGTTGGATCGAGGGCGATGGCTTGCGTGTAAGCCTCAATGGCCTGATCGTACTGCTTGGCCGACATGAGGGCATTCCCGCTCTGCTTGAACTTTTCCGCCTGGGCCTTGTCCGCGGCGGATGTTGGTTTGGGCTCTGAGGACGTGGAAGCAGAACTTGAAGCAGGCGCAGCACTGCCTACTTTCTCCCTTGTCTTGAGGAATACGTCGAATATTGTGGGTAGTGTTGCTGGCTTAACGGTCAGACGAGACACTTGCTGCTCGTCCGAAGGATCCACGCCGAATGCTTCCCCAATGCATTGAACTGAAGCAAATTTTGGGTTTATTCGGAATCGGAGTGACCAGAAACATACTTGCGACCTCGAGACTTTCCTTGTCGTCTGCCTTGACCGTTCCATCTTCGACAGATTGGTTCAGGAAGTCGATAATGGACAGAACCAAGCGCTGTTTCTTTTCTGCCATGACTGCTGGTTTGAAGGCGAAGACGTGAACAAGTAATACGTGTCAACAAGAATTGAAGGTTCTTCAACTCTGTGCAGAACGGCCATGTTCTTTTGCGCCATCTCGGGCGAGCCTCCTCAGGAACCCGTCGTCGCCGCAAAATCTGGGAACGTCTATGAGCGCCGTCTCATTCTCAAATATATCACGGAGAATGGCACAGACCCAATAACGGGCGACAAGCTCGAGGAATCAGACCTTATCGCTATTAAAGCCTGTGCGCCGAATATTTCTTCCTTGCCATGTTTTTCTTTCGTATTGACGCGGTTTTTTCTCTCTCTTTTTAGCACCGCAAACTGCGGCTCCGCGTCCGCCTAGCGCGACGTCGATTCCAGCCCTCCTCAACACCCTTCAAAACGAGTGGGATGCTCTGGTCCTCGAGACTTTTGCTCTCAAGCAGCAATACAATTCCACCCGGCAAGAGTTGAGCTATGCTCTGTACAACCAGGATGCCGCCAGTCGCGTCGTGGCGCGTCTTATTCGCGAGCGTGACGCAGCTCGAGAGTGCGTCCCATTTCGATCGTTTTTGCTTATGTGCTTATTCGGTCCAGGGCTCTTGCCAACGTTCAAGCGTCCATGGGTATCGCGCCTTCTGCGGGCCCTACCGAGGATGTGGAGATGAACGAAGACGGCGCCGCGTCGGCCATGCCAGAAGCGATTGTAACTCAAATCGACGAGACTCACGCTACCCTCTCTGCCGCCCGGAAAAAGCGGAAGCCTCCTACGGGCTACGCGAGCCCTGCTGAAGTGAAGACTTTTGCCGCGAAACACGCCATCCCTTCGCTCCACTCCGCGTCTCCCGCTGGAATCACCTCGTTAGCGGTTTCTGGCACAAACCCATCACAGTTTTTGACGGGCGGCAACGACAAGATTGTGCAGCTGTACGACCGCAGCACCGATAAAGTACTGGCCTCGCTCAAGGGCCACACCAAAAAAAGTGAACCATGTTGCGTTCCGCGAGCACGAAGGAGACCCGACAATGATCCTATCTGGTGGTGCAGACAAGATTGCCAAAGTATGGTCGCACGACTCCGCCTCTGGGGAGTACATCCCCAAATACACCATGCGGGGCCATAAAGGCGAAATCACGGGGCTGGCTGTTCACCCGCGGTCTACCCTGCTCGCGTTGGCCTCAGCGGATAAGACGTATTCTCTGCATGACCTCACGGCCACCACGCAGGTTTTCCAATCTGCTGCGTCTGAGGATGTCTTCTCGACATTGGGTGTTCACCCCGATGGGACTCTGCTCGCCTTGGGCACCCCCGGCTCAAAGATCCACATCTATGACATCCGCACAGGAACGTTCGCCGCGATCCTCGACCCGCCGGAGGACGCCCCACCCTTCACCGTAAACTCATTATCGTTCTCCGAAAACGGCTACCACCTCCTTGCACCTAACTCGCTCTCCACGGTTGCCGTGTGGGATCTGCGCAAACGCAAAACAGCGCACACCATCGATCTCGGCGAAGGTTTCAAGGTGAACAAAGTGTTGTATGATACAAGCGCGCAGTTCCTAGGTGTAGGTGGGAGCCAGGGAGTTCGCGTGTTTGCACACAAGTCGTGGGACGAGTTGACCCGACTTGAAGAAGGCGGCGAGATTTCTGACTTTGTGTTTGGAGCACAAGGGAAGGAGATCTGGGGCGCCTCTGGGAGGGAAGTGCGGATCTGGGGGTCCCCTGCTTGATAATTTCTGCAGGTCGAAGCCGCTGCGTGTACCTGATTGTATGGATAATATAAGCGCTGTTTTTGTGAATCGATTGCAGCCAATGGGATACGTATGCTGGAGAATTTGCGCAACTGTGCTCCGATATGTCCGAATTCAACCGTCCGATAGCTCCGAGTTCACCATCGGCCGTATAGTTCCATAGGAGCTCGACGCATGTGAATGCGCGCCTCGACGATATAAAGGGGGTATAATGTAGTTGTAGCGTTAAAACATGAATCCAGAAATCCTCCGAGCGAACGAGAAGTATGTCGACAACTACACCAGACCCGACTGGAGCGAATTCACAAATTTAGTGATCAGTTAGTCTGTACTTACACAGGTGCAAAAATTACTGAAACCGAGCCATCCCAGTAACGTGCTGCGACCCTCGCGTTGAGTAGGTCGGCAGTTTCATTGCAACATACCGGACCAACCAGAATTGTAGTCCGTACGGCCAGCTAGGTCTGAAAAATGGGCAGGCCATCATCATTCGCAACGCAGGCGGTTCCGCGTAAGTATCATCAATCCATTGGCTCTTTCAAACCCCAAAATCATGCGAACATAGAGTGGACGCGCTGCGTAGCATCGTGGTGCCCCAATATCTGCTTCCCGACAATAATTGCGAGATTGCAGTGATGCATCATACGGGTCTGTCCTGCTCCGCTATCCTTTTCGTGCTGTTGCAGATAACACAACGGCCACAGATTGTGGCTTGTCCAAAGTGACGACGGACCAAATCCGCGAGCTCGTGAAGAGCGGGAATCCTGGACGAGATGATATCGCGGCGATGGTGGACAATATGGAGTTTCATCACATCCAGGACATCGAGGAGTCGGTGAAGAACGACGTCAGATATCTGGCGGAGCACCCTCTCATTTTGAAAGGAACTAAATTGTCGGGATGGGTTCAAGATACAGAAACAGGCAAGGTAAGTCTCGGAAGATTTGAGAACCGGGAACCAGTGATTATGCTTATTAACGTCACCAGATATCCAAGGTCGTAGAGGCCATGGCGTTAAGCTGAGTGCGATGGAGGACTGAAAAAGCAAAGTCTTGACCGGAAGGAGATCTGTTCCGCCGGTGGGAGTCCTGCTTGATAATTTCTGCTGCGGCGCGTGATTAGACGTATGGATAGAGGGCTATTTTGGATATATGGGGTGCCTTTTTGCAACAACACTGCAGGAACTTAGCAGTGAGTCAAGTAATTAGCGATGTCATTTGAAGGAAAGCTGAGAAATCCAAACACTTGTTTCTGATATCCGGAAGAAAGCCGGTTTCAAATGATCACGAGCTGAGCTCAGGAAGGAACGGCAAGCACGGTCATCATCATAGTAATTGGAAGGCAAAAGTGGGGCTCCGGCAACCAAACCGCGTAACTTAAAGCTTTGGGATGCTCGGTGAACAAAAGTGAATAAAGCGGAACCGTTCGTTCTCACCCCGTGACTTGGGATGTACCGTATAAAGAGCAGCGGAAGTGTCGCGTTTGTGTATTCTCGAGTAACACAAGCATGAACCCAGATCTCCTTCAAGCGAATGAAAAATATGCTGCGAACTTCGCGAGCTTGAAGCCCGACATGGGTCGCTTCAGAAATATGATGATAAGTGAGTACTCATTGTTCAGTGTTACTAGTTGACTGACACAGAGACGACCAGTTGCTTGTTGTGACCCCCGCGTCGAGTAAGTAGATGGTTTCTGTGCAAACATTGGGCTGACCAGAACTAAAGTCCCTATGACCTGCTTGGGCTTAAAAACGGAGAGGCCCTCATCATTCGTAACGCGGGTGGTTCAGCGTGAGCCCAGTCAATACTCCGGCCGTGCGACACAATAATCCATGTCGATCTAGAGTAGACGCGGTGCGCAGTATCATGGTGCCCCAGCATTCATTCGGAGTCACTGGCGAAATCGCAGTTATCCACCACACGGGTTCGCCGCGTTTGTACGTGTCGTTCTGCCGCGTCTAATGCGATTCTACAGACTGCGGTATGACCAAAGTGACAACCGACCAAATGCGCGAGCTTGTGAAGAAAGCAAATCCAGCACGAGATGATGTGGCGGCCACGGTGGACTCCATGGATTTCTATCATATCCTCAATATCGAGGAAGCGGTGAAGAACGATGTCAAGTTTCTTTCGGAGAATCCTCTCCTCTTGAAAGGAACCAAACTCTCTGGCTGGGTCCACGACCTCGAGACGGGCAAGGTGGGTCTCAGAACGCTAGAAGAGCCAGAGAGTATACTGAATAGCGTTTCCAGATATCCAAGGTTGTGGAGTCTGCGGTTTCAGCGTAGTCAGGATGAAGGCAGAAAGCAGAATACGGAGTTACGTACAGTTGTATTACATCACATTGTCTTTCCAAATCTGGCCTCTGCTCTTTCGTAGCGTGATTCTGAACCATCAAACGTCCATGTCCGACGAAGTCAACCTTGCAAGACTCGCTGCTCTTTCTCCTCCGACTGCATCGTTGGAACCGGTAATCGCAGTCGATCTCGACAATGCATATTGCGCTCACCCAGATCACAAGGTAATTGCTGTCGACCTCGACGATGTCATCTCGCAAACCAATCTCCAAGTTGCTCAGTGTCAGTCGTGGTGCCCTTTCCGGGCAAGAACGGTGGTTTGACCAACATTCTCAGGGCACAACGAGAACTATGGCACTCAGATGGATCTGTCAACGTTCTATTGTTCGTTCCGATTCCTTGCCCATAGAACTCGGAGGAGTTTATGATATGAGCAGATTACTATTACTGGAAGGTGTGGCTCTCAATCGAGTCTGGGCCGCTTCCCAGCTCAACACCGTAGTCAGAACCCGTTCTGGGGAACGCCACAGGAGACGTTTGAGAAAGTGGCAGAATTTTACCGCACGGACAGGATATTCCACGCTGCGCCCGTTCCCGGTGCTCGTGAAGGCGTCCAAGCTCTGAAAGATATGGGATACAAACTCGTCATTGTGACCGCTAGAACTGCCGAAGTTGCGGACGCCAGTTGGGAGTGGGTGGAGAAATACTTCCCGGGTAAGCCAATATTTACTGTCCGTTTCATTGCTTATCGTAGATCTTCAAAGGCATGTTCACGAATCTAGTATTTACTGGGCAATTCAAGGACGCACATAAGCTGCATCACAACGAGGTGTTGACAAACTTGACCAAGTCTGGGGTAAGTTAATCGACGTCGTCTTGACACAACGAAACTTGATTTGCCTTTACAGGTTTGTGCAGACCTGAAAGCACAAGTACTCATAGACGACTCGGCCGAAAATGCAATTCAATGTGCGACGGCTTCGTCTCCGACGCGCGTCTTACTGTTCGGGGACTACCAGTGGAATAAACGGATATCTGGACCTGGAGACGGCGCGGAGGAGATGTCTTTCGATAGAAGACTAGCAGCAGGCGGTGGTAAGGAGTTTTGGCTGGAAGAAAACCTCGTCGTACCTGATGGGGTTCCAATTGAGAGAGTGAGAGATTGGAGTGAGGTGGTACGGTGGATAACGACTGCTCGGAAGGAAGGTAGAATTTTGTAGACCTATAGTACATACAATAAAATTGGAACCGAGAACGCTCAATGCGATTTATCGCTTTGACCGCCACGTGATTGCACGATCGACTTCCTTCATGCAGGTTTTCAGCCATTTCAGCTCTTTTAAAAACTCGCCATTCATGATACCTGCTCGTCCAAACCGTGGCAGTGCGAAAAGATTCTCCTTTCTTTACTTAGACCTACTCAGAATGTCAGCCGCTTCGCTTCTCTCGTCCAAACTACCACCACTAGCAAGTACTCCAGCGAGCACGGTTCTATACGACGATGTGGAGAGCGAAAGCACTGGTCGCTCGCAGCTGGAGGGCGCGGGCGCCAGGTATACGAAGGCAGGTGCGATGTTGTGAAGCCGAAGGCGCTGGTCGCTGGAGCGAATTTCAAAAGCGCGGGTCGCTGGAGAAGTCATTACGATGTAAAAGGCGCTGGTCGCTGGAAACGAATGTCGAAGGCGCGGGTCGCCGGAGACGAGATGATGCGGGCGCCGTCCAAGTAGTCTATGTAGGTAGTTCCCGGGGAAGGACACCGTCCTCGTGCTCCCTTGTCGTGGGCCCCGGGCTTGAACGCTCGTAAGAGCCGACCAAAGCACGTTAACCAATAGATAAATTTATTGTGGTGGTGTTTGAAAATCAGTCCATCTTGAGTAGAAACATGCAACAGCGCCAGAAAGTCCAATGGATTCCCGTTACGGTACAGAGGAGGAGCAGGTAGCGGGCAGAAGGTCGAGGGGCTTGAGGTGTCAAAGGCGGTACGAACAAGTCATAGCTCCATTCCCCCTCACATTACCATACTTGAGTAGATGAACACCCCGAGCGAATGAGTACAGTACCACCTGTTCTGGCAAGGAGGCGGATTTCTTTCGGCTGGAACATGGCTGAAATGAGCAAGACGACGAATACGGTAACGCTCTTACTGCAAAAGTACCGACGGCGTCGTCTTCCCAGGAGTTACAAAACTACACCAAGCCAGTCAAATACGGTTGTGCCGAGAAGATGATCAGTCTCTATCTGCTGTCCGGCGGCGGTGTGAACGAGGTTCCCGAATGAACGAGAAATCTCGGCAAACGCTGACGCAGTGCTTCCGAACGGCCAAAGCTCTCAACAGTCAGCAAAGTCCTGAACGAGTGGGATTAAGTCGACACTAAAGAGTGCACATACATAGGTCGTAATACATCGCAAGAAAAGCGTGGGGGGTGAATACTTTTGGTAGTCATCTCTAGGGTTGGGTTCCATAATAATCTAAGAAGCGGAAGTGTCGAATCGCAGTCATGCCAGAAAAAATCATGCAGCTGCTGTCTGGCGCTCTTCTAGTCGTTCCTCTAGCGCGCGCAGTACGTCCGTGAAGCCCAGCTTGCCCAAATGTGCGTTCTGCTCGAACCGCTGAACGAGCCACCGTTCCAGCCCGTCCGCTGCGCTCCGCCAGAGTGTCATCCGGGCCTGGATCTCCGCCGTCTGCGTGAAAGACGTACGGTTGCCGGGTGCAGGGGAGTACTGTATCCGCTCGAAACATGTTGCAAATTGCGACAGCGACAGGTTAACGGATGTAATCGTCGCGTTTTGCGTTGCGGGATCGACAAATGAGATTTCCCGGACGAAAGCGTCTTCTGAGCCACCAAATAGCTGGAGAACAGGTGAGACATTCCGCGTAGTGAGACAGAAAAAAAGGAGACGCACAGCAAGTATCCACCCTGGTGTTTTCTGCTTGCATCCAAGGATACGCTCCGTCCGTATCACACCGGTCTTTGGGTCTACTGTGCGGTCTAGGACGTCTATGCTGACGACATGCGAACATTTGGGATTCGGGTACTTGTGCCACATCCCGATTATTACATGGGACCAGGGATGTCTTGCATTGCAATCAGCTAGAGCAAGCAAGATGAAGAAGGCTCGACGAACTCGTAGTTGAAAGCTTGTGAAAAGAAATGCATTTATGAATTTGTGGTTTTGAGGCGTGCAAAGGGCGTGAAGGATATGTTACACCGTCTACAAACGGATGATGAGAGAAAGAGACAAGATTAGAGTCACAGCCACTCGTGTGAGCAATCACAAATTTGCGCTCGGGTGTTTACGGAATCGGCGCCAGCCAATCGGAATCGCCCAATATCACATGAACATGTGAAATCCCCGAATTTAAATTTACTTCCGCTTCAAATGCCCGCCCACAGCCCCACAATCACTCAGCCACAGATTGGGATTTCAACCGCACAGAGTGAAGCTATACATGAAACTCTTTAATTCTACCCCCGACCCTCCGCCAGCAATTTCAACTCAGCTAGTCTTGCGGTCATCTTCGGCCTAAAAGGGTCGTGTGAGCACAATCCACCGAAAAATACCGGCCTTACACTTCAAGCAATTTGGCCTCCAGTGCTTGCTTCTCCTCCTGCAGCGCCAGTCTCTTCTCCGCGTCCAGCTTCGTGCTGCGACAAAGTGAACACCGCATCACTACGCAAACGAGGAATACGCACAATACATATCCGCCGGTGCCATTATACTGCAAAATTAGATGGTGCCACTGCCAGAGCGACGGTCTGTGCGAGACAGTGAGAAGCGTTATGCCGAGCCGCGTTGCGTGCTGCATCATCATGCCCTCCATCTCCTGCGGGACGAGCGACGTTGCTTCGTCGAGGATTGCATACTGGCGTTCACCCATTTATCTTCGCATCCATAAACGGAATAAGAGCGACTCACCTTGGGGTTGTGGTAAAACAGTCGCGCCCACGCAATCTTCTGTTTATCTCCGCCGCTGAGCGCGTCGCGCCACTCCTTAGCCGCATCCCATCCCCCCTCGCGCTCAACGACGTGGTCCATCTGCACAGCCGACAACACATTGAACAGGTCCGCGTCCGTGATACCACCTGCACCATTTGATTCAGTGCTACCTCAATGAAATCGGGAACAGCGGACGTACGGGCCTCCATATCGGCTTTGGAGTGTGGGTAAATGATCTGGTCCCGCAGGGTTCCGAGGGACAGATATGGCCGCTGCGGTATTAGGATGAACTCGGACGCGGCCGGCTTTCGCACGACACCGCCGTAGACGGGCCATAGGCCGCCCAAAATTCTGTATCATGTGTCAATAAAGCGTTAGACTTGCTGAACCGAAATTCCCACCGAAACAAGGACGATTTACCACACCCGTTGGGGCCAACGATAAGCAGGTGTTGCTGAATGGCATTTTAGTATCCTCCGCATCGACAGAGGGAAGACAACACACCCCAGGTTTGACATGGAAGCTCAGGCTCCTCACAAGGACGTCTGAAAACACGTTGAAGAAATGACACGAAGAGTAGGAACGTTCATACCGCCGTTCGGGGTGACGATCGGCACATTCTCAAACTGGATATCCTCCGACTCAATCACCTCGCCTCTTCCCTTCAGAACTACAACGAATATGAGCAAATGAAACAAGAACAAAACACAAAACTCACGCTCAGCATTCTCGCCCGTGGTCGCGCTGGCAATGAGCGCCTTCTCAAACTTGCCTTTCCGGACGTCCTTCATCGTCTCCAGGAGCAGAGAGACGCGCGCGGTGTAGCCTGCGAGCTCGGAAAGGTCTTTGTATGAGTACATCATGCGCCCGAAGGCATCTGAGACGCAGTCAGCCGGCGTGCGCACCGAGAGAGATGCGACCAACCTGAGGAAGACAGTAGCAGACGCCTGTTGGTGATGAAGCCCTCCGTCCGTCCACCCATATCCACTGTGGGGACACCCGGGAGTTTGAAGAACACTGGGATGGCACAAAGGACCAGCTGCATGCCGAAATCAATTTCAGTGGAGCGTATAACAAGGACACTTACCCCAAAGCTGCCCCAGAGCCACTTGATCACGCCCTCCTCGATGCAGCCAAACCACCACCGCCGATTGAGTACGCGGTTCTCGTGCTTCATCACGCTCGCATACTCCCTCTCGAGCAACATCTTCTCCGTCTCCTCGCCGCGCATGAACGCGACCTCTTCGGCGAACTCGACCAGCCGCGAATGCGCGTGTCGCAGGGAGCCGGAGAGCTCGGCGGAGAGTGCGGTGTACATACCAAAGGGCGGGGTCAGGTAGCGGACTAGCTCGGGGAGTTAGAATTGTGACGGTAGTGTAATGAAAGTCAACGAACGCATTGCCGCAGTGCTCTGCACTAAAATAGTGAGGCCGACGAGACCTTCTGCGCCGACATTCTGAGATAACTGGTAGTTGTACAGGATGATGTCCAGAACAGGCTTTGCGAGGTTTGAATAAATGGCAGCGAGATGAACAGAGAATTTCTGTATATCGTTCGTGATCATCTGGTCTGCATTGACGACTCTGCTGTCGAGGTTCGCTGCGAGATATCTAGTTCTCGGCAGAAAAGACAATGTAATACGCACCCAGCTTGTAATACACCTTGCCATTCGGACCCTCTGCTTCCGCGCCTAGATACTGCTTCAGAACCTCATTCGTTAGCCGCGTGCGGTACGCAATGGCGAGCTTGCTCTGAATGAAGTTCAACCACGAGTTGGTCCACGTCGCCGGAATAGCGACGAGTAACCAGCGCAGAATATTGAGGAAAAACTGCATCGGCTGCGCGCGGACCAGGCTTGCGACGATTCTGCGCGAAATTTAGCATGACGCAATCGTCGAATGCGGGCGGCACCCACACGCCGTCCAGATTCGCAACGTATAGTGAAAGAACCGTCCTGTTGCTGGTTTAATTGGTGTTCACAGACGAAGCGGCGGAATGCATATTGACCTGAAAACCAGCAGACTCGAATGCATTACGAGTAGCAGTGCCTCCTTGCTGGTCAACCCCGGTATTACAATCTTCAGAATGTCGGAAAGCCGCCGGTAGAAAAGCGCGTCCACTGCGACCCTTGGAGGTTTTCCGGATTCATCCTTTGCTTCGCCCTTTCCCTTTCCTTTCCCTTTCGAGTCCTTCTTGGGTGCAGGAGGCCGAGCGGAAAGACCGCGGTATGTTGCGGCAACAGCATAGAAGGCAAATGTAGCGTTCAGAACGCGCTGAATGGCCGGACGATTGGAGGCATAAGCTTTGCTGAACCGGGAGAGCAGCTCATTTAGCTGCTGCTTGCGGAGTGTAGACGAGGACATTTCATGAGTGTCCGGAACAAAGTGCAGATTCGCATGTGAATCCCGGTTTGCCGTAAGCGCGCCTTTGCCGGTTCAACTTCCTCCATCACCAATGCTGCAGATGGTCCGCGCTTCCATACCCCCAGCGTACGACAGTCTATGAATCCAAGTCAATTTGAACCGTTCAATGTCGCTTGGCACGATTGCCATTCTGGCTCTCGGATTAGTTGCTGCTGTCGACTTTGCTAGCCCATCAACGAAATTCGAACAAAACCGGCCATTCCTTTTTTTGTGGAACGTTGCAGGCCATGTGCTGTGGCTTTGGGTGATAGCTTGATAGGCTGCCTCTCAATTCAAGGACTTCTCGGTCACGTCCTGGGTTTCAGGGCCGACATAGTCATTCACCCGCAGCACTTGGCTGGAGGCCTTTGACTTGGAACCCGGCTAGACAGAAATTCAAACCACCCAACGAAATGCGCATCTGCATTCCCGACGTATCGCGACACGGCCTGTAGGGCTTCGGGCCTACCAGCAAGAGGAACGAAAAAAAAAGCACCCGGTCATGCCTTCTAGTCAATTCAGTGCGGCAGCTTCCCTGACCCAAGCTTCGCCTGCAGTGAGGCTGGTTTGTAATTTTGCCGGCTCCGCCTTTCGGAAACAGTACCGAACGAGGTGGCAGAATAGTTCGCTCGTCGATGTCTCATTCACATGGCTGCTTCTGCGGCCCACGCTATGTAAAGCGGGCGAATTATTTGTAGTCGTGCTCTCGGGCCACGGAAACTTCCGCGATAACCAGTTCAAATTTGGTCTCAGCACGATTTGCGTGGATATCGAAAAGGTCTTGAAAGAGGTTTCAAAACGATACGTCGGCAACGTTGTGGTCCTCTCGTTCCGGCGCACGCGAGAGTGCGTTTTGGTGACTCATCTGCGCTCCGGTCTTGGTGACGCTGCCGAACCTGACGAGAGGTACATGGGAGAGAGCGTTTCCTGCAACCAATTCCCGGCGATCCAGCGTCCCTGTCCCTCTACATCGTCCACGAAGCCTGAAATGTCTTTCGCGCCCGGCCCCTGCAGTCGGTGGTGACGCAAATGGCGCCTTCAGAGTCATGCTGGCGCACTGAGGAAGGGTCAGGCGCCATTGTACGATCCCTTACTTCAAATTCTTGGAGGGTCGACGGCCTTGTAGACGCGTTGGTCCCGGAAGGATTGCCTTGGTCTGCGGGTAGCAACCGCATTCTCTCCGTACATTGTCTGATAATGCATGTGAGAAACTAATTCGATTTTTTGCAGCACTGCTAACTTCTCCGACAACGGCGGTGTGGGTTGCATGACATCGAACTAGTTTCGAGAAGGTCGTCCTAAAGTCACAGAACGGGAACTAGAGAAGGCCGCGGATTGTGCCATCGGGCATCGGCACACTTAATTCCACACAAGAGAAAAAAAATCTTAATAGCTCCACGCCCAATTCCTTCGGTACCGCTCTTTCGGCACGAACGTTGAGAGATTTCCTCACCGGCCAGAAGATAGTTTACGACAACACAAACCGTTCGAATCACTCTGCCCAGATCTTCTAGTCCGCAAACCGGCGTTCGAGAGCTCGTCGAGATCTCTGTTAGCCGTCAGCTGCCGCGCCAAGCCATCAGACCAAACAACGACAACAGAGCCCTGAAAGTCCCCGGCTCGCCCGGTACCGCCTTCCTTCAAATTGTATCAATCCAAAACCTATGAGATTCAAATCTGACTCGCTGTCCTCACCTAGTTGTTCCTGCTTTATTCCTCCACTATTCAGTTTCCAGCGCTCAAAAGATTTTTTGTTATTCAATGTTCAAGTGAATTCGGATGGCTCTTCCAAACCTCTACCACGAGTCCGTGTTTTCGGTTTGCCGTCAAGTATCAAACTCTAATACGCTCATATGGATCTTAGGAGTTCACTTTCAATTTAATTAATACATCACCGGATGATCATATGAACAGATGAACAGATGTTGATAATGATGCAAACCGTTTCTTGCACAGCGGCAGCAATGCTCTTGCGGCTTTTCCTCTACCCTCTGCATGTCCGATGATTCGATTTACGATCCCGCACGGAGGCTACAGCTTGTCAAGGTATTCCTCCCTTCCTCAGTTTCGGCGCTATTTTACTCACGTCCGTGCTGCCCAGTACTTTTGTGGTTCGCCGATTCAGCCTCCTAATTCCTCATTCAAACTGAAATGTGTCCGGAAATGTACTAGCTGCGAGTTTGACGCTACAGGTATGATTTCCTCCGGACCATCAGCCTGAACTTTGCATTGACCAGTTGCCCGAAGGGTTATGACTGGTTCATATGCTTGGAGAGAGAAGTGAACACGATATGGCTTTCGCCGTGGAGGGCAGTAAAAATTTTGTATCTGCTGTCAAGGTACATTCCTTTCATTAATCTTGCCTCTGCGTTATATTGTGAGTGTTCATTTCTCGTCCCCGCCTTCTATCTTTAAGAAGAGTTCACAGATTATGTTGTACACGATCCAACGGTCCGCAATACTCCAAGAATTTTGAGCTCGACTGACGAACCTCCCAGGCGTCGATGTGTCACAGAATAGACGCAGTTGCCACATGTCTGTCTCATTATCCTTCGACTTCAAGCGTGCACTCAAATTTTACAGGGTTCACCGCCTTTGGAATCATCGTATCAGAAGGTTTATCATTCCTGCTCGTATTTGCGAACCTTACTTACCCGTTCGTCAGCGATGCTAATTATGAGAACCTACGCCATCTTCCAATCCAGCAAAAAGGTTCTCGTATTGTTGCTGGTCCTACTCGGCGTGAGTGATGCAAACCGTCTCTCAATATCACGAGCTTACGCCAAAAAGCTTCTCGTTGGCGCGGCGCTTCCAACCGTAGAGATTTTTATTCAGTCTCTTCAATGTTAGTCTGTTCGCTTGAATATTCGAGTCGATTCACAATGGCGCTATTTCGCCCTAACAGATGGCCAACCGCCGATTGGGACGTTTGATGGCTGCTACCCTGTTTCAGGGTCCGAGATCATATTCGTGTCTTTCATTGCAATATTGCTCTTTGAGACCAGTAAGAGTTTTCATCTGTGTCCGAGTCACCTTTGATATTTCCGCCAGTTATTGTCGCCCTCACAGCCTACAGTGCGTTCAGGAATTACCGGCGAGAGTCGAGCCCAATGATCAAGGTACTATACCGCGATAGCCTGTTTTTCTTCCTCTGCATATTCTGTAAGCCATGTAAAGCTGCGTTTCTTCGCAATTTTCACACTCAAACCTAGCGATAACCCTCGCCAATGTCTTGGTCGCGGCATTGTTACCCATCGACTATGCCGATCTCCTCGACCGGTTACAGGCTGCAATACATAGCATCGTTTCAACGCGCATCATCTTCCATCTTCGACAGCAGTTCCGCGCCGACTTGGACATGGGGGCAACGACCCGAGCGAATGCAGTCAGCATGAGCCTACATTTCACTCCCGGCGACAGTGGTGCCACACAGGAGAGCCACGAACTAAGTGACAGTCGGACTGCTGTTTAGTGCTTAGACTGATGGACTCGCACAGACGATATGTCTGCTGTAGATTGTATCACTATTACGCTGTAGATCAGCTTGCAAGGGAAGACCATCACATTAAGTAGATAGCTGTGTAGACTACATACATATTCCTTTAGCGATTTTTTGAATGCATGGTTCAGCTCAAATCGAGCTAGCAAGGCTTGGATTGGATTTATTGTTCTTTTGATCCTCATATTTTACACGCGTACACTAACTCAACAAAAGAAATGTCACATGGGTTTTCGGTCAGTTCTGGGTCGAATCACTCCAAATAAAATGTTGGCATGAACTTCCATCAATTTTATGACGATATACACAATTTAACCCATAACATTATCGCTTCATTCTCTCTGAATAAAATATTTGGGCATTTTCTGAAAAATTGAGTCTGTGGGATTATCTTGTATGTATGAGTGGTGTATATAGTCTCAAAGTACTTGAAAAATGGGTGACTTTCCATAAGCATTTTCTTTTCTTAAACCTTGTTTGAGCGGTCCCAGTGATGCCAACACAGCGCAATACTTCGAATAATTTAATCTAAGTGGGTTCCCACAAGCATTAGATTGGTTCGAGGTTACCTAATCTGCTGTGCAACATCAACAGTACTTGGGATGCGTCTTGGCACATCTAGGACGCGTCTTTACGCGCCACGACGCGTGTCTGGGCCTTTGATCAACAACTTTTCAAAACTGGCATCGATATTTATTGTTCTGAGTTGATGGACGAAGAAAAACGTGTAGTTCTGCATGACCGCGTCAATCTGGAGGTGTCTTGTAATACATTTTGACATTTTCGTGGGTGGTCACGGCCCACTGTAAATTGTGGGCCATACCGAGGCTCGCGATAGTCGAAGGCACGTTTCTGGCGCCGTCGCAAGCAAGTTCAAGCTAACCAAGGCTGGTTACGCAATCCAAAGATGGCGACGTGGGAAGATAGGTGCGTACGTATCCATCCAAAACCGTCTATTCGACAAGAGAATAATCTGGAGAGGGGGTAGGGACCCCTCCTTTAGATTATAATAAATTCAGGTTTGAATGATATCCTAAGCGAGATCTGAGGCCGATGGGGTCCTGGCAGCTGTCTTGTCAATGCGGTGATTTGACGGTTATAGAGCTCGAAATATTCCAAAACAATTTTTTAATGCTTATGGAAAGTCACCCAATGAACCTCATTCATGCTTTTGTTTGCCTGGATTCATAGGGTTTTGAGCTAATAGTGAGCTATTCAAGTTCACAATTTTTAGCATTTTTGACCATTTTCCAGCAAAAATGCTAAAAATTGCCAACTTAAATAGCTCATTGTTAGCTCAAAACCCTATGAATCCAGGCAAACAAAAGCATGAATGAGGTTCATTTTTCAAGTACTTTGAGACTATATACACCACTCATACATACAAGATAATCCCACAGACTCAATTTTTCAGAAAATGCCCAAATATCTCATTCCGAGAGAATGAAGCGATAATGTTATGGGTTACAGCTAATCCAAAAACGATAGACAATTTTCATTTTCGAGCAGAGTTTGGCTAAGTCCGGCACAGCTCGGCTAAGTTCGTGGAGCTCCACCATCGCCGCTGACGATGTTAGCTCTGGCTCCCAATTCTCCTTTGTTCTCAATGGGACTGCGCCGGAATGTACCTACCTATCCTGTTCACCATGGCTCGAGGCAATCGACGCCACATTCCTAGCAGCTCATCACCACTGAATATGGCCAACCGCCGGGATACAAAGTTGATTTCAAGCACCCTATTTATTCCAGCTATCCGCAAATTCGTAGACGTTTTTGCAAAAGTTCAGTTGATCAAAAGTGATGTCAACAACCTAGTTACGCCCCACCACTACTGTCACCGCATCGACAATGGCCGCACGCAGCGTTGACACTGCGTCATTATTTGCCATTTTAATCCTGGAACTCCACTTGTGATCAACTGAACTTTTTTTCGAAAACGTCTACGAATTTGCGGATAGCTGTCAAGCCCAGTGTGGATGTCAGACAATTCATCATCGAATGTGGGTGTTGACGCAGAGCTCACCCTGTAGTACCTTTATAATATGCCCTGGTCCTGCCAGTGGTGCACGTTAGAATGTGCACTTTATGCTGCCAGGCATGGTGCACATTCTAATGCGCACCCTCGGCGGCAGCAGGGCAGCAGCCACTGCTTCCCACGGCATCTCGGCATTGCCTCATCCATGTTGTACTCTGTTTATATACATTCCCAATTCGGCTCACTTCAATATTTTTATTTCGCTTAGCTATATATTTTGATTGTCCCATCAGTTTGGGATATTTTAATATATTTCGCCTTTCCGACCCATTTCCGGCTGATGTTTGTCTTTGTTTATTCCTCAAGCTTTTCTCCGGTTTGGGTCGGTGGCAAAAAAAAGCTTCATAAATATAATATACAATACCAGCCACTTTGGGCTGGTATTATCGGCGATGTGCGGCTATTCCTCCTCTTCATTCTCCTCGTCATCATCATCCTCCCCAGCCTCCTTGTCCAGCGCCAATTCGGCCTCCAAATCTGCGCGTTCTTCAGGTGTCAAACCGTCCGTGGGAGCACTATTGAACGGATCACCAAATGCGTTGCCGAAAGGATGATTTTCCGACTCGTCCGAATCGGGCATGTGGACCGAGTGGCTTGTGGGTCCAGCTGGGTCCGCCTCCGCCGCAGGCACCGGCGCCATCTCAGTATCCTCTGCATTCGTCGTCGAACCTGCACCATCTGGGTCATTCACCGGCACCGGCCCCGCAGATCGTGAGCTGTCAAACGAGTTCGTGAGCACCGTGAGGAATTTGGTAATTTTTCCGTCTTACCCGCGAAAACGAGGCTTGGGCTTCGGTCTCGCCGCTGCCTCCGTCCTCGCCTTCTGCGCGGGAGGTTGGTCCTCGCCCTCGTCTCTTGCGTCTCGTTTCCTGAGCAGCACACCCTCAGTCAAGACTTTATTCAAAGCAAGCGTTAATACCTCTTCGGCTGCGTCCTCGCCGGCTTGTCCGCTGAAGATTTAGACGGCTTGGACTTTGACGTGGCTGCGCGGGGCGCAGCTGCCTTCTTCGTCGTACCTTTTGGTGCGGCAGGCGCTTTTGAAGCACAGTTCTTCGCTGTCTTCCCCGACTTCACCGCCCTCTTCTTTGCATCCCTCCTCTTCTCCCTCTCTTTCTCAGCCGCCGCCCGTTCTGCAATCTCGTCCGCTCGGTCCCGTTCCAGATTCTGCTGATCCTCCTCTGACACGTCCTCTGTCATTGCCTCCAGGGTGTACGTCACGTCCTCGAGCATATATTGCCACTCCCTGTTCGCGGCCAATGCTGCTTCCCCCGCCCCTAGCCCTTCTCCCGATGCCTCGCTCACAATTGATTGCCCCCACCATGTCAGCGCCTGGACGACGAGCAACATCCCGTTATCGCCCGCGCACCTCAGCATGACCCACGCGCCCTCCGGCTCCTCCCCGCGCTTCGGCCGCGGTGGCCACTGCTCATCTTCTGGCAGTCCTTCGGGGCGGGGTTGCTGCCGGAAATCGGGTCCGATGTCGCGCCACCATGCGAGCATCCGTTCTCCAAAGCCCGGCTTCAATTTTTCAAAATCGCCCGCCTTCCGATGCTCCTTCATCCACGTGGCGATCTCCTCGGGGCGGTCCTTGCTACGGGGCAGAGTGGACGACACCCAGACCTGCGACGCCTCGAACTTCAGCATTACTTCTATCAGCACCTTCCACCGTGCACCCCACTCCTTCGTCTGCATCAGCTTGTACAAATCAAGCTGTGTTTGCGACCAGCGAAACTGGTCCAGCTCCACCGGAGCCAGCGGTGGCCAAGGAGAGGGAGAGCGGGATCGAGACGGCGACGGTGACGGCGGTGGTGGAGAGAGTTCGCGGGCGGCGCGGACGGCACTGTCGCTGATGGAGCTGGAGGTGGTGGGGGCGGCGCTGAAGTAGGTCGTTCTGTCACAGACGCGGGGCGGAGTCACAGACCCAGGTGAAGTCCCAGACGCGGGCGGAGTCACAGACATGGGTGCAGTCCCAGACGCGGGCGTTGCTGCAGGAACAGGAGCTGGGGGCACGGGCATGGAACCATCTTCCGGCGCCAGGGAAATCAGTCCCTCCATATCTTCTGCATCCGGTGGAGGCCATGCGCGAGCCCTACATTGTTCTTTGGCTATGGGAACCTGGTAAGTCCTATATTTTCTCTTGATCTGAGCCACATACTGAAGAACACGCGCCCGTAGCGCGTCAGCGATACTTCCGCCGCCGTGAATGCTGCTCGGTCAAATTCCCCCCACACCTTCGACGTTTGCCCGCTCGATGTATCCGAGAAAACCCTACCAGACACGGCACGGCGTAAGTATTCTGCTTTATCTCTCCCTTTTAAATCTTGACCACTTACGTTCGCAGTCTGACTTCCCCCCCTCTGATCCCCGACAGGACCCACCGCCAGAATGACAATATGCATCCCCATACGCTCGCTTAATGCGTCCGCCAGAGGGATCCCGACTTCGTCAAAAGTCTCCAGAGCTCTGGGCGCATTCGTCAGCTTTGCTTCAAAGACGCTCTGCCGGCTTACTCGTGGTACTGCTGCGCCGATTGCTCTGGCAAGCTGTTGCGAGCGCGGAATTCTTTCATCGCGGCCTCGTGCAGTGCATCCGCCTCAGCCCTGATTTCCTGTTTCAGCTCCTCCGGCTCCTTCTCCCAACAGGCCTGGACATATTCCTGGCACATTGAGATGCGCGACCCTGGCGGCAGACCCTCCTTTGCCCCCTCCCACACCGCGTCAAAGCCTTCCTTCAGCCTCGATGCGTAGTACTTGCCGGAATAGACGGCGACATTGGTCTTGCGGCGGGGACGCGCCGCGTTACCGCTCATCACCTGCATTCTCTTCAAGATTTTTTCCACCCCCGCACTGTGAAGTCTCTTCCCATTAAACCGATGCCTAAACCAATTGCTCAGCTTCTGTTCATGTATGTCAATTTTTTTTTCCAAGAAAGCGCGTCATGATCTTACTGCGTGCAGAGCCTTCCTCGCCGCGTCCTGGAACTCGTTTTCCTTGGCAAGCTCTGGGCCGCCCAAACCTTCCTTCCGATTCGCCGGCTGCCACTCCTCGATACTCCCTGGCACGTTTTCTTCTACGGGCAGGTCGTACCCATATCGCGTCAGCCACTGCTTCGTCACATCGTCATAAAATTGGCCGCGGTCCATGGTCCGAAAGTCGGTTTCAAAGGTGAGCAGCCATTCCAATTTTTCGCCGGTGAAAGCTGACGCACGTCCAACAGGTTTCCCACTTTTGCGGCATCCCATTGTTGTCGTGTCGCGTTTGTATAAGAGACTTTGTTTTGGAAGACACACAGCCACTTGCACACTCTTCCCAATCTGAATCGCTATGGCTCGACGTCGAAGTAAGTACCCATAATCTATCTAACCTCTTAGCCCTCATTACTTTTGTTCAGCTCATCACGTCCGCCTACGTCGCCTGCGCCGAGCTGCGGCTGCCAATCTTCTGCCCTTGGGTGTCACTCAAGGTAATCTCACTGCGCCGTCACACATTTCTGTACTCACTCCACATGTTAGCTGATGCCGATGCTGACGCTGCGGCATGGGTCGCACACACCACTAGCTGGACTGTGACAGCTCCCACCACTTGGGGTACAACGAGTTCTTGGGCCACGTCAACCGGGGACGCTGGATGGGGCGCAGGCGGAGGATGGGGCGAGGGTAGTGGGGGGTGGGGTTCGCAGGATGTATGGGGCGGGGCGTGAGGGACCAGCGGCACGTAGTCTTATTTGTGGAATGTATTTTCGCATGAAATCACGATGTGCGTGCAAACACTTGTGCATTTTGTCTTTTTCCCTTTGCTTACGACGATCAATAGCTGACACCTGCTCTCGCTCTCCCACCATGTTCCCCAGTATCCCAGCACTCGTTGGTCGCGTTCTTGGTGAGTCCTTCATTCCATCCTTCCTAACCTCGTTGACTCCGATCCTGGAGTTGTCTTGTCGTAGCCACTGCGCTCCCCATTCTTTTGTATCCCAGTAGCTCCTACGGTACTGACTTCCTTGCACAGGGACGTCCACCCGCAGTGGCACGGTTTTTTCACCATACACCGTCGAACACCTCTTCGTGCCAGGCCCATCTAACGGACCCGTTCCCCCGGATTTCCACCGCATCTACCAGCACGGCGTCTTCGCCTCCCTCAATTATCCGTGTGTCACGGTCGAATCCGACTTTCACTGCGCCCACGTCAATCATTCGTGTCTCGCACCCTCCCACCGCGTCTAGCAGCACCGCGCCGCCGTCCGTCGGCCCCGTCCGCGTTTTGCAGCCGGCTTCGACTCTCACTGGAACACCTGGCAGCGCCGCGCCCCCTCCGCCTTCGATTATCTATGTCTCGCGCGCGCCACCCGCCAGAGCTCCGGGCGATGCACATGCGGGTTCTCCTTTGGGATGGACAGTATGGACTAGCTTCACCTCCATCTTTTCTGATCTGATTTACCCTTAGTGCCTGTCGTCCTCTGATCGATGCGAAGCATCGGGTCTTCCGCCTGCCTGGCAGGGCGCCCACGTCCGGATGATCAAGGCCACGATGACTACGAGCACGCCATTGTCGCCGCCACAGAGCTCTTCGCTCGCAAGGTGACGTCCCCCACCTCTATCCTCCCAGACCTGCGTTTGACTAGACACAGCGACCCGGCGTGCTGCTCAACACCCAGACCAACGCCATAATCTGTGCCACCATCGTGGTGCATTGGGCCATCCGCCGAATTGCTGGGTTCTCGAACGGTGCGCTATCCATTCTCCAGTCGCGACACTGGCTCACTCAACTTCCAGCTATCTTTCTGGCTCATGCCCCTGCCCTACACCGATTCTACGAGCAGCGGCAGCGCCTTCTTTTTGCGGCTGCTAATCGTTCGGACGTCACATTTTTTGCTCAGGCTACGGCGGCTGATCTGGTGGAGCGTGAGCCGGAGCGCGCGCAGCGTTGGGAGAATGGATTAAGGATGTTCAAGGTTTGGGAGTAAACATTTCCGCACTATCTTTCGCCGTACCGTACCTAATTGTATTGCTCTGTTAATTGTTAATCAAGTACAGAGAACAAGCGTTTATTCGTGCAGACGAAAGAATGACAAAACCATAAATACACGAGCCAGCACAATTATCAAGCTACGCCTTTCCTTGCCTCGCCGCGACTTCTGCGCATGTCGGCGCTGAGCGAATCTTCGACCCGCGGGCTTTCAAGCGCCGTAGCCGCCTTCGGTCCTCGTCGCAGTCCACGAACCGTTTACCTACAATGTACTTCCCGTAGACGTTGTGGAGAGGGAGATACTGGTCGATGAAGGCCTCATGCCCGAATTTCCGAATGAATTTCCTCCCCTGTGTGTCAGCGCGCCGTAGGTAGCGAATAAATATTGCTCACTGCTTGCGGCACCGTTCGCGGTAATCTGCGTCAACATCTCGGCGACGCTCTGCGGCTTGTTCGCGAGCTTCTTCAGATAGATTGCGGGCGGCGCGCAGCCTGAAACAGTCAGGCAATCCTTCTCCTATGACTATTCGACAAAAAACGTACCGCCGCATACGAAGCCTTGCCTTGGCTCTAGTCTCACTTAAATTACTGCAACAATGGTCAGAGCAAGCTCAACGCTGGGCAAACACGATGACATGCCGGTCGCGATAGCGCGCCTGAGCGTCCGCATGGTCCCGGCGCTGCTTGTTGTAGAGTTCGACAATAGGTTCCGTATTGGAAGGCGCAGGGGGGATGGATATAGTCGCTTGAGAGGGCGACGGGAAAACGGGGGTATCCAGAGGTACAAGATACATGGGCGGCATGGTGGTTTGACGAGACAAGCGAGGTTCGTCACGCTAAATAACGAAACTCAGTAGCGCCGAACACACTTTTGCGAAACTGTATTCCCAACTCGCCCATGTTTGCCACCCAATTTTTTACGGTGCGATTGGAACAGCTGCTCCCCTGTTCTCTCCCAAATTTGGGCCATTTTCATGCTCAATGCAAAGCACAACAACGACTTCACTCCAGCCAAATCTGACGAGTTCGTGATGGTCGGACTGTTTCGCCTGCCGCTGTGCAGCTACAGTGAGGGAAAAATTATTCTCGGGTACAGAGGAGCATTTCAAGGCTAGTCCTCAGCGAAAACTAGGGCGAAAAATGCGTTGTACTCCAGCAATTCAGTATCTTTGCGGCCGTTCACGCTATGACAGCGCTCGATCTCGTCATTATTGGTTCCCGGCCCGACTCTGCCAACTACGGACTTTCCTCGCAACCATGGTCCACCAGCCCCACAACAAGCCGCTTGGACGAAGACCCAGGGTCATTTACTCTCCAGCATACTGGGCCGACTTTCATCGCCGCCGACGCGAGCGCGCGGAGCGGGGAGCCCTCGATGCGAGCAATATTGGATACAGCCAGGACTATGGCACGGTATACACGTTCACGCGCCAAAGGACTGCACCTCTGCTTACCGTCGTCCACAACGGGCGGCTTCTTACCAGGCCAACTGGTCCCCTGGATCCCGCTCCACCCCCGCTGCCGAAGAAGGTCGTTCCGAAACTCTCTGCCGTAGCTGCGCGCGCGAAGGCTCTGCTCGACGCCCGACCCACCGCAGACGAGGAGCTTCTGGCACGGCTACACGCCAGCCGTAACCGCGGCAGCTCGTTCTCGACGTCCTGCTCAAATAACACAGATGTTTCCGCTGCTTCGTCTACTGCCCTGGGTAGTTCTGCTTCTGGCTCTCGTGCCAACTCCAAGCGAAAACTGTCCCATCCAATCTCAGCTGCACCCCGACACGGTGTGAAGCGGTATGCTTTTCCAAAATTGACTTTCCTCCGTTCCCTCATTGACATTGGCATTCAGTGCGAGGTTGGAGGGGGAGATCTGATCTCTCTGAAGCATGTTCCGGACGATGAGGTTCCGGCCACCCCATAGGCCGCGTCCTTTTATGTATGTACATCCTTTGCTAACCAAAGTCCGGCACTGACCAAAATAATGAACCAGCACCTCGAAGCTCGGCGATGTCAGCAAATTCCCAGTATTGTACCTAGCATTCGATACATTGTACTTTGTATTCGATACTTCACTTCGATATTTTACACTGCATATTCTGACTTGGACAGAAACCTCTGCAAAACAAATCCATTCGTTGCGCGCCGGACAGACGGGCCGTGATGCGGAGATCGCAATAGAATATCACGCGGAATCATGAGTTGCACAGCTTTTTGCTTCTTTCCTAACAACCGCGATCCAGCGTGCGCGCAGAGAGTTGGCCAGCCTCCCGCTAGGCAGGAGGACGATACGCAGGAGGAAGGGGTTGGGTAGGATGCTGGTGCGGTGTATTAATTCTCTTTGTGCGCGCCGCGCAACGCTGATGTCTCTTTGGTAGCCGACCAATCTTTGATCTGCGAATCGGTGTGCCTCCATATGTTTTCTCGGTAGTATCGCAGATAAATCTCGGATAATCAAGTTCGCCCTGATTCCCTCCTCCATGCCGTCGCGCTCTTACTGCTCTGTACCGATTTTTCCGGACGCCAATTCAACGGTCCCCCCGGTGAAGTATTATCTTGTTACTGGGGTCAATGTAGCTCGCCCAGGAGCTTATGTATCGTGGTAAGTTAACAGCTCGGGTTGGGTGTGCTTTAACTGAACTACTCGACAGGCCTAGCGCAAATGCGGAGTACAGAGGGGTATCTGCCGCGGCCATCAAGAGTTATCCCATCAGCGAGTGGCGAAAACTGGAGGCAGCGTGGCACGCGGCCTGTGAGCGCGGCGAGCACAATCACGAGGTTCAGCCAGGAACTTCACGCGCTACCCCCGGGTCTCTGGCTACTCCAGCTGCTCCACGCGCAGCATCACCGGCCCTCACAACACCGGCTCCGTCTACCCCGACTGCTCGACGCGCGCGACCCGTCGCAGTACCGTCTACTCCGGCTGCCTCTCGAACTCCTCGTGAGCTTTCGACTCCCATCCGTCCGACTCGCGTTCCTTCGCCTGAGCATAGCTCCCCGGTCTCTCCGCTGCCCACGGTGTTTATCGAGAGTCGCAGCCCCTCCCCTTCTCCTGCAGCGGCAAGCGCGACTGGTCCCGCCATTGCGCCCGCAGGCCTGTTGGCGTATGCTGTGCGCTGTGAAGGCAGCGGTGAGGTCTATGATGAGTATGGCCCCGCCCGTGACCACTACCATGCGCTGCAGCACCTTGGGCTCCATCCTGTCCTTGCCGTTCGTCAGTCGCTTACTGCCGCTGTCTCCTTCATCGAAGAGGGCAGCGGCGAAAGGACTCTGGACGGTGCGCAGCGAGAACGTTGGATCCGAGAGGAGCTTCTTATCCGCGCTTCCGTCGCACCGTCCTCCCCAACATCGAGCTCGTTGGATTCAGAGTCTGAGCTGACTCAATCGACGGTTGCAGGCGAGGAGTAGTAGAATTGTAGGTCTCTGCCTCCTTGCACACATGATTATTAAATTTATTAAATGTCTTAAAGGTCACCATAAATTGTCGTATTTGTTTCGTAGTCGTACCCATGCAATTATACTACTGTTCCAATCAAGTTTCAAGTCCAGAGAGGATCGGAAACATTGCAAAAAAGACAAGATCGAAAAACAGACTTACGAAATACCTCCATGAGACCATGTCGAGTCGTCCCGGGAAAAAACGAAAAGTATATGTTCATGACCCAGGGGCCGCAGACGTCTCGACGGCCTCGACGGCGACGAATGTGCGCGTCCGCGTGCAGGTCAATCGCGCCCCCCCGCCGTCTCCCGAGAAGTCCAGGGCATACGATGTATTGGACTACGCCATGGGATATGACCCCGACGACGCGATGTTCGCTGCACCCAGCGTCGCTGAGGGGCCCGCCGGGATCACGGTCAAGCCCAAGAAGAAGAAAGCGCCGCGCAACTTGGAATCGGTGCGTGGTGAAACAAGAGAGACGGTTATAAACTAATGCCTCACAAGGACCGTCCGATCCTCCCCTTCATACCCATGCGCAACGCCTTCCAAGACGCCCTCCTTCGCCGAGAGGGGCGAGGTCCTTGGTGGGCGAAGGGATGCATGGGTGAGGGTTGCCTGGAGTTGCGCGCAGAGTATCGCTGCGACGACTGTTTCGGCGGGAGGCTTCTGTGCCAGGGGTGCGTGGTGCGGCGACATCGGGATGAGCCATTGCATGTTCTGCAGGTAGGCGTGTACTCGTGTTGCTCCCGTACCACGCTGATGATTTGTCCTTGTAGAAATGGGACTGCGGCTATTTCCAGCCGTGCAGCCTCAGGGCGCTTGACCCGTACCTGCGGTTCCAGCTTGGTCACCCGCCGGGAGAGGAGTGCGACTTTCGGGATGGACCGCATAGACTGGTAGTGCTGGAGAACAACGGCATACATGAGGTCTGGGTCGATTTTTGCGGATGTATCGGCGCACCCTCGACAATCGATCAGCTGCTCAACGTCGGCTGGTTCCCTGCCACCGTGAAAGAACCGGAAACGTGCGCGACGCTAAGCTTGCTGCGGCGCTTTCACACGCTCAATCTCCAGGGTCGAGTGCCCGCCTACGACTTCTACAACGCCCTCGAGGTTCTCAGCGAGCGTGCCGGCATGTGCGACTTACCTGTATGTGATCATTTTCTCATGGTCTTGCCTTGAATCTAACGGGTTACAGGACCGACGTGAACAGTTCACGCTGATGACTCGCGAGTATCGCCATCTGCAGATGTGCAAGCGGGCGGGCCGTGGTCACGACGGGATCGGGGTGCCTCGATCTGCCGGTTCTTCGGAGCTGGTCTATGGAATTGAGGCGACGAGTCGCGGAGAACTAGCTATACCCTGTCGGGCGTGTCCTCACCCAGGTATTAATTTGCCCGACGGGTGGGAGAAGGCACCACCGGAAAAGGCGTACGTGGTTTGCATACAGGTGGATCTGCTGAGCGCTAACGCCGTTGCTAGGTGGATATATCAGTTGCTATTGTCGGAGGATGCGAATTTCAAGATGAAAGGGCGTAACACATCCACCAGGGAGAAAGACCCAACATTGGGGCCCGGCTTTGCGTACATGGTGGCGCACGACGAATACATGGCGCATTTGGCCAAGTACGTGGATGAAGATGAGGTACGTCAGACGGCTGCACCCCTTCGCTTGTTTCGCTGATGAGCTTGCAGATCAGTCATTGCGTGTCATTCGCCGCACTATGGAGGGCCAACAACAAACGCGCTAAAGGCTTGCGCGCTACGGGAATTGGGTCCGTGAGCTGCTCGCGGCATGAGTTCTTTCGGGCCAATGGAACGGGGGACTTACAAAGAGGAGAAAAGTAAGGCGACTAACACTTGATTAAAATCTTGACTGACGCTCGCAAGGTATTCAAATATGGATTACTTATGGTTCTCGAGTATCATGGGCATAATGCTTCTATCCATCATCGCTAGCTACGACATCGCGTGTCAATGGTTCCGAAAGTTCTGGGAACGGATGGAGGCGCTGCCCAACGCGATGAAGCTGCGAGAGGGGGTCAAAGTCCAATTCAAAGTCCCCAAGTTTCATCTGCCGCCCCACGTCAAAAAATGTCATGCGCCCTTCTCCTTCAATTATACGAAATGGGTCGGGCGAACGGATGGGGAAGGAGTGGAAAGAAATTGGTCTTGGCTCAATATGATTGCGCGCTCGGTGTCGGTGATGGGTCCAGGGTCTCGAGAGGACACGATTGACGATTTTTGTGGGTACGGCAATTGGAGGAAGACCGTGACCATGGGTGAGTGTGGAGATTGTAGTTTGTTGCGTCACTGACACCGGAAACAGGTAATTCCCTACTCCGGAAGATGGCCTTGGCGATCCCGAAAGCGATGCTCCACAATCGAGCGTTTCAGGCATTTACGGAGGCGTTACGGGAGGGGCACGAGGAGGAGTTAGTCAAATGGGAGACGGATGTGCGAGCATGGGAGCAAAATCACGACGAACCGTGTCCGTACGAGTATCCCGATGATGATGGTTGGTGTGTCTTGCTCTAATATTTTCAGAATTGACGGATTGCGATCAGAACCAACGATGGAGCAAGTACGTTTGCGAATCGCCGAGGAGGAGCATGCCAGGGCAGAGAAGGGTAGCTCGAGGACGAACAAGCCGGCTTCTTTCATCCTGGCCGGATTGGAGATCGAGGAGCAGCAGTGCGTGATAAAATGAGCATTTTGAGTATTTGCTAATCGATGAATCAGGGAACGGGTGCGACTGGAAGCGAAACGACGTAACCGAACGTCTACGCAGGCCGCTGACTTGCAGCGGAGGCGTACGCTCCTATTGGGGATGGTGAAGCGTCTTCGAGACGAACAGGCGCACTTCATGCCTGGTCTCGCTGCGCTGGTAGCCCGTGAACCGTCCAAGGAGAGCAGTCGCCGTCCGGAGGAGATGCTGCTGCATCTGCCGTCGTCGTTTCCGAGGGATGTGCGCGAGAGGATCTGTGTGGCTGATCTACCGGCGGAGGAGGAGCGGTTGCGACAGGCACAGGCACACGAGGCTCTGCGGGATCTTCGGCGGCAGCTTCGCATTCGCACGCTGGCTCATCAGTTCAAGAGAAGGCACACGAACGGGCAGGCGGCGTACACAAAAAGCCAAGCGCTGCAGAGTGGGATCGAGGAGCGCATCAAGAGTGCGGCGTCGCGTTATCGCACTGCTCGAGCGGCCCTGGTCGGGCTACGTGGACCCGGAGCATGGGAGAACGTGCTGCAGGAGCTACGGCAGGAGGATGTCCGTGGGATGAATGAGAGGACACTGAATGACGAGGAGAAGGAGGAGGAACGGAAGGCGAAGGCTTTGGCCGGGATTCCGCCGGATCAAGATGAGGTGGATGAATTCGGAGAGGTGGTGGAGCCGACGGTGCTGTTCAATCTGGAAACGGGGGAGGGTACCCGCATCCTATCGTGGATCTGGTATACGGGCGCCGCCTCGGATGCGACACCCAACGGGAAATTGCACAACGGTGAGCACAACCAATTTGGACTCTTTGCGGAATTTATCGGCTGAGCATTGTGTAGATATCAGACTAGAGTGGACGAAGGCACGGGCACGGGCGGATCGATGGCGGGAGGAGCTGATTTTGCTGGAGGAGGAAATGCGGCGGGTGCTTCAGTTTTGTGCGTGGAAGTCGGAGTGGTGGGAGCAGAGGCGAGATGCACGGGCTGGAGTTTCTCCTGAGCTAGCAGAGGGACTGCAGGCGTATGCGACAGAGCAGGCGGCACGTGAGCGCTATTGGGCGGCGAGCTGGGAGTCGAAATGGGCGGGAGTGCGCGAGCGCGCGCACAGCGTGCTGAGCAACAATCTGGTGGATGTAACAGAGGTGGTGGGAGTGGAGGTGGAGCTGGATGAAGAGGTAGCCTATGGGGAGTACGAGGAGGAGGAGGGAGACCCGGACGATGATTTACTGGATTAATTGCCTAACGGGGACTATTTCCTGTTTTGGATGTTAGGCGTTGTGGTTCTCGAACGGGAAGAAACTGTACAATCTACAAATGACAGTAAATAGAGAAAAGCAAAGCTACGGTAATTAGAATATTTATTATTATTGCCACAGCAGCCATCAATATTGTGTCTTTGCCGAGGCTGAATAAATATACGACAACATAGATGAGGCAATGCCGAGATGCCGTGGGAAGCAGTGGCTGCTGCCCTGCTGCCGCCGAGGGTGCGCATTAGAATGTGCACCATGCCTGGCAGCATAAAGTGCACATTCTAACGTGCACCACTGGCAGGACCAGGGCATATTATAATGGTACTATACTCACTGTTGTGACGCACCACTGCGTATCTTTCCTATCTTGGAGTTTGGCGTTGAGCAGTCCGAATTGGTTATTGGAAATCATGGTTTCTCTTTTCATTTATTTGTCTGTTTCATGTCTGCCGATGAACGGACGGCTTATATATACGAAAGCACGCCATCGTCTCCCCTCAGTCTCTACCAGAATCTGGGTGCGACTGAGGGTGAGTCTCCATATTTATTCAGACGATATATTTACTTACTCTACTCGTAGATTACTTACTGTATATCTTTGACAGGTAAATACATTGAGTCTCTACCAGAATCTGGGTGCGACTGAGGATTACTTACTGTATATCTTTGACAGATTCGCAGTCAGACGCGCTCGCGCTACCTGTCCAAAAATCAGTCGTGAATACAGGCCCAGACTTGCGAGACTCGATACCCACTTCGATCGATAAGTCCTGATGTCCTCGAATCCGGCTTCAATCCCCATCTTGCCGCTCGACAAGCAGCTCACGGACAAGAACTGGTTGTCCTGGGACTACGACATCCTCAGTATTCTCCGTGGTCGTGGTCTCGATGGTTATCCAGCAGGAAAGATCTTGCTTACCCAGAGTCCCACATTCGCTGGTCACCCCAGCTTACCCAACTCCACCGTTCCGTCCTCCGAAGAGTGGATGCTCCGCGATGGCATGGCCGCATCCATTATTTACCAAAATGTCGTCAATCCGATAGCTCATGGCCTCGACCCTTCGGAAACCAGCCGTCAGATGTACCTCAAGCTTCACGCGAAGTTCCATCGAACGTCGGAGGTCGTGAAGAGGTACGCGATGGACCACTTGCGTTCTATCAAGCTTGTCGAGGGTCGGGACATCCCTGCCCACGTTGACGCGTTGACAACGGCTCATACCGCGGCGCTCCGTGCGGGTGCACGATGCTCTGACGACGAGTATATCGCCATCATCCTCGCATCCCTTCCTGTTCCCGAGCTCGCCAACGCAATCCTTACGCTCCAAGGGAAGGCACATGCACACGAGGTTACCACCGAGCTCTTGAATTTTTGGGAGCTCGTGTACAAGTCCAAGTCGGATGGTGAAGGTGTTTCACAGGCACTTGTGGCCGGAGCGAAAGGCTGCACAAACTGTGGTGTGGGAAATCACCTTGCAGAGAATTGCTGGGCCCGTGGAGGTGGGAAGGAAGGATTTGCTCCATCATGGTGGAAGGCCCCGCGCGGCAAGGAACCCCGCCAGGCGATGATCGACATGGCCAATGCCAAGCGGGCCGCTCGTGCAAAAGCCAGTGCCGACGCTGCCGCTGCCGCCGCCATTGCTGCCGCCGCTGCAGCCATGAAGAATCCTCCAGTCCAATCATCCACTGTCCCGCCTGTCGCTGCCGCTGCTTTCACATCCCCGATGGCCCTTTATTCCATCGCCACCTACGACGATAACGAGGGTGCGTCGCCCGCTTGCTCATCGGTTACGGTTGATGACGCGTCTCCTATATTCAGATGTCGAGGGTCAGCTCCTGCCCTTCTGAATGAGCGTGTTAAAAATACCATATCCGATGTAGTAGTCTCGTCTCCGTCAATATACGTGGCTGGTGTCAAAAATGATACACCACGTGTCTTCACCTATCTGGATACAGGTGCTACCGATAACTGTGTAAAGAATCAGAAACGATTCAAAACATATACACCAGTAAGCATCACCGGGGACACAGCGAACGGGGAATTCAAGGTCGCTGGAAAGGGGAGAGCACAGTTTGTGGTCCGGGTGGAAGGGCAAGCCCCGCATGTCATTGAGCTTGACGCCCTGCATACGCCTGACTTCACGATGAACTTGATATCGTTACCAATTCTCGATCGACGGGGCTTGCGTGGCACCATCGGAGACGGCCGGGTCACAATGTGCAGCTGCAACGGAACCAAGTTCGTCGATGGCGTCTTGAAGGGGACTCGGGGCGGCCGGGAATTGTACGAGGTGGATGTGGTTGATGATCTCGATAGCATGGGCCCGACTGCCGCGGTTGCGGGACGCAACAGAAAACAACCAACCGACCTCGAAACTTGGCATCGACGGTTCGGTCACAGCGACGTCCGTGTAATCGAGCGGATGGCGAACAACAAACTCGTGGATGGCCTTGATATCGTAGGACGGGACCTGCGTGGGCTTTGCGAGGACTGCATCTTCGGCAAACAAGATAGAATGCCGTTCGACGATGAGGTGGTTCACGAGATGGAACCCCTCGAGCGTGTCCATCTTGATTTATGGGGACGCGCACGCACACCGAGTTGGTCCGGCGCGATGTACATGATGCTCGTGTCCGACGGGGGTACTGCAATGAAATTTCCTTTGTTTTTGAATAACAAGACGAAGGAGACCACTCTCGCGGCCTTTCGGGATTGGGTGACGGCAGCAGAAGTGCAGACAGGGAAGCGCGTGAAGGTCGTGCGAGTCGATTTGGGTCGCGAGTTCGACAACGAATTGTTCTCGAGTTACTGTAGGGAGCGGGGCATCACACTGGAGAAGATCCCCAAGGATTCGTCATCTGCAAATGGACATGTCGAAAGGGGGAACCGCACAGTGATTGAAGGGGCCAGAACACAACTCATCGAGTCGGGGCTCGACGCGCGTTTCTGGGCAGAAGCAGCAACGGCACATTGTTACGTCCGTGGTTTCATTCCCTCATCCCGACATCCGGACGTTATCCCATGGATGGCATGGTTCAGGAAGAAGGATGTTGCCGGCAATCTAATTAAACCGAACATCTCGCATTTGCGTGCCTGGGGGAGCGTATGCTGGGTAAAGGACTTGGACGGGAAGGCGGGGAAGCTGGGTAAGCAGGGGTGGAAAGGAAAAATGGTCGGATACATGGGCCGCCGTGGATACCGAGTGTACGATCCCGATCGAAGGCGCGTCTTTTCTGTGCGAGATGTGATCTTCGAGGAGGGAAAGCCGCATCGTACACGTGTCGGTGCGCCTGAGGAAGAATCAGCACCTCAGGAAACGACCATTTTCCAAGCCGATGACCCACCTGCAGCACCGAACGACACGAATGCGGAAAACGAAGCTACACCGCTTGTCCCTACCGCAGACGATGACCAGCCTCTTCCGCCACCTGAGGCAGCAGAACCACCACTACCTCGCGCTCCCAGACGCCCTCGTTACGAGATCCCAGAAGTGCCACGTCGCACCGAACGCGTACCCAAGCCAACACGGGCAATCCTTGAAATGCAAATGTCTGAGAACATGGTTAACGAGGCTCGACGTGCCGGTGAAGATTGGGCTCACGATGAACCTCGTCCCAGTGTCAATGCCGTCGACGTCGGGTGGGAAGATTTCGAGGATGTTTACCTTCAAACCCCGTGGGCATTCGCAAGCGCGGTAAAAGGCTTTATCCCACGTTCCTACCATGAAGCCATGCGTGAACCGGAAAAATGGCAGCCCGCCATGCAAGCGGAGATCGACCAGTTGATTTCGCGAGGTGTTTGGGAGTTGGTGGATTTGCCTAAGGGGGAGCGCGCAATAGATGGGATGTGGGTATATGATTTGAAAGTTGACGGCGAGGGAAACGTGCTAAAGCACAAGGCACGGTACGTTGCGCGGGGAGATGAGATGGTCGAGGGAAAGGATTTTGAGGTGAAATGGGCAATGGTTGCACGGATGGAGTCCGTGCGCATGGTGTTCGCAGTCGCTGCCGTCAAACGGCTTCGAGTACGCCAATGGGATTTTTCCGGGGCGTACTTGAACGGCGAGATGGACCGGCCTGTTTACATGAAGCAGCCGAGGGGTTTCGCAAAGCAGGGGGAGGAGGGAAAAGTTTGCTTGCTTCGACGACCCATCTACGGCATCATGCAGGCCGGGCACATTTGGTATAAGCTCCTGGCGTCTGGTTACACTGACCTGGGGTACAAGGAAAGCTTAGCGGATCCGTGCATTCGTACACGCCGTGAGGACGACGACTATACACTCACCTCGACGCACACAGACGATTGTCTTGGTGCATCTTCATCCGAGACGGAGAGCCGACGTGTGGTGGACGAGTTCGCACAGCTGTGGGACTTGAAGGAGGTCGACGTCGCACTGCTGTTGGGTTTGACTGTCGAGAAAATGCCTGACGGGTCGATATCGCTGTCGCAGAGGCAGTACTTCGAGAAGGTGTTGGAACATTTCGGCTTCGCCGACTTACCTCCACTATCAACGCCGTTCCCACCCGGGTATCAAATCCGCGCCGCCACTTCCCCGCTATCCCCAGAAGACGCCGCCTTCATGCGCGACAAGCCATTCCGTCGAATCCTAGGCACCTTGGTATGGGGGAGCAGTGGAACTCGCCCAGATCTCGCTTATTCTTGCTGTGCTCTCGGTCACGTCCAAACGAATCCCTCACCTGAACATTGGACACTTTTGATTGGCGTACTACGTTACATCCGCGGAACCCTGGACTATGGCATCCGATACACACCGTGCGCAGAAGATGGTGCTGCACAAGGTCTAGGATTGAAGCCCGAGGGATTCGTCGACTCGGATTGGGCGGGCTGTGTTGACACTCGGCGCTCGACATCTGGCTACATTTTCTTCATGGGAGGTGCTCCAGTTTCATGGTCAGCCAAACGCCAGCCGATCGTCGCGCTGTCATCCACCGAGGCTGAATACATTGCGCTCGCCCGTGGTGCACAGCAGGCCGTCTGGATGAAAAATTGGTTGTCGGAGGTTTTCTTGCCCCAGGAACTCCCTTTCCAACTTCGTGGAGATAACCTCGGGTCCATCAGCTTGACAGAGACTACGAAAGAGCACGGACTGTCAAAGCATTTGGACACGCGTTGGCATTTCATTCGTGAACGCGTCAAGGAAGGCGAGATTGCCGTGTCTTCAGTTCCTGGAAAAGAAAATGTTGCCGACATTTTGACAAAGGCGTTGCCCCGGGTACCCCATGAGCGCATTGTTGGACAACTGGGTCTCGATTGGAGAAGGAAGGTGGATGCTCAACGCCAGGGGGGAGTGTTGACGCACCACTGCGTATCTTTCCTATCTTGGAGTTTGGCGTTGAGCAGTCCGAATTGGTTATTGGAAATCATGGTTTCTCTTTTCATTTATTTGTCTGTTTCATGTCTGCCGATGAACGGACGGCTTATATATACGAAAGCACGCCATCGTCTCCCCTCAGTCTCTACCAGAATCTGGGTGCGACTGAGGGTGAGTCTCCATATTTATTCAGACGATATATTTACTTACTCTACTCGTAGATTACTTACTGTATATCTTTGACAGGTAAATACATTGAGTCTCTACCAGAATCTGGGTGCGACTGAGGATTACTTACTGTATATCTTTGACAGTGGGTACAGTCGGGAGAGGGGACCCGTCATGGAGCTTAAGTTGTGGATGGCTTGGGGCGTCGACAAACGGTTGTTGTCAAGATCGTGTGTCTAAATTTATTTCGCCGAGCTGAGCCGGACTTGGCCGAACTTTGCTCGAAAACGAAAAATGTCTATCGTTTTTGCATTAGCTGTAAATTGTGCATATTGTCATAAAATTGATGGAAGTTCATGCCAACATTTTATTTGGAGTGATTCGACCCAGAACTGACCGAAAACCCATGTGACATTTCTTTTGTTGAGTTAGTGTATGTCGGCTGGCCGTATCATGATGGTCACGGGACCGCGCCAGATTCCTCTCACCACCAAATCTTGGCTAAATCAGTAACTTGTGTCCTCCGTGCAGTGCACTCGTCTTGCTAAAGCTTCAATGGATTCAGCTGTCGTCCCAAAGTTCGTCCGATTGCTGCCTTGAATTTGTATTCAGGAACTGACGAAGCCAAAAGGTTCACGTCTATACCACAGGAGCTTGTAGACGCCATCGTTAACGAGGTTGGCGAAATAGAAACTCTTAAAGCGTGTTCTTTGGTGGCCTCGACTTTCCGTCATCCGAGTCGGCGCCTACTTCTCAGTTCCTTGACAATTGAGGCCACCAAGGACCATACTCCACTCTCCAGGCTGTTCTCGGAATCACCATACATCGCGAAATATGTCGTGTGTCTGACGATCAAAACGCCAGTCAATGGCAAAGCCAGTCTAGACGTCGAATGCTTCAGTTCAATTCTTGCAAACTTGCAGAATGTCCGAGGGTGCACGCTGGAAGGAGAGTGGCACTCACCCGACGATAAACACAACTCGCGAGATTCCAAGATCCCTCCGCTCCTCTTGGACTTCCTGGCGCGCCAGCCACTGCGCGAACTTCGTCTCACTCACATAGAACTCACCCCAGCTGTGCTCTGGGCATTTGTAGCGGCTGTACCCGTGCTATGCTTCCAAGATGTCTCTATGCAGGAAGCAACTACTGATACCATCGCTCCTGCCGCGGTCACATCTCCTCCTTTTTTCAACTCCCTAGTCCTCTCTTTCGGCGCAGACGTCGGGCGGTTTCTTTCCCGTCCAGAAAATATTTCGTGTGTGACGAAGCTGCGACATCTATCGATCAAGGGATACTTCCACTTCCAGGACGCCGTTTGGTTTGACCCGCTGATTCAGGCCGCATCTGCTACTCTCGAACATATCCAGTTCGACTGCTCGAGTCCGCACGTTCATCTTGCTCTATCACCGCACCGCACTGACAACCAACTATCTCAGCTCGTGCAAGTCAGCCGTGGCCGGTAGCGCTCCCGCCTTTTCCCGCACTTGGCACTGTGCAGTTCTCGATCCCCGGCATGGTATCCGGAATAGAGAAAACAGTAGTGATTTCCGAAGCGGTCAAGTCACTGTCCTCGCTCGCTACACCGCAGATGAGCCCTGCGCTGGCCAACATCATTGTCAACCAATGGGATACCAGTCTCGGCACGTTCAACCGCGACGAGTCACTTTATGTCCCGCTGATGAGGAAGCTGGACGCGGTCCTCATGGCCTATCCCACAACTCTGTGCATTCGCTGGGCCCTTGCCATGTATGGCGAGGATCGGAACTGGCACTGGACGCGTTTTGTTGAAAACATGCGGCGTGGGATGCCTGGCGCTCGTACTAGTGGGCGGCTCGTGCTGGAAGATAAATATGTGCGGCCCCAACCTATGAGCAGTACCCGCACTGACTGGCCACGGCACACGCTTTCCGACTGCAAGAAATTTTTGAAAGATCTCTAAAATGGGCGTAATTGAGTATGGTCAGTAGCATTCATAGCTATTGAATCGAGCTCTGATTTGTCTGAAAATTCTTTCCCTTCTAAGATTTTGCGGAAGTCGGTTCGGGCAGTTACGGCTTCATAGAGTCCGAGGAAGATCTCTGACTCTGAAGGATTCGGGGAGCCGATTTCGTCCCGACACAAAATGTCTTGGTTCCCTACTGGATTATGGAACAAGTAATTTGGCCAGTCGGACGAAATACTGACCCCATGCAAACCCCGCGCGCTTGAAGCCCTCGACTTCTATGTACTGTGCCCTTGACGATTCTAAATGACTATGAGCCGCACGGTCTATTCCCTTGCCGTTACGACATAACTACAACTTTGCTTTGATTGTGCCCGAAGAGATTTCCCTTATCTGATCCTCTAACCACGCCCACAATTCTTCTCCGAGTTTCTCATCATCGGCACCTGCCTTGGCTTCACCAAGCCTGGCCCACGGCATAAAGAACTGACGAGAGGAAGTCAATGCAGTACTTGTTGATATAGATCAACGCACCTTATTGTTCCCGTTATAGTTAACTGTTTCTGGCGACGTCCCGGCCCACAGCAAGGTCAACGCGCCATATTCAGGCTCGTGCAAGATGAGATCTATCGAAGCAGCTTGCCATGCGGGTATGTTGTTCCTCCAGCTCGTTCTGATATGGCCTATGCAAATATTCATTAGATGGTGCATGGTTGATAAAATACGACGAACCGGGGTTCAGGGCTGTTGATACAATCCCTTGAGGGCCGTACCGTCTCGCAAGTTCATTCGAAAATATCACGTTTCCCTGTCGACATGTGTACCATTGATATGACTTACAGACCAGTCCGGGCATACCAACTTGCTTTGAGAGGACAATCTTGCCTTGTGAAGCTTCCGTCTCTTCTGACCGTCTGGAACGATCAAGTTCCTTCCAGAGCTCAGTAAGATGGATAGACATATATACCTTTGAACGTCTCGAAATCCAAGGAACCAAGATAATGCGCGAAAGAACTCGTATTGACCACCCTTGCTTTTCCATCTGGCGAGGATTTTGCTCCAGCGATGAGTGCAGGAAGCAATAGCTTCGTGAAAAAGAAATGGCCTGCGAGAGTCGGTCAACTCTCGATTTTCCCACTCGATTTTCTGTAGAAATATTACCCAAGACGTTGGTACCTGCCAGGTTCGATCAACTCTCGCGTTTCCCACTTGATTTCTGTAGAATTTACCCACCAAATTGGGCATCATATCCATCATCCGTAACGTGGCCCACTGGGCATAACATTTGGCCTCTAAAAACGGAACAGGTTGAACATCCCAGAAATTATGTTGTACGCGGACGTACGCGTGGTTAAACAGAACATGCAATTCGGTCTCTTTGCTGGTATGATCTCAATAATTGGATATGATTCTGGAAACGAGTGCTTCACCTCAAAAATTCCTCAGCAGCACGTTGGACGCTGGCCAGATTTCCAAGATTGACTTGAAGGAATGTGGGTTCTCTGCCGCGCGTTTCTGGTTTCAAACGAGTGACGCATTGCTCAAATTTATCGAGACTGCGTCCGGCTATGTAGACTTTCGCGTTGTGCTTCAAAAGCTCCTGGAAGATGGGGACTATGAGAAGTCTCCACAAATGAAAACAAAATAAAGAAAACCTTACCTTGACCGTCGCCTCGCCGATCCCAGAATAACCTTTGGAAAAAGACGCTAAATTTGAAGAGGCCACAAAAATTGGCGAGCTGCATTACCGCCTGTGATGAGGATGACCTTTCCCCTCAAATCTGGAATATCTGTGGAAGGGTTGAAAGAAGGTGGCGGTGGGAAGGTCTGAGTACAGAATGAGATAGCGAGACCCATAGAATTTGGTTACGCTCGTTTGGATTATGTCGGACAATGAGAACAGTTTTCCATCGAGAATTCTGACGTTCGGGAACTATTGACATAGGGGTTTGTTTAGTCACTACAAACAACACTGGGTGGCAGTGTGGCTGGCTCTTGACTCTCTTCACGGTGGATGTCTCAGCTCGCGAAGGATACTGCAGCATTTAAAAGTGCATTAAAAAGACAGGATTACACTTCATGGCACTCTCAACCACGCCCAGCTGCCGCCGCCGCCACACCTCCAGCGGCTAACGGTGCTGAAGAAGCGGATCCAGACTTTGTGCCTTCGTCTTCGAAGAAAAAACCCCGACCAAAATCTAGTAAAATGTCAAACCACACAGGTGGTTCTTACTCTGATGCAGCGCATTAGATGTGGTCTGGTCCCAGCCTGCTGATACGGGTTCCGGGAACAACGTGAATACGCAATTGGTCTATGCGGTGGAGTATCTCAAGGTAAGTTGGGCGTCCAGTCGACACTCGTTGGCTCAATCACTCTGCGTGTAGGGTACCCCGAACCCGACCCGGCTTCAGGATATCGCTTTGTTGACAAATACGCCGCTGCTCGAAGACCCTGTGCTCCTCGAAAAGTTCAAGGCGCACGATCGGATTGAGTACAACCCAAAGACCGATCTTTATTCGTACAAGGTCTATCGTCTGATCTTGTTGTCCTTCTTTCGTGACTTTCTGTTCCCAGCACGAATACAACTTCCGGAGTAAACCTGCTTTGCTGACGGAAATACAACGCGCGACAAAGAGTGGGCGAGGGATTCATGTGAAAGCGTTGAAGGAGGCTTGGAAAGAGGCGCCCACCGCTATCGAGGAACTCGAGGAGGAGGGCGAGGTTATGGTGACGCGGACTGTCAAAGACGGTCAACTCCGCATGGTTTTCTGGAACGAGATCAAACCGAATGAAGAATCGGGTGGGATGCCAGTTGAGCAAGGTGAGTTCATATTATTCGTGATAATGTTATTGGGTGGGGAATATGCGGGGGTTATCGGCGCTGTTCTGCACCTCTCTCCGTGGATACTAATGCTAGGAGGATAGAATTTATGGACTTGTGGCATAGTCTGAAGCTACCTGACGACGTCGAGCTGCGCAGAGAGTTGGCGAAGGGTCTGTATTCTGTTTCTTTCCTGGTATTTCCTGACGATATCTGCAGAGGGCCTGCAACTGACTACGGCGGCCCAAGCTCCCGTCAGGGCACCGACGACGAAAAAGAAGGGAAAACGAGGAGGGGCACCTCGGCAACGTCAAGTCCGCATCACCAATACCCATTTGGCAGGGGACATCGATTTGACTCGAGATTATGCCCCTCCCGGGAAGTAGGAGCCAGCTTGCAAGTTTCTCTACCCCTCTGTACTGTACATACACAATATAACATCGCTGTAATTTTTTCTCGATTTTCTGTCTCCGAGTCAGATGTGACCGATGTGACGCGGAGTCACAGACCTGAGCAAGGCATTTATCGATCCAAATTCGCAAAGGATCTTCGCCGGGTTCCTTCTTGGCGTGCATTTGGACTCCTGCCGACGTGTAACTTCTATCTAAGCTCGACAAACGTCAAATAAGGTTCAGCATACAGTTTTGACCCGCTCGTTTATCACCCTGTGACAACGGCCGAGGTCGTCACTTCCCGTCCACCGCCATGGACGAGCTCCTGCAACATTGTCTGCGAGAGCTCTCGTTCGACGGAGATCTTGGTGAGTACGCGAGCATGTGACGCATTTTTTCGCTTGACGCGACTGCATTCGGGTTCGAACCTGGCCGTGCTCATCCCTTCCGTCCTTTTTGCCATTTTCTTTATCATGCTGATTTTGGCTTCCAGGCTGCAATGTCTCGCGCCTGCGCGACTTTGTCGTGGATTTCTACACCCATGGTAGGAATACGACTGCGCAGAATGTCGACGACTCCTTTTGTGCTTTTGTGTGGTCGCTCGTCGTTCAGCAGCCGACCGTGATCGTCGGAACTGTGCCAGAGGGTGTCACGGCTGAAGTCTGGATCGCACCGCAGAACAGCGCAAAGAGGAAGGCCAAGGCGAAAGGCGAAGAGCACATCGAAGTTGCGCCTCCCAAGCTTGACATCGTTCCCGATGCGAAGAATAGATCGCTGGATGACCTCAAAGCACAGTACGGTGATGACTTGAGAATCGCGTCTGATCCTGAAGCGATCTATGCTGCTATCACGGGGACGCATATCCGGGTACGCCAATTCGGAAATTTGTCGAGCACTCGACTAATTTGTGGGTCAAGTTTCCAAAAATGAGCCCAATGGTTTATTCTGCTCTCCAAATTATCACGCGCGGCAGAGAGAATGGCGTTTCCGTTGTTGAACTCGGGCAAACATCTAAATACGACCAGAAAACTTGCTTTTATCTTGTTCGACAGCTCACAGAACTTGATCTCGTGTACGAGCTCTCATTCCCCTTCTCTTCTCGAATCTGAACATTTGTTTTCAGTGTCAAAGTGCGGCGCGGAGGTGTTGGAACTCATTTTTGCATACACAAGTACTTTTTCGACCGGAGCGAATTTTGGAAAGGGATTCGAGACGAAGAAACGCGTGCAACAACAGACGCTGGAACACCATCACAGGCCCCCCACACCCACAACATCCACACTCCCTTACGAAGAAGACGCGCCTCCGGACCTCCCTGATGTCGACTTTTCCCCCATCGATGCCCGTCATTTGTCCAGCCAGCCGTTGGTCAAAGCCCGAATAATCAAATTACTCAAGGCATCCAAAAACTTAATGCACGCTTCGAATAATATGCTTATTGCAATAGTTCGTGTTTCTTCAAGTTTTTATTCATCCGCATTCAGTCTAACACGCGCTTGTAGGGTTTTGCTAATCCAACCAAAACCGATCGCCGCTTCTTTGCGTCACACACCCGAGAGCTCCTCGAGCAGCGTGTTATTGAAAGCGTCTTTGTGCCCGGAAAAGTTAAACGTTCGCCTAATGCTGCGGGGGTCAAATGCTTCCGTTTAGTGTCCGCCGACTCTGGCCCAGCCCCACAAGACGTTCAGCCTGATTACGATGCCCCCGTTGGTATGCCTGGGGTCTATCTTTCATCGTTTGCGTGTTTATGCCGCTCAGACGACAGGAGTTGTATCAAGATGAACTTGACCATTCACAAACAAATCATTTCTCTCATAGAAGAGTCGGGTACCACTGGTATGACCCTCAATGTATGTCGCTTCTTCCCTCCCTAGTTGCCCTATAATTTTGTTGCATCATATTAGGAACTCGCTGCAGCGCTGTGCCAATTCGACAAACGTACCATCGAACTCCTACTTGCTCGTATTGAGAAATTTCCTCCCCCTGCGCATCTCGGCGATCTAGGAATTGCGGGCCTCATGGAAACCAGTGGTCGCGAGCGCCGAAATCGATATTTTACAATTGCATCGTACCAGGCCCTGGTCGCGCGAGAAAAGCTCGACAAGGACAGCGCGGGATATGCGGATGTCGATCTCAGCAACGTCGGAGGATTTTTCCCGTTCACCCGTGAAGCGTTCTACACAGACTACGCTGCGCTGACCAATCACCAAGACCGCGACGCGAAGTATTCGAAAGATCCCTCCGACAAACCCTCAAAGAACAAGAACAAGCCGCTCAAGAATCCTGTTCTGTCGGATGGGACGGTGAAGAAAGGGAGACCGAGGAAGGAACTCCCAGAGGGTGAAGAGTGGAAGCCGAGGAAACGCAAGCGCCAGGAAGACGGGGAAGTCGGTCCTTCACCACCAAATAAGGCAAAAAAACGGCGCCTGAACGCGAAACAAGGTGATAGAAAAAAGAAAGATTTTGCCTCCAATTCTGACATCTCATTCAAGAGCCTAACGACGCTGTTGTCCCCGACCCAACTGTACCAGACGCACACCTCGACGCGAACGCGAACGCGACCGCGGCGCCTCCGGTTCCGCCAAAGAAAAAAGGTCGCCCTCCAAAGAACCCACCAGTTCCCGGCGATGAGGATGTACCCGCAGTTCCCAGAAAGCGTGGTCGCCCGAAGCAGGTACCCAAGCCGCCCGATGCACCGAAACGAGGCCGCCCTGCGAAGAAGCTTGCAGAAGAGCCTAACGATGGCACCGTTGTCCCTGAACCAACTGCACCAGACGCAGACCCCGATGACGTGGCGCCTCCATCTCCGCCAAAGAGGAGAGGTCGCCTCCCAAAGAATCCCCCAGCTGCCGGCGCCGAGGCTGTGGCTACGGGACCTAATACGCGTAGTCGCCGAAAGAAGGAGCCCGAGCCGGATGCGCAGCAAACACCCGCACCCGAGCAAGGAGGCGCGGGAGAATCCGAGTCGGAGGACGCGCAGCCGCCCAAGAAACGTCGTCGAGCTCAGTCAGAACCCACGGACGATGACGTTGAGGAAACAGACACGAAAAAACCCGACTCAGAAGTTGCGCCGAACGCGCAATCGCCTCTGTCTACGGATGACCTGCCCCTCATCCCTCCAGTCGCCATTCTCCCTCCCGTTCAGAGTTCGCCTCCTGCATCAACAGCTCACTCTAGCCCCCTCACAGAGCTTCAATCTTTCGATGAACTTGCCGACGAGAATAACGTTGAGGACACCATTTTCGATGATGTTGCGATCAGCCAATCCGGTGACGCGATGGTTGTCGACCTGCAGGGGCCTGATGTTCTCAGGTCCCCTCTCGACTCAACCTTAGCTGCCATCGATTCTAATTCCCCTCCTGTTCCGGTTCCCGCTCCCATCGATTCTACCCTTTTGACTATTTCGGAGGCACTTCCGCTTTCTGAAGTGAGCAAATATGTAATTCTGAGATGAACGACATCTCATCTTTTTTGCAGCCACCCTCGAGCTCTTTTGCAGCTGATACGCCTGCAGTCAGACCCAAAGTGAATGTTTCAACCCTCCGGCGCGAGAATGAGCTGTTTCGTGTTCTTGAAGAACTTGGAGGAATCATCAACACGCAGACAAAGGAACCTTACGATGCTCACCTGGCGCTCTTGACTACCTTGACTAAAGCAGGCGAACCTACGAGTGCGCCACCGGGGACCAGGCTTGATAGACGTACGGCTAATGCGGCTTTCAATAATCTGGAGCTCCGCGGACGAGTCAAGCAGTTGAAGACGACCGTTTCCAGCCTCACGGGGCTCACGCGTCCCGCAAACATCGTTTACCTACCGGACATTGATGAAAGCAGAATCAAGGCTTACATCATCGAACTGGGGCGCAACAGCGTGCATATCCCTCCGGTTCCCGTTGGGATTGTTCTCGACGTAAACACGGAATATGGATCGAAAGCAGTCGCAAAGAAACCTCCGCAGGGCCCCATTCAGCTACTGCAGGCCGGAAAAGAGCGCGCGGAGATGTTATTTTCGTACGATGACCAGACCGTTCGAGATATTTTGTTGACTGAACGGACGACGCTCGGACAACTGTACGGCTTCATTCCCGGAAAGCTCAGCCGAGTACGCGAGCTCCATCTTTACAGCCTCGATGCCATGGAGAAAGGTCTCCCCTGTGCGAATATAGTCTCTCACGAAAAACGAATCGTCTGCTTCGCATTCTTTCACGACGACATTCCCATCGATCTGTACTTTGCGGTTGTGGCTGCGGTAGAAAAGAGCGACGACATGGTCCGCCTTCTGTCGACCGACGAAGGCCGGAAATTACCCGCGAGGGATATCCCCCCTCCCCTGCACACGCTCTTTCAAATTGGGCGCGCTCGAGGACGCGGAAGGCTTCTTGAATTGCTTGAAATCCTCAGAGCCCTTGGTCTGGCAACACCATTGGAACGATGCGAGGAAGGTATTCCTTTGATCACCTGCGCGCCTAACGGTAGCTATCCGACATCTTACAAAGAGTTTACCTCGGAAAACTGGAGTAAGGAGGCAACCGTCAGCGCTCCCGAATACTGGCACTTCACTTCCAACGCACCAGTTTATCATTGGGCCGTATCGGAGCAGGATCCTCCCTTCATGAAAAATATGCCCCTCGTCTCGTGCGCAGAAGTGACGGAGTATTGGAAATTCCTTCAGGAAGCTTGCTGTAATAGCAGTATTCCTAGTTTCGACGTATTGGACGGACCACCACCGGACTTGAAGCTCGCAGTGAAGAAAGCGACAACGCTTCGCCGCCGTGTTTCGTGGCTTGACGGCTATTCTTTCACCTGGCACCAAACCCATTATCTCAACCGATATGTGAACGGGTTCCAGGGCCAGCCTCCTCTCAAGCTGGACAGCGCGGAGGCTGATAAGATCATACGGAAGTTATGCGAGGTCGTCAGCGCACCCGAAAGCGCCGTTCGCGATTTCTTCCAGAAAGCCGAAGATGCGAGGCTTCATGCGATCGAGAAGGCCAATCGTAAAGCAGAGAAGAAGCTACGTGACAAGGCGCGGGATGACGAGACCAGGGCAGCGCTCGCGCAGAAGGCCGCCGAGGCAAGAGCCGACCGCGAAGTGAAGTGGGAGGATTTGCTGAAGAGAGTGCATCCCCATGCGCTGAGTGAGGCTGCGTCCATTCGGCTTCGCCGCGTCCGCACCCTTTTCCTGCAGGCGACCGGAACACAAACGGAAAAATGGGTTCGCGACATTGGGCAAGCTCTGCACGAAGCGGATATGGCAACTGCGGTTAGCGCGATGTCCTCGAAGCAATTCGGATGGCCGTTGAAACTATCCTCTGCGGCACCTCCCTCATCTCCTTCTGTTCCCATTACTCCCCTTCCTGCTCCGCCTGTTGTGGCTAACCCACCTGAAAAATCCGTCAAGTCCTTGATCGACGCGCAAGGACCACTCGTGAGTGAAAGACCGAAACCAAAGGCAAAAAGTCGACGCCGCAACAATCCTCCTGAAGGCGAAGGTGCGTCATTTCTTTTTTTTTTTTTTTTTTTTTTGGAAATGGCCTCAACATCACCCAACTTAGCACCAGTGCCTCCCGTCGAAAAACAATCAACGCCATTTGACGATAATCAGTCGGCGCCTCTGGTCGAGACTCAGTCAACGCTTCCGGTCGAGAATGTACCCCCTGCCCAGAATTCTGGACCTCGCACGCGATTCCATTGGAACAAGGACTACGACGAACTTGCGAAAGATGCCTTTGCTATCATCCACTCTCGCTGCAGGACCCGAGGCAAGCTCGACTATAGCGCGATCGAGCAGGTGTTCCCCGCTGTCACTAGGAACAGCGTCCGCACCCACGTGAAACAGTTGAAGGAGTCGTCTGCGGCTATGGCCACGTACATGTCGCGTTTGGAAGACCATTGGCACGAGCTTTGGGTCAAATACAGAGGGACAGCGCTCCTTCCGGACGACGATCCTCGTAGCCTCAAGTTCGACCTCATCGCACACATTGAGTTCCTCCGAAAGCACGTCGATAAGAATGCGCTGTGTGTTTCCTTCCCCTTGTTCAGTGGTTAAAGCTCACCCTGCTACAGACGCGTCGGATTTTTGGAGATGAAAGAGAAGGAGAAAAACACCATCCCTAGGTCGGTCGAGGAGCTCTTGGATCAATTTGACGTTGTCGAAACCCAGACCGGCGGGGCGCCGTGGGACTTCATGTGGAATGGTCTAGTCGACGAGACTCGCGAAAAGCGTGCACTGCGGCAAGCCTTTTACGACGCGGCCTGATGATCTTGTTTTGGGAACTGAAAATTCCTCGGATGAGGTTTTATTGGCAGAATCTGTCTTGAAGGTAGTCTCTTTACGTTTTCATGTCAAGAGTTGTTGAACAAGTCGCAGATGGCGATGGGCACTGCGCCAGAAAACTATGACCCCGAAGTCGCGTCTTGGGTGCTGCATAATGTTGGAGAGGAGGTCGTGACTCCAGCGAACAAAAATCTTCTGAGTCGCGGCGTCCTCTCTCGACGGTTCAAGAATCCTAACAGCCAGCCTGGACGTATGCTGAAGATCTCCGAAGGGTAGGTCCTTTTCGGGTAATCCCGATATCCCACGACTCAACATCGTCACAACAGCAATCAAAACGCGATCGGCGGCTCTATTCCGCGCGACACCTTCCAGGATGCTACGGCGCTGGAAGACATCTCGGTTGACGATCAGTCGTGGCGAGAGTGGCCGCTTCTTTCGACGGATGGGGACACTGCTGCATTGATTCAGCTCATGTCGGACAACAAAGTACGGAAACATGTGTTTTTTTCATGCTGCAAAGACTCATCCCGACTCATCCAGGTTGATTTCAGAATTGATACGACCCAAGCCCAAGCGGCTCGTCCGGCTCTTGATTGGAACAGCAAGAAAGCAGGTCGGTCTCAATCTGGAGCGTTCCAGTTGTAATACTGAAGCAGATGATTGTTGAAAGATGACGATGACATCGAGACGGCCATCTTCGTTCGATTTCATGACATTTCGATCCCTCACACGCCCAGCCCAGCGCCTGCACCTGCGTTGCCCTTGATGGACGTCGAAACTGTTGCAGAGCATGGAACAACGGAAAGCGGTTCGCCTGCTTGTTGCAAGCGCGTGAACGAGAAGAGTCTCATCGACTGCGCGGCGTGCCTTGAAGAAGAGTGGGGGGCGCTGTACGCGTCTCTTGGAAGCAAAGACCGAGACCAGTTCCAGCTAATTTTGGACACGGTGATGGGAGGCGGTGCAAAGGGTATCACCAAAACGGACTTGCTGGTTGGTTGTTCACTCTAGAACCTTTGTTCCTACTAACAATCGGCGACAGACAAAAACACGATTGCCGGAAGATGTTGTTCTTGCCGCTCTCGGGAGTGTAACCGAGTGCGCGGTACCGCTCATATTCTGGGCGGGATACCAGTCGCTCGTGCTGGTTGCGTCGTCGTATTTGCCGGCATGGAGTGTGCAGCTTTCGATGGAGCCAAAAATGAGGATTTTCCCGCGACGATGGCTTGACATGACTGGCACGAAGATGATGGATGTGTGGGAAGCAGCGACAAGAGCCGTGATGGGGGTGCTCGTTCTTCACCCGGGTGTGACACAGGTCAGTGATTTTAACGGCAGACAATCCCAGCGGCGATTGATCCAGACCGCCCAGACCCAACTCCGATGGCGACTGCGCTCGGTGTATGACCGCCAAGAGGTGAACGAGGTGCTCCGTTATTTGAACGACGCCGAGTTTATCTCAGTACGTGGGGGTACTCTTCCTGCTGAGGACGAAGAGTCTGTGCTGCTTTTTGTGGGCGCGAGACATTGGTATCAGGTGTAAATAGTGGATGTAGATCTGTTGGCAGGGCGAATTGATTTGATGTGTGGAGATGGATACTGTGGCAATTATGTGCAAACAGCCCCTTTGGAGTGAACGTTGAACAAGTAATCTCCCTGTTCTCTTTCCACCGGCTGGCCCGTCCTTGCGGCCCTTTTCCGTGCTTGCCACCTGCTCTGTGAATTGCAGGCCCTCCCGTTCCACACCCTAGTGGTATATTCATTCTTTTGTTCCTTTCGTGCGCCATATTCGTTTTCTCACCATTACTGTGGCTAATACTTCTCAGTTTCAACGAAATGCGCGCCAAGCAAATCTGGGACTTTGTTCCCCTCCCGGCAAAAGCGAAACTGGTGGTAAGCAGTTCTCGGTGCATAATTGACCTATTATTCCCAGAAATTCACGTTTCTATGATACAGTGGAACCGCCTCACCTTCTCCAGGCTCACCACTGCCTATGTCATCTTTTCTCTCGTTCATTTTACTCTCCAAATTGCCCTGCAAATCCGCGCATTCACCATTAACGCTGAGGCCGCCACCCTGCTTTATACCATCGCATTGGAGGGAAATGCCACGAACAGCAGCTTCCCGGTGCTACATAACGGCGAAATTCGCATGTGTGACGACGTCCCGATGAATCTCGATACTATCAATTGCGCTGTCGTCTACAACGGGACTGCAAGCAACACCAACAGTGTGTACGGTACACCACCACCCGGCTCTAATGAATATGGCAATTATGGGAACGCTGTCGCCGACGTCCCTCCCTTCTCATCGGCTTCTTCCAGCGTCCCATCCTCTGCCAGTACTTTACCCAGCTCTTCTGTGTCTGCGAGCTCTTCTGCGAGTTCATTGGCTTCTGCTTCCAGCCTGGCAGTCTCTGCTTCCGCGACTCTGGTCCAGACCGAGGTGGTAGTTATTACAATTGTAACTGCGCCAGCAACGCCGACCACAACGTCCGTTGTGAATCCCTCGGTAGCCGCCTCCACCTCGTCGCCAGTTTCTGTCAACGACAAGCGCGCTGTCAGTTTTTTCTTTTTTTAAATCCGAAACCTCCTTTATCTGAATATCTACTTGCAGATTCCCCATGCCAAGGTTTTTATCGACAACGCAACTACGGTGCAGGTCAACATCACTGGGGAGGGCTACCGTGATTACCCTCTAATCCTAGACAAAGCTTGCATGTGGTCGTTGAATTGGCCGGTGTCTGTGTGCGTTGGACCATTTTTCATCTTTTAATCTGGTCTGCCTCACGCGTTTTGTATGTAGCTTGGACAACACCAAGCGTGAGGATATTGTCTTCATTGCCTTCCAGTTCTGGCTCCTTGGAATGTCGGCGGTTGCCCTCTTGAACGAGTCGATCCCGCACATCATCGCGTCGCTCCTTACACATATGCTCGCTACCGCGTGGTCAGGCATTCAGATCGCGAACACCGCGAGTTTCCGCCGGGACTTCACCCGCTACATCACCGAAGGAGCTTGCGCTGGTCCCCGTGTTCCTTCACTTTTGCCTAATTACTGGCAACAACGTGCTAATGCCGAGATCCCATTATTGGCGTTGAATGTCGCTGCCCTTTTGGTTTCCTGCGTTCTGACGTGGAAGCTGGTCAAGGTTGGTGTGAATTCAATTATGTGGAACGCATTTTTGACTGGGCGCTCTTCAGTCGTTCGGCTGGCAGACGTTCAAGCGTGTAGGGGCGTCGTGTAAGTTCACTGTTGGATCATTTTCTCCTCTGATTCATGCTCGCAGTGACCATCAACCGCGTTTACAAGCTTGTCCTTCTACTCTCCATTGTACTGCAGCTGTCGCTCTTCTTCATGGGCGCCACGGTCTCTCTGTTCCTTGACCAGCTCTTCAATGGATGGGCCGGAAAGCTTGCCTGGTACTCTACGCTGTACAAGGTCATGTTCATTCTTACCGGCGTGGTACGTAATTGCTCTTCCCAACAAATTCCACAGCCTTCTGATTCAGGTCTCTCCAGCTGCTCATCCCTTGGTTGATGTTGGTACGTAACCATGATCATTCTCGCTATTTTTGTGACTCAATATTCATCTAGGGTTGGACCTCTGTTCGACGTGAGCTGCGGCTCGGTATGGTCATTTTCCTCAGCTTGTCAGTCTGCTATCTCGCTGGCTGGGGCGTCATGTTCCTTTCCACGACGTTCCGCTGGACCTTCCAGACATGGGAGTTCTTCGGCGTCATGGCTACTGCGTCGGCGTGCTTGGCGTTGTTATCATTCGTGCTCGGTATTTGGTGCAGATTGAACTTCGGCAAAGGGCTGCTGCGTTACCGTACGTCGTTCTCGTGGAATTACCCGACCTCCCCGGTTGCTCATCACAGCCACGGCAGTTAACGCACATGAAGCGTTACCGGGCGATGACTTCACCCCAGTCACGCGCAATGGAGACCCTGAAAAGGTGGCATTCCCCTCAAACGAGAAGCCCGTTCCTACTTTTTCCGGTCAGCTCGCCCTCCTTTTATGATGAAAAGCATATCTGACTTTTCGCCCGCAGCTACCTTTGGATCTGGATCCGAAGTGCCGGTACCCTCGCAGATGTTCCGACCGAGCCCCCAGTTGGGCCCGCGGTTCTTTAATGCGTCTGCAGAGCCTTTTGAGAGCCGTCCGAATTCCAGCAGCTCCTCACCCATCGCACCCCCCATGGCCGCTTTAACCCGGTCGACAACGAAGGAGTCGTACCAAAGCGCCCAGAGCGTCCACACCGCGATGCCTCGCCCGCGGGATAGCGGCGGAAGCCTTGGCAGCTTAAACAGCTACTACGACTATTCTTCCGATTCGACCCACAGACGACAGGACAGTGAAGCCAATACAATAGGTGGTAACAAGCGATGGGTGATTGATGATTGAATTTTGACTCAGCTGGAACACTCGTTGCACAGTTGAATTTTGGATTGTTTTTCTAGAATGCATGGAATTTTGTGTTCGTAAAATCTTCGTTTTGTTTCAATATTACACTTGTATCATAATGCGTTTATATGGTACGTCAGCGAAGCGGCTACTGATACAACAGACGAAAGTGAAATAAGTGCTGTACATGTATAGATGGTGGTGAATCAGTCGTGTCATGGACTCTCTGCAGGAGAGGAAGGGGTAGATGGAGGTTGGGGCGAGGCGCTCATGATTTCTTCCATCTCGGCGTGGGCCTCGAGGGCGGCCGCCTGACCCGCTGCAGAGTTATCAAAACTATTCTCCTCGTCCGCAGGCACCTCAGCGTTCTCGTATGTGCTCCAGGTCGCGCGAAGGGTGCTCAACCACAGGTGGTTCTTCAACTCATCCGCCGAAGGTCGCAGCATCGGATCGATTGTGAGACACTCCTTGATGAACGAGATACCGAGGCTGCTGAGCTGGTCCGGCTCAGGGAGAGGCGGGTGCTGGGTAGCTACTCCAATGTGGAACATGATCGCCCTGGAACACCGTCAGTTGGCGCACGCAAAGAGAGTGAAATATTATCTCGCACCATTCATTGTCGAGATTACTCCACGGCTTCTTGCCCGTCGCAAACTCCAGCACCACGCATCCCAGAGACCAGATATCCATGGCGCCGTGTCGCCCGCGCTTCTCGTTCTTGATTACCTCAGGCGACATGTACATGGGAGTCCCAGTTAAACTGTTTTGTGGACCCTTCGCAGGGAAACCCGGCACAGCCATACCCGCGTTGTTGTCCAAGCCGCGTCGAGAGCGCTGCATCGTCCGCTGGTTCTTGGCGAGGATTTTGGCAGCACCAAAGTCGACGAATTTGATGACCCCGCGATGGTCGAGAAGGATGTCTGAGCAAAATCAGAATACGAGAAAATTGATATAGCATGACACGCACTGTCCGGCTTGACATCACGGTGGACGATCCCTTGACCGTGGAGATACGCAAGTCCATCCAACATCTGCATCGTGTAAATCTGAATGATGCTCTCGTCTTCGATCCTGCCATGCTCGAGGAGCGCAGCCAAACTGCCACCTTGGCAAAATTCTTCGAATATATACACCTTGTCCCGATGGACCTCGATGCCGTAGTATTCGACAATATTCGGGTGGTGAAGCAGTTCCATCACACTCAACTCATCTTTGATCTGCGCGTAGAGGTTGGGCAAAGCCAGACAGCTCCTGGAACTTGATCTCCTTGACCGCCATTACGGTCAAATTGTCCAGGTTCACCGCTGAATATACGGATCCAAAGGCTCCGGCGCCGATGAATTTCACTTGCTGCCACCGGATGGAGATGTTGGAGGACGCGGACGCGAGGAAAACCAAGGTACGATCCTCGAGCTTGGAGTTGTCCAGGACGCGTCCGAGCGTCTGGTGGTGCTCGTCGGCAATCGTCTCTAAGCGAGAGGCCTCAAGTTCCGCCACCGACTTGAGCACCTTGTCCCAGAAGACGCGCGAGCCCGCCGTGTCCTCATCGTCGAATAGATCCTCGTCTCCGTCCGCCTCCTCCACCTGCACCTTCAGCATCGCGGCCTGTTTCTCCTTTTCCTTCTTGGCTTCAATCGTCGAGCGCGCACCAAGAATGTCAAAATGATGGATCAGCAGCGTCATGCATTTTGCTACTTTGTGACGAAGCATCTGGAACTGGTCTTCCGGTAGCTGCTGGATATTCCGTTTTATTCTGCTGAAGGTAAACTCTAATGCGTTGACGGCCCATTTAAACGTCTTTCGGTCTGTCGGGTCGCAATCATCGCAAATGAACGACACCCAGGATATCGCGTGCTTGATGAGCGAGCGGTCAAAGCGAACCATCGATGACCGCTCCATGAACTTCTGCGCGTGCGTGCCATGCTCGGAAGCGAAGGAATACCAGTTCTCTAACAGCTCCTGGCATCCGTCGGAGGCGTCCAGTGCACTACGGACGTAGTGCACCGAGTCGATGATCGAGTCTGCCAACCGGCTCGTCGCGCGGGAGATTTTGCGCAACTCGCGATTGACGCTTGGGATGTTGGCGAGCTGCTCCGTGTGACACTTCATGACGATTTCTGGCTCGACAGGATCACCGTTCTCGTCCTCGAGGAAGAAAATGTCCGTGAACATCTCTTTCGCTAGGGCAAGCCGCTGCTGCGGGCCGTCAGCGATGAGACGGACGTGGTTGTCCTTTGGATCCAGAGCTATCTTGGGAATGTCTTGCCGTTCCTCTGTATGCCCGTTCCATAAAAATGGACTCAGAGGCGAGAGTAGCAGGATGTATTGTGGCTCGTCCTCTTCCTCGCCCGTCATCTGTACCTTGTTTCCCACAACACGACTCCCGTCCTCGTTGATAAGTTCATCGACATCGAACGCCTCCGTGAGTATTCGCGTGACAGCATCCGGGCGGTCGCGGAGGGTATGGGATGCGACGATGTATGTCGATTCCTCTTCGTACGAACGGGTGTAGACTAGGAAGTGACCGGTTTCCACCAAGGTGCGAATGAAGAGGTCCATCCGGACGTTATCCAGCTCATACTCGGCAGCATTGCTGAATCGTTGTGTGAGATCCCTATGACACACTATCAGGGGCATGCAAGGATCATAAACAACACTAGCTTACCGGGCGAACCGCTGCAATTTCCGATACCGCAACCTGACACTGTCAAGGATCTTTCCGTACCAGCTAACCATCTGCTCGTTCGTCATCTGCTCCTTACCACCCATGCTTGTCTCGAATCGCCCGTTGATACCGTTTTTCTGATGGCGATGACGGCGAGCGTCGTGGCCCGTAGGTACTTGAACCTGCGTGTCGAAATAGTTCGTAACACGGACCATGAGTTTATTTGTCGTGGAACTATGGACTAAGTGAGCAAGATATGTTCCGCAAACAACGCATGACAAACCATAGCTCTTCGCCGATCAGACAAGAACCTCTCGAGACCGTCAAACTAACATCGTTGAAGGTATCCCATTGCGCCTCCAAAACGTCGGTCTCTTTGAAATAAATACCCTTGGCTCCACTTTTCAGTTTCCAATGAATGAGTTTGAAGAAGACCTTCATGGAGTCCAGAATGGTCGCGTCGTAGTCGTCGCTGATGCAACGAGGTAAGTTCCAATTGCCGTTCGGGTCTGCCTCTAGGAACGCTTCGTATTGGCGCTTCATGAGACAGGCTAAACCGATGCTGATTTTGAGATCCTCGGTCATCTGATCGATGATGAGGATTTCGGGATCCTGGAGATTCTTCACGTACTCGAGGCGGAGGCGTAACCCAGCTTGCGAAAGTTGGGTGGGGAATGAAATGAGCGGGACAAGCTGGGTTTCGAAAGTAGGGAGATTCATTTCTTTGAACGCCGACGCGAGGGCGAGTTGCGAGCTCCGTGCACTGACGAGGAACGCGTGCACGGTGACTAAGAATCGCCGTTCAAACATTCGCTGCATGGTCTCTTCTTTGAGGAGACGCTCCGCGAAGCTAGACCCGTCTGCTTTATCAGCATTTCCTGCTCTGGTGTGCCGCGCAGCATGGGCACCGATAGGCTGCTCGGCGGAGGTGTTCCGCTGGTTCACGTCTAGGGTTTCACTCCCTGTCCATCGCTGAAGGCGGGCTATTTGGTGGCCGACAGAGGTGAGGACAGTAAACCATGTAATGAGAGCATCGCGGCGAGCGGTGAACAAAGGCTCCTTACAGACCGGTCGATCTGCATATAATGCCTTCAGATGAGGATAGAGGGATCGCACAAAGTCCACGCGCTGAAGGAGAGCGGTTACTTGGCGCATAGCTTCTTCGTGACTGGTGCCCTTGGGGAGACAGAATTTGTGGACCTCGCTAATGACTGCATCCACGGTACGCATCCTCTGCTCCTCGAGTTTCTTGCGCTCCTCCTCAAGGGTTCGTCCGTGCAGCTTGGCCCGTATACCAATCCATATGTCGTTATGTATCTGCGCCTTCTCCGACGTTGTGGACTCGAGGACAGTGGCAATCCGCGTTTTCTCGGTTTTAAGGACGTCCCCAGCCAGGACAGACGCGAGCATGGCGCGCCACTGCTCCCTCTCCTGGGATTCAGGATGGCTGGACTCGGATTCGAGGGCAAGCGCAGATATGTCTACTGCGGTGAAAGAGCCATGCGCCTCCTCGTCGCTGTCGCCTGCATCCATGAGCTGCCCAAGACCTCTCTGGAAATAATGGCTGTCGGGATCGTTGCGCGGGTCGTCCTGGGATCTGTATCGCTTCACGAAATGGGAATATGCTGTTTGGGAGCGAGATGGCTGGGGCATTGGACCCTTTCGCGAGTTCATGCGACTGGTGACTGAGCGCATTGGAGCTGGAGCTGGATAATAAGAATTTGAGCGCGACGCCTGCTGGGAGCCCATGTCCCACTGGTCATCCTCCTCCTGGTCGAGGTCAGCCTCCTCTGGATGGACGTAGAGCGTGGAAGGCATGTGCCGCCGCATAGTTCACCAGCACACGCAAGTAAACGCCAAAGTGAGTGCGGCTATTCGGCCCGCATTGCCGGCGCGTCATCGCTCTTTTCGAATTCTCTACCACTTATCATCATGGGTGTCGTTGAAAAGGTCTGTGTTCATGTATTGCTCAGAATTGTTTGGGCCTCATTGGGTTCAGATAAAAGAGATCGAGGGTAAGACGAGTTGTCCGTGCTTGATAAAGCATACGAGATTCTGCAGAGGAAATGGCTCGCACACAGAAAAATAAGGCGACGGAATACCATCTAGGCCTCTTGAAGGCGAAACTAGCTCGGTATCGTGCACAGCTGCTTGAACCAGCGACGAAATCCGGACCTGCAGGCGTCGGTTTCGATGTTCAGGTATGCAAGATCGCCCTGTTCTCGCGCCTACTCGTCACGCGTTTCTCTCAGAAAGCAGGAGATGCCAGGGTGGCGTTAATAGGGTTCGTAAATAACCCGATTATATTGTTGTTCTGAGCATACTTTAGCTTTCCCTCTGTCGGAAAATCAACTCTACTCAGCAAAACCACACATACGGCATCCGAGGTCGCGTCTTATGAATTTACGCAAGTATTAGTTGTTTGAGTTTTGAATCTTCAATCCAACGATTTATAAGAACGTTGACTGCGATCCCCGGGGTCATCGAGTACAAAGGAGCTCGAATTCAACTGCTGGATCTTCCAGGTATCGTCGAAGGTGCAAGTCAAGGTTAGCTTGTTCCTTCCCTTCCTTGCACTCGCAGCCCAACTCGCTATAATATAGGCCGAGGTCGTGGACGACAAGTAGTGTCGACAGCAAAAACAGCCGACCTTATTCTCATTATGGTGGGCAGACGTTCCCTCAACATTTCAACTGAGTATACTAAATGCTATGTAGCTTGATGCCACAAAGTCAGAAGAGCACAGGTAAAAAAGTTGCAAAACCTACGGGAGCCACACGTAACTCCTCACTTCAGGCGACTTCTGGAGATCGAACTGGATGCCGTTGGCATTCGTCTAAACAAGCGAAAACCGGATGTTGTCTTCAAACGACGGACAACAGGCGGGATCACGGTTAGACAAGTTTTTTCTTTCCTTGGTCTGTGTTCCATTCAGAGCGTCCTTCGCAGATCAATTGCACAGTCAAATTAACAAGGACGGATGAGAAAACTATTCGGACCATCCTAGCCGGCTGTGAGCAGAGCGAAAGTTACCATCTCGAATGCTTAACCCACATTTTGCGCAGACAAACTACATAACTGCGATGTTATGATCAGAGAAGACGTGAATTATTCGTTCTCCGAATCCCTGTGCATTTACACCGCAGATAGATTACAACAGACGATTTCATCGACGTCCTCATCGGTTCGTTTCCCGTTCAAAATAATATAACCTTTCTCTGAAACCAATTCAACAGGCACACGAAAATATATACCCTGCTTATGTTTGTATTTAGTCGCCGCCAAAAAAATTAATAACTTGCAACCGACAGATGTATACAACAAGATAGACGCCATCAGCCTCGAAACGATGGACAAACTCGCCCGTACACCAAATACCGTTGTTATCAGCTGCGAGATGGCGAGTTCGTGGCTCCACCTTTATAGCACTTGTCTGACTGTTTCCTCAGGATCTCAAGTGAGATTTTTTGAGCCTCAAGTCAGACCATATCTTTCTGATACGTTTTCAGCCTGGATTATCTCATCGAGCGCATGTGGGATGAGCTGAATCTAGTGAAGGTATACACGAAAAAGAGGTGCGTAGTCATTTATTGGGCCAAATGCGTCGCTGTATCTGATTCGCAGAGGGGCACATCCCGATCTTTCGGACCCAATTTGCCTCCGAAAGGGCGCAACGATCGAAGTGAACATTTCCAGGCCTGTTAAAATTCCCGTTCAACTCAAATTTTCTGCTTAGGACGTCTGCAATGGCGTGCACAGAAGTCTTGCGCCGAACTATCGATATGGACTTGTCTGGTGAGCTTCATTCCAACTCCTCCAGATATCACTCAACGATTCCATAGGGTAATATCTTCTTGGTTGGATCGAGAAACGAGCTAAAATTTCCAAACGACGCGCAGGGGCGATCAAGCAAGTTCAACCCACATGCCCAGAAGGTCAGCCTGTCTCACCAAGTCCAAGATGAAGATGTGGTATCCAGTGAGCTTTTTTGGTCCTGCTGTTTGATGCATTTCTCTCAATTGGACCACTAGTTTTCACTAAATAATCAATGTGTACGATGCTTTGTTGTACTTGTTCCAATATTGCCTTTTTGATTGAGCGATTGGGTCAAACGGAAAGACCATCATCAAAGCAGTGCGATGAAAATATCTATTGCAACTCATTACATCTATCCCTAGCCATAAGTTTGGTCCGTCACTCGCTGATCGGGGAAGATTTCTAATTTGAGGCCATCATGAGCAGGCCGAACCCATATTGGATCGCCAGTGCCAACCATGTCTAACCCTTTCGCTTCATTCTCGGTGGGATTTGGGGGGATGCTCTGCGCCGCCAACCACCTCCCCGATTGTCACATACTCATCGTGAGCGAGCTCGTGCGAGAAACCCACGAGATACGTCCGCTTAGCTCCGATTTTTCTAGCGGCCGCAATTGACTGCTCCAAACCGAAATGCGAGGGGTGGGATCGTAAGTGCAAACAATCCAGGATACACACTGGGAGTTGCCGTCCAGAGGCTGGATGAAGAGAACTCCATGCTTCGTCAGGGATTGCTCCGCAATCTGAAAGATAAACAAGGTCTTCTTGAATTCTGGCAAAAAATATCAACAAGCACATCTCCGCGAAAGGAAAACGAATCACAAACCTAAATGCAAAACACATGTAGGGTTGGATCACGTCTTCTATTGGTGTTTCTTTGGTCTCTAGGTCGGCGGGAGGGTCTCCCAGCGTTAATTGAGCTGCAGAGACCTCGAGAGAAGGTGTGGGGACCGATGACGGCTTGGTAAACAGGCGGCCGTGATGTACTAAAAACGGGGTAACCATTATGGATGTGTCGTTGATCTCGAAGGGTATCGCGTTATCAATGCAAACGTGCCACACGAATTCAGGAATCTGTGGATAATTAGAGTTTGGCGTGAAGTCTTTGGAGAAAAACAAACTAGGCCGCCGCCAGAAGCGAATTCTAAGAGAAACCTCAGTACGACGAGGGTTGAGCCAAGTGATAAATACCTTTAGACACAAGATATGGAAACATTCTCTTGATGTCTTGGTATGTCGCTTCTGAAGTATAGATGTCGACGTGAGGTTGGATTCTGCTGCTCAACGTCCATGCTACTGAGCTGTTAGAAAGTCCTGGTGGTAATATGGCGAACCCACCTCGAAGATCATCTAGACCGTTGACCGCTGGATGCATTGATTGGTCAGGTAATTGTGCTTCCGAGTGAACAGTTTTCTAACCATCGGCATGCGCATGTGTGATGAGTACTGGACCGAATATCAACATTACTTCCAGGGTAAAAATGAAGAACCACCTGCATCGATTTTCCTCAAGCCAAACTGAGGAAACCATTGCATTGCGGCAGCTTGTTTCGGACGATTAACTTGAGTGCAGCAAACGACTTCTAAAATCACCTTGAAAGTTCTTGCCACAATCAACGAGAACAGTTCTGCCATTAACGAGTAAATTAATGAGATCTAGAAGGTGGACGCACTTACACACTTCCTTGCTTGCCCGGCATGCGCACGACCATGCTCGTATTGCGACGAATATTCTTCTTGCCCTCAGCGCTTCCGTCTATTGTCGACAAGCACGTTCGACATGGTGGTCGTTGGGACGATCCCGGTATAGCGTGAGCAGTTATACAGTCTACAAACCGACACAATGAGTGAGTCAAAGGATGCGTTAATGAGTAGCTGTTAAAGACCGATGTGCGGAACGCTGCTGGACGTTCCGGTGCCTGCTCATTCCTCAATAAGTGATGCAATAACTGTGGAGGTGAACGATACCCAGAAATACGACTTCGACGGGGCTGGTCATTTCCTAAGGTCGTAGTTGCAAGCAAGTTGCAGTATCGGCATTTCGGTCCGATACAGCAGGCGATCAATCAGAAACACGGACAAACATGGACTCGGACTGTCTGCTTGAACCCAAGGAGCTAAGAATCCGTTGCATTGGGGCACTTCATGCACACCTAGGGCATGGAGGCTATTACCAATATAAATTCTGTTTTAAGTTATATCATGCTGGCTGTGAGGCCTACGATCAAGTTCGGGCCGCGCCGTGGGCGGCCTTGGCCCACGGGTACTCCGAGGTTCAGTCTTGTGTCAGAGTACTCGTCTGGTACTCATCCGATTTCAACGGGGAGGTTTTTGCTAACTAGTCGACTTATGTTTTATTTCGCTTTCAAAATTGCCTTTTTGAGCGATTGGAGTAGGTAGTGACCCAAAATGGAAATCGTGCTCAGAACGCCAAGTAAACCCAATATCTCTAAAATTCTATGTTGAACTAATCTAAAATAAGTACCATCCACCCTAACCATACGTCCGGTCCGTCACACGCTGATCAGGGGAGATCTCTATCCTGAGGCCGTCATGAGCGGGCCGGACCCAAATCGGATTGCCTTTGCCAATCAATTCCATCCCGTTCGCCTCATTCTCAGTGAGATCCGTTGGCAGATCAGCACCGCCGATCACCTCCCCAATTCTCACGTACTCGTCGTGAGCAAGTTTGTGCGAGAAACCCAGAAAATACGTCCGTTTGGCATCAATTTTTCTAGCCGCCTCAATAGATTGCTCTAACCCGAAATGCGAGGGATGGGTCCGCAATTCGAGACAATCCAAAATACACACAGGTAATTGCCGGCCAGAAGCTGGAAAGAGGGCACTCCATGCCTCGTCAGGGATGGCACCGCAATCTGAAATATAAACGAGGTCTTCCTGAATTCTGGCGGCAATATTGATTTGCAATGCTCGACCACAAGAGAATGACAGCGAACCTGAATGCAAAGCACATATACGGTTGGACGATCTCTTTCTTTGGGGTTTTATCAACTTCTAAGCCTGGGGCTGCAGGTGCAGGCTGGGAAAACAGGCGACCATGATGTACTAGGAACGGGGTAACCATTATGGAGGTGTCATTTATCTCGAAAGGTTTCGCATTGTCGATGCAGACGTGCCACACGAATTCGGGAATCTGAAGATGATTAGAATTCGGCGTGTTTCGAAAAAGGATGCTCGAAGAACTTACATCACCGCCGCCAGAGGCGAATTCTAGAGGGAACTTCAATTACCAGATAGTTTCCGCATGTTCCAGATACCTTTGGAAACCAGATACGGAAAAGTTCTCTTGATGTTTCGATATGTCTCTTCGGAAACATAGATGTCGATGTGAGGTTGGATTCTGCTGCCCAATGTCCATGCTAGTGGGGATATTGAACCAGAAATTCTTGTTGAAATCCACAAAGCCCACCTCGAAGATCATCTAAACCATTGATCGCTGAATGCACACGAGTCAGTGTGCGAATGAGAGTGATCTTCTTCTAACCGTCAGAATGCGCATGCGTGAGGAGTACTATAAAGGATATCAATAGTGGTTCCACGGAGAAACTAGTAAACTACCTGCATCGATTTGCCTCAATCCGAACTGAGGGAACCACTCCAGTGCGGCGGCTTGTATTTAGACGGTCAACCATGGTGCAACACGCAAAGTATTCCTTGATTCACCTTGGAAGTCTTTGCCACAGTCAATGAGAACTGTGCTATATAATATGAGCATCAGTGTGATCCGGAAGATGGACACACTTACACAGTGCCTTGCTTGCCCGGCGCCCGTACAACGACGCTCGTATTTCGACGAATATTCTTCTTGCCTTCAGCACTTCCGTCTAGCGTTGACAAGCACGTTCGGCATGGAGGTCGGTCGGACGAGCCCGGTATAGCATGAGCAGTTATGCAGTCTATAAACCGCGACAATGAGTGTGGTGAGAAAGGGCACCAATTGCTGTTAAGGACCAATGTGTGGAACGCTGCTTGACGTTCCCGTGCCTGTTCACTTGAATAAACGAATCCAGGCCCGCGCAGGAGAGAAGAGTACCGAGAAATATCACTTCAACGGGGCTGGTCATTTTCCAAGTCGAAGGCGTTTGCAGGATTGCGATTCCGCCGGATCAACAGAACGGGGAATCTGTTTAGCTGGCTTCCCCGTTGCAAGCAGCATTCTTTCTGCCTCCAACTTCAATGACGGTTAAATGACCTTATCGCTGCAAGTACAGTTGAATCTACGTTCGGATCACGCTAAAACCATAAACTACGCCCCAGTGAACTCTGACTTACAGCCTTGAAGCGATTCAAAAGATGCTTTTACAATGGCTACTGCTTTCCTATGCTCTCATATCCTACTGCGTGCGTGCACAATGGACGTTCCAGCATCCTTTGCATTCGAGCAGCTTTGAACCAAGAAAACGCATTGGCGTTATCGGTCTCGGCACTGGAGGTATTACTGCTCTGCGAGCGCTTAGAGCCCTTCCCCCGCACATGCGAGAGGACTGGCAGATTATTGCGTTCGACCAACGGCACGCTGTTGGTGGGCTCTGGATTCCTCAGGACGACCCGCCTGACCCGCCATCCGTTCCACAAACGCCGGCATATCCTGGTCTCAGGATGAACGCCGTGCACATGCACATGACGGTCCCCGGCGAGCCATTTCCTCCAGAAACTCCACTGCTCGCACCGAGAAAGCGCGTGCTGGAGTACTGGCAGAGCTTGTTCAATGCGATCCCGTTGAGCGAGCATGATCGTGTCCTGCTACAGCACTTGGTGACCGGGGCTGCTTGGATCGGGGATGCGGAGAGCGGACATTGGAACGTGGAAACGATGGACTTGAGCACGAATCGGACGATGGGATTCCAGTTTGACCATTTGATTGTTGCGCCTGGAGTGAACAGGTTCCCGCGCGTCCCGACTTTTGAAGACCAGAGCGCATGGCTTGCGGCCGGCAAGAGACTGGAACATTGTATGTGGTTCCGTGATGCGAACAAGTATGCCGGGGCGACGGTGCTCACTGTGGGGGCGGTCCGTCTGGACTAGACGTAGCGAGACATGTTGTGAAAACCGCTCGCAAGGTCATCTGGTTGTCATTGGGTGCCGTTCATTTACACTGACGACATTTCAGTTATACTGGTCCCGTCAAGACGGCGACCCAAAGCTTCCTGACGTCTCCGGCGCGGAGAACGTGCCTCGGTTTGTGAGCCTGAAAGACGGCTTGCCCACGCTGGACAACGGAACCAGACTCCCAGACGTCGATACCGTCATCCTTGCCACAGGCTATGAGGTCCGAGTCCCATTCCTATCTGCTACAAACTTCCTCGATGACGCTCCGCACTGGTTGCCGTCGAATGGCCGTCTCACGACAAACGGCCGATACATGTCACCCCTCTACGAGCACACTGTTTCCCTCGACTCTCGATACCCACCCGGTACGCTGTACTTCATCTCGCTCCTCACATACAACCCCACGGGCATGACCAACACCGCGCAAGCCACGTTCGCCGCATATACCATCGCCAACTCCAGCCTCCTCGGTACGCGCGCAGAACTGCGTACGGCGCTCGCTCGGCGCGAGCAGCGCGTCCACGACGAAGCCGGCGTCGAGCCGAGGCGCTATGGGCACAAAGTGATCATGGGGTACGGCGAGGAACAGGGGTACGGCTACGGCGGGGAGGGGTTCTATCAGGACGCTCTTGTGCGCTCGCTGGTCACGCACGATCCAAGGCTGGCCGGCATGCCAGGGATACCGCATATGGGCTTCAATTTAACGGAGCGGTGGAGGGTGTGGGCGCAGGAGAACATGGATCGGGTGCTTGTTGGATGGCACGAGATGTTGGACGAGCGCGGGGAGGGATGGGAGGAGGAATTTGTGCGCGGGCAGCGCACAGAGGCGGACTATTTAGACACAATGCGGCGCTTTTTAGAGTTCTGGGACCCCATATAGCGGTTCTTGACTCTTCTCAAATGGGCCTATAGCAAGTTGGCCTAATAGTGTTCTAATCCTACCTCGACTACATATCTTCATTGCGAGACGGTCTGGAAGGAAGGAAGGAAAGCTGTATTACCGCGGCGGTCCCTAAAAGGAACAAACGGCTACTGTACCTACATACACGGACCTCAGATTACGAGTATGCTACAGTCCTCCATGCAGCCCAATCGATGCAACAATATGCCAACATTGAGAGTCGCATACCTTTCACGAAACGACCTGCAAGGAAGGGAATCAAATTCAAGTACGAATCACGATGCTGTAGCCATCAGGTATATATCTCTCGAAACTATCGAAGATTGCCAGAACGTCACACACGTACTTGGCCACTCTCCGGATTGCCCTCCGAGACGCCACCATGAGTTGCAAGAACTCGTAAGTGGTCAATCGACCATACGCATTCCGCAAAGGGAGATCACAGTGGAAAATGTCCGCCAGAAGAGACTCTCTCAGACGCAGTAAGGGAGCGTGCCCCTTACACAGCAGCAGTGCGTGGACCTCTTCCTCCACACCTGCACGACAGAATCTGCAGAGACGCTCCTCCCGGGGAACCACCCGCCGGGTACGAGATGCATATTGTAACCGCTCCACACTCACGTTGTGATCGCTGAGCAGCAGACGAGTAAGGGCAATTCGATGAGCAGGGATCGGGACCATTGTTAGGTAGTGCCGTCTCCGGCGTGCGCTCCCGTCTCTTCGATTAATTCCAGCCGGCCTCGCAACAAGTGAGTTTTCTGCAGGAAGTTGATGTCGAACTGTATGTCCGCATCAACTACTTCCTCGACCCTCTTGGCGATCGCCTCGATGGACTGCAGACACAAGAAGTCCGCAGGCGCAATGCAGATAGGCGTGGGTAAGGATCTAAGCATGATGGCAATATCCCCTGCCCACCCCGCTTTCCCCGCAGCGAGGAGATCCACAGAATCGAGCAGAGCCCAACGTACCCGTCGGTCCTCTCCCAACTGGATCATATATCGCAAACAGGCTAGCGCCAGCAGCAACCGTCGAATTAGTATGGGCATCAGCCCTGTTTCCGAGAACAGAACCGCAAGCATAGAGCGAGAGTTGATTCCCTGAAGACGCCGCAGGAACGAATGCTGAACCTCCACCAATTCATCCATCAGATTGGAATCGACGTCAATGGAAATTTCCGCGCCCCAAGGTAACAATCCACCCGTGCCATGTATAGGATAAGCCCTTCCCTCGCAGGGAGCGATCCGATGCGATGCTTCATCGCAAAGATGGTGTTGCTTGCGTTCTAGTAGCTGGTGAGGCCTTGATAGTATAATTGCGAGAGAAAATGTTCCGTGTAACAGATGTGAGCCAAATTCCCACATACTTGAACTCGCTAACGAGCTCGACGATACGGTCTCCCATGCGCAAGATGGGTATAGTGCGAGGGAGCGGACCGTAGATCATCCACTTGGATTTTGGAGTGCTAACAAACACCCGCTTCTTCGCGCCATACGTCCAGAATTCGGTGACTTTCTCCTGAAAGTCGGGGGAAGTCCGTGGATATGATCATAACATCGTCTGCCTGCTCTGCCTGAGCAACTGCATGTCCATGGAGACGTATAACCTTAATCGCAGATATCATCGCCCCTTGAGAACGGAGCGATTGCGTACATGCAAGTGACTTTGCACCGCTTCGACCACTACGTAGGCGGGGTTATCCAACGCGTAAGAAGCACCCTATTCGACTGTTACAAGCTCAAGAACCTGGCCTCGCCTAGAGTATATCATCGTCGCTCATGTCATTGACGTCCTCCACTGTGAATGTCTTCAGGACAGCGAATATCTTCCTGGCACGGGTATTCCTGATGCGTACACGCAAAGTGTCCTATACACTCGTCTTCAGCCTGAGCGGCTCCGGATTTAGCCTCATTTATTTACAGTATTGCACTATAGTTTTGTAGCCGAACGATTATTTAAATAGGGTACCAGCGGAATAAATATGTATAGTTAGGAGTGCCCACACACAGGGGCTCCCCGGGTAAACACGGAATGCCTTGCCGTCGTCCGACACGCCCCGAGGCTAGGCCCCATAATCTCAGAAATGGCATCGTGGTCTCAGAAAAAGACGACGAGACGCAAGGAATTTAGGATCCTGCCCTTCACGAACCAGGACTCCGTGACATGCAGGTATTAGACCGCACCGACCGAAATGACCGCGGATACGATCAAGGCAGCGAACTAGCCCTATTGACGGCCATCCTGCTTTAGGCGACGACGGTATAAGCACGGGCTTCGTGCAGTTATGAGCACGGGCTTCGTGTCTCATTCAGTATAAACGCTGGGGCTTCCAGTCGTTTTTGGACATGGTGGTCGGTGGTAAGCACGTTTGAGACCTACGTAATACTGTCGGCACCGGTTTGGACCGACGTCGATCAACTGTTCGGGGCATTCACTATAGATTTTTATACACCAGCGAGGCACGGACTCCATTCGGTAGAATGTCCGTCTCAGCGCCTTTCAGCGTCTCCTCTCGCCACCAGGCACCAACTTGAAGATGCTCGCACCAGCGCCTCTTTTTGTCGCAGCCGGGGTGCTGGTAGCGTCTTATCTGTATCGGAAGCTGTACTACAAACGCCTGAAGCAATACGCGAACTTCCCGCAGCACCCTCCTGGCCTGGTCTTGGGACACCTCGGCACTGTGGACGAGTATGTCCGTCGTCAGCCGCCCAAGGCTCACATTGACATGGCTTTTGCCGCCATGCGCGACGCTCTGGGCCGTCCATCTGTCATGTTCATGGACCTCCGTCCTCTCTCCTCATGTATGGTCGCCGTAGGCAGCTACGAAGTTGCCGAACAGATCATTAGTTCCCAACTCCCCTACTCGCCCGGCAAGGTGCCAGAAGTTTGGAAGCTGCTGGAACATCTGGCCGGTCCACGATCTATCCTCTCCGCAAAAGGCGAAGAGTGGAAGGCCCTCCGGAAGCGCTTCAACCCAGGCTTCGCACCGCAGCACCTGTTGACGCTGCTTCCGTCTATCCTTGATAAAGTTTCCCAATTTCTCGAGCACCTCGACACCTACGCGCGCACCGGCGAGGAATTTTCGCTCCAGAGTCGTGCCACGGACCTGACTTTCGACATTATCGGCCGTGTCGCGCTTGACTTTGACATGGATGCTCAAACAGACAATCCGACCGAATTCATGCGCCAGTACCGCGCCCTTATTGAGACTTACCTCACCGAGCATCTCGACTTACCGTGGTGGTGCACGCCATTGACTCAATGGAAGCGCCGCAATCTCTCGAAGTGGGTCCGACACTCACTTCGGCGCATGATCCACGAACGGCACTCTGAAGGTCTCAGCTCCCGCAGCATCCTCTCCATGAGCCTCCAGGGTATCGACACGCTCACGCCCGACGTGGTGGATGTAACATGCGACCAAATCAGCAGTTTTCTGTTTGCCGGGCACGATACGACTAGTACCTTGATGTCGTGGGCCCTTTACGAGCTATCGCGTACTCCTCACGCTCTGAGCGCCGTACGTGCCGAATCGGACAGCCTTTTTGGGCCCGATTCCAGCCCAGACGCGGTACGCGAGTGTCTCCTCGCCCCAGGCGGAGAAGGGCTCTTGAACCGCATGCCATACACATCCGCAGTGATCAAAGAAACACTGCGTTTGTGGCCCCCCGCAGGGACATCACGAATGTCGATGCCCGGAGAGGGCTTGACCATCCGAACTCCCGAAGGCGCTGACCTCTGTCTGGACGGTATGATCGTGTACCAAGTCCACAGTATCATCCAGCGCGACCCCGCCGTTTTCGGTGACACCGCCGACCGATTCGTGCCGGAGCGGTGGCTGCAAGGGGCTGACGAAAAGATTCCAACGGGAGCCTTTAGGGCATTTGAACGCGGGCCGCGGAACTGCATGGGCCAGGAACTTGCCAACATTGAGGCACGCGTGTTACTTGCTCTTGCAGTGCGGCGGTACGATTTCGTCAAAGTGGGCACGGGCGCGCCGGTTCTCGACGACGCGGAAAGACCAATTCTGAACGAACATGGGCAATATCAAGTCACGTCGGAAATGTACCAAGTAAGTTTTCTCTTGCGACGTTCGAGAGCTGCTCTGACAACTATATTAGACCAGACAGGTTACATCCAAGCCGATTGACGGTATGATGATGGAGGTGAGGTTTGCTTGAAGAGAAAATGCAGCATTACTTGGAGGAGTCGTCCTTACTGGGAGATACACAAGCCAGAGGACATTATTATAGTATCCGATTTAGTGAGCTTTCTATGGCCTTTAGCTGCATAATTAGAATCTACTAGTAGCAGAAGAAACCAATCGAGAGCATTAGCGAGCACGCGCTGAACTGAATAGACGTAGTGGGTATAAATTCGGTCTTGTTCAAGAAGTACATGAGCTATAGCGGCGGATTCTTCTACCTCTTCACCGGATTCTTCCCGGTACTGGCCGTGTCTTCGCATCGCGTTGGGGACGAAGAACGAGAATGGCCCAAATCGAAGGTATAAGCAGTATAAGCAATGTAGACGGCACGATTGGCCCAAAGTCGGGAGTATAAGCAGTACGAGCATTGTCGATGGCACGATTGGTCCAAAAGTCGAAAGTATCAGCAATATAAATAATGTTGATGGCACGATTGGTCCAAAAAAGCAGATAAGTAGTGTCGATGGTGGTTGGCCTGAAATTGGAAGTATGAGCAGTACAAGTGTTGTTGAAGCTGCGATGGGCCCAAAATTAAGAGGATGACAGCAAATAGAAGAATTGAACTTTCCGTAGTGTTTGCAAGGGCGCGAAGGATGCGGCGCGCTCACATCGGTCTTGGGAAAGCAAATCGGATGGGAAGTTTTTTGAGGCCTTCTGCAATTCTCCATCTCTGGAGTGCGGCTTGCTGAGGTTGCTGTGTCGGGGAGGTATTCTTCGACATATCTGCGGAAACAAAAATTTAGAACGGCGCAGTATCGTGCGATGGCCGGCTGGTATTGGACAGCTGGATGGCCCGGGCCGGGTAACAGGATAGCAATGGCAGCATGGCCGGATAGCAGGATAGCAAGGGCACGACAGCCGAATAGAAATTTGGCGTTGGCCGGATAGCATGGATAGCAAATGGGCGTTGGCCCGGATAGCCTAGGATAGCAAATAGGCGTTGGCCCGGATAGCGTGGATAGCAATGGCACGAAGGCCGGTATCATTTGCGGTTGAAAAAGTCAGATGAGTAGAGAGATAGCGGAGAGGAATGAGATTCATCATTGTAGTTGCGGTTAAATTCTCGCCTTGAATTTGGAGATAGTTTGATGCGTGGGGCGGCTGTGCGAGGATTGTCAATACGATGAGGAAGATCTTTACAATACGTATCGTGAAGGCAGAGCGGAGCGGTAAGTGAGAGGTAAAGGAGATGGATTGAAAAAGGCCCCTTGCCGCTGTCTAGGATCGTTTGAGCACCGAGGAAGAATATTTGAGGGTGTTTTTCTCCATATTGCTCGCCTCGGATGTCTAAGTCACAAAGCACCAGGTGGTCGGTCGCGTTCGCCGAGACTGAAGATGTGGCATCGCTCGGTCATAGTATCTTGTCTCGTCGCAGTGTCTGTGGCCGTCGTTGATGAATCATGGCTCGCAGAGATCTTCGGAGTTGGCCTAGCGCAAGGATGAACAACGGGTTGAAAGATGTGCAGAGCAGAATTTCTTGCGACTTGCGATCTTCTGATCGAGAGAGGGGTAGCTCGAGAAGTCTCCGAATCGTCTACGTCGTGGGTCCTGGTCGCGTCTAATTGCAGTCGTAGCCCATGCTGGTCGCATCTCAAGTCATGGTGAGGATGTCGGTCGCGTCCGAGGCTGCGCATCGTCGCTCGTGTCAACCGTTCCGCTGTACGATAGAGCGCGGCGGCGTTTGTTGTCGACACGACTAGTATGGTGAATGCAGATAGGCTGTGCCTCTTCTGCGTAGGAGTGCGGGTTCGTGGGGTCCAATTCAGGCATGACAATCTTCAGAGTTTCGGTGAGGCGTCATCCAGGTCAGTGCGCTAAGGTCTTTGGTGTGGTGCTGCCGTCTGTTGATCGCTTGAGTCTTGCTCTTCGATGTTCTCCACGACGTGAATGTTTACCAAATGTCGCAGGCGGGCTGGGGACGAGAAGAAATTATCTGGGACCGCAACCTGGCGGCGGGTCAGTCGGCCTACCTCAGTAGCGACACTCATCTTGTGCTCCTTGAATCTCGGACGCTTTTCACTCGCCTCATTCTTCCTCTTTTCTTTTCCCGAGCTTTTCCCGGTCGAAAATCAAGTTCACGGCGGGTGGGTGGACGATGCCTCACGTCCGACGCCTTGAATCGCCGGAGTTCATACGGCTTGAAGAGGCGTGTCGCATACTTAGATGCTTTCTCCGCGTCTTTCAGATCCTTCTCGGTCCCGCAATGCCGAATGACGTGTCCACTGACAATAAGGACATAGCAGAATGCATAGGCGCGAGATTGGTCGTATGGGAAGAATATCTGCGACGACGTGATGGACGCGTCGAGCAGGAGGCGAGCGATCAACGAATACAAACACGGCGTCTATCTATAAGCGCCCTGCTTCATCTCGCCTTATCTCGCGCTTCTGCAAATGGCCTAGTGTTTTCGCACCACTTCTACTATTATCTTCACAAAATTACCTCCATAAAGTCTGGCGAAACCTATGTAATACTGTCGGTTGGGACCGACGTCGATCAACCATTCGCGGCATTCACCATAGATTTTTGTATCCCTGTATACCAGCGAGGTACGGAAGAATGTCCGTCTCGGCGTCTTTCAGCGTCTCCTCCTGCCACGAACCACCAAGATGCTCGCACCAGCGCCTCTTTTTGTCGCAGCCGTGGTTCTGCTGGCGTCTTACTTGTATCGCAAGCTGTCCTACAAACGCCTGAAGCAATACGCGAACTTCCCGCAGCACCCTCCTGGCCTGGTCCTGGGACACCTCGGCACTGTGGACGAGTATGTCCGTCGTCAGCCGCCCAAGGCTCACATTGACATGGCTTTGGCGGCCATGCGCGACGCTCTGGGCCGTCCATCTGTCATGTTCATGGACCTCCGTCCTCTCTCCTCATGTACGGTCGCCGTAGGCAGCTACGAAGTTGCCGAACAGATCATTAGTTCCCAACTCCCCTACTCGCCCGGCAAGGTGCCAGAAGTTTGGAAGCTGCTGGAACATCTGGCCGGTCCACGATCTATCCTCTCCGCAAAAGGCGAAGAGTGGAAGGCCCTCCGGAAGCGCTTCAACCCGGGCTTCGCACCGCAGCACCTGTTGACGCTGCTTCCGTCTATCCTTGATAAAGTTTCCCAATTTCTCGAGCACCTCGACACCTACGCGCGCACCGGCGAGGAATTTTCGCTCCAGAGTCGTGCCACGGACCTGACTTTCGACATTATCGGCCATGTTGCACTGGACTTTAACATGGATGCTCAAACAAACAATCCGACCGAATTCATGCGCCAGTACCGCGCTCTTATTGAGACTTACCTCACCGAGCATCTCGACTTACCGTGGTGGTGCACGCCATTGACTCAATGGAAGCGCCGCAATCTCTCGAAGTGGGTCCGACACTCACTTCGGCGCATGATCCACGAACGGCACTCTGAAGGTCTCAGCTCCCGCAGCATCCTCTCCATGAGCCTCCAGGGTATCGACACGCTCACGCCCGACGTGGTGGATGTAACATGCGACCAAATCAGTAGTTTTCTGTTTGCTGGGCACGATACGACGAGTACCTTGATGTCGTGGGCCCTTTACGAGCTATCGCGTACTCCTCACGCTCTGAGCGCCGTACGTGCCGAATTGGACAGCCTTTTTGGGCCCGATTCCAGCCCAGACGCGGTACGAGATTGTCTCCTCGCCCCAGGTGGAGAAGGACTCTTGAATCGCATGCCATACACCTCTGCAGTGATCAAAGAAACGCTGCGTTTGTGGCCCCCCGGAGCCACATCACGAATGTCGATGCCCGGAGAGGGCTTGACCATCCGAACTCCCGAAGGCGCTGACCTCTGTCTGGACGGCATGCTCGTGTACCTAGTGCACAGTATCATCCAGCGTGACCCTGCCGTTTTTGGTGACACCGCCGACCGATTCGTGCCGGAGCGGTGGCTGCAAGGGGCTGATGAAAAGATTCCGACGGGAGCATTTAGGGCGTTTGAACGCGGGCCGCGGAACTGCATTGGCCAGGAACTTGCGAACATTGAAGCGCGCGTTTTGCTTGCGGTCGCGGTGCGGCGGTACGATTTCGTCAAAGTGGGTACAGGCGCGCCGGTTCTCGACGATGCGAAAAGACCAATTCTGAATGAACATGGGCAATATCAGGTCACGTCGGAAATGTACCAAGTAAGTTTTCTCTTGCGACGTTCGAGAGCTGCCCTGACAACTATATTTCAGACCAGACAAGTTACGTCTAAGCCGATTGACGGTATGATGATGAAGGTGAGGTTTGCCTGAAGGGAAAATGCAGCATTACTTGGAGTCGTCCTTACTGGGAGATACACAAGCCAGAAGACATTAGTATAGTATCCGATTTAGTGAGCTTTCTATGGCCTTTAGCTGTATAATTATAATCTAGCAGGAGAAATCGAGAGCATTAGAGAGCACGCAATGAACTGAATAGACATGGATGACAACAATGGTGGGTATAAACTTGTTGGGATTTCTAGCTCAAGGGGCTCAATCCTCAAGTTCACACAATATTCAGGTTCAATATAAGTAAGATTTATACATGATGGCGGTGGAACCGGGTGGTACAAGCTCATGAGGGTCGGTAACTACTGTATTTATACTAAACTAAGAGTGTGTGAGTCATAAGTAAGAGTGCTCCATAATATTCCTGCATATTCTGTGATGTTCGTACTGTTTCCTTCTGACTCGGAATGAGTCGTACATGGCTCCGTGCACAGCCATGACTCGGCCATGTGCCGGAGTGCCTAATACGCCAACAAAACTCAATCTTGTTCAAGAAGTACATGGGCTACAGTGGCGCATTCTTCCACCTCTTCATCAGATTCGTCCTCGGTACTGGTCATGTCTTCGCATCGCGTTGGGGACGAGGAACGAGATTGCGTGGAGTATGATGAGGAGTCTTCCCAAGCTGTGTCGGATGAATTCGGAGAGGAACGACGCGGTTTGAATCGGGGACATTCGGGAAATGCAGATGTCTGTTTTTCGGTCGGTGAAGAACAGCACTGTTAACATTCAAAACCAGTTGATTTTCGAACTCTCAGGAAGTCGTTCATCACTCACCGGTGCCATAGAAATGCTATCGCAGCGTGATACTAGCTCAGAAGATATAAACGGAAGAGGTGGCTGGCAATCTTCCTCGTCCTCCGAAAGGTCGGCGACACAGCCGCGTTTTGCGACGCTCAACTTGTCGACAGCGACTCGAGTGGGCCCGGAAAATGTCACAACGATGCTGGGGTTGTGGCGCGCGCGCTCGGCTTCCCGCCGTCGACGCTCCATTAGCATTTGAAGTCTCCAGTCTTGGGTTGGAGAGTCCGTTTCGGGGTTATCATTCGAGGAAGGAGGTGGAAGTTTGGGGGGATGCTTTACTTCACTTGCGGCTGTCGCTGGAGATTGGGTTGGCTTATGCGAACTCGGAGTGGTAGACTCCAGCCGGGCCATGCTGGATGGGCGACGGAATATGAATTGAAGGATCCATGCGCGGGAAAGCCACGCGAAAATGGTGTCAATGACGTTGGAGGGAGACGGTGCGAGAGGTAACTCGACCATTTCGCGCTCAACAGCAGTTTCTTGTTTGGAGAGCGTACGCGGGCAAGGGCTGCTACGCGGTCTATCTTTATCTAAGATCGTGTCTTCCTGGTAACATCGCGTTGCCATTGGAAATTCAATTTGGACTGCAGCAATGAATGAGTCCTTGGATTCGAATGAGAGAAGGAGAGGACAGACGGTGGTGGTATTGGAAGTAAAGTGTCGAGCAACGTTGGATAGGACAGGAGCATCTTTCCCGAAACGAAATAGCTCCGCGGGGGCAAAGCTTATTGTTCGCAAAGACAAAAAGACAATGAGTACCGGTTGCTCCCGCGTGTTCGGGGATCACTTGGCTGCCAGATGAGTCGTTTCCCAGATGATTGAAAGGCGTGCACAGATCAGTGAACAAAGTATGGGGGGTCGCGCGTCTAGAGCTTAGAGGTCATGTGATCGCGATTAGGGTTATGTTCCGCGTCCGTCATACTTATAGCATATGGAGAACGGGCCAGAGGAAATCCACAGAGTAATCCGAGACAGCAGTAACTGACAGTAACCGCAGTGTTCGAGTTGCTCCGTCATTCAGTGCGTACGTGAGATGTATGCCATGGCAAGCTCCGGGCCAAGTCCAGCGAAGTTCTACTTTTATGCGCCGTTCGCAGTGCTGAGACTGGACTTGAGTCCGAATTCAGCGGTGGCCAGACAGGTCCAGAAAGGACTTGGATGGAATACAGAGTCTGGACGGGCAACGAGAGGCTCGATGTCGATGGTCACTGGACAAGTCTAGATGTGTATAGTCTATTTACGTGATCAGCCGGCATCAGTTATTTCAGCCGCACTCTTGCCGCTCACCTACATGTTGCTGTGAAGCTTCATCTTGCCCAAGCCCTCTTTGCACCATGAAATTCTTTTCCCAATCCTATTCGTATAAGTCCGTCCTTTCCTTCATTTTTCTTGTTTCTAGTCACTGATTCGTTGTCCCAGTGACCCGTGGTCCATCGTCACCCTCGCTTTCTTCATGCGCTATCCAAACCCTTATGCATCCCATGTTCTTTCCTGCGATGTCGTTTCCCGTTCAGTCACTCCTTCCGGTTCTCTCATGACCACCCGGCTTATTCTCAAGAGAGGCGCGATTCCCCGGTGGTTTCCCAAGGGCATCGTCAGTCGCGCCGAGACATGGGTCGTCGAGGAGACCGAGGTCGACCCTCTCGGGCAGACAGTCAGGTGCAAGACCAGAAATCTGGACCATGTCAAAGTCATGCAGGTCGAAGAGACCGTTCTCTTTCACGCGGTTCCCGAAGGGTGAGAGCAATTTCAGGCATTTCTATTATCAAGTCTCACGACCAGCAGGAAAACTCTTCAAGTCACTGAGGCTAGAATACGGAGTGGGTTTGGCTGGGGATTGACCAGACGGATTGAGACGCATGGCCTGAACAAGTTCAAGGCCAATCTTCAGAGGGTGCGTCTCGTTACTGTAAAAGTATTTCAAGCGTTCTTATCGCTCTTATAGTCTCGAGAAGGCGTTTCTCTCGTCCTCGAGCTCCTGCGCCAATCCCGGCTCCGTCCAATGACCCTTGGTGCACCGGAGGATCCGCTTGTGTCTCTCGCGTTACCGGCACAACCTGTCGTGGAACACAAAACAGACGCCGACACTGAGCCTCAGGCTGCGATCCCTCGGCCACAAAATTCATGGTCACGCTTGAAAGCATGGCTCCGTCCTCCTCCTCGCGCAGATTGAATCCAATTCATCGTGTACTTTTGTAACCCCATTACCTTAACTTAGTTACTTCTGTATTACCATTCGCAATCAAAGCCCTGATCTCCACCGTGTACCTGTGTCTCCGGCTCGTCTTGCTTGTTACCCACACACCACCCGGTCCACATAAGTATCCTTCTTCTGGGAAGCCCTAGCTAGCGTGCAAAACTTGATGTCTGGCCGATGTACTTTCCAACCACAACCGCGCACCAGCTCTCGTCCATCCCCGCCCTCCCAAATATTCCCCCGGAGTCCGAGAAAGTCATCGCACTCGTGCCGAGTCCGCGCAAATCTCTCTTCTGCACGTTGAGTAGGACCGGAGTGTCTATCTGGCGCGTCAGGGTGCGTGAGTAGCACCACAGACGTGTATACTATCCTCAATGAGTGCAGCCTTCCGCCGTTCTCGCATATCTCTCGCGCACACCCACATCCATCCTCGACCACGGCGAGAACCTTGCGGTTTACTGGGCCCCAGACGGGGGTCGGATCATAATACAGGTCGAGCTAATATGTTGTCAAGTGCGTCACGGCGCTAACCAACATCTCTACAGACCTCCCAGTCGTATCTCGTCCTTATAACTGTCGTGTATCTCGCCGAGACGCCTATTTATGTCCCTCCGCCATTACCCAGCACGAGTCGTAATTACTTCCTGCCTGGGCCGGGGGAAGCGCTGCCGCTGCAGTGTGTGAGCCTGCGGTTCGAGGGCGTCATCCGGGTCGACGGTGGGCTGATATGGTGCGTCCACGTTTTGATTTTTCGACAAGTCAAACTCTAACCAGAAACAGCGTGTCGCCGCGAAAACAATATATTCTATTTTCCACGAAAAACCCACCCGCGGTGCAGCGAATTCCCTGGCCTGAGATCGAGGAGGAGCATGAGCCTGTAGACGGAGAGCCCAAAACGCAGTTTGGGACGTACGAAACGTGGATTTTCAACGACCACGACTTTGACTTCTTCGTTGACCCAGATGGTGCGTGTTCTTCGCGCGTCTGGAGGTTTGGTTGATACTTATTCGGACAGTGACGGCAACGAAGATATTGTACTCGCGGGCCACCGGTGTGGAGACGTGGATAACGTCTGACGGGAGAGCCTACTTTGTCGGATTGAGCGAGAATATCGCGTCCGCAGAGTCAGACGACGGTTCGGGATCCCCCAAGACTGCGCGGCAGCATCATCAGGTGCGCTTGTAATTGTTCTTCAGCTGGATTTCTCTTCCTAACCCTGCCTAGTCCCCTTCGACTGACTCCACGGGGTCTACGAAACGGCCGAAATCCACCTGGCAAGGGACGTGTATACATGACTTTGAAACCCCGCGGTGGGTGCAAAAGTCGCGGCGCGTCGACCCGCAGCCCGACGGTGCAGACGCTGACACCGAAGACGAGGTCTATCCCACGCCGTCGCAGTCCTCCGACAGCCTCGCGTCCGCGTCCGCGTCCAGCGGCAAGGGTAAAGCGCGTGCGGTGTACAACGAGCCCCGGCGCGCCGTCGCCGTCGCCATCAACGGCAAGTTCTCCCTCGTCGCGGTCGGGATGGCCAACGGCGCGGTGCAGTACACGCCCTTCCCTACCGGGATAGCGTCCGCGCCGCAGTCGGTGCAGCTGCAGGTCCCGACATCCGCGCGCGGCATCGGGCCGGTGTGCACGATGGAGTGGAGCGGGGACGGGTATGTGTTGGCGGTGGGGTGGCGCGACGGGTGGGCGATATTCAGTGTTGGAGGACGGTGCCTTGCGAAGGGGTTCGGGGAGGATGTGGACACCAACATTGACACGGCAAAGTACGTCCTCACTTGGAGTGAGATATCGCGCTGACATATCTATCTGGGTTAGGTTCCAGGATATGTTCATGTTCGGCGTGCGAAGCCTGGTAAAATACAGCGTTTTGTCTGAACTTCTTGAAGCTGATAAAATACTAGTTCTGGGCTCCAGGCAATTTTGAGCTCGTCGTCCTGGCGCAACCTAGTCCAACTAGTGAATTATTTGTCTTGCTTATAATATTTACTACCCCGCTAATGATGTGCTAGAGCTCGATGGTCAGCTGTTTGTGATACCGTTCGCCAAGAGCGCCTCCACTGGCCAGCTCGCCCCGGATAATACGCGTTATGCGTTCCTTCAGATGGATGACCGGGCACTGGTCTACCGCGGAGCAGACCAGCCCGACATGAGCGTGATAAATCCTGAATCGGATGTCTGGCAGCATATCAAGGTCAGTTCTCTCTCTATGTCTCTTTCTTTCTGACTCTTCTTTTTTAACAGATCCCTCAAACGTACTTGGCCACGAATTGGCCAATCCGCTACTCATCGCTTAGCAGCGACGGGCGACTTATCGCGATCGCTGGGCGCCGCGGATTGATACATTACAGCTCGACGTCGGGTCGATGGAAGCTGTTTGCGGACGAGATCCAGGAACAGGCGTTCGTTGTCAAGGGCGGAATGGTGTGGTTCCACCATGTCCTCATTGCCGCTGTCGAGGTGTCCAAATCTTACCAGGTTCGCTCACGTATTTAGGACTGCGGTCCAGTCTATTGACGAGACAACAGATCCGACTGTACTCCCGCGACATGGAGCTGAGCAACCAGAACGTCCTGCATCGCGAGATTATCTCATGCCCCGTGGTGATATTATCGCTGGTGGACAACTCCCTGCTCGTATACACGGCTGATAATACGCTGTTCCATTATTTGATTGTCCCGACTGCGGATACGATCAAGCTGCACTTGTGCGGGAGTATCACGTTCAACGGAATCATTGCAGCGCCGAGTGCGGTGAGGATGCTCAGTTGGATGATACCAAGTTCACAAAAACGCAAGTCATTCGTTTCATGTTTATGCTGCATATATTTATGCATTGTCTTTCAGAGCTCGGGGATCCTGTTGACGACCTCGCTGTTGCGACCGTGCTTATGGTCGTGGGCGGTCAACTCATTCTTCTACGACCTCGGAAGGTAAGGAGACTGTCATCAGTGTAAAAGTCTGTACTGATTATTTTCCAGTCGGGTGATCAAGAAGTCAAGTACGACATGCAAATCTTCGCCGACCGGATCGAGTTTTGCTGGATTCATCTCCGAGGCATCAGTGCGCTGGAGAACTCTCTTTGGGCCTACGATGGCCAGGGGATCAGAGTCTGGCTTAACGCACTCGCAATTGAAGCCCCGCGGCTGAATGAAAACGAGCCTCAGGACACGGTCAAGGAGAGCGTGAATATTCCTCTCGATTTCTACCCATTGTGTAAGCTCTGCCAATTCCCTCACCATGCTTGGAAAGCTCATGTTCATTTCAACCAGCTGTCTTGATGGACAAAGGTATAATCATCGGCGCAGAGCATGAAGTTGCGACTCGATCGAACCTTCCATTCGTGATTTTCCGTCACGCCACAAGTGTTGGTGCTTTTTCGACTGCTTGTGGTTCACTCTGATTCTTCAAATAGTCTCACCTCTTCCTCACCCACATTCTGTTGTTCCATCTCCAAGCCCGTCAAGTGAACGAAGCAGTTGTATTCGCTTCTCACTATCAGAACCTCGTCTTCTTTGCCCATGCTCTGGAGATGCTTCTGCATACAGTCGTCGAATCAGACGACAACGACAGCAGTAGCAGCCACTCCGAGGACCGCGATCCAATTTCCTCTGATGCCGTTCTGCGCACTGTAGTGGATTTTCTGGACCACTTCGATGTGGCGCTGGATGTTGTCGTCGGCTGCGCTCGGAAAACGGAAATGACACGATGGAAACGCCTTTTCAATATTGTTGGAAACCCCAAGCTGCTCTTCGAGGTAAAGGCAATTTGCGCAATGCTTCAAACGATTAATTCACAATGCCTTCAGACCTGCCTCGAGTCACACCAGCTCAAGACAGCTGCATCGTACCTCTTAGTGTTGCACAACTTGGAGCAGCTTGATGAGAACCACGACGACGTTATTCGGTTACTGGAAAGTGCAGTCGAAGCGAAGGACTGGCAATTATGCCGAGAACTTTGCCGATTTTTGCGTAGCGTCGATGAAACTGGCACAGCGCTGCGTAATGCCTTGGGGCGGGTCAATCTCCAGGATGCCAGTCCTCAGGTCAAAATAAATGGCGATTAGCCTTGCTATATATGCGGATGGAAGGTAAATTATGCTAGGATATTGTACATATAAAGTTCTTTGCTTTCGACCTGTTTTCGATCCTTCGGACCGATGATTCCGGTATCGTACTCGTTTTGGGATGTCGATCTTGATCTTTATCCTTCTTTATCTCGTTTCTTGCATCCATCTCGACTTGATCTCGACATGGTGAGGACCATCGAGCATTCAGAATAGTAACCCTCTCAGCGCGAAAAGTCTAGACAGAAATAACGTACACGCCGGAAGGTGCAGTTTCCATCTCATATCAAGACCTTGCCTCTTCGCCTCTCTCCCTCGGCAAGTCCATTGGTCTGTTCTATTCACCGTGGGTGGAGATGCGGAAGTTGAACAACAGCAGAGAAGGCATTTGGATCTAACCCGGAATGCCTTGGAATTATTGTTGTCCGCGGTTCGGGCTAATTTTGCATCCATCAACCTTCCTTGAACGATACTTCCAGACCTTCCCCCTGCCTACGCTGCGTACCGAGAACGTCTCCTGAAACTGGCTTGTTCATTTGCCAAACTCCAAGAATCCACCCGTGAAAAACATGCCGACCCACACAGCCGCTACAGGTTCGCAGTCATTTTGGTCTTGTGCCGTCGCTTTGAAGATCGAAGCGATTTAGTTTTGGCTGGTCTCATGGCAAGGAAATTATGAACGGCAAACCAGATGTCCTGAAAGGCTCTTACTACGCTAATATCAATGCCGGGACGATCGATGTCCCAAATGTTTCTCCCGCTCTTAAAGAAGCATACCCTGAATATTACAACAAAAATATTTGTACGTTGCAACGTTTCTTTAACTATGTTCTTTACACAGATGAATGCAGGGCCCAAGGCTGATGAAGCCGGAGTAGAAGGATTTGAGACTGCTTTCAAAGATTTGGGAAAGTAAGCTCGTTCAGTATTGAATCTAGAACGCGAATATTCACGGGCCTCACCAGATTCATCTTTCAAGTAGGATGCGAATTGGCGGTCGCTTGCCAACCGTTTGGTATGCCAGAAGCCTGACCGCGACCTCTCTCTGAATTTGTACTGCAGCTCTGTCCCATTTGAAGGACTCTTCAATGTCGCTACCTCGGTTAATTAGCACCTCCAACACGGTCAAAGCTCGTCTACTACACTATTTCCCTCCGAGTCCGGATGCCGAGGTGACGCAAGAAAATGACCCAGTAGACAATTGGTGCGGTTGGCACAAGGACCACAGCCTTCTGACTGGTCTTTGCTCTGTAAATCATTGCTCCAATTGTTATTCACCGGCTGATGCTTGTTCCACAGGCTATGTTTCTTCGAGACGGTGAATCTGGTGTTAAAACCGTGGCATCACCCTCCCCTGCCTCCGGGCTCTATATCCGTACTCGCGGCGGTGATTTAACCAAAGTGTCCATCCCTGTAGATTGCTTGGCGTTCCAGACAGGCGAGGCCCTTGAAGTTGCCACTGGCGGAACTTTGCGTGCCACACCGCATTGTGTGCGGGTTGGAGTAGCTCCGGGATCAGACAAAGTCAGTCGAGAAACTTTCGCGTTGTTCATGCAACCCGATGTCGACCAGCATCTCTCCGATGCATGCACCTTCGGTCAATTTAGCAAGAAGGTGTTCGACGAGCACTACAACGATGTAACGGCATGAATATGCTAGAATTAAATTCAACATTGTAATTATTGCCTCAGTTGTACCGTAAATTTTGGCGGAGCAGCGAGGAAGTGCGTATTTTCATGCGTTCACGAACAGTCGACACTGAACGGCAGAGCATCAGACTGGTTGGGTATAAAATTACAGAAGCGTGGTGCGGACGTGGTTTCTCGCAAACAAGCTACTCGTCGTCGGAAACCTTAATTACCACTTTCCCCTTTGCATGACTCGTCATGAGCTTCTCGAATGCCTTAGTTACACCCTCTTGGTCGAACAGATGCACCGAGTCCAACACAGGCTTGACCGCACCTGTATAACCCGAAGATCGGCACAAAGGAACAGAGAGAAATACGGAAAACAGACCTTTGGCGATCAGGTCGCGGCAGGCTTCTATCTCTTTGTTCCCGAAGTCCACCGTAATAGCACTAGTGGAGGGGAAAAGTTCAGCTGTCGTCGGGAGTGTATGAAGAGGAAATGATCACGAACCCAAATTTCCGAGGCACGCCGCCTAGCCAGGCAGGGCGGAGGTGACCTTCAAAGGCTTGCCTAAGTAACCCTCCGAACTCCTTCCAGGAGTGCGGCAAGGTTCCTGCTGACAGGTACATCCCACCTGGAGCGAGATATGACGCGCAATTCAAGTACAGCGCGGGATCAGTGAGTCCAACGGCGTCGTAAAGAGCGTGGAACTTTGGTGACGGCGGGTTGGCCAGAAGTTGCTCGACCAGCGGCGCTGCAGTATAGTCGATGAACTGGGAGCGTTCGGTTCATTAGTGATGTCAGTATGTTAGGAACTGTTCACCTCGTCTACACCCAGGCTGAGAAGGAGGTCCTTGTTTTTCGCACTCGCCGTTGCGACGACTTTGCAACCCATGGATTTGCAAATCTGGATGGCGGCGCTCCCAACGCCACTACTGCCGCCATTTACGAACACCGTCTGACCAGACTCGACATGGAGGTATTTCACGAGGCCCTGGTACGCCGTCATGGTCACGATTGAGACGCCGGCAGCCTCAACCGCAGAAACATTGGGCGGCGTCTTGGCCAGTGACGACGTTGGTAGGACGACATATTCAGCGAGAACACCCGGCCGCGGCCAGGTACTCGGCCCAAAGACTTTGTCTCCGGAGCTGAATTCTGTGCCGTTCGCTTCCACGACGACTCCGGCGAATTCCATTCCAGCGACGTGTGGTCGACGCGCAATAAAGCTGGGAAGAGCACGCATTATCTTGTAGTCTCTGCATGAGCATTACAAGTGAAAAGCTGATCCTTTGGACGGATAGCAATCATACACAGGATTTAGAGCGACTGCTTGGACCTTAATGAGAACATGGTCTCTCGGCAACTTTGTAGGGATGGGTAGGTCGGTTTTGAGCTGAAGTGCTTGAGCAGGGTGCCCCCTCTTTGTAACAAACCAGGCGCTGTACGTGGCCATGGGAGAAGTGCTTCACGCGGGTAAAGAACAACCATTTTAAGGACTTGTTCCGACGGTGGGCAGATTCGGCCTAGCCGGGCCGACCTATGTCGATCCGACGGAAAAGCCGGTAGGAGCCTCAGCATTTGAGTAGCCTGGGCTGAGCAGGAGAACGGCAATGCTGCAGGGGATGAACAATAAAGAAGAGGCCCACGGCATGTGCGGTTTGATGTCCGATCCAAAATCGCCCCATTCCGAATTCAGGTAAGTACTAGTACTCAGCTTTTTTTAAATTTGGTTCTGCCGTCCATCAGCACTGCTGGAAGTACTTGGGCTCGTTTCAGCCTCTCTCTCGACTTTCTGGAGACCATCACATCAACTAGTACTGTGGATCGGACATTCAGACACGAGAGGTTTCATTTCGAGGTCAAGGCAGAGGGGGCACAGTACTTGGAGGAAATATTTCTCATATCGGAGCTCTGCAAGTACCTCCATGGCGGGCAAGACCTGGCCTGAATTGTACACATTGGATGGGACTTCAAGATTCAAGCTTCAAGCCCGAGTCCCAGATTTCATCAGTGACCTGGATGAACGTTGCGCCTTTTCTTTGCAAAGCGACAGAGGGTCTTTCAAACTTTTCAAATGGCAAGAGCACAACAAACCCGAAACAGTGTACAAGCTGTCGTGGCAGGTATGTTTACAACTATTGGTGAGTATAGAGACAGGCTCGAGGTCTGCTAAATGCCTACCTTTGCCTACTGCAGTAGGCTGGTCCATTGGCACGCATTAGCACGAGGCGTTAGAATGTAGTGAACTTTGGCATATTATGGGACGCGCATCGACGACAGTTTGATTTGGGGATTGACGCCTCAAATTATTTGCGCATTTAAATGTTAATGTTTTGAGGCGGGTGCAGTTGGAGGGTAACGAGCGTGGGGCAAGGAATGTGCGCAGTGTCCCGACGATATGCGGGAGGCTGGAGAATAATTCTATCAGCTCTTCACTCGGCCGTGGATGTGGGCAAAGTGAAGAGGGTCGTTAGCGGTACGTAACATGATATGCAGAGAAGGTTTAACCGACGCTTCGACCGCACGCGAACCTCGCGTACCGACTTGCCTCGACCCAAATATTAAACCACTGGACAGTGGACTCAATTCATTCCATTCGACATGACGAGACAAAGAGAAGGACGTCGGACGCGAACCGCCACCGGCTAGAACCGGGCCGTCCCCAGGCTCCACCTTTGCCTAATTGGTAATGCAGGGTGGTTGCAACCCATCCGCTCTTATCGTCACTTCATCTGTTTATGGCGGTCTGGGGAACTCTTTCTTTCTTTGTTACTCCCATCTAGTCTGCTCCGAGTCTTGCTTAGTCCCTTCACGCGTTTCTCCGCCTCTCCTGCACATTCACGGCACACTGGGCATCTCTAACGGACTCTAATCATGTTCGACCTAGATAACGACAACTTCGACCCTTACTGTGACCTTGAACCCCCCCAACCACTGTTGCTTGCGATGCAGCAGATCGCAAACACCGACGCGCCGTCGTTCGCGTCTCCTACGGATCATTTGGAGTGCCAGGATGCCTCATGGAAAGGCAAGGGCGTCTCCAGACCTGTACCCATCCCTGCTGCCTCTGTAGCCGATCCTCATGATACGTTCGACGTTGGTGGAGCCTCTTCTAGTCGCAGCGGCTATGAATTCTACGCCGCCTTCTCCCCCTCATCGTCCGTCACATGTGATGGCACAGACGCCGAGTCTCACGAGCCGGCGAGCTGGAAAGGAAAGGAAATTAGCGGATCTTCTTCCATGCACGATCCGCACGATATCTTTGATATGAGCGAGCCTTCTTCAGGCCACGCTTTCCCCTCGTTTTCCTCCCGTTTTTCACTCATATGTCCCAGTCCGATTGATTCCATCGAGCAGCCCTCCACCTCGATGGAACAAGACGACTCGTCCGGATCCACAGGGAAAGGGAAAGGCAAGGAGAAGGAGCAACCCCCCTACTCTTCCTCCTCTCACCTTTTCCCCGACGGAATTTGGATATGCTCACACTAATTGGCCCTCCCCAGTGGTGGTCGCCGCTGGTCCATCTTCATATGGACCCTCCTCCTATGGTTCACTCGCACCCCTTGATTTAATTTCACCACCTGCTCTCCCACCTCCAGTTCTTAGCACGCCCCCGTCACCAGTGCGTCCTGTCTGCCGTCGCCGTTCCCTTCCTAGCCTCGCCTTCACTCCAAACGCCAAGCCCAAGTTCCGGCTCAGAGCACCGAGCACCGTCGCGCGCCGATTGCTCTTCAGGAATGGAGATACCTGTCCCACGCCGCCGTCATCCCCCGCCGATGGACGCGATCTGGACTTTGGCGCAGGCACCTGTTGGGCACCCTGGCGAAATGACTATGCTCTCGCGCTAGAATATCAGGATCAGGACATGCCCGGCCTCAAAGGCCGACCAGCCTCTGCCCCGTTCCCTATCTCCGCTCTCGACCTCATTCCATCTATCAACGGAGATGTTTTTAATCCCATTCCGCTATTTGTTCCCAACTACTTTGACGACATCTTACCAAGGGAGCTGCGCGTCTGCATCTTCCTCGCACTTATCGCAGTGCACGAAGCGGATCAAACGCGTGCACATCGGGACGGCCAGTGGTCAGTTGCCAAGGCGTCGTCGTCAAAGAATAAATGGGTAGGACGGGACAAAGCCCTCCGCGAGCTTGTGCGGTTCAGTCGGGTTGGTACCTTCATTTATTGCTTGAGACCACTTTACCGATGCTCTGCTGCAGGTCTCGAAATCCTGGCAAGAGCTTGTTTTCGACGGCCAAATATGGGCGAATCTCGACTTGCGCGCGTTCCCGCTTCTTCCCAAGTCCCTGCTGCTCCGTATAGCCAAGGCCGCAGGTAGCTTCATTCAGGACATCAACGTTACAGGCCACGTCAACCTCAACTCCGGTACCCTCATCGAGGTCACCGACAACCTCTCCGCGGGATCGGTCAGCACCGGCTCACTTCCGTTCACGAATCTCACTGGGGTCAACTTGCGCGGCTGTTCTGCGATAACGACCCGATCGCTGCACCATCTCCTTATCCAGTGCCGGACCTTGGAGCGACTGTGCTTGAAAGGGCTAGCGGCGGTGACGAACACGACGTGCGACATCATCGGCGTGTACTGTACGCGCCTTGTCGCGCTCGACCTGGGCCGATGCAACTCAATTGACGCAGCTGGAATCCGGAGCCTCGCCACAGCAGCAGTGGCGCGGGGAGAGTACTTGACGCTGAAAGAGCTGCGGCTCTCTGGCTTGAAGCATGTCGACGATGACATGATGGCTGCGCTAGGGCGGGCGGCGCCGTATCTCGAGGTGCTGGATTTGAGCTATATGCGGCAGTTACATAATACAGCCGTAGAGGCGTTTGTGGCTTGTGCCGACGAGGAGGAGGAGGACGAGGCGAATGGGATCAAGGTCGTGTCTCTGAATGCGCGCGAGGCGGGCCGCACCGTCGATGAGGCGACCAAGTATCGTCGCCGGGTGACTCGGCTGCGTCACCTCTCGTTGTCGTCATGCCTCCTCCTCACGGACGTCGCGTGCTCCCACCTAGCACATTCCGTCCCTGCGCTGGAGTATCTCGAGCTGGCGGGCATTGGGAGCAGTCTAGAAGATGAAGGGCTCATCCGCCTCCTCAACACCACGCCGCGGCTGAAGCGACTTGACCTCGAAGACGCATCCAGCATCACGGACGCCGTCATCGCCACGCTAACCCCCGCGCCGCCCGACGAGAACGCCGTCGATGATGACGACGACGAGGACGCGCCGCCGCACCCCGAGTCGCCCCTCGAGCACCTCATCATCTCCGGTGCGCTGGAAGTCTCAGACGACGCCCTGCTCGCGCTCATACGCGGCTGCGTCCGCCTGCGGGTGCTCGAAGCCGACAACACGCGCATGGGGCCCGTCGTCCTCAAGACGTTCGTCCACACCGCGCGCCGCCGCGCACTCACGGACGCCAAGCTCGTTGGGATCGACTGCCGCGGCTTCGGCGAGGCGCTCCTCAAAGACCTTTCACTACACACGCGCCCGCGGCTTGGGTGGCGTGCGTATGGCGCGCGCGCGCTGGGGTACCTCGACGCGCGGGACGGGTGCGCGGAGGATTTGAAAGCCGGGCAGGACGAGTGCGATGCGGGGCGGGTGGTGCTGAAGACGTTCCATGGGTGGCAGACGGTGGATGCGGTGCAGTCGGGGAGGGAGAAGCGCAGGAAGGCGCGGACGAGGAGGGCGGCGAATGAGTCGGCGACGGGGAGTGATGCGGATGCGGAGGGCCCCGTGCGGGCGAGGTGGTGGTCCCCTGGTGGACGCAGGTCGGGCACGAGGTCAGGGACAAATTCGCCGCCAGTGGTGCCGGAGATGCACAGCGATGGATGTACCATCATGTAAGAAGGTGGGTGTACACCAAGAAGACGAATCTTTTGCTGTATTTTTCCTGGGATCCCTAATGACTGTACGATCGAACGACCTACCACTCACTGGGTTTTGTAAATGTGTAATACTCACCACTGTACTGTGTTCTTCCCCACTCACTTGTAGATTTTGTACATAGTAAATGTGTTTGTTGAATTTGACTTGTAACGTGTACTGAGAACACCCATAATGCAACAAATCGATATCGCTCGTAATATACATTCATTCAATACAACACAAGTCACTACCGCTTCCTTCCTTTCCTCTGGCCTGCTGTCGCCGAAAACCCCTTCTCGATACACTCCCTGCAGTACCACTTCTCCGGCGTCGGCTGCGTGAGTTGCACGCACGAGAGATGGAACTACATTCAAAAATAAATGACCGCCAATAATTGACATGAGAAATACAAACGCACCCATTCGTACGGACAGTCGTCGTTGTCGCACGCAATCATCTGCAGCAGGTCGACGAATTGTTCAAGAAAATAAGAAAAAGAGACGAGACGCACTTCGCCATAGCTCGGCTTCTGGCAGAAACAATACAGGTTCTCGTCCTCGCCCTCGGCTTCCTCTTCGCCTTCCGCGTCGACGTCCATCTCCTCGCGCGTGGGGTGGATCTGGCGCGACAACCGGGAGCGCTTGTGCGACGACGAGTGGGCGTTCGCCGTGGAGGCGGTGGTGAGTGGCGATGCGGAGCGGCGGGGCGGCGTCGGGGGGATCACCGGCGCGAGCTTGATGGACGTCGGGGCTGCGGTTATGCGACGTTCTGGTTCAAAACCATAAATACCAAGTCATCTTCGATATCATGAAAAAAAGGTGCACATACTCTTCGTCGAGGGCCCAGAGGATATGGATGCCGACGCAGAAGATGCGGCGGGCGTCGCTGGGGCCTGCTGCCGGATCTCCGGCATGGACACACTTCCCCCCAGTGCCGTGCGCAGACTTTCGCTGATCTGCGAAGCGGGGTTGCGCGATGCGCCGACATAGACCTCCCCCCTCGATGAGCGGCGAGCCCACAGCCGAGGGCGTGCGCGCCAGTCGTGTGCTGGTTATCGGAGTGGCAGCCCCGGAAAACGCGGGCTCCAGCGTCTCGCCTTGGAGGACGCGGACCTTTGTGAGATCTGCGTCGAGCCGGGCACGCGTGCGGGAGACGAGGTCGATGATGCGCTGGGCGAGGGCGCATTTCTCGGCGGACAGGGTGTTTATTTCGGCGTAGGCGGCGGAGATTTTGGCGGGGATGAGGGCGGATTTGGGAGAAGGCGCGCGGGACGCGGCGGGCGACGGCGAGACGCTCGCGGACGACGAGGACGCGGAATTGGAGGCCTTTAACGAGTGCCGGATGTACCGCGACGAGTCTCGGTCGATGTCTGCCTGCAAATCTAACGGAAATTATTTAGCTGAGTTAGCGAGAGCAAGTGGTATAATACCCTGAACCTTGATTTCCTTCTCTTTTATTTCTTGCAGCAAATGCGCGACTTCATTGGGGAGATTGTCGAGACTGTAGATGAACTCGGACACGATGGTTGACGCGTCCTCCAGACTCTGTGCATTCGCGTTCATGATGGTTCGGGAAGAGTTGTAATTGTAACGCCGAGCCGTGACCGTTACTTGACTAGACTCGGGTTCGCGGACCGGGGTGAGGCAGGCTGCTGATTGATCGTGCTCCGCCGCATGATTTGATCGACTGTCATCAAGTCATCACACCGGCGGGCACTGGTCTCGAGTCTACTGTATCATTTCGACCGTAGGTTCAGCGATGTGGGAATTTTCGATGTCCGGGATGGCCGATAAATTTTCTTTTGAATAAAAGCGATTTTTGAACACATCAAAAAAAGTCTGGTGTGACCTGTGACTGAACGTACGGTCGAAATGGTACAGTATTACTTGACTCGCTCTCGACTGACCCGCAGTAATCTCATTGTCAGGGCTCTCGGCTTGGTATTGCGCGTATTGCGCAGTCTCGCGGCAGGAAAGGCTATATAACTGGTGCTTGGCTTGGTCGCCTCTACATCCATGTCTTCTCCAACTCGCGTCGCAATCATTGGCGCCGGAATCGGCGGCCTCACCCTCGCTCGCATCCTTCAGCTTCGAAACAGCCCCCACATATCTTTCGCCATCTACGAGTCTGACTCCGATGCCTCCACCCGCGGCGCTCTCGGCGGTTCGCTGGACCTCAAATACGAGTCCGGCCAGCGCGCAATGAAAGACGCAGGCCTGCACGCCGAGTTCCTCAAGCTCAGCCGCCCTGTCGGGGACCACATGCGTATTCTCGACAAGACGGGCAAGGTGCACCACGAGGAAACGGATACTGGGACGGGGTTCTATAACCCTGAGATCGACAGGCGACAGCTGCGCGCGCTCATCTTGGATTCGCTTGAACCGGGGACGGTACAATGGGGACACAAAGCGACGCTCGTGCGCAGGGATCCCGCTACGGGGAAGTACACTGTGGAATTCGCGTCGGGGGCGACGGAGGGGGATTTTGATATTATTGTTGGCGCGGACGGCGCGTGGTCGCGCGTGCGGCCGCTCGTGTGCGATGCCAAGCCCATCTATAGCGGTATCACGTTTCTGGAGACCAAGATCGACATGGCGCAGAATCCGCAGTTTGGGCCCCTCGTCGGCGAAGGGGCGATGTTCGCGCTGGGGGACGGCAAGGGCGTCTTGGCGCAGCATAACTCTGGTGGGCTGATGATGTTGTACTCTGCGCTGCGGGTGCCGGAGGAATGGGCGACGACCTCTGCTGTTGCGCGCGCGGAGACGGCGGCGGAGAAGATTAGTCTGATGTTGGAGCATTTCGAGGGCTGGGACGAGCGGATACAGGACTTGATACGTGCGGGACAAGACCCTGTGGTGCGCCCCATCTATGCGTTGCCCCCCGACCTTGCCCCACGCCCCCAAACCGACAGCGTGGTGCTTCTCGGGGATAGCGGACATTTGATGAGCCCCTTCGCTGGTGAGGGTGTCAACCTCGCCATGGCCGACGCTGCGGATCTCGCAAAAACACTGGTGTCGGGCAAGCCGCTGGAGAAGTACGAAAAGCTGATGCGCAATCGCGCGAACGGGTGCGCAAAAGAGTCGGCGACAAACTTGAAGATTTTCTTTGGAGAGGACGCGGCGGCCGCTGTGGCCAAAATGTTCAGGATGCCCCCGGGTGTGGCGTATCTCATCAAGCCCTACTTTTACATTCGGTCGTTCTTTGTGTAGGGGGAGGCAGTTTTGTACCATATAGCATTTGTCGCAGGTAAATAGGTACATAGATAGGTAGGCAATTTGTATATAGCTGTCGTAGAAATGTATCATCATCAATGTGGAATTCAACCATTGAATGTACTTCCACCCAGACCTAGCGAGGAATCTTTGGCGTGACATATCCTCCCGGGGGCAGAGCACACAACTGCTTTTAACTTTGGTCCTCTGAGTTAGATTTGTGCACCCTTCTGTCTCGCGTTCAGATATTGCACGCCTTGAAAATTATTTCTAGCGGATAAAGGAAAAAATACATATAGAATGTCCTTGCTAGTTCGAAATAAGGTTCCAGACTTGATTCAGAGGATGACCTACACCATCATAACCATAAAGTAGTGCTTTGCTTTCATTATTATTGGGAGCCAAGCAAAGGCGGGCCTGCGAGCTGTGCTAAGTTAGGTGGAAGGCGAAGTAGATTAGATCATGTAGGATCACTGTACTGAATCTTATCGGTACAGCCACTTACCGACTCGTTTGTCTCTCCTACCACAAGCTTGAAAGTCTTTTTCCATTCGATTTCCTCGCGAATATCGAATGGAAAAATAACAACTGGTGCTCAGTGGCTTCTCTGCTACACCAATGTCTCCTCCAACTCGCGTTGCAATCATCGGCGCCGGAATCGGCGGCCTCACCCTCGCTCGCATCCTCCAGCTTCGAAACAGCCCAAACCTCTCCTTCGCTATCTACGAGTCTGACTCTGATGCTGCTGCTTGTGGCGCTCTGGCCGGCCTGCTTGATCTCAAATTCGAGTCCGGCGAGCAGGCAATGAAAGACGCCGGCCTGCACACCGAGTTCCTCAAGCTCAGCCGCCGCGTCGGTGCTCACATGCGTATTCTCGACAAGAGCGGCAAGATTCACCACGAGGAAACGGACACTGGGTCGTGGTTCTGCAACCCCCAGATCGACAGGCGGCAGCTAAGGTCGCTCATCTTGGATTCGCTTGAACCGGGGACGGTACAATGGGGACACGAAGCGACGCTCATGCGCAGGGACCCCGCTACGGGCAAGTACACCGTGGAATTCGCGTCGGGGGCGACGGAGGGGGATTTTTGATATCATTGTTGGCGCGGACGGCGCGTGGTCGCGCGTGCGGCCGCTCGTGTGCGATGCCAAGCCTATCTATAGCGGTATCACGCTCCTCGAGACCAAGATCGATATGGCGCAGAACCCGCAGTTTGGACCACTCGTCGGCGAAGGGACAATGCTTGCGCTGGGCGACGGCAAGGGCGTCTTGGCGCAGCACGACTCGGGCGGGATGATAATGCTGCATTCTGCGCTGCGGGTGCCGGAGGAGTGGGCTACGACCTCCGCGGAGAAGGTTGGTTCGATGCTGGAGCATTTTGAGGGCTGGGACGAGCGGATACGGGACCTGATACGTGCCGGACAAGATCTTGTGGTGCGCCCCATCTACGCCTTGCCTACCGACCTTGCCGCGCGCTCCAAAATCGACAATGTCGTGCTTCTCGGTGATGCCGCACACGTCATGTCGTTTGGCGAGGGCGTCAATCTTGCTATGGCCGACGCTTCGGATCTGGCAAAGACACTGATATCGGGCAAGCCGCTGGAGAAGTACGAAAAGCGGATGCGCAATCGTGCGAACAGGTGCGCGAAAGAGTCCGCCGCGAACTTGGAGATCTTCTTTGGGGAGGACGCGGCGCCCGCTGTGGCGAAGATGTTCAGGATGCCTCCGGGTATGGCGTATCTCATCAAACCCTCCTTTTACTTTTCTTCTTTTTTCTTTTGTGTTTTTTCTTTGGGGCGTTTGGGGTAAACCCTACTTATCTATACATATATGTATGTATGTATATATATTCGATCGTTCCTTCCGTAGGAGACGCAGTTTTGTGTATATTTAGCATGGGTCACAGGTGTATAGGTAACTTGTATAGCATTTGTGTCGCAGAAACGTATCATCAACTTGGAATTGTACTTCCAACTCGGCCTGGCAAGGAATCTTTGGCGCAATGTATTCTCCTAAAGGCACAGCAAACCAACTGCTTTCAGCTTTCATCCTCATATATGTGCCCCGTTTATCTTCTGCCTCGGGGAGCCACACGCTCAGACATCGCATGCCTTGAAAATTATTTCTAGCGAATAAAGGAAAAAAATACATAGAACGTCCTTGCTAGTTCGAAATAGATTTCCAGACTTTGAATCAGAGGATGACCTGCACCATCATAAAGTAGTGCTTTGCTTTCATTATTATCCTCGGAACGTGCAGCAGCTTTCAAGAGAAGAAAGTCAGTGATGCGTTCGAAAAAAAACGAAACACGGGAAGGGAGGAAGGAAGGAACGTGCAAAAAACAGACAGGAACACAAACCTGATCATATACGGCACAACGGACACCAGGAGCGTCACGAACGCGGCCCACATCAGAAACAGGCCCTTGCCTATCGACACCACGATGCCGACGGGTATTGGCGTACTACCCGAGATGAGGGCCGTGTTGATGGACTCGGCGCGTTTGATCATGACGGTCCAAATTGTGGCGGAGATGAGGACGAATATGCTGCCGATGACGGCGGTGAAGGAGGAAAGGAAGAAGGTGAAGTTGCGCCTGAAGACGCCGCTGTGTGTGCGAGGGCGCGTCAGTATTAAAATTTAAATGAATTTTGGGGAACCGGAGATGAAGGTGGGGACGCACGTGAAGAGGGAGACCGCGGCGCATATCGTGCCGAGGAGGAGCATCGCGGACGCGGCGCGCGAGGTGTGCCCCCACGAGTCCGAGTTGGCGAAAGTCGTCTCGCCGAGAATAAAGTTCGTGACGGTAGTGTAATTGGCGAGCATGTCGGACGTGAGTGCGGTGTAAGGCGTGAATTCGTTCCGGATCGAGGTGTTGGTGCATTTTCCCGCCGTTCCGTTTGTCGTGGTCGAGTCATTCAAGTACGCGCAGTGCGAGTAGAGGCCAAAGAAGTAGAATTGGCGCAGGCCTTCGCCGGCTTCGAGCGGGGCGGAGGCGTTGGGGGTGTACAAGCCGTCGATGTCGTCGATGAATGCTTTGTGAAGGGCAGCCCTGGGTGTATTGGATTGGAGAAATAAAATAGGCGCGAGGCAAGAGCAAGGTTACCCACCCGTAAGCTGATACGTCGATTTTGACCTAATGAACAGCTCAAGAGAGTTCTGGAGGTAATAATACGCAGACGATCGCACCAGTGATATGCTTCGGGGCACAGAGGACGTGTTCAGTTGAGAGACCTAGCAGAACTGAGAATGAAGCTGCGCAAGAAACAAGGACCCAACATGGACGAAAATAAGCAGTAAAAGCGAGGTCAAGCTTGAAAACGACAATCAGAGTTGAATAGAGGAGCAAAGGGAATCTGTATACGATAAAATGGTTGCAGCACTGACACAAAGTTCGCCACGCATTAGAGGAAGCAGACAACGCCGGTAAAGGCGGTCAACGCGCGTGCAACGTTTCTTTGGTTGACTTTCCCTTTTGTTGATCGCATCTAATCTAATCTAATCTATAGCGCAATTATTGGAAGTAAGTAACGTTCTCGGAGTATTGGATCCACCATTAGAAAACAACTATTAGAATTCTGAGCGCTATGATTTATCCGACTCCATGCATACGATATCAGCTAATAAAAAAAACCAATAAGAACAAGATCTGTGACGCAGCCCGGCAATTGCCGGCTCGGCCAGTCGCTCGGCCAGTCTGGCTCCTCTCCTGCACTCGCTATAGACACCGTTTGCTCTCGTCCTCCATGGCACATATTCCTCCACTCATTTCCCCGCTGCCGCCGTCCTCTAGTGTTGTCACTGTCGATACCTCTCCCGAATCCCTGGGTCTCGCAGAGTCAAAGGATGGAGAACCCCGGAGCCGCGTTAAGCGTCTGTCGAATACAATGGAGAAGACAGTCAACAAACTCGGTCGAAGTCTCAGTGGAAAGTCCTCTTCCTCGCCTCCGGGTTCCCCAGGCAAATCTGGAACCCATCACAAGCGAGTGTTCAGCCTCACCCGCAGAGGCAAGGGCAAAGAACGTGCCGAAGACAGTAGTGGTAACGGTACGGATAGCACTGTTGCTTGTGTCCTGTCTGATATGGGCACTATCCTAGACAAGCTGTCGCCGCCTTCAGCTCCAAGCACACCAAACGCGTCTCGGCCGTCCTCTCCGATGAAGATTCCGCAACCTGCCGATACCACGGACGACTCACCGTTTATCACCCCGCCCTCCCCGACCCTGCCACCCACTCGGCCCTCACTCAGTGAATTTCGCGGAGGTTCGGTGCGTACGCGCGACGCGCGTCTCGTCTCCAATTACGTGACCCGCTTACTCCCGATCCAGATGCGTGCGGGTACACAAACGCTCATTCAAGCTCTCCAAGCCCTTCCCTGGACGGATCCCGATAATGAAGATGATGTAATCCCCCCAGACTCTCAGCCCTATTGATTCCGACAGCGATGAAGAGGGCAAGCCAGGTGTGCATTATCGCTAGTCGCATTTAACGCACTAATAAACCCAACTCTCGTCTTCTCTGCACCTAGCCGACCGCTTGGCGTCTTCGATCCACACTATATACCGCCCGCTAGCTCGTTCGCAGCGTCTGAACCAGAGCCAGCCCGGCCAGGGTCCCCGCAGAAAGGCCTTACCTCAACAATACACGCCGGTAAGTGAGGAAGAGCCCGCCTCGGACACGACCCTTGGATCAGAGGAGGAGCACGACGTAGAGGAGGACTTTGAGGAGCCAGAGGCGACACCGAGACCGCCGTACGCTGAGCGCCCGATGCCTCTCCACCAACGTTTCCAGCAGCAGGCGTCGGAGAATGCCAAGATACCGCCCTCGATGATGCGCTCCGGGAGCATGGCGACTGTCAGAATACAGCGCCGAGTCCGTCTCGCCGAGAAGCTGAAACAAGTCTTTGAACTCGACGGCATCGAGGAGGTCTGGGCCGGTACGTCGTGTCTTTCATTCCTGCTTCATAGTTTTATTTATACCCTCGCAGAAATGCCCTGTTGGCTGCTACGATCTGTTTGTGAGTATCGTTTGTCTTTGGCGCGTTTCTCGCTAGACATTTCCTTCAGTGCTCCAAGGGTACATGTATTTAACAAATTCGTACTTATGTTTTTTCGCCCATATGCCCACGAGAGAGGTTGGCCGCATACCTATCATTCCGTTTTCTCCGGAATTCATGTTCCATAGGACCAAGTACTTAAATCTGGCTCCCTCAATAAGAAGGCGAACCGGACCAAGCGCTGGATCAAGCACTGGTTTGTCTTGAAGAACGACGCGCTCTCGTGGTACCAATCGTCTTCAGTAAGCTCCTTCGGTTCGCTATAACAAACTTTGTCTGATTACGCCATTAGGACCCTTATTTTCCGCATGGGATTGTAGATCTCCGTTACGCGATTTCCTGCGACGCAGTGAACGACAAAGAGTTTCGCGTGCGGACGAACCAGAAGACGGTGGTTTTGTCTGCGCCCTCTGTGCCGAGTCGTGAAGAATGGGTCAAGGCCATCCGCAAGGTCATTTTCAAGGCCCAGAATATGGGCGACAGCGTCAAGATTGCGATCCCTTACTCGACCATCCTTGACGTTGACAAGTCCACTGCGATGGATTTCAGCGAGACTATCGAAGTGAAGGTGTTCGACAAGGAGGAACATTTCTCCGTCGACTCGTACTTTTTCGCGTACTTTCACGATATCGCGTCGGCGCTCGACCAGATCCGCGACGCTGTGCGCGCGCACCGGCTCCAGCCTGAAGGCTCCTCGTCTCAGATGGTCATGGACACAACGGCCGCGCGCGCCAGCCAATCTGGGAGTAACCTCCCCGACCGCACGCACAGTCTGCCCAACCCCGAGCACCCGAAGCCGTCTTCGTTCAGCATCTCCTCGTTCCTGCGCCCGTTCCACGAGACGATGTCCCTGGGGTCGCGATCCAGCGCATCCACCCTTTCGCCCACGCCCGAGTCCGAGGGTTTCACGCACATCTCGCGCCGGCCCAACTCGTTCGTCCCCATCACGAGCTCCCCCAAGTCCGAGATCAGCAACCCACAAGACACGACCCCAAGCCCGCTCACGCCGACGCCGATGAACGTACAAGAACACACGTACCCTCCGTCCCCTTCCGTTTATCGCGTTGATCCTGACCACCCGTTGATTAGCGAGAGCAGTAGTGGGAGCGCGTGGAGCGTCGGCGTGCCGTCGTGGCTCCGGGGCCCGCGCCGAGTGTTTGGCGGCAGCAGCTCGGACACATCGTCCACTGGGCCGGGGGCGGGGGCGGCGCCGATGGGGTCGCCGGGCAGCCGCGTGAGGGAGGTGTACTCGGGCTCGTTGGGGGCGCCGCCGCCGGGCAGCCGCACGAGCGGGTTTGGGGATTTGGCGTTTAGTGTGTTGGAGACGCCGGATGTGGCGATCGACCCGGAGATGACGGAGAAGTTCCGCACGGTGTTTGCGTATGATGAGAAGGAGACGTTGCTTGGATGTGGGTATTCTCTCCGCTTTGTGGTATGGTGTTGATGTTTTTGTGTGTCAGACTTCCCTGGGTATATCTTTCGGCTGTTACCTGTTCCTGGGCGGCTCTATGTATCGACGAATTATTTTTGTTTCAAGTCTACGGGGCCGTTAACGGCGAAGACGAGGGTGAGTGGACTCTTACACCAAGATTACCCGATTAACACTTTCACCAGATGACGTTGCCCATCCGGGATCTCCTAGCCATAGAGAAGACCAAGGCGACGCGGTTTGGACACCACGGCCTTATTGTCATCGTGAAGGGGCACGAGGAGCTGTTCTTCGAGTTCAGTGCTGAGGACAAACGCAATGCGTTCGTTACGCTCCTCGAGCGACAGATGGAGGACGTGCGGAGGCGGCTGGCGCAGGGCGACATGCCCGTGACGCCTGGCAAGCGCGAGGCGCTCATCCTCGAGGAGTTTGAGCCAACCACACCATCCGCTACGGCGCATGACCCGGCGCCCGCGAACGAGACTATGGCGGACTCGCTGCCTGCGCTGATGTTCACGTCCGCGTCCTCGACGTTCTTGACGTTCAAGCCGAAGCGAAGGCTGCACTTTACCTTCTTGACGATTGGCTCGCGGGGCGATGTGCAGCCGTATATTGCACTAGCCAAGGGCCTGATGTTGGATGGGCACAAGTGTCGGATCGCGACGCACGGCGAGTTTAAGGATTGGATCGAGGCGGTACGTTATGTCTTGTTGCTCGCACGGCTTTCGCGTGTTAATCCACAAATTAGCACGGGATCGAGTTTGGGCACGTCGGCGGCGACCCTGCGGAGCTCATGCGCATATGCATTGAGAACGGCACTTTTACGGTGTCGTTTTTGAAGGAGGGTTTACAGAAAGTGGGGTTTATCCGCTGTCATATGTCCCGCAATTTATCCAGTCTCCGTAGTTCCGCGGATGGCTCGACGATCTCCTCAAGCAATCCTGGGATGCATGCCAAGGTACCGATGTGCTAATCGAGAGCCCCAGCGCCATGGGTGGATATCACATCGCCGAAGCCCTCGGGATCCCGTATTTCAGGGCGTTCACCATGACTTGGACACGAACAAGGTACGTTGTTCCCCCAAATCCGCACTCAGTCTTTTATGAAATGATTCAGGGCGTATCCTCATGCGTTCGCGGTACCAGAACGCAAGATGGGCGGAGGTTACAATTACATGACCTATGTCATGTTTGATCAGGTATTTTGGCGCGCGACCGCGGGGCAGATCAACCGGTGGCGGAGGAACGTCTTGCATCTCGGGAGCACGAGTTTGGACAAGATGGAACCGCATAAAATACCGTTCCTATACAACTTCAGTCCTCAGGTTGTACCGCCTCCGTTGGACTGGCCCGAGTGGATTCGCGTGACGGGTATGGTTCTCGCAATGCATCTGTTTTGGATGAGCTAATGCTGGGACGTATAGGGTACTGGTTCTTGGATGACGCCGATGTTAGTGCCAAGAAATGGACGCCTCCTCCAGACCTGATCTCCTTCATCGACGGGGCGCACGCCGAGGGGAAGAAGGTCGTTTACATTGGGTTCGGAAGCATCCTCGTCTCCGATCCCAAGACAATGACGCGCTGTGTTATTGATGCCGTCTTACGGAGCGGTGTGCGCGCGATTTTGTCCAAGGGATGGTCAGACCGTCTTCATGCCAAGAGTGGCGACCCCACTGAGCCGGAGGAGCCGTTACCGAAGGAAATTTATCCCATCCCTTCGATCCCTCATGACTGGCTGTTCCGAAGGATCGATGCGGCTTGCCATCACGGCGGTGCGGGCACCACTGGGGCGAGTTTGCGAGGTATGTGATCGGTGTTTAGGACGGATGGAGATTGCTAAAGTGCTACTAGCTGGAATCCCCACTATAATTCGGCCGTTCTTCGGGGATCAATTCTTCTGGGCTGACCGTGTTGAAGCCCTTGGAGTGGGGACTGGTGTTCGAAAGCTAACAGTCGACACGTTGACCGAGGCACTCATCTCGGCGACTACGGATATCAAGCAGATAGACCGCGCTCGGTTAATCGGGGAGGGAATCCGGGCGGTACGTCATAAATCTTTTCTCCTACTCTGACTGACTGTCGCTCATAAGGAGGACGGAGTGGCAACCGCCATAGAATCCATCTATCGGGATATGGACTACGCGCGCTCCCTGATAAAGCGCGTAGTTCCTGACTCCGATGATGATCTCGACTCTGAGATAGACGGAGAGCACTCGACCATTCGCCGACCGGTCGAACAATCTGGGTACAGCTCCAGCGGATCCACGCCAGGCGGCGGAGGAAGTGAAGATTGGAGTGTCATCTCAGAACAGGACGGCCGGCGGTCGTCGGTTAGCTCTCAACATAGTGAAGGACGGGCGCCCGATATATCTTCGAAGCGGAATAGTCTGGCGGCGGCTGTAATGTCTGTATTACCATCATCTTCGTCCAGGCGGCGAACCCCGTCGGCCGCTACTCCTGAAGCACCACATACATGAATAATTACATTATAGATGTTAGATTCTACGTACATATGCCGCTACAACATTGTAATTCTTATTCGACACTATTTGCTTGTATCAGGTCGAACTTGAAGCTGCGTTGGACACGAATTATGGACTTCTCACGGAGAAATGACAGGAAGAAGACCGAAGATGCAACTCAGAGTTGAATTCATGGCAAGAGAACAGTTAATCAACCCTCTCGCACACAAAGGGAAGGCACAAGAGCGAATACATTTGGACCGTAAACTAGTACAAGGTATGTGACTAAGAAAGAATGAAAACAAACCCGCAATTAATGTGCTATTAGTCGATCCGAAGGTCTTAAGCCAGGGGGCCCACGACAAGGGTGCACGAGGGTTGCGAACCCACCCCCCGGAAGGCGTCTGCAGACGCGGGCCACCTGAGGACTGAAAGAAAGCGCGTCAGCAACGGGAAAGAAACAAAAAAGAAGAGAAGTCCACCCTCAGTGCTCTGGGAGCTCGCAGCTGCAGATGACCGTCGGTACAAAGGCAACACGCGGGCTAAAGAAAAGCGCGTCAGCGACAAGGTGGGATCAAGAAAGAGAACCAAACTCACCAGAGGGGGTCGCCACACCGCCCCAAGGAGGAGACGCCGTGGGTAGTTCGGTGAGCACTGCTGGCATCACCCTTCACGGAAGGCAGAGGGACCGAAATGCTTGCAACCCCAGAGGCACGAAGCGGATCAGACACGTTCTCAACGATGGCGGCGTCAATCAACTCCAGGCACGTTATTTGGGACCTGGAAGCGAGTGAGTAAATGGCAAGGCGGGAGACAGACGATGCGCGTACCCAGGGAAAGCCGAGGCCCCGCTTCGTGTTCGACGTTAAAGGCACTGGCGGCCACGCAACTCGCCGGAGGCGATCGCGCGCGCGTCCAAACCGGATGCGCCTCAGACGCGCTCGGGAAACAAAGAACCGTGTACCCAATGTTCCCGGGAGCGTCTGAGGCGCGCCCGGTTTGGGCGCGCTCGCCATCGCCTCCGGCGAGGTGCGCGACAGCTCCGGCGGATTGGGCATTGAGCCAGTCCCAGACGACACCAGGATGCCGCCAGTTAAAGGCTCTCCTCCCGCCCCCCCCACCTCGGGCAGTCGCCGTCCCCGAAGGAACGACCCGCCCAACAGTGAACCGGTCCTGCACGTCGCCCACGGTCTGAAAGGCAAAAAAATGAGTACCCGCCAACAACTCCAAAGCTTCTCCACTCTGTATACCGTCGCACCCACAGACAAGCACAGGGAAAGTGGCGAATGTGGAGGAAGTCGGTTATGAGCCCTCGCTCTGGGGGAAACAGTGATGGCTGTGACCTATTTTATACCCTCCGTGCGCGCACGGACCAGGGTTATGTGTGAATATGTTTTTGCTGGCCAGAGAGACAAACACATGCCATCGAAATAGTGTAGTACATAACTTCGATTGTGGCTGTGCAACGGGGTTACCCACCGGAGAAAGAAAATATGCTTCCGTGGTGCTGCCAAGACGTGTCGCAGTGGGTCCCCGATGTCGCAGATAGACGAGGGGAGAATGATGTACTTCGCAGACAGACACCGCTCAAAGATTTCCACAAGCGAGAGACAATCATATCTGCGTCGACCGTCGATTCACAAGAAGGAAAGCCCAACGATGGGGTTCGGAGCAGCAGCCGTCTGGCATCCTTGCGGCGCGTTCGTCTTGATAGCATGGACTCGGAGCAAGAATTTGGTAGCCAAGACGGTACCGGGAAGAATGTGGTAGCGTCAAAAGAAGTTTCACGTCTTGCAACTGCGACCCAAGACATGCTAGCACAAGCAAGACAACTAGAGAGGAGAATTGAAAATTCCGTGCATCGTTCACTCTCAATTGGGTCTTGGAATCTGGACCTGCAGGGCGAATGAAAATACATTTTATTCAAGTTCTGAATGCAGCTCGGAACCCGTTAGTACTTCGACGACTCGACCATCATCATGTATTACTCTGAATCGTACTGCACGGCCCGAATCAGAGCAGTTGTCGACCATAAGATAACGTGGGACATACAAATTTCATAGGGAATACCCTTGGCTTTTCGAACGCTGGTGAAATAAACCGTGCCAGAGCCTGATTCGTGCATAAGGTCTCTAGTCACAGAGAGGGTAGCCATGAGAACTGACCTAGTGACCCCTTGATTCTAAAACTAACGTCTATATTTCCTTGGAGCTGGTTAATCTAGTTTTTGTGTCTCAACCTTCGAAAAACATTCGGTATAATATCCTAGCCCACCTGTCCGTGAATTATTGGGTATCCATTCAACCACCACTCGGGCTGAGGTCGTATCGCAAATCCAAGAGTTTCAGATAGCTGCGGATCGGCCTTTATGGTGCGCAAAATTTGCTTCACCACCGACGATGTAACCTTGGTCTCGTTCGTGACATATGTCAAGAAGCCGGCCCAGCTAGTCAAAACTATAACCCCAATGCCGAGGAAGGTAGGCCATCGTTTCTAGGTTATTTGAGTATTTTTCTGTAATACCCATGCAGAGCAATACTTCGATTCGAGGGAGTGGACGGTGTGACTGGAAATTTGAGTACAATGATGATGACCGGTCTTGAGATGATGCAGTTCCTTCGGAATACCACCGAAGAAGTAGGTAGGACTGCTTGGGTGCGTTCCGAGGGGCTCGGGCAAGAGCAGAGAGCGGCCTGAGCCTGCTCAAGGTGGAGGTCATTTTGCAGTTTCTGGTCACGCCGATCACGTTTTGTGACGCCGATCGCGCTCGCGTCAGGCCGCGTCAAGAGCGCGTCTTCCCCAATTGCGAGAAGTTGTTGTCTTGGGCTGGAGCTCGGTTGAAAGACTCAGGTATGATTCTAAGAGATCATGAAGCATCATCGAACTCGCCTCCCGCGACATTTTAAAGTGATTGCATGTCGACCATGTATGTAAACCCGTGGACACTCTAGATCTACTGGTTCTTTGAACTATCGCCCTCCAGCCCGAATATTTGCCAAAGTAAATTAACCTGCCCGAAAGGCCGCTCACTTCCTAATAGCGTAGATGCCGCTTCATACTTGTTTTCTGGCTTCTTCACTTGCTCGCATATTAGTTGATACGAACGAGCCATGCGCTCCAATGCAGCCTGATGTATTTTGATGTGCAAACGTTGTGCAGTGAGCTGCGAAAGGCGGGGAGACTGGACAACTTCGAGCCCGGAAAGCCAGAGTGAGAAGTTGCGCAGAGCGGTTTGTAGTTGTGCCGGTAAGGTAACTGGAATGCGGGACATCGGCTCCTACGAAGGGGCTTTAGCCAAGGACAGATGGAGAGAACAAAGTCGTACGCTTCCGTCATGCTTTTCACAGGTCTCAGCTATCAGTTGAATGCCAGCATCAGCCATGATGTTTTTGGACTGAAAGTTGGTTTATTGAGATACATACGGCGAAGAAACGAAAATGGCTCACATGCTCCTCAGTTAGATGTAAGACCTTCGTATCAACTACTTGTTGGAGCGTGTTCAGTTTTTGAGTGGTAAATGGGAAGGGCTCCAGCACACTCTTTTGATTCATGTTAGCAGATCCAAGGGCAAGGTAGATGCCGAACCTGGAGGTAACTCAAGCAGTTGAGCACGTAAACTTCCCGGTCCCATCTTGGCCTCAGTCGTTTCTTCTCTTCGCTATTGCTTGTAAAAAATTCGACGGCAGGATCGACTGTCACATCCAAAATACGCCGGAAGCCGGCAGTCTGCTCTTCCTCGCCTTCGTCTCCAAGAAGGGAGGACTCGTAGACGTTCATGACTTCTCTTAATATTTGGGCGTGATCCAGAATCGCAAGAGGTGGTGCAAGAGATGGATCATCGAGGTCCTGGTTAACAAGTCAATTCATTTCGAGCTAAATGGATGTAGCTTTGACATACGAGAGTCGCCCGCAATAGTGCACGTCCTTGTGTTTCAATGGCGTCGTAGAACGCCTTATATGCGACTTCCGTTATTCTGCGGAACATGAGAGACTCTGGAGGTTTGAGTGTGACACAAACGTACTCGTTTAACGTAGTCGACAGGACCGCGGCTTCCCCGATCGTCCGACGCATTGTGATCATGTAGAACTGTAGTAAGTTCGCAATTTTATAAGATATAATGCTGCTCTCTTGTGACCGTATGGTCTGCTGCACTCGGATCTACTTCAAAAGTTAGTATTTATTTTATACAATTGTCAACTCCCCTCCGTACCTTGAGAGGAACACAAAGTTTTCCAACAGCGAGGTCCATCAACTCTCGGATCCAGTCCTCCTCCTCGCTCTTCTCATGGAACTTCCGTACACTACCTACCATTCTCCCATCGGCTTGGAGACCGAATAGACTTTCCAGAAATTCTCGCTCTGCGGCGATGGCTTGATGAACCCAAGCGAGCATGTCACCAACATATCGCATTGGATCATGAGCGTGCAATTCGATAGGTCGGGGGAGACCAGATGGGCCTCCCCGAGTAAGGGCGGTTAAGAAGGAGGACATGAGCGTTGCTTGACGGACTTGTGAGAGGACGGTGAGAGCTTCGCTGCGGATTGCTTTAGTTTCGCGTCAAATGAGGTCCGAAGGAAACTTGCTTCAAAAGCTCTGGACGCTTTCGCAATCGACGAATGGCTTCCCGCATGGTGTCCTCGACTTCGACTTGCATATCGCGTCCCATTTGCCGGAATTCGTAGGAACACCATCGGAAGATTTTCTCGTATCCTTGCTCTAAATTGGATGACGTTGACGCCATGATATCAAGCCTATACTGAACCGTCAGAACTGCCGAGGGAAAATAAAAATGTGAACTATGACCCTGCTTGCGTTGGTCCATCCTCTCCCCGCCATCAGTACCCGACAGTCCGTACGTATCCGTTCAGTCTTGTCCATTGCTTGGAAAAATCGTTGTCCGATGGGGACATCCCGGGAAGTCATTGCCTCGACCTCCTCTTCATTCAATGTGAAGCGGTTAAGAAACAAAGTAACGATTGATTTCTTGTTCTCCACTTCCTGCCTTTACACGTGTGGTCAGAATGCGCGTGCATAGCGTCAAATTGTGCGAACCTTTCCTCGCTCAGACTACCCGCACGTTCAAGTAACATTGCGCTCGCTTCATTGGTGAGTTTGAGTTGGGTTTCTGCCTCATCGCAGCTAGCATGCATTGCAGCAACATGCCGCTGCAACTCTTCCAATTTCTGCAGAAATGCTAAGATAAAATAACGAGGTGGCGAAGTGGAACGCACTTGGTCCACTTCGCCGAGGGCCTCCAAAAACTGATGGCTGCCTTGAGCTAATTTCCTTTCCATGTCGCGCCGAAGATTCTTTGCGTGCTCGCGCCGCAGACTCTCCAGGAATAGCCTCAGTGAAGGGTTCTTCAGTAACCCCACTGGTTGGCTTCACCCAGTCCTCCTCCGCCTCGTCATCTTCCACATTCCGAAGGATCTCTTTTCCTTTGGACGTGCTACTTGATGTCGCGTAAAGTTCTGACAGAGTTTGCAGTGCTTCTCTGGTCGCGCCATCGTCAAAATTGGTGCCTAAAACTTTGTATAGTCTCAGAGAAATGGGATTCCGAGATTGTGTCGCGCGCGCCTTCGCGTCGAATTGAACAGTTGGGGAAACAGCGGAAGCCATATGCTTTGTTTGTATGTGTTGTCTTCGGAAGTGCCCATCACACTTACGCCACACAGAAAATTGCTAAATCAGGACGTTGGCGTTGAGTCGTATTTAACTAGCAACATCCTCCAAACGCGACATATTCAAGATACCCCGGCTGAAAGCCGACGCGACTGCCGAGAATCCACCCTCTTTAACCTCAGAAACGAATAGTTCATGCTGATCCGCCAGCCGCTCGTTATTTCGCCGTATCTCGCGAATAACGCCATGTTCGCGAACACAGAGCGGGCACTCAGTCTCATTTTCTTGTATGCACCTGCGGTAGAGTGTGAGAAAATTGAAATTGAAACTGAGAGAGCTCCCGCACCGTGGCTGGTGGAAGCTGTGGTTGCACATGAAATGCACACTCGGGAGGTCGAGCTGCCCGCCGCAGCCAGAGCACCGCGTAACATTGAACACCCGTGGATGCTCGGGATCGGCAAGGTCCGCGACCTGTTTAAGCTTGGCGGCCGTCTCGAGTCTGTACGACGTCGTCCATTCTTGATCCTGTGTGCACAATACGCATCAGCTGGCGCCAATCGAGGATTGCAAAGACTCGTACACTCTGGATTTCTGCCCTTGCCGTCTGTATCCGCGTCATGAGCCAGTCCTTCACTAACCCTACGCTCGCGACGTCGTTCCGCGCCAGCACCTGGATGATTCCGAGTGGCGTTGCAATCTGCTCCTTATCGATATGCTCTAGCACCTCGCGTACATCCGCCTCGTGCCGTGTGAGCAGCGCGGGTGTTGATGTTAGGTACCTTAGAACGACGAGGTATAGTTGTGGACGCGTGGAGCCGTACGCTTTCAGCCTTCTCACTACCTCATCCGACGCGCCAGGCTCCGCCGAACCCATCCAGAAACGTAGCACATCCTCATACATGCCCATGCGCTCCCACAGCAATACCAGCCCGCGTGTGTAACCCCGGCTTGAGCACAAGATAAGAGCATGCGTAGGGTCATATGGCAGTGTCTTGCTTTTGAGGACGCGTAGCGCCTTGCGTCGCAAGGGGCTCGATTCATCCTCATCCCCCGTCGTGCCTGCTCCGGTCGTAGACCCTACGACAGGCGTCGCAGACGGATCAGGCAGCGTCAGATATAGCTCCAAAAGCGTGTTCCATACCGCAACCTGGTCCGGCCGATCGTGGTCGTCCGGCAATGTTTCAGCCTCGGGTGCGACGGACACGTCGTCGATTCCCTCTACACTTTGCCCCCAGCGCCGCCGAGCCACTGTCTCGAGGAAGACCAAGAACTGATCCATGTGATCGACGAAGTGCGCAAAGTAAAGTCGCGGGGAGATCAGTTTAGGCAGCGGTTTGAGCGGCGCAGGTGGTCGCTTGTTTGGCGCAGTGGTGTGTACCGACGGCGTCTGCGGTGGCGACTCGTGCACAGAAGCACGTCGGGATGCGGTGTCACTGGGTTTGACAGTCTTGATCGAGGGCGAAGGCGGCGGTGCGTCTACAACGACCGAGTTCCGATGCAGAGCGAGGTACGAAAGATACGACGGTCCGTTGGCCCCGGCAGAAAAGAGAGCCTTTGTCGACGCAGCGGTGTTGGGCACTTCTTCCTCAGGCTCCAAGACCGGGCCGCTTGTCGGCGTGCAGAGGTCGATCAGGAGCTGCGTCGTTTCTTCCGGTAGACTGTCCAGCATGGCTCGGCCGTACCGCGCGAGGTTGCTCTCGGCCTGTATGAAATGAGAATGTTCATTGAGTCATATTATTAGCGAAAACGAAGACACCCACGGCATCGCCTCCCAGTGCTCGCAAGTATACGAGCGCCTCTGAATAATTCTGAGCGTCCTCGATCTGAATTCGCAGATATTCTTCGTGGCGTTCATACTTCTTTGCAAGGTACGACGCATGTGGGAAGTACCCAGCTTGCCGACAGACACGAATAGCGGTATCGAGGTCGAACGGAAGCTCGTCTTTCTCACCTGAGCCGGAGCTCACGCGACGAGACTCGGTCTTGATGAACCCGTCAAGGCGGGCAACGTCCTTGAGTTTGGTGTAGGCGTTTAGCAGGAGCGTCGTATGGTCGGAATTTGCGAGCCCCAGGGAGTGCAGCTCTTGCAAATACGTAACAAGGTTATGGATCCGTTGGGCGTCAAGGAACTTCGCGGCACGTTAGCAGGTAGTAAGCAGGATGACAGAACACAAACTTTGCGGATAACATAACTCGGGGCCACACACCCGATAGTCTTGACAAACTGACCCATCGCGCCGTCCCAATTCCCCTTGTTGTAGAGGTGGTCGCCATACTGCTTGTGAATATCCGCGACAGTTTCGCTGGAGTCTTCCAGGCCTTGTGTCTTGGCGAGGTTCAGAGCAACAGGATACATGGAGCTCCGGTAGAGCATGTCAAGCTTCGCCGAAAACGGCTTTTCCAGCAGTTGCACGAGCGTTCCATCGTTGCTCAGAATATACACGCCGCCCCACTCGGGAATGGAGATGATGTCGCGTACGCCCTGGGTAACAGTGCCGCTATATCCAACGATCTTGTTCTCAGGATCGAATACAGCGACCCTGGTGATGTCGGTGTCGGTGGTGTTGCGAGCTGCAAAGTTGCGCACCGTGCGAAATGCAGCTGACGCGGTCGGAGTTATAGGCGGAGAGACAATGACGAGGTAGTTTAGGTGCGAACGGATGAAGGACTTGTTGCCTGGCGGCAGGGGTTGGTCTTATTTGCACAGAGATGTAGGGAACACCCACCCTCGTACGCGTAGCACGCGCCGCGACTTTCGACACCACAGACGTATATTGCCTCTTCGCGCGCGACGACCACATCGTGACCTCTCCAGTCCATTGCGGCGCAGCCCAGAGCGCAACCAACATCATCGACAACAGTGGCTTTGCCGCTGCCGCCTCCGGAAACCTGGTAAGACAGGACACGGTTAGTAGTGACCACGAATAGGGTCTTGGACTCTGCAAAGCCGAGGCCGGTGATAGGCTCCGCGGGGGACTCGTGTACGGTGCGTGGCTTGAGGAGCGGGGTGTTGTTATTGATAGACTGGTCAATATGGCGATATAGAACGACCGTGCCGTCCGCAAAACCAACCGCGAGATGAGAAAGGGATGCAGAGAGCGCAATAGTGCAAACGGGATGGGGTTTCGTGATTTGCATGTTTGTAGAACGGAGTAATGGAGGTGTATTCGCCTTCTTCTCAAGGTCCCATATTTTCAAGACAGGTACACGGGCGGACTCGTCTTCCTACATAGCAATCAATTGGCTGCATATGCCCCGAGAAAATGGACGCACTCCGACAGTCACAAGAATACCGCGTCGCTCGGCCATATGAGTTACGCGGCCACCCTCGTACGCGACCCAGGTTCGCTGGGCCTCGAATTCTCTATTGACGATGTGCACCGTGCCATAGATGTCTGCCACTAGAACTCCAGCGGATGAGGGAAGAATGGTAGATATTTCTGCGGTTGTCTTGAATATCTCGGGAGACGCGTTAAGGTCATGAGCGTCCTTTACAGGCACGACGTCGAAGAAGGGAAAATTGCGCCACTGCAAGAGGTCATGTCGCGCCACAAAAAACCAGAAACTGCTTACTGCTGGCGCGGTAGGAGGTAAGGGAGGACATGCCCGTATTATTCAATTAACGTGCATGGGTATTGTGAGATGGTGGTATATGGCAGAGTGCGCAAATACCCGACGCCAAACACTTCAGCTTTCTCCCTCGCCTCTCATGCACATGCCATATTATACATTCCACAGCCGTACGCACCGACCCCACCCTTTGTAATCTTAGCTTTCTAATCTCCATGTTGTGCCGCGTCAATTCCGGCTTGATCAGAAACCACCATGTCCCTGCTTCAGCTCCCACCGGAAATTCTGGAGCAGATTCTCGTCAAGACAAGCGACCGTTCGCCTAATACCGTTGCCGCCGTAGCTGCTTGTTGTCGCTCTTTGCATGATCTGGTTCACTCAATCTGGCGTGACTTGTTTCTCGCCAACTTCGACGACCCGAGGCCCAAGAATGCTCTCAAGGATTCTAGCCCAGGCTTTCCTGGGGCTCCCCAAATCGGATACAATTGGCATAACTTCACCAATCGCATTGGCGCGGCCAATTGTCTAGCTGCAGGAGACCCCGCATGCGACTTTGAAGCTCTGGTTGATGTCGTTGCAACCGCAGCACCCGTTCCCCCGCTTCGGACCCTCGACCCTGTTCAGCGTCGTCGTATTGTTTTCCCTCCTCTGCTTCGGGAGCTCAACTCCACCGCCAATACCGCATGGCTTGCGCGAGTGTTATCGCGCGGGTATCCCCCGCCCCTCACGAAGCGTATGTTGGCTTCTTTCGATCCCGACGGCTCAGAGTACACCCGCGCCGAATTTGAAGACACTCCGATGGGGATGGCTTTCAACAAGCTTACCTTCTTGAGGGGATTTATCCCTATAGATCGTAGCCAGAGCTCATCGACGGTCGAGCATCAGCACGCCACAGCTCGCGCCTTTGCGCGCACTCGCGTGTACAACACAAAATATCTGATGCCGGAGCGCTGCTGGGGGCCTTTCCAGCCGCTTGATCCTTCCCAGCCCCATGTTTATGAGTGGCGGAACCGCCTCTCCCGCTTCACTTTACCCGAGTCTGACTCTCAAGATGCAGATCTCGCTCTTCGCTCGGCCACCAGTAGCTCTCGTCGTGGTCAGGTTTTCCACCCTTCTTCCATCGTCCTCGCCCCGAGTCTCCTCGACCTAGACGAAGACATCGACGACCCGGACTACGACCCGGACGAGGATGATTCGGACGACGACGATCACCATCACATCGACGGGCCGCATCTCCTTCACTTTCTTTCCAGCCGTGGAATCGATTTCACCGATGAGAGAACATACCCAACTTACGTCTTCCCCGCACCGCACCGCGTAGTGCCCGACTACGCCTTTCTCGCTGCTGCCCGTTATATCATGGAAGCCAACATGCGCGACAAGTTTGACATGGAGAGCCATTTCAGCGCCATGAGCTCGGCCTCGAAGCAGGCCGCTGCAGACGTGGGTCTCGAGCTCAACGAGATCGTGGATGCTATGCAGTCCCTTGAGCTCACCCGGATGGGCGGTGCGCCGGGATTCTGGGACATTTGGCGGCCAGAGATGCCGGAAGGCGACGATGACGATGACGAACCCCGGCGCCTGTGGATAAAGGGAAAGGCAAAGCGACCGAGGGCGAGATCGACGAGGTTGAAGGTTGGGACTGGGCAGGCGTCGGGGGCGAGTGGAGGTTGGTTTCTGCCCAAATTTCGTGGTCTCCATCCATTTATTCGTAACACACTTTTAGGCGAGTTGTATGCTGGCTCGACTACCGGGACTTGCTCGGTATGCGTCGCGTCTCTTTTCAGTGTCTTTTTATTGATCCAACCATTCCTGATAGTGCACAATGTCGACTACGCCACGGCTGGCTTCGGCATCGACCCGGCCACGCAGGAGACCATACGTATCTTCCCCATGACGCTGCGCGTACTACGTTACGAGCGCCCGCCGCGTCCGCCCGCTGGCGCTGACCCCCGCGCGTTGATGTGGCGCCTGCCAATCATCCACATCGAGGGCGAATCGCGCGGGACGGACACCGACGAGACGAGCGCGCGGGTGGTTGCAGGAACGGTGCGGATGATTGGAGATGGCGCAGTGCGCTGGAGCATGGTGCGTATTTTGTTGCTTTATGTTGGCTGCTATAACCATGGTGCTGAAAGGCTCTTCAGACGTCGAGTGAGGCGGCAGGCGCGGATCCTGAGTGGGTGACCGAGAGTGTGCAGGTTGGAGACATTGGCTCCGCGATCGGTTTCATTGGACTGTGGACCGGGGCGGAACATTCAAGTACTGACCCTCTTGGTACGTTCCTGCCTTTTGTTGTTCTTTTCATGACCAACGGGATTGGATAGGACCTTGTTGGGCATGGAAAGTCGCATAAATCACTGTCATCCCAAAGACGCACAGAAAGGAACATATCTATGCCATGTACAATCATCCTATTTTTTTATCACTAGAGTATTGTAGTTTGTACCACTCCGAGTCGCCACGGTGGAATCTAAATTGCTGGCTCGTGCACATTACATAGTTAACGGTTCGCCGACAAAAGCAGAGCCAGAGAGCTGCATCCCAGGTACTTAGCCAGCGGGGATGACAAGGTAAACCGTGCGTATGGCTATTTGATATCGAGGCGTCAACCAAACATTCATCACGGTCTGTCCCGTAACCTTCATCCGCCGCTACAGTGAGTTAACCAGCGCTCACCCTTCATTCCATGGCTCGCGTCTCATGCTCTACAGACTAATATAAAATGGCTTTCCTTGGCTGGCGCAAATGGCCGACACCTGCAAGTCCTCCGGACACATGACGATACACCATCCACTAACGCGTTTTTCCGGCCCTCTAGATTCTTAAACCCCTCTGGCCGTTCATGGTTGCCGCATCCATCTCGCTCTATGGGATTTCGAAACTGCAGGCCTCTGCTGTTCGATGTATGTCGCAGTTAGGCTCAACGAACGACCTGCTAACGCAGAAACAATAGCTGCGGAGTTTGCGAAAGACCCAAGGAACCCGTACGCAGCCCAAATCGCTGCAGAGAAGCATGGTGGACACTAGATGTAGAATGCATGAAAAGTAGCGCCAGGAACGCGACTTTTGCCGACAGTGTGTCGTGAGGTGCTCAACAAATCTGCGCGGACGAAGACCAATACTTCAGACTGAGGCCTGTATTTGCGCTACTTTCCTTGAGACCTACAACCGCTCCTTCATTGCATCTTGCCTGCACGACTTGGCTATTTCCGAGGTTTACCAGCGGAATGTCCTGGTCCTAGAACCTTCTGTGCTATCTTGGCCTTCCACCTGCACGCTTATGATCCAACTCGCTCTTTGGAATGTTTTCCATTAATACAAGTTGGTGGTCTAATGGCTTGTTTTGATTTGAACGTTTTCGGAACCTCTCATCCCATTTGTTGAACTGAGCGGAAAAAAGGTCAAGATATAACGCGAATCGGGGAGACAGTTTCCTGTTAGCTCGAGTACGAGCTACCAGAATATCGTCGCTCGAGCCACGCCCTCGAGCCAACCTTGTTTGTTTTGGAGAAGAGCGAGGTGGTACGCTTCTCGGGCCAGAATTTGGCAAAAGTAGTGCATAGGATCGTTGAAAGCACTCGGTCGCATTTTCCTGGCTGACTTACTTCTAGAGTTGTCGTCCACATATCTCTGTAGTTTTCAGCACCATTTGTGGCTCAAATATATCAGAATCCTAGGGAGCATATATTCGTTGCATTCAACTCGCTCTTGGAACACTCTACATCCACAACTCTGTATTTTGCTCTGTGCATCGGAATAATTGGGATGTTTGATCAATAATATTTCCCTATCAAAATTTTCAAACTCTTACCTCCCTCCATCCCATTCCTTTCCCTATAATTCATTGCACTCAACATCCGCGCAAAGTATGGCCCTGCGTATCGGAATAGCGTCCAGTTTTGATGTTTGATGGATTATATTTTCCTAATCAAAATTCGAACATCTCCTCCCTTCATCCTCTTGCCTTCCCGAAGTTGTAACCATGTTCTATGGGTGCTAGGGCGTTAATTCAACCACCTTGCCATTAATGCAGCCCGATCTCGTCCGTTCTTGATCCAATCACCTCCATTTTTTCCCCCAGCTCGCGCTTTCGTTCCATGTCTTCTTACATTAAAGATGTTAACCGCGTGCTCCCTTCCCCTCTCTCGATTGAATTGAATTCCAAGCTCTCCAGTCGCCGGCTCACGTCCATTCTTGTACTAGCCTTTACATTATTTGGGATTGCCAGGATCCTCTCGGAAGCATCAATTTTTCATCATCCAAAAAAATCAATTGCGATCTTCTCTGCGCAGTCTGGGCAGTATATGAGGAGTACACGCACCCCCCACCATATTCCAAGCTATGCGCGGCGGAATTGAGCCCGTTTTATCGAATTTCGCCAACTCGAAAAATTGCCATCAATTTTTGATCGTCACCGCAAAACATTCCAACTGCTCACTTCCTGGCCATCTGAGAACTTGCCAACGCAGTCCTGGCATGGTAGACGTTCCCCCCCCAACGTATTCTAAGTTGTTCCACGTCGGGGAACAGTTTCAACTTTGTGATTCTTCAATCTCGCCCGTTTTTGATTCAATCGCTTCGATTTTTTTTCCCCCCGGCTCGGGCGTTCGTTCCCTGTAATTCTTTTGCCTTCCTCCAGCTTCGTCTCAAGCCACCAGTTGACGCCGCCAACGTCCCATTGCCGGTCGCGTTGTACCGAGGCAATCGCGCCGCGACGCTCGGCGTGTTGAATGCCGTACACCCGGCCTTGTGCAACTTTGCTCTGGCAGTTTCGCATCGCACACAAAGCCAGGCGGCTCTCGACCGTGAACAGGCCCGGAAAGAACCCAATATGGAGGTAGTCTGAGTGTGCACACGCTTTGTAGCTTAGAATGGGGTATGTTTACTGTCATTACTGTGCTAACGATGCGCTAATAAACGCCAGCCCGCGACGCTGTATTCGTAGATTTTCGTGTACAGACCAGAATGCAATTCCTGTATTAGTTTGATGTACAAGACGGGCTCGAGTAAAGCACATAGCAAGAGCACGAACGGGTGTGTGAGATGAACGCAACACCGCCACAGCCCTGGCTTAGGGCTGCATCCATCCGCACGCCGTACCTTGGGCTGAGCCTGGCCGTGTCCATCGAATGAGATTTAAACATAAGCACAGCCACCACCGAGATTCTCCTAGAAATGTCGGCGGTGGCAGTGCGGCTCCTTACCCTTCTATTGTTCAGTACTGCAGTATTCAAAGGTGTCCACTACCAGTACTTGCTGCACTCCCGTGTCGTTCTTTTCTCTGTTCATCTGTTCAATTGATTCGATCCTCTCCCGTTTTTTTTTCCCCGGGCTCGGGTGTTCGCTCCCCGTCACTTAAAAACCTCAACGGCCCGCCTAGCTCAATCGGATAGAGCGTCAGACTCTTATAGGCGGGTATCTGAAGGCTGCGAGTTCGACCCTCGCGGTGGGCTAGTGTTACTTTTTCATTTTTGGAAATTTCCGCTCGTCATGACGGCATATCTTTTTTAAATGTCTCGTGGTTACAGCACCCGAGCGATACGCCAGGCCAATCATAGATAATGCTCATAGCCGCCCAGGGTAGCTACTTTGCATGATACAGAAAGTGCGCGAGCCTCAATATTGATTCAACTTTTGGAGTGTACACGAAAACCATCTTTCTTTCGATGTAGACAAACTACAACTGAATGCCTAGGTCCTCTGCAATAAGCAAAGTCGCCTTTTCGCCAATAACCAACGCCGTGCTGTTCGTGTTGGCCCCCACGTTTGCGGGCGCGATTGAAATCTGAGAGGCTACTTGAGACCTTGGGGATAAAGTCAAAGTGAACTTACATCTAAGGAAGTAGAACCTGAATTAGACATCGTCTGGAGAAGCAACGAGCGCAACTCACCGGCTACTTGGAGACCCTCTACCCCATAAACGTTCAACCGCTCATCTACAACACCCATCTCATGTTGAGATTTCATCGCACAGGTTCCAAGCTGAAGAGGAGATCAGACGTGCACAACTTGAGCGCAAGCACAATGTACTGAATGCCACGTTGTTTGAACTGGCGTTCGAATAAGTATGTAATGTCAGCTGGGCGTGTAATGGTGTCTCCTACCGAATTTCCTGGTGAAAGCATCAATGGCCGCGTTATCCTCGTCAGTGTAGACGATGTCTGGCGCCGAGATGTCGACGGGCATGGCCTCGCCGTGACATTGAGCAGCACTTCCGTCAGCAAACTCCGGATGCCCAGGAAGATACTCTCCCCGATAAACGTCCAGTCGCCTGGCAAATTCCCGGGCTTTCTTGTAACCCCACCTCAATATCGTCAAATCTGCCGGGCTACGGGGAATTGGCTAGTTCTCGTGTGCGAAGCACAAAACGCACTGGCTCAGGAACCCACAGTCAAAATCGGGAGGTGCATTTGCATCTTCCCCGGATGAGATATGAACTTGGCCTCGGGAGATAGGGTATTCCTAAGTGAGCAAGTTGTCAAGTTTCAATCATGCCAGAGTGGAAGCTGCAGACCGTAAAATAACCCATAGAATAATATTTGCGGGGCGGAACACTCGCCGCATCGCCAACAAATCTGAAATCAACTTGAGCAATTGAAGGAAGACTAACAGTGTTTTTGAGATACAGGGCTACTGGACCAACCCAAATGACGGGTTTATCCGGCGCGTTTTCGAAGTAGCTCTTCCACCGGTCTTCAAAGTCGAGTCCTTTCAATTCCTCGGGGTTGGGCCGAAGTTTACCGCCGGCATCAATCCCACTGAAATCATGAGCGCAAAGAGGGAAACAAATTTTTCACACTCACTTGTGAGCTAACATGCCCGATCCATTTGACTTCCATTGCGCAAGAAGACCTTGTGCAACGAACTAAGACAGATGATGTAGAGAAATGAGTGTCGCAGTAACTTACGTTCCTCCTCATCTTTCTCACCGCGGATAAAAGCGTCTAAAGTCTCTGCATCTTCGCTCGCCAAGAAAGGAGGGAAAAGGCCGTTGTGATCTCGATAATTATGTCCGACCCCGGGAAGATCCACCAATGGTTTCACTCCGTGAGCACTTAGAATGTCGAGGCCGCCGATGCCCGAACTGGGGAGCTATGTCGACATCGTTTGTCAGGCAAGAGCGCAAGAAAAGCTCACCGTTCGAGTATCGTGGGTGAACCAGATGCCCCAGCAGAAACAACGACAAGTCGGGGAAGCCCGTGCCGTGTGAATCGTCTGGCTTGCAGCGGCATCCAAAACCGTGTCGCTGACATATTCCACCCCAACGGCGCGCGTGCCCCTGCTGGTCAGCACGTTTAATGACAGAGGCATCAAGGTTTCTTACTCGAAGATGACTCTTTTAACGCGGCAGCGGGTAAGAATTTTGAGATTTTGATTATGAGGTTGGTTGTAGATGAAATGGTGGGGTACATCAGAACGAGTCCCCGTCTCAGCGTCGATCCACCTGGATCCAATTATTTAATATATACAAGAGAGAGACGGAGACACACTTTTGCCACCTCTGAGACAAAATCAGCGCAAGATGTGACTTTTCTATAGAGTATACTTACTCCGTATTCATTACAGGAAAAGAGACCATTGGGGTCATCGGTCGTGCCACGCCCCGGGTCATAGCGGGCAGCGACATCGAGAAACTGTTGACCTACGTTTGTGAAGGCTCCACCGTACGAGACTTTGAGTGGGCCTGAATATCCATGGGTTGGCTCCCTTGGCTTGACTTGATAGGTCTCTGTCTATGGACGTTGATTAAACCAGAAAAGGCGCAGATCCAAGTTGTACCTTTTGTAGCAGAGGGATGAGGTCTTTTGATCCCCAGCCACGATTTCCGTAGACCGTTTCCCAATCATCGTAGTCAGAAGCCGCAGCCCGCGTATACATCGCGACTATCGGAGCACCATTCAATGAATGCTATGACAAAAGAAAGGTCGACCAACAGTTCACGCTGCTGCCGCCGCCGATGCATCGCGCTGAAGGGATAACGAGAGACCTGCCGCCGAGATTCTGACTTGGCTTGGAGACATTGAATGTGACTGTGGTGCTGGTTGGGGCTAGATGACTGAGATACTGCGCAGGCTGAATGTAGGCAGGCAGCCCGCGGGTATCCTCTCCTGCTTCCAAGATCTGTGGATGTATTGGATATTTTATTTACCTGTATATTCAATCATGCGCACAAGAATCCTCAAAGAAAGATCGGCGGACGCCAGACGGCCAGCAATAAGACAGCCAGCGGTGCCGCCTAACGATATCATGAGGGAAAAACAAAAGCGCGTGGGGGGGGGGCTACCTCCAGCAAAAATGAGATCGAAGTCGGAGAAAGACATGGCAGGCATGATAATGACTACGCCAATTAAATACCATTGAGCACTGACCAACCTTCGATTCGAGAACTCTAAGAATTTCTTAACCCGTGTTGGCCAGCAGGGACGAACATTTAGTTCCAGTCAAGATCCCGATGCCAACGGTATATTTCCAGCCATTGCAGTACCCAGTACTAGTAGTTCCGACGCGCGAGTTGACGTTGAATTGTTGAGAATTGACGACTGATACCACTACACGCCAAAATCAAAGCACAAAGGAGGTATCCTTCAGTAGATTGTTCATGGCGAACAGGATGCGAACTGTTAACGTGGGGGTCAACATGAGGGTTGAGTTCAAAGTCGGTGAGCGCCGGTAACCGGATCAGTTGGTCGGATGATTCCGGCAGTCCACTTGGGTTTCTCTGTTAACACCTGGCTCATCGCCAACCACGACGACGATGGCTTTTAACGGCTTGAAAAAAGCGGTCACTTTGACGCCTTGCGTGCGCACCCTTCCTTCCGGTGTCCCCGCCGCGCCTCTCCTCAATCTCGCTGTGCGAGCACCCGCTGACCCCCACGCACACGGGCATGGCGCCTCTGGTCCCCGCTCGACCCCTACTCCTCGATGGGCTGGTGGTGTCTCTCGGACGTCTTCTGGGCTTGCTTCCAAGAGCTATATCACCCGTGAGTTTAATGCTGGTAGTACAACCCATTTCTGAAGCAAACCTATCAAAAAAACAGTCACTTCCACGACACCATCCACCGCACGGTTGCTACACACCTCCGTCGCCGTAAAAGATGCGCCGCAGGTTCCAGATTTCTCGCACTACCGCGCGAACGACAACGACTCCAACCGCGCGTTCTCCTACTTCATGGTCGGCACTCTTGGTCTCATTTCGGCGTCCGCCGCCAAATCCACGGTCGCCGAATTCCTCAAAACCATGTCGGCGTCGGCGGATGTGCTGGCTCTTGCCAAGGTCGAGATTGACCTTGCCACGATCCCGGAGGGCAAGAACGTCATCGTCAAATGGCGCGGCAAGCCCGTGTTCATCCGGCACAGGACTCAGGAGGAGATTGATGAGGCCAGAGAGACTAAGTGGCAGTCTCTGCGCGACCCGGAGAGCGACGAGCAGCGCGTCAAGAAGCCCGAGTGGCTGATCATGCTCGGAGTCTGCACGCACTTGGGATGCGTGCCTATCGGTGAATCCGGAGACTTTGGAGGATGGTCAGTCGTCTCTTGCGCGTCTTTGTGATCGTTCTTGACCTTGATGTAGGTTCTGCCCTTGCCACGGCTCGCACTATGACATCTGTGCGTCTGTTTCATATCTTATTGTGTGTTTACCATCCTAATCTTCCTTCAGCTGGACGCGCGCGCAAAGGCCCTGCTCCCGTAAGTCTCTCTGTCTGTGTTGTTCCGTTCACAAACTCAATCTTCGACAGCTAAACCTCGAAATTCCGGCATACGAGTTCAATGATGCGGAGGGCAAAGTCATCATTGGATAAAATAATACGAATTCTCGATAGACTACGCTATAATTTCGGTACCTCTAGACTCGTTCTAGATTGTTCAAATTTTGTGCCAACTGCACGCATTCGTTTTGGTCCGAAATAGCGACTCTGGTGATGCAAACCTTGGACTCTGTGAGGTACTCTCCCACTCATCCAACTTGGGAGTGGCCCACGGCAATTCCAGATTTTACATGTGCAGATTCGCGCAAAAAAGAGCAAAAAATTGAGTTTTATGTCGAGAATTTGCCCCTGTTTGCGTTGGCAGTGACCTTATCAACGTTCTCACTCTTGACAAACCAACAGTACTACAGACTACGCGATGACTGAAACGGTGCAGAAACTGTCTATAACCACTCTCTTGAGTCTTTTCAATCCTGGCGGCCTTTACCTAGTCACCTATGGATTTCTCTTCGGGATGAGTGTATGGATCTCGTTCTTTGGAGGTAATGCGCCTCCCAACATACTGTCCAGATTCTAAACCGTTCAAGGCGTAATTGCCTATAAAACACTTGCCCGGCCACAGTTTGGTCAACTGCAACACAAAACATTCCCGATATATTTCGTGCTGTCTCTTGGCCTGGGATCAACGCTGCTGGGCTTCTGGACCGTCAACCATCCCGTTGTTCTGACACACTACGCCAATCCTCTGGTTGCGGATGTCGCACAAGCTTATACTTTGGTCCTTGTCCTTCTCGCACAAGGGTCCAACTATTTCATCGTGTGTTGTTTTAACTTTGACGACGTGGCTCGTCGCTAACGAGGTTTAGATTGGTCCTTTGACAAGCAAGTGAGCGCTCTGTGTAATTCACATTCACTGCGTTCTCTAATTGCCTCCAGGACCATGTTCGAGAGAATGAAACTGGAGAAGGAAGAAGGGAAGAGCTATACCGAAGCTGGGGTGTGTTACTTGTCAGTCACGTCTGAATTCCACTCAGTCCTCCCAGGTATCCGACCAGATGAAGGGGCTGAACCGTCGGTTTGGCATGCTTCATGGTATCAGTTCACTCGCAAATCTCGGCGCTGTTCTGGCCTTAGGTGTGTGCAGACTACTTTCTTGCATCGCATTGACTTGAGAGAGATAGGATTCCACGGGCTTTGGATCGGCAATTTTGGATTGAAAGCGTAAGTGTAGATAGCCGCTCAAGTTATGAATGTACACTGTTCTGTCGTGCTGGAATATATATGGATGCCTCATTAAAGACAACCAAGAAATACAACAAGTCATGCTCCTACAGACTCCATCTCAGGCAGGTATCCCTCGCGCAAGCTCCGCTCAAGACGTCTGACCTCCTCCATAGAGGTGGCTTTGGCAATTGCTGCCTTCACCTTTTCTGCGTCTTCTTTCGACATCAAGCGCCCAGCCTTGCCCATCAGCGGTGCGACCTTCGGTTCGTCCGTCGTCACGAGCGCCTTAGACGACTGGGTCGACACGGTGGTGGACAGGGTCGTTGCAAGGGCAGTGGGCAGATTTTCTGCCGTGACAAACAGTGCTTTTGCCGCTTGTCGCTCCTAGGGAGGGCCGGGTTTACATTTAAGAAACCCGTTCGAGCAAGGTGGCTGTTGAGAGCTCACCTTGTCTCGAATTCTCTGGAAATCTAAAACTCTTAGCCCAGGAAGTCTCCAGGCAAGCCACTCGCGATACCATTTTTTTTTCCCGCACAGGGTTTCCCAGTAATGAGACGTATTTCAGGTATCGGAGTTCCTTGAGAGGCTCCAGGTCGCCGAGCTCGGTGAAATTGTTGTTCGTCAGGATAAGTGTAGTGAGATTAGGAACCGAGATGTGGATGGAAGGGGAGATGTGGGACACTTTGTTGTTGGCAAGAAGGAGCGTGTTTAGGCGCTTCAGGAGAGGCAAGTTGCCCAAGGTGACGATAGAGTTATCGGTCAAGTCAATAGCATCATGCTGGTCCTGAATAACGCGTGCTATGAGTGCATATTTCGCAGAAAGAGCACGGAGAAAGGCGAACTCGAGTGACGCCGAGATTTTCTATGGCAGGAATTTTGTACCCTGCGGGAAAGTGTTAGAGCCGCAAATACGATAGAAAGGGCAAGAGAAGTACCTCGAAGATCCAGCTGGCGCTCTTTAATGGGATTGAGGGTGGAACTGGCCTGCGCCAGCAGCTCGGGGGTCAACTTCATTGCAGAGTTGCAAGTTTGGCAACACCCGGCAAACCAAACCACATAGACGCGTCTTGAACGTTTGCCACCACGGCACCAAGTATGCCGAATCTTCACCAACGCCTGCAGCTGTCTGTATTCGTGTCTGTCTCGACTGTTTTGGAGCTCATTCTCTGCCAGGTATACTCAGGGAAATGACGCCTACGTTTTCGTCCCGATAGACACCGCCGGTGCACAATCTCTGACGGTACACCGTTCGTCAGGAGAATTGGTCCTCAACCGTAAGAGAAGCTGCGGCCAACGGCTCTGAAGCTCATCGTCTATGTAGCCCCACACTCTTTGCCTCCTTCTGCTCGCCCCTCCAGCAAAAAATTATTATACGGTCTCCTGGGAATAATATCCTTATCTTTGTGTAGGCTGGCTCTCATTCTATTCATCTTTTGATTCACCGTTGCAACAGCAGAATATGTGGTTGTTGTGACTGGACGAGAATTCAAGGGCCGTCTACTGGGGCACGACATTTACCGTGCTACGGACTTCGACCTTCTACCGCTCGGTCAGAATATCAACGTCTTCAATCCGCCACACCCTGTTGAGGCACACCTGTTGAACCTCGTGCGGGCGCATCTCAATGGCGGCGTGTTTCTGTTCAGTTACACTTGGGACTTGACGCGCAGACTGCAATCCCAATGGGAGACGCGCGAAAAGGACGCTGAAAGACCTTTCTGGGAGACGGTAGGACCGGTTCCATTCTGTGCAAGTTCCTAGCTTATATTCACAAGGCGGACGATCGATTCTTCTTGGAACAAGTTGGCATTCATTTTGGCGTCCGCGAGTGTAACTCACGAAATCAAGATTTTTGCAGACGCGCCTGATAGAGTTGACTATGGGCAACACCAGTCAAGATGTGAGCTACCTATATATTCCCAATTCTCATTTTTTAACACCCCTCCAGTTGAGCCCATACATCCTTCCCATTATGTACGGAAGTCAGTATCAGTCTGGCTCACGTTGTGCTCTCGCCTCACACGTCTTTAGCCTTCGACATACGCAATGCAACTCTGCAGGGACGCACCATGCAGATATGTCTCATTAGTCGCCGTTCACGTTTCCGCGCCGGCACACGTTATTTTAGACGTGGAATTGACCACACTGGACACGTTGCCAACTTCAATGAAACGGAGCAGCTCCTCCTTGTCGAAGATTCACAACCAGGCGAATTTGGTACCCAAATGAGCTTCGTCCAGATACGGGGAAGTGTTCCTGTCTTCTGGGCAGAGGTGAACACTCTGCGATACAAGCCAGATTTGCAGATTATGGATCTGCCTGACACAGTATGCATGTTATTTTGTTTATGTCATTCATGTCGCTTACCTTGACTCAGTCTGATATGATGCGGAAACATCTGCTGGAGCAGGTTTCAATCTATGGCGATCAGGCTCTTGTCAATCTTGTTAACCGAAAAGGCCACGAACAGCCTGTGAAGGACGCGTACGAGCGCTACGTCGCGCAGGTTTGTTTCCTCAATCTGCGCCTACTATTTATGTGCTCACCAGTTGTTTTCCAGCTCAATCTTCAAAATGTTCGATACCAATATTTCGACTTCCACAATGAATGCAAAAACATGCGTTGGGATCGTATCAGCGTGCTCATCGACGAGCTAGAGGATGATCTGAAGCGATACGGGCAAGTCTTGCTTTTCCGTACGATCAGCCTCTGCTCACGCGGCGAACCAGATACTTCCATCTCACCTCTAATCAGCCCGAGACCGTGCAACTGCAACACGGCACAGTTCGGACCAACTGCATGGATAATCTGGACAGAACCAATGTCGTTCAGGCTGCATTGGCGCGCTGGACCTTGAACCAACAGTTGAGAGCTGTGGGCATTTTGTCCAATGAAGATAGCATCGACGCGCACGAAGATATAAGCAAAGATTTCAGAGAGAGTCAGTGAAATCTCTATCTTGCTATCACAAGCTGAACACCTTTCTTTTCAAGTGTGGGCCGACCATGCGGATGCAATTGCTAACGCATACGGGGGCTCCGGTGCCCTGAAGTCAGACTTTACTCGGACGAGCAAACGGACGAGAAAGGGAGTCTTGGAAGACGGTGTCAAATCGATTTTAAGATACTTCAAGAATAATTTCTTTGACGGGGCAAGACAGGACGGGTTTGACCTTGTGGTCGGAAACTGGGTGCCGCGAAAGACTCCTTCGAGCTCCATGTTCTTGATCACAGATCCTCGGCCGTTGATCACTCGTTCAGTGAGTGTCTTGCTGACATTTTTAACTTGGGTCCTTATTCCTCATGCAGGCGCCCGTCCTTGCTTCGTTCTCCTTGTTTATGATCTGCGCTGGTTTGACTTTGCCTCGCACCTCCGGTACATTCTTCATCTTTCTCTTGTTCAATCGCGCTCAATGTCACCTGCATAGACTATTCGCTCTTTTACTACTTTATGTTGTGGATCACTCTCCTTTCAGTTGCTCTTATTTTTATCATGATCCACGGAATCGACTACGTTTCATGGCCGCGGTTACTTCCCTCCACCGACTATATTTACTACACCGGCCCTGGGTTCCGCTCTGCCCACCACGGGAAGGGATTTGGTGGAGACAATGCGCCCAAAGACGCGCTCGGGCACGTCGATCAGCGCAAAATGGCTGAACAGCGGGAAAAAGCGGATTTCTGTCGCAGTCGAAGAGGGAGAGAAAAAAGCGGGTCGATTAGTTTCTTTCTTTCTGTATTGGTTAATAGTTAGATTATTTCGACGCGCGAGAAAAGCATCACGATGATACCCACCGCGCCTGAACGCAGTTTTGAGTGGGACAATGGCGGTGCTCGTTCCTTGATTGGCACAACCGCCTTCACGTGTCGGCTATTTTTTTCTGTTCACATTTCTCACTCACCCAACAACCCTCCCTTTTCAATACGATGCCCCCCAAAGGTGTAAAACGCGCATCTCCTGGAGCAGACGATGCAAAAAATCCTCTTGCAAACGTCGACCTGAGCGACGAGGATGCCCAAAAAACTTGCAAAGGTCCAGCGCGACCTTGGGCGCCTCGAGCTTGCCATGGGTCGGTCTTTTCTAGGGTTCTCCCCGAGTCCCAATCGCTATAACTGAGCTCTTCAGACCGTATTGGCCAAGCTAAGATGATGCCAGCGTACGAAGCGCGCCGTGCGATTGCCAAGTCGATTGAAAAATTCTGGCCTGTTGCCCTTATGAACCACTCGCATTTTGCGGTTTTTGCCCAACACAATGCGGATCAGCAGGCCCTCAGCTACCTTGAGGACTTGTGGATTGAACGGAACCCCGTCGAGCCCAGGTGCTACACCATTGAATTTGTTTGTCGCTTTTAGTTCGCTGGTCCGCGCTAACTTGCGCTGCAGCATTTCAAGGAAAATCCATTCTTTAGCAACACTGTGTTGAAAAGGAGTACAAGTACAATGCTCCCCCTGGTGCAGCAGATGATAAGCCAGATGAGGATGGGATCACAGAGGCCATGCTCGACTTTTCGTGGGAGCGTGACGTCGAACCCCAGGTACGAGAAAGAGTAATTTTTCTGCAGAGGACTGGTTCTCAAGAGTAGCCTCAAGTCGATTAAAATCGACTGGAAGGACCCCGAAAGTGCGTTAACCAAACTGCACCCCAGTCAACGCGACGAGGAGGACGATGAAGACACCATCATGGACATGGGGAGTTTCTTCAACTTCTTCGAAAAAAAATGAGGACCCGCTCGACGTATGTGTCCAGTGTCTTTCGCATCGCTGTTCCCTGATATCCCTGGCAGATTGGCATTACCATTGCCAACGAGGTGTTCCCTGACGCCATTGAATTCTTCCTTGGCCAAGCCGGCGGTGATGACGAGGACCTGGATTCGGACGACGACGATGACGACGAAGCTGAGGAGATTGACCTCGAGAAGCCTCGGTCAAAGAAGCAGAAGGTGTAAAGGTGATATACGGATAGGCCAGCATGTCATTTATTTTGGAGTGGATATACATACCTAGCCCACGCAAGCTTCTGTTGGTCTCATCCTGTCCTACTCATCCAGTGTTCAGTGTGGTGACCACCGCTGCCCTTTGGCACCCGTCGGAACTCCCAATGGTTCCGGTCGCTCACACTTATCTTTTCGCTTGGAAGTTCAGCGGTGCACAAGAAATACTTCTCATATTCCCTCCAATGCTGCCGCTGCCGATCAAGCAACCCCGCGCTGGCCGTGCTCTCACTGTCGGTCATAGTCTCCGACTCAGGTACAATCGTTCGGGCAGTAGATCTCACCGGGAATGCGACGTTTTATGGTGCCTAACCATTTTTACTTCAGTACCTCTGTCTCATGTTCCCCCCCACCCCCCCCCAGGTTTGGTTTGGATCACCACATATTTTCCAACAGGCTGTCCCTCATCAAGCAACCCGGTTGCCTGCGACTCTCGCAGTCGGTCATTTTGTCCGAGTCCTCGTTCTGACGGCAACTGCCTCGCGGCCTGAATAATACAACTGGCCTACCCTAGATCTATCCATCCGGCCGCCGACAATGTTGTCTCAGAGTTGATGGGCGAGTAGCGATTATGAAGTCAAACGTTTCTGAATTTTGGGCTGCGCTTCCCTGGGGAAGCCAGGCTGGGCGGCGCGGATATTCGCGGGCCAAGTTCGCCTCCTGCTGTTGTTCGGGTGCTGTGCTATGGAGTGAATGATCCCACGGCCTACAGACCCAGGGGCATGTGCCATCAAGGTAAGTGTCCTTTTTTTTTTTTTTTTTTGTGGAACGTTGCAGTTCTTGCGCTGCAGCTTCGGGTAGTAGCTTTTGAGGATACCCCTCCGTCCTAACTGTTCGGTCACGTCCCGGACTTCGGAAACCCTCGGCGCGTTGTGGAGGCTTTGGACTTGGAACCCGGTCAGTCAAAATATATAGACCACCCGAGATAATGCGCAACCGCACTCGTCCCCGACGCGTCGCGACACGGCGTGTAGGGCTCCGGGCCTACCGGCTCGAGAGGTGAACGACATACCTCCATCATCGCTGGTTACCCGACACCCACTAAACGGTCTCCCTCGGCCAGTCTTGAAGGAGCGATTTTTCATCCATCAGAACATTTTTCTAAGTGTTCAGGATCAACGTCTTATTTATTGCCTTCTTTCCGTATGTATTTCTTGACAATTGCCAGTGCGCGATCTAACTTGTCATATCACCCCCAGGCCTCTTGCGACCTAACGTCCGGATTTGCGTCCAACGCCTTTCCTTACTTTCGGCCGTAATTTTCGGGCACAGGGTCTTTGCCCTGAATAACCCGTTCGCATTCAAGTCTCCCAGATGAGGTGAGCAGATTCGGGAGACGAGTATTCGGTACAGCCGCGTCCGCCGCGTCCGCGTCCTGAAGTTTGATCGCCGCGTATGTCAAAATTTGGCCCGTCGTAGGTGCCGGCATCTCTTCGTTTGTTTTCAATTTCCAGTTCCCTCGCTAACTCCCACGTTTCGTTCTGGCACGGTGCGTCGCATTTTCTCCATGGTTTCAGTGAACCCGCAGTGAGAACGTAAGTGTCTTGTTGTTCAGTGAATGCCGACTCGATGTTTTCAGTGTGAATTTCAAGAATTTCTAGGTATGTATCTAAAAACAAGTCTCGTGAATTCGAGCAGAAATATGTATGTATAATGAACACACATGAAGTCTATTGCCAAGCAAGTACGCGCATAGGCAGGCACATGGAATCAGCACAATGCTACGCGTAAACACGAGACAGAATCCATAGAGGTACATGTGAACAGAGAATGAGAAGCGAAATCTAGAAGGTATATTGTAGGGCTGGGGTGATACCAAATAGTCGCAATAAAACCAAAAGGAACTGTAGGATAGAATAAAGACGAAGCAATAACGTATTTAGTGGGAGGAGGAAGCAGCAGGGAAAGAACGGGCAGCAGACCTGTCCTTCTATAAGCGTGCCGCAGCGCTCTAGATTGCGCTGCGGACACATGCCAAGCAAGCACTGTTACCACTCGCCGACGACGTCGTCCGCGGCAGTAACTTCTAGCCAAGGGTGCCCTATCATATCCTTCGCGTCCGCGCGTTTCCGTGGGTCAATGGCCAGCATTGGCTCGAGGAAGGCGCACAGAACTGTCGCGTCAGGGTCGTTCCAGAGGTACTTCTCCATCATCACGCGCTTGAGCGGCCACGGCTTGAGCGTCTTGATGTAACGCAGTGCACCTGAGAGGATAAATGTTAGCTGCAAGTGTTAGTGATATTCAAACGGCCAACGAACCATTAGCATCAAACAGATCCGCACTGTACTTCCCGCCCTGCTTCACGTCTAAGGCAAAGTCTCCAAGAAGCTCAATGATCTGCGCCATATGGTCGTCATCCTTGCTGAACAAGTCTCCCTGCCCTTGCGGATCGAATAAGAACTCCGCCGTCAGAAGCTCGAATACCTACATTGAAACCATGAATTAACTTCCCTTACAGCTTGTAGGAATGAAGAATGAAACGCACCAGACACGCGACACTCCAAATATCCGCCCTAGTCCCCCAATCCTTCCGCCCAATGATTGCCTCAGGCGAGCGATACTGCCGCGTCTGGATGTCCTCCGTATAATGCTTCTTCGACGGCGTCGCGTTGCCCAGGTCTGCAATCTTTATGCTGATTTCGGGCGCACACGATGGGCGCAGTTTTGGCACTGCGAGGGCGGGTGTTTGGACATGCGGGTGCGGTTGCGGATGCAGCGGCGGGGGGAGTGCGATTGCGGGCGTGGGAGAAGGTACGGGACTGGTGGGTGGAGGAGGGCTCGCGGCTGTTGGGGTAAGGGATGCGGCGGAGGAGGGAGACATGGGTAAGGGGACTGTTCTAGTGTTATTATGCTCGTCGGTAGTATGGGATTTGGAAGGCGGAGAAGGGGGAATCACGGGCGCAGATAATACGTGGGGTGATGCCGGGACGTGCTTGGTTGATGAACTTGACACTACTCGAGGCGGCGCAGTCTGGGAGAGGAGAGAGGGGTTCGGGTTGCTCGGGATAACGAGTTTGGGTTCAATTAAACTCGTACTGGGCTCCGGCTCAGTAGCAGCAGCAACGGTGTCAGCTTTGAATCCACTGGATTTCTTCGCACTTGCGAGGGGTGTACCACCCGGCGAAGGCCGCGCCTTGGTTATCGTCGCGGTCGAACTCTCTGACGACGTCGTGGTAGCACTCCCGCTTTCCGCGAGGCTACTGCTCGTGCCCGCAAGGTGGAAGTAGTCGCCTTGCTGATCCCCGTCCGCACTCACAACTGCTGAGACAACAAGTGCCGGGGCGGGGGCTGACAGTCCAGGGTCCTTCCATGAACCGGACACAGATATCCCGGAACTGGATCTCGTGTGCCCATGGAAAATCTTGGACTTGCCGCTGATGGAGTTTGTCGACTTGTGCGACACAGAGATGGGCATGTCTCTGGATAACCCGAGCTTGTCTTTCCAAGACGTAGAAAGAGCAGTCTCCTCGATTACTGCCTGCTTTTTGCCCTTCATGGGCAGCCCGACTCGTTCCTGGGGCTGATTAGGAATTGGTACCGGCGCGGTGCTCGCCTTCTTCTCGCCTTCCTCACTAGCATGGACAATGGCGGCCATGGCGCTCCCGAAAGAATTTGAGAGCGAAGTTGGAGGCGTACCGACAGATCCAGCAATAGTGAAAGGATTCGAAGTGGATGAAGAGAAAGACGAAGTAGATGAGGAGGTCGAAGGCGGAGAGGTCGGGGAATTGGCCTGGGAAGACGCTGCTGTGACTGGATTGGATTTGGAACTCGGGACGACCGTCCGAGGAGAAGAGGCGGACAGTCCACTGGGAACCTTCGGGGCGCTAGTACTTAACCCGACCCCGTACTTTGCCATATGTGACATTTGTACGGGGGACACATAACTTCCACTAACAGAGTTGGATCCGCTGATGCTGCCCAGAACACCACCGCTCCGGCTACCGGGACTGGACAGCGGCTGTGAGTCGAAGATCTGCACTTGCCGTCGGGACCGTTGCTGTGGGATGGATACAGAAGGCCGTGATTTAGTTGGTGGCGGAACGCCCACGCGCCGAGAGGTTGGCGACGGCGAATGTGTGAGTTCGTTGGAGATGTGTGCTTCAACGTCTGGGATGGATATAACTGCAGATAAGGGTATATTTAGGTGACACGGGGACTAGATGGGTGTTCATATCACTCACGTATATTCTCTGGCTTGATATCTGTGTGAACAAGGTCGCACTCGTCGTGCAAATACTCCAGACCCAGCAGAACTTGTTGAGTAATGACTTTTACTAGTGCTCGTGGGACGCCTTTACGCTTGTTCCGCTCGATGAGGGCCAGGAGATGCTCGCCAAGCGGTTCGAAAACTATACATATGTGCGATGCCTCGGGACCCTGATGCGAGAATGAGTCGAGAAACGAGACGATATGTTGCCGCCCGGGATGCAGAGGAGAGATGGAGGCAACCCGGGAGAGCAGTTTGATCTCGTCGCGAGCGGTTTCGGCGTATCGGCCAGCGGACTTGACGACCTTGAGCGCAGAATGGCGGTTCAATCTGACCGGGACAGATTAGAGACAGTCAAGGCTGACTGCCGAGACTGAACAGGCGACTCACTCGGTGTCCTTGACCAACCAAACGGTTGAAAAGTGACCCCATCTAATGCGGAAATGGCGTGCGATGAGGCCTCAAAAATGTATAAAACGGACAGTAGACACACCCTAGCTTCCGTAGGACTCTATATCGCCCGAGTTTGAATGTATCGTTCAACTTTACCGGACAATATCCGCCCGTGTTGTACTCGGCAGGACTCTCCTCGTCCTTGCAAGCATACTCGTCGACCGGAAGGATCTTTGGCTGTCCTGCAGGGGTGAGGACATATTTGTATGCACACTGCATGGTGCTGGGGGCCATGGCTGGCAGCGGGGAGCACACAGCAGTGGCGGCGTTGAGCAAGATAACAGCAGAGCTCTGATTGGTCAGTCGCTGCTCACTCGGTAATCACACTGTCAAACCGATAAGGCTAGCATCCCGTATACATATCTTCAACTCTTCCTTCCTTGTGTACTCTCATTCACCGCTGTTCACGTCTAGTCCATGTATTCTTCCTCAGAAAGCTGCTACTTCTGACACTCAACGTCCTTGTCTCTACTCGGATGCACTCGTTGTTGAACGATAGATTGCAAATATTCACAACATAAACCGGGGTTACATTGCGTTGCAGCGCATGCACACGCACGTTCTGGGTCTGATAGACATACTCACGAGTTGAGAGCTGTCGCGAGGAGGATACAACGGGGATAGTCGCAAAATCTGGGCGGTAATCTGCTACAATTTACCTTTACGGGATCTCTAAGCTTCCGATTCACCGCAGCCAAGGGCACGGCCTACAATTTGGCACCCGATTTTACGAGACTGAATGGTGCCTAATGCTGTGACCGGGCGTGACACACCTCCCTTTCCCCGGCGCTTTGGTCCTCACTGTGATTCTGCGATTAGAATACTCCCACCAGCTAGCAAGTCTTGACAGCATCTGTTTAGTCACAGTTTCCCGCAAACCACTTATAAGTCCCACCCATTCTGGATGGCGCCAACTTTCACTTCGTCCGGCCCCTTCGGCAGAGGCAGCGGCTTTCCTTCCATGCCGCACCAAAATTTCATTGGTACGCTATGCACCACCACCACATACGCATCCGCATTCTTATTCCAACCCCAGGTGCCGTGGAGGATGAGTGGGAGCTGTTCAGGTAACTGCAACTACTCTTGTACTGCTTCATTGGCCTTGAACGTGTCTCAGCGATGAATCCTCCGATTACACTCTCGGTGCCCCAATCGGCTTTGGCGCGTCCTCAATAGTCTATTCTGCAGAGTATCGGCCTCGGGACCAGCCAAAGAAACGCGTCCCCTGTGCCCTCAAAGTGGTCGATCTCGATTTCCTGCCGCCGCGCTCCTTGGCACTCCTGCAACGCGAAACAACGCTGATGTCTCTCTCAAAGCACCCCAACGTTCTCCGTGTCCGTGGTTCATGGATGGATGGTCACAAGCTTCACATTGCCCTGCGTCTCATGAACAGAGGAAGCGCCGCCGATGTTATGCGCTATGGCTGGCCGGGCGGTATGGAAGAGGATGTCTGTCGCTGCATACTCCAACAGGCCCTTCAGGGCCTCAACTATCTCCACGTGAATGGCTTCATCCATCGGGATGTAAAAGCTGCCAATCTTCTCATTGATGGTAATGCAACTCCACACCCTATTCCGCGACATTCGTCTCATGCGTCCCCCTTAGATGATGGCACAGTCCTCCTTGGGGACCTCGGTGTCGCGGCTGATCTCACCGAAGACACGTCCCGGAACCCTGCCTCTTCCACAAAAAAGCGGAAGATTATCACCGCAGAGGCGGCCGTCCGCTCGCACGGCCGGAGCAATAGCAGCAGTGGTAGCAGCGGATCTCAGACAAAAGCATACCATCCTGTTTGCTACATCCGATGGGACACGTCCTAAGATTGGCAAACGGAAGTCGTTCGTGGGCACGGTCGGTTCCTGCATGACGCCATCCGAATCGTTCGCTGATTTCATTTCAACCACAGCCGTGTTGGATGGCGCCTGAGGTCATACAGGCGCGCCACTACGATTCGTCCGCCGATATTTGGAGTTTCGGTATCACTGCCCTGGAATTGACCCAGGGTCGGCCGCCACGATCACGAGAGTCAACGCAGCGGATCCTCATGAAAACGTAAGCGCTGACGATCAAAAAATAGATGTGCCTTCAATATTAACTCGCCCCAGAATACAAGAGGATCCGCCCACTCTGGACAGGGATGGTGGAACCCACAAGTACTCGCGCGCGTTTAAAGAGCTGGTCGACAGCTGTCTCGTTAAAGATCCCTCCAAGCGGTGAGTACATATTGCCTTTTTTTTCAACGTCTATTTTGGTGCTCAACCTCTACAAGTCCTACCGCCGAGGAGTTGCTACAAAGTCCCTTCTTCAAATCGTCAAAGAAGAAGTCTTATCTTGTAGGTGCTATTTTAAGTAAGCGTCCTTTTTTCCTTAGAAGGCGAACAAGTTCATTTACATCAACTTCGCGTTGCAGAGGACCTCCCCCCATTGACTCAGCGGCAAGAGCGGCGAGCCGCGCGTGTGGCCACGATTCACGGCACGATCGACTCTTGGGATTTTGCAACCACGCTCAATTCTCCGCTGCGGCACCCCGCAGAAGAGGGCCACATCAACGAGGAGCCGGTCTTCGAGATGGATGGCGAGGGGCGGAAGGTGAAGCGGCAGTCGTACCGCTTTTCCAATACGCGGGGCGGCGTACTCGAGATTGAGCCGGAATCAGTACCAGAGCGGGATTCGGAGCCAGAGCCAGCGTCGGAATTTGAGTCAGAGTCGGAGCCGGAGCCAGCGAAGGAACGACCATCTTCGCCGTCAGAGCCGCCTTCCGATTCCGATCCCGAGCCCATGTCCTCTCCAGCGAGCCCACCGCCCACCAGCCATCCGCCTGGTGTCGCGGACTTGGAGGACTTGACACTCCTTCCTCCGCCGTCGATGCCCGTCCCAGTTCCAGTTAAAACGCCCTCAACTCTGTCCAAGACACTCACTGCATCACCCCCCAGTGTTGCTTCATCGCCTATCTCCACCAGTGGGTATATATCGTCTAGCGTGTCTTCCTCTCGATCCAAGCCACTCGCTGTCCCTGCATCCTCAGGCGATGCCTCATCATCTCCTGGCTCTCCCAGTGCGTTCATGCCGTCCAGTGTGTCCTCCTCGCGATCTACCCCGGGTCTGTGGAAAAAAATCAAGGGCCTGCGCCGCCCTACGAGTTCTCTTGGTCTGAAGGGTAAATAGTGACGTTGACGAGCACTACTCATTCATCTAAGTTATAGATTAATATTTAGTTACATTTACCACCAATGTACCAACACCATGCAGATATGTAGTAACATTCGGGGGGCTTTGTGTTCATTGAAGGAAGTGAGGTAGCAAAAATACAGGCAAATGCAGTCAAGGTGAACGACGACAACAGCGAATCAATGGCCCCAATCCCTATCGCGGTTCATCCCCATCCCCATACCGCGCCTCCGTGGCCCACCGGGCCCGCGTTCGTTGCCGCTCGTCATAACAAGATGTTTGTCCACAAGCTGCAAAAGCCAGCGGTTAGAATCGTTGGCGGCCAAAGCAGTCAAGACTCACGTCATTCAAGATATTCGCGGATTTCGTCAAGGACGACAAGAACGCAGTGAGCTGCACGTCCTCGTACTCAGTCTCGAATTCGTCGCGGAACGCGTTGTTTTCAGTCGCAGGTAGAGACGCGATCAACGCAGACAGAGACCGCAGCGTGGCGTGGTCTTTGGGCGCTTGTCCTGTGATAATGATGGTGGTTCAGATGCGCGGCATGCGTGTCGTGGTGGGAAAAGACTTGCCCGCGACAACGTCTGCGACATATTTGACAAGGACCATAATTCGGTCGTGCAACATCTTCACAGCTGCGCGTTGGGTTTGGAGATGCGACTCCACTGTTGTGTGGCTCATTAGACAAATTTACTGCATTGTAATGAAGAGATCGGCGCACAGCTGGTTCCACTTCCTCCTCCCCGTGCTGTCCAGTCTACAGCAATACGTTCAGCTTCGCCTGTTTCGACGTTGTACGGGACCTCGATGAAGACCGATCGAGATTTTCGATCTCTGAGTTCTATTGTGGGCTCGTAGGCCTTGAAGGGTAGGTTCTGTGCGTTGACATCGGAGCTTGCGACGAGAGTGATCGAGGGCTGTAGAATGAGGAGCAGTGGTGTTGAGCAGTACCCGGTGAACTAAACGGACACGCGTTAGTTGATGGATGGGATGCGAGATATGCATACTTGTTCGTGCAACGCGATGTGGCGCTGGGTCGGTAGCGGGGCGACAGTGTACCAACCGATGAACTCGAGCGAGGGAAACACCTGTTTGTCTAGACGAAACGCCGTTGGATGACATCTAGTTGGGTGGCACTAAACTGCTTACACTGATCGCGTCTGGAGACTAGGAAGCCATGGTCCACGAGTTCAGTCCCGGGCTCGACTGCAAGTTCGAATGTATTGACAATCTCCACCTCGCGTCCATTTTGTGTTCCCAAGAGAGCGCCAAGAACTACTGTACGATCAATTACTGTCTTGAGCGAGTGGGATTGCACACAGACCGAAAGGAGACTTGGAATTGGTCTGGAATTTTAATCTCGTCAAGTGTTCCGAGATGTTCAAGATAGGGAGAGGATGTCTGTGAACAAAGGGTCAGAAACGCTACCTGAACATTGTTAGATTGAAGTACAAGGAAAGGGTCAATCCGGACGTCGTGTTCGACGAGGCAAGAACGACTGAGGGCTCGTCAGTGTCCATAACAAAGGTGCAGGCTCGGAGTGAGTAAAGATGCTGTGCAGTGATCTCTCACGGCCAAGTGACGCGTCGCGTCTGTGACTGTCACACACGCGTTTTCTTCTCTCCACCATGTCTGGCTTCGACGCACCCGCGGTTTTCACCGTTGCTGCCCATGATCCGCCTCCAGCCATCTCTCCCGACTCGCCCTCAGAAACCGAGAAACTTCTTCTCGACTTTCTGCTCCAGTATCGCCTTGGGGGCGAATTCATCTACAGGTAGGAAAAATCGCGGGTTTCTGGGCACTCCATTTGACCGTGACGCGTAGAGATAAGCTACGGGCTAATTTGCTCATGAAGCAGCGCATTCTCGAGGTCGATCTCCGACACCTTAGTCTTTATAACGACGAGCTGGCCCACGCGATTCAGGACAATCCTGCTGTTACACTTCCCTCCGTAAGCAATCGAATACTGTCCAGCAGACTATTCTCACTTCTGCGTGCAGTTTGAGGGCGCAGCCACCAAAGCCGCGCGCTCGATCCTGTACCCACTCGTAGGCGTGGGTAGTTCGGACGCAGAAAAAAAGAAGAACGCAGAAGACGCTGCAGAGGCCATTCCCGAAATACAAGTCACCATTCGCTCGGGCCTCAACATGCTTCAATTCCGCGATCTCACCGCGAACACCATGAACAAACTCGTGCGCATCCCAGGCATTGTCATCTCTGCTTCGGTGTTGTCTTCCCGCGCAACAAAGTTGCATCTTCAGTGTCGATCTTGTGGAAATCCCAAGATTATCGAGGTCTCGGGTGGTATAGGCGGAATAGGTGGTGGTTCAGAACGGGGATTGCCGCGGGTCTGTGAAGCGGCTGCGGAGAATAAACGAAGAAAAGAAGTCGACTGCCCGCTCGACCCCTACCTCATCATCCATTCTAAATCCACTTTTGCCGATCAACAAACTCTCAAACTCCAAGAGGCTCCGGACATGGTGCCAGTCGGAGAGTTGCCCAGGCATATGCTCTTGGTCGCGGACAGACATCTGACCGGCAAGGTTGTCCCTGGGTCAAGGATCGTTGCAACCGGTATCTATTCGACATTCCAGTCGGCCAAAAATGTACGTCTTTCGAGTATTAGCCACAAACAGCTTCTAACACCGCATCAGAAAAATGCGGGCGCTGCAGCTCTCCGCCAACCATACCTGCGGGTCGTCCACCTCGAATTATCTTCGGGACCTACCGGCGGTTCTGGTGGCTCCAATCCTTTCGGTGTTCAGTTCACACCCGAAGAGGAGGAGGAATTCGGAGCAATGGCGAGAAGCGAAGGCTTCTATGAACGGTTTGCCAAGAGTGTCGGCCCAAGTATCTATGGCAGTCTTGGTACGTTTCTCAGTCGCTTCACTCGTTACTTGCTTGACGCGATATCAAGACATTAAAAAGGCAATAACATGCCTTCTGTTCGGAGGATCCAAAAAGATTCTTCCCGATGGCATGAGACTTCGAGGTGACATTAACGTTCTACTATTGGGTGACCCGGGAACGGCGAAGAGTCAACTGCTCAAGTTTGTCGAAAAGGTGGTTTTGTTCGTATCTCGAAATGTTTGCACCCTGATCGTTCCAAGGTCGCGCCTATCGCTGTTTACACATCCGGTAAAGGTTCTAGCGCTGCCGGTCTCACTGCTTCTGTTCAGCGAGACACAGTATCTGTAAGTTGTTTCGCTCTCCTTTCCATGCACAGCTCACCAGTCTGGTAGCGCGAGTTTTACCTCGAAGGAGGTGCCATGGTCTTGGCTGATACCGGGGTGGTCTGCATCGACGAATTTGACAAAATGCGAGACGAAGATCGCGTTGCCATTCATGAAGCCATGGAGCAGCAAACTATATCCATCGCCAAGGCTGGTATCACGACTGTTTTGAACTCCCGGACTAGTGTGCTCGCAGCCGCAAATCCCGTTTTTGGTCGATATGACGAGGGTAGAAGCCCTGGCGAGGTACGACGGTTCTCGTTCTTCCGTATATTCGCGTGCTGAAACTGGGTGGGCAGAATATTGATTTTCAGACAACTATTTTGTCGCGTTTCGACATGATCTTCATCGTCAAAGATGAGCACAACGAACAGCGAGATAAGGTGAGTAGCATACATCTCCTTAACCGTCATTAGCTTACATTGTCCAGATGATCGCCAGACACGTTATGAACAACCATATGAACCGGCCGGAAGAGAACGTTGACAAAGCCCCCGACGAGCTCAGCCTGGACGTTATGAAACGATATATCGCATATTGCAAAAGGTATGTATGCGTCTGCGAGTCTGTTTGTCTCTGAATGTTCGTCAATTAGCAAATGTGCTCCGCGACTGTCTGCGGAGGCCCAGGAGATGTTGAGCAGTCACTTTGTCAGTTTGCGCAAGCAGGTGCAGCAAGTTGAGCGGGATAACGACGAACGGAGTTCCATCCCCATCACTGTACGGTGAGCAGGCCTTGGATCGCTTTATATTTCAACTCGGTACTGAGACCCTACAGACAACTTGAAGCCATCATCCGTATCTCAGAATCGCTGGCAAAAATGACTCTTTCCACTGTCGTGCAAAACCACCACGTCGAAGAAGCTATTCGACTGTTCAAGTTCTCCACAATGGACGCAGTCTCCGCCGGTTCTGCTGATGGGCTTTCTCGCGGGGAATTGAACGAAGAAATGGTCAAGATAGAACGGGAGTTGCGCAGACGGCTTCCTGTTGGTTGGAGTACGAGCTATCAGAGTCTTGTCCGAGAATTTGTCACTCAGCAGGGTTACTCGAGCCACGCGCTCGAGCGAACATTGTTTGTTATGGAGAAGAGCGAGGTGATACGCTTCTCGGGCCAGAAAAAAGTGGTGCATAGGTTCGTTGAACGCTCCGCCGGTCATATTTCTTTTGGTTGACTTGCTTTCAGGGTTGGTGTATGATCTACGTTGTCGATATTGCTATCCATCATTTCTGTAATTTTTCTCTGTATACCAGGTGTAATTCACGGTCATTCATGTTCTCATTGCCTGTGTTAAAGGGCATCCTTGTGAAGCTCAAGTTGCAGTGGAAAGCGATAGAGCGATCGGATAGAGGTCGACTTTTACGAGTATTCAATAGGCGGGGATCTGGTGAGTTGAAGTTGCAAATTGAGAACAGCGAGTGCCATTTTGGGCTCACTGGCCGACCGCACTTTGGGCGCATGTATTCATTACATACAGCGAGGCCCCGGAAAGCTCCCGCCGAGGCTAGTCCGAAAAATGGGGTTTTTGAGGCCCAAATTCACGATTTCTTTGACCAAAGATAAGCCAAAATTTGCAAATCCCTGTCCGCAGAAGGATTTTCCAGCCCAGGCTGGGGATTTTCACCAAATTTTCGCCGCCGTGGCTGGTCGAAAAGGAAATAGAGATGTTCACATTGAAGATCAAGAATGCAAAGAAGACAGGTGCGCTGAACGCTGAAAAACTAGCCTGGTTTCACTAAGAACACCATCTTTTCTGGCTGAATACCCTTGTCCAATATAGGATTTTTGAGGCCGAAATCCAGCACTTTTGGCGGACTAGCCTTGGCGGGGCATCAATCGGATACATAGACGGTGATCTGGCGAGTTCATTGAATATTCATTGCTTCTGCCCTGCTCCTGCTCACATTCAAAGCTGAACTCAGTTATTACTTTTGGGGGGATCTTATCTGCTCTCAATACTCACGGTAAATTTCTTGCAGTGGAATTCAGAGGATTCCGAAACACTTCACAGGAAGATCTCGACAATTCAATCCAAAATTTTGGCGTGAGGTGCATTCTGGTTTCTTCAAGCTCCCTCCTTTTTAATTTCATTTTTCCATCGTCACTCACCCAGCCGTTCACGTTGCAGTATCCATTGGAATGTCCGTTTTTTATCCAATCGAGTTTGTTGCATCCTCTCCAGGCTCCTCTCCTTCCCGGTCGTCCTCTCCTATCGTCGGCGGTAACTGTGCTGCCATTTACCAAGCAGCCATCTCGTCGCCTCCTCGTGGCTGCAGGTTCAATACTCAGTACTATCAGTCTACATACAGTCCTCAGAGTTTTCAAACCCATTCCGTTACTCTGTTTTTCGACTTTTGGGTTCAACTTTTGACGTGCATTATTTAATAATCTCATGAGATTAAGACTCAGTCCCTCCTTCCCCTCTCTCGATTACATTGAATTATAGGCTCTCCAGTCGCCGGCTCACGTCCATTCTTGTACTAGCCTTTACATTATTTGGGATTGCCAGGATGACGTACCTCTCGGATGCATCAATTTTTCATCATCCAAAAAAATCAATTGCGATCTTCTTGTGAAGATTTGAATCGCTAGTACGGACGAAATCTCAGTTCGAGGGTCGAAACTAATGATATTGGTAAATACCTAGTACGGACGAACTATACTACAATATTAGCAATATATAATAGCTACACGAATATATGACTTACATCTCAGTTCGAGGGTCGAAACTGAGATGTATATTGTGATCACTTGATCTGTATAGTAGCGGGAGGCAAACAGATACAAAAGAAATAGATAAAGATAATGCGCTGATTGCGTGGATCTCAACACTCCCCTTCACGCTGAATCGCATTTCTTTTCGACTCCAAGAAGTTCCCGAAAATGTTCAAATTTGGGACGAGCCAGTGACTTCATGAATATGTCGGCAATCATGTCATTGGTGGGACAATAGGAAATGACTGCATGGCCATTGGTGACGGTTTGGCGGATGAAGTGGAATCGGTTGTCGATGTGCTTGGTACGTGCATGGAAAGCTCCATCCTTGGTCAGCACAATTGCTGCCTGGTTGTCACTGAACAGAGTTGTCGGCTTCGTTATTGGTTGGAAGAGCTCGGCAATGATTTTCCGCAACCAAAGTAGATTTTTGGAAGCATGGGTGAGCGCGACATACTCTGATTCTGTGGTGGACAGTGTGACCAAGGGTTGTTTCTTGGAACTCCAATCGACAAGACTATTCCCGAGATAGAACGCATAGCCAGATATCGAACGTCGTGATGACCAAGACGCGTCCGAATAACCGAGAAGCGTGAGGTCGGATCCGCCGAGGACAAGTTGGTAATCACGTACGGCCGAGAGATATTTACAAACCCGACGAAGAGCCTTCAGATGCGTCGAGCGGGGCTCGTGCATGAATTGAGAAAGACTCAAGGCATGATAAGTAATCTCCGGATGTGTGATTGTGGCGTACATTGTCAAACCAACTCCCTTGCAATATAGAGCCGCATCGTCTCTTGTAAGAACCTGTGTAGAAACCCCAGGTGAATCAACACTAAGGTCGACACCGGGTTCCATTGGTAGCAGGTTTGGAGCTGCGTCGGACAAGCCCATTTGAGCGAGAATTTGCTCAATATAGGCTGTTTGGCTGAGAGAGATGGTCCGGGCAGTACGGTCTCGAACGAGATGAATGCCGAGGAGCCAATTGATTTCTCCGAGGTCGACGAGCTCAAAATGATCATTTAATTGTGATTTGAGACGGTTGACGTGTGCAAGGGTGAGTCCGAGAATTGTGAAGTCATCTGTGGCCACGCCGGCAATGGTTTCCTTGTCACGGCTAATGAAAACGGCACGGTCGGATGGGAGTACGGTGTAATCAAGTGAGTCCATTGTTTTGCAAACTTTGATATACCATAATCTCCCGCCCTGTTTGGTGCCATATATGCCCTTGTTGAGCTTGGCGACAAGGCGCCGTCCCGCGGCAGCAGTGGGAAGAGGTTTAGAAGAGAATTGTTGATAGTGCTCGGGAATTTCCATGTAGACAGTTTCATCAATCGGCGCATTGAGATACGCGTTCTTGACATCTGCTTGATGGATCTCCCAGTTGTTTACAGCAGCGAAAGTGAGGAGGACACGGAGTGTTGCATGACGAATAACAGGAGCATAGGTATCGGTGTAATGGAGCCCGTAGACTTGAGTACGACCATTGGCAACAAGTCGTACCTTGTAACGGCTGATTTTATTCTGAGCATCCCGTTTAATGGCAAGTACGCAATGACTGCGAATAACTGTTGTGCCGATTGGGGCTTCGACAATGTCCCAAGTATTCATTTTGTCAAGTTGAGCAAATTCGGCGCGAGCAGCGTCACTCCATGTTTGGCTTCGGGGCCGTTGAGTGCTTGACGCAAAGTGATGGGAACGGTCTCTGTCACCAGCACATCTTCGACCACGAACGTGCAGTCCTCGGTGTCCTCTTCCTCAAGATAGAGGTCGCTGTCATCGTCCTCTTCCTCTTCAAGAATCTGGAAGCACGCCGCAATGTCTTCTGTCGACGAGTCCGCATCACCAACCACGGCATTCAAGCCATGATAAAATCCTGGCGGTTTGCGTCCTCGATGGCCTCGTCCCGTGTCTGGTTCAGGCTGGCCGAGTTTTTCGACTTCAGTTTGACGTTTGCGAGCATGCGGAGGTGGAGGAGGCGGCGTCGATTCGGCTGGAGTCTCGGGTGGTGGGATTTCGGATGGCGCGGGGTCAGGCGCTGGTGGAGGCGAAGCACGAAGATTTTCAGGAATAGGAGGGACTGTGGTATCAGTGAGTCCTCTATTCTGTTCGTTTCTCGGCGCTTCATCGCTCTTTGGGGCTGTTTTCGCTGAATTGGAGGGCTCTGTTGATGGACGATCGAAAATGTCATCGTCATCCCACTCCCCCTCAATTGAGGTCGTCCCGGGAGTCAGAGCGTCCTTTTCATTGAAATACACGTCCCTCTCCACCACTACCTTTCGCGTACCCGGCCAGAGCCTCATCCCTTTCGCCCGCAGATCATAACCGACAAAATAGGCCTTTTTCGCCCGAACTTCGAGATCGCCGGCATCCTTGACCTTCACCCATACCGGCGCGCCCCATTCAAGTAATTTGGAAAGATTCGGCTTCTTATTTGTTGCCTTTTCCATTGGGGTTATGCAGTTTGGTAGCGCGGCAGTAGGGCAGCGGTTACGGAGCCATGTCGAGTGCGTCCATGCTTCAGCCCACAAATATTTCGGCAAGCCTGATTGGATTAGCATCGCGCGGACCTGTTCGATGTGGGTTCGCTGGCCGCGTTCGGCTATGCCGTTCTCGCTGGGCGTGTCGTGGACGGTGAGCTGGTGCACGGTTCCAGCCTTCTCAAGGTGATCTTCGAATTCCTTGGACGTAAACTCCCCTCCATTATCAGTTCCCAGGATCTTGATCTTTGCGTTGCGCTGCAACTTGACCCACGCCTCGTATTTGAGGTAGTTCTCGAAGGCTTCGGACTTCTTTTTTAGGAAGTACGGCCGCTCTTCGTGAGTTGACAGGTCAATAAAATTCATTGCATATTGTGCGCCGCGGATCGAGGGTACTGATATCTTCCCTTTTAGGTCGGTCACTACTTTCCCGCCGTATTCCGTTGGCCTCGGTTCCTTCGCCTTTTTCGGGATCGGTTGCCGTGCCGCCTTTGCCTGGATACAAGTCGCGCACCATTGAGGTTTGGATTCTAAGTCGAGGTTTACCCCGGTGATGGTACCAGCCTTCACGGCGGCTAGTAAATCGTCGTGATTGACATGGCCCATTCGCCGGTGGAATTCCGAAATGGTGATCATTTTGGATGCGAGGTATGAGGTTTCAACTTGGGTGTATGCGGCTTCAGCTGATTCGGAATTAGTGGCACGGTAGAGTCCCCGAATTATTGGGAAATTCGCGATGGTATTGCGCCCGGGTTTGGGATATTTAATTTCGCATTTCCCATCGGCGGCAATGCATGCGAACCCAGCGCGGTCGAGGGTGCTAACGGATATGAGGGTGTAGACCATGTTCGGGGAATAGTACGTGTTTGCCAACGTCGCACGGGTTGGCCGCTTACCAGGTCCCATAGGGAGATAGGTCCTGTAGCTGCCTTTCCCGGTCGCGTGGAAACTACGACCGTCTGCTGCACGGATGGGAACAGGAGAAATTTCAGAGAAAGTTATGAAGTTGGCACGGTCAGGAGTGAAGTGGCGAGTAGCTCCAGTGTCGATGATCATTTCGACGTTCGCACTGGACGTGCTTAGAGCTTGGTCCTCGGTGAAGTCGGACGTCACCAGAAACGCGACGTTGTCATCGTCATCGTCATCTGGCGTGCCAATCAACAGCGCGATGTTGTCGTCATCGGCTGCTCCTGCTTCTTTTTGCTTCCCCTTGTTTTTCTTCGACGCTTCCTGCTGTTTGATATACCAGTCAGGTCTGTCGTGCTCCTTTCCTCCCCCTGGTGCAAAGCAGTCCGGTTTTGAATGACCCTTTTTGTTGCAGTTCGTGCACTTCGGTTTCTCGCCACCTTTCGCACCTTTGCTGCCGCCGGCCTTCTTCTGCGCCGACATCGCCGCATTATCGCTATCGATCTTCTTGTCAACGGTACGGCTGATGTACTCGTTCGTCAGCTCGTTGATCAAGATAGATGTGTCGATTGGACGTGGCGGGACAGACATGCGAGCAGACATTGTAATTGTGGTCATGAGAGTGCGATAGTGGTCGGGAATCGAAGCACGGATGTACGCTCCGAATTGTGGGTCAGATAATGGATTACCCATCTTGGCCAAAGTATCTTTGAGGATAGACATTTCCGCGAGGTGTTTCAGCAAGTCATCGTCCTCGCCGCATCGCATCTGCTGCAATTGATTGAGAACATTGAGCTGAGCCATGTCGCCTCTATTTTGGTTGAGTTCGACAAGCTTTTCCCATACCCTATAGGCTGGGCTCATGTCCTTTATTTGCGAGAAGCGAGTCGGGCTGACGGTTTGGTAGATGATATCACGGAGTTTAGATTCTTTGGTTTCGTAGTCATCCTGTTTCTTCTCGTGTGCTTCGAGCTCGTCCTCGGTCAGTGGATTGCCATTTCCACCATCGATGAACCAGTCTCCAATTATATCTTGGACAAGATCAGCAGGTTTGCGCGCGGTTCCAGCGAGATGTCGATGCAGCCCCTTCGACTTCACATGAGTCGTAATTATCTCCTCGTAATGTGGCCAATTGCTGGAATCATCTTGGAGTATAGGCAGGGTGCGCTTCTTTTCATACTCGTCTGTTGTTGTTTCGCGAGGGGCCATAACCTGTGAAGATTTGAATCGCTAGTACGGACGAAATCTCAGTTCGAGGGTCGAAACTAATGATATTGGTAAATACCTAGTACGGACGAACTATACTACAATATTAGCAATATATAATAGCTACACGAATATATGACTTACATCTCAGTTCGAGGGTCGAAACTGAGATGTATATTGTGATCACTTGATCTGTATAGTAGCGGGAGGCAAACAGATACAAAAGAAATAGATAAAGATAATGCGCTGATTGCGTGGATCTCAACACTTCTCTGCGCAGTCTGCGCAGCATATGAGGAGTACATCCACCCCCCACCCTATTCCAAGCTATGCGCGGCAGAATTGATCCCGTTTCATCGAATTTCGCCAACTCGAAAAATTGCCATCAATTTTTGATCGTCACCGCAAAAAATTCCAACTGCTCACTTCCTCGCTATCTGAGAACTTACCAATGCAGTCACGGCATGGTAGATGTTCCCCCCAGCGTATTCTAAGCTGTTCCAGGTCGGGGAACAGTTTCAACTTTGTGATTCTTCAATCTCGCCCGTTTTTGATTCAATCGCGTCAGTTTTTTTTTTCCCGGGCTCGAAATTTCGCTCGCTATCATTTCCTTGCCCTCCTGGCAACTCATCGCCCGCTTCCACTGCGGCTGCCGGGGACTTCGCGGCCTCTTCGCGACATGCGTCGCGACGCTCCTCGTTTTTTTGTGCGACTCGTTCCTGGCGCTGCTCCGGGGAAACAGCCTGGTGAAGAGAATGAAACTTGGTTGGTCGGGTAAATGAACAGTTCTACATACCGGCGGCCGCACAAAGATGGTTTTCGTTGGTACTTCGTCTTTCTGCTTTCCCTGTTTATACGCGCGTCAGAAAAGATATGGATACATGCGCACAAAAAAGCTGGATATATGAACGAAAAGCTGGATATATGCGGCAAAACCGTGCACAAAACGGCGACGAAACTGTTCATATACACACCTTCTTGTCGTCCTTTTCCTTCTGCCCTTGGCCGCGACTCTTCTTGGGGCTCCCGACCTTCAAGCCAGTTGGTTAGCGAACAAGACTGGCGATATTCGCTGGGACTCACCGTGCTCAAGCTCCTCTCCTTTCCTTTTCCTCCTTTCCTCGTTGCGCCCTTGCCGTTCACCTATTACAGCCTCTTCAGCGTCAATGAAAGATTCAACAAAAAGAACGCACATTAGCGCTCTTCTCAAGCAGCGCCTTCTTGCGAGGGGGTGCCTCCTCATCCTCACCCTTCGAGATCGTCAGTGAATGCTGCAGAAGAGAAAGAGATGAATACAGTGTACCTCATCGTCGTCCACCCCGGTAACCTGAGAGCAGAAGAAGAAAAGAGGTGAGATTGGGCAGAGTGGAAAACACTACAGAGACGCGTACTGCAGGCAGCTCATTCTCCACCTGGCTCTGAGCAGAACGTATTAGTGCGCAGTGGACGAGAAAAGAGGAAAATAGACGCACCCGCTTGCGCTTCCGTGGGAATGGCTGGCAAAGAAGATAGACAGACGTGAGCGGGCGACGAGGAAAGACGAGAAAAGAGAGACGTACCGCGGTCGTGGACGCGCCCGAGGCGGTCAAGGGCCCAGGGAGTGAGGACATAGAGGAGGGAGGATACGTATGAGAAACAAAGGAATGGCAGAGAAAAGACAGAGAAGAGGACGCGTCGAGCACGCGAGCAGCTTGCGCGTGATTATGCTCGTAGAATTCCTACATAATAATTTCGAGCATTGGGCAGACGTCATTCCATATCGGGATACTAATTAGCCAGATAAGATAAACGAGCCGAATAATATTATTTCTGAGCCATTATTTTAGCCATTATTTCGCACAAGTCGCGCAACGCAGTAAAAAATCGACGGGGTAGCAAGTATGAAGAGGTCGTTCCAGTGGGCTGGGAAAGTACTGGATATCCAAAGCCATCATCGTCGACGAGACACCGGCAAGGGGTGCGCGAACGGCACTCTCAGAAAGTCCACAATGCTACCCATCAGCGTTGAGATCCCAGCAATTGAGAGTATAGCGCGGAGGCGAGCCAGCGGCGGCAGTAAACGACGGTCGATTTGGGTTCGAGTGCGATTGAGCATAGCGCGGAGGCGAGCCAGCGGCGGCAGTAAACGACGGTCGATTTGGGTTCGAGTGCGATTGAGCATAGCGGGGAGGCGAGCCAGTGGCGGCAGAAACAACGGTCGAGTTGTGTTCGAGTACGCGATTGAGCATGGCGTGGAAGCGAGCCAGCGGCGGCACCAGAAGACGGTCGAGTCGGGTTCGTATCGGCTGAAAAGAACACAAGAAGCTGTGATTAGTCGAGCGCAGAGATTCAGAAGACAACAAAAAGTTGCCAGATACACACCGCAAAGTAGCATGACACAAGTTGCCGGATACATGCTACCTAACGCGACACATTGGCGCGAAGTTGGCTAAAGGAGATGAATGAACACGGGTCCTAACAGACCCAAATATGTCACACCGCCACAAATTTCCCGTTTCAGACTCTGGCGGCGATTCACACAAGACAAAAATCAGTTATTTCAGTGCACAAATACAAGATGCGAAAGATATCAGAGTAAGAATGAGGTGGGCCTCAAGATACTTCAAACCCTCATAATAATTTTCTTGAGGCCAAATTTGGAGGATTCCGAAACATCTCGCCCGAAGATCTCGACAATTCAATCCAAACTCTCTGGGAAAATGGGAGAGGGCCTATAGTACCGCTGAAACAGTTCTGGAACTCGTAACCATGTTCTATGGGAGCAGAGTGAAGGAATAAATCAAGCCTCGCCATCAATGCAGCCGATCTCGTCCGATCTTGGTCCGATTGACTCAACTGCGGTGGCCCTCGCACTTCTCTGCGCAGTATGCGCAGGCTATGAGGCGTATATCCACCCCCCCACCATATCCCAAGCCTTCTGCGCCGGAGTTGAGCCCATTTCATCGAATTTCGCCAGCTGCAAAAATTGCCATCAATTAATTGATTGTCGCCGCAAAGAATTTCAACTGCTCACTTCCTGGCCTTCTGACAACTTCCCAACGCAGTCCCAGCATGGTAGATGTTCCCCCCCAACGTATTCTAAGCTGTTCCAGGTCGGGGAACAGCTTCAACTTTGTGATTCTTCAATCTCGCCCGTTTTTGATTCAATCGCTTCGGTTTTTTTTTCCCCCGGCTCGGAATTTCGCTCCCCGTGATTTCCTTGCCTTCCTGGCATCTCATTATCATTCAAACCATTGTTACTGAACACATTATTATTCAAACCATTGTTACTGAACACATTATTATTCAATCCGTTAATACAAGGACCCGCGACATGAGCACAGCCACCGCCAAGACCTTCTCGTAAGTGGCGGCGGTGGCTGTGCTGCTTCTTCCTTCTAAATTCTTACGCTCAACATATTCAGAAATACACGGTTTGAATAGCGATACACTACCAAGATTTGATACAACAAGAGTAAGCGATACAGCAGCGAAAAAGAGCCTGGGTGCAAAAGAGTGTGATTGAGGAGGAGTGTGATCAAGCCCTCACTCGTCGGCGGTCTTGGGGCGTTTCGACTTTGCGACCTTCGTGTCTCGTACCTCCGACCAGTCGATCCCACGACGAAGGTGGACCCAGAGAAAGCGGGCATGGTGAGGAGGCAGATCGAGGAGATTCTTGACCTCTCTCCATTGCCGGCCGTCCTGCTTTTTGTGGCCGCACGGTGGACATGTGCGCCCCATTAGCACCCATTCACTGCCTCGTACACCAGGTTTAGCATTGGTCGTAAGGAAAAAATAGGGGAGGCCGTGATATTCATCTGGCCCGTTGCACACACTGAGGACGAGTGGTTTGTTCCCTGTTTTTTAAAATGAGTCGCTGGCGACATCAGCCGAGATACGATACGCACGCTGCTCGAACCATGGTCTCAAAATATCAGCCGTCTCTCTGGTCCACGCTGTGCGGCATTTCGGGTCTTGAGGCCGAAAGGCGTCGGGGGCATGTCGAATAGACGGAGAGAACGACGTCGATTGCGAGCGTCACTCGCAGGCCGTGGTCGCCAATCCTGTCCTCCGGTATATAGACGCGGAGAGACTCGTCGACGTCGGAAAACACAGCGGTGAGGGCATTGAAATCCTCTGCGCGCAAGAGACCTCGCAGAATTTCAACGGTGCGCGCGTTCTTCACGATCTCGGACAAGGACACGGGAACAAGGTTGTGCGCGTCGGCGACGGTGAGGGGTTCATCGAGGGCGGATGGCGTCCGGCCGTTGCCAAGAATATCGTGCACGTAGAGGATCCGCTCGATGTCGGGCAGATCCTTTTCCGTCAGCATTCTCTGCGGGCCCTTGTCGCACTTGTGGTAGGCGGCGTTGCTCTCACCGACCGCTACCTGCCCGCAGTTGGGGCACCGCCCGATCCGCGGGCTCTTCGACAGTTCCTGGACCTTGTATTTTGCCGCGGGTGCCAATTTGTCGATCACCTGGGACATGTAGTTCCGCGCGATGGCGGCCCTGTCGGTGACAACGACGACCTTGTTCGTTTGTCTCCACCCGCTGATGTTCGCCTGGTTAGCCCGCGCCCCGGCCGCGCCTTTCTCCGTCCGGCCCAAGGCATTGGACGACGCCACAATATCCGCATTATCCTTGAGCCCGAGAAACCAGGCAGGCCAGGTATCGGACAGCAGGGGGTGTGGAAACGATCCGAGATAGCCAGGGTCGGGGTTAAGCCCGCAAGACTCCAGTAGACGGGCCTGAGCCAGGATCGCAGTGAGCTGTGCCTGACGTGCCGGGCCAGCAGGTTCCGCCTTTAGCGTTGTTCGCTCAGCCTGCGGCTTGTCTTCACTGCTCACCCATCGCTCGTGTGCCTCTTTCGACGCCTTGAGAGCGCGCAAAAAATTTACACAGAGCTCAGCGTTTCGGGCACTCTCCTTGGCGGCCTCCAGTGCAGCGCCCACGCCGGACTCCTCGATGACCTGCGCGGCGCTCGCCAAAACCTCGCCCAGAAACTCCCGGACGTCCAACTCGTCGTCCCAGTCGACAGTCCGCACCTCCAAAGCTCTGGCCGCGACCCGAACATGGAGCTCTACGACAATCTCCACCAGGAAATCCACCGCCCAGCGCTTCCGCTTGAGGATGGGGTCATATTTCAGGCGGCCGTAATCTCCGTGCGGAATGTGGATGGCCAGGTCCGCCGGGTTTGGACCGGTCGGGACAATGTCCGGCTTGCCGATCATCTCAGTGAAGCTGTCACCTCGGTTTTGGCGGTACGGACGGTCTGGCAGCCGCTCCTCGAGTCCGTCGGGGGTGGTCCCAGCTTGAAGATCTCGGAGGTCGCTGTCGGAAAGTCTCCTCCACGCGTCCGCCAGATCTCCAGCCCGTATCATCGCCGCCATCGGGTTCGATTGGGAGATGAGAATGATTGGGGAAACGATGCGGAGGATGCGACTCAGCCAAAGGATATGAAGCCAGTAGAGCAGGTGGAGCAGGATGAGCCTCCAGAAGTCGAGTATTGGCCCCACATGCAGAGCTAGAAGATCGGTGGGCAGGTCCCCCGCACTGGGAATACTGGGATGTAACACCCGCAGCATACGACGATGTTCCTGCGGGCCCTGTCCTACTGTCTCGACCCAATAGCCTTTACTCTTCCCCTTGAAAACCTCCCTAGGCGTGTCCTTGGCCACCTCGAATCTCACTACCTTCCCGCGGCGCAGCCTGAGCACGTCGGCCGCGTATCGCTTCGCGTTCTCGAAGGCGGTCGGGTCGATCTCGGCGTCACCACGCCGCGCAAACCAGGAGGCTTCGTCTTCCAACATCCTCCGCACTTCTTTGGCGATCTGCGGGGCGGGGTGCTCACCCAGGGGGGAAGGGGGAGGAGGACACAGCTGAAAGGCGCGGTCCCTGAGAGCGAGCTCGGCGACGGAGGGGAGGAGGTCGGGGTGAACGCCGCCATTGGCGGAGTTGAAGGCCATCGCCCCGAGTACCGCCCTGAGAACGCGCTCCTTCTGGCTGACCAGTGGTGTGGTGCGGATCGCGAGGCGGTTTGCGATCGGGGTATCCATGTCGATCAGGCGGTACGTGCGGAAGGTGAAGTCATCATTAGTCTCGAGAAAGTTCACGATCCGTACGTCCGCCTCGCCCTCTAGATCATCCCACCCCCGCTTACCGCACGGGACGCAGTCAGTGATGCCAACGTACGGGAGGCTGCTGGCGGGGGTGACTGGGTAGAGCTGACGCAGCGAAGCCAGCAGAGGGTGTCCTTCGAGGGCGGAGAAGAGTTTGTCGACCGCAGACTCCAAGCCGTCCTCGACCATCGACTCGCGGAATGCAGTCTTCGTCTTGTCAAGGGACTGTCCAAGCATGAAAAGCTGTAGAACAGTATGGGGTGCGTCGGCAGGATGCGAGCACAGGTAACTGCACAGCGAGTCGACGGCGCCGTTGCCAACCACGATGCGGCGGATGTAATTCTGCACCGCCGAGTCCGGCGCGGGGTCCGTGGGCTTGCTCAGGACGATGGCCCCGCTTTGAAGATGACGTTTGACGTCCCACGAGGTGGGGTTGCGAGCCAGGTCAGCGAGCAGCGCCAACGTCTTCACCGGGAACCCGCGCAGGACATCGATTGGGATCGGATCCTGTCCCTCGTGATCGGTGAACGCGTCGACGACAGCCGTGACCAGAGCTAGATCGTCCGCGTTGCCGTGCTGAGAGATGGCTGTACGCAACGCGACCTCGCGACGCACCCCGTCCAGCAGCGTGTCCAGCCAACAGGCTTGGATAAGGCCGCTTCGCGAGCGTGCGATGCTTCGACGCTCTTCCGCTGCGGCATGCGGCGCGTTGGCGGCCTCTTCACGCCGTGCGTTGCGGCGCTCTTCGTTTTTTTGTGCGATTCGTTCCTGGCGCTGCTCCGGGGAAATAGCCTGGTAAAGAGAATGAAACTCGGTTGGCCGGGTAAATGAACAGATCTACATACCGGCGGCCGCACAAAGATGGTTTTCGTCGGTACTTCGTCTTTCTGCTTTCCCTGTTTATACGCGCGTCAGAAAAGATATGGATACATGCGCACAAAAAAGCTGGATATATGAACGAAAAGCTGGATATATGCGTGCAAAACCGTGCACAAAACGGCGACGAAACTGTTCATACACACCTTCTTGTCGTCCTTTTCCTTCTGCCCTTGGCCGCGACTCTTCTTGGGGCTCCCCGCCTTTAAGCCAGTTGGTTGGCGAACAAGACTGGCAATATTCGCTGGTACTCGCCGTGCTCAAGCTCTTTTCCTTTCCTTTCCCTCCTTTCCTCGTTGCGCCCTTGCCGTTCACCTGTTACAGCCTCTTCAGCGTCAATGAAAGATTCAACAAAAAGAACGTACGTTTGGCGGCCGCTCAAGCAGCGCCTTCTTGCGAGGGGGTGCCTCCTCGTCCTCACCCTTCGAGATCGTCAGTGGATGCTGCAGAAGAGGAAGAAATGAATGCAGCGTACCTCGTCGTCGTCCACCTCGGTGACCTGAGAGCAGAAAAAGAAAAGGGGGTGAGATTGGGCAGAGTGGAAAGGACTACAGAGACGCGTACTGCAGGCAGCTCATTCTCCACCTGGCTCTGAGCAGAACGTGTTAGTGCACAATGGACGAGAAAAGAGGAAAATAGACGCACCCGCTTGCGCTTCCGTGGGGATGGCTGGCAAAGAAGATAGACAGACGTGAGCCTGCGACGAGGAAAGAAGAGAAAGAGAGACGTACCGCGGTCGTGGACGCGCCCGAGGCGGTCAAGCGTAAGGTCGAGGGCCCAGGGAGGGAGGACATTAAGGAGGGACGGTATGAGGAAGAAAAGAAAAAGAAAGAGAAGGGGACGCGTCGAGCACGGGCAGAATTGGCGCGTGATTATGCTCGTAGAATTCCTACATAATAATTTCGAGCACTGAGCAGACATCATTCCATATCGGGATACTAATTAGCCAGATAAGATAAAGCGATCGCCTGAGCCGAATAGTATTATCTCCGAGCCATAGGTAGCAAATTATTTTCTTGAAAGATACGTAGGGTATGGGGTCGTCCAAGGCAGTAAAATATTATCGACGCGAATTGCGTAGCTGAGCAGGCACGAGACTAAGCTTTTTTTTTTTTTTTTCAGGCATACGTAGGGAATGGGGTCGTCCAAGGCAGTATATCGACGGGATTGTGTAGCTGAGCAAGTACAAGAGGTAGGTGGTTCCACTGGGCCAGTAGGTGTCTAACCCATGTCCGAAAGCTCCAGATCGTCGACGAGACATCAGCACTGGGCCGACCCATCCAGCACGTCCACGATCCTACCCATCGCGTTGCCATTCCAGCAGATCGACGACGATTGAGCATAGCGCGGAGACGAGCCGGCGGCGGCGGCGGCAGCAGAAGACGGTCGAGTCGGGTTCGTGTCAGCTGAAAAGAAACAAGGAGCTATGATCAGTCAAGCGCAGATAATAAGACAACAAAAATTTGCCAGATACACACCCGAGGCGAAGCAGCATAACTCAAGTTGCCGGATACGCGCTACTCAAAGTAGCGCAACACCAACGCAAAGTTGGCGGAAGGAGATGAATGAACATCGTGTCCTAACAAATTGAAACATGCCACACCGCCACAACGTCACTCCTATTTCGGACTCGCACGCAAAGAATTTCGACAAAAAATCAGCTCTTTAGTATATACATACAAGAACAATGTAGTCTAGATGACTATTTACATTTTTCGCTAGTGATACATTTTATTCGCGCTCAAGATCCAATCTCGTGCTCCAAACGCATCGGTATGACCGCCGCTCGCCCAAACACCTCGTAAAAAGCTCTGTGTATAGTATGCGGCAACTTGTTGTTCGAGGAGACGAACCTCGCGGACATCCCACTCGATACGTTTCTGGGCCGAGTCGATTTCCATGGGTCGTTTACAGTGTACCGACCAGTCGCGCATGAGACTCGCTGTATAGAGAAGATATGGGAGACGATCCATGACTGCCACTGCTGCCAATCCCCTTTGACTTTCGCGGAAATCGAGCCCAATCAGTCCATCGCCCGCAAAACACTTGCGGCACTCGTCGGGTCGATCCAGTCCAGAAGCGCGGGCATCGAGAGCGAGGAACTCGTATCGGAAATTCATCTCTGCCAGCTCCCACAGGAGCTCCTTCGCGCTGTGCAGATGGATGGATGGGACGGCGGCCGGTGATACAGGAAATTCGGTCAATGCGTCGATGCCGCATGCCTCGAGAGCAGGGCGTAAGAGGTCCTCCACGGTCGCGCTGCGCTGCTGCGCGCGGGTACCCGCTTTGCCTTGCGAGATGACCTTGCCCTGAAGCGCATCACGCCACTCTTGCGTCGACAACAGCGCTGGGGGCACGCTGGGATCCGCCAGACGAAACACGAGTGCGTCCCGCATGAGCCTGTAGTGGTGATAGTACGTGCGGCGGCGAAGTTCGTCCTCGGGGGAAGCAAGCAGACCGGGTTCAGGAAAGACGTAGCGTTGGGGCAGGTCCACTCCGCAGGCCGGGGGGCAACTTCTGTCGATTGTGGCGAGTGCGGAGGCCCAAGCAGTGATTGTTGAAGGCATTTCTGGGCGATCCAAGGGCAAGAATTTATCGCGGGCGGTCTTGGCGTTAGGGTTTGGTCCCCTTGCTTCCTTTTCGGCCTTTGCGAGTGCTCGTGCTGCAGCATCTGTGACGCGATCAATTATTGAGCTGAAAAAAAATCAAGAAACGCTATTCACATGGATTGAGACCCCTGGGTGCGCTGCGACTCGGGCCCGCGACAGCCGACTGTACAGGACGACAAGTGGCCGGCGCAGAAGTGCTGACGCTAGCAGTGAGCAGCGGGTTGCGGTACCACGGCGTATTTCGCGTGCACTGGTGCAGCACGCGCAGACGATCTTCGAGTCGGTCTGTTGTCGGCACTGGTGAAAATCCCTCGGCGGGATGCATCTCCAGAAAATCTGTTGCCAGAAAGGGTACGACGACTTTCAGGATATTTTCGTCGGCGAATGCTTGAAGAGGCCGGATGAACCAGCACGGCAGACATGCCTTCCAGAAAATCTGGGCAACACGCGGATCGTCGGTGAAGCAGCCGAGGCAATCGTCGGGATCTGCGGGGTTCGCGTAGGGGTCCGCCAAGCCGTCCATGCGTGGCTTGTACTTTGTCATGTATCGCAGCAGCCCCGTGAGCTCGAGATATTCGCGCTGTACCGCTACAACACTGAGCTGCATTCGGGTGTAAGTCGCAGGGATAGTGAGACGTTCCAGACTCAGACGCAGAGTCTGAACGAGTTGGGGGAAGAGCGTGGTCGGCGGTGTGCGGGTGGGGAGGGATTGCAGGTACCGCTCATATTCCTCGATGAGCGCATTGACTGCTTTCCGTAGCTCCAGAAAGCGATGGCCACTGAGTCTGCCCAACCCACGCGTGAGAGTCAATCCCGACGCAGGGCAGACAAAGTCCTTCGGGGTGGGGTTCCACCACATCACGCCTAGTTTCATTCGATCGTGGGCAGAGGTCGGGGCCTTGGGAATGGCCGCAAGATGGCAGAAGGCGTCACTGTAAAGCTGGGGCCACATAACGGGATCGTCGTGCCCGTAGCGCATATCTCGGCGCAGCACAATCTGTTTGGGGTCGATCTGGGGCAGGAGAGGAACGTAGTTTGCGTGGGTAGTGATGAAATACGCTGTTCGCCCGAGTTCGACATACGCCGCGACTCTGCCGTCCAGTGCACCGAGAGGCTTGACTACGGGTTGTGAGCGCAATTGTTCGAGAAACGACTCGGGAACGTACATTCGACACGATTCTTGAAAAGATCAATGCCTTGGACAACAGAGCGGGCCGCCTTGAGGACCCAAGCATCTATGGCGGGTTATCTTGCGTTCTCTCCTGGTGAATGAAGCATACCGCGGTCCATTAACCTCATTGTAGGTGGATCCATTGGTGCTACTCTGAAAATTGGGAATCAGAGTAGATCCAGTTGCTTGCTATGTGCTGCAGTACTTTCTAAAAGTCAAACGAACTGTCTCTGGCGTGGAAGCCAAAGAATCTCTGGCGTGAAAGCCAAAGCGTGAAAGCCGAAGGACGAAAGAATTTAGCTGATGCAGTGATCATCTGATTCAACACTGCCACAGATTCAACCTCCGTCTCACTCTCATGTGGGACGAATTTCAGTGAGCTTTGAGCTCGCTGCGTTGGTATGGATAGGCTGTTGCCCGTACCAGTTTTATCACACGACGATTGTGCTAGCCAATGCACCGCGCATGCTCGAAATCGGAACGCAATATTTTGCGAATGTCAGCCCTTTGCATCACCTTCAAAGTGATCCAGACTCTTTCGTTCGCAGACCACGCTGAAGACTCATTTGCGAAAAATTCAGTATATTCAAGACCACGATTATACTGCTCGTCAGCCATCTCAAGGTCCGTGAATAATCCCTTTGTACCCTCTTCACCCTCGTCCGCTGTCCAACCCTCACCATGGGGCAGGGCGGCTGTTGTGCTCCGCGACTGTCTGCGGAGGCCCAGGAGATGTTGAGCAGTCACTTTGTCAGTTTGCGCAAGCAGGTGCAGCAAGTTGAGCGGGATAACGACGAACGGAGTTCCATCCCCATCACTGTACGGTGAGCAGGCCTTGGATCGCTTTATATTTCAACTCGGTACTGAGACCCTACAGACAACTTGAAGCCATCATCCGTATCTCAGAATCGCTGGCAAAAATGACTCTTTCCACTGTCGTGCAAAACTACCACGTCGAAGAAGCTATTCGACTGTTCAAGTTCTCCACAATGGACGCAGTCTCCGCCGGTTCTGCTGATGGGCTTTCTCGCGGGGAATTGAACGAAGAAATGGTCAAGATAGAACGGGAGTTGCGCAGACGGCTTCCTGTTGGTTGGAGTACGAGCTATCAGAGTCTTGTCCGAGAATTTGTCACTCAGCAGGGTTACTCGAGCCACGCGCTCGAGCGAACATTGTTTGTTATGGAGAAGAGCGAGGTGATACGCTTCTCGGGCCAGAAAAAAGTGGTGCATAGGTTCGTTGAACGCTCCGCCGGTCATATTTCTTTTGGTTGACTTGCTTTCAGGGTTGGTGTATGATCTACGTTGTCGATATTGCTATCCATCATTTCTGTAATTTTTCTCTGTATACCAGGTGTAATTCACGGTCATTCATGTTCTCATTGCCTGTGTTAAAGGGCATCCTTGTGAAGCTCAAGTTGCAGTGGAAAGCGATAGAGCGATCGGATAGAGGTCGACTTTTACGAGTATTCAATAGGCGGGGATCTGGTGAGTTGAAGTTGCAAATTGAGAACAGCGAGTGCCATTTTGGGCTCACTGGCCGACCGCACTTTGGGCGCATGTATTCATTACATACAGCGAGGCCCCGGAAAGCTCCCGCCGAGGCTAGTCCGAAAAATGGGGTTTTTGAGGCCCAAATTCACGATTTCTTTGACCAAAGATAAGCCAAAATTTGCAAATCCCTGTCCGCAGAAGGATTTTCCAGCCCAGGCTGGGGATTTTCACCAAATTTTCGCCGCCGTGGCTGGTCGAAAAGGAAATAGAGATGTTCACATTGAAGATCAAGAATGCAAAGAAGACAGGTGCGCTGAACGCTGAAAAACTAGCCTGGTTTCACTAAGAACACCATCTTTTCTGGCTGAATACCCTTGTCCAATATAGGATTTTTGAGGCCGAAATCCAGCACTTTTGGCGGACTAGCCTTGGCGGGGCATCAATCGGATACATAGACGGTGATCTGGCGAGTTCATTGAATATTCATTGCTTCTGCCCTGCTCCTGCTCACATTCAAAGCTGAACTCAGTTATTACTTTTGGGGGGATCTTATCTGCTCTCAATACTCACGGTAAATTTCTTGCAGTGGAATTCAGAGGATTCCGAAACACTTCACAGGAAGATCTCGACAATTCAATCCAAAATTTTGGCGTGAGGTGCATTCTGGTTTCTTCAAGCTCCCTCCTTTTTAATTTCATTTTTCCATCGTCACTCACCCAGCCGTTCACGTTGCAGTATCCATTGGAATGTCCGTTTTTGATCCAATCGAGTTTGTTGCATCCTCTCCAGGCTCCTCTCCTTCCCGGTCGTCCTCTCCTATCGTCGGCGGTAACTGTGCTGCCATTTACCAAGCAGCCATCTCGTCGCCTCCTCGTGGCTGCAGGTTCAATACTCAGTACTATCAGTCTACATACAGTCCTCAGAGTTTTCAAACCCATTCCGTTACTCTGTTTTTCGACTTTTGGGTTCAACTTTTTGACGTGCATTATTTAATAATCTCATGAGATCAAGACTCAGTCCCTCCTTCCCCTCTCTCGATTACATTGAATTATAGGCTCTCCAGTCGCCGGCTCACGTCCATTCTTGTACTAGCCTTTACATTATTTGGGATTGCCAGGATGACGTACCTCTCGGATGCATCAATTTTTCATCATCCAAAAAAATCAATTGCGATCTTCTCTGCGCAGTCTGCGCAGCATATGAGGAGTACATCCACCCCCCACCCTATTCCAAGCTATGCGCGGCAGAATTGAGCCCGTTTCATCGAATTTCGCCAACTCGAAAAATTGCCATCAATTTTTGATCGTCACCGCAAAAAATTCCAACTGCTCACTTCCTCGCTATCTGAGAACTTACCAATGCAGTCACGGCATGGTAGATGTTCCCCCCAGCGTATTCTAAGCTGTTCCAGGTCGGGGAACAGTTTCAACTTTGTGATTCTTCAATCTCGCCCGTTTTTGATTCAATCGCGTCAGTTTTTTTTTTCCCGGGCTCGAAATTTCGCTCGCTATCATTTCCTTGCCCTCCTGGCAACTCATCGCCCGCTTCCACTGCGGCTGCCGGGGACTTCGCGGCCTCTTCGCGACATGCGTCGCGACGCTCCTCGTTTTTTTGTGCGACTCGTTCCTGGCGCTGCTCCGGGGAAACAGCCTGGTGAAGAGAATGAAACTTGGTTGGTCGGGTAAATGAACAGTTCTACATACCGGCGGCCGCACAAAGATGGTTTTCGTTGGTACTTCGTCTTTCTGCTTTCCCTGTTTATACGCGCGTCAGAAAAGATATGGATACATGCGCACAAAAAAGCTGGATATATGAACGAAAAGCTGGATATATGCGTGCAAAACCGTGCACAAAACGGCGACGAAACTGTTCATATACACACCTTCTTGTCGTCCTTTTCCTTCTGCCCTTGGCCGCGACTCTTCTTGGGGCTCCCGACCTTCAAGCCAGTTGGTTAGCGAACAAGACTGGCGATATTCGCTGGGACTCACCGTGCTCAAGCTCCTCTCCTTTCCTTTTCCTCCTTTCCTCGTTGCGCCCTTGCCGTTCACCTATTACAGCCTCTTCAGCGTCAATGAAAGATTCAACAAAAAGAACGCACATTAGCGCTCTTCTCAAGCAGCGCCTTCTTGCGAGGGGGTGCCTCCTCATCCTCACCCTTCGAGATCGTCAGTGAATGCTGCAGAAGAGAAAGAGATGAATACAGTGTACCTCATCGTCGTCCACCCCGGCAACCTGAGAGCAGAAGAAGAAAAGAGGTGAGATTGGGCAGAGTGGAAAAGACTACAGAGACGCGTACTGCAGGCAGCTCATTCTCCACCTGGCTCTGAGCAGAACGTATTAGTGCGCAGTGGACGAGAAAAGAGGAAAATAGACGCACCCGCTTGCGCTTCCGTGGGAATGGCTGGCAAAGAAGATAGACAGACGTGAGCGGGCGACGAGGAAAGACGAGAAAAGAGAGACGTACCGCGGTCGTGGACGCGCCCGAGGCGGTCAAGGGCCCAGGGAGTGAGGACATAGAGGAGGGAGGATACGTATGAGAAACAAAGGAATGGCAGAGAAAAGACAGAGAAGAGGACGCGTCGAGCACGCGAGCAGCTTGCGCGTGATTATGCTCGTAGAATTCCTACATAATAATTTCGAGCATTGGGCAGACGTCATTCCATATCGGGATACTAATTAGCCAGATAAGATAAACGAGCCGAATAATATTATTTCTGAGCCATTATTTTAGCCATTATTTCGCACAAGTCGCGCAACGCAGTAAAAAATCGACGGGGTAGCAAGTATGAAGAGGTCGTTCCAGTGGGCTGGGAAAGTACTGGATATCCAAAGCCATCATCGTCGACGAGACACCGGCAAGGGGTGCGCGAACGGCACTCTCAGAAAGTCCACAATGCTACCCATCAGCGTTGAGATCCCAGCAATCGAGAGTATAGCGCGGAGGCGAGCCAGCGGCGGCAGTAAACGACGGTCGATTTGGGTTCGAGTGCGATTGAGCATAGCGGGGGAGGCGAGCCAGTGGCGGCAGAAACAACGGTCGAGTTGTGTTCGAGTACGCGATTGAGCATGGCGTGGAAGCGAGCCAGCGGCGGCACCAGAAGACGGTCGAGTCGGGTTCGTATCGGCTGAAAAGAACACAAGAAGCTGTGATTAGTCGAGCGCAGAGATTCAGAAGACAACAAAAAGTTGCCAGATACACACCGCAAAGTAGCATGACACAAGTTGCCGGATACATGCTACCTAACGCGACACATTGGCGCGAAGTTGGCTAAAGGAGATGAATGAACACGGGTCCTAACAGACCCAAATATGTCACACCGCCACAAATTTCCCGTTTCAGACTCTGGCGGCGATTCACACAAGACAAAAATCAGTTATTTCAGTGCACAAATACAAGATGCGAAAGATATCAGAGTAAGAATGAGGTGGGCCTCAAGATACTTCAAACCCTCATAATAATTTTCTTGAGGCCAAATTTGGAGGATTCCGAAACATCTCGCCCGAAGATCTCGACAATTCAATCCAAACTCTCTGGGAAAATGGGAGAGGGCCTATAGTACCGCTGAAACAGTTCTGGAACTCGTAACCATGTTCTATGGGAGCAGAGTGAAGGAATAAATCAAGCCTCGCCATCAATGCAGCCGATCTTGGTCCGATTGACTCAACTGCGGTGGCCCTCGCACTTCTCTGCGCAGTATGCGCAGGCTATGAGGCGTATATCCACCCCCCACCATATCCCAAGCCTTCTGCGCCGGAGTTGAGCCCATTTCATCGAATTTCGCCAGCTGCAAAAATTGCCATCAATTAATTGATTGTCGCCGCAAAGAATTTCAACTGCTCACTTCCTGGCCTTCTGACAACTTCCCAACGCAGTCCCAGCATGGTAGATGTTCCCCCCAACGTATTCTAAGCTGTTCCAGGTCGGGGAACAGCTTCAACTTTGTGATTCTTCAATCTCGCCCGTTTTTGATTCAATCGCTTCGGTTTTTTTTTCCCCCGGCTCGGAATTTCGCTCCCCGTGATTTCCTTGCCTTCCTAGCAAGTCATGGCCCGCCTAGCTCAATCGGATAGAGCGTCAGACTTTTAAAACCAGTCGATAGGCGGTGATCTGAAGGCTGCGAGTTCGACCCTCGCGGTGGGCTAGAATCACTTTTTGCCTTTCCCACTTTTTTCGACCGCACACTTTATTTCGACTTTTTTTCCACACGTACAAGGAGAGCGTGTACAAGAGGACCGTGGGTGGCCTATGGCCACCCGCTCCCCTGTTTTTGAGCTTGAATGAGCTGCAAGTGAATAATTGTCAACGATATCCACGCAAGACCTATTCATCCGCCGCAAGAAGCCCGACAACAGAAATAAGTAGAAAAATCAATGAATCTCTCCGCCTCCACATAAGGTCCGCCGGCTCGAGCATTAAGTAGTGTAAAGACGTATTATAATAATTGTGCCTCAGGTTAAACACTACGGTAAGTAGCAAAGACGTAAGCCTGTGGCTGCTTGTCAAGAAGGGACCCGGCATTATCCTCTCCCACAAAAAGCACACCAAGGTTGGCTGCCCTCGACATTGTCTACCTGCTGGGTGTACTTTGGTCCCTGCAGGTACACCTACCTCGTCTACAGCTCGCACTGCGCATTTGTGCTTGTGTCCGTGTCTGTGTTTCCATATCAGTCCACTCTTGGGAAGATCAGTCGACCTGTGCCCATGTACCCCAGCTGAGGTTGATGTACAATGGTTAGTAGGCGTAGACGCAATAATTGACCCAGGTCCCAAATAGGTCGGTGTCTACCCGGTAGACAGACCCTCGGTCTACTGACAGAGGGGGAAAACTTCGGTGTCCTTGTGACAGCTTTGCCAAGTGGTGGCCAGGGAACTTTGTGCGATGCGGGAGGACTCAACACTGCTCAAAGCAGGTTGGAACATGCACACGGACCAAGACTGATTGTGCCAACACTGGGGGAGTCAACAGCATCATTAATTCGAGCGCGCCCAGGCCGACTAGAAAACAGGTATTCAGAGTTTCAGATCACGTTAGAGTGACAAAAAAAAATGAGAAAAATATTTAGTCTTGTCCAAATGTTAACACCTTGTATGAATTCTAGTCTTAGGGTCACTGCCAGGTCGGAGAGACGGGAAAGTTCCAGGCGGTTGAGGAAAGGGTTGGTGAATCTCGATAGTGATAGTGCTGAGCACCAAACCACTGGGAACACGCCGGAACGCGCCATTCAGTTCCCACCAACTTGCGGTTCAGGGATGGGGCCTGAGGCCCCGTAGCGTGAAATAGCGTGAAGCGCTTCATGAGGATGATCGACCTCGAGTCAGAGTTTGAGGACGCAGTCAGCTCTGTGCGCAATGGGTCGCAAAATCCCGGGACCGCTGAAAGCAGAGACGTCCATGGTGAATTGATCGAGGTGTTTGAAATCGGTGATGGCCGGGCTTCAAACATGCATAATTGTATAACGAGTTCAACTCGGCGCCCTTCATGAGTTCCGACAACACCTTCCAGTACTCCGAGTTCAAGCCTGTTGCTTCACGAAAGAAAAGGAAAACGAACAAGGCACGACCATCGTTGCTCACTCTTGTTCAACGCGCAAGCGAGGAATTGGCTCAAAATGACTGGATCACTCGATGTCAACGTCCGTTCACTCTGCTAGAACCACGCTGCCTGGTGACATTCTGTGTAGAACTTTTGCAAGACCATTTAACCCCGTATACTATGGTTTTTGAGCAACTTTTATGTCTGGGTCTGGGGAGCCCGTCCTCTTCGCCAAATTCTCGCGCCCAGCTAGCCTTCTTACTTGAGATGTGCAAATCGGTCCCTATCGTGGGTGTCCCGGCGCCGCAGACGGTTTAGCTCTAAATTCATGCAGAAACACGAAAATGTTTCGATTTACGATCCAGTTTTCTCGGAAGAAGACAATGCTCTGTTCGAACAACTTGGGTTTCGCGTGCTTTCCGAAAACAAAGCAGGTAGACGTTGCTTGAAACGAGACTTTCTTGCTAATCGGTGTCTCAGGAGGGTAAGCATACACTAGACGCGCCGACCATTCTATGGGTGAGCCCTCACGGCCCGGGTGGTGCCCGACTGAAGAATGCAGATGCCTCATTGTGATTTGGACCTCCACGAGAGTGTGCTGGCTGCAAATTGGTCGCACGAGCAACTTGGCCGCATAGTTCTGATCTCCAATCGTCTCGGTGACTACGTCGACGGGTTCGTGGCCAAAAAATGTGTTACTGGAATGTAGACTAATCCCGCCGGCAGCAATCCAAGAAAAAAACTGGAAGTTCGGGCACCGTGTCTGTTACGACTTGGTAAGTGGCACTCGAGGTCGGCTTCATTGTTTTATATCTTGCCCAGAGCCTGTCGTGCAGTGTTGTCTGCTTCCCGTTTCCTCTGCTTTTCCGACAGCGTTCAACAGTACAGCCATTCAATCTGTCGGCCGCAATGCAGAGCTCCCTGAGTCTTGGTTCTCCGACAATGATGCCAGCCCTCCACCCTCCAGCGCACTCGTTCAATTGTCGGATGATGGACCAGATAATGGTCGATAGTTGCATTCTGTGATCGTGACTTGATCCACGTTTCGATAAATGCGACAAGTTTTGTACTCTAGGCTGGTGTTCGCCAAGCCGCTTCACCCCTTCGCTAACAAGCCAGGTTGGAATGTCTAGTCTACCCAACTGTTGCGGGTCATATTCCACTTAGGCCTCAGCAAAATCGGAAAGACCGTCAAACCAAATATCAATTACAATATTCTCTAGTGAATGTCTACAGTTTCTATATGTTTCACCACCTGCTGTGTTCTTCCAAGCATGCAAGCACCCTGCGTTTAGGGAATTTCGGAAAAACTTGTCTTCCCTGCTGTTGAACGTATCTTCTAACGATGTTTGGGTAGTCGGTTATGATACCTGCAGCGTTCGATCAGATGTGGCGTATGTCTAACATAGACTGAATAATACCGTCGACTCCCCATCGCAGCAAACTATCCACCATATCGAGACTGTTGACCTAGATAGGAAGAGTCGTGTTAGTGTTCGGATGCACGACGAGATGACCGCCGTACAGTCCATGGCTTGACTAACATCCCGAGTGAGCGCGCATGGCGAACCATCTCTTGTGTCGTAATTGAGTATGGAGAGTCATACGCGTCGGAAGAGAGGATGCTAGCATTGATGGAATGCGCGGCATTCGCAAGCTTCACACTCAAAGAGGATCCAGAGAAGTTTTGCAGGTTGAGCCCGCCCAACCAGGGCGAGACCGTGTTGTCTGGCATTACTGCTGTCTCGCTGCAAGAGAATAAGTAGGAATCTAAATCGAGCATGCCAAGGCTCACTAGTCAACGAGGGCCGAAGCCGTTATCGTTGGATCAAGTTTCTACGAGTTTGAGTATTCAGCCAAACAAGAAACGGGTGAGACGGATTGGCTACCTTCATGGCAATCAGTGTCCGCCAGTCAAAGCTCTGATACTGCTCAAATTGAGCAAATCTCAATTATGACTTCAGAAGTAACACTTACAGTTATTGAATCTTTGTAAGGACTGGCAGCGAATATTGCGTGCTGTTTTTGCACAAAAACGTCCACGCCAACCGTTCGGTCCGGGAAAGCTGCGTCGATCTTGGACTCAATGTTCCAACTTTGTTCATTGAAGCGTCAGGAAGTTAAATCTGGACATGATTTTTTTAGTTACCTCACGAGATGGTCCGGATCTGCACATTCTACGAAGTCGAAGACCTCCTGCAGAGTCGATATCCGAGTGCCGGGATAAGTAAGTTGGAGTGCTATTCACAGTTTTATTTTCGAAGTATGAGGAAGGAACATGACAAAAGCTTACGGAAATCTCTTTGTCGTTGGGACCCACAGTCGAGTGTTTTGAGTTGCGCCAGTGTCAGATTCGCGATGAACTTCCCGACGTATGGGAAAGCAGGGTCATCCGGAAACTTGCGGTGTATTAGTCCCAGTCGGATAGCCACGGGAAACAACGATTTACTGCAGGTTCAGTGTCTTGACACTTTGAAGCCACGATTTCCTCGTCGTGCCAGACAACCACAGCTCCATCCTGAATAAATCATGTCGGGTTGGGCCCTTGTCAAGGCAAGCACATTCTACCTTGGTTATTCCGTTGTCCAGCTCCAACGTAGTAGAGCCGTCTATGAGACCCCTAGGATGGAATTGAGGGTGAATAATCGTCCATATTCATACAGTTGGTTTCTTCACCAGGCAAAACTCGGGAGCGTATTCTCAATAGCGTTGCCACGTCCACCGCGGTGACCCTAACAGAAAGTCTATTGCTGCAACGAATGTCGGCCATCGAAAGTACCTGCACATCGAATGCTAATGGGCGGGCCAGAGGCTGCTGGGACGCAGCCGAGACGATAGTTGTCAGCAAACAAGGGACGAAGAGTAGCATCCTGGCAGTGAGGGAGTGGGTTAAGCAGCCGTCTCACCTATCCCGCAAATCAAAAAATCTTTAAATAATTGGATCGCTTTTGGAGTAAGTACGAACGTTGGATACCGTCCCTAGCCTGAAAGCAAGTCGCACCCTGTACATTCCCGCCGTGTTGACCAACAAAATCTCAGCGAGAATCCCCCATTGCTCAGGATAAGATACGCTTCAAGACGCGTTTTTTTCGACGAAGTATGCTTTTCTGGCGACGAAGTTCGCTACAAACGTGCCAAGCCCAAAGGGGGAAGATACTTTGAACCCGGCTTTTTCCGGTGTTCGCCGTCTCTTGCCGAATCGTGTTGTCTTGTCGCGAACAAGTCGCGAAACTCCCTCAATATCCACTAGTATTTCCGGGACGATCCGCGTCTGGTCAGCAACCAGTCAAAGGTCGGAGACAACTGTCGAGCTACTTTGTTGTTTTGTTATCATCCAAGATTTTTCCACCTCTTCCATTGCGTCAACATTAGTCGAGCTGGATGGTCGAACAGAACAAGGTGCCGCGATCTGGAGGTGCGGATTTGAGTGCTGATGGAGGTCGTGATGGAAAGAGGCACAGTGTTTTGGCAAATTTGGATAAGTGGTACGCGAGCCTAGCGCGAACTGACTCGGCATAGTGAGCAGTCTGCATTTCCGGAAAGGGTACGCACTTATTATAACGAATTTACCACATGCTCTAAGAATTAGATGCAAGCTCACCCTTGATGAAATCCATCTCGTCTTCAATCACTCAGTTGAAGGTGGTGTCATTGAACAACGTGTCGGTTCGTACAACTTGACGCGACTTTCCCGTTTTCAAAAGCAGCGCGGATACTTTGCAGCATAAATACGTGTACTAAAGGCCGCTTCTCTCAAAAAACTGGCGCGTCACAATATTGGTCTCAGTCACTTCTGCTTCCCTTTCCCCTTCCCTTTACTTTTTCCCGATCCTTGACCTCTGTCTTCTCCGGATTCTGAATCAGAACCGTCCCTCTCTGATGATCCACGTCTTTGATCCCGCTGTCCACTGCCCGAGCCCCGTGTATCTGTCCGCGAGAGATCGATTCCAGCCAGTCGACCGCCCTTGAGCATGACAATTTCCTTTGAATGTTGCTCAGAATAATTTCTAACCATAAACCGTCCAGGCCGTACCTTCAACCATCCGTTCTCGCGTCGCAAGTCGGCGGCCTCGCGTTCCAGCTCCTCTGCTCGACCAGTGAGGTCCGAGACGGTTCTTTCGAGGCCAAGTGTTTTTTGCTTTTTCTTGATGCGAAAACGAGCTGAAAAAGAAGATATTTCACTCAAGTGGAAGAGGTGCCACACAGTTCTGCTTACCTGAGGCGGCTGTATTCCGTCTACGTTTATCTTCATAGTCATCGTCGTCGTCTGCTGCGGCATTCGATGTCGAAGGACCAGCTTGCGACTGCGATCTCGCTCTAGTCCTCGTTGTGTCGGGAAGAGAAGCGGGAATTTGAGATGGGAGCGGAACACCCGAGTTGAATGGATATGGTTGTAGCCCGTATGGCAATGAGAGATTTGCAGGAGAAACAAACGAGCGCGGGCCGGAATTATATCCAGACGCGCTTGGGTGACCTTGAAAAGGGGAAGAATAGGGACCTCCTTGAGAAGAGGGAAATATGGTGCCGGTAGACGCTGCAAGCTGAGCAAGTAAGGCCGCTGTTTGAATTTCTGAGCATCGGTGGAGTCAAATAATCATTTTTAGGACTCGACTTTCCCACCGACCGTCTGCGCTCTGAGGTGGTGGATTGCGGTTCGGGTCGTTTTTTTCGTTGTCCATATCGAAAGAAAATACGAGGTGTTCCCAATGTGATAGTTCTTTCGACAGCTCGGGTGCGAGGAGATCGATATCGTTGGACGTGGGACCTTCCCTCAAGAGTTGTTGAGAAGACATAAAGAACAGCGAGCGGGTACGGCAGAATGGGTCGGTGAAGGCTCAGTCGCAATATAGAGTCCGGATTGCGAATTTGGTGAATTTGCTTTAAATTTAGTTGCCGGCTCGTGATAGAAAAACGCGATGTACTGCACATTCAACGCGTTTTCCCTCAAAATTACCGCGTCAATAGTCGGGGAGCTGTTGGTCCCGCATTGGGGACGCGTTTTGACGTATCAGGTGGTCGTCTTCGGTGTCAAAGCGTGAATTCCGAATTGCTAGAAATGAACTGGTTCGTCGCTTAACACTTAGAAGCCGAGTTCGGACATGTCGATCGGATGGCGTCTCAATACGCAATCGTTACGAACTACAAACGACATATTTGCTATCTATCAAGTTTTCATCGTTACATTCAAGCAACATAGAGTAGCTTTTGCGGTTGGTCCTCGTCTCGCCGCATATATTCCTGCTCCATGAGTTTTTCAATCCGAGCCTTGATGTGCTTGACCTCGGGGACGAAGTGATTCTTCACCGCGTCCGTCGTCGCATTGATTAGCTGCGAGTGTAGCAACTCTTTCTTCGCCTTCATGATACGGACGATAGCTGCGTCCAAGGTCAACATTCTCTCGCTGTCAATGGCAGTTTGTGTCTGTTTCGATTCTTCTTGCTAATGGGGTCTCAGACGCGAGACACTCGGACCAAGAGGTAACGTACAGAGACTTTGGCCTGGATCGAGTTGATATGCACTTTGGCACGGGAATCTTCGAAGTCATCGTTGAACTGGAAGATATCCGAGTCGTTGATGTCTCGACCCAGAGGGACTTTCCGCAACACTTTTTTCTTTCCACACGCAAGACTTTGAAGCGTGAGGCGGAGAAGAGAGTCGACTGAAATAGCTGTTAACTGGATGGTGTGGGCAAACTGCATTTACTAACCCATTCGAACCTCGTTGAAGATTTCGGAGAATGACATTTCCGTCGAGGTATTGAAGAGAAGTAGGATTATCGCCTGATGCAAAGAAACAGACAGTTCTTTCTTTCCAGCTTTGAAATGTCCGATTATTGTCGCCGACGCGACGTTATATTGTGGAATAAGTTTGCGGTTGGAATCTGAGGATACTGGGGTCAGTATTGAACATCAGAACGTGGGAAGATGTCTACGTTTGGTTTTGTAGAATTTCCCGAATGCGTCAAGCTCCAACAACATCTAAAATATTACGGTTAGGAGCGGAAGGCCAGTCGAGAAAAAACCAACATCGGATGGCAATACAATATTTTGATCTTGCGTCGAGTACGGCCATGCAGCTGGTTTCAGAACCATAGCCGACAGTCTGCGCGGGGCGTCGGCAGGTAATTTGTTGTTGTACTCGACCATCAACTCTCGGGACAAAGTTAGATCACTAAACATTTCTTCTCCGAGGCTAAATTCAGGATCGTATTCTGCATGGTGGTCAATTTTCGGGAAGGAAAGTGAGTAAACAGGGTACATACGATCTTTAAGTTTCTTCAGAACTGCGGATTCGAAATCCTGAGAAGCGCTTCTTTCCAGCAATAATCGCTTGGCTAAAGCTCGGAGATAAAATCCTCTGAAGACATCCTTGTCGTCTGTGAATCTGTATAGGCCCAGGGCCGAATCCAACAAGACCTCGAATTCTGCGTCGGACATGGCACCCTGACCTTTGCGCATGAGTTTGTCCAAGTGTCGTGCAATCATTTCGGCGGGTTTGTTCCGGCGCGCTTTGAAGCCCACAGTAAACGCATCGGTAAGTGCATAGATGAACTCCTGTCTGGGCCGCTTAACGGGAACGGTGCTCGTGGATTCTGCCTTGGAAGCGTCGGAGTCCATCAAAGTCACCTGTTCCTCGACGAAGCACTTTTTGATCGCGGCATCGGCGACTGCGCGACAATCGAGTAGTCGCTGCGCCATTGTATCATCCGCGGCGGCGTCTTTGACTATGGATTGAACAGTTTTCTACACCCCAAACAATCAGCACCCCTGGATGCAGAGCAACAGGATTACAGACCTCAATGTGGACCTTGAAAACCGAACAGATGACCTTGTCGCCTTCTGCATCTGAGAATAGCTCATTCATAGCTTTCAAATTCTTGAAATCCCGATGGTTGAGGTAGTCGCCAATGGCTGTTCCCGCTGTTTAACGGTGACGCAAAAGACAAGTCAAAAATACTCACTGTTTGCTGCGATCCAGTTCATTCTTCCTCCCAACAAAGCCTTGACAGTCGCATCACGAATAATGCTCCAGCTCCCCACAGGCAACAAAAGCTTGGACCGTTGCACCTCTTCCTCGATCAGCTTTTGGATTTCGTTGAAGAATTCTTTGGGATTATTTTGGAAAACCCCTTCGGCCAACTCGGAAGATTTTCTCTCGTAGTATTGCCAAGTAACTTCTCGATAGAACTCTTCGAACGCGGAGTACTGATGATGAGTGTATAGGTGAGAGATAAGGGACGGAATATCTTCTGTTTTCTCAGCGAAAGACATTCTATTGTGGACTAAGGACGAGCAGATCTTGAACATTGATGTTACTGACCTGAGATACCGTTCGGCTGTAATCACGGTGCGCACACTGTTCCTCAGCGTGACCATTAATTGCGGGTTTTCGAAAATTGATCTAACAAATGTTGAAAACGCAAGTTTGCTAGAAAACCGTGAGATATCATGTTTGTATACTGCTGATGACCGTACCGGATGGTCGCGACTTGGGTACGCTGAACGTAGACTTGATCCAAGTACGTCAAAAGGGATTGAAGTAAAGCCTTTGCAAAGGGAAAAATGAAGTGGATGTTGAAAATAGCGACAGCGTACTCACGACTTTTCCCTCGAACTCCTTGCAGGTCTTGACGAACTTGTTAATCCATTCTTTTGCGACTGATGCAGCTGCGACATCTGCATCATCAGATTCGGGACTAGACTTGAGAGTGGGTGTCGTTTTGGGAAGGGATAAAAGTTCTCTGCATAACGAGCTGACAACCTGTTCCAGCTCTAGTTTCAAGGTCGCATAAAGTCCTTCTCCAGCGTTCGAAACACAGACAACGGAGAAACACTCGTTGTAGATAGCCTCGAAAGTCGCTGGTAAGCCACCTCCATTATCGCGTGTTAACAAGCGCCGGATGCATTGCTGAAGACTGAGAGAAGCTCTCGGTGTTCTGCTACGCTGAGTTGTCGTCCCGATAACCTGGATTTTGATAGGCTGATTTGTTCGATTTGAGCCTCTCGCAGCAGAGGGCGAGTCAGAGTCGCCATCGAGACGAGGAGTCTTGGTCGGAGGATAAGATTCAGTGGTAGTTATTGAATCCGGAATAGCTGTGAAGCCCTTCGAATGTGCTGGAAGAGTCAACAGCTGCAAAACCGAGGCCATGATTGCGTCTTGAGAAACGCCACTAAGTGGCTGTGCCGTCCATTACGCGTCGCAATTATTCTTGACTGTTACTTTCACTCAACATGGTACGTGTCTTTCGCTCCCTTAGCCTGTGGAAAACCCATCCTGAGGACATCCAAGCTTCTGCGAGTCAGATCCCCCGACGGAAACTTTCGCTTCGAACTGGCACCCACAGCCGACATTTCAGAGTTATTTGCCAAAGTTCGTGCAATTACAAAGAAGAGCCAATCTTTAATCGATGATCATTTTAGATCCTGGAAACGGCCCCGAACGCTGAACCATCCAGTTTCACTATATCCAACCAACCCCGAGGAAACGAAGCGCAATTCTCGAGTTTGAAAGGTCGATCGTTGGAGAGTTTGGGTCTCAAGTATTCACTCATCTGACATATCCCGAACGCGTCTAATTTTTGTGAAGGCACACTGATCTGGTTTTTGTGAACTATAAATCCAAGGACGCTGCTGCGTCCAGTTCTTCCGCTCAGCCAAGCAGCACGGCCGCTGCCTCTGGACCGGAGCCGACTCGGATATGGGAGACTGTGAAAGAAGATCCAGTGGACGTGTATTGGAGATCCCAAGACGGCAAAATTGCCCGCGGCCGGGATGCTCGGTTCTGCACACACGCGCTAAACGGAATGTGCGATTATTGCATGCCTCTCGAACCTTACAACGCTCTCTATCACAAAGAACATGCGATCAAGCATCTGTCTTACCACGCGCATTTGAAGAAAATCACTCCCAAACAGACCGCGTCCGCCACATCCTCTCTCCCACCGCTTACTCCCCTTGCCTACAAAGTAAAGGTGCCGTGTCCCAGCGGCCACCCTTCATGGCCCTGCTGGTATCTGCACGTCCTGCCAGCCCTCTGCTATAACGCTGCAGTCGCAGCCTTTCCGAATGGTTGACCATCTCGAGATTGCTTCGACCGACGTGATCGACCGTTTTCTGCACGCTTGGCGGACCACTGGTTTCCAACGTTTCGGGTGGCTGATTGGGCGGTACGAGCCCTACGACAAAGTGCCCATGGGCGTGAAGGCTGTCGTCGAAGCCATCTACGAACCTCCGCAAGAGGGTGACCTCGATGGCCTCACTTTGGGTTTGCCGTGGGAGGAGGAGCCGCGTATTCGAGAACTGTGCGCGTCGGCGTCGGTTCCGCTAACTGTAGTGGGATATATATTCACCGATTTGACCCCAACGGAGGAAGATCGATCCAAGAACGCGTACAAACGGCATCCTGGGTCTTTCTACGTGTCTTCATTGGAAGCAATTTTCGCGGCTACGATGCAAAGAGCCAACCCAACGCCTTCCAAGTCGTCACCCACAGGCCAATTCGCTTCGCGGCTGGTCACCGCAATCCTTACTGCCACCGAAGATGGGCAAGTAGACATTGCGGCGTACCAGGTGTCCGAGCAGGCCTGTGCCATGGTTGAGGCAGACATGATCGAAGCGAGCGTTGACCCGAGCATCGTTCGAGTGAAGGAGGAGGACCGAACACAAGGCTCCGCCAGATACGTACCCGACGTCTTTTTCACATACAAGAACGAGTACGGCCTCGAAGTGAAGAAGACCGCCAAGCCAGCCTTCCCTGTGGAGTATCTTTTGGTCAACGTCAGTCTGCGAGTCTCCAATCTTCATGAATTCTAAGCCTGATTATTATTCTCGGTTCGTAGGTGACCCATGGCTTCCCACAAAATCCGTCGCCTATATTCCAGTCTTCAAAGTTTGCGATTGAGAATCGGCCTGGCTTGGAGGATCAGCGCGTGGAGGGCGTCATCAGCAAGCTCGCGCAATTAGATGCGCCAAATATCTCTGACAGTCGGCATGCCACGCCTGGGGACGCCCACAAGCGGAGGGAGCTAGCAGCGTGGCTGAGCGACTGGCACCTTGTCGCTTTCCTGGACACGACACAGTTGTTCTCTCCCGTTAGCCCTTTGTTTCGAGCTTTCTTGGAGAATGCCTAACATTTTTGTAGGAAGATGTGAAGCTGATGATGCGCGTTGTAACATCGCCCAACCTGCTGGAAGACCTCAGTCAATTGGACCCACTGGTGGCAACTGAAGGCTGGCACACACTGATGACATTCACACGGGAGACTGCATGTATGTTTTCGTCGTCGTTATATTTTTTTGTTCTAATACCCGTCTAGCGTTGGCCACTCAACCGACGTCCTCGGCGATGGACGACGACATCCCGCAGGACGTTTACGACCAGATTGCCGCCGAACAAGCTGCTGCTGCAGCAGCAGCAGAGTCCAGCGTCGGCATCAGAATCTGTCCTCATTGTACATTCGAGAACGCGCATGGTGGTAATGACTGCGAGGTCTGTGGCTTGCCGTTGTAACAAGTAGACAAACAATAAATGAAAACACTCTGATCGTTATTGTCGTGCGTAGAGTTACAATATGAGAGGGTGGGTACATGAGCCAAACACGATTAACCATGAATAAAAAATCGAGTGTCTCTATCGTCTATTGTCCAAATATCCACCAGGTAGCGAAGGCTACTCCAAATAGTATACCCAATGCACGCGCGACGATAACCACGACAAGAGCTTTGCGAACGGCCGCGTAGAATGTGCTTAGCGCAGATCCCGACCAATTTATTCTAATTCCTCCTTGAGCACGGAAGTGTGAATGATGCGAAAAAAGACAAACCTTCGGTCGTTCGTGCCTCCACCTCTTACGCTTGCCTCCCATCCACGGACAACCTCTCGATACCGTTTACCAAACACCCTGGGTTATATTAAGCCTGCTATTTTTCGTCCATTGTATTTTTAAAACACGCACCATATCCAGAAATTGACGTCAGGGTACGAAAATCGCGGGAAGACGCTGGCCAAACTAGGGGCGACGACGTCCATGCGGATGCCCTCTGCGCCAGTCTGATACGGGAGCTGTACCATAGGCGAGATGGGCGACGACGATCCCGAGTGAGGTTTAAGAGACTCGGAATTGTCGCGTAGCGAGGACGGCTCCGGTAGGACCATGTACGACATCAAGTCGAGGGTCATACCAAGGGACAGCCCCCAGAGCTTGAGTTTATGCGGTATGGCGGCCTGCAGTATGCCCTTCTCCAAAATGTCAATGTTGGGTTTGCCGTCTAGCGTGATGGAAGGCAGGGATGAAGGGTGCACAATAATTGCGGGGAACTCCATGCTGCCGACCAATGCCTGGACGATGAGACGGAGAGCGGTAGAGTGTTTGGGTGCGAGACGAGACGCCGCATCAACGGCAACAGTGGACCATCTCGGCGGCGCGTGCGCGGACACCAGCGATGCCAGGGAGGTCCAGTGCAGCGTGGTTGAGACTGCTGGGTCCGGCGGCGGGGCGTTGGGCGTTAGCTGGAGGAAAACAAACGGCGAGAGGATCATTAAAAGACGCTTTCCCAACGATGTCGTTATCTCCCTGTCATCCAGCTGTCCGATACAGGTATAGTCTTTTTCGGCGAGGTCGATCCCTATCTCCTCCCAGGTCTGGCGCATGGCTACAATGCGTCATTAGTGAAATGGTGGCGGCAGGAGCAGAGCACGCACCGGTATACAGCCCGCCTTCGTCGTCTGCCTCCATTCTGCCGCCGGGGAACGCGACATGTGCCTCCTGCGTGTTGCGCATCCTGCTCATGGCCGAGTCTTCTGGCGCGGGATTCTCGCGCTGCAGAAAAAGAATCTCAGGGCGCGCCGCGGGGTCATTTACCCAGTCAAGCTCAAAGAATTCGGAGAGCGTGACCGGATTTGCTGACTCCGGAGGGAAAACGGCGTTGGGAGCAGGTACCACGCGGATGATGAGGGAGACAGCTGCTCTGCGGGGCTCTGAAAACGGAAGGTAAATGGCGAAATGGAAGCAGCGAAGAGCACGCGCCAAGAACACGTACGGGTAGGAGGTGACGCGATTATTCGCGGTGGGGTGGAGCGAATTCGGTGCAAGGCCCGCGAGAGCAGAGGAACGACGGATATTGGTTTTTCTGAGCAAAATTCAGCACAGAAAGCGGAATTCTTCGAAAACATACCAGCCATGGATGCAGAAAAAGAAAGAGGAAATCCCGGGCGGCTGTGCCGATGTGGCCAGTCCCCAAAAGAAAATGATTGGGGATCACATATGTAATCACTTGCTGCGCTTCACTTCCCTTTAATGCAGCAATTCACTGGAGACATGAAGGCGAAAAGCAAGCGTGAACTCACAGATAGATCTCTGATATAGGTCGAAAATTCGGGTGGCTATGTGATCCCAGCAGTCAGCCAACGGGGTCCCATGGCATCACGAATCGATAGCTTGAGGTGATTTTCCGGGCCGCCAAAGTTCGAGAGGATGGCACATAAAGTTACCGAATTAACACCGGGAAAAAGCAGTTCTAGAGACAGGCAAGGTGAACGATTGATTGGACAGATTTGTGAAAGATACACGAAAAAAGATGAACACTATCGGGCGTACCAGTCACCAAAACAAAAACAAAAACACAAGGTCGCGCCCGGGCTCGAACCGGGGTTACGAGAAATATTGTTTCAAAATCTCGAGTGATAACCACTACACTACGCAACCGCCGGCAAGTGAGCCATTTGTATCAATTACAGCTGTGGCAAGACCTGAGCCCATTTGTATCTCCAGCAACCAACACAGGTCCATCGAGTCTTTCAGTCGAATCCCAGTTGCTGTGCTTACTCGCGCAGTGGTGAGTAGTTCATTTCATTATTTGTGCAAAGATATTACAACTCTGCCCATCCACCATCCGCCTCGTCTCCACCACTAAACAGAGCCAGAGCAAACATAATAACGCTTGCCGCCAGCCGCATTCCGAGCCCGCGATATAGCTGCCCAATACCCGTGCTCCGCATCCAGCCCTGCTCCTCCGGCGGAGACTGATCCTCACCCGCCCGCTCCTTCCCCTTGCTCAGCCGCCGTTTCCGTTTCTGTGGCGTAATAGGCAGGTCCGACCGCTCCTCGGTAAGAATATGCCAAAACGCGTCCACGACGCCGTTGTATGGCGCCGGTCGCAGCTCGACGCACCCCTTGATCGGCTTCGCGGTGCCGCGCACCTGCACCTGCAGCCGCCGGCGTACTGTCTCGAACGGCAGCGTGATGAGCAGCCCAAGGCAGCTGCCCGCGAGCTCGGCGAAGCCCCAAGCGATGGGGTTGGCGTCTTCGGTGATCTGGGCGCCGACGTAGGACGCGAGCAACCCGGGGAGCACACAGGAGACGAAGGGCGGGAGGGTGTTGTCGATGATGGTGGGGATGAGGAGGTGCGGGTGGAGGTAGATGCCCTGGAGGCCGCCCTCTTCACGGAGGATGCGGGAGAGCGCGTCGAAAGGGCCGGTGTAGGTGAGGTGGCGGGAGGAAAAGGATTGCACGATTAGGCGGGTGCGTATTAGATCGAGGGGAGAGAGGATGAAGCCCACGATGAGGTGGGACAGAATGGGGAGGAACATTGGGGGTCGGTAGAAGACCATGCTCCTTGGGATAAGAACGGCCTGGAGGACACCACGGACCATGGGCTGGAAGGTCGTTGAGATGATTTCGGTTATGCAGGACGTTAGTAGCCCTGGATGCCAAAAACGGTAGGTAAAAGCTAAAAGGCATAAATGTTTGCTGCACCTTTCCATAAAGCCAACCATCCCTCGCCCCGGAAACGGCCAACCCGACGCATCATGCCCCAGACACCGTTAGCGCTCCCGACGGGGATGATATACTCCGGTCGAGTGCCTGCCTCGAGTACAGAGCGGCGAACAGGCTCGTCAGGTTGTGCAGAGACACCGGCATGCGGAGTGGCATTAGGGTCAGCAAAATACGAATCATCGTTGGACGAGTCGCTCAGCTGAGAACAGAATGAGCGGCCAAAACAGACGTGTTACAGGATTCCACAGACAGCGTCATCGTCATCGTCTTCCGGGACTTCCGAGGGGTCAGGTTCACCTGCATCTCGGGGAACCCATTGGACCTGCAGCAGCAGTTTGCCGACCTCCCAAGGCATTGCAACTGCGGTGCTGATGTACTGCAGTATTGCAGACGCAGCCACGGTCTGGAGGAGATGTACGGGGTCAATTCCATCTGAAGGGTGAGCAAGTTCCGGCGAGAGGTCAAATATTGAGTTGTGTGCCGGCCGGGAAGACCATTGAGGCGGTGGAGGAGAATATTGGGGAGTTGAATTTGAGGCTGCTGGGGGAGTAGACGGGACAAATGACCAGGCAGAAGAAGGGTCGCTATAGAGACCGCGCAAGGACGCGGAGGACGAGGTCATGGTGGAAGCATTAAGACAAGACGCTGCTGCCAAACAGAGCACGTCAAATCACTCGCATCATCCCCTCGTGGAAAAATGACAGCCGCTCAGCGCTGCGCACTACGGTATGGCCCGACCTGAAAATTTTTGCTCGTGCTTTTTGTGGTACTGCACAGTATCGCTGCTGGTCGATGGGCATGACCGCCTGGTGTATTATTTTGTCCATTAATTAATTAAATAATTGCGGAGCGTCCTCGTGGTATAATTCTGGCCGATACGTCATGGGTGGAAGCGTATAAGTATAGCATCAGTTCCTTCGCCTAACCTTTTACACCCATTCTCCGCCCCATGGCCACCACTTCAAACGGCGACCCAAACCAACAGGTCGACGCTCTCATGCAGACAAATGGCCGCGTCGCCGTCCATTCCTTTGACCCAGAAGCAAAACCTGAGGAAAAAGGCGCGGCGGCTGGCAAGGCCCGCGACCAGCTCAAGAGCGTGAAAGAAGACTCCGGGCCTGGTGCACGCGGTATCCTTTTACCTCTTTTCGTCTCTCTTGCACCCCATTCATCGCCTTTCCAGAACTCGCAGTCGCAACTGGCGGCTCCAACGTGGTCCCCACTATCACCGTCGAAGATATCGACGGAGGGAAGCTCGAAGACGTCCACGAGGACCACGACGACACCCCCCAGCCGCCTGGTTCAATCGTGGCCACTTCGGGCGCCATTCCAGATTGGTACAAAGTCGGCTGGCGCCACGCATCCGGCATTGATAATGAGCCCCTGACCGAGGGCGAAGAGAAGGACAAGGGTGTTCTCGACATGTTCCTTGCAGAGCAGTTCTATGGTTCCTGGTATCATAACGCCGCAATAATCGTCTTTGTACGATCATGCAATTGCTCCCCGCCCGTTTCTACCTCACGCGCATTTTTATCTAGGCTGTGTTCGCTTCACATTTCTTGACTCGTTTCCACTTCGGCTGGGGATGGCTCTTCATCGTCTTGGCCTTCTGCAATACATATTATAGCTCGTCTATGGAACGCGTCCGTCGCCGTGCACGCGACGATATTCAGCGCGAACTCGTTAAGAATCGGCTTCTGTCTGAACACGAGTCCGCCGACTGGATGAACAACTTCCTGGATCGTTTCTGGCTCATCTACGAGCCCGTCCTTTCTGCCACTATCATTTCTTCCGTCGACCAAATTCTCAGCACCAACACTCCAGCATTCCTTGATTCCCTTCGTTTAACTCAATTTACTCTTTTGAGTATCCTTCACCTATGAATAGACCCTGGGCTAATTTTACCGCAGGGTACCAAAGCTCCCCGTATCGACAAGGTCCGGACGTTTCCCAAAACTCCCGACGATATTGTCATGATGGACTGGGGCATCTCTTTCACTCCCAACGATGTTTCTGACCTCACGCCGCGGCAAGCTGCAAATAAAGTCAATCCGAAAATCGTTCTTTCTGTGCGCGTCGGCAAAGGCCTTGCCACCGCTTCTATGCCTATCCTGCTCGAAGACATTACGTTCAGCGGCCTCATGAGAATCCGCATGAAACTGATGTCCAACTTCCCCCACGTTCAGATCGTCGACATTTGCTTCCTCGAAAAGCCCGTTATCGATTACGTTCTCAAACCCGTAGGCGGCGACACGTTCGGGTTCGACATTAGCCATGTATGTATGCTTTCACGTTTTTTCACATTGTCCCCCGCGTGTGCCCTTGGTGGCAGGCGGATTGCATTTTTGTGTCATGTTTCTGACTGATTGTGACTCCCTAGATTCCCGGGCTATCGTCGTTCATTCGCGACATGACGCACGCAACGCTGGCTCCCATGATGTATGACCCGAATATATTCACTCTAAACTTGGAGCAGCTCCTTTCGGGCGCACCGCTCGATACCGCAATTGGCGTCCTCCAAGTGACGCTCGAGTCTGCACGCGGAATCAAAGGCACCAAGATCGGCGGCGGTACCCCCGATCCGTATATTTCTCTGAGCTTGAACAATCGCGAGGAGCTTGCGAAAACCAAGTACAAGAACAATACGTATGGCTTTCGTCTCGTGGTTTGCATGGTATTGATCTTTAATTTAAGTTACAACCCAACTTGGATGGAGACCAAGTTTATTCTCATCAATTCGCTCAACGAGTCTCTTATTCTCAATCTCTACGACTACAATGACCACCGTAAAGATCACCTGATGAGCAGCACGAGCTTCGAACTTGCCCAGCTGCAAGAAGATGCTACGCGCGAAGGCATCGAGTCTCCTTTGCTCAAGGACGGCAAAGAGAAAGGTATCTTGAGATACGATATTTCGTACTTCCCCGTCATCAAGCCCGAGGAAGGCAAAGAAGAGCTCGACACGAGTAAGAATCTTCCATAAAAAAGTACTCCTATTAATTTTTTTGCCTCAGGCGTCGGCATCGTGCGTCTGACACTCCACCAAGCGAAGGAGCTGGATCAAAGCAAGTCGCTGTCCGGCGACCTCAATCCTCTGGCGCGGGTCTACCTCGGCGACCACAACAACGCGGTCTTCAGCACGCGCATCTTCAAGCACACCAATGCGCCCGTCTGGGAGCAAGCCTACGAGTTCTTGTGCGCGGACAAGGCCTCATCCGTCGTCATGATCAAGGTCATCGACGAACGCGACTTCCTCAAGGACCCCGTCATCGGTATGATGTCGATCAAGCTGCAGGACCTACTCGACTGCAAGAAGGAGGTGGGCCGCGACTGGTTCCCGCTGAGCAACTGCAAGAGCGGCAAGATCCGGATGTCGGCCGAGTGGAAGCCGCTCAATATGGCCGGCAGCTTGCACGGCGCAGACAAGTACAAGCCGCCCATTGGCGTCGTGCGGCTCCATCTGGATAAGGCGACGGATGTCAAGTGCGTTTTTTCTGCTTCGGCACTATGACACGGTGTTGATTTGGGTGCAGGAATGTCGAAGCTGCTCTCGGTGGCAAGGTGTGCAACTCGTTCTTTCTTGGGTGAGGTTGAGCTTTGCTTACTTTTCCACTCCCACAGAGCGATCCGTATGTGCGGGTCCAGGTCAACGATGTCACGAAGGGCAGAACCGAGGTTATCAACAACAGTAAGCATTTTCTTCGTTCCTTCGCCCACAACAAGCATTAAATCCACGCTAGATTTGAACCCCGTCTGGGACCAGATAATATACATTCCTGGTAAAATCCTTTCAGCGATAAATACCTGTTGTTTGCTAATTGCCGTTTTATCACAGTTCACACTCTGAAAGAGGTGAATCTACTGGAATTCAACCCCTTCACACATGCTTACGAAATGAACAGAATTTGGTTATGGAATGCATGGATTACCAGCATATGACTAGGGCAAGCTGATTCAGTAATGAACTTGCGCTCGACTGATCATAGGTGTAGGATCGTTCCCTGGGCCTGGTGGAGCTCCGGGTTTCAGATTTAGCTCGGGAAAGCACAGACCGCATGTATCCCTACGAGTCTACTGGCAAGAAGACTGCCGCCGACCCGATTCGTCTCGACAAGGGCAATGCGTACAAGGGCCAGCTGCATTACACCGCCGAATTCATCCCTACAATCGCTCTCGAGGGTGTCAAGTTTGACGCTGCGGGCAATGAAATTCTGCGTGCGGCGGAGGCGGAGGATCCGGAAGGCAAGGAGGTTCACTCAGCCAAGGACGGGGAGGAATCCCTCTCCAAGGAGGATGCGGCCGCGCTGGCTACCCCTACCATTGTGGAGCCCAAGAACAACGAAGCTACCCACGCACCAGCTAATGGTGCAGCTCACAACGATGCCGCTCACGAGGGTGCTGAAAAGCCTGAGGAGCCGACTGGTATCAAGATGAGCATGGACGAGCTCCTGACGCACCGTGCGTGTCTCCGGCGATTTCTTCCTTAGTTCAAGACTCTCATTTTGTTTTCAGAATCCGGTGTCATTGTGTTCAACGTCGTCTCCGGCAACCTCGCCAAGAAGGGACGCATTGAAGTCCTCCTCGATGACGGATACTGGCCCTGCTTCAGTACCGTTAAGGCACGAAGCAGCAACGCACAATGGGAGACGGTGGGCGAGGGCTTTATCAAAGAACTCGATTTCGGGCGGGTGTGGCTGCGTTTGAATGTGGCAGACGAGGGCGAGAAGGACGACGTCGTCGCCGAGTGGAAGGGTGATTCCAAGGCGTTCTTGAAATCCACACTTGTTCGTCCCGATTTTCTTTTACTATGTAGCAATGGTTTCTGACACATAGTTCGCAGGCTGGGCCCTCCCAATTCACGCTCGTGAACGAGAGTCAGTCGATATCTCCGTCGACTGTTATGATCGAATCTCGTTACGTTCCTGCGCCGGTGCAGCTGGAGGCACGCGAGAGTATCAATAGTGAGTTGCCCGTCGCAAGACCTTGGATAGTTGTTGACTTACCTTTCCCAGACCAAGGTACTCTCCGTATCGATTTGCTCGATGCAAGCGAGCTCCGTGCCGCAGACCGAGGAGGTATGTCTAAACACTATGCTCGTTGTCTTCTTTCTCACAACAAATATAGGGAAGTCTGACCCCTTCGCCTCGTTCAGTTTGAACGGTCAGAAGGTCTACAAGTCGCAGACGAAGAAAAAGACCTTGTCTCCGGTCTGGAACGAGAACTTCACCGCGCCAGTGGTATGTGCTTTATTGCAAGGTTTTTTTTCCGCACTTACCAAATTGATCTTAGCCATCGCGCGTAGCCGCAGATTTCTCTGTCGAAATATACGATTGGAATCAGCTGGGCACCGCGGAATCCTTGGGAGCGGCACAGATTGCTCTCGCAGATTTAGAGCCCTTCGAACCTGTTGACCGGACATACGATTTACACTCTCCACAGGGGCAGTATGGTCACGTCCGGTTGCGTCTGCTGTTCACACCGGAGATTATCGCCAAATCCCGTAAAACCACCTCAACATTCTCCAGCGCAGGGCGGGCCATGACCCAATTTGGCGGACTGCCCGTCACCGCAGGCAAAGGAGTACTGCACGGCGTGACTGGGGTATTCAAGAAAGGAAACAAAGATGAGGAGTCTCAGCCGCCCCCAGTGCCCGACGTTGCAGTTGCCCCTGGTCAAGCGTCGCACCCCATCGGCCAGCCTGATACGCTCCGCGCGGATGGGTACTCCACGTCGCACGAGAATTTGCCTTCTTCCGAGCCCGGCACGCTGCGTGTCACGGTCCTGGACGCAAAGGACTTGTCGAGCGGCGACACCAAGCCCTATGCGACGATTCGAATTGGTGACAAGGAGTATAAAAAACGAAACCAACACACAAAACCACTACTCCTGAATGGTTCGTTCTTCGTTCTCGTGTCTTGGGTTCTTCCTAATAGATTCGATCATAGGAATGAGACGTTCAATTTCTCAGCTGGTCCCTTGACCCCCAAGCTGTACGTCTGGATCCATGACCATAAGACGCTGGGGAAAGACAAGTTACTTGGCGAGGGTGAAATTGATGTAGGCTCCGTGTTATCCATTCTCTTCCCGTCGCTCATGCCTGGTCCAGATCTGGCGACACATTCAACCGGAGGGCGTGACGGGAGCAGACGTTTCCGCTGAATTGCAGGGGGAACGGTCTGGTTCGCATACGGCTGGAGTTTGACGCCAATGCGCACCCTGGAAATGGTACTCGGGCTTCGACTCCCAGAGCGGAGACGGGTCGAACCGTGTCGATATCGTCCCCGTCTCGCTTCAGTCTCCGAGGGCGACGCCCAGGAACCACAGATAGCGACGAGTGATGATCTAGGGGGTCAAAAGACGGACAGCTATTCATAGTCTCATGGACTCGCCCTTTTTAGGCTTAGGTCTGGATAATAAAAATTAATCGCTCACTCTGCTGTAAAAAACTAGATATCTTGTTGCTACCCAAAAATGACACCCCTGTATTCTCACTTTCTTGTGAAAACCAATACCGACAAATGCTCACCGCCAGCGCGTCGCCGAAGAATAACCTGGGAGTAGTCAGACGAGAAAAAGAGCAGGTGAATGGTTCTAACTTGGCTTTCTAATGCATGGTTTTCTTCCATCCGTCGTTGAATGTTCGGGATGTTATTTTGCGTGATGGCCACTAAATAAAACCGTCCTCGAGGAGAAAGTAGAATCCTGACAATTGTTATTGTATGAATTTAAGACGAAAGCGGTGCCGTACAGCAACCTGAGGGAAGAATTTATCTGTGACTTGCATCCCGTCTTGTCCGCCAGCCCAGGATCCTTCTATACCTCGGTCTTCCTGGGCTCCAGATGCCTCGTCGTACACAGTTGGAACGTACGGTGGGTTGAAGAGGATGATATCAACGGATTTGCGAAGGCGGGCGAGAAGAGGGTGGGCCAGAGAAGCGTTCACAGGCTCAAGTGAAACCTGAATAGTTCAGTTAATAATTCACCAAGTCTGCTCGTACATGCCTTATTTTGGCGGCCCGTTGCGATGGTACATTTGCAAGCGTAGGGGTTGATATCCGTACAGAGATAGACTTTTTGAGTGTTGAGGGTAGGAAGATAATAGTGGGAAGCACAGAGAACACACGCGCTGCAGATGAACCAGTGATGTGACCCAAAAAACTAGATACGCATCCAGAGCCTGACCTGGCGGACACGTTAGGTGGGATTTCCTGAGAACGGACATGAACTGGCCCAATTTCGAGAGAGATTTGGGGGTTTAAACTCTTGAGTTGCTCAGCCTCTTGCTCTAGCGCGTCCAGGAGAATAAAAGTGTCCTCTAACAAGCCATGGGTCAATCTAGTACTTGGAAATGCTCGAGCATACCTGCAGGCTCGTATACATGCTCATAATCCGCTGGACGAAGATGGGACAAATCGGGAGTGGGTATCATTGAATTTCGCGGTCACATGATTTGATCGCTCTGGACCAACGCGTTCCTCGGGAGAAGCCGAGAACGTACACCGTCTCAAAATCACCCTCTCACGTTTGCGTTGAGCCAAGAATATTACTGGGGTTGTAGTTTCATGCCTGCGTCAAAACCTCATGGCGGAGCATCGGAACATGCGCCTGCCTCGTTTTTGTCAATCTTTGCTCTTTCTACCTCCTGTTCTGTCCCTGAAAATTCTCCCATGCGAAGCCGCTCGCCATTCAGCCGATTGTGCAACGCCAGAACAAGACCAAAAAACGAATTCGAAGGCCGGGCAATAGGTGCATTGAAAATAATCGTTCAATCAGCACATATCGATGGTCCTGGCTGGCGGTGGCGACAGCCCAATGCATCTGTTACTATCCGTACAAACAGCACAAAGCTCAAGACAGAGACCCAACCTACCACGTATGTCTCAGCCCAGAATTTTGTTCCTGTCTAGTGGTTGAGGCGATACTTTCCAGATATGATCCAAGTTGGATCACGTCGACATTTCATGTTCTGGTTAAATCCTCGAAGCAAGAGGTTGAGATGCGGGTCTACGACGACCGGAGGGTGCTCGGCGAGGCGTCATTTGACATGTCCCTTCTCGTCGAGAGTAGAATGAAACTGGATGCACAGCTCCCGTTTTCAAAACATCATAAACGGAGGGGCGATTTGTTGTGTTCGTTGTTTTATTTCCCAATCGCACTTTCTCCAAAAAATGACTCGGGTACGTGAAAGTTGAGCCAGGGTAAAACGAACTAATTCCCATTTTGAAGACGTCGGCATTGTTTGCTTGACATTACATCGGGCAGAGGGCCTTCGAAGGCACAATTCCATGCCAATAGCCAGAATACGTCTTGCTTGGGACGCTCCCGCAATTCACATTACCAGGCCTGGAAAGATGATAGAGAATGAGCTTGCAGTGTGGGAGTCTATGCATGAATTCCTCTGCTTCAACAAATCTGCATGTGTCGTATACATCGACGTCTTGAACAATCGTCGAGAAGAACAAGTTGTAGGTCATGTATGTATAAGCCTAACGGATCTGGTCGAGGCCACAGACACGGGAGGAGGTCGCTGGCCATTGTCGGGCTCAGTTGCGGGAAAGTTGGTTGCATCTGCGGAGTGGAGACCATTAGATGTCGAACCTGACTTATAATAATTTGACGTACCAGAATGTATTTCTCACTATACGTTATGAATAAATCAAGGAGAGACCAGCACTGGAGCCTTTCGATCCCATTCTTTCTTGCTAATCTCCTCTATCACGAACGCGGCAAATCCTATCCGGTTGAGAAAGACATGATTTTTCGTCTTCCCGTCTCCGATATAACCCGCTATGACCTGTTTCGAGGTATTGTTGCTCAGGACAGGGACTCGAACGATTGTCCAATGTTCGAGGTTCGATGCGCGAATGACGGCCCCAATCGCACGGATGTCTTTGTAGGCATTCCTCATAGAAATTGACGCGCCTTTCACTAGCGAATAAAATGAAAGGTTGAAACGGTCAGAGGGATCTTCAATTGAGACCGTCCCTAGGGCTAAGAGACGGTTCACTCCAGCGCGTTTCATGAGACGGATAATCCGCTCGTATGCATGTGCAAGTGGGGTATCTGGAAAAGATTTAAGTCCAAATCACGAACATTGGAAATCGGGAGATGATATGTACCTGAACCGTGGCTGAATTGAGCTGGGCCCAGAGCAGATAGCACGATGTCTACCCCTTCCAGCGCCTTGGCAAGTGCATCTTCGTCGTCCAGCTGACCTTTACAATACGACATTCAACACAGAGCAAATTGAAGCACGAAAGCTACCTTCAATGATTATACAGTTGAGGTTCTGTTTTAAATCATCGGGGAGCTTCTCTGGACTGCGTGCATATCTGTAGCGGGAGTAAAGGCCTAAATCAAAGGGACCGTCGAACAGGGAAAACCCTTACAGCACGATAGTAGACTGGTCGTAAGTTCCGAGGGCTTCGCGGACGAGCAGGAGCCCACTAGGCCCGGTCGAGCCAAATATGAGGATTCTCATGAAGGATGCCAACGAGAGAGCGGCAAACACTTGATCATGACGTTAAGGAGCTGGAAATTATTCTTCACTGGGAACACACCTCGAGGCCTCTGAGCCACTGCGGCGTGGAATGGTTATTAGCAGGCGTGCGATAGCATATAGCGAGACCTCGAAGCGGTCCGAAGCGGTCCGGAGAATTGAATCATCGAATCTCCCACGGCTCAGCTTAAGCTTGAGGTTCGCCTCGAAAGCCACTCTGTTGCAGTGTCTGTTCCAGAGGATCTCTTCGGCAATTTAGCTCCTGCACTCGGGCCCCGGGTCCTCGTCACGGTGGCCGTGAGGTTAGCCGAGGACACCTTAGGTAACGTTCAGCGCTCGAAGTTTGCAAACGTCCCACCTTGATTGGCCGACGGCCCCATTCTCTGAGAACGTCCATATGTTCGCATCGGCCCATCTCGGTTTCGGATTACCGACCCGAAACCTTTCACACTCCGGGTTCTATCCGATATATCACCTGCGCGCGATCTATCCAACTCTTGGCTGCAGCTTTCCACCACATGTACACGAACTCAGGCTCATTTTCCCTGTCTAGTCTCGCCCTGAACTTTTGAGGAGAATTTGCTATACCATTCTGAGGCTGGCCAATTTGGACTATTGTGGAGGCTCCGAAGCTGATGTCTATTTCGTCAGCGGAAGCGTAACGGTCTTAAATACAGAAGACAAGGATCCACCCTTATCGCAAGAAACTTCACTATCGCCCGCAATGGACGCAACCATCCAAACACATGCATTTACCTCGCTGCCTCAGCGTTAGGTTCTCTCTTCCTTTCTGAATTTTTCGCTGATGATCGATGCGATAGGAGATTCCAGCCAGTAAGCATTGTATTAAATGAATGCGCCCTTCTCACTGGACCAGATTTGACCGAGGCGACATTGCGTTCATCATCGTAGGTTCGTGTATCACACCAAAATTTCGTTTTTTCTGCTGAACTTGAGGGTTTATAGCCGGCATCCTCGTTCTTTTCATGGTACCAGGACTTGGTCGGTAATCTGTGCCTGGTTAAATCCAACTGGACTGTTGAACTTTGAATCCAGCGTTCCTGTATTCCGGACTAGCACGTCGTAAAAGCGCGTGTGAGTCAATATACTCTCTTGAGATCGCGACATGAAATATTTTTGGTAGTGGCACTTATATGGGCGGTATCTGGAGCGAACGCTGTGGTGATCTTCCAATGGTCTGGCTCTCGGGTCCAATCTTCCAGTCGATCTCACTGGTCCTAGGTTTCTCTGGGGATATTCACTAGCATTTTCAAAATCCGCAACCAATGGATACATCGGGAATTTAAGGAATTTCGGACTACGCAATGTCTTGGGAGATCCATCACCTGGGTCGCCGCTAATTCCAGAACTTCTGTATTCCTTCTTCCAGATGGAATTCGCCTGTGTAACAGCAGGTATTTTGGCTGGGGGAATCGCGGTATGCTTCAGAAAAGATCATTGAATTGAGTCCGACTATTTCTATTTCAGGAGCGCGGCCGGTTATGGCCTGCGATGGTCCTGACATTTTTTTGGATCACTCTGGGTAAGTAATGGTCAGATATAAGTAGGAACTGGAACTAAATGGATCATAGTTTACTGCCCAAGTGAGGCGTTCCCTCTCCTTGATAGACACCTAACTGGAACGGGGTCTTTTAGTTGCTTGCTGGTAGGTACTATAAACCGTGTTACAACCAGCGTTGATGATTTGTACCCAACAGGGCATGGAATACAAACGGGTGGGCTTTCAAGTGGGGTGTGCTCGATTTTGCAGGAGGGGGCCCAGTCGAGATCGGTTCGGGTGTCGGCGGTCTGGCACTCGCATGGGTCCTAGGACGCAGAGGCAAACAGGAACTCTTAAATTTCAGGCCTCATAACGTTTCTATCGTTAATTTAGGTACGTGGAACAAATTTCTTTCGAGCACGCCGACAATGGTACCCAGGAACATTCATCCTCTGGTTCGGATGGCTTGGATTCAACGGAGGCTCCGCATTCGGCGCCAATTTGCGCGCCATAATGGCTATTTGGAATTCTATGCTTGCTTCCGCGTTTGGGGGAATGACCTGGGTCCTGCTCGATTTCCGACTCGAAAGGCGCTGGAGCATGGTTGGGTAACCGTCCGATCTTTCTTCCTTGCAGGCATAATCTAACTATGGTACAGTTTTTGTTCTGGCACGATCGCTGGATTGGTGGCGGCCACTCCGTCCAGCGGCTTCATTCCGCCTTGGGCCAGTCTAATTGTGGGGATTTTGTCGGGTGGATTGTGCAATTTTGCCACGAAACGTGAGCTGCGTATCCACCGAGTTACCCGTCTTCACTAAGCTATCCCATCTGAAAGTGAAATTCTTCGTCGGTGTCGATGATGCTCTCGACTTGTTTGCTGAACATGCCATCGGAGGCATGGTCGGACTATTTTGTAACGGTCTTTTCGGCTCGAAGGATGTTATCGCTTTGGATGGTGTGAACACGGCTGTGCCCGGTGGATGGTTGGATTTATTCTCTCTTCGCCTTGAGTAGTTCTCACAGATACCTTGTTTCAAGGTTGGATCGAAACTGGAAGCAGCTGTACATGCAGGTTGCGTATATTGTCGCGGCTTCGACATATACCTTTGTCGTCACCGCCGCTTTAGCAAAATCAATTGATCTCGTAGGTCTGCGCCTCCGACTTACTCCGGAAGAAGAGCGACTGGGCATGGATGAGGTAGAGGTGGGTACTACGAGCTACCTGGACACCATTTGAGATCTCATTTCCGACCGGTCGTAGGTCGGGGAATTTGCGAATGACTACATTGAGATCAGACGCGACTTTATGGATGGGATGCGGCCTTTTGACTCGTCCGAAACACCACCAGCTCCTGCGGTCGCAGGGGATCGTCATGGCGTCCCCGATGTAGACGAGGAGAGTAGGGATAATTCTGAAGGAAGGACGACAGAAGAAAAGGTTGATCCAGACATTAATGATCCTCTGCGCATGCCATCGTGATGGCATTGCCACAAAAGATATTTCTCTTCAGATGGTCGGAAAGGCATGCGCACTCGCTCTTATTTATTGCCTTGTTAGGCAGCCATGGCAATGATATCTATACTTGTTATGCGTTCAGATAATTCAAGATGTAGCAATCTAAGGATCTCTATTACTCCCGGCCTTCGACGGCGTCCTTGTGTCGACATACCTTATCTTCTTCGACCTTCATCTGCTCCCGTTCCACCTTTTGGTACAGGTGTTTGACCTCTCCTGCCCAGAACGCTAGGCCATTTAGGCGGCAAATCCTTGCCCTTGACGAGAGGGATGAGAGGGCCGGTGATAAGAGGAACTCGTTGCCTGAAAGAAATTGGAGGCCGAGGAATTGATAGTGATGGTCCCGAAGGCGAGGGCTTGGGTTCACTACGTTTATTTCGGATAAGAAGGCTCGAGTCGCCAACTATCCCGTCGCGCAGCCGCGGCAAACCTGGAGCCCACAGGTTTTCCAAGATCTCCTCCGGGCACACAATGACGGGTTGCAGCCGATCCTGCTCGTCCGCCGTGGCAGAGGCCGCTGAGTCGATCGGTAGGTGCGTTATGGTAACAAATCTCAGCCAGCCTTCTGCAATGCAAGGTCATTGGTAATCCAAAAACTGGCAGAATTAAATGAATGCACACCGCTGTCGAGGACGAGCTTGTGAGGCCCGCCCAGCCATGCCGTCTCGACCAGATTCCCAATTTCAATCATCCCAGGCCGTTCCTCATCCTCCGCAGCATCAAACCGGCGGGTGTTGGCGCCATCGATCCGAGAACGGTGAGGGGTATCGTACAAACCGTTCTCATGATTTGTTGCGCCCAGAAAAGACATTTGGTGGACAATCGTCGTCTTGATGCTAGCGGCTGCTGATTGAAGGGACATGATGGCGCCCGGGGAGGAACTGCCCGCAGACACTGTTTGCATCGCCGCCAAGAACCAACGAACCAGTTCGAGCGAGAGGGTGATCATCGGCTGCCAGGGCTGATTAATTATGGCCTCTGCATTTGTTTCTCTGCGCCGCTGGTGCCAAATTCCATAGTTCGTAATCATCTCGCTGAGCCAGAGTTCGTTTGGCGGAACAACGTGCTGTAGAGGCCATATGGGAAATTGAGGAAGGGTGGGGAGGGTATCGTCATCAAAATTTCCGTTCAAGTCGTCGCGAAAGATAATAGTATGATCACAAACGTCGATGCCCTCCCGAGCTATGATAACAAGGGGAGGTTTGTGCGATTGCAGCCAACGTTGGATAGTATTCTTGACATTGTGGACGACATATACAGGCCGTTTGAGGACACAGCCGGTCCACGATGGATTCAGGACCTCTGTAACGTCTGTGTATGCGAGAGCGCTGAGTGCCTGGTTGACCAGCCCACTGATGGGATGGACGGTAGGCAGGAGCTTGGCTGTATCGCCTTCCAATACATATGTTTTTGTCGGCAGCTCATATTGTCGTGTTTGTGGTGGTGAAGTCTGCTGAATTTTGTCCAAGACATCGGCAGCATCTAATTTAACAAACGTGTTGGAAGTGTAATGTTTCGATCCAATGCGGAAGGCTAACCTTTTTGCGTATTGAATAAGGTAACGACGCGAATGTCATCCCAGATTCGCGGACTTGAACGAAAATCAACGCGATGTGGATCGAACACATCCACTTCGACTTCAATGAAAGCGAATTTTTCTGGCGATTGAATCAGCAAAATGCAACCTCGCAGAGCATTAAGGAACGTACTTTCAAACACAGGTAGTTTTTTGGAATCGCAAAACACAACGCCTGTATTTGTAACTAAAGAATTTTAGCATGTAGAGTCAGAAACTGATTTCTGGTCGGCCTCACCTTGAACGTATGTGATTTGGGTTAGATTGACTTGGCTACCTCCATAGCTCTTGACACTGTAGAATATACCGTCAGGCGATATTCCACTTGGACGCAACAGTGGGCCAGGAATGTAGAAAGACATTCAGGTCTGAGCCAAGAAGATTGGAATAGGGGGTGTGACTCATTCCATTGTGCAACAAAGATACATTTCTTATTCAAACTGTACAAGCGTTTCAGTATGAAGGATACAAGATTCACAATGTTTTGCTGAAAAATTCGGCAAGCCTAGGGAAAAGAAAGGAATAAAGGTTACCACATTCACCGAGTCAAGTGAATCCATACCTAGTGTACACGTTCTCGAATCTAAGAGGCAAATCAGAACGCGCCGGAGTGAAAGGCTACCGCACTCACTCATCTTTATTGGCTTGGACGTTCAAATCGGCTCGAGCCGCCGCCTGGGCCAGGATGAATTACATATCTACGAGAACAGGATAACAATTTACCCAGCCATGATGCATCCCAGCATAGTATTTGTTATCGTTTTTGGTGGCAAAGGGCTTCTTCGCGAGGACATTGACGATTTTGATGTACTAGACTGTGATTAGACCGAGTCGATGACGCTGAAAAATTGAGAGTACCTCATCGACAGACTCATCCTTGGAAATGTAGATAGCAAGCGGAACAGTCAACTTCTCAGCGTCGTCGACGGATAACATTCTGAAGTTGAATCAGCTTGGACCTGGAACAATATTCAAGGGAGTTGCTCACGCGGGGTGGATAATCGACACCGCTTCGAGTGGAGTAGATTCCCCTGCGGCTGAGAGGGTGACCTTTCCACCTATTTATTTCGGTTAGTCGAGCTCCACATGAGACAAAGAGCACTGACCCCAGCAGAACCCGTACGCGCCGACTTTTTTGGCGCCTCCCGTCTTCAGAGTTTGGGCGAAAGCAGTCAACTTTTTGACGGCCACCCCAGGGTTTGCAGTGCCCCCGAAGAACTCTTGAAGGGACTTTTTTCCCTCGTCGGTGGTCGGCGGAAAGTTCTCACTTGGAAACGGCGCGTCGTCGAAGAAATCAGGCATGTAGACCACCGTCTTCAAAGTCGACGCGATCATATCCGCGCCCTGCTGCGTTTGCGGGAAGTACCCAAAGATATCGTACACGCAGACGATCGCGTTGTCGCTGGGTCCGCCGGTGACATAGACCTTCTTGAAGTCGCCGACCGATTTGAAAGTACCTTTGCCGGGAGGTCAATATATGGTTTTGGGCACAGCGCGTAGGATCAACCTTTGGGAGTATATTCCGACTGAACCGGTGGAATTGAGCAACAAGCAGCGTTAGTATTGTGGATCATATGGGAAGTAGCCATTTTGGATTTATTCAAGTGGTGTACGAGGGTTCGAACGCGGCCTGGAGATATACCGCTCAGTTCAGCCGTCAGGAAGGATTGAGGGCACTTGCCTAGCATACGCTCGAGGGAAAGGAGGAGAGGGTGAGAGCTGGTGAGAGTTCGCGTTCATGTATGATATCATGTGTGCCTGTGTTTACGCGCCGGAATGCCGTGTCCCGCTTGCCCGCTTCTCGGAGTTTGCCGGGAGGCTATATAAGAGAAGGCGTGACTCAAAAACTTTTCCATTCCACCCTCACCCCGATTCGCGTCTTGCGGGTCAACTCTGCTTTCTCATTCACAAGGACGGGTAATGTGGTGCGGTTCAGAGTATCGAGAGCTCAATTAAGCCGGAGCGTCTTCCAGCCCTGGCAACCACGTATCTTCGTGGACGGGGAGATGCTTGACTATGCGGCTCCGACATTTCTCTTGGTCCATGTCGATTCGTCCATTGGTGTACATGCATGCCTACATAAGTATCTAACTAATAAACATAACTGGATCATCCCTTTTTCCTCAATGCCGGTGGTGTCGTCGTCGTCGCTGACTTGCTAACACTGTGCTGGACAGCATGTAGAGTGCTGCGACGACATATTCGCAAACGAAACCGAGGGCCAGAAACAGTATCCATTTCCCCGTGACGGGCTGGAACATAGCGAGTGTTGCGTTGGAAGAAAGCTGGAGGCCAAAGAGGTCCGAGGAGGACCAGGCAGCGAGAATTTCGTACACAACACGCGCTCCCAAAACAGGGAGAGCGCATAAAACGCTCCCAAGAAGCTGGCAGCGAGTGTCAGTTCCAACGCCGTAGTTCTTCGGAACGTTACGCACTCGTCTCCGATAACTTCTCATCTCCCAGCGGTCCGCCCAGCACCTAATATGGACCACGACAAGGACAAGATACAAGGCGCCATACAAGGCGGCTGCCGTCTTTCTTAGTATATCCCCGATGTGGCCTTGAGTGGGGGCAACGGGTGAGCCTAATATACCGCCTGCAATCGCCAGAGCCATTGCAACTATGACGAAGAAGGCTATTGCTCTAAATGGCCGATGAGAAATTTGAAGCCATCTTCAAAGTTGCTTTGCACTAACCTCTGCAAATTCCAGTGAGCGGGTCATAGTGGAAAGTATAGAGCTTACTCACGAACATCCGGGTCGTGTGGAGGTATTCGCTGCAACCCATATTTGAGTGCCGAATTTCAAGTACCATGGATTCGATCTCACCTATACGTATGCTGGCCTCTGAGACGGAATGGGTCAAATGAAATACAACAAGGAATATTTGATTGACGCACGCAAGGCCCAGGAAGCCAAGCGTAGACAGCATAAGTATTGCGAGTCCGGCATGAAACAGAATATAAGCGGCGGTGAAGAGGCTGGTGCTTGGGTTTTTCGTCAACTCCCCCGCAACAATCAACGCCCCACCGGCGATTCGTACTACAGAGTTTTTGAGCACTATCCGCGCATAAAATTGGAGAGGCTGACTTGCAGAGAATATAGACATGAAGAGAAATCCGGCATCGCGTCTTAACGCGTAGCGAACGGTGAAGAAGAGTGATAGCACAAGTATTGGGATGTAACCTCCCAATTGCGCTGCAGCGATGATTCCCCTCTTATCGAGAGTCGGCATAGTCGTAAATGGATCGTGAATTTATGGAGACGCGCGCGGATAGGTGTCACGGTGAGCGGAGGGTCGTTAGTAGGAGGGAGTTAAAGGGAGCGTTAGCCAAAATAGGTGTCACGATGAGCGGAGGGTCGTTAATAGGGAGTAGAAGGGAGCGCTAGCCAAGATCGTGAAGGATCGTGAAAAGGTGTCGCGCAAGCGGAAAGCCAACCAACCATGTGACCTTTTTTGATGCCGAGGAAGAGAATTCTATTTCTCAGGGCTCCAGCCGCACTATCGACGAGTCAAAATTCGGTTTAGCGTACGGACCATCCACCCATTTTCACCCAAAAAGTAAAAAGAGGTATAGATTGACCGGTCCGTCTCTTTTCGCGACCTGAGGAATTTCGGAACGGTCATGTGGAGACGATTTCAGAGCGAAAATCCGCGTACGGTCCAAATAAAACGATGGGAGCGGCGTGATGAAAGAGCGGGCTTAGATTGAGAATTTCGAGGACGTGAAATGGCCAAAGCTTGTAAGTTTTCAAAGGCCAGTATGTACCTCGGCCGGCTCGGTGTTTTCGGCTTGATGCCCTCCCATCAATTCTTTGCCAAAAATGAGATTACCTCGACGAGTTCCATGGACATCAACTGCAGAGCTCGACCAGCTCTGCTCATGGATTTTCACAGATGAAAATGACTTGGAATCCAAAGTCAAAGCAATCAACCGTGTTCGTGGTCAAGAAAACACTACGAGGACCTTATTCTAAACCAATTGCAGCTGTCCGCTTGGAGGGCAATAACAGCTCTTCCTCACGCGCTCGAATCCACATTGGCGTTACTCTCTGCACTAATGCAAGATGCTTCCGATGCCCGGCCTTCTTCGTATCTTTCTTTGCGACACAGCTATGCGACTGCGATAATAAGGCTAGTCAATGGTCTGGTTGACCCTCTCCAGCTGGGGGCGTACGCCCGATCCATAGCGTCCATAGCGAACCAACTCGGTCTCCCGCCGTGGCTCGTGGAACTGCGGCATGCTGCGACGCACGAAGATCTTCCCAGTCTGGAGTTACTTCGACAAGCGGCTCGCGAGGTATCTAGTGTTGGTCGATCTTCATACGAGAATCTTATTCCAGCCTTCTTAGTCAATGACATGGTTGCTGCACAATTACTTTCTCCCTACAATCAACCCCTCGACCGTGGCCCCGCCGCAATCCCCGCCGCTGCGGCCACTGGCTCCAGTGTTGAAGCAATACAAGTCCCTCCGAAAAATAGTCACCCGTGATGCTTCCTTGAAATCACAATACCAACAGGAAACCAAAACCGTTTTCAAAGACATAGAACGGTGGATCGCAGAGGCGACGGTATCTGCTAATGTGGCTGTCGGTGAACTCGGATGGAGTACCTCAGGGAAAGGCGACCAAAGTGCGAAGGAGAGATGGGCACTAGAACGGCTTTGCGATGCATTGATGGAGAAGGGTGCTCTTGTTCCGCTTTCCAAAAAGTGCGCTTCACAGCACAATAATGCCGCGACTAACAACCTTTCGAATTCAGAAAGCGCGTATTTCCTGCCGAGTCCTTTTCACCTCCGAAGTTCTCCGTCGAGCTCTGGTCGTCTCTGCTCTCTGACCTAACCGCATTGCACTCCGACTTTCCGAGCGTCTTGTCAGGCAGGATCGTTTCTCACCTTTTAGCCGAGCCCCCCGCAACTCGACATGGTCCCGATCACCGTAGACACAACCTACGACGCATGCCTCGCCCGCTGGGTAACATGGGCTATCGACAACTTGGATGCAGAGAACTTGGACACAGACCTCGACTTGAAACGGGACACCATCATATCGCTAATAACCGGTTTGGGCCCAAGCTCCAATTCGAGCAAGAACACCGCAGCGTACTGAACTTGTCTATTCCATGTAAAACTGCATAACTCACGCTGAATTTTCAAGTGCGACGGCTCTTCTGCAAGCCCTCTGTGCTGGCGACCCCGAGATGGACGCAGCGCTGTCTATTTTACTTCCGCCTCAGGCTGGCTCGCTAGTCCGTGTATGTATTCCACATCTTGTGGGTGGAGTTACTCATTTATGCTCACAAAGGAGTGGAATTCGGATGACATTTCCGTAATGAACGAGCGACTGGCTACGCTTTTGGCTCCCCCCGAAAGCCATGTGGAAGTACGCCCCACCCACCCAAATGGCGTCGAGATGTCGGACGTGGATTTCGCACCCGGCTGGCGATTACTCGATGCCAGTTCCAACTGGAAAGCGTGCCCCATTGGAGTGTATGTCGCATGACAATACCCTATTACAGCAATTTCTATATCTATATATCTGATAAGGTCCAAGCACAATCTGTAAGTCCAAAAAGATCATGGTTTCCGTGGCCGGTTTGGTATTCGAAGCGGCGAAACAATGTCGCTGGGAAAATCTGAGCCTGTTTCTCCTTCGGTAGCCAATCTTGGTGCCTCAACAAGATCATTCGTGCGGCTGCTCGAGCCTGAAGTATCGCGAATATACCGCGGCGGCAGTTCTACCACCTCCGTGCCTTCTTGGTGGTATATCGTCACCGGTGCCCTCCCCGCGTCGTGATGCACCACATAGATGCTTCCGCCACTCCCTGTTGCAGGGTCCGCGCTGTGGTGAAGCTCCCCGGACTCGCCGCCATACGAGGAATTTCGTCTTTCTCCCGGCGGGGTAAATGGCTCGATTTGGTAATTGCTGCTTTCCCTTTGCATTCGTTGCATGGCGACGTAGCTTGGGGACGAAGGAAGAGGCGAGAAAGAGGCGTCCTGCGGGATCTGTGTGGGTACCGGCTTGTACTGGGCGGACGCCGGACTAAGCATATTATAAGGATCAGAGTACCCTTCGAATGCCGTTGGGTGCAGCAATGGGGTGTTCCTCTTTTGCTTTCGCCGTTGCCGATAGAAGGCAACAACGCCAGCTGCTCCTACTATTAGACCAATCGCTAGACCCCCGATCCCCGACGCAACAGCAGTCCCACGGGAAATGGTGTTCGACCTAGTTGTATGTCAAAATTCCGGCATGCGAATCAGCAATCCAAGTACTCTTTGGACCCGGACAGACAGGCTGTAGACGTCCCTTGACCACTATGCAGAGGTCCGTATGACCAAAAATTCATGTCGGTGTCCACAACGCTGATGAAAAACGGCGATCCCCAGGACAGGTTGACTGTCCAGTTCATCGGGCTCTGATCCGTCCCAGTCTGGTTGTGTGGTGGGTGAAGGGTAGGAGCAACCTGCAGACTTGTTAATAAGGTAATGCAATCCATCTTCTTTTAGGTGGCTGACCGTGAAAATATAGGGCTATGTCTTGTAAATGTCACAGAAAACATTGAGGGACGGAATAGAATATCTCACGGGTGTGCCATTTTTCGGGGTGACCTGGATATCTGTACACTGTCGAATATATCGGAAAAGACGCATAGAGGCCAGTATTTCCAGTACCTGATCGACCCAGCCATATTGTGAGAGTGCACCGTCGTCAGTGACAGCGTCCACGTCGAGAGGCCCGAGTGGGAATGTCGCGTTGCTGCACGATGGTGTTGCAGTCGTGTTTGCAATCACCGTGTAAATTGCTTCGCAACCGCCTGTATAAACATTGACATCGTGCCAATAGGATGGATAAGCGGTGAGTGACATGCCTGTATTGCCACTCTTGTCGAACTGCGCAAAAAAGACGAGGTAATGTGGAGGTGACAAGTTAGCAAAGACTCACGCACCATGCATATTTGATAAAGGGTTCCAGGGCCAAAGGGAACCTCCCAGTCCTGTTTGAGTAGCTTGAGAAATAGATATTGACGCGGGAGCAGGACCACGCACAAAACTCAAACCACTGCCGGCAGACACAATGAATGGAAATACAAATGCACTGGTGTAAATTTGCAGATAATACGGAGCCACTGGGTCCGGGCTGAGAGTCGTGCGTGAGGCTACAGCGGCGTTGAAACAGCACGAAGCAAGTCACGTACCCTGTACCCGCGCCTCGGCCCCAAGTGAGATGTATAGTATCACATTGAGCTGCAAGACCAAAGTAATTCGCCGAGATGAGGAATTAAAACACGGTTCTTGGAGCTCACTGGTAGTTGGGACCGGGACCGCCTGAGAAGGAATGTTGTAGTCGAAGTAGAATGTCTGGGTGGTTGAATTTTAGTTAAAACACAGTCCCGAGGCTCGGACGCGGTGTTGCGCGCACCTGCTCCAGGTATCCCAGATTATTTGTCGCCCCGACGGCTGCGCAGAGCCAGAGCAAAGCCCCTCCCAGCTGGCATGAACGTCGGCAGGTCATGAAAAGTTGAACCCTTCGGAGCTATTAATGATATAGGCCGTTGATCGGCGTTGACTCGGAGGATACCCCGTGTTACTGGAACGAGTCTAATTTCAAGGAGTTCGCCTCGGGATGACTGATAGTTGAAAATTTAGAAAGGCTCCAGAAGAGTATTGAAGAAAAAACTGGAAAAGTAGACACAACGGCGATCAGGCACGAGTTGATGTTCTTCAGGTGGCAGTGCAGTGGCAATGCAGACGATCAAAATTAGGCACAAGGAATTGAATGTACAAGTCCTACTTACGCGGCTGGGAGACACTATACAGGTTTTGAAAATCAGGTATATTGTCAAAACTCAGGTATAAACTATCAGCAAAATATTATTCATAATTTCAAGAAGTGTATCTGGTCCAACGGCAGCAGACGCACTTGGCTAGGTCCAATAGACACCAAGCATCATCAGTATCAATGTAACCATCAGAGCAGGACCACCAGCGATGAGTGGGACCGCCCGTGAAGCGGAGGTGGTTGTGGGAAGGGTCGAATTTGGGGCGAAAGGTGACTGGGTGAGAGGATTCGAGCTCTGAGGTTGAGCTTGAAGAGTATTCAGGCCTGTGAATTGCCCGGAAGGGCTCCCATTCGACACGGGAATTGGAATCGGGGTAATAGTGAAAACTCCTTGGTTGTTGAAAATGGAGGTTTCATAGAATGTCAACTAAGACTTTTTGAACAGCACGAAAAGGATGGATACGTTGTATTCTCACGTTGTAATTTCCAGCGGGAATACAGGTGGGTATGTTCCAATTAAGGTGTTTGACGGTGCTGCCGCTTTCGTTCAAGAGGAGAGATGGTCCCTCAGGAAACCGTTATGTTGATGTTGGTTTCGGAAGAAACGAGATATATATTGAGGGACCTCGAAGTGGGTAGAATCCGAGCTATTAGAGCTGGCAGAAGCAGGTAGCTTGCCATCGCCCGACACATCGATTGCTATCGCTACTATACAGCCGTCAGTATTCATTGACAACGAAAAACATAACAAAGACTTACTGGGTGATCCTACATGGCCAGGACTAGGCAGTGTGGTTAGTATTTCGTAAGATGAACGAGCCATTGTGAGTCTGACTTTTGCGGCGCTGGCGCATCTATGATTGCGAGTCCGTTGGTGAATAATTGACCGTTTATGTACGCCTGAGCAGCGGCGCCTTGAAAGAAGAGGGCGACAAAAGAAAACCAGAGAATAAAAAGAGTGTCGCCGAAGAACAGAGGATTGCGCGCTCAGCATCGCGCACAAATTTACAGTGGAGGGAAAGAGTGAGAGAGTGAGAATTTCTGTGATGTCACCAACCCGCGGCAAACATTCGGCAAACGGCCCGCGGCAGCAATGCTATCCGCTGTGTCCGATCAAAACTACGACATCCTGCTGACCCACTGGGCCAGGTCTCGGAATGCCTCAGCCTGCTTCGGCCGCACCACTTCCCTTTCACCACCACCTGTCCTCAAGATGAAGCTCAACAGTCCTATGCCACAACCTCTGCCCAAAGAATGCATAAAAGCGGCGAAAATATGTTAGTTTCCCAACCTTCTTGAGCCAGAATCATCCGGCTCAATTCCATCTTCAGTTCAGTCCTTCGTCGGCTCCAACAACCATGGTTTAGATGGCGTTATTCCTCGTGAAATCCTCCAAAATGCGAAGGGTATGGAATAAACTAGAGAACGCGAATCGACATTTATGTGTGTCGCGATATAGGCTTCGCCATCTTCACCATCGTCAAGGCCGGGTTTCTCTTCAGTGCTCGGGCGGGTACTGGTATGCATGGCTGCGTTCGGTGGCTAACCCACACTCACCGATACGTGTCTAGGAATTGTCATTGCTAAATTGGCCGACGGCACTTGGTCTGCGCCGAGTGCTATCGGGACTGCGGGCCTCGGCGTCGGCGGTCAGCTTGGCGCGGAGATGACTGATTTTCTAATTGTCCTCAATTCCCGTTCTGCTGTGGTAAGCTGATATTACAAGACATGTCATGGCACCTGAACGTTGCGCCCAGAGATCCTTCATGGCCAGTGGATCCCTGACGCTGGGGTAAGTCAATACCCTGCAAACTCATGCGACATAATCTCACGCATAATTTAGCGGCAACATGAGTCTTGCTCTCGGCCCACTAGGCCGCAACGGCGAGGCCATTGGCTCATTAAATACAAGCGGCAAATTAGCTGCAATGTGAATCTACACGTGTTCCGAATCGTTCTCTTGTTGACTGGTTTGCACAGGTACAGCTATTCAAAAACTCGTGGATTATTTGGCGGTTTCTCTCTTGAGGTGTGACCCTTCGCTACCGTCTGATCCTTTGTTGAGAATTCTGCAGGGCTCTGTCATCGTCGAGCGTCAGGACGCTAATGTCCAGGCCTACGGTTCTCAGGTTACGGCAAAATTGCTCCTTGGCGGTGCCGTTGAGTGCCCACCTTGGGCATCTTCTTTAACTAAAACCCTGGATGCCTGCACCGGCCTCCCAGGCAACCGTCAATGGGTTTCTGAAGACGAGCCAGAGCAAACATATGCTTTCGCAACCCCCACTACCGAAACACCTCCTTCTCAGCTGAAGAAGAAACGAAAGGGTGATAAAGCTGACTTCCCCCCTGCTTCCTGGGGCGAAGCTCGCGACTCTGGATCATACTTCAGCGATCAGGTCGCAAATGCATCTCTCCGTGGGAAACCAAAGTTTCAGAACGACTGGCTAGCAGAAGACTCGAGTACTGCTCAATTTGGGACCAAGTTTGATTCCGACTTTGTGCCGGAACAGCACAACAGCAAGGTGTATGGCCATTCGCGATCTGCCACCACGACAACTGTGCCTACTGCATATGATCTCTTTGACCCGTCCCCTGCTTCCTCGCCTTTTGCGGACAACAGATCCAGCCAAAGCCATACTCGTTCTATCAGTCATAGTGCTTCCTTATACTCAAATTCACCGTCCTCTCCACTGTATGGTTCGCAGACACAATTTGGTAAAGCCAACATGTCGCCCACCGATGAGTGGCAGTCGCCACCCTTCCTCAAACCCAAGCCTGAGCTCGCTCGGCCGCTACTGTCTCACGAAGGCGTTGGTCGCGCCATAGCGTTGTATGACTTCCAGGCCGCGCAGGTGAGTCCATAGGTGCGGAGATCGGATTGTAGGGCTGACCAATTTGCCCTTAGCCTGGGGATCTGTCATTCCGCAAAGGGGACATCATTGTAATAACGAAGCGGTCTGAAAGTACTGACGACTGGTATGCCCTAAAATGGTTCTTTCCCCATGGCTTGGCTAATTCCTCAAAGGTGGACTGGTACATTAGACGGCCGCAAGGGCATCTTCCCGGCAAACTTCATCGAAGTTGTATGATTGTTCTTTCTGTAGCAACTAATTAATAACCAGTGTATTGCTCCTTCTGCGTTGTATTATTATTTCTCGTGCTGTTAGAGTATATTCTATCATTAGGCTCTTGGATTAAGAATAATATGCCTCCATCGCATCGTCCATGTCCATTTCTTCCTCCACCCTCCGATATCGATCAATCTCAGTGTACCACTGTTGGACGCGAGGATGAGCTACCACCCTTGGTTCATTGTTAAACTCAGCGCGATCAAAAATCGGCAAGACATACTTTGAGGGGTGGAAGTTAAGAATTTGAAGGTGTTCCATCGTAGTTGCGCGAGAGACAGCGACATAAGCTATAGGTGGCGAGGGTAAGCGAGATAATAATGCACACAAAGCATTCGGCCGTCATGACGCACCTTGTCCCTTCTCGAACGTCTGCTTGAGGTCGACTTTGACACGCTCAAGGGTTTGTCCCTGCGACTTGTGAACCTATTTCTCCATGAGCGCAAAGCAGATTTTGAGCAATGAAAATACTAACACTGAGTGCCCAAGCAAGGATGAGGGGTACTTGTGTCCGGCGGGCCTCCATGCCACCATCTGCATTGTTGATGGTGAACTCTTGAGGTATCATCAACACCTCCTCTCCATTCGTATATCTCACAAGCGGCCACAGTTGGGCACCCTCCGGAGGTGGGTTGTGTTGAGGTTGCTTGTTCTCCTGGTCGGCTATTGGGACGTGACGCTGTATCGCGTCATGAGCGGTGGAGAACCCGATAACCTGGCCAAGCGAGCCATTCACTAGGCGGCCCTGTGCGAGATTCTACAGGAAACGAATTGATTTAACTATGGTTGGTTGCAACAGAAATTTCCAACCTTAATGAGCATGACTTGCGCCCCGACCTGGGATGGAATCGATGAGATGGACATCAATTGGGAGGGCTTATAAGAGATACTTTGAGCCCGACGCTTTGGGGAGCGACTAGCCGGTCCAAAAGCCTTTCCATTTGCTCCCTGCTTACTTTTTCACCTTTGGAGTTGGTGCCCCTGCTGTCCATTGCCTCGTAAGTCTCACAGTTACCTGGGAGTTGGTCTAGGCGTCTGTTGTTGACGCGTTCAACTTCCTCCCTCCGGGAAAGCCTGCAGAAACAGAGATCAGACTGGAACGTCGTCGCGGCTGTACAACACTTACAGTTCCGTTGGTTGGAGCCCATCCGTATACGTGACTTCGCGTGCAAGGGCCGTGAAAGCTTCTACGTTTTCTATTTTCCCAAAACGCATCGCGTTCAACAACGTTACAAACGCTGGGCGGTGATGTCAAACAAGGAAGAGCTCGAGACACCGATCGACACAGACTTTGGTCTTTCTGGCGGAAAACCCGTGTGAGAGTCACTGGACGGCCAACACAAATCTCCCATGTTTTGGCGTCAAAGGCAAAGACAGGAGTGATGATTTCATCCCCGTTTCTGTTCGGAACTGGAGGCAACTGGAAAAAATCGCCAGACAAAACAAGCTGAAAGCCATCATTAAACTGTGCGATGCACATGAATCAACCGAATACCTGTATCCCACCAAAAGGGGCGTCATTTCCGCGAAGGAGGCGTGCCATCTCTTCCTATCCAGTAAGTCAGTTAGCGAACAAGGACTTATCAAAGACTGAACCAGCTTGTCAAACAATTGGCCATCGACCATGGAAACTACATCTCCGTGAGCAGAGACAGGACCTGGGAAATTAAAACGTACTTTCATCAATGATGAGTGTCTTCACATGTTTCCACCGATCCAATAACATTGACCCATGTTTTGCTTGCCCGATGAACTTACCAGCCATCTTCTTAGCCGACTCGTTTCCGATCCCGATCCCGGCCCACGAATGTAATGTGCATCCGCCGATATTTATTGCAGCAATGCCGGTTGACGCTGTGATACCGAGAGTGGATGATCGCGGGTCTCGGTTTTTCAGCTCATTGATAATTTCTCGCAGCAGCACTGATTTGCCTGTGCCTGCCGATCCAGAAAAGAATATATTTTCCCCACGTTTTATTCGCTGAAGGACAGCTTGCTGTTCATCTGAAAGGGTTATTTTCGATGTGCTAGCTTCGGTATTTGAGCGATAGGCCTTCACGACCTCAGGGGCTAGGGTGGGCGCTTTTGGTTTTGCGATTCGACTATAGGGTTTCTGGGAGTGGGAAAAAGAGTCGACAGGGCGAGAAGACGACGGAGCTGCTTGAAGAGAAATGGAGGCTGGCGGAATGAAAAGGCATTTCCGGAAAATTCAAGGAGACATACATGCTAACCAAGTTTCGGCATGCTCGAGAGATGAAAAGCTCTTGTGGATGGCGCCAGGATAGCGAGAGACCTACTGAACAATTAGTGGCAATTTTGAGTGATGAATAACGATAAATTCACGTTTTTACTACACTGGAAAGCGAACAGCTATCAATATATCGATGGACTCAATTCTGTGTGAGTTCACGCACTTCATCCCAGTTGTGGTACACCTTCGGTCCCTCTTTTCCTTGGGCGACGGCATAATATTTGGGTTTGGGCATTGAATTACTGGCTAGTTTGAGCTTTGAAAGAGCCCGTTTCATTCAACCAGCTATAGATTGCTGGTCCGGGCGGAAATCTCGTTGCCCAGACTCACCAGTTGCTGGTCGAAGTCCAAATTGAAAGAACGAGGCGCGTCAAGTCACGACAGGTCACGACCCCGTGATCTACCCCTCTTTGCCACTACCACAACATTGAACGCGATAATGGCTGCAGCAGACGCAGTCATTATTCCAGCAACTCCTATACCGCCCCCAAAACTCATCAGGTTGTCCAGAGAGCAACATAGAGTTTTGGAAATGGTTGTTGCTGGAAAATCTGTGTTTTTCACTGGTCCTGCAGTACGGTTGATCTCTGGCGGTGACCGTGGCCCAACTAATGGTTGAATAGGGGACCGGGAAATCGATTCTTTTACAGGAAATTATAAAGACGCTGAAAGCGAATCCTTTCCATGGTCTGGCCGTTACAGCTTCCACTGGCATTGCTGGCCTTAATATTGGTGAAGATTGCAGAAATCTGCTTTCCTCCCACTCAACCAGGAACTTTTTCAGGCGGCTCGACCGTTCATTCTTTCGCTGGGATCGGTTTAGGGAAAGAATCGAAAGAACGCCTTGCGAAAAAGATCAAAAATTCATTCAGACTCTGTGATCGCTGGAAAGGGACAAAGACTCTAATCATCGACGAAAGTGAGTGAATGCTCCAAAAGACTCGACTCGCGAGAATTCATTTGTTTTCCAAAGTATCCATGTTGGATGGTGTTTTATTTGACAAACTTGTGGGTCCATCTTGAGGAAGCCATTGATATCCCATTTTTCATACAGATCTAGGAATATATTGCCCGTTATGTCCGAGAATGCGAGCGGCCTTTCGGTGGCATCCAGGTACCTTCTCTCTTCCCTATCTATTTGGACACTCCAAAACCTTGCCAGCTCGTTATTTCTGGAGATTTTTTCCAGCTACCGCCAGTGCCTGACAAGACTCATGAACACAGTATGCCTGCCACTTACGCCTTCGATGCCCAGTCGTGGCCTAGATGTATGGGTCGACCAATCGTCTTAAGCCGGGTTTTCCGTCAAAAGGACAATGGTGCTTTCTCGCAACTTTACCAAGAAGAGCCTCTCTCATATTTTGTCCAGCGTTCATTGACATTTTGTCTTCGATGCGAACTGGTGTTCTGAGCCAGAAACACATTCAACAATTAACGAAACTTTCCCGGCCTTTGATTTACGCTGATGGAATTGAGCCTAGCAGACTGTGAGCCCTTTGACATCCCAGCTGCAAGCTGAAGCGAATCCAAGTTGTGCACTTCAGCTTCCCTTTGAGAGTCGAGGTTGAAGCCTGCAGTACGCGTTCCAATGCACATTTGTCAGACAAGCAGAGAATTAACTCGCGTGCAGATCGCGGGAGACTTGAAGGTCTTCCAGGTACAGAGATAACATATCATGCGGTGGACAGTGCTGGGTTCGATGTTCACAACGAACGGCTAAACAAGTTGAGTATATTTGTTAGCGCCGTGATTAAGTATCTTGACACCGCGCAGGGAAAGTGCAGACCGACTGCTGGACCGATTAGTCGCCGTTCCCAGAATTTCCTTGAAAGTACGCCGCAAACATCTGCATGGTCATTGCTGCTGATCGATGACTTGCCTCAGGTGGGTGCGCAAGTCATGTTAATCCAGAACGTCGTACAAGGTTCTTTGGTAAATGGCAGCACTGGAGTCCTTGAGGAATTCCTCACGACGCGCGAAGCCCTGGAACGGGGGTATCAGGTATCAGAACCTCAGCAGGAGATGCCGAAAAATCTTCTGCCATTGGATGACGCCGTGTTCTCAAAGAACCAGCCATTTCCGCTGGTTCGATTTACAAACGGAGCATACTTGCTCTGCGCACCCCTCAGCTTTTCCGTCGAGGGGTTTAAAGGGAACTGTGAAGCACATAGGCTTCAGGTTCCTCTGATCCTCGCTTGGGCTTTAAGCATTCACAAGTCGCAAGGGCAAACCCTTACGCGTGTCAAAGTCGACTTGGATAGGGTCTTTGAAAAAGGCCAAGCCTATGTTGCGCTCTCCCGTGCAACCACAATGGACCATTTAGAAATCGAAAACTTTCAGCCCTCAAAGTGAGCTCGGTTATTCGTTTTCGTTACAATGAATACTGACGCTGTGCAGAGTACATGCCCATCCGCGAGTTATCGCCTGGCAAAAAACCTGGATGAAGTTAGACCCAGTCATAACCGTGGAGGAAGATGAAGACAGCGAAGATGGCTTTGAATTACAGAACCAGAACGATAGAGAGGTTATCCTGATTTCCGACGAAGACAGCGAGATGGAATCGGACGGCGAGTACGAGTTTGTGCTCTCGCACTTCAACCCTGTCGTCCCGATAACAACAAACTCACCGATAAAAAACTACAAGATGGAACAGTATTGACTACAGGGACGCTGAACGGCTAGGTACTTATATATATACGTAGGGATATAGAATGGGGTATGTATTAACCTAATCCACATGCAAAAACGAGAAAGCAAAAACACGGAGGGATGCAAATACATCGGTTCATAGGCAAGCAAAGTCTGTTTCATGCGCAATTAATACAAGAGGTCCTTTTCATTTCGTTTCGTGATCGTGTGTATGGCTATTGTTCCGGCAGCGAAGGCCAGCGAGGGGTTCTGGGGCGAAGGGGAAATAAGCTGGACCGATTGCCGTGCAGACGGTGGCTGAGATGTCTCGCTCGTATTCTCGAGATCAACCGAAGCCCGCAAGGACGTATCCGTCTCCAGCGTCGTGGTAGACTGCGCCGGCGACGAGGGCGGTGGGTCGTTGCTGGAGCGGCGGGGTAAAGGCGCCCGCTCCTTTTGTGGGGGACGGAGGTGGGTTGGCCCGTGCAGACGGGTGGATGCTGTTCGCGGGTCGTGTCGGGAGGCGAGGGGTGAAGTCCTGCGGCGACGCAGTCGCTTCCCGTTTGGGTGGCGACGACGGTGGCACAGTCGTCACAGCCGTGCGCTTGGATCCATAGTAGATGTCTGGTATGTCTCCCGCTGGTGTCGCGGGCAGCGGCGGCGAATGTTGCACCGGATGATCGTCATACAAAATATGAGCGTTCAAGATCAAATCCTCCATCAACGAGTCCTAATGGAACAGCGGTATTTAGTCCTCGAATGATAAAAATTGGCACAAAAACCTCACCTTCATCGTCTGAAGTGTTAGCAGATCGCCGGCGGAGGCTTTCTCGCCTTTGGAAATGTCATCTTCTCCAAAAATAACACCGCCAAATATGATAGCTAGATTCTTTGCATCCATCTTGTTCTTGTCACTGAACGCAATGACGCGAGCGAGATGTTCTACCACCGCTTTCAGGGTGGCCTGGTGAACGGGCGGCAATCTTCGTATCTTGGATCTCAGCAGCACAAAGTTATTGGATCGATGGTCAGCTGAGATTGAACGGTGAGCTTGTCATTTGTGGGCGGACACGCCAAACCAACCTAGGTCCTCCGTGTGCTGTATCCGATCTTGGAGGGGGACTTTGAACACTGGCTCTGGCAGCTCACGTAAATACAACTGTGGGGAAATGAGCATCTGACTGTATGATCAGCAGAAACATTCCCACCTTGAGCAACGAGGCGACGGCGTAGATGTCGTCCTTTGGCTTGAACTCGAATTTTGATTCGTCGCGTTCGATCTCGTGCTGCAGCTGTCAAGGATGGAAGCTATTAAGATGAATGCCTGACAGGGAGAGCCGACAACAAACCGCTTGAACTACGGCATGCCGACCCGATACCTATACAGTCCTCAGGACACTCATAGTTGGTTGGAAAAAGAAGAGACATACTCGATATATTCCCTCGGACTCGAGCCCCCTTTCATCAATCTCCTTGATGCAAATTCGGACAATCTTGGGTGGATCGCCTTCTTGCAAGTTGTGCGACATGGCGTAGTCTAATAAACTGAAACCAAAGATTAAATCGTTGCATTCTCCAACATGGCCGTGTTCGTATAATACACGGTCAGGTATGGCAGACGCGAGTGAGCGGGGGATATAGGCCTGCAGCTTGGAGACATCAATCTCCGGAGAGATCTTGTCGACAACGGCGCGGGCGTGAGTGGATAATTGGGCTTGGGTCGTGAATGTTGCCCTATAATTGGCGTGAATACATATAGAAGCAAAAATCAAGGAACATCGTACGTCAGGTTATCGGTATATTTCTCAAGGACGTTCTTCACTGTGGCAGAAGACTCCTGTACAAACATTTCGAGACTCTAAATGTCGAGTCAGGTGGGGGCCCGGCACCAAATGTCCAAACGCACCCTGTAGCCACTCTCCAGAATCTTGATACGCCGGAGGCGAAGGGTTTCGAGCCAATGAACACCATTGCGATAATCCTTGTCTATTTACGTGTTAATTTCCTTTCCCCCGAAAACAAAACCTTGTTTACCAGCTTCTTCGGCCTCTCTCTTTGCCCTTACAGTCTTGAGAGCAGAAGGTTCCCTCCCACCGCCTTCCTTGACGGTTCCGCTCTTTTCGAGGAAACCGCGGAGCTGATTGAGCTGCTTTTTCCCGTGCTGGGCAAGATCAGCAAAAGTTGTAGTTCCAGCGGAGGGCGACCGGTCGCGAGCCCTCATCGCACCACCGGATGCACGGCGCTCAAGCGCGCGCAGAGGCTGCGGAGAAGTGACGCGTATTGGCGCGCCCGGAGCGGCTGGCTTGGAATTCATATGGTCCGCCGTCATTGGCGTTGGCGAGAGGGGAGGCGCCGCCGCAGCTGCGCGCTTGGACTCCTGCGCCGATATGGGCCTCCCGTTTTTGCAAAATCATCGATACATACCTCGACCTCGGCGAATTTCTTGACATACTTGGCCTTGAGCTTCGGGAAACCATTTTCCGCAAAGTCGTTGTACGCGGAGTCGGATGCTTTCAGATCCTCCTGGATTGCGGTTTTGGTTAGCAGCTCGGTTATAAAGAGGGACGCAAATGCCTTGATGCGCTTCCTAGTCCTTTCCTGCGTTTCCTACAGCGTCGGGGTCAAGACAGCCAAAAGAAGTAAGGTTCGAAGCGCCATACTCGCAATGATGTCAGGGGAGTGATCACGTCGACGCTCAGACTCGATAGGAACGCTTGCTTGGCCTGCGACTCTGGGGACTGGTGTCGGATCTCGAATGAATGCAGGGAGAGAGGACGGACCTCGATCCAAGTTGTCGCGGACCTCGTTCCACGCACTGCGCGTGGTACTGAGCTCGGACCGGTCATCGAGAAACGCGTCAATGGACTTTATTTTCTTGTGCAGCTTGAGGAGCGACTCGATGCTGGTGGGAGTGAGCAGAGCTCATCAGAGACACGAGGAAACGCACTAGGACTCTTCGATTCGCTTTCTATTGGAACGAGATGAGTAAACTGAGTGTACAGCAAGATATAGAGATTACCGCTCGTTGAAAAAGGCAATGAATGAATCAGTAAGTGTGCGCAAGTGGAGGTCGAAAAGGGGTATGGGTCCCGGCACAGTGCTTTGCTCAAACGACGAGCGGCCAGATGCAGACGTTGGTTCCATGGTGGAAGCGACGAGGAGCGCACGTGATTGCGCGCGTTTGACTTGGCGGCGCCACCGTAATCTTATCTGTATTGCATCCATGTGTGTGTCAGTCTTTGAAACGCCTCGGTTCTGGTGACTCAAAAGCTTTGCCGATCTACCGCGACCCGCAAGCTGGTATCCATCTTCTTATCACAAGACAGTATAAGTAGGGAATCCCTGGTCTTGACGTAGTGCACCACTATGACCTGGACGTTGGCGCAGACCCCGTTCGCGGTCGACCACCTCGCCGTGGCCCCCCTCGTCTCCCTCTTCAACGCCAAAACCAGCACTGTGTATGGATTTGTGTTCATTCTGTGCATCTTTTGACCGCGTCTTAGTTGGGAAAACACCCTTATTGTACCCGCAGTCGCTGCAGCAGCCTCCGCAACCCTTCTGCTCGCTCACCTCTTCTTGGCTTCCACGTGGGGCCACAAGCTACGCTCGCTTGTGTCCAAGTCTTCTGAGCCGGACACCGAACTCGCAGACCCAGTACCTGCTGTCCATCCCGTTGGATTCGTTGCGGAAGTGAAGGAGCACATCGCTCACCATGGCGGCGGGGTCATTTTTTGTTTTCAAACTGGTCCGACTTGGGGCGTGCCTCGGGCTGCTCGGTCTTTCTATCGCTTCTCTGGCGATTACCGAGGCCCACAAGTCCGAAACTGGCCAAGCCAGCATCTTCGGAAAATGGTGAGTACTATTCCATGCACTTTTATGGGTCTATAGTTGGTTGGCAGGGGCAAGAAGCACCCCAAGAAAAAACATGACAGCTCGGCTCTCTCAGTTACAGAATGGCTCCAACTCGCAATGTGCATGACATTTTTCTATGCATCCATCCTCGCAGTCGCAACCGTAGCCGCCAAACGGAGATGGTCAAGCATCGCGGTCAAGCACCTCAATACGTTGTTGCTTGTCACTTTGATCGTCTACGGCTACCGTGATCTTTTCCCGCTCATCACTTATAACCGGGTTCCTATCGACGGCTCTGAGAGATGGATTCTATGGGCCAAGCTTTTTGCCTTGCTCACCGCTGCCGTTGTCGTCCCGCTGTTCATTCCTCGTGCCTACATCCCCGTCGACCCGAAGGTATCGAGTAGCGATGCACTTGAACAAGCGAATGTGACTGATTTTACCGTGATAGAACCCAATGCCTGTTCCCAACCCGGAGCAGACGGCGTCCATTGTCTCAACTGCCCTCTATTTCTTCATGGACCCCATCGTGTTCTTGGGGTATCGAGTAAAGCACCTTTCGCAGGGTACGTGGTCAAAATCTATATTTTTGCAGTACATTTATTTATTTTAGATCAATTGCCCCCCCTCGCCGACTACGACTACGCTGGTAACTTGAAGGCACGGAATTTCAAGGTGCGTGATCAATGTCTTGGAGCGGACTTGCGATCTCAACTGCACATGTAGCATCTCGAGGTTTCTCCTTCCAATAGGCGCCATTTGTTTTTCGGTCTCATCTGGACGTTCCGCGTGGAGTATATTTCCATGGTCAGTTTTGTTGAATCAAATGGTCATTCCGCGACAACAAAAATACCCCGTAGGCTGCCACAATAGTGCTGATAGCGTTCTCAAACTTCGCGTCGCCTATTGGGATCAATCGGCTCCTCGAGTGTGTTGATTTCTCCCCCTTCTATATTGTGAATTGACATGTACCAAGTTATCTCGAAAAGCCCGGTGAGGAACCGACCGTGAAGCCTTGGTTCTGGATTGTCTGGCTATTCTTGGGCCCGATGGTTAGTTCTACATCCTTCCAGTGGTATATCTTCCTGGCCGTGAGTTTTTCTCCGTGTGCTTTGTTTCCACAATCCTGATGGAATAAAAGACCCGCACTCTCGTCCGTTGCGAGGCGATCCTCACGCAACTCGTCTTCGAGCACGCGCTGCGCATCCGTGTCAAGGCGGAGACGACTGAAAAGAAGTCTTCCACCAGCGGGACATCGACACCGGCGGAAAGCGAGGTGTCGTCTCCGATTGATCAAGAAGGCTCCAGTGGAGACGAGACGATCAACTCGGCCGACGCCGACGCCATGTCGCGGGATGAAACTCTGCAGGCTAGCTCTGCCAGCGTTAAATCCACCACTTCGAGCAAGAAGGGCAAAGGCAAGGAGGCCAAGGAGGTCAAAGAAGAGCCGGCAGAGTCAGGCGACGCCAACAATTTGGTTGGAAAAATTACCAACTTGGTGAGTGCTCATCTTCTTCCTAGCGGCATTCCCTGACCCTCTGTCCAGGTCACTACTGACTTGGGCAATATCACTGACTCTCGAGACTTCTTGTTCATTGTCCTGCTGATCCCCCTGGAGGTTATCCTCTGCGTCATTTTCTTGTACAAGGTTCTTGGGTGGAGGTGAGTCCTTCGCTGTATCCTATCTGCTCCTCTCTCATTCGAGACAGTTCGTTCGTTGGCATGGGTGCCATGGTTCTACTGTTCCCGCTGCCTGGCTATGTTGCCAAGATGATCCAGAGTGCGCTGACTAGAATGCTTCCATCGATTCGATTTCGCTGATCACAAATTCCAGCGGTTCAACAACAGCGTCTGAAAAAGACTGATGCCCGAGTTCAAGCTGTCACGGAAAGTGCGTCCAGATCCAATGCCTTCTCGTGGATGGAGTACTGAAGCCATAGTGTTCAGCGATGAATGTCTTGCGCATGGTCAAGTTGGTATTTGTGCTGTTCTGATACCGCCAGCCTAAACAGTGGTTAGATTATTCGGATGGGAACGCCAAATGAACGAGAGAGTTGCCGATAAACGGGAAGAAGAGCTCAACTGGCTCTGGAAGAGGCAGCTTCTCGATCTTCTGAACGGCACGCTCAAGTATGTCTGTATTGGCATTTCCACCCTCCTGACGCTGATGATGGATGTAGCTTTTTCATTCCGGTGGTGACGATGGTCACAACTTATGGTCAGTTCTCATCACCCTCGGAGTCTCAGTACAGCTTGACCATGTCAACACAACTGCCTTTCAGCCACCTAGTCAGTCGTTCATTTTTGCCTTTTGTACTAATTGCTAATCCCCCACAGCGTGAGTGTTGTCGTAATCGCTTAGACTTGCTCACCTACTTTCGCTGAACAGACACTCATCATGAAAGAAAGCCTCACCGCTTCGAAAGTTTTCTCGTCCATGTCCGTCTTCGACATGCTCCGAAACCAGCTGCACTTTATCTTCTGGGCCGTCAGTCAGGCTGTCACTGGTAAAGTCTCAGTACGTGTCTATGCCGATGATACTCCATCAACTTTTGCTCATGGTAAATGCATCCTCTAGCTGGACCGTGTGAACGAGTTCCTCCAAAAGACTGAGCTCCTCGATGCCTTCGCGGAAAAGGACCCCGACACTGCCGAGCTCTTTGTCCCCGCTGATGCAGAAACCAACGGAAAGATCGGCTTCCGTGACGCTACCTTTGCGTGGACCAGCGAAAAGTCGGATGGCAGCCTGACACCTTCCAGACGCAAGTTTACGCTGAAGATCAAGGGCGAGATGCTGTTCCAGCCCAGATGTATCAACCTTGTCGTTGGACCTACTGGATCGGTGCGGATGTCCCTCGAGGTTTTGTTTTGCCAATATACTGATCGATTTTAGGGCAAAACCTCCCTCTTGATGGCTCTCCTTGGTACGCCTCGTCCTGGCAGATTTTCATGGCTGACTGTTGCGAAGGCGAAATGCACTTTGTTCCATCGGGCCCGACGTCGTGGTACCATCTGCCTCGCGGGAAAGGCGTCTCGTACGCTGCCCAGGAAAGCTGGGTCCAGAATGTAGATTTCTTCCCTCGCTCCCAATCTAATCGCTAATATTTGCCTTTGTTGTTTTTAGGAGACGATCAGGGTACTTTGTTTGCCATACCATTGAGATCTCAACATTTGACCATTTTGCAGGAAAATATTCTCTTTGGTGCAGAATACGACGAAGTTCGGTATAAGAAGGTATCAAACCTATCTAGTCATTCGCAAGAATCTAATCAGTCTTTAGGTCCTTCACCAATGCGCTTTGGAGCGGGATTTGGAGCTCTTCGAGGCCGGGGATGCAACGTACTTGGATTTTGTTTGTGAATCATTTCGATTTCACTGACACATCGAAAATAGCGAAGTCGGCGAAAAGGGGCTTACGCTATCGGGTGGCCAGAAGGCTCGCATCACACTCGCAAGAGCTCTTTATGCCCACACTGAGATCATCCTGTGCGTTCGTTCCATTGTTTTTGTCAGATACCTTTGACCCAAAAATTCCAGGCTGGATGACGTGCTTGCTGCCTTGGAGTATTGTGCTCTCTAATGGTTTTGGACTGAATCTGACCAATTCTCAGTGTTCACACTGCCAAATGGATCGTCGAGTAAATATTACCTGTGGCCGCGAGCGGACTAGTCTGATCTATGATTTTAGCAAATGTCTTCGCGGAGACTTGATCAAGGGCAGAACCGTCATCATGGTCACTCACAACGTGGCTATGGCCAAGCCAGTGGCGAGTTACGTCGTTTCGATGGGTCTCGACGGATACATTCACAGCCACGGCTCAATCTCGGAGGCTCTGGCTACTGACGAAATTCTTGCCGAAGAGCTGAGCAAGGACCAAGAAGTTCTCGACAAAAAAACGGATGAAGTTGATGCTCCCCCGTTGGGGAAAAGAAGGCTGACGGGAAGTTGATTGTGGCCGAGGAAGTTGAAGAGGGACACATCAGCTGGGATTCTCTCAAACTTTACTTCAAGGGGCTGGGCGGCAACCACGCTTTGCTGTTCTTCACCCTGTTCCTCACCGGCCTCGGGCTCACGGAGCTGTCTAACGCTGTTCAGACTTGGTTCCTCGGATATTGGGCCAAGTGAAAACATTTTCACACTTTGCGTTCGACAAGGAAGCTGATGTCATTTTTAGCCAGTACACTCTACAAGAACCCGAGACAGTGGATGTGTTCTAGTGAGTTTCCTCCGTTTTATTACGGCTGTATGGTAAACTGAGGTCTATCAAGTTACCTGGGCATCTTCTGTGCGTCGAAGTTTGTTTGCTAATCCTGTCTCTCATTCAAGACAGCCATCCTACTTCTGATCGGAATGATTTTATACTCGGTGTCGTTCATCTTCTACACGCTGGGAGTGTTCCGGGCTTCAAAATCGATCCACAAACAGCTCATCGAGTCAGTCCTTGGCACGACCTTAAGGTCCGTTCTCACTTAGTATATTCTTATTTCATGACTCATTTTGTTTTTTTACAGGTGGCTTGACACTACCCCTACTTCTCGGGTGATTACAAGATGTACCGTCGACATTCGAACCGTTGATGGTCCAATTTCTCAAGGCCTGTGGGCCCTGTTGGGTCAGTAAACTTTGATTGGGCGTTCAGTGTTTCAACATTCCTCAGAAATATCCATGTCGATGTTCGTCAAGTTTGTCGCCGTTATCTCATTCACACCCTTGTTCTTCATTCCTGGGGTGTTGGTTGGGGCTTTGGGCGGCTGGTGTGGAGTGTGTTTTTTCTGTCTTCATTCGTTCTGTTGCTCATGCGCATCCAGCAAATTTACATAGCGGCACAGCTCGGTGTTAAACGAGAGATGAGTAACGCCAAGGCAAGTCTACAAAACCCGCTCGATTTTTCTCTAATCCTGCCCCACTTAGGCGCCGGTTCTTGGACAGTATGCTACATCTTATCTTCTGATACAACTATTGACACAATGATGGCAGCTTTGGCGCGGCGATAGCTGGGCTGAGTGAGCTCTCTTATTCGACTTCGATTTTTTGCTTATCCCTGGATAGCATCTATTCGTGCTTATGGAGCCCAAAACTCTATCATCAAGATTTCACTCGACCGCATCGACAAATATACCCGCACAGCGCGCACGTTCTACAATCTCAATCGTTGGGTCTGTATAAGAATCGGTAAGTCAACATTCAGCATTCCATGACCTCGTATTGATCAGCACTTGTAGACGCTCTTGGCGGCCTTTTTGTTAGTATTTCTTCTTTAGTGTTCAAGTCAAGGACGCCAGGCTGAATTTGCTCCAGGCCGCCTCCTTGGCGTACTACCTGGTCTATTTCCAGACATATAACCCATCCAACGTTGGGTTCAGCTTGAACATGGTGCGTATTGCTCATCTCCCATGTTGTTCGGAGCTGACGAATCTGTAGGCCATCGGTTTCTCTGGAATGATTCTGTGGTGGGTGAGTGCATTAAATTCCCTGTTCCTAGGCTTTTTCTGACTTGGAGAAGGTACGGGTGTTGAACGACTTTGAGATTCAAGGGAACTCCCTCGAGAGAATCCGGGGATATATCGACATTGAGCAAGAGCCCAAGCCGACCTCCTCCGGTATTCCGCCTGCTCATTGGCCGTCGAGCGGGAAATTGAGTGTCGAGGGCCTATCCGCCAAGTATTCCAGCGATGGGTCCAAAGTTTTGCACGACATCTCATTTAACATCCAGTCGGGGGAGCGGGTCGGAGTTGGTGAGTTTCCATAATTTCTTATTGTTCAATCGGGTTAATCGACTGCCCAGTTGGACGAACCGGATCCGGGAAGGTGACTACTTCTCAATCTTTTATCTTCCATGCTAACTCGCATGTCCAGAGTTCTTTAACGCTCGCGCTTCTCAGATGTATATTTACGGAAGGAACGGTGCATTATGACGGAATTCCAACGTCCACCCTCAATTTGGACGCCTTGCGATCCAACATCACGATCATTCCCCAGATCGTAAGTACTGCACCAGCCGGCCAACTCCCTTGTGCTGAATTCATCGGTGTAGCCCGAGCTACTGACCGGCTCGCTGAGAAAAAATCTCGATCTCTTCGAGCAATTTGACGATGCAACACTCAATGGTGCCTTGCGGGCTGCGGGGCTTTTCGCTCTTCAGAGCGAAATGGACGAGGGAAAAATTACCTTGGACAGTGAGATCTCTGCGGGTGGCGGTAATCTCTCGGTGGGACAGCGACAGATCCTTGCTCTAGGTTTGTGTGTCGTCGTAGTTCAGGGTTTCGTTCTGATTTTCCATATAGCTCGTGCTATCGTCCGCGGTAGCAAGCTGTTGATCCTCGACGAAGCGACGTCAGCTATAGGTAATTCCACTCATCTGCAGTGTCACCATGCTAACTTTGCTCCAGATTACAAAACCGACGCGGTCATTCAGGCATCTCTGCGAAATGAACTGCCTAGAGACACCACGTTGCTGACAGTAGCGCACCGACTGCAGACTATCATGGACGCAGATAAAATCATGGTCCTTGACGCCGGACGCATTGTAAGGCTTGACTGACTCGACAGCTCAATAGTGCTGATCATTGGATAGGTCGAGTTCGACACTCCAAAAGAACTTCTCAAAAAGAAACACGGAGTGCTCCGGGCGCTTGTGGACGAGTCAGGGGACAAGGAGAACTTGTACGAGATGGCTGAAGCTCGGGTATAAGAATAACCAGATTTTACATATAGTAATATGGACATATTTTGCATTCAGCAATGATATCCAGGACA